>CM060925.1:278055415-280455415 GCA_030737875.1 Allium sativum
CAGGGATATTCTTGTAATGGCATGATTAAGTTGAATCTAATAAAGAAATCTTCTGCTTATATTGTTGACTCTGTTAATTTATGGCATAGTAGATTAGGACATGTTAATTATAAGTCACTTAGAAATATGCATAAATTAGGATTAATTTCTGATTGTGATTTCGAATCCATTTCTAAATGTGAGATATGTGTTCAAGCAAAAATACATCGAAAATCCTTTAAATCCGTTGAAAGGAAAACTGGTTTGCTTGATTTGGTATATAGTGATGTGGGTGACTTGAAAAGTCATATCACCTATGGTGGTAACCAATACTATATAACGTTTATTGATGATTATTCTAGATATGCTTATGTATATCTAATGAAATCAAAAGATGAAGCTTTTGATAAATTCAAAATTTACAAAGCAGAAGTCGAAACACAATTAGGAATTAAAATTAAAGTGTTACATTCAGATCGTGGTGGTGAATATTTTTCAAATGAGTTTACTTTGTTTTGCAAACAAAATGGTATCATTCACCAATGTACTGCCCCTTATACACCACAACAAAATGGTGTTGCTGAGAGAAAAAATAGAACTTTAGTAGAAATGGTTAATGCCATGCTCATAAGTTCTAATTTGCCACATAACCTATGGGGTGATGCTATGTTATCTGCATGTTACATTTTAAATAGAGTACCACTTAAGAAAAATAATTTTTCTCCTTATGAATTATGGTTCAATAGAAAACCTAATCTTACTAGACTTAAAGTTTGGGGTTGTTTAGCATATGTTAGAAAACCAGACCCTAAACGACCAAAGTTAGGTAATAGGGCTTTTAAATGTGTTTTCATTGGATATTCTGTTAATAGTATAACTTATAGATTTATGATTCTTGATACCTTAGAAGTCATAGAATCTGTAGATGTAGAATTTTTTGAAAATCAAACTATTGAGAATCCATTGAGATCATCTAGTCCAGAACCAACTGAGACTAATGATACAAATGATGATGAATATGCTCCTGCTCAAAACAGCAAGGAAGTGTCAGTACCAGATAATAGTATTGAACACAGAAGAAGTAAAAGAGCGAGAATAGAGAAGGACTATGGTCCTGACTTCATAACATATCTCGTAGAAGGCAATAAGGACGAAGTCCTTAATGTGACAAGATATGTAATGAACGTCGATGATGATCCCAAAACTTATTCTGAGGCTATGAGTTCTAGAGATTCTAATTTCTGGAAAGAAGCTATCAATGATGAAATGAATTCCATAATGTTAAATCAAACTTGGGTATTAAGCGATTTACCTCCTGGTGCTAAACCTATAGGATGTAAATGGATATTCAAGAAAAAGTTGAATACAAATGGATCCATTGATAAGTTTAAAGCCAGATTAGTTGCTAAGGGATATAAACAAAGACAAGGAGTAGATTATTTTGATACATATGCTCCGGTGGCTCGCATATCTTCGATACGTTGTTTAATAGCACTTGCATCAATTCATAACTTGGTCATACATCAAATGGATGTAAAGACAGCTTTTCTAAATGGAGATTTAGAAGAAGAGATATACATGGAACAACCTGAAGGTTTCATAACCCCAGGCCAAGAAAAGAAAGTTTGTAAATTAGTTAAATCTCTTTATGGCCTGAAGCAAGCTCCCATGCAATGGCATGAGAAGTTTGATAAAGTTGCACTGTCATTTGGATTCATTGTTAATGATGCAGATAAATGTATCTATAGCAAATCGGATAACAACGGTTATGTTATAATATGTTTATACGTTGATGACATGCTGATATTTGGTTCCAACATATCCTGTGTAAATGAAACTAAAAAGTTTCTATCTTCTAAATTTGATATGAAAGATCTGGGAGAGGCTGATGTAATTCTAGGAATTAAAATCATTAGGAAAACGGGGGGAGTAATTATTAACTCAATCTCATTACATTGAAAAGTTCCTAAAGAAGTATAATCATTATGATGACAAACCAGCACCAACTCCTTTAGATCCAAGTATAAAATTAGAAAAGAATACTGGACGTACCATTTCTCAATTGGAATATTCCAGTATTATTGGGAGTCTTATGTATGCTATGCATTGCACTAGACCAGATATCGCACATGCTATAAGTGTATTATGTCGATTTACGAGTAATCCAGGTTTCGAACACTGGAAAGCCATTTCCAGAGTCTTAGCTTATTTGAAGGGAACCATCAACTATGGTTTATCTTATAAAGGATATCCTGCTGTAATAGAAGGATATAGTGATGCAACCTGGAACAATGTAGAATCGAAATCCAAGTCTACGACTGGATGGATATTTACATTAGGAGGAGCTGCTGTGTCTTGGGCTTCCAAGAAGCAGACCTGTATATCTGATTCAACTATGTTATCAGAATTAATTGCATTAGCAGACGCATGTAAGGAAGCAGAATGGCTTAGAAATTTGTTAGTAGAAATCCCATTATGGAAGAAGCCATCTCCAGCAGTCTTGATTAATTGCGATAATCAAGCAACGATATATAATGTCTCTAATAAAACATATAATGGAAAGTCTAGACATGTGAGTCTAAGACATCAAATGGTGAGACAGTTACTCAAAAGTGGAGTTATAACTGTTGACTACATAGAAACAAAGAAAAACTTGGCTGACCCACTTACGAAGAGTCTTCCAAAGGCTATGGTTTCTATAAAGTCAAAAGAAATGGGACTAAGGTCTGTGAATGAAGATTGATCATCCTTAACAGAAACCCAACTTGTGTCTTGAAAAGGATAGACAAAGTTCAATGGGTACCAACAAGTTAAGGAAATGATTATGGAACACTAAATCAATAATCCCATAATGTTTAGTGTTGGATTCTGCATGAACAAAGGATGGATGAATATCCTTAATAAGTCTAGAAACCCTAAAAGGTGTCTCGCAGAAACACCTTAAGTGACTTACCTATATGAGTATGGAAATCAGGCCGTTTCCTAAGAAAGTAAGACCGCTTTCGAAGTAGACTCATGAACCAGGATTTAAGCACATGGCCATTAACGTGCTGAGCAATACAGAACACTCTAACTAAGGAATGCAACATGTGTGATTGTTCCGGTTTTATCATTAAGGGATACTTGGTTCAAGATTCGTTCACCATTGAATCTCAATAGAACTTTGAATGGTTTACACTAAGTAAAAGTTCAAATCCAAAAGATACTTTTATTTATGTGTTGTTTCCACGATGATGCAAAATTTGACCTTAGAACTACATAGGCTTGATCCCACTTGGGTATGTAGGAAGTCACACTAGTGACTCAGCCGTCCACATTAATTTATTTTGAAAATTGGGGGAGATTGTTGTAAATTTTCAAGTTAGTTTGGGATATGGGTTTGTTTTTGAAGAGGGAAGCAAGAATGGAAGAAGATAAAGTGTAGGGATTAAGTCCCACATTGTGGAATATAAAGGATTTTGTCTCTATATAGGTAAAAGCTTGATACATGATATCAAAAGAAAGAAGAGAAAGAGGAATAAGGCAATGGGCCTTGAGCATGAACTTGGCATAAATAATAATCTTTGAAATGTCAAAAGATGGGCCTTGGGCCTTGGGGATCTTGGGGTCTTGTGATCCAATAGGCCGGGGAAACAAACCAGTCGACAGGCCAAAATATCACCGGTCGACCGTTTTTTTCAACCAGAGAATAAAACGGTCGACTGGTTGAGTTTTGGCGGTCGACCGGTTTCGTTCTAAAGCGGCTGCGACGCTTCAGAAGCGTTGCAAAACTGAAAGGTTGCATACGTTCGGAATCGAACAGAAATAACTGTTGCGATTCAATAGGTTGCAACGCTTGGCTGAGGGATGTCTGCTCTTCATCGCCTATATATACGACGCCAGAAACTGTTGCAATATCACTGAGCAATTCTTCTTCTTCATATATCGTTCTGCAACACCATTAAACTGTTACAAAACAGTTCTGTTCGAAACACCTCTGAAGTGTTACAAATCTGAAACTGTTGCAGAATTAATTTCTAATTCTTCCCTTTCATTTATATATTCGAAATAGCATCATCAGAAACATATATTCAGAGTGTTCTTGGTCGGATCAAAATCGTACAAATTTTGAATTCGATTACGCTGTTTCAAGGCTTCATTGAATCCTGAAGTCAATAGTTCGATAACCCTTTTGTACCTGGTGGGTTGAACTATTGTCTGAAAGAATTTGCTCCGCAAATCCTTGAAGTCAGAAGTACGGCAGATTCTACTCCTCCAAAAGCGTCTCAAACCAAAAAATTCCCAACAATTTTTCAGACAATAGCTTCAACCATGGATAGTTTGAGCGCTTTGCAAGTAATGAATCAGCATTTGACGAAGTTGGAGCGTTTTGATGGAGAGAACTTCACTCGTTGGCAGGAGACTATGAAATTCTTTCTGATCACGGTTAAGTTATTTCATATTCTCGAAGACGGATTGGAGAAAATACCGGAGGAAACCGATAAGGATAGTGCAGAATTAAAAGCAAAAAGGGCAAAGCGAAAAGAGGAAGATTTTCTATGCAGAGGCCACATACTGAATGCACTGTCTACTCCGATATACAATGCTCACAGGACCTTGGACACGGCGAAGGCACTCTGGACTGCGCTAGAAAGCAAATATCGCATCTCTGAGGCAAGTAATAAGAAATTTCTTATATGCAATTTTATGGATTTCAAAATGGTCACTAACAAGTCCATAATTGGACAAGTTAGTGAAATACTACTGTTAGTAAATCAACTTAAGGATGCCGGAATTGATCTCCCTGAATCATTTGTTGTTGGAGTTATTATTTCGAGACTCCCGAATTCTTGGAATGATTATAAGAAAAAATTAAAACATGCGGAAACCGATTATGATTTAGACGGTTTACAGCGTCATCTTCGTATCGAAGAGGATTCTCGTAAACGCGAACTAGATGATAATCCGCAAACTGAGTCTCAGTCTAAGGCTAATAATGTTGAAATTAACGATAAGCTGAAGCCTAAGAATGAGACACAGTTCAAAAGAAAGGTACCAATTCCAAGAATAAGAAGAAGGGTGACTGTTACTATTGTCACAAACCCGGCCACTATGCCCGAGACTGTCGTCTTCGGAAGAAACAACAAAAAGCGAATGTGGTCGAAGAAAAGCTTGTGGCTGTCGTACAAGAGGCGAACTCCGTTAGTGGCATTGACAATGACTGGTGGCTCGATACTGGAGCAACTATTCATATTTGCAAAGACCGTAATCTGTTCAAGACTTACGATGAGAATAACGGAGAATCCAGCGAAGTAACTAGCGCAAACAAAGTTGCAAGCAAAGTTCTGGGAAAAGGCACTATTGAATTGACATTCACCTCTGGGAAAGTTCTTACTTTAGTCAATGTATTTTATGTACCTGATATGTGTAAGAATTTGATTTCTGGATACCTTCTTAACAAAGGAGGATTCAAGATGGTGTATGAGTCTGATAAGTTAGTGTTGTCCAAGAACAGCAAATTTATTGGACAGGGATATTCTTGTAATGGCATGATTAAGTTGAATCTAATAAAGAAATCTTCTGCTTATATTGTTGACTCTGTTAATTTATGGCATAGTAGATTAGGACATGTTAATTATAAGTCACTTAGAAATATGCATAAATTAGGATTAATTTCTGATTGTGATTTCGAATCCATTTCTAAATGTGAGATATGTGTTCAAGCAAAAATACATCGAAAATCCTTTAAATCCGTTGAAAGGAAAACTGGTTTGCTTGATTTGGTATATAGTGATGTGGGTGACTTGAAAAGTCATATCACCTATGGTGGTAACCAATACTATATAACGTTTATTGATGATTATTCTAGATATGCTTATGTATATCTAATGAAATCAAAAGATGAAGCTTTTGATAAATTCAAAATTTACAAAGCAGAAGTCGAAACACAATTAGGAATTAAAATTAAAGTGTTACATTCAGATCGTGGTGGTGAATATTTTTCAAATGAGTTTACTTTGTTTTGCAAACAAAATGGTATCATTCACCAATGTACTGCCCCTTATACACCACAACAAAATGGTGTTGCTGAGAGAAAAAATAGAACTTTAGTAGAAATGGTTAATGCCATGCTCATAAGTTCTAATTTGCCACATAACCTATGGGGTGATGCTATGTTATCTGCATGTTACATTTTAAATAGAGTACCACTTAAGAAAAATAATTTTTCTCCTTATGAATTATGGTTCAATAGAAAACCTAATCTTACTAGACTTAAAGTTTGGGGTTGTTTAGCATATGTTAGAAAACCAGACCCTAAACGACCAAAGTTAGGTAATAGGGCTTTTAAATGTGTTTTCATTGGATATTCTGTTAATAGTATAACTTATAGATTTATGATTCTTGATACCTTAGAAGTCATAGAATCTGTAGATGTAGAATTTTTTTGAAAATCAAACTATTGAGAATCCATTGAGATCATCTAGTCCAGAACCAACTGAGACTAATGATACAAATGATGATGAATATGCTCCTGCTCAAAACAGCAAGGAAGTGTCAGTACCAGATAATAGTATTGAACACAGAAGAAGTAAAAGAGCGAGAATAGAGAAGGACTATGGTCCTGACTTCATAACATATCTCGTAGAAGGCAATAAGGACGAAGTCCTTAATGTGACAAGATATGTAATGAACGTCGATGATGATCCCAAAACTTATTCTGAGGCTATGAGTTCTAGAGATTCTAATTTCTGGAAAGAAGCTATCAATGATGAAATGAATTCCATAATGTTAAATCAAACTTGGGTATTAAGCGATTTACCTCCTGGTGCTAAACCTATAGGATGTAAATGGATATTCAAGAAAAAGTTGAATACAAATGGATCCATTGATAAGTTTAAAGCCAGATTAGTTGCTAAGGGATATAAACAAAGACAAGGAGTAGATTATTTTGATACATATGCTCCGGTGGCTCGCATATCTTCGATACGTTGTTTAATAGCACTTGCATCAATTCATAACTTGGTCATACATCAAATGGATGTAAAGACAGCTTTTCTAAATGGAGATTTAGAAGAAGAGATATACATGGAACAACCTGAAGGTTTCATAACCCCAGGCCAAGAAAAGAAAGTTTGTAAATTAGTTAAATCTCTTTATGGCCTGAAGCAAGCTCCCATGCAATGGCATGAGAAGTTTGATAAAGTTGCACTGTCATTTGGATTCATTGTTAATGATGCAGATAAATGTATCTATAGCAAATCGGATAACAACGGTTATGTTATAATATGTTTATACGTTGATGACATGCTGATATTTGGTTCCAACATATCCTGTGTAAATGAAACTAAAAAGTTTCTATCTTCTAAATTTGATATGAAAGATCTGGGAGAGGCTGATGTAATTCTAGGAATTAAAATCATTAGGAAAACGGGGGAGTAATTATTAACTCAATCTCATTACATTGAAAAGTTCCTAAAGAAGTATAATCATTATGATGACAAACCAGCACCAACTCCTTTAGATCCAAGTATAAAATTAGAAAAGAATACTGGACGTACCATTTCTCAATTGGAATATTCCAGTATTATTGGGAGTCTTATGTATGCTATGCATTGCACTAGACCAGATATCGCACATGCTATAAGTGTATTATGTCGATTTACGAGTAATCCAGGTTTCGAACACTGGAAAGCCATTTCCAGAGTCTTAGCTTATTTGAAGGGAACCATCAACTATGGTTTATCTTATAAAGGATATCCTGCTGTAATAGAAGGATATAGTGATGCAACCTGGAACAATGTAGAATCGAAATCCAAGTCTACGACTGGATGGATATTTACATTAGGAGGAGCTGCTGTGTCTTGGGCTTCCAAGAAGCAGACCTGTATATCTGATTCAACTATGTTATCAGAATTAATTGCATTAGCAGACGCATGTAAGGAAGCAGAATGGCTTAGAAATTTGTTAGTAGAAATCCCATTATGGAAGAAGCCATCTCCAGCAGTCTTGATTAATTGCGATAATCAAGCAACGATATATAATGTCTCTAATAAAACATATAATGGAAAGTCTAGACATGTGAGTCTAAGACATCAAATGGTGAGACAGTTACTCAAAAGTGGAGTTATAACTGTTGACTACATAGAAACAAAGAAAAACTTGGCTGACCCACTTACGAAGAGTCTTCCAAAGGCTATGGTTTCTATAAAGTCAAAAGAAATGGGACTAAGGTCTGTGAATGAAGATTGATCATCCTTAACAGAAACCCAACTTGTGTCTTGAAAAGGATAGACAAAGTTCAATGGGTACCAACAAGTTAAGGAAATGATTATGGAACACTAAATCAATAATCCCATAATGTTTAGTGTTGGATTCTGCATGAACAAAGGATGGATGAATATCCTTAATAAGTCTAGAAACCCTAAAAGGTGTCTCGCAGAAACACCTTAAGTGACTTACCTATATGAGTATGGAAATCAGGCCGTTTCCTAAGAAAGTAAGACCGCTTTCGAAGTAGACTCATGAACCAGGATTTAAGCACATGGCCATTAACGTGCTGAGCAATACAGAACACTCTAACTAAGGAATGCAACATGTGTGATTGTTCCGGTTTTATCATTAAGGGATACTTGGTTCAAGATTCGTTCACCATTGAATCTCAATAGAACTTTGAATGGTTTACACTAAGTAAAAGTTCAAATCCAAAAGATACTTTTATTTATGTGTTGTTTCCACGATGATGCAAAATTTGACCTTAGAACTACATAGGCTTGATCCCACTTGGGTATGTAGGAAGTCACACTAGTGACTCAGCCGTCCACATTAATTTATTTTGAAAATTGGGGGAGATTGTTGTAAATTTTCAAGTTAGTTTGGGATATGGGTTTGTTTTTGAAGAGGGAAGCAAGAATGGAAGAAGATAAAGTGTAGGGATTAAGTCCCACATTGTGGAATATAAAGGATTTTGTCTCTATATAGGTAAAAGCTTGATACATGATATCAAAAGAAAGAAGAGAAAGAGGAATAAGGCAATGGGCCTTGAGCATGAACTTGGCATAAATAATAATCTTTGAAATGTCAAAAGATGGGCCTTGGGCCTTGGGGATCTTGGGGTCTTGTGATCCAATAGGCCGGGGAAACAAACCAGTCGACAGGCCAAAATATCACCGGTCGACCGTTTTTTCAACCAGAGAATAAAACGGTCGACTGGTTGAGTTTTGGCGGTCGACCGGTTTCGTTCTAAAGCGGCTGCGACGCTTCAGAAGCGTTGCAAAACTGAAAGGTTGCATACGTTCGGAATCGAACAGAAATAACTGTTGCGATTCAATAGGTTGCAACGCTTGGCTGAGGGATGTCTGCTCTTCATCGCCTATATATACGACGCCAGAAACTGTTGCAATATCACTGAGCAATTCTTCTTCTTCATATATCGTTCTGCAACACCATTAAACTGTTACAAAACAGTTCTGTTCGAAACACCTCTGAAGTGTTACAAATCTGAAACTGTTGCAGAATTAATTTCTAATTCTTCCCTTTCATTTATATATTCGAAATAGCATCATCAGAAACATATATTCAGAGTGTTCTTGGTCGGATCAAAATCGTACAAATTTTGAATTCGATTACGCTGTTTCAAGGCTTCATTGAATCCTGAAGTCAATAGTTCGATAACCCTTTTGTACCTGGTGGGTTGAACTATTGTCTGAAAGAATTTGCTCCGCAAATCCTTGAAGTCAGAAGTACGGCAGATTCTACTCCTCCAAAAGCGTCTCAAACCAAAAAATTCCCAACAATTTTTCAGACAATAGCTTCAACCATGGATAGTTTGAGCGCTTTGCAAGTAATGAATCAGCATTTGACGAAGTTGGAGCGTTTTGATGGAGAGAACTTCACTCGTTGGCAGGAGACTATGAAATTCTTTCTGATCACGGTTAAGTTATTTCATATTCTCGAAGACGGATTGGAGAAAATACCGGAGGAAACCGATAAGGATAGTGCAGAATTAAAAGCAAAAAGGGCAAAGCGAAAAGAGGAAGATTTTCTATGCAGAGGCCACATACTGAATGCACTGTCTACTCCGATATACAATGCTCACAGGACCTTGGACACGGCGAAGGCACTCTGGACTGCGCTAGAAAGCAAATATCGCATCTCTGAGGCAAGTAATAAGAAATTTCTTATATGCAATTTTATGGATTTCAAAATGGTCACTAACAAGTCCATAATTGGACAAGTTAGTGAAATACTACTGTTAGTAAATCAACTTAAGGATGCCGGAATTGATCTCCCTGAATCATTTGTTGTTGGAGTTATTATTTCGAGACTCCCGAATTCTTGGAATGATTATAAGAAAAAATTAAAACATGCGGAAACCGATTATGATTTAGACGGTTTACAGCGTCATCTTCGTATCGAAGAGGATTCTCGTAAACGCGAACTAGATGATAATCCGCAAACTGAGTCTCAGTCTAAGGCTAATAATGTTGAAATTAACGATAAGCTGAAGCCTAAGAATGAGACACAGTTCAAAAAGAAAGGTACCAATTCCAAGAATAAGAAGAAGGGTGACTGTTACTATTGTCACAAACCCGGCCACTATGCCCGAGACTGTCGTCTTCGGAAGAAACAACAAAAAGCGAATGTGGTCGAAGAAAAGCTTGTGGCTGTCGTACAAGAGGCGAACTCCGTTAGTGGCATTGACAATGACTGGTGGCTCGATACTGGAGCAACTATTCATATTTGCAAAGACCGTAATCTGTTCAAGACTTACGATGAGAATAACGGAGAATCCAGCGAAGTAACTAGCGCAAACAAAGTTGCAAGCAAAGTTCTGGGAAAAGGCACTATTGAATTGACATTCACCTCTGGGAAAGTTCTTACTTTAGTCAATGTATTTTATGTACCTGATATGTGTAAGAATTTGATTTCTGGATACCTTCTTAACAAAGGAGGATTCAAGATGGTGTATGAGTCTGATAAGTTAGTGTTGTCCAAGAACAGCAAATTTATTGGACAGGGATATTCTTGTAATGGCATGATTAAGTTGAATCTAATAAAGAAATCTTCTGCTTATATTGTTGACTCTGTTAATTTATGGCATAGTAGATTAGGACATGTTAATTATAAGTCACTTAGAAATATGCATAAATTAGGATTAATTTCTGATTGTGATTTCGAATCCATTTCTAAATGTGAGATATGTGTTCAAGCAAAAATACATCGAAAATCCTTTAAATCCGTTGAAAGGAAAACTGGTTTGCTTGATTTGGTATATAGTGATGTGGGTGACTTGAAAAGTCATATCACCTATGGTGGTAACCAATACTATATAACGTTTATTGATGATTATTCTAGATATGCTTATGTATATCTAATGAAATCAAAAGATGAAGCTTTTGATAAATTCAAAATTTACAAAGCAGAAGTCGAAACACAATTAGGAATTAAAATTAAAGTGTTACATTCAGATCGTGGTGGTGAATATTTTTCAAATGAGTTTACTTTGTTTTGCAAACAAAATGGTATCATTCACCAATGTACTGCCCCTTATACACCACAACAAAATGGTGTTGCTGAGAGAAAAAATAGAACTTTAGTAGAAATGGTTAATGCCATGCTCATAAGTTCTAATTTGCCACATAACCTATGGGGTGATGCTATGTTATCTGCATGTTACATTTTAAATAGAGTACCACTTAAGAAAAATAATTTTTCTCCTTATGAATTATGGTTCAATAGAAAACCTAATCTTACTAGACTTAAAGTTTGGGGTTGTTTAGCATATGTTAGAAAACCAGACCCTAAACGACCAAAGTTAGGTAATAGGGCTTTTAAATGTGTTTTCATTGGATATTCTGTTAATAGTATAACTTATAGATTTATGATTCTTGATACCTTAGAAGTCATAGAATCTGTAGATGTAGAATTTTTTGAAAATCAAACTATTGAGAATCCATTGAGATCATCTAGTCCAGAACCAACTGAGACTAATGATACAAATGATGATGAATATGCTCCTGCTCAAAACAGCAAGGAAGTGTCAGTACCAGATAATAGTATTGAACACAGAAGAAGTAAAAGAGCGAGAATAGAGAAGGACTATGGTCCTGACTTCATAACATATCTCGTAGAAGGCAATAAGGACGAAGTCCTTAATGTGACAAGATATGTAATGAACGTCGATGATGATCCCAAAACTTATTCTGAGGCTATGAGTTCTAGAGATTCTAATTTCTGGAAAGAAGCTATCAATGATGAAATGAATTCCATAATGTTAAATCAAACTTGGGTATTAAGCGATTTACCTCCTGGTGCTAAACCTATAGGATGTAAATGGATATTCAAGAAAAAGTTGAATACAAATGGATCCATTGATAAGTTTAAAGCCAGATTAGTTGCTAAGGGATATAAACAAAGACAAGGAGTAGATTATTTTGATACATATGCTCCGGTGGCTCGCATATCTTCGATACGTTGTTTAATAGCACTTGCATCAATTCATAACTTGGTCATACATCAAATGGATGTAAAGACAGCTTTTCTAAATGGAGATTTAGAAGAAGAGATATACATGGAACAACCTGAAGGTTTCATAACCCCAGGCCAAGAAAAGAAAGTTTGTAAATTAGTTAAATCTCTTTATGGCCTGAAGCAAGCTCCCATGCAATGGCATGAGAAGTTTGATAAAGTTGCACTGTCATTTGGATTCATTGTTAATGATGCAGATAAATGTATCTATAGCAAATCGGATAACAACGGTTATGTTATAATATGTTTATACGTTGATGACATGCTGATATTTGGTTCCAACATATCCTGTGTAAATGAAACTAAAAAGTTTCTATCTTCTAAATTTGATATGAAAGATCTGGGAGAGGCTGATGTAATTCTAGGAATTAAAATCATTAGGAAAACGGGGGAGTAATTATTAACTCAATCTCATTACATTGAAAAGTTCCTAAAGAAGTATAATCATTATGATGACAAACCAGCACCAACTCCTTTAGATCCAAGTATAAAATTAGAAAAGAATACTGGACGTACCATTTCTCAATTGGAATATTCCAGTATTATTGGGAGTCTTATGTATGCTATGCATTGCACTAGACCAGATATCGCACATGCTATAAGTGTATTATGTCGATTTACGAGTAATCCAGGTTTCGAACACTGGAAAGCCATTTCCAGAGTCTTAGCTTATTTGAAGGGAACCATCAACTATGGTTTATCTTATAAAGGATATCCTGCTGTAATAGAAGGATATAGTGATGCAACCTGGAACAATGTAGAATCGAAATCCAAGTCTACGACTGGATGGATATTTACATTAGGAGGAGCTGCTGTGTCTTGGGCTTCCAAGAAGCAGACCTGTATATCTGATTCAACTATGTTATCAGAATTAATTGCATTAGCAGACGCATGTAAGGAAGCAGAATGGCTTAGAAATTTGTTAGTAGAAATCCCATTATGGAAGAAGCCATCTCCAGCAGTCTTGATTAATTGCGATAATCAAGCAACGATATATAATGTCTCTAATAAAACATATAATGGAAAGTCTAGACATGTGAGTCTAAGACATCAAATGGTGAGACAGTTACTCAAAAGTGGAGTTATAACTGTTGACTACATAGAAACAAAGAAAAACTTGGCTGACCCACTTACGAAGAGTCTTCCAAAGGCTATGGTTTCTATAAAGTCAAAAGAAATGGGACTAAGGTCTGTGAATGAAGATTGATCATCCTTAACAGAAACCCAACTTGTGTCTTGAAAAGGATAGACAAAGTTCAATGGGTACCAACAAGTTAAGGAAATGATTATGGAACACTAAATCAATAATCCCATAATGTTTAGTGTTGGATTCTGCATGAACAAAGGATGGATGAATATCCTTAATAAGTCTAGAAACCCTAAAAGGTGTCTCGCAGAAACACCTTAAGTGACTTACCTATATGAGTATGGAAATCAGGCCGTTTCCTAAGAAAGTAAGACCGCTTTCGAAGTAGACTCATGAACCAGGATTTAAGCACATGGCCATTAACGTGCTGAGCAATACAGAACACTCTAACTAAGGAATGCAACATGTGTGATTGTTCCGGTTTTATCATTAAGGGATACTTGGTTCAAGATTCGTTCACCATTGAATCTCAATAGAACTTTGAATGGTTTACACTAAGTAAAAGTTCAAATCCAAAAGATACTTTTATTTATGTGTTGTTTCCACGATGATGCAAAATTTGACCTTAGAACTACATAGGCTTGATCCCACTTGGGTATGTAGGAAGTCACACTAGTGACTCAGCCGTCCACATTAATTTATTTTGAAAATTGGGGGAGATTGTTGTAAATTTTCAAGTTAGTTTGGGATATGGGTTTGTTTTTGAAGAGGGAAGCAAGAATGGAAGAAGATAAAGTGTAGGGATTAAGTCCCACATTGTGGAATATAAAGGATTTTGTCTCTATATAGGTAAAAGCTTGATACATGATATCAAAAGAAAGAAGAGAAAGAGGAATAAGGCAATGGGCCTTGAGCATGAACTTGGCATAAATAATAATCTTTGAAATGTCAAAAGATGGGCCTTGGGCCTTGGGGATCTTGGGGTCTTGTGATCCAATAGGCCGGGGAAACAAACCAGTCGACAGGCCAAAATATCACCGGTCGACCGTTTTTTCAACCAGAGAATAAAACGGTCGACTGGTTGAGTTTTGGCGGTCGACCGGTTTCGTTCTAAAGCGGCTGCGACGCTTCAGAAGCGTTGCAAAACTGAAAGGTTGCATACGTTCGGAATCGAACAGAAATAACTGTTGCGATTCAATAGGTTGCAACGCTTGGCTGAGGGATGTCTGCTCTTCATCGCCTATATATACGACGCCAGAAACTGTTGCAATATCACTGAGCAATTCTTCTTCTTCATATATCGTTCTGCAACACCATTAAACTGTTACAAAACAGTTCTGTTCGAAACACCTCTGAAGTGTTACAAATCTGAAACTGTTGCAGAATTAATTTCTAATTCTTCCCTTTCATTTATATATTCGAAATAGCATCATCAGAAACATATATTCAGAGTGTTCTTGGTCGGATCAAAATCGTACAAATTTTGAATTCGATTACGCTGTTTCAAGGCTTCATTGAATCCTGAAGTCAATAGTTCGATAACCCTTTTGTACCTGGTGGGTTGAACTATTGTCTGAAAGAATTTGCTCCGCAAATCCTTGAAGTCAGAAGTACGGCAGATTCTACTCCTCCAAAAGCGTCTCAAACCAAAAAATTCCCAACAATTTTTCAGACAATAGCTTCAACCATGGATAGTTTGAGCGCTTTGCAAGTAATGAATCAGCATTTGACGAAGTTGGAGCGTTTTGATGGAGAGAACTTCACTCGTTGGCAGGAGACTATGAAATTCTTTCTGATCACGGTTAAGTTATTTCATATTCTCGAAGACGGATTGGAGAAAATACCGGAGGAAACCGATAAGGATAGTGCAGAATTAAAAGCAAAAAGGGCAAAGCGAAAAGAGGAAGATTTTCTATGCAGAGGCCACATACTGAATGCACTGTCTACTCCGATATACAATGCTCACAGGACCTTGGACACGGCGAAGGCACTCTGGACTGCGCTAGAAAGCAAATATCGCATCTCTGAGGCAAGTAATAAGAAATTTCTTATATGCAATTTTATGGATTTCAAAATGGTCACTAACAAGTCCATAATTGGACAAGTTAGTGAAATACTACTGTTAGTAAATCAACTTAAGGATGCCGGAATTGATCTCCCTGAATCATTTGTTGTTGGAGTTATTATTTCGAGACTCCCGAATTCTTGGAATGATTATAAGAAAAAATTAAAACATGCGGAAACCGATTATGATTTAGACGGTTTACAGCGTCATCTTCGTATCGAAGAGGATTCTCGTAAACGCGAACTAGATGATAATCCGCAAACTGAGTCTCAGTCTAAGGCTAATAATGTTGAAATTAACGATAAGCTGAAGCCTAAGAATGAGACACAGTTCAAAAAGAAAGGTACCAATTCCAAGAATAAGAAGAAGGGTGACTGTTACTATTGTCACAAACCCGGCCACTATGCCCGAGACTGTCGTCTTCGGAAGAAACAACAAAAAGCGAATGTGGTCGAAGAAAAGCTTGTGGCTGTCGTACAAGAGGCGAACTCCGTTAGTGGCATTGACAATGACTGGTGGCTCGATACTGGAGCAACTATTCATATTTGCAAAGACCGTAATCTGTTCAAGACTTACGATGAGAATAACGGAGAATCCAGCGAAGTAACTAGCGCAAACAAAGTTGCAAGCAAAGTTCTGGGAAAAGGCACTATTGAATTGACATTCACCTCTGGGAAAGTTCTTACTTTAGTCAATGTATTTTATGTACCTGATATGTGTAAGAATTTGATTTCTGGATACCTTCTTAACAAAGGAGGATTCAAGATGGTGTATGAGTCTGATAAGTTAGTGTTGTCCAAGAACAGCAAATTTATTGGACAGGGATATTCTTGTAATGGCATGATTAAGTTGAATCTAATAAAGAAATCTTCTGCTTATATTGTTGACTCTGTTAATTTATGGCATAGTAGATTAGGACATGTTAATTATAAGTCACTTAGAAATATGCATAAATTAGGATTAATTTCTGATTGTGATTTCGAATCCATTTCTAAATGTGAGATATGTGTTCAAGCAAAAATACATCGAAAATCCTTTAAATCCGTTGAAAGGAAAACTGGTTTGCTTGATTTGGTATATAGTGATGTGGGTGACTTGAAAAGTCATATCACCTATGGTGGTAACCAATACTATATAACGTTTATTGATGATTATTCTAGATATGCTTATGTATATCTAATGAAATCAAAAGATGAAGCTTTTGATAAATTCAAAATTTACAAAGCAGAAGTCGAAACACAATTAGGAATTAAAATTAAAGTGTTACATTCAGATCGTGGTGGTGAATATTTTTCAAATGAGTTTACTTTGTTTTGCAAACAAAATGGTATCATTCACCAATGTACTGCCCCTTATACACCACAACAAAATGGTGTTGCTGAGAGAAAAAATAGAACTTTAGTAGAAATGGTTAATGCCATGCTCATAAGTTCTAATTTGCCACATAACCTATGGGGTGATGCTATGTTATCTGCATGTTACATTTTAAATAGAGTACCACTTAAGAAAAATAATTTTTCTCCTTATGAATTATGGTTCAATAGAAAACCTAATCTTACTAGACTTAAAGTTTGGGGTTGTTTAGCATATGTTAGAAAACCAGACCCTAAACGACCAAAGTTAGGTAATAGGGCTTTTAAATGTGTTTTCATTGGATATTCTGTTAATAGTATAACTTATAGATTTATGATTCTTGATACCTTAGAAGTCATAGAATCTGTAGATGTAGAATTTTTTGAAAATCAAACTATTGAGAATCCATTGAGATCATCTAGTCCAGAACCAACTGAGACTAATGATACAAATGATGATGAATATGCTCCTGCTCAAAACAGCAAGGAAGTGTCAGTACCAGATAATAGTATTGAACACAGAAGAAGTAAAAGAGCGAGAATAGAGAAGGACTATGGTCCTGACTTCATAACATATCTCGTAGAAGGCAATAAGGACGAAGTCCTTAATGTGACAAGATATGTAATGAACGTCGATGATGATCCCAAAACTTATTCTGAGGCTATGAGTTCTAGAGATTCTAATTTCTGGAAAGAAGCTATCAATGATGAAATGAATTCCATAATGTTAAATCAAACTTGGGTATTAAGCGATTTACCTCCTGGTGCTAAACCTATAGGATGTAAATGGATATTCAAGAAAAAGTTGAATACAAATGGATCCATTGATAAGTTTAAAGCCAGATTAGTTGCTAAGGGATATAAACAAAGACAAGGAGTAGATTATTTTGATACATATGCTCCGGTGGCTCGCATATCTTCGATACGTTGTTTAATAGCACTTGCATCAATTCATAACTTGGTCATACATCAAATGGATGTAAAGACAGCTTTTCTAAATGGAGATTTAGAAGAAGAGATATACATGGAACAACCTGAAGGTTTCATAACCCCAGGCCAAGAAAAGAAAGTTTGTAAATTAGTTAAATCTCTTTATGGCCTGAAGCAAGCTCCCATGCAATGGCATGAGAAGTTTGATAAAGTTGCACTGTCATTTGGATTCATTGTTAATGATGCAGATAAATGTATCTATAGCAAATCGGATAACAACGGTTATGTTATAATATGTTTATACGTTGATGACATGCTGATATTTGGTTCCAACATATCCTGTGTAAATGAAACTAAAAAGTTTCTATCTTCTAAATTTGATATGAAAGATCTGGGAGAGGCTGATGTAATTCTAGGAATTAAAATCATTAGGAAAACGGGGGAGTAATTATTAACTCAATCTCATTACATTGAAAAGTTCCTAAAGAAGTATAATCATTATGATGACAAACCAGCACCAACTCCTTTAGATCCAAGTATAAAATTAGAAAAGAATACTGGACGTACCATTTCTCAATTGGAATATTCCAGTATTATTGGGAGTCTTATGTATGCTATGCATTGCACTAGACCAGATATCGCACATGCTATAAGTGTATTATGTCGATTTACGAGTAATCCAGGTTTCGAACACTGGAAAGCCATTTCCAGAGTCTTAGCTTATTTGAAGGGAACCATCAACTATGGTTTATCTTATAAAGGATATCCTGCTGTAATAGAAGGATATAGTGATGCAACCTGGAACAATGTAGAATCGAAATCCAAGTCTACGACTGGATGGATATTTACATTAGGAGGAGCTGCTGTGTCTTGGGCTTCCAAGAAGCAGACCTGTATATCTGATTCAACTATGTTATCAGAATTAATTGCATTAGCAGACGCATGTAAGGAAGCAGAATGGCTTAGAAATTTGTTAGTAGAAATCCCATTATGGAAGAAGCCATCTCCAGCAGTCTTGATTAATTGCGATAATCAAGCAACGATATATAATGTCTCTAATAAAACATATAATGGAAAGTCTAGACATGTGAGTCTAAGACATCAAATGGTGAGACAGTTACTCAAAAGTGGAGTT
This sequence comes from Allium sativum, assembly GCA_030737875.1. Lineage (NCBI taxonomy): Eukaryota > Viridiplantae > Streptophyta > Magnoliopsida > Asparagales > Amaryllidaceae > Allium > Allium sativum. The sequence goes on from CM060925.1 coordinate 278,074,471, forward strand.
ATAACTGTTGACTACATAGAAACAAAGAAAAACTTGGCTGACCCACTTACGAAGAGTCTTCCAAAGGCTATGGTTTCTATAAAGTCAAAAGAAATGGGACTAAGGTCTGTGAATGAAGATTGATCATCCTTAACAGAAACCCAACTTGTGTCTTGAAAAGGATAGACAAAGTTCAATGGGTACCAACAAGTTAAGGAAATGATTATGGAACACTAAATCAATAATCCCATAATGTTTAGTGTTGGATTCTGCATGAACAAAGGATGGATGAATATCCTTAATAAGTCTAGAAACCCTAAAAGGTGTCTCGCAGAAACACCTTAAGTGACTTACCTATATGAGTATGGAAATCAGGCCGTTTCCTAAGAAAGTAAGACCGCTTTCGAAGTAGACTCATGAACCAGGATTTAAGCACATGGCCATTAACGTGCTGAGCAATACAGAACACTCTAACTAAGGAATGCAACATGTGTGATTGTTCCGGTTTTATCATTAAGGGATACTTGGTTCAAGATTCGTTCACCATTGAATCTCAATAGAACTTTGAATGGTTTACACTAAGTAAAAGTTCAAATCCAAAAGATACTTTTATTTATGTGTTGTTTCCACGATGATGCAAAATTTGACCTTAGAACTACATAGGCTTGATCCCACTTGGGTATGTAGGAAGTCACACTAGTGACTCAGCCGTCCACATTAATTTATTTTGAAAATTGGGGGAGATTGTTGTAAATTTTCAAGTTAGTTTGGGATATGGGTTTGTTTTTGAAGAGGGAAGCAAGAATGGAAGAAGATAAAGTGTAGGGATTAAGTCCCACATTGTGGAATATAAAGGATTTTGTCTCTATATAGGTAAAAGCTTGATACATGATATCAAAAGAAAGAAGAGAAAGAGGAATAAGGCAATGGGCCTTGAGCATGAACTTGGCATAAATAATAATCTTTGAAATGTCAAAAGATGGGCCTTGGGCCTTGGGGATCTTGGGGTCTTGTGATCCAATAGGCCGGGGAAACAAACCAGTCGACAGGCCAAAATATCACCGGTCGACCGTTTTTTCAACCAGAGAATAAAACGGTCGACTGGTTGAGTTTTGGCGGTCGACCGGTTTCGTTCTAAAGCGGCTGCGACGCTTCAGAAGCGTTGCAAAACTGAAAGGTTGCATACGTTCGGAATCGAACAGAAATAACTGTTGCGATTCAATAGGTTGCAACGCTTGGCTGAGGGATGTCTGCTCTTCATCGCCTATATATACGACGCCAGAAACTGTTGCAATATCACTGAGCAATTCTTCTTCTTCATATATCGTTCTGCAACACCATTAAACTGTTACAAAACAGTTCTGTTCGAAACACCTCTGAAGTGTTACAAATCTGAAACTGTTGCAGAATTAATTTCTAATTCTTCCCTTTCATTTATATATTCGAAATAGCATCATCAGAAACATATATTCAGAGTGTTCTTGGTCGGATCAAAATCGTACAAATTTTGAATTCGATTACGCTGTTTCAAGGCTTCATTGAATCCTGAAGTCAATAGTTCGATAACCCTTTTGTACCTGGTGGGTTGAACTATTGTCTGAAAGAATTTGCTCCGCAAATCCTTGAAGTCAGAAGTACGGCAGATTCTACTCCTCCAAAAGCGTCTCAAACCAAAAAATTCCCAACAATTTTTCAGACAATAGCTTCAACCATGGATAGTTTGAGCGCTTTGCAAGTAATGAATCAGCATTTGACGAAGTTGGAGCGTTTTGATGGAGAGAACTTCACTCGTTGGCAGGAGACTATGAAATTCTTTCTGATCACGGTTAAGTTATTTCATATTCTCGAAGACGGATTGGAGAAAATACCGGAGGAAACCGATAAGGATAGTGCAGAATTAAAAGCAAAAAGGGCAAAGCGAAAAGAGGAAGATTTTCTATGCAGAGGCCACATACTGAATGCACTGTCTACTCCGATATACAATGCTCACAGGACCTTGGACACGGCGAAGGCACTCTGGACTGCGCTAGAAAGCAAATATCGCATCTCTGAGGCAAGTAATAAGAAATTTCTTATATGCAATTTTATGGATTTCAAAATGGTCACTAACAAGTCCATAATTGGACAAGTTAGTGAAATACTACTGTTAGTAAATCAACTTAAGGATGCCGGAATTGATCTCCCTGAATCATTTGTTGTTGGAGTTATTATTTCGAGACTCCCGAATTCTTGGAATGATTATAAGAAAAAATTAAAACATGCGGAAACCGATTATGATTTAGACGGTTTACAGCGTCATCTTCGTATCGAAGAGGATTCTCGTAAACGCGAACTAGATGATAATCCGCAAACTGAGTCTCAGTCTAAGGCTAATAATGTTGAAATTAACGATAAGCTGAAGCCTAAGAATGAGACACAGTTCAAAAAGAAAGGTACCAATTCCAAGAATAAGAAGAAGGGTGACTGTTACTATTGTCACAAACCCGGCCACTATGCCCGAGACTGTCATCTTCGGAAGAAACAACAAAAAGCGAATGTGGTCGAAGAAAAGCTTGTGGCTGTCGTACAAGAGGCGAACTCCGTTAGTGGCATTGACAATGACTGGTGGCTCGATACTGGAGCAACTATTCATATTTGCAAAGACCGTAATCTGTTCAAGACTTACGATGAGAATAACGGAGAATCCAGCGAAGTAACTAGCGCAAACAAAGTTGCAAGCAAAGTTCTGGGAAAAGGCACTATTGAATTGACATTCACCTCTGGGAAAGTTCTTACTTTAGTCAATGTATTTTATGTACCTGATATGTGTAAGAATTTGATTTCTGGATACCTTCTTAACAAAGGAGGATTCAAGATGGTGTATGAGTCTGATAAGTTAGTGTTGTCCAAGAACAGCAAATTTATTGGACAGGGATATTCTTGTAATGGCATGATTAAGTTGAATCTAATAAAGAAATCTTCTGCTTATATTGTTGACTCTGTTAATTTATGGCATAGTAGATTAGGACATGTTAATTATAAGTCACTTAGAAATATGCATAAATTAGGATTAATTTCTGATTGTGATTTCGAATCCATTTCTAAATGTGAGATATGTGTTCAAGCAAAAATACATCGAAAATCCTTTAAATCCGTTGAAAGGAAAACTGGTTTGCTTGATTTGGTATATAGTGATGTGGGTGACTTGAAAAGTCATATCACCTATGGTGGTAACCAATACTATATAACGTTTATTGATGATTATTCTAGATATGCTTATGTATATCTAATGAAATCAAAAGATGAAGCTTTTGATAAATTCAAAATTTACAAAGCAGAAGTCGAAACACAATTAGGAATTAAAATTAAAGTGTTACATTCAGATCGTGGTGGTGAATATTTTTCAAATGAGTTTACTTTGTTTTGCAAACAAAATGGTATCATTCACCAATGTACTGCCCCTTATACACCACAACAAAATGGTGTTGCTGAGAGAAAAAATAGAACTTTAGTAGAAATGGTTAATGCCATGCTCATAAGTTCTAATTTGCCACATAACCTATGGGGTGATGCTATGTTATCTGCATGTTACATTTTAAATAGAGTACCACTTAAGAAAAATAATTTTTCTCCTTATGAATTATGGTTCAATAGAAAACCTAATCTTACTAGACTTAAAGTTTGGGGTTGTTTAGCATATGTTAGAAAACCAGACCCTAAACGACCAAAGTTAGGTAATAGGGCTTTTAAATGTGTTTTCATTGGATATTCTGTTAATAGTATAACTTATAGATTTATGATTCTTGATACCTTAGAAGTCATAGAATCTGTAGATGTAGAATTTTTTGAAAATCAAACTATTGAGAATCCATTGAGATCATCTAGTCCAGAACCAACTGAGACTAATGATACAAATGATGATGAATATGCTCCTGCTCAAAACAGCAAGGAAGTGTCAGTACCAGATAATAGTATTGAACACAGAAGAAGTAAAAGAGCGAGAATAGAGAAGGACTATGGTCCTGACTTCATAACATATCTCGTAGAAGGCAATAAGGACGAAGTCCTTAATGTGACAAGATATGTAATGAACGTCGATGATGATCCCAAAACTTATTCTGAGGCTATGAGTTCTAGAGATTCTAATTTCTGGAAAGAAGCTATCAATGATGAAATGAATTCCATAATGTTAAATCAAACTTGGGTATTAAGCGATTTACCTCCTGGTGCTAAACCTATAGGATGTAAATGGATATTCAAGAAAAAGTTGAATACAAATGGATCCATTGATAAGTTTAAAGCCAGATTAGTTGCTAAGGGATATAAACAAAGACAAGGAGTAGATTATTTTGATACATATGCTCCGGTGGCTCGCATATCTTCGATACGTTGTTTAATAGCACTTGCATCAATTCATAACTTGGTCATACATCAAATGGATGTAAAGACAGCTTTTCTAAATGGAGATTTAGAAGAAGAGATATACATGGAACAACCTGAAGGTTTCATAACCCCAGGCCAAGAAAAGAAAGTTTGTAAATTAGTTAAATCTCTTTATGGCCTGAAGCAAGCTCCCATGCAATGGCATGAGAAGTTTGATAAAGTTGCACTGTCATTTGGATTCATTGTTAATGATGCAGATAAATGTATCTATAGCAAATCGGATAACAACGGTTATGTTATAATATGTTTATACGTTGATGACATGCTGATATTTGGTTCCAACATATCCTGTGTAAATGAAACTAAAAAGTTTCTATCTTCTAAATTTGATATGAAAGATCTGGGAGAGGCTGATGTAATTCTAGGAATTAAAATCATTAGGAAAATGGGGGAGTAATTATTAACTCAATCTCATTACATTGAAAAGTTCCTAAAGAAGTATAATCATTATGATGACAAACCAGCACCAACTCCTTTAGATCCAAGTATAAAATTAGAAAAGAATACTGGACGTACCATTTCTCAATTGGAATATTCCAGTATTATTGGGAGTCTTATGTATGCTATGCATTGCACTAGACCAGATATCGCACATGCTATAAGTGTATTATGTCGATTTACGAGTAATCCAGGTTTCGAACACTGGAAAGCCATTTCCAGAGTCTTAGCTTATTTGAAGGGAACCATCAACTATGGTTTATCTTATAAAGGATATCCTGCTGTAATAGAAGGATATAGTGATGCAACCTGGAACAATGTAGAATCGAAATCCAAGTCTACGACTGGATGGATATTTACATTAGGAGGAGCTGCTGTGTCTTGGGCTTCCAAGAAGCAGACCTGTATATCTGATTCAACTATGTTATCAGAATTAATTGCATTAGCAGACGCATGTAAGGAAGCAGAATGGCTTAGAAATTTGTTAGTAGAAATCCCATTATGGAAGAAGCCATCTCCAGCAGTCTTGATTAATTGCGATAATCAAGCAACGATATATAATGTCTCTAATAAAACATATAATGGAAAGTCTAGACATGTGAGTCTAAGACATCAAATGGTGAGACAGTTACTCAAAAGTGGAGTTATAACTGTTGACTACATAGAAACAAAGAAAAACTTGGCTGACCCACTTACGAAGAGTCTTCCAAAGGCTATGGTTTCTATAAAGTCAAAAGAAATGGGACTAAGGTCTGTGAATGAAGATTGATCATCCTTAACAGAAACCCAACTTGTGTCTTGAAAAGGATAGACAAAGTTCAATGGGTACCAACAAGTTAAGGAAATGATTATGGAACACTAAATCAATAATCCCATAATGTTTAGTGTTGGATTCTGCATGAACAAAGGATGGATGAATATCCTTAATAAGTCTAGAAACCCTAAAAGGTGTCTCGCAGAAACACCTTAAGTGACTTACCTATATGAGTATGGAAATCAGGCCGTTTCCTAAGAAAGTAAGACCGCTTTCGAAGTAGACTCATGAACCAGGATTTAAGCACATGGCCATTAACGTGCTGAGCAATACAGAACACTCTAACTAAGGAATGCAACATGTGTGATTGTTCCGGTTTTATCATTAAGGGATACTTGGTTCAAGATTCGTTCACCATTGAATCTCAATAGAACTTTGAATGGTTTACACTAAGTAAAAGTTCAAATCCAAAAGATACTTTTATTTATGTGTTGTTTCCACGATGATGCAAAATTTGACCTTAGAACTACATAGGCTTGATCCCACTTGGGTATGTAGGAAGTCACACTAGTGACTCAGCCGTCCACATTAATTTATTTTGAAAATTGGGGGAGATTGTTGTAAATTTTCAAGTTAGTTTGGGATATGGGTTTGTTTTTGAAGAGGGAAGCAAGAATGGAAGAAGATAAAGTGTAGGGATTAAGTCCCACATTGTGGAATATAAAGGATTTTGTCTCTATATAGGTAAAAGCTTGATACATGATATCAAAAGAAAGAAGAGAAAGAGGAATAAGGCAATGGGCCTTGAGCATGAACTTGGCATAAATAATAATCTTTGAAATGTCAAAAGATGGGCCTTGGGCCTTGGGGATCTTGGGGTCTTGTGATCCAATAGGCCGGGGAAACAAACCAGTCGACAGGCCAAAATATCACCGGTCGACCGTTTTTTCAACCAGAGAATAAAACGGTCGACTGGTTGAGTTTTGGCGGTCGACCGGTTTCGTTCTAAAGCGGCTGCGACGCTTCAGAAGCGTTGCAAAACTGAAAGGTTGCATACGTTCGGAATCGAACAGAAATAACTGTTGCGATTCAATAGGTTGCAACGCTTGGCTGAGGGATGTCTGCTCTTCATCGCCTATATATACGACGCCAGAAACTGTTGCAATATCACTGAGCAATTCTTCTTCTTCATATATCGTTCTGCAACACCATTAAACTGTTACAAAACAGTTCTGTTCGAAACACCTCTGAAGTGTTACAAATCTGAAACTGTTGCAGAATTAATTTCTAATTCTTCCCTTTCATTTATATATTCGAAATAGCATCATCAGAAACATATATTCAGAGTGTTCTTGGTCGGATCAAAATCGTACAAATTTTGAATTCGATTACGCTGTTTCAAGGCTTCATTGAATCCTGAAGTCAATAGTTCGATAACCCTTTTGTACCTGGTGGGTTGAACTATTGTCTGAAAGAATTTGCTCCGCAAATCCTTGAAGTCAGAAGTACGGCAGATTCTACTCCTCCAAAAGCGTCTCAAACCAAAAAATTCCCAACAATTTTTCAGACAATAGCTTCAACCATGGATAGTTTGAGCGCTTTGCAAGTAATGAATCAGCATTTGACGAAGTTGGAGCGTTTTGATGGAGAGAACTTCACTCGTTGGCAGGAGACTATGAAATTCTTTCTGATCACGGTTAAGTTATTTCATATTCTCGAAGACGGATTGGAGAAAATACCGGAGGAAACCGATAAGGATAGTGCAGAATTAAAAGCAAAAAGGGCAAAGCGAAAAGAGGAAGATTTTCTATGCAGAGGCCACATACTGAATGCACTGTCTACTCCGATATACAATGCTCACAGGACCTTGGACACGGCGAAGGCACTCTGGACTGCGCTAGAAAGCAAATATCGCATCTCTGAGGCAAGTAATAAGAAATTTCTTATATGCAATTTTATGGATTTCAAAATGGTCACTAACAAGTCCATAATTGGACAAGTTAGTGAAATACTACTGTTAGTAAATCAACTTAAGGATGCCGGAATTGATCTCCCTGAATCATTTGTTGTTGGAGTTATTATTTCGAGACTCCCGAATTCTTGGAATGATTATAAGAAAAAATTAAAACATGCGGAAACCGATTATGATTTAGACGGTTTACAGCGTCATCTTCGTATCGAAGAGGATTCTCGTAAACGCGAACTAGATGATAATCCGCAAACTGAGTCTCAGTCTAAGGCTAATAATGTTGAAATTAACGATAAGCTGAAGCCTAAGAATGAGACACAGTTCAAAAAGAAAGGTACCAATTCCAAGAATAAGAAGAAGGGTGACTGTTACTATTGTCACAAACCCGGCCACTATGCCCGAGACTGTCGTCTTCGGAAGAAACAACAAAAAGCGAATGTGGTCGAAGAAAAGCTTGTGGCTGTCGTACAAGAGGCGAACTCCGTTAGTGGCATTGACAATGACTGGTGGCTCAATACTGGAGCAACTATTCATATTTGCAAAGACCGTAATCTGTTCAAGACTTACGATGAGAATAACGGAGAATCCAGCGAAGTAACTAGCGCAAACAAAGTTGCAAGCAAAGTTCTGGGAAAAGGCACTATTGAATTGACATTCACCTCTGGGAAAGTTCTTACTTTAGTCAATGTATTTTATGTACCTGATATGTGTAAGAATTTGATTTCTGGATACCTTCTTAACAAAGGAGGATTCAAGATGGTGTATGAGTCTGATAAGTTAGTGTTGTCCAAGAACAGCAAATTTATTGGACAGGGATATTCTTGTAATGGCATGATTAAGTTGAATCTAATAAAGAAATCTTCTGCTTATATTGTTGACTCTGTTAATTTATGGCATAGTAGATTAGGACATGTTAATTATAAGTCACTTAGAAATATGCATAAATTAGGATTAATTTCTGATTGTGATTTCGAATCCATTTCTAAATGTGAGATATGTGTTCAAGCAAAAATACATCGAAAATCCTTTAAATCCGTTGAAAGGAAAACTGGTTTGCTTGATTTGGTATATAGTGATGTGGGTGACTTGAAAAGTCATATCACCTATGGTGGTAACCAATACTATATAACGTTTATTGATGATTATTCTAGATATGCTTATGTATATCTAATGAAATCAAAAGATGAAGCTTTTGATAAATTCAAAATTTACAAAGCAGAAGTCGAAACACAATTAGGAATTAAAATTAAAGTGTTACATTCAGATCGTGGTGGTGAATATTTTTCAAATGAGTTTACTTTGTTTTGCAAACAAAATGGTATCATTCACCAATGTACTGCCCCTTATACACCACAACAAAATGGTGTTGCTGAGAGAAAAAATAGAACTTTAGTAGAAATGGTTAATGCCATGCTCATAAGTTCTAATTTGCCACATAACCTATGGGGTGATGCTATGTTATCTGCATGTTACATTTTAAATAGAGTACCACTTAAGAAAAATAATTTTTCTCCTTATGAATTATGGTTCAATAGAAAACCTAATCTTACTAGACTTAAAGTTTGGGGTTGTTTAGCATATGTTAGAAAACCAGACCCTAAACGACCAAAGTTAGGTAATAGGGCTTTTAAATGTGTTTTCATTGGATATTCTGTTAATAGTATAACTTATAGATTTATGATTCTTGATACCTTAGAAGTCATAGAATCTGTAGATGTAGAATTTTTTGAAAATCAAACTATTGAGAATCCATTGAGATCATCTAGTCCAGAACCAACTGAGACTAATGATACAAATGATGATGAATATGCTCCTGCTCAAAACAGCAAGGAAGTGTCAGTACCAGATAATAGTATTGAACACAGAAGAAGTAAAAGAGCGAGAATAGAGAAGGACTATGGTCCTGACTTCATAACATATCTCGTAGAAGGCAATAAGGACGAAGTCCTTAATGTGACAAGATATGTAATGAACGTCGATGATGATCCCAAAACTTATTCTGAGGCTATGAGTTCTAGAGATTCTAATTTCTGGAAAGAAGCTATCAATGATGAAATGAATTCCATAATGTTAAATCAAACTTGGGTATTAAGCGATTTACCTCCTGGTGCTAAACCTATAGGATGTAAATGGATATTCAAGAAAAAGTTGAATACAAATGGATCCATTGATAAGTTTAAAGCCAGATTAGTTGCTAAGGGATATAAACAAAGACAAGGAGTAGATTATTTTGATACATATGCTCCGGTGGCTCGCATATCTTCGATACGTTGTTTAATAGCACTTGCATCAATTCATAACTTGGTCATACATCAAATGGATGTAAAGACAGCTTTTCTAAATGGAGATTTAGAAGAAGAGATATACATGGAACAACCTGAAGGTTTCATAACCCCAGGCCAAGAAAAGAAAGTTTGTAAATTAGTTAAATCTCTTTATGGCCTGAAGCAAGCTCCCATGCAATGGCATGAGAAGTTTGATAAAGTTGCACTGTCATTTGGATTCATTGTTAATGATGCAGATAAATGTATCTATAGCAAATCGGATAACAACGGTTATGTTATAATATGTTTATACGTTGATGACATGCTGATATTTGGTTCCAACATATCCTGTGTAAATGAAACTAAAAAGTTTCTATCTTCTAAATTTGATATGAAAGATCTGGGAGAGGCTGATGTAATTCTAGGAATTAAAATCATTAGGAAAACGGGGGAGTAATTATTAACTCAATCTCATTACATTGAAAAGTTCCTAAAGAAGTATAATCATTATGATGACAAACCAGCACCAACTCCTTTAGATCCAAGTATAAAATTAGAAAAGAATACTGGACGTACCATTTCTCAATTGGAATATTCCAGTATTATTGGGAGTCTTATGTATGCTATGCATTGCACAAGACCAGATATCGCACATGCTATAAGTGTATTATGTCGATTTACGAGTAATCCAGGTTTCGAACACTGGAAAGCCATTTCCAGAGTCTTAGCTTATTTGAAGGGAACCATCAACTATGGTTTATCTTATAAAGGATATCCTGCTGTAATAGAAGGATATAGTGATGCAACCTGGAACAATGTAGAATCGAAATCCAAGTCTACGACTGGATGGATATTTACATTAGGAGGAGCTGCTGTGTCTTGGGCTTCCAAGAAGCAGACCTGTATATCTGATTCAACTATGTTATCAGAATTAATTGCATTAGCAGACGCATGTAAGGAAGCAGAATGGCTTAGAAATTTGTTAGTAGAAATCCCATTATGGAAGAAGCCATCTCCAGCAGTCTTGATTAATTGCGATAATCAAGCAACGATATATAATGTCTCTAATAAAACATATAATGGAAAGTCTAGACATGTGAGTCTAAGACATCAAATGGTGAGACAGTTACTCAAAAGTGGAGTTATAACTGTTGACTACATAGAAACAAAGAAAAACTTGGCTGACCCACTTACGAAGAGTCTTCCAAAGGCTATGGTTTCTATAAAGTCAAAAGAAATGGGACTAAGGTCTGTGAATGAAGATTGATCATCCTTAACAGAAACCCAACTTGTGTCTTGAAAAGGATAGACAAAGTTCAATGGGTACCAACAAGTTAAGGAAATGATTATGGAACACTAAATCAATAATCCCATAATGTTTAGTGTTGGATTCTGCATGAACAAAGGATGGATGAATATCCTTAATAAGTCTAGAAACCCTAAAAGGTGTCTCGCAGAAACACCTTAAGTGACTTACCTATATGAGTATGGAAATCAGGCCGTTTCCTAAGAAAGTAAGACCGCTTTCGAAGTAGACTCATGAACCAGGATTTAAGCACATGGCCATTAACGTGCTGAGCAATACAGAACACTCTAACTAAGGAATGCAACATGTGTGATTGTTCCGGTTTTATCATTAAGGGATACTTGGTTCAAGATTCGTTCACCATTGAATCTCAATAGAACTTTGAATGGTTTACACTAAGTAAAAGTTCAAATCCAAAAGATACTTTTATTTATGTGTTGTTTCCACGATGATGCAAAATTTGACCTTAGAACTACATAGGCTTGATCCCACTTGGGTATGTAGGAAGTCACACTAGTGACTCAGCCGTCCACATTAATTTATTTTGAAAATTGGGGGAGATTGTTGTAAATTTTCAAGTTAGTTTGGGATATGGGTTTGTTTTTGAAGAGGGAAGCAAGAATGGAAGAAGATAAAGTGTAGGGATTAAGTCCCACATTGTGGAATATAAAGGATTTTGTCTCTATATAGGTAAAAGCTTGATACATGATATCAAAAGAAAGAAGAGAAAGAGGAATAAGGCAATGGGCCTTGAGCATGAACTTGGCATAAATAATAATCTTTGAAATGTCAAAAGATGGGCCTTGGGCCTTGGGGATCTTGGGGTCTTGTGATCCAATAGGCCGGGGAAACAAACCAGTCGACAGGCCAAAATATCACCGGTCGACCGTTTTTTCAACCAGAGAATAAAACGGTCGACTGGTTGAGTTTTGGCGGTCGACCGGTTTCGTTCTAAAGCGGCTGCGACGCTTCAGAAGCGTTGCAAAACTGAAAGGTTGCATACGTTCGGAATCGAACAGAAATAACTGTTGCGATTCAATAGGTTGCAACGCTTGGCTGAGGGATGTCTGCTCTTCATCGCCTATATATACGACGCCAGAAACTGTTGCAATATCACTGAGCAATTCTTCTTCTTCATATATCGTTCTGCAACACCATTAAACTGTTACAAAACAGTTATGTTCGAAACACCTCTGAAGTGTTACAAATCTGAAACTGTTGCAGAATTAATTTCTAATTCTTCCCTTTCATTTATATATTCGAAATAGCATCATCAGAAACATATATTCAGAGTGTTCTTGGTCGGATCAAAATCGTACAAATTTTGAATTCGATTACGCTGTTTCAAGGCTTCATTGAATCCTGAAGTCAATAGTTCGATAACCCTTTTGTACCTGGTGGGTTGAACTATTGTCTGAAAGAATTTGCTCCGCAAATCCTTGAAGTCAGAAGTACGGCAGATTCTACTCCTCCAAAAGCGTCTCAAACCAAAAAATTCCCAACAATTTTTCAGACAATAGCTTCAACCATGGATAGTTTGAGCGCTTTGCAAGTAATGAATCAGCATTTGACGAAGTTGGAGCGTTTTGATGGAGAGAACTTCACTCGTTGGCAGGAGACTATGAAATTCTTTCTGATCACGGTTAAGTTATTTCATATTCTCGAAGACGGATTGGAGAAAATACCGGAGGAAACCGATAAGGATAGTGCAGAATTAAAAGCAAAAAGGGCAAAGCGAAAAGAGGAAGATTTTCTATGCAGAGGCCACATACTGAATGCACTGTCTACTCCGATATACAATGCTCACAGGACCTTGGACACGGCGAAGGCACTCTGGACTGCGCTAGAAAGCAAATATCGCATCTCTGAGGCAAGTAATAAGAAATTTCTTATATGCAATTTTATGGATTTCAAAATGGTCACTAACAAGTCCATAATTGGACAAGTTAGTGAAATACTACTGTTAGTAAATCAACTTAAGGATGCCGGAATTGATCTCCCTGAATCATTTGTTGTTGGAGTTATTATTTCGAGACTCCCGAATTCTTGGAATGATTATAAGAAAAAATTAAAACATGCGGAAACCGATTATGATTTAGACGGTTTACAGCGTCATCTTCGTATCGAAGAGGATTCTCGTAAACGCGAACTAGATGATAATCCGCAAACTGAGTCTCAGTCTAAGGCTAATAATGTTGAAATTAATGATAAGCTGAAGCCTAAGAATGAGACACAGTTCAAAAAGAAAGGTACCAATTCCAAGAATAAGAAGAAGGGTGACTGTTACTATTGTCACAAACCCGGCCACTATGCCCGAGACTGTCGTCTTCGGAAGAAACAACAAAAAGCGAATGTGGTCGAAGAAAAGCTTGTGGCTGTCGTACAAGAGGCGAACTCCGTTAGTGGCATTGACAATGACTGGTGGCTCGATACTGGAGCAACTATTCATATTTGCAAAGACCGTAATCTGTTCAAGACTTACGATGAGAATAACGGAGAATCCAGCGAAGTAACTAGCGCAAACAAAGTTGCAAGCAAAGTTCTGGGAAAAGGCACTATTGAATTGACATTCACCTCTGGGAAAGTTCTTACTTTAGTCAATGTATTTTATGTACCTGATATGTGTAAGAATTTGATTTCTGGATACCTTCTTAACAAAGGAGGATTCAAGATGGTGTATGAGTCTGATAAGTTAGTGTTGTCCAAGAACAGCAAATTTATTGGACAGGGATATTCTTGTAATGGCATGATTAAGTTGAATCTAATAAAGAAATCTTCTGCTTATATTGTTGACTCTGTTAATTTATGGCATAGTAGATTAGGACATGTTAATTATAAGTCACTTAGAAATATGCATAAATTAGGATTAATTTCTGATTGTGATTTCGAATCCATTTCTAAATGTGAGATATGTGTTCAAGCAAAAATACATCGAAAATCCTTTAAATCCGTTGAAAGGAAAACTGGTTTGCTTGATTTGGTATATAGTGATGTGGGTGACTTGAAAAGTCATATCACCTATGGTGGTAACCAATACTATATAACGTTTATTGATGATTATTCTAGATATGCTTATGTATATCTAATGAAATCAAAAGATGAAGCTTTTGATAAATTCAAAATTTACAAAGCAGAAGTCGAAACACAATTAGGAATTAAAATTAAAGTGTTACATTCAGATCGTGGTGGTGAATATTTTTCAAATGAGTTTACTTTGTTTTGCAAACAAAATGGTATCATTCACCAATGTACTGCCCCTTATACACCACAACAAAATGGTGTTGCTGAGAGAAAAAATAGAACTTTAGTAGAAATGGTTAATGCCATGCTCATAAGTTCTAATTTGCCACATAACCTATGGGGTGATGCTATGTTATCTGCATGTTACATTTTAAATAGAGTACCACTTAAGAAAAATAATTTTTCTCCTTATGAATTATGGTTCAATAGAAAACCTAATCTTACTAGACTTAAAGTTTGGGGTTGTTTAGCATATGTTAGAAAACCAGACCCTAAACGACCAAAGTTAGGTAATAGGGCTTTTAAATGTGTTTTCATTGGATATTCTGTTAATAGTATAACTTATAGATTTATGATTCTTGATACCTTAGAAGTCATAGAATCTGTAGATGTAGAATTTTTTGAAAATCAAACTATTGAGAATCCATTGAGATCATCTAGTCCAGAACCAACTGAGACTAATGATACAAATGATGATGAATATGCTCCTGCTCAAAACAGCAAGGAAGTGTCAGTACCAGATAATAGTATTGAACACAGAAGAAGTAAAAGAGCGAGAATAGAGAAGGACTATGGTCCTGACTTCATAACATATCTCGTAGAAGGCAATAAGGACGAAGTCCTTAATGTGACAAGATATGTAATGAACGTCGATGATGATCCCAAAACTTATTCTGAGGCTATGAGTTCTAGAGATTCTAATTTCTGGAAAGAAGCTATCAATGATGAAATGAATTCCATAATGTTAAATCAAACTTGGGTATTAAGCGATTTACCTCCTGGTGCTAAACCTATAGGATGTAAATGGATATTCAAGAAAAAGTTGAATACAAATGGATCCATTGATAAGTTTAAAGCCAGATTAGTTGCTAAGGGATATAAACAAAGACAAGGAGTAGATTATTTTGATACATATGCTCCGGTGGCTCGCATATCTTCGATACGTTGTTTAATAGCACTTGCATCAATTCATAACTTGGTCATACATCAAATGGATGTAAAGACAGCTTTTCTAAATGGAGATTTAGAAGAAGAGATATACATGGAACAACCTGAAGGTTTCATAACCCCAGGCCAAGAAAAGAAAGTTTGTAAATTAGTTAAATCTCTTTATGGCCTGAAGCAAGCTCCCATGCAATGGCATGAGAAGTTTGATAAAGTTGCACTGTCATTTGGATTCATTGTTAATGATGCAGATAAATGTATCTATAGCAAATCGGATAACAACGGTTATGTTATAATATGTTTATACGTTGATGACATGCTGATATTTGGTTCCAACATATCCTGTGTAAATGAAACTAAAAAGTTTCTATCTTCTAAATTTGATATGAAAGATCTGGGAGAGGCTGATGTAATTCTAGGAATTAAAATCATTAGGAAAACGGGGGAGTAATTATTAACTCAATCTCATTACATTGAAAAGTTCCTAAAGAAGTATAATCATTATGATGACAAACCAGCACCAACTCCTTTAGATCCAAGTATAAAATTAGAAAAGAATACTGGACGTACCATTTCTCAATTGGAATATTCCAGTATTATTGGGAGTCTTATGTATGCTATGCATTGCACTAGACCAGATATCGCACATGCTATAAGTGTATTATGTCGATTTACGAGTAATCCAGGTTTCGAACACTGGAAAGCCATTTCCAGAGTCTTAGCTTATTTGAAGGGAACCATCAACTATGGTTTATCTTATAAAGGATATCCTGCTGTAATAGAAGGATATAGTGATGCAACCTGGAACAATGTAGAATCGAAATCCAAGTCTACGACTGGATGGATATTTACATTAGGAGGAGCTGCTGTGTCTTGGGCTTCCAAGAAGCAGACCTGTATATCTGATTCAACTATGTTATCAGAATTAATTGCATTAGCAGACGCATGTAAGGAAGCAGAATGGCTTAGAAATTTGTTAGTAGAAATCCCATTATGGAAGAAGCCATCTCCAGCAGTCTTGATTAATTGCGATAATCAAGCAACGATATATAATGTCTCTAATAAAACATATAATGGAAAGTCTAGACATGTGAGTCTAAGACATCAAATGGTGAGACAGTTACTCAAAAGTGGAGTTATAACTGTTGACTACATAGAAACAAAGAAAAACTTGGCTGACCCACTTACGAAGAGTCTTCCAAAGGCTATGGTTTCTATAAAGTCAAAAGAAATGGGACTAAGGTCTGTGAATGAAGATTGATCATCCTTAACAGAAACCCAACTTGTGTCTTGAAAAGGATAGACAAAGTTCAATGGGTACCAACAAGTTAAGGAAATGATTATGGAACACTAAATCAATAATCCCATAATGTTTAGTGTTGGATTCTGCATGAACAAAGGATGGATGAATATCCTTAATAAGTCTAGAAACCCTAAAAGGTGTCTCGCAGAAACACCTTAAGTGACTTACCTATATGAGTATGGAAATCAGGCCGTTTCCTAAGAAAGTAAGACCGCTTTCGAAGTAGATTCATGAACCAGGATTTAAGCACATGGCCATTAACGTGCTGAGCAATACAGAACACTCTAACTAAGGAATGCAACATGTGTGATTGTTCCGGTTTTATCATTAAGGGATACTTGGTTCAAGATTCGTTCACCATTGAATCTCAATAGAACTTTGAATGGTTTACACTAAGTAAAAGTTCAAATCCAAAAGATACTTTTATTTATGTGTTGTTTCCACGATGATGCAAAATTTGACCTTAGAACTACATAGGCTTGATCCCACTTGGGTATGTAGGAAGTCACACTAGTGACTCAGCCGTCCACATTAATTTATTTTGAAAATTGGGGGAGATTGTTGTAAATTTTCAAGTTAGTTTGGGATATGGGTTTGTTTTTGAAGAGGGAAGCAAGAATGGAAGAAGATAAAGTGTAGGGATTAAGTCCCACATTGTGGAATATAAAGGATTTTGTCTCTATATAGGTAAAAGCTTGATACATGATATCAAAAGAAAGAAGAGAAAGAGGAATAAGGCAATGGGCCTTGAGCATGAACTTGGCATAAATAATAATCTTTGAAATGTCAAAAGATGGGCCTTGGGCCTTGGGGATCTTGGGGTCTTGTGATCCAATAGGCCGGGGAAACAAACCAGTCGACAGGCCAAAATATCACCGGTCGACCGTTTTTTCAACCAGAGAATAAAACGGTCGACTGGTTGAGTTTTGGCGGTCGACCGGTTTCGTTCTAAAGCGGCTGCGACGCTTCAGAAGCGTTGCAAAACTGAAAGGTTGCATACGTTCGGAATCGAACAGAAATAACTGTTGCGATTCAATAGGTTGCAACGCTTGGCTGAGGGATGTCTGCTCTTCATCGCCTATATATACGACGCCAGAAACTGTTGCAATATCACTGAGCAATTCTTCTTCTTCATATATCGTTCTGCAACACCATTAAACTGTTACAAAACAGTTCTGTTCGAAACACCTCTGAAGTGTTACAAATCTGAAACTGTTGCAGAATTAATTTCTAATTCTTCCCTTTCATTTATATATTCGAAATAGCATCATCAGAAACATATATTCAGAGTGTTCTTGGTCGGATCAAAATCGTACAAATTTTGAATTCGATTACGCTGTTTCAAGGCTTCATTGAATCCTGAAGTCAATAGTTCGATAACCCTTTTGTACCTGGTGGGTTGAACTATTGTCTGAAAGAATTTGCTCCGCAAATCCTTGAAGTCAGAAGTACGGCAGATTCTACTCCTCCAAAAGCGTCTCAAACCAAAAAATTCCCAACAATTTTTCAGACAATAGCTTCAACCATGGATAGTTTGAGCGCTTTGCAAGTAATGAATCAGCATTTGACGAAGTTGGAGCGTTTTGATGGAGAGAACTTCACTCGTTGGCAGGAGACTATGAAATTCTTTCTGATCACGGTTAAGTTATTTCATATTCTCGAAGACGGATTGGAGAAAATACCGGAGGAAACCGATAAGGATAGTGCGGAATTAAAAGCAAAAAGGGCAAAGCGAAAAGAGGAAGATTTTCTATGCAGAGGCCACATACTGAATGCACTGTCTACTCCGATATACAATGCTCACAGGACCTTGGACACGGCGAAGGCACTCTGGACTGCGCTAGAAAGCAAATATCGCATCTCTGAGGCAAGTAATAAGAAATTTCTTATATGCAATTTTATGGATTTCAAAATGGTCACTAACAAGTCCATAATTGGACAAGTTAGTGAAATACTACTGTTAGTAAATCAACTTAAGGATGCCGGAATTGATCTCCCTGAATCATTTGTTGTTGGAGTTATTATTTCGAGACTCCCGAATTCTTGGAATGATTATAAGAAAAAATTAAAACATGCGGAAACCGATTATGATTTAGACGGTTTACAGCGTCATCTTCGTATCGAAGAGGATTCTCGTAAACGCGAACTAGATGATAATCCGCAAACTGAGTCTCAGTCTAAGGCTAATAATGTTGAAATTAACGATAAGCTGAAGCCTAAGAATGAGACACAGTTCAAAAAGAAAGGTACCAATTCCAAGAATAAGAAGAAGGGTGACTGTTACTATTGTCACAAACCCGGCCACTATGCCCGAGACTGTCGTCTTCGGAAGAAACAACAAAAAGCGAATGTGGTCGAAGAAAAGCTTGTGGCTGTCGTACAAGAGGCGAACTCCGTTAGTGGCATTGACAATGACTGGTGGCTCGATACTGGAGCAACTATTCATATTTGCAAAGACCGTAATCTGTTCAAGACTTACGATGAGAATAACGGAGAATCCAGCGAAGTAACTAGCGCAAACAAAGTTGCAAGCAAAGTTCTGGGAAAAGGCACTATTGAATTGACATTCACCTCTGGGAAAGTTCTTACTTTAGTCAATGTATTTTATGTACCTGATATGTGTAAGAATTTGATTTCTGGATACCTTCTTAACAAAGGAGGATTCAAGATGGTGTATGAGTCTGATAAGTTAGTGTTGTCCAAGAACAGCAAATTTATTGGACAGGGATATTCTTGTAATGGCATGATTAAGTTGAATCTAATAAAGAAATCTTCTGCTTATATTGTTGACTCTGTTAATTTATGGCATAGTAGATTAGGACATGTTAATTATAAGTCACTTAGAAATATGCATAAATTAGGATTAATTTCTGATTGTGATTTCGAATCCATTTCTAAATGTGAGATATGTGTTCAAGCAAAAATACATCGAAAATCCTTTAAATCCGTTGAAAGGAAAACTGGTTTGCTTGATTTGGTATATAGTGATGTGGGTGACTTGAAAAGTCATATCACCTATGGTGGTAACCAATACTATATAACGTTTATTGATGATTATTCTAGATATGCTTATGTATATCTAATGAAATCAAAAGATGAAGCTTTTGATAAATTCAAAATTTACAAAGCAGAAGTCGAAACACAATTAGGAATTAAAATTAAAGTGTTACATTCAGATCGTGGTGGTGAATATTTTTCAAATGAGTTTACTTTGTTTTGCAAACAAAATGGTATCATTCACCAATGTACTGCCCCTTATACACCACAACAAAATGGTGTTGCTGAGAGAAAAAATAGAACTTTAGTAGAAATGGTTAATGCCATGCTCATAAGTTCTAATTTGCCACATAACCTATGGGGTGATGCTATGTTATCTGCATGTTACATTTTAAATAGAGTACCACTTAAGAAAAATAATTTTTCTCCTTATGAATTATGGTTCAATAGAAAACCTAATCTTACTAGACTTAAAGTTTGGGGTTGTTTAGCATATGTTAGAAAACCAGACCCTAAACGACCAAAGTTAGGTAATAGGGCTTTTAAATGTGTTTTCATTGGATATTCTGTTAATAGTATAACTTATAGATTTATGATTCTTGATACCTTAGAAGTCATAGAATCTGTAGATGTAGAATTTTTTGAAAATCAAACTATTGAGAATCCATTGAGATCATCTAGTCCAGAACCAACTGAGACTAATGATACAAATGATGATGAATATGCTCCTGCTCAAAACAGCAAGGAAGTGTCAGTACCAGATAATAGTATTGAACACAGAAGAAGTAAAAGAGCGAGAATAGAGAAGGACTATGGTCCTGACTTCATAACATATCTCGTAGAAGGCAATAAGGACGAAGTCCTTAATGTGACAAGATATGTAATGAACGTCGATGATGATCCCAAAACTTATTCTGAGGCTATGAGTTCTAGAGATTCTAATTTCTGGAAAGAAGCTATCAATGATGAAATGAATTCCATAATGTTAAATCAAACTTGGGTATTAAGCGATTTACCTCCTGGTGCTAAACCTATAGGATGTAAAAGGATATTCAAGAAAAAGTTGAATACAAATGGATCCATTGATAAGTTTAAAGCCAGATTAGTTGCTAAGGGATATAAACAAAGACAAGGAGTAGATTATTTTGATACATATGCTCCGGTGGCTCGCATATCTTCGATACGTTGTTTAATAGCACTTGCATCAATTCATAACTTGGTCATACATCAAATGGATGTAAAGACAGCTTTTCTAAATGGAGATTTAGAAGAAGAGATATACATGGAACAACCTGAAGGTTTCATAACCCCAGGCCAAGAAAAGAAAGTTTGTAAATTAGTTAAATCTCTTTATGGCCTGAAGCAAGCTCCCATGCAATGGCATGAGAAGTTTGATAAAGTTGCACTGTCATTTGGATTCATTGTTAATGATGCAGATAAATGTATCTATAGCAAATCGGATAACAACGGTTATGTTATAATATGTTTATACGTTGATGACATGCTGATATTTGGTTCCAACATATCCTGTGTAAATGAAACTAAAAAGTTTCTATCTTCTAAATTTGATATGAAAGATCTGGGAGAGGCTGATGTAATTCTAGGAATTAAAATCATTAGGAAAACGGGGGAGTAATTATTAACTCAATCTCATTACATTGAAAAGTTCCTAAAGAAGTATAATCATTATGATGACAAACCAGCACCAACTCCTTTAGATCCAAGTATAAAATTAGAAAAGAATACTGGACGTACCATTTCTCAATTGGAATATTCCAGTATTATTGGGAGTCTTATGTATGCTATGCATTGCACTAGACCAGATATCGCACATGCTATAAGTGTATTATGTCGATTTACGAGTAATCCAGGTTTCGAACACTGGAAAGCCATTTCCAGAGTCTTAGCTTATTTGAAGGGAACCATCAACTATGGTTTATCTTATAAAGGATATCCTGTTGTAATAGAAGGATATAGTGATGCAACCTGGAACAATGTAGAATCGAAATCCAAGTCTACGACTGGATGGATATTTACATTAGGAGGAGCTGCTGTGTCTTGGGCTTCCAAGAAGCAGACCTGTATATCTGATTCAACTATGTTATCAGAATTAATTGCATTAGCAGACGCATGTAAGGAAGCAGAATGGCTTAGAAATTTGTTAGTAGAAATCCCATTATGGAAGAAGCCATCTCCAGCAGTCTTGATTAATTGCGATAATCAAGCAACGATATATAATGTCTCTAATAAAACATATAATGGAAAGTCTAGACATGTGAGTCTAAGACATCAAATGGTGAGACAGTTACTCAAAAGTGGAGTTATAACTGTTGACTACATAGAAACAAAGAAAAACTTGGCTGACCCACTTACGAAGAGTCTTCCAAAGGCTATGGTTTCTATAAAGTCAAAAGAAATGGGACTAAGGTCTGTGAATGAAGATTGATCATCCTTAACAGAAACCCAACTTGTGTCTTGAAAAGGATAGACAAAGTTCAATGGGTACCAACAAGTTAAGGAAATGATTATGGAACACTAAATCAATAATCCCATAATGTTTAGTGTTGGATTCTGCATGAACAAAGGATGGATGAATATCCTTAATAAGTCTAGAAACCCTAAAAGGTGTCTCGCAGAAACACCTTAAGTGACTTACCTATATGAGTATGGAAATCAGGCCGTTTCCTAAGAAAGTAAGACCGCTTTCGAAGTAGACTCATGAACCAGGATTTAAGCACATGGCCATTAACGTGCTGAGCAATACAGAACACTCTAACTAAGGAATGCAACATGTGTGATTGTTCCGGTTTTATCATTAAGGGATACTTGGTTCAAGATTCGTTCACCATTGAATCTCAATAGAACTTTGAATGGTTTACACTAAGTAAAAGTTCAAATCCAAAAGATACTTTTATTTATGTGTTGTTTCCACGATGATGCAAAATTTGACCTTAGAACTACATAGGCTTGATCCCACTTGGGTATGTAGGAAGTCACACTAGTGACTCAGCCGTCCACATTAATTTATTTTGAAAATTGGGGGAGATTGTTGTAAATTTTCAAGTTAGTTTGGGATATGGGTTTGTTTTTGAAGAGGGAAGCAAGAATGGAAGAAGATAAAGTGTAGGGATTAAGTCCCACATTGTGGAATATAAAGGATTTTGTCTCTATATAGGTAAAAGCTTGATACATGATATCAAAAGAAAGAAGAGAAAGAGGAATAAGGCAATGGGCCTTGAGCATGAACTTGGCATAAATAATAATCTTTGAAATGTCAAAAGATGGGCCTTGGGCCTTGGGGATCTTGGGGTCTTGTGATCCAATAGGCCGGGGAAACAAACCAGTCGACAGGCCAAAATATCACCGGTCGACCGTTTTTTCAACCAGAGAATAAAACGGTCGACTGGTTGAGTTTTGGCGGTCGACCGGTTTCGTTCTAAAGCGGCTGCGACGCTTCAGAAGCGTTGCAAAACTGAAAGGTTGCATACGTTCGGAATCGAACAGAAATAACTGTTGCGATTCAATAGGTTGCAACGCTTGGCTGAGGGATGTCTGCTCTTCATCGCCTATATATACGACGCCAGAAACTGTTGCAATATCACTGAGCAATTCTTCTTCTTCATATATCGTTCTGCAACACCATTAAACTGTTACAAAACAGTTCTGTTCGAAACACCTCTGAAGTGTTACAAATCTGAAACTGTTGCAGAATTAATTTCTAATTCTTCCCTTTCATTTATATATTCGAAATAGCATCATCAGAAACATATATTCAGAGTGTTCTTGGTCGGATCAAAATCGTACAAATTTTGAATTCGATTACGCTGTTTCAAGGCTTCATTGAATCCTGAAGTCAATAGTTCGATAACCCTTTTGTACCTGGTGGGTTGAACTATTGTCTGAAAGAATTTGCTCCGCAAATCCTTGAAGTCAGAAGTACGGCAGATTCTACTCCTCCAAAAGCGTCTCAAACCAAAAAATTCCCAACAATTTTTCAGACAATAGCTTCAACCATGGATAGTTTGAGCGCTTTGCAAGTAATGAATCAGCATTTGACGAAGTTGGAGCGTTTTGATGGAGAGAACTTCACTCGTTGGCAGGAGACTATGAAATTCTTTCTGATCACGGTTAAGTTATTTCATATTCTCGAAGACGGATTGGAGAAAATACCGGAGGAAACCGATAAGGATAGTGCAGAATTAAAAGCAAAAAGGGCAAAGCGAAAAGAGGAAGATTTTCTATGCAGAGGCCACATACTGAATGCACTGTCTACTCCGATATACAATGCTCACAGGACCTTGGACACGGCGAAGGCACTCTGGACTGCGCTAGAAAGCAAATATCGCATCTCTGAGGCAAGTAATAAGAAATTTCTTATATGCAATTTTATGGATTTCAAAATGGTCACTAACAAGTCCATAATTGGACAAGTTAGTGAAATACTACTGTTAGTAAATCAACTTAAGGATGCCGGAATTGATCTCCCTGAATCATTTGTTGTTGGAGTTATTATTTCGAGACTCCCGAATTCTTGGAATGATTATAAGAAAAAATTAAAACATGCGGAAACCGATTATGATTTAGACGGTTTACAGCGTCATCTTCGTATCGAAGAGGATTCTCGTAAACGCGAACTAGATGATAATCCGCAAACTGAGTCTCAGTCTAAGGCTAATAATGTTGAAATTAACGATAAGCTGAAGCCTAAGAATGAGACACAGTTCAAAAAGAAAGGTACCAATTCCAAGAATAAGAAGAAGGGTGACTGTTACTATTGTCACAAACCCGGCCACTATGCCCGAGACTGTCGTCTTCGGAAGAAACAACAAAAAGCGAATGTGGTCGAAGAAAAGCTTGTGGCTGTCGTACAAGAGGCGAACTCCGTTAGTGGCATTGACAATGACTGGTGGCTCGATACTGGAGCAACTATTCATATTTGCAAAGACCGTAATCTGTTCAAGACTTACGATGAGAATAACGGAGAATCCAGCGAAGTAACTAGCGCAAACAAAGTTGCAAGCAAAGTTCTGGGAAAAGGCACTATTGAATTGACATTCACCTCTGGGAAAGTTCTTACTTTAGTCAATGTATTTTATGTACCTGATATGTGTAAGAATTTGATTTCTGGATACCTTCTTAACAAAGGAGGATTCAAGATGGTGTATGAGTCTGATAAGTTAGTGTTGTCCAAGAACAGCAAATTTATTGGACAGGGATATTCTTGTAATGGCATGATTAAGTTGAATCTAATAAAGAAATCTTCTGCTTATATTGTTGACTCTGTTAATTTATGGCATAGTAGATTAGGACATGTTAATTATAAGTCACTTAGAAATATGCATAAATTAGGATTAATTTCTGATTGTGATTTCGAATCCATTTCTAAATGTGAGATATGTGTTCAAGCAAAAATACATCGAAAATCCTTTAAATCCGTTGAAAGGAAAACTGGTTTGCTTGATTTGGTATATAGTGATGTGGGTGACTTGAAAAGTCATATCACCTATGGTGGTAACCAATACTATATAACGTTTATTGATGATTATTCTAGATATGCTTATGTATATCTAATGAAATCAAAAGATGAAGCTTTTGATAAATTCAAAATTTACAAAGCAGAAGTCGAAACACAATTAGGAATTAAAATTAAAGTGTTACATTCAGATCGTGGTGGTGAATATTTTTCAAATGAGTTTACTTTGTTTTGCAAACAAAATGGTATCATTCACCAATGTACTGCCCCTTATACACCACAACAAAATGGTGTTGCTGAGAGAAAAAATAGAACTTTAGTAGAAATGGTTAATGCCATGCTCATAAGTTCTAATTTGCCACATAACCTATGGGGTGATGCTATGTTATCTGCATGTTACATTTTAAATAGAGTACCACTTAAGAAAAATAATTTTTCTCCTTATGAATTATGGTTCAATAGAAAACCTAATCTTACTAGACTTAAAGTTTGGGGTTGTTTAGCATATGTTAGAAAACCAGACCCTAAACGACCAAAGTTAGGTAATAGGGCTTTTAAATGTGTTTTCATTGGATATTCTGTTAATAGTATAACTTATAGATTTATGATTCTTGATACCTTAGAAGTCATAGAATCTGTAGATGTAGAATTTTTTGAAAATCAAACTATTGAGAATCCATTGAGATCATCTAGTCCAGAACCAACTGAGACTAATGATACAAATGATGATGAATATGCTCCTGCTCAAAACAGCAAGGAAGTGTCAGTACCAGATAATAGTATTGAACACAGAAGAAGTAAAAGAGCGAGAATAGAGAAGGACTATGGTCCTGACTTCATAACATATCTCGTAGAAGGCAATAAGGACGAAGTCCTTAATGTGACAAGATATGTAATGAACGTCGATGATGATCCCAAAACTTATTCTGAGGCTATGAGTTCTAGAGATTCTAATTTCTGGAAAGAAGCTATCAATGATGAAATGAATTCCATAATGTTAAATCAAACTTGGGTATTAAGCGATTTACCTCCTGGTGCTAAACCTATAGGATGTAAATGGATATTCAAGAAAAAGTTGAATACAAATGGATCCATTGATAAGTTTAAAGCCAGATTAGTTGCTAAGGGATATAAACAAAGACAAGGAGTAGATTATTTTGATACATATGCTCCGGTGGCTCGCATATCTTCGATACGTTGTTTAATAGCACTTGCATCAATTCATAACTTGGTCATACATCAAATGGATGTAAAGACAGCTTTTCTAAATGGAGATTTAGAAGAAGAGATATACATGGAACAACCTGAAGGTTTCATAACCCCAGGCCAAGAAAAGAAAGTTTGTAAATTAGTTAAATCTCTTTATGGCCTGAAGCAAGCTCCCATGCAATGGCATGAGAAGTTTGATAAAGTTGCACTGTCATTTGGATTCATTGTTAATGATGCAGATAAATGTATCTATAGCAAATCGGATAACAACGGTTATGTTATAATATGTTTATACGTTGATGACATGCTGATATTTGGTTCCAACATATCCTGTGTAAATGAAACTAAAAAGTTTCTATCTTCTAAATTTGATATGAAAGATCTGGGAGAGGCTGATGTAATTCTAGGAATTAAAATCATTAGGAAAACGGGGGAGTAATTATTAACTCAATCTCATTACATTGAAAAGTTCCTAAAGAAGTATAATCATTATGATGACAAACCAGCACCAACTCCTTTAGATCCAAGTATAAAATTAGAAAAGAATACTGGACGTACCATTTCTCAATTGGAATATTCCAGTATTATTGGGAGTCTTATGTATGCTATGCATTGCACTAGACCAGATATCGCACATGCTATAAGTGTATTATGTCGATTTACGAGTAATCCAGGTTTCGAACACTGGAAAGCCATTTCCAGAGTCTTAGCTTATTTGAAGGGAACCATCAACTATGGTTTATCTTATAAAGGATATCCTGCTGTAATAGAAGGATATAGTGATGCAACCTGGAACAATGTAGAATCGAAATCCAAGTCTACGACTGGATGGATATTTACATTAGGAGGAGCTGCTGTGTCTTGGGCTTCCAAGAAGCAGACCTGTATATCTGATTCAACTATGTTATCAGAATTAATTGCATTAGCAGACGCATGTAAGGAAGCAGAATGGCTTAGAAATTTGTTAGTAGAAATCCCATTATGGAAGAAGCCATCTCCAGCAGTCTTGATTAATTGCGATAATCAAGCAACGATATATAATGTCTCTAATAAAACATATAATGGAAAGTCTAGACATGTGAGTCTAAGACATCAAATGGTGAGACAGTTACTCAAAAGTGGAGTTATAACTGTTGACTACATAGAAACAAAGAAAAACTTGGCTGACCCACTTACGAAGAGTCTTCCAAAGGCTATGGTTTCTATAAAGTCAAAAGAAATGGGACTAAGGTCTGTGAATGAAGATTGATCATCCTTAACAGAAACCCAACTTGTGTCTTGAAAAGGATAGACAAAGTTCAATGGGTACCAACAAGTTAAGGAAATGATTATGGAACACTAAATCAATAATCCCATAATGTTTAGTGTTGGATTCTGCATGAACAAAGGATGGATGAATATCCTTAATAAGTCTAGAAACCCTAAAAGGTGTCTCGCAGAAACACCTTAAGTGACTTACCTATATGAGTATGGAAATCAGGCCGTTTCCTAAGAAAGTAAGACCGCTTTCGAAGTAGACTCATGAACCAGGATTTAAGCACATGGCCATTAACGTGCTGAGCAATACAGAACACTCTAACTAAGGAATGCAACATGTGTGATTGTTCCGGTTTTATCATTAAGGGATACTTGGTTCAAGATTCGTTCACCATTGAATCTCAATAGAACTTTGAATGGTTTACACTAAGTAAAAGTTCAAATCCAAAAGATACTTTTATTTATGTGTTGTTTCCACGATGATGCAAAATTTGACCTTAGAACTACATAGGCTTGATCCCACTTGGGTATGTAGGAAGTCACACTAGTGACTCAGCCGTCCACATTAATTTATTTTGAAAATTGGGGGAGATTGTTGTAAATTTTCAAGTTAGTTTGGGATATGGGTTTGTTTTTGAAGAGGGAAGCAAGAATGGAAGAAGATAAAGTGTAGGGATTAAGTCCCACATTGTGGAATATAAAGGATTTTGTCTCTATATAGGTAAAAGCTTGATACATGATATCAAAAGAAAGAAGAGAAAGAGGAATAAGGCAATGGGCCTTGAGCATGAACTTGGCATAAATAATAATCTTTGAAATGTCAAAAGATGGGCCTTGGGCCTTGGGGATCTTGGGGTCTTGTGATCCAATAGGCCGGGGAAACAAACCAGTCGACAGGCCAAAATATCACCGGTCGACCGTTTTTTCAACCAGAGAATAAAACGGTCGACTGGTTGAGTTTTGGCGGTCGACCGGTTTCGTTCTAAAGCGGCTGCGACGCTTCAGAAGCGTTGCAAAACTGAAAGGTTGCATACGTTCGGAATCGAACAGAAATAACTGTTGCGATTCAATAGGTTGCAACGCTTGGCTGAGGGATGTCTGCTCTTCATCGCCTATATATACGACGCCAGAAACTGTTGCAATATCACTGAGCAATTCTTCTTCTTCATATATCGTTCTGCAACACCATTAAACTGTTACAAAACAGTTCTGTTCGAAACACCTCTGAAGTGTTACAAATCTGAAACTGTTGCAGAATTAATTTCTAATTCTTCCCTTTCATTTATATATTCGAAATAGCATCATCAGAAACATATATTCAGAGTGTTCTTGGTCGGATCAAAATCGTACAAATTTTGAATTCGATTACGCTGTTTCAAGGCTTCATTGAATCCTGAAGTCAATAGTTCGATAACCCTTTTGTACCTGGTGGGTTGAACTATTGTCTGAAAGAATTTGCTCCGCAAATCCTTGAAGTCAGAAGTACGGCAGATTCTACTCCTCCAAAAGCGTCTCAAACCAAAAAATTCCCAACAAAAACTAGGGTTAAGAATATAAAAAAATCACCAATTTCGACAAGTCAAAGCCTTTGCGTTTTTCTCCTTTATGAAACAAACCGAAAGTAATTCAAAGTCTTCGTCTTCATAAATCCTTTCCTTATTTCTGAATCTCGCAACTAAATTCAAGCCAAGCCTTCGTTAATTTCCAGATTCCAGACCCATGAAAACAATTCAAGCTAGGCTTTTGACGCTCGTAAAAAGGCCAACAAGAGGGATGCTTAATTAAAATCAGAAGCGAAGGACGAAGGAAGACGTGGTTTAGCAGGCGAAATGAAATTAAAATTAAGAGGAGAGAAGAAAATGAACGAAGAGGGAAATGGATCAATGATTAAAAATTTAGGGATTTTCAGCGGTTGAAATTAGTAGAAGTGGAGGGAAGTAAAATAATTTCCCGCTTCAATTTATCTTAACGTTTCTTAGGTTAAAACCGCATACTGACCTTTGTTTTCCACGTCAAAGGGAAGAAAACGTTAAGTCTTTTGCTATTGTAGAAAACCACTTTTCTTACAGTGAATGAGGATCACGAGCTTAACCAAATGAGAGAATGAAGAAAAATAACTCTCTCTCTCTATGTCTCTAACCCCCTATTTGTAGCCTCCCACCAACCCACTAATGGGCCTCCTCAAATCAGCACATCATTGGCTTGCAAAACCTGAACTGAAATTGTGAAACAATAAAACAGCGAGTCCTCCCAAACAGCTGAACCAAATCTTTAACGTGACTACTCTACGGAATTGGCAACACCATTTCCTTTCCAATGAAACCAACTTCAGCACCTGATTCGATCCCAATCAAAAGTTATCCCCTGTACAAGACTGATAGGGAAAAATGGTCACAAATAAAGTTGGTAAAAATTAATGATATGTCTCACATCCCCAAAACTAACATATCAAAATATGAGAATGATCCACCCCTCAGGGAATTAAATAAAAATATTTAACGATTCTCCGATACGTAAAATGCGGGTTGTTACAGTTGAAAAAGAGATAGTTAGCAGTTTCCTCTTCTTTGTCATGCAAAGGACATGTGGTGTATGAAAGAATTCCGTATAAGGCCAGCTGACATTTCGTATCTAAATGATCCAAGATAGTTAAGTAAGAAATAAAGACCCTACTATTTTTATTGTGCCACAATACCCTGTAGATGGCTTGTGTACTCCTTATTGACGAACTTTCCCCCAAGCTTTAGAAAATGAGAATTTATTGCCCTCTCCCCATTTATAGAAATCTGATGGATATGAGGGTTGTAGTGTAACTTGATTGACTTCATCAGACACTTCCTTGATAGCAAGATGAGATAATGACAGAAAATTGTCACCTCGGATAATGGATGCAACAGTGTAATCTTTATGTCCAATGATAAAAAGCCAATGAACTCCTAACATATCAACCAACCATTTACAATTTTACCATGGATCGAACCATAGAGAGGTTTTAGTTCTAGTGGAAATGACTTTTTTGAATATCTGTTTTCCAATGGTCCGAAGTCGAAGTATCGATTTTTTACATATTAGAAGCATTATTATCTATGCTCATATTTTAGAAATGTTTTACATTACAGTATCTGTTTTTCATCCATTTGGTCCATAGGTTTTCATGAGATAGGAAATTCCACATTAACTTGATCACCGTCGCTTGTTTCAAGTCTGGGAAATATTTTAACCCCACAACCCCTTCCATTTTAGGTTTGCATAAAATTTTCCAAGCAATTTTATGTTTGCTGCCTCTTTAGAAGAAATCGACATAGAGGGTGTTCAATTTATCTAAAGTAAATTCAGGAAGTTGGTATAACACCAAATATACATACATACATATATATATATATATATATATATATATATATATATATATATAGACACACACACATATATATACATATATGTGTGTGAGTGTGTGTTATCGACGATATATGAAATTATCTAGATTAATATGGATTATTTGCGATATTTGTGCACAAGTTGACACGATATACACACAAGTATAATTTGAAATTTGATAATTATGCATGTATAGGAAGTTAAATTGTAAAATATGTTGTTGCATCTATGTTATCGACATTTGGTTATGCTATGGTATTAACGACCATTATGATTGTTGTAAATTACATGTTGATATTAAACATGTTCACTAGTGACATGGGAAAGGTTTGAAATGATATGTGCCCTCATTTAAATTATAAATATTTCACTTGGCCTAGGTAGAAAATTAAATTATAAACTCTGTTGGTCAAAATGAACTGTTTTATAAATTGATTTTGATTTAAATTTAATAAGGAATTATTTACTTTACAATAGAAACTGTTTTAAAAATTTATTTTGTTATTCAACTCGCTTCGTCAAAGAATTAAATGTATGTGTGTGTGTGTGTGTGTGTGTATATGTATGCATTTATATGAACGCTCTATGGATACCTCTATTATATCATGACCTACACCATTCTTCTAGGCTCCCGCCTAGATTTTTGCCTAATACTTAAATGAGGCTTTCATTATTTAAGCATATAAACACGTTTATAAGCATCATATACACATTAATTTTGGTTTGATGTCTCTTACAAGCATCAAAATGTTTATATCTAGCGATTTTGTCTCCCTGGCATGGTTGTAAAAATCGTTGAATGGATGCTAAACAGTAAGCATGGACTAAGGATTAATCGTCTATGTGATGATTAATCAAAGTGAGATTTTTTTTACAAATTCATGTATTTTGGACACATTTTTCGTATTATGCTTAGTATCAATTGATCCACAATGGGATATTATGTATTTAATTGGATTTGAAATCAATTACAACCCTAAAATCACTAATAACAAACATTATAATGCTTATAAGAGGCACAAAGCCTAAGTTAATGCATATATGGTGCTTATAATAAGCTTAGATAATACAACAAGTCTCAACTAGACGAACTAGGCAAAAACTCAAATGGTAGAGAACTTAGCACCTAGGTGGAGCTTAGGCAAGAGGAGCCTAAAAGAATTTTTGCAACATAACTTAGTTGCTTTCAGATCCATGATATACCACTGTAGATCAATTAATAGTAAATAAATTACCAAATTTATATTCAAAATGCACGAAATTATTAAAACGTCTAACTTTGACTAATTCTCGACTAATACCGCTTACATTATTGATTTTTAATCCATGTTTACCATCTAGCATCTACCTAGCGATTTTTACAACTTGTATATACGCACACATGTTGTTTAAGGCGCACACACACACACAGACATATATACATATATACATATATATATATATATATATCAGTACGAAGGCACGTACGTTGGACGTTTGCATAGACATTCAGAATAAAATTGGTTTTGTGCATAAATGGGTACAAATTTAAAAGTTGAACTTGATGCCAGCGTTATACAAAACTGCAGAACTACCATATGTTCTTCGGTTGGTATGTCCACAGCCTTAGAAACCATGTGCAGATAACGAAACAGTTAAAATAATTATACTGGAGATAAGGTCAATCAACGAGAATCGACTGTGTAGAAAAATACAAACATATCAAAGTTGAAAAAAGATTTCAGAAATATAGAATGCTCAGTACCCATTTAAGTTGATAGCAAACACTGATTATGTTAGAGATAAGGATAAAAAGATGTGGATGTGGACAAAAAAGATTTGGAGTTATATTTGGTATAGTATTGTTTTGGGTCAGCATTTGGTATAGAATTATTTATTATAATTGACCCAAATATGCTCTAGAATATTCTCATCTAGAATGCTCTTTTAGATATGGACAAACCATCTATAAATAGAGGCAAGGTTTAGCATTGTAAATAAATCAAACATCTCTTACAATAATCAATAAAGAAATAACAATGTAGTCTTTTATGTTTTACCATTTATTCTCTCTCTCCTCTCTATATAAAATTCTAACATGGTATTAGAGTCCAGGTTCAAGGTTGGACATATATATATATATATATACATATATATGTATATATATATATATATATAATAAATTTCCTTGGTAGGACAAACCAAGAGACAAAGAAGGGCTCAGATTTAAACAAAACAAAAGCATCAGGCGGTGGTCAGTCATCCAAGTAAGCAGAGCAATTAACACGATCACCAGTTAACTCAACTGCTATTAATTCCATTAGCCACGTTCACATATCTATCAACCCACGATAAATTTATTCCCACGATCACTGATCATAATTCGATTACCTCCTTCCAATAAGATCATTATATATTCTTTCTTTTTTTCCACCAACTTCTTCTTTCCTCCCTGAAATTAACCAATTACATAGTCTTTTTTAATTTGGGTGAAACTCGAACAATTGCTGCAAAGTATGGCTTTCTGGACTGATCTGGGAGGAAAGTAGAAAGGGATGCAGATAAACGAAAATAATGATGGAATTGATGGGTGATCCAGATTCTTTCTATGTTCCGCAACCATTTACCCATTTGGGGACATCTGATTTAACATTTCCGATTAAGCAAAAGTAGCTTATTCACGAAAAAGTCGATGATGAAGTATGGTTTTAACAGGTCGTCATTTCTACATTATTCTCACTTACATAAAATTTCAAATTGTTTACGGCTTAATTGAATATATTCTGTTGATATGTTTGGTAATTTAAATTTTATTAACATTTATTAGCTGCGAATTGATATCGTTTAATTCATTGGAAATTAGGAAATTGGGATTTATTGATTTCTTTCAGTAATTACAAGAACCATATCTTTACCATCGTCATACCTTGCATCAATTGCTAGGCTGAAATACGATTGAGGAGGTAGTCTCTAAAAAATTCTGTTATATTTGTTACTTTTTGGATCTTGGCATATGCAAATAATTTGTACATATATTACCCTTGATTGATGCACATAAACTGACAATTGCTTTGGATACTTGGGTTCATTACATTCACTTTCACAGTTCATTTTCCTGTAATTTTTATCTCAAATTCAGATTTTATTTATTTATTTGAATTTGTGGAATTATGTACGGTGCAGTTAAAAGGAATGAACAAACAAAAATTCAATGTTAACATATATTTTGTACACAAAAAATTACATGCTTCAATCTCTTTTCATTGTTGAAACTGCCTATTTACTCAATCGTAGGCATGATTACATTTTATTTGACTGCAATCTAAAATTTGAATTTTGTATTGTTTCTCTAATACATTGCTCATCTCCTCAGCATACTATATTTTCCGAGTTCTTTAATTGTTGTTGTTCATATGTGATTTGTTTGACTATGGGAAGAGATTTGGATACCAGGAAATAAATTAAATATTGGTTGACATATTTGCTTACCCACTATTTTTATATTAAGCAATCTTATGGACACTCATATCTATGGTGACAAATTGTTGCTAGTAATCTGTATTTGACTGTAACTTAAAATAATTGCATGATTCGGTAAAACAATAATACCATAAATTATAATATGACATGGCTTTTTGCCCCACTAAAATCAACTCTCATCTAACCTTTTTTTTCTTTTGGACTAAAATGTTAACAAATAAGGCATAATGTTAATTCTATATTTATAGAGTGCATCCGTTATTATAAGGTATTAAAAAAAAGAAACTATGTAAACCCATTGCTTATTAATATTGAACTACCCTTACGTTCAGAGAAAAACATGAAAAATTAAATACTAAACATTAGATATGCATGATTTCAATAAGTACACTTCTGCTTGCAGCATATATACTAAAAGAAATGTATCATGTAAACATTCATGGTAAAATGCATATTACCTGCAGTTAAATAATTAATTCAATAGTTATATTACGGCTTATCTACAACATAAATATGCCTTTTCATGTCACATTTCCATTCAAAATCTTTCCAAACTATTCAATTAAAATGTGTATTGTTCAAAATTCCATTTATGAAGAAATGTGGGTACCAGTTAACAAATTCGTATATTAGTTGACACAATAGTGTTATCCATAACACCTATATCCAAATTACTATTATATGCATAATAATACATACTTCATATCATGTAATTTTAAATATTTTGTCATAGCTCAATTTTTTAATACATGGTAAGCATCTTATTATTCTACACTTCATCTAGACTAGACTTTCTTGAAACGCAAAAAATGAATAAATAAATTAGATATTGAAACTATAGTAATTTTCTGCACAAAAGGTTTATAGCATTAATAGTTGATTATTCTTCCCTGTACTCAAAATCTTGCATCTTCCTACTATCATAATGCAAATTATAGTATACTGTATCTTGAATATTATATCACATATCCTTGCATTAGATTTCCTCAAATAAAATATTCCTTAAGATTGGCTTCCCTTAATTTCACCGTGTTTCCTTAACATATCACTGTTCTATGGTAACATACCATTGCCTTTTATCCTTGCAATAATCAATATATTTTTAGAGTTTCAGTTCATAAAAATGTACATTAGTTAGCATTTTGAAAACGATTATGAAATTACGTTATTCACGAATAAATTAATTTTTTGACAAGAGTACCATCAAAGGTAATTTTTACTGCTTTTACAATTATTTATATAAAAGAATACTGTCTTTTGTTATAGCCAAATGCAACTAAATTATATGTTGCTAATACTGTATTACATTTCCTTAACCACATCATTCCCTGATGTTAAATCTACTTAACTTTATTTTATTTCCATATGAAATTTGTTATTTCTTGCAGTTTTAAATGATCAATAGTAAAGTAATTGCATTCACATTTAAGAAACTAATGTGGAAATTAGGAATAATTATGGATTTTTTCTATAAAAAGCTTTGTTAATTTAGCATTAAGTTAGTATGAAACAATTTCAATCTCATGGGTAACTAACTACCTGCAAATCAACTTCAAATTCATTTTTTGCTGATGCATTTTTTTTAGTAGAACAGTAAATTGGATTTGCAATTTTTGATTGAATAGACAATTGTAATTTAAAGCAAGAAGATCCAGTTACATATTATAAAAGAGCAACACACAAAATTGACATTACATACTACTTTAATCTTGGTGGACCAAATGTAGGGAAGTAAATTTTGTGCAAATAGCATCCTATAAAATTATCACCAAACATTGTAATATCAATGAATATTAAATGTTTACACGTGTTCATATTGAAAAGATGTTAACAAAAAAAGAATTAATTGAAAGCCATAATTTAACAAGTTTGAAAAATAACAATAATGAAATAGATGTATTCATAAAACATTCTATGGCAGCATAACTTCTACGAAAAACAAGTCTAATTATTTGGGATGAGTGCCTATGCAACATAGATTTTATGTTGAAACAGTTGACCATACTCATATTTCTATCGTTATTCTGTTCAACCAATGCAGATTAACACATATATGGTTGTTTAATTCATTATTTCGTACATATACCTTTTCATCAACCCAATGGAGATACATAAAATTTGACACTGTTTACACCACGTGCAAGTTGTACCTACTCGCTATACCTGCATCATTTACTTCTTGATGTAAAATTTAGTTTCTACAGTAGGATCCTAACACATACATATGTCACTTACATTATATATTTTGCTATTATACGATATGTTATCACCGCTTATTCATAAATGCAAACTACAACACTCGGAAGTCTATGTTTCCGTGCATTGCACGGGTTTCCACTCGTATATACATACATACACATATATATATATATGGGGAAGGTTATATGGCACCCCATTTGCACCTCTATAATAGCCTTTCATTTATTATTTATTAAGTTAGTGGGGGGAGAGAAAGTTAGTGGAAGGAGAGAGAAAGAGGATTGTGTGGTGGAAATTAGGGGGGCAAAAGGGGTGCTGGACTATTTGGGGTGCACTTGATCGCTCCTCTCTCTCTCTCTCTCTCTCTATATATATATATATATATATATATATATATATATGAGATAGGATCAGGAGCACCCCAAACAGTGTAGCACCCTTTAGCCCCCTGATTTCCACCACATATTTTCATTTCTCTGTCTACCCACTAACTCTCTCTCCCTTTTATATATAAATGGGTGATCTAGAATGAGGGGCATTTGGGGTGCCATGGAACCTACCTCTCTCTCTCTATATATATATATATATGTATGTATATATGTATGTATATATATATATATAGGCAAGCGTTCGGTTGCATCCCAAAAATGGAGCGCCCTAAATGCCCCCTGATATCAGCCCCGCATTTATATTAAAGAACGTGAGTAGGAAGTGAGGGAGTGAGTGGAAGGAGAGAGAAGGGTAAATACTTGGTGGAGATTGAGGGACATTTGGGGTGCTGCACTGTTTAAGGTGCTCTCGAACCTGCTTCATATATATATATATATATATATATATATATATATATATATATAAAGAGGGGATGATATGGAAATTGCCTGCATCGACATTAGATAACATCGTATCAGATCCGTTTTTATTGTTCGAAAGCAATCCACGAACAAAAATTCAAAACTATGGTTCAGAATTAGGTCAAACAAAATGGAAACCAAATTGCTCGCTGGCTCGAAATGGTGCGATGCTCAGAATTGAAATTCGATTCGGTTGTGACCGAGGAGATGAAGTGATTCAATGATCGTGGTCTGGTTCGGGCATGGTGAAGCTCATATGGAGCCATGGTGGATCTGGGTTTGGCGAATTTTGGATTTCTGGTAGATTTGCTTTCTTGGTTCGGCTGCGGCAATGAATGAAGTAGTGAAGGTGGTTTTGTGAGGAGTATGGATTGGGTGGTGCAGGTCATTTTGTTTGCGGGTGGACGGATGTGCATGGAAGGAAGTGCAGGTTTATGGATGGTGGTTATTTAATGCAGGCTGAAGACTTGGGAGATATTACAGTGGTAAAGAGGGTGGAGTGTTGGCTGCTTCGATGGTCGTGAATGGTAGCATACAAGATATTGTATTGGAAATTTTATGTGAATTATTAAAAATTTGACTAAGTGTAAGAATGGCTCCTATATGTGAATAGTCCCACATCATGAGACTATATGAAAGAGGCAAATATTTATACTTGTTCCTAAGAAATCATGTTGGGGCCTTGGGCTCCCAATACATGTTTTGTTGTGAGGAGGGAGGCCATGCATCATGACCACCACACACGCGTGCGACCGACCGACTCGACCCGACCCGGCCCGGCTCGACTCGGTTCGGTTCGGGTTCGGGCTTGGGCCTTGGCTTTGTGGTGTAAACACTTATATTTTTGAACCAGAAAAATTGATTTTTTTTTTCGAACTGTGTTTTTATGTACGGAGAATATTTCTGAGCCGACTTTCATTTTGAAGTGGTAAACTGTTGAACCGGTATTTTAGCAGATTTATCCACTGCACAGAATTTTGTTCAGCCCTAATCCCCATCTATATATTATCTTCAGTTGTGACGAAAATAAAGAAAAAAAAACTTTTTCTTGCCTCCGCCATTAAAATCTTCTTACAGAAATTACGAGTAGTATTTTTAATCTCGAAAGTGTAAATTTGAACTGATTTG
Organism: Allium sativum; assembly: GCA_030737875.1. NCBI lineage: Eukaryota > Viridiplantae > Streptophyta > Magnoliopsida > Asparagales > Amaryllidaceae > Allium > Allium sativum. The sequence goes on from CM060925.1 coordinate 278,113,039, forward strand.
TTGTGCAAAGCAAATCAGTTATTATTTTCAGAAGCTATTTTATCCTAGAGGCGGCGACGAAAGTATGAACTGGTTTTGCACCACTGACCAGATCGCCGGATCGTCTTCAAGAAAGTGACCTAGTCCGTGACTCAGCCATTATTTCCAACAGTTTGAAGACGAATTCATGAAACAATGGCTTCGGTTGCCCCATTCAGATTTGCCGACCAACAAATCCAGCGCGCTTCGGATCTTTGAAAGAAATAGACATGTTTGTTGAGTTGGGAAAGATTTCGACGGATTCAGAGGTGGCTTTTGGTCTGGCTTATGATGAGACGGAGCTCGATTTGGTTTTAGGGTTCAGATTCGAACCTAGGAGGAACAAGAGCTTTGCTGAGACTGCCGATACTAGTTCCGCTGCTGCTAACTGAAATGCCTTCATCTCTAGATGGACGCTGCAAAGTTGATTGTCAGGTTTTACATTTTATTAAAATTTGATGTCTTTGATCTGGGGCTTGCGAGAAAACAAATGCAGGTAAAATTAGAAATTTAATCAATTTCTACTGTTCCAGCATTATATATATAAAAGAATTACATTTGAACTTACAATATCACATTAAGTGCATACTTATTTGTAAAATGTCATTAAAATTTTGGCATTAGTGAAATGCATATGATTATTTGAAAATGTCATTAAAATTGACATTAATAGAACACATATATTATTGGGAAATGTCACTAAAAAATTGACATTAATAGAATGTGTATGTTTTTTGATAATGTCATTAAGAATTGACATTAATTGGATGAATAGGTTTTTGCATCAAATAAATTGACACAGTTTATATGCATACAAGTGAAAAGATAGAATATAGGACACATTTGTTGCATACATGTGAATAACTTATGTTAGACTAAATTTATGTATATTTAGAAAAAATAATTTTTTCAAACATATTAACATCTCAAGCAATAGTAAGCCTCCACAGCCAGTCAGTTGAGAATAGAATGGGAATCCATAAGAAAACCATAAAAGACAGCAGCAACCAACCAAAAAGAATGATTCTGAACAATTGCTTCTAAATTACAATTGTGGAAAACCAGATCATAGGGCACGACAGTGTCGGAACAGGCTAAGTCTTGCATTGTAGGCTAACCTGACTGAGGAGCCTCTTAAGGCTATGATTGATTCACCTTGTTGGTGAACAAAGGGTTGGTGGGTAGACACTGGTGTTTCTCGTCATGTCTACTATGATCGTGATATATTCACATTATACAAGGCTGCTGATGATCAGAAAGTGTTGTTGGGAAATCCTCACACCACTAAAACTGTAGAGATTGGTTATGTGAAAATAAAGCTTACAATTGGACAAACATTGATTCTGAAATATATGTTGCATTTGACATGCTTAGATTCAAAACTGAAATTGAGGAATAAGAAAATTAAGAGAATTCATAGTGATAGATGAACAGAATATGAATTTAGTAAAGTACTCAGTCAAGCCTTGGAGCGACAGGGTCGGTCCACCGATGTGGATTAAACTTAAACCCTGAACATGCGTTCCCCCGCCCTATGGGGCGTAAATGAGCCAACGAATGACTCCATCGGACCCGGATCGTCCGATCAAACCGAGGCGCCTCGCAACAGCAACAACCACCTAAGTCAAACTCGTTAGGGCGTGTAAAACCACTGACGCCACTTCTAACTAGAAAGAAACGCATGCCCTCCCTGAGGTCCGTCTCCCGTTTTTGGTTCATACCGGGTGTGAAACTCGCGAAGTAAACGTTACACAAAGCTACGCCACAAAGGCCATGCTTTGATCATCAACCACAAGACTTTGCTTTTCAACAGAAGCCTTGATCATCTGCCACTTAGGCATGCCACACAGGCAATTCACCCTATGCGTTTGATATCCATCAGTTTATAACCCCTGAGCTCGTATGTCTCAGAGAAGGGCGTTAAGCGAGAGAATAAATTCTCCGCCGCCAAACAGATATATATTTAATAGAAATCAATCACACAGACTAAAATCCAATGTCAGACACACAGTCCATTTACAAGTCCGTTCTGGGTCTGAACGAAACCGGAGGCACCTAGTACCCCGCATATCCATCGATCTCCAAGTACGTCTGGACGATCACCAACTGTTTCCATCTTCTTGGGTGTACAGCCCAATCAAGATCATCCGTAATCACCCAAACAACGTGAAGACTTCTGGTCTTCGACCACCGTCTTCATCTTCACTTATCGTCGTATCAGTTATTCAGAATGGGATAAACCCGGTCTTTCCGAATAACTCGCGTATATTTTAAACAAGTGTTACACAAACACAACATACGCCTCATTCCAATTCATCAGTCACTAACCGTAAATTAATCAAGAGAATAATTCCCCAAATATTAACCCCGAAGGCCGAAACCAACATCAGATCAATATCCAGAAAACCATTCTGCTTGGCTAACCGACAGTTAGTTTCTAAATTTCACATTCATAGGGAAAGGTTCCCATTAATTTTATCAAAGATAAACTCCTTGAATTTATTCTTTAATCTTCTTTTGAATATCAATTCAAACTAGTCGGGATTAGCGAACCTTACCGAAGTAATCATTTATTTTATTTCCCAATCCCAACCAATTCATCCCATGAAGTAAAACTGGTAATACTTCATATCTAACACTACGGTGTTATCGGTAAATTCAATTACCATTTCACGTTCAAATCTGATTAAAGATTTAACTATCGCCTGGAGCAAAACTGGTGATACTCCATTCTCGATCATTTCAACCTAATTAAAGATTCATTAAAACTCCACTTAGTTTTAATCGCTACCGGGTTAAAGAATCTGTGTCATTTAAAACACAGTTCACGATAAACCCAAAGTCACATTCCATAAATTATCAGGTTAAAGAACGAGTGTTATTTAAAACACTATCCACGATAAACCCAAAAATCAATATCAATTCAATTTCAATTAAATATTATTTAATTGGTAAACTTCATTAAATCTAACTAAAAAGATTTAATCTTTTCTCAACTGGGTTCAAGAACAGTGTTAGTGAAGACACCATTCACGACAAACCCAAATCACATTTGATATTCAATACAAGGCTATGAATAGAAAATATATCGGCTTATATTCAATATCAAATTCTACGATCAACAAATGTCGTATTGGAAATAACGATATAAATACATATCTTTCAAATTTCCATAACAACATCTGTATAATCACGAAATCCAACATCGAAATATTCCGAAGACAATTTCGATTCAAATCCATTCCAATGCAATCATTGGAAATTTTGGTTATTTTTAGAACCCTTTTCAAATTCAATTTATTTATTTAAAAATAAATTGAATTATATTTCTAGTTCAAAACTAGTTCATTTCGATAAAAATCTATTTTTATCTTTTCAAATATGGAGTTTTTCATCCCAATTCTTTCTAAATCATTTCTTATGATTTTACACAAATTATTACTATTTTTAGTAATTTTATCAAGGTCCGTATAGTCGATTTCCATCAACGGCCATCGAACTGCACTTACAGCGGCCTTTTCAAATTTGATTTGGACATAATCCCAAATCCAACCGTTAGATTTCAAATTTCAAATATCCATTAGAAAGCTCTTTTCGATACGAACCCAACGGTCCCGATTTTAGGAGAATCCGACGGTCGGATCTCCCGCAATATCCGTTCGAAGTCAATGGTCGAAATTCGCGAACTGCCGCGGCGCGGCGCGTTCTATCCAGGCCATTATATTATATATAATATATATAATATATACTTCGTCGATTTCAATTCAAAACGTGCTTTATAAATCGTTTTAAATTCATTTTCAAAACGGTTTCAACTTCATATTCAATTTCAAATCAAAATTGAATATTCCAATATAAATTCGTCTTAAATTCATTTCAAATTGATTTCAATTCAAATTCATTTATATTCAATTTCAATTCGAATTTATATTCAATTCTTTTCAAGATATCAGATTTTGAAATCACTTTCGATATTCATTATAAAATGAATAAAATCGATATAAATATCGTTCACGTCAAAATGGCGTCAATCTAATCAATACGGCTTCATATATTCCTATTTTCAAATATTCTATTTCAAATATTTCTTTTTCAAATATTTCTTTTTCAAATATTTCTATTTCAAATATTTCTATTTCAAATATTTCTTTTTCGAAACTGGAATGAGGCCCAATCAATTACCATATAATGTTAATTATATGGATTCTCATACAACACATGTATATAATAGCATTGAAAAATAATCAACCATCAACCAAAGTGCACTACACTGTATAAGCATCAAATATAGATATCTAACGCTTATAACAGCCTGTCAATCAATCGATCGACATATTTAATCAATCAGGATGAGTGAACTTCAAATTTCATCCCAACATCCCGTGTGGGGTTTCAAACAATCAAACACAGATTTTATTTGTGCTGTTGGGCGATGTGTAAAATTTTATCGTCCCAATCAATGTCAGTCAAATCAGTGTATATAAACAAATCGGCCGATTTGTTTATAAATATTTATTTGTTCACTTTCACGTTAAAAATTATATTTTTAACGATAAAACATTTTATTCAACCTATGAAAATATTCTATTCAGTTCATTTATTAAATAAAATGATCTCTTTATTTTTCTAACATATTTTAGAAAATTTCGGCGGCATAACGGCACGATACTAGAAACGGCACGAGGCCTAGCCTTATCCCCGGTCTAGTGAAGGCCCACGCCATTCACACATCAATCAAATCCATTAAATTCACCAAACAATTCAATTCAAACCAGATAATCTAACCAACTACACAACCAAACAAACAAGTCCATGGTCTGTGGACGATTGTGTCGGGTGCTACTAAGCACCGTCTGCATCCTAGTATATATATAACTAGAAAAGAAATTGAAGAGTGAGAAATTCTCACCGATAGCAATCCTAACTCCACGGCTCTTCATTGATGGAAATCTTCGTCGTTCTCGCCTTTTGTCGCTTTCGTTGCTCGTATTCACTACATATGTAAAAATCACATTTTTACTTCGCTGTTCAATATATAAAAATCAAATTTTTACTATGCTATTCAATATATAAAAATCGAATTTTTATTATGCTATTCAATATATAAAAAACGTATTTTTATTCTCTTCGCTTCATAAAAATTATACTTTTATCATGCTAATATACATATAAAAATATCTCCTCTCATACTTTAAAAATATCGTCTTTTATAGACTAAAAATCTACTCCTTCATATGCTAAAAATCTAAGCTTTTTGTAAATAAAAAATCCAATCCTTACATTTCAAAAATATTAGCTTTTCATATTCAAATATATTAGCTTTTCATTAACAAAAATATAACTTTCTTCATTAACAAAAATATAACTTTCTTCATTAACATGAGTGTATATAAAAAAAGAAAATCAAATTTTAATCCTATGTGAATATATAAAGAAAACTGAAAATTAAATCCAAAAATGAATTTAAATACTTACAGTGTAAAAGGGGGGGGGGTGATTCACGTCGGTTGGAGGAGGGGAGTTCCATGTCGTCGCTGGACAGTGGGGGAGGAGGGTCGGACTGGGCGCGGCGTCGCCTAGGGGAGGGTGCGACAGGTGCACGGACTTCGACGATGGAGGGAGGAGCGACTTCGGTGGAGTGTTCGACTGGGTGCGGTCTCGCCTTCGAATTGGAGGGGAAGTGGCGGAGCACTGACCGGCAGTGCAAGGAGGTGGGCGGCGCGTTCTTCGATGTTCGATGGAGGCTCCGCCATCGATTTAGGTCTCCCCTTTTTTTTATTTTTTATTCTGGTTTGAACCCGTAATCGGGTTTGGGGGAAAAGAGGGTGGGTTGACCGGAAAAAGGGGGGTTAAGGGGTTGATAATTTTATTTAATTTAATTTAAATTCCAAGAAAAGTTGACTTCCAGTACGAACTCCAATTCAAAGCCAACGACTGTCGTCCCTAGCGTTTTACCCCCATCCCGAACACAATGGAATATGTATCGTAAGCTGATTACACTGTTTCAATCAGTTTTCGTCAGAATCAAAATATAACTCTGTATATTGAATTTGAACGCGCATTTCAATTTACTGGGGCCACACACTAACTCGAAAAATTCCAGAAAAATATTTTCTAGCTTCGTATTGACGATACGGTCCTAACAAAACTAGTTTCGTCGAATTCTGAGACCGTATGAAAAATGGCCAATTTCCAGTCGATTAAAATCAACTGAAATTGGTCAAACGCGTTTTCCTTCGCCACGCTCACATATTGATTCGAAAAATTATGAAATTTGGAATCTAGCAATAATTTAACATCACAGACCCAACAAAAGTGGTTTCGTCGAAATCCGAGGTCGTTTGCAAAATGTCTATTTTTAAGGGCCTGAATTCCATAGCGACTATTCAGAATTTTCAACTGGACATATCTTTTGATTCCCGCTATGAAATTTTGATTTTTTGGATTCGTTGGAAAGATATCCACAATTAGATTCCATTATTTTTGGTTTCACTAAAATCCGGATTGTTTTGCACCCGGTACATTCAATTGAAGTTTGAAATCGAATTATCGAACTACCGCGCCATTTTCAATTCCTTATATATAATTATATAAAATTATTTATATTCTAACGACGAACTATATAAATATATTCGTTCTAATTCCATTCATAATATATTTCTCGTCGATATTATTTAAAATAATTCATTTTAAATGTTCAAACTTCGCTAAAATTGCCAAAATAAAAATATTAAACTGGCCCAGATTTTTTTCGGGTTGTTACAACATACAAAATAAAAAGAAAAGAAGATGGATTTATTGACAAATACAAGGCCAGACTGGTTGCAAAAGGTTACGCACAACAATTTGGTTTTGATTTCAATGAAACTTTTTCCCCAATCATAAAACCCACAACCATCAGAATTATACTAACCATTGCTCTAAACAAAGGATGGAATGTGAGGCAACTGGATGTCAACAATGCTTTTTTGAATGGGGAATTGACTGAAGAGGTATACATGCAACAACCTGAAGGATATGGTACTGGTGATAAAGTATGCAAACTACACAAAGCAATATATGGCTTAAAACAAGCTTCGAGAGCTTGGTATGAAAAGCTAAAGTCAACTTTGTCTAACATGGGTTTCTCACAAGTTAAATCGGACAATTCTCTATATATGAAGAAGGGCATACATGGAACTGTGTTCATTCTAGTATACGTTGACGACAGGTTAATAACAGGAGACAACAGCGAAGAAATAAACAGAATCGTACACAAGCTGGACCAAAATTTCGCCATTAAAGACTTGGGGGAACTAAAAAAAATTCTTGGAATACAAGTGATTAGGAAAAACAATGGTGAATTAATATTATCCCAACAAAATTATATCACTGAAATACTGCAAAGGGAAAATATGCACAAGGCAAACCCATTACCTACGCCTATGATTAGTAACCTAAGACTATCTAAGCATAAAGGAGAAGCTATCGACAATGCCAAACATTATAGAAGCATAATAGGAGCGTTACAATACGCAACTATTACTCGACCAGACATATGCTACAATGTCAATAAACTCAGTCAATACATGCAGAACCCTTTATCAGAACATTGGATGGCATTAAAGAGAGTGTTACGATACTTACAAGGCACAAAACATTACGGCATACGCCTAAATTCAGAAAAGGAACTTAACTTACAGTGCTTTAGCGATGCCGATTGGGCCAACGATATTGATGATCGAAAGTCTGTCTCAGGATACTGCGTTTACCTCGGTTCCAATATCATTTCATGGTGTACGAAGAAACAATAGACCACATCAAGATCTAGCACAGAGGCTGAGTACCGTGCACTGGCAAGCGCTACAGCCGAAATCATGTGGATAGAATCACTGATGGAGGAGCTTGGTTTCACTCCAAGACGAAAGCCAGTCATTTGGTGCGATAATAAGAGCACAGTATCTTTATCTCTAAACCCTATTCAACATTCAAGGATGAAACATCTTGAAATTGATCTCCACTTTGTGAGAGAAAGAACGCAATCAGGAAGACTTGCAATATGTCATGTGCCCGCATACTATCAGAGAGCAGATGCTCTCACAAAGGCCCTTTCGACCAAAATTTTTATCAGAATGAGAGAGGAACTTCGCGTTATCAGTGCAGGCGGAAGCCAGAATGAGCAAGGAAACCCTAGTTCGAACTGAGGGGGCATAATGAAGATAACAGAGCCGTTACAATAGAGCCGTTAGAGTGTGAACACGTTTTTATCATATTTAGCATGCGTTGTCATTATCTACTAGCCGTTAGGCTCATGCATGCTTGTTATATTTAATACTAGCCGTTAGGCTCTTACATATTTGGTATATTTTGTACTAGCCGTTGGGCTCATAGCACAATATATATGTGCTCTTTGTATCATGTTTTGTATCAATAAAAATTGCAATTGTTCCTCTCTAATAACTCTCCTCCTCATCCCTTAATATGACTAAATATATATATCAGTTATTTCCATCTCTATGCAAGACCTACAATATACTCCTATTTAAACCAACTATGATGTATATTATTTGCACGTGAAAGAGATTTACTACAACAAGTTAAACCTACTATGCTCATGTTTACACAACATGTATTTCCACAATCAAATTGCAAAGTAGTACAAAATATGTAAATAAGAATACTTAAATAAAATGGAATATAATTCTCACCTGCTTTAGCCTTTTTTCATTGCTTGGGAAATGACGCGATGTGTAACATCTGCACAACAGTTTATTATTCAAGTCAGCAAGCAGGCCTGCAGTCGTATGTTCAGAATGTACAAAGCATATAAACAATACGGATACCTAGATGTGCGAGGCAGTTGCATGTATATGGTTGATCGAAAATATTTGTGCGAAATCATCCAATAAAGTTGGTTAGATGGTGAGAAGAAAAGAAAAAAAATGGGATGCAGATGAACAATCAGATGCAGTGTTAAAAGGGGCAACGAGGTGCATGCATAGTTACTTTGTTTAGCTCGTGATGTGAAAGTAGATTGTCAAAGCGTCTGATAGTGTTAAATCTGATTTACAACAGAAAACATAGAGTTAAGCATGATAAAAAAAGAAGTAAGTATTGAATGCAGAAATGTAAATTTATACCTCCAGTTTGTGAGTGAAGAATGTTTCCAGCGACTGGAGTAGTAAAAATATATTTCCTCTCCTCCTTTTCCGAGCTTGAGACAAACATCAAATAATTAATTTTTGAAGGCGGAGTTAATTTTTCTTTTACGCTAGATGATATAAAGTTTAAAAACTTAGGATCGAAAGGAATAGGAGTGAAAAAATAATACTGCATTTATCTGGTTTAAAAAAAGTATGAACATTGCAGCGATCAGTAAAGTGAATGTAAAAGTGTAAATAAAAAGATTGTGGTAACAATAATCGATAATTTATGCTAATTATAAACGGTAGGATAACAAATTGCCTAACCCATGTTTGAAGTACATGTTAGTAAAACATCCTTGTAAACCACATTTCTAATGTGAGTGCCATGTTTTCGTTGAATATTAACTATTTTTTTTTGTTGATATCCAACACCTCTAGATAAAGCAGCATTTAAATTGACCATGAGTGAATACATATTATTGAAGATAGATACCAACATTTGGAATGGTTTGTCCTTGGGATTTGTTGATTGTAAGAGCAAAAGCCAGTTTAATAGGAAATTGTTTTCTAATAAGCATGAAAGGCATGCTAACATTTTTCGAAGGCTTTAATGGTATTATGGGAGTAAAAACTATTGTACCACGGAAATGACCAACTGTAATTTCTGCATTAATAAGATTTCGGTAGAAAACATGACATATTAACCTTGTACCATTACATAATCGAATTTTAGGTCAATATTCCTAAGAAGCATTATTGGAGAACCAACTTTAAGAATTAGTTTATGTGGTGGTAGTCCACCGGGGGTAAGAGAATTTAGTAATTCATCTTGATACAAATTATGTGTATCATCTTCAACAGAATCAAATGAATAGTAAGTATATTCCGGACCGGGAAACATATTAACAACATTATTATTGATATCATCAATAGTTTAATTTGTGGGCGCCAAAATGGCTCTATTCAAAATAGAATTAGCATCATATATTGTTTTAGCAATTGCTGAAAAACATGATCAGTTAATGAATAAATAGGGTTTGTATTGTTTGGGGAGACAATATTATAATCAGGGAGTCTGATCACGTCATCATGCACAATTGGTTCGTCCCCATTTCCAATATGTAAAAGAAAGTTAGCATATGAAAGATCATGTACAACATGCATATTTTGTGTTAAGTAAAAAACTGTTATGTCTGACCATAAGTACGGTCTTATAAAGCATGCATCAACAGTTTGAGCTATAGTACCATTTTGGATAATGGGCAAAACTTGATGAAAGCCACCACCTAAAATTACGATTTTACCACAAAAAGGTTTGTCTGTATTACATATATCTCTATGTGTTTTATCTACGGCCTCAAAAGCATGACGATTAGCCATTGTTGCTTCATCTGATAGAATGACCGTTCTTTCATGTAATAGTTTTGCAATATCAGATTGTTTTGGAATGTAATAGTTGGAGGATCTTATTGGTATTTTAAATCGAGAATGGGCAGTTCAACCGTCGGGCAATGCTAAAGCAGCAATTCCCGAGGTGGCAACTGCAAGAACACTTAACCCTTTACTTCGTGAGTGAGCTAAAATGGACTTATATAAAAATGTTTTCCCTGTACCCCCTGACCCATTTATGAAAAAAAAAATCTTGTCTTATGATAAATTGAGTTCATGATAATATCAAATGTCTTCTATTGTTCTAATTTTAAGTAACTGATTCGATGTCTTCTTGTGGTATCGTCCAAAATAATTGTTGAACTGCTACAGGCAGTATCAAAATTAACAGAAGCAACAGGAAAGTCATAATCAAACACTGATTTATTGTATTGCTTCAGCAAGCTGTCAAGGTCTGAAAGATAAAGATGAACAAAATATGTAATGTCAGTAATGGAAGATGTATGTTGGTAATCTTCTATTATGTATTAAAAAAAATTCCCACATTTTATGCATGTGATTTGGTTCGCAATAAACTAAAATTGTAATGAATAATCTTCTAAGTGCAGCAGTCATATGTGTGTTAGAAGCATCCCGTAAGCAATCATAAACAACATCATCATTTTCCAATAAACCTCTTTACTCAGCGGCTTCTTTAAATGTATGGTATTGTTTTCCTTATACGGTAAGTAAATCATTAAACCATAAGGTGTCTCTAATGTGTTAAAAGTAATCTAGAAAAAATAACAATCACCTTTAATGGGGGACACAGTGTAAATTCTACATAAAACCCTAAGGTTATTTTGTCTACGAATCCACATCTTATGTTTATTCTCCCACTAATATTTCTGTAGGAACTTATGGTAAAAGTAATGTTTTGTCTCTTCATCAGTAACATTTGTAATAAAATATCCAGTAAGCATAATTTTGGCTCTAGTTTCATCATTTAATATATCATCTAATTGTTCAGATGAAGAAATATGTAATTGATGTCTATTTGGGAGATGGATTTGTACACAAACAACAGAGGGTGTAATGTTACTAAGCGGGAATTTAAAGATTCTTCATAAAGCCTCAGGTCGACAAACCTATCGAGCATTAGCAAATTTAGATATTTCATCATCGTTGGGTGAGGTAGAAACACCAACTGAAACGCGGTCATACCCTTTGTAAACATACTTGTAAAGATATTTTACTGATTTAATATTTGAACAAATTTTAACATTTAAATGGCAATCATATTTTTGTAGTAAATAAGGGTTATATGGCGCTATCCAACGATTGTCAATTGTGGTATCCAATGAATGATTTTGTGTCATGTTATCACGTCTCATATATATTGGGTATGAGTCGTTCTTTGTAAAGTAACAGGAGCAAATGATTTAGGGAACCCTTTTTCACCATTTTTCTTGCATGAGGCATTAGGATTAAAACGTCCACATGGATGATGAATCATGTGTTTTACAACAACCACATATAAATCACATTCTAACTATTTACATGTAATTTCAGCTCTAACAACAGCGTCATACTCATTGAGATTAGTAATCTTATCGTTGTCATCTAGAATTTGTAGAATATATGAGTGTGGCAATCCCCTTTTTTGAAATTCAATAATGTGTACATGTGCAATAATGTTGCCTAAAACGCTTTTGGCAAATAAATCATGTTTTAATTGTTCTAATTTAGTTCGAAAAATTCTTGTTGTTAAATCAGGTCTATCTTGCGATTGCTGTCCAAGAAACAATTTGTTACTAATTTCAGGCCATTTGTCACTACATGTAGTCGTAAGAAAAAAAAATCAGGTTTTCCATACCTTTGAAATACTGCCATTGCATCTTGATAGCGTTGGTGCATATCTCGTGGATTATCAATATGGGATGACGGAAGAATTTTTTTACACCAACATTGGCTGGCATAGAGTCATGTATAAGTAGGTAGAAAATAACCATTTATGAAGCAAGCGAAAAATAATAAATACGACAATGGTACAATAGGTAACGTACTGGTCGACGTTTCGCCTACATTCAACGCATCTTACAACCCCTGGTACAACTCAGCCCTGATTTTATCTTGATTATTACGAAGAAATTTCAGTCTCATGGTTTCTATTTTAACAAACTTAAATACTGCATATTGTTGAAAAAGGCGGCCAGCAAGCAGGAGCAACGATGTGTCTCCTGCTCATATCTAAAAGAAGAAAAAGGTAAGTCGTTCTACTATTAACACAAATTAGACATATGCGGAAAAAAGGTGTACAATGTTAAAAGTTGATGATTTAGTGTGAGGCTGTAGGTAAAAAAATAATGAAGTAAATCTAGTTAAGCAGGTATGGGCATCTGATATTTTATTACCATAAACGTAACTGTATAAGATTTGAGTAATAATACACACAACTAATTTGACTGTCTCCATTATCTTTTAAGTTTAAATCCCAACCATGATGATCGTAAGGTAGCAACAGTGGATATTGAAGTGGATCAAAAAATCCAGCTATATATGGAATTTTTTGTAGATTTCCATACCTTGTTTCAACAATTATGTCCCTACCTTGTAAATCATCTAATTCATTGCCTACAATTACGCTAACAACTTATGATGCAGTAGGCAACTCATGAAGATGACGACCAACTATGATCTCTTTAATTTTAATTCTACAAATGTGCATATCAGGATGTTGTCCCAACTGCTGTAAAATGGAAACGAATGGGTTAACCGAATCCAAAACTTACGTTATAATATGATGTGGCTCAGATCTTAATACTTTACTATCCAATTGTCGATTTCAGTTTCATGTTTTGTGTCGTAAATGTATAGCTGTAAATATCATGGTCTGATTCCATCTGAAGGTAACACACTGCCAATGCGACGGTAGATGGAACCCTGAGCATGATATGAATAAACTCCACTCATTCTGTTCGCCAAATTCTGGTCAATATTTGCACCCATTGATGTGAAAGCGAAAGCATTGTTGTAAGACCTAATATTAGCTCGAAAGTGGGTGTCAACTTCGGTTTGGTCAGTAAACATATCAAGTACTTGTTGAGGAGTGGTAGGTAGAAAAATATGAATATTACCATTTGAAAAGCAGGACTATGAAGTTTCGAAAAAAAATTGATATGCAGAATGGACAATTAGTTGGTTTTGGTAGCACATGTTTACGGAACGAATAATTGGCTAGAAAATTTCGTCTGCAATTACGGGATGTCGTAAATGTTTGAAGAGGAACATCATCATTTTTGACTGTTTCATAACGTAGACACAAAGAAGAAAAGAGGACAATTGAATTCAAGCAAACACGATGAATGTAACAAAATATGATAATATAACAAAAAACAGTACCATTGACACATTATGTTCGCTGTTTAGTAGATTGAAGTCATTGTGCACGTCGTCGTTGTCTATGGTTTGCCAGATGTAGTTCACGTGCATCGGTTGACATCCTAGAACGTCTAGCTCTTTAAGCAAGGCATCTGTGTTCTCGCTGTTGAGCATCCATGGGATTATTGATTGAAACAGTCCAAAAATTAGAGGTTTGTAAGCACAGGAATAGCAGTGAGAAGAAGACGGGAGATGTTGATTAAAGTGTTTGAACAAAGAAAGATAAAGAACGAAGAAGAGGGAATAGAATAGTCGTTATGGTCATATATACGTTTTCTATACATGTGTAAATAAAATTGCAAAAACGAAGGAGATAAATGGGGTATAATAAAAAATTGGTATAATTCAAGGAGGACTAAGCAAACAGATTAAAACTGTTGATATCTAAAAAAATGAGTTGTAATTTTTTGACCAAAAATCAGGAGTAGCTTGGACCGGTTCCGTAAAGCATAACTAACATCCTAAGGAACTGTTTATATTAATAGAAAGCATTTTAAGCTCGTCTTATCATAGTTGTTGCACAGCAATTTCCTTCAAATCATACTTAACCCATAAATTCAGGCAGTGAATTGCAATGCAATTAAACATGGAATGGCTGAAATTAAAAAAATCGACTAATACACATGCAAACATGGAAGGGTTGAAATTTAGTCCACACGCATGCAGTTCATACATACGTGTTATCGTCAGATGTAGCAAAAGAATTACGTTGGTTGAAAAATAACAGGAGCAGATATATTGTGGAAATGAAGGTAATAATTAACAAATAGCATTGAAGGTTAGTGACATTACAGAGTTTAGTTGTTGTCAGACGTGAATAACATATGCAAACCTGAATTTGACCAATGTAATCAACAGATGTAGAAAAAAAAATTTGGGTAAAGAATAAAATGAGCAAAGACATGTTAACGTGCAGATCTGAAGAAGAAACATTAACGTAAAGCAATTACATAAATTAGAGGAACGAATAACATACACGACATAGCACGAAAGATGTACGAAAGTGATAAATCTGGGAAGAAAGCAAATATGGTTACCTGTAGATCCGGAGAACAAAATGTTAACTTACAGAGATAACATAAAATAACTAATTATATAATATGGTATCACAACATATGTTTACCGAAGGACTTACATGCAGCTTTGGCTTTTCCTGTGTATTAGGGTAAGGCAGAAAGCAATGGGAAGATATGGGTTTTTTTTCACTTCAAAAAATTATCATCATCAGAGAATATACTTTTCCTGCAATCATGTAGCAATTATCTTTATATCTTATCAAAACTTGTGTTGTACCTCGTGAAGATCAGAGTTTCCTCCAATCAGCACCGGCTGTATCATGTTCTTTTCCTCGCATGTCATCAGAGCCAGCGCTCATCATTTGATTCAAAGGCAGACAACATGCGTACTACTTCGCATTGAAGCAATACACACAAACCCATCTTCATTTGATCACCATCATACATCTTCTTGGCTGCAAAATTTATTTGCTACGCCAATTCTTGATTTCTCATTCATTCACACTCAATTTCTGATCACAATCTTGCTTCATAATGGTCTCAATGCTCACTAAAATTTATTGAAGGCAACAAGACAAAGTATAAAGAGCAAATATATTCTAGAAAAGAAGACAACGATTAGCTAATAATAATGCTGATGAAAGTACAACATAAAATAAAATAAGAAGTGAAAGTATAATAGAACCGTAAAGCAGAATACACAGGCTAATGAGTAGAGTATATAAATAAAAACCATATTACACCCATGTTATAATACTTTTTGCATGCCAATATCCTTCAGTTAGACTTACCACATAAATTTAGGCAATGAAAGGATGTAGAAAATGCAGTGTCAAAAGAAGTGAAAGTGCAGTGGAACCATAAAGCATTAAAAAACAGCGTAAGCAGCAGATTATATTAGAACAATCCATAAGTCGTTGTAGCAAAATAAGTAGGCAAAAGCATGTATGTCATTGCACACACATACAGTTCACACATACATGTAATCATCAGACGTGGCATAAGAAAAAAATTGAGTAAATAATAGCAGGAAAAGATATATGCAGGAAATGAAGACAACAATTAAGTAATAGTGATGATGAAGGTAACTGAAAGTTAGTAATATTACAGAGTCTGGTTATAGTCAGATCCGAAGAACGTATGCGAACCTCAAGCTACCCAATGTAATCAACAGATAAAGAAGAAGAAGAAACAATTTGGGTAAATAATAACATCAGCAAAATTATGTTAACCCGCAAATCTGATGAACCAATCGTCGATGTAAAGCAATACCATAAATTAAATTAGAGGAATGAATAGCTTACACGGTGTAGGGGCGACGATGTACAAACGTCATAAATGTGGGAAGGAATCAAATATGGTTACTGCAAAAATGGAGAACAATATGTTAATGCACAACAATAACATAAAATAAGTAATTTTAGAATATGGTATCACATCATAGCTTTACCAAATGGCATAGATCCTGCTTTCGCTTTTCCTGTGTGTTAGGGAAGGGCCTAGCGCATTGGGAGGATATGGGTGTGTTTTCTCCTTAGAAACATCATTGGAGAACATATATTTCTCGTAATTGAATAGCAGTTTGCTCTGCCTCTTATCAAAACACGTGTTGTGCCTCGTGAAGATTGGAGTTTCCTCCAATAATCACCGGCTGCATCAGAATCTTTTCCTCACTTGTCATCAAAGCCAGCGCTCATCATTTGATTCAAGGGCAGAAACCATGCATACTACTTCGCAGTGAAGCAATACACACAAAACCATCTACATTTGATCTTCCTCGTATATCTGCCTAGCTGCAAAATGTATTTTCCCCGCCAATTCTTGATTTATCAATCATTCAAAAACATTTTTTTATCACAAAATTGCTTCACAATGGGCTTGAATAGTGCTAAAGTTTAATCAGCAACATCGTGCAACAATGGCACCAATGTTCCCACCATATATTGCAACACGGTTATATCTACTTGGCTGCAAAATTTATTTGCCCTGCCAATTCTTGATTTCTCAATCATTCAGGAACAATTTCTGATCACAACCTTGGTTCACAATGGGATCGAACAGTGCTAATGTTTCATCAGCAACGTCGTGCAACAATGTCACCAATGTTCCCACTGTATATTGCAACATCGTTAAACCAAAGAGTCATATATGTAGCGATTATCAGCACAAAGCATTCACCTAGTTTGAAAAACAACTCTTACTAAAATTTAATCAAGGCGACAAGACAAAGCATAAATTGGCAGGTTTAACCGGGGATACATGCAAGTAGCGTGGAAGGAACGATGAGTGACAGGTTGTAGGTGTAAGATGGGCAACATGAAATGAAATAAGAAGTGAAAGTGTACTGGAACCGTAAAGCAAAATAAACCGCCAAATGTTATAACAATTTTAGACATCTTTACGTGCAAGGAACAATGAGTAATATGTTGTACATGTAAGATGTACAACATGATATAAACCATTACTCATTGTAGCAAAATAAGCACCCAAAATCATTCGTGTCAGTCCACACGCATTTAGTTCACACACACATGTAATCATCAGAGCTAGCAGAAGAATTAATTCAGGTAATTAATAACAGTTGTGGGTATATGATGAGAATAGGAAACAATGATGCTTAAATACTTATTACTTTAGTACAACCATTGTTTAGTTAAAAATACTAACAGTTTAGTTAATGTCAATCTAAATAATAATCTGTGAATTTATACATTGACGGAACGAAATCACAAATGGTTGAAATACTAACAGTTTAGTTATCGCAAGATCTGACATAAAATTTGCAAACCTCAAGCTGACCAATGTAATCATCAGATCTAGAAGAATAAACATCAGCACAAATAAGTTAACCTGCAAACATGAAAAAGAAACCTCAAGCTGACCAATGTAATCATCAGATCTAGAAGAATATGATGAGACAAGATTTTGATCGATGCCAACATATAAAGGTGCAATGAAGATTATTTCATAGGGATAAGGTTTTTACTTTGAGTTGTGTTAGAAATATGTTAAAATCTATCCTCAAAGTATAACATGAATGCACAAAACAATATCATATCTTCGTTGCTGAAATCTGTATATTTGAGGAATTGAAAAGTCACAAAAAAAACCCAAATGGTCCCGGCTCCGACCGCGAAAGAGTGCAGAGTGATATGGACTGTGGACCGAGGTCCTCTGGTCCACAGCCATAAAACGGTCGACCGCCTAAAAAGGGACCAGTCGACCGGTTAGGCTGTGTTTTTAAAACAGAAACTAAAAAGGTCGACCGCCCAAAAAGGACCAATCGACTGATTTATGTGTTTTTGCACACAACGGCTATTTTCTGGAAATTTCAATTTTAATTATTTTCAACTAGTCGACCGGTGATTTTTGACCTGTCGACGGGTCCGAAACAACAAGCTTTTTTTTTTGAAGGGTTGCTTCCATTCATCAAGAGTTTTCTCTTCAATTTTCAATGGAAACGGATGCAATCTTTTTTAGAAACTCTTCATGAAGGAATGCAACTATTCTACACTATAAATAGACTTGAAATCATACTTTCAAATCACCGATTCTTGCTCTAATTTCTGATCTTACTTTCTAAATACTCTTGCATTCTAAAAGCTCTCAAATATTTCAATTGCTTATTGAATCATTGAAATGATTTCATATCTCTTAATTCAATAAGTAATATATTTCCTTCAATCTTCACATACACATTATATACTTGAGGATAAGATTATAGGAAGGGTGTACTACAGGTGACAAATCCGTGTTGTAAAGAACACACATTGTCAAACAACTGTTGTTTCGTCTGATTTGAAGTCTTCCGTGTTGTGGGAGGCAAAGTTGTGAAGTCCTCGTGTTGTAAGAGGCGTGAAATCCCGTTCGGCTGCTCGGGTGTTGTGAACCTGTTCCTCCGGGTGAAGCGAGGTAGTTGTTAGTGAAAATCCAGATAGAGGTTTGGGACTGGACATAGGACGGTGCTCCGAACCAGTATAAAAATCCCTGGTGTGATTTTTCCTTTTTACTGAATTTTCCGCTTTTATATCTGTGATTCGTTATTATTTCATACTCGTATGTTATACACCATATTACACGATCCGTGTGTACTACTAGCACGTACACGCACTTTCATTTGGTATCAGTGCCTGGCGTTCTAGAAATCATAACAACATCCTAGAACAAATGGCTATAAAGAAATCTAATCAAGGAATTAGAAAGTGAAAGAGCAACAAAGCGGAATCAAGAGAGCATGGAAGCAAATGTCTCATGGCTAAAGTCAGATCGCAATCGGTATGTACAGATTCATTATATAAAGATCTTTTGTTAGACCATGAAAAATCATTGAAACTCAATATAGTCATTTTAGCTATGTCAAAAAATTACAAGCAAGAAAATTCCAAATTAAAAGAGGAAAAAATTTGTTTGGTAAAACAAGCCAAATGTTTTGAAAATACCTTAGAAGAGCTTGTTTCTCAAAAATATTTCCTTCAAAAAGAAAATGAGCGACTAGAAGATAAAAATAATGTTCTTTTAAAGGAAATCGATCTTTTGCAAAATAGAAATATATCATTAGAAGATTCTTTAAATAATTCTAGTTCTTTAATTTCGTCTCTTGAAAAAGAGAATGGAGCATTAACCGAAACGAATTTAGAATTATCTAAAGAATATGAGATTTTAAAGGTGAATAATAATATTTTGCAAAATGAAATTTTTGACACAAAAGAAAATTTTGAAAAATTACAATCTCCTTTTAATTCAGAATCTCAAATTTTTGGTCTCAAAACTGAGAATGGTACTTTGAAAGAAAAATTTCTGAATTAAATAAGGAAATTGGTAATAACAAAATTTCCTTTGAAAATGTCACTCACGACTTTGGAATCGAATTTGAAAAATGTACAAATAAGTTCACGAAATTTAATAAAGGTCAAAATGATTTAAATGATATTTTATCCTGCTCTAGACCTTTACACGATAAAAGTGGTATAGGATATAATAAAACCAATCATAGAAATAGTACTAGATCTGCTTTTATGTACAATAAGAATATCAATGCTAGTACTAATGCTCATCCAAGACCCAATTATTATAGAAATTTGAATACTTCTATGACTAGCGGTATTTATAATAAATATAGAAGTACGAAAAGGAATATCACTAGAGATTACTTAAGTATTTGGGTTCCTGTAAGTTGGAAAAACAGAGAAAAATATATCGATGATTATTTTGATTCAGTAGTTAATAATGAAAATTTTATCCTTAAAGGTTCCATTAAACCCTCTTGGGTATGGTTACCTTCCATCTAACCCATGGACCCAAAACAAAGCAAGTGGGTACCAAACTATGTATGTTATATTTTTTGCAGGTACACCACAGCAAAAAGAAGGTTATTCTGTATCTCCTAAATACGCTATAATTATTTGTATTCTCTACTACTTTCGATTACTGTGCTTATTATAGTATTTATTCTTTTAAATCGATGACAAAAGGGGAGAAATATTTTCTCTTATGATTATTCATATCATTCATGTTACATATATTATCATTTAAAATTATGTGATTAACATGGTAATAGTATATGTGTGCTAACATTTGTTAATGCAGGAATCAAAAGGTAAGATTATTTATATTATGAACTAACAAATGTTGCAGAAATTCAGGGGGAGCTTTATATTTAGAGGGAGAAAATCCAAGGTGTTGTCATCAATCAAAAAGGGGGAGAATTTTGAGACAAGATTTTGATCGATGCCAACATATAAAGGTGCAATGAAGATTATTTCATAGAGATAAGGTTTTTACTTTGAGTTGTGTTAGAAATATGTTAAAATCTATCCTCAAAGTATAACATGAATGCACAAAACAATATCATATCTTCGTTGCTGAAATCTATATATTTGAGGAATTGAAAAGTCACAAAAAAAACCAAATGGTCCCGGCTCCGACCGCGAAAGAGTGCAGAGTGATATAGACTGTGGACCGAGGTCCTCTGGTCCACAGCCATAAAACGGTCGACCGCCCAAAAAGGGACCAATCGACCGGTTATGCTGTGTTTTTAAAACAGAAACTAAAAAGGTCGACCGCCCAAAAAGGACCAGTCGACCGATTTATGTGTTTTTGCACACAACGGCTATTTTTCTGGAAATTTCAATTTTAATTATTTTCAACTAGTCGACCGGTGATTTTTGACCTGTCGACCGGTCCGAAACAACAAGCTTTTTTTCTGAAGGGTTGCTTCCATTCATCAAGAGTTTTCTCTTCAATTTTCAATAGAAACAGATGCAATCTTCTGTAGAAACTCTTCATGAAGGAATGCAACTATTCTACACTATAAATAGACTTGAAATCATACTTTCAAATCACTGATTCTTGCTCTAATTTCTGATCTTACTTTCTAAATACTCTTGCATTCTAAAAGCTCTCAATTATTTCAATTGCCTATTGAATCATTGAAATTATTTCATATCTCTTAATTCAATAAGTAATATACTTCCTTCAATCTTCACATACACATTATATACTTGAGGATAAGATTATAGGAAGGGTGTACTACAAGTGACAAATCCGTGTTGTAAAGAACACACATTGTCAACAACTGTTGTTTCGTTTGATTTGAAGTCCTCCGTGTTGTGAGAGACAAAGTTGTGAAGTCCTCGTGTTGTAAGAGGCGTGAAATCTCGTTCGGCTGCTCGGGTGTTGTGAACCTGTTCCTCCGGGTGAAGCGAGGTAGTTATTAGTGAAAATCCAGATAGAGGTTTGGGACTGGACGTAGGACGGTGCTCCGAACCAGTATAAAAATCCCTGGTGTGATTTTTCCTTTTTACTGCATTTTCCGCTTTTATATCTGTGATTCGTTATTATTTCATACTCGTATGTTATACACCATATTACACGATCCGTGTGTACTACTAGCACGTACACGCACTTTCAGAATAAACATCAACACAAATAGGTTAACCAGCAAATATGAAGAAGAAACCTCAAGCTGAATCAGATCTAGAAGAAGAAACATCAACAAAATAGGTTAAACTGTAGATCTGAGGAAGAAACATGAATGTAAAGCAATAACATAAATTAAATCAGAGGAACAAATAGCTCACACGACATAGCAGCAACGATGTACGACGGGGATAACTCTGGGAAGGAAGGAAATATGGTTACCTGCAGATCTTGAGAAAAAACGTTAGCGTACAGCAATAACGTAAAATAAATGGAGTAAGAACCAATTTTACCTCGGATGACGTCATCGAGGTGGGAAAATAGGTCGTCCAATGAGGAAAAAGTTTCTGCAGTTTCAGATTTAGAGAGGTTTGTGACATCGAAAGGAAAGGAAAAAAGGTAAAGCGGAGTGCCAGATGAAAGGACAAAGAAAAAGTAAATGGCGGTGTAGAGAAGATGAATGAAACTGAGGTGGCAGATAGTCGCAGATCGGAAAAGGTGGAGAAGTAACAGGTGAGGGAAGAACGAATAAATGGTTGAAGCCATTAAGAAAATTTTCAAGTTTAGGTTAGGGGAGAAAGAAAAGAAGAAGACGGAAGACGTGAAGAACCGGATGGAAACCAAAAAGTAAAACAAAATGCGCAAATGTGTTGACTAACCGAAGATTTAGTGGGTAGTGGAAAGGGTGGGTGAAAATACCATTTTGCCCTGTGTTTAAATGATGTACGTGGTAAGAGTGGGTAGTAGTGCAAAGGTTTTTTTGAAAGCTCAAAAAAGATTCATCACACCAAAGTATTGGTATTATTAGTAGAGATGCATGGTTTAAATATGTCAGACTTTGGGTTACCAATTGGTACTCGGATTCCATCGTACCACTGAGGTACACAACTAACAAATGCAGTACTGAAGCAAGGATGGAGAGACTCTGGTATGCTAGTATTGAGTAGGTCAACTATTATTGTGTTGGACAGGTAAATGATGCAACAGAACATGCATGCCAAGTTCTTATGAGTTGTTGGTTTCTCAAGGAAGTCCACAATATAATTGTGGTTCGTGTTAAGTTTCTTTGGTACCTAATGACAATTGATACGATTTATCGATACAGACTTTAAACGTACGTATACTTTTGGTATGCTTACCGAAATTAGACAAATATGTTACACAAATATATATATGAGTATACGTGTGGTTTAAGTGAGATATGTATGTATGTATGTATGTACGTGTGTGTGTCTATACGCACAACTAGTTTTGTAAATATCAAAGGCCCTGAATTGGAGGTAAAAATAATATTTTGTCATTACTAGTAATAAATTAGAGGCAAATTAAGCTATGGCCTTAGATAAATATTAAATAAGGCTCAAACAAATTCCATTAGTATCACTTTCCAGAATTTTACTGTTGAAGTGAAATTACCGCCACATTTTTACATCTCGTTCCATCTCCTTATTTTCCACCTTTTATTACAGAGGAAAAAAAAATCTCAATGGCTTCTTCTCATATGCAACATAATCATCACTCACATAGGTAATTAAATCTTCTCATCCCAAGATTTATTTAAATCGATCAATTATTGAATTGTTCTCTCCTTTCCCTCATTAGGGTTCCTATTTAGAGTTCAGTTTTGGGTATTTCTTTAGGTTTTCAAGCATCAGCAAGATTTGTGATGAAGGGAAGTGTTGAATTATCCATTAACCAATTTTTGATAATCAATGAAATTACCTTTAACTGCCATCCTATAAAATCTATTCCTATTTAACATTTTGTTTAGCGATTTTCTTAAACAGTATGAATTATACGTAATGAGGTTTGATGTTCTTAATTTTTTACCTACATTTCTCTGGATTTACGGATTTTCATCCTTTATTTTTCCTACCTTTAATGTTAATAGGACTAATTCCCTAATTTTTCATTTACGATTCAGCAAGGGTATTTTTTTAGTATTGTATTATAAATGGAAGCATGTAGTTAATAAGTCTGAGCCTACAAACCGTTCATACAATTCTAATTTAATATAGTAGTGTTTCTAAACCATGTGGTTAACTTATATTCTTGGATTGCATCATAGAAAGGTCTATGACATCATAAAAGTTTTGAGATTTAACGATCTAATGAATATGATTCATAAGTTTTCATTTTTTCATTTTCTTTTACGTGTGTGTATGTGTGTTTAGGCTATTTATATTGAGGTAATTTGACTATGACATTTCTAAGAGGTCATCTTGTTTTCCATTCAAAATTGCATCAGATCTCTAGGATAAAAGTCAAACTTAATTATACTTTGACAAGCTAACTGGGGTTTTATATCTGATCGGCATGACGGTAAAGGCTGTAAAGGTGAGTGATATCTCATTGGGAGTTACTGACTAGGATATAATTAAGTTCTTTTCTTTCTCTGGCGATATTGAATACATTGAAATATCAGGTGGAGACGAATGGTCCCAAATTGCATTTGTCACATTCAAAGATGAGCAGGGTACAGAAACATCGTTGATGCTATCGATTGTAGCAATTGTTGATCAATCTGTTATCATCACACCTGCTCCATGCTACCAGCTACCCAATTGAATACAGAGGATCATTTGGAACCAATTATATACATCCGTTGTATACCTTTTTTTTAAACGTGTTGCTTAGTAAATACCTCAACCGGCTTTTGCTTTCTTGAACAAAGTTGCAAACTTATTTTATTTTCATTGATATTTTTTGCGCATAACATGTACGTAGCTTGTGTTATACATCAGTTGTGCTATTGAATGATTTATTCCATCGATGGTAAAAGTATGATTATGAGAAGTTGATTTTTACATAGGATCAAGGTAATTCTTATTTCAGGGTTTGCATATTGATTTTATCTTTCTTTACTTAGACAACAATGGTTTATGGATGTGTTCATCTGGTCAGATATGTCCAAAAGTAATATAGAAAAATTACAATTAATTCTGTTTGACAAAAAATAATATGTATTGTTGTTAGATATTTAACTGTGAATACACTTTCAATGGAATTTTATTTTGCTGTACATATTTTTAGAGTGTAAATCTTCAATCGCTGTGTCCTATAAAAAAAAATAAGAAGCGACTGAAATAATTTGAATGATATTGCTAAATATCGGACAAGTTTGCATATGTATATATGGTAAGCTCTTCTCCTTTTTATGTTATTTCCAGTTACAACAGTTTCATACTACATATACTAGTGATATTTATGCTTGTAACTATGTACAGACTAATATTGCCTCCATACCTGGATAACTACACTACAACAAACTTGCACATTAATATCGTTTAATATCCACTATAAAATAAAACTATAGCGATTTTATAAACGTTATATATCAGCCAGCTATATTAGGTCAGAAATATACAATAGCGTCAGCGAAACGCTATAGAAATCCTTATTTTATAACATGTTTGTTGCTATCTTAGACGCTATGAGTCCATACAAATACCTTCTATAGCGTTTCATCACTTGCTATAGAACGATGTTGCTAACATTTATGACATCATTTACTTGCTATAATATGTTGACATGCTAGTTTATTATAGCATCAAAAAGCGCTATAAAAAAGTTCGTACTATCTTCCATAGCATCGTTTGCTCGCTATGAAAACTATTTATAGCGCCAGCATAAGGCTATAGTACACGTAAGATTAAACAACAGTCTTTTCGTAGCATGACTAAAACACAATTAATATAATTATTTTTTGAAGTTAAGTGCAAAATTTTATTAATTAACCAATATATTTACAATATATAGACTCTCAAGCATATACAACACAATATGTTATGAATGACTAATCCTATACTCTTAAGATACACTAATTTCTCTCGACACAAACTCATCAAAAAACCAAATGACTATTTAAAAAAACAGAAAGATATAGCACAACAAAAACATTAAAACTAAAAACCACTTTTCGCAACCTTCTTTGCAATCTGTACTCCAAGGATCAAAGTTGTATCAACAAAAAAAACCCATGATGATCCAGAATTCCACTACATTGAACCTCGCATACCAACATACTTGCTTATACAAACAAAACAATAGACCCATCAAAACATAATCATGTCCCCTAATTATGTAAAGAATGGATCGAACAAGGGTGATGGGTTGCTCCTAGTATGTCTTTTCGTGGATTTTACATTACTACCAATAGGTAGAATATCTTCCATACTATAATCATGACCCTTATCAAGATCATCAGCCCAAAATTTTCCCTTAAGCTTCTTGCTCTTGGATTTTGATGAGAGTATGGCACTGGTTGGCACAGCAGATGACAAAGAAACTAAAGTGGTATTCACACTTGGGAAGGTTAAGCCCAAACCTGAAATTGGAGGCAAGATAATATTAGGTGGAGGCTTCAAATGTGCATGAGGGGATTTAGCAGAGGATGACTTTGCTGCCACATTTAAAAAAGATAAATCTTTCAGTCAAGAGCTAGCTATAGAGGGTGAGCTAAAGCTAAAAGTTGACGAGCAAGACACAGTAGCACATGCAGAAGAACAAGAGGCAACATTATTATTTAAAGAAGATGAACTAGAAGAAGAACAAGAATTCTTGAACTGGATGAGCACAAACCAATAGCAGTAGCAATTTCCATATGCTCATTCATATCTTCAAATAAATTCCCAATTAGGTTATCATCCACATTAACATCAGAATTAGCCATATCTTTATCATTCCCATCCTCAAGATTATCTCTACTATTAATATATGTTTTATCATTCACTACTTCTGATGGAGATATATTATCATTTAAAACAACATTATCACCTCCAGAATTAACCATATCATCATGCTCTAATGTTGAAAAAGAATTTAAACTTTCGTTTGCAACTTCTGCAGCACTATCAACATTCACATTATTACTACCCAAATCTTTCTTCCTGCAATATTGTTTCTTCTTTGAATTAACTGCATTCCATTTAAACTGATTAACATTAACCTGAATACTCTGTTTTTGATTACCAGTGTATACACGTGCATCTGCATGCTGGTCCTTCCTTCCAGTTTCATTCTGATCACCATTTTCCCTATTGTCCTTCTTACTAGACTCACATAATGATGTATCATGACAAAAAATCTTACACACCGTACAAATCATAGGCTTCCAGTCATATGAAAGTTTAACTGAAGGGCAATTGTCACCTATATCTGCTATTTCTATCGAATCAGGCAAAACAACAATTTGGAGATATCTCTATTAAAGCTTTAGCATACCTGAATCGATTCATTCTTTCTGTGCTACTATCAAAACAAATGAGCCTTCCTATGTGACACACTAACCAATTTATACCAATTAGAGTCCAAAGAATGATAGGGACACAGTAGAAATGAATCCACACATGTACCTTCTTAATCTGAGACAGTGCATTACCAATCATAGGATCCCATCTAGTTATTATAAACATTCTGCCTCGTATAAAAATATAGTCAGAATGTAATATCCTATCTTTCTCTATGTCATTCGAGAATTTAAAGTAGAAAAACTTTCCATCAAATTTAATGTCAACCTCCCCTTGCAATTTCCAGTAACGATCCAGATAATTGACTACAACCTGATAATTCAACATGCCATCTAAGAAGAAATCAACTAAGTAGTTACTCCAGTAATTCATACCTTCTTGTTTCACCAGATCTGGCATGGATTTAGGAACTCCATCTCTAGGAATATCAAAATGTAGAGGCTTGAAGACTCCAACATTTTTAGGTCGAGAATTGAAAAGTGATGCGTAATTACATTTCGTGAAAGAGGGAAAAGAGGATTTCGATGTATTAAGGTTTGAAGAAGGATTCCGCTTAGAAGAAGGATCCACATATGAGGGATTATCTGTTCTAAACTCTTTCTGATTCTCATGGATCTGATGCAAAGATGAAGCTCCAACAGTATAACCAGATGGAATAGCAGATGTGGACTAGCATTAAGAGGTGGAGGATTAGAGGGATTAGAAGTTGGAGGGGAAGGAGGAATCGTAGGCGAGGGAGAAAGAAGAGGAGGGATTTGACAATGCCACCATTAACAATGGTCGAGATCCATATTTTCAGTACTTTTGTTCTTACATCTCAGCAGCTATCATAAAACACTATTAATATTTATTATTGTAAATTGCTATATGCATTCAAGCTTACAATTTACTGATATATTATAAATTTCATAAACCACAATTATGACATTAAAATGCATGTAATCAAATGGAGTCAAATGCCAAAACGTGGTTTGCATCAAGCATACAAATCAATATAATAGAACTGCTCAACATTAAAATTTAGTCAAAAACTATATTGCATTAAAATCCAATCACAAACTACACTAGACATATATTATTATGAAACAATAATTAATGTTTATCGTATTATGGACAAGATCAATATCCGTGAACAGTAAATACTGATATTAAAAATTATCACCCCGCAATATCAAAACTTAGATGCACATTTCTCAATCTAATACAATGAAATTTTGATTTGGTATGAAATATACATAAAAGATAGCTCAACTTTTATATTAAATTTCAAAGAAAGAAAGAGAGATCATGATTGAATGTTAACGAAGACGTCCAATGGTCTATTAGAAAACACGTATCAACTGCCGTACTTGACAGAGCAAACACACCATCAATCAAATCACTCCCATAGTCCTATATATATTTTCAGAGCATTTTTCATTTCTGGCCCCCTTTTTTTTTCTCTTTTAGCCTCGTTTTGCAAAATACTGCAAATATAGCCCCCTTTTGGCCACGTAGGAGAACGTTGTGTCTGATCATTTATACCGGCGCAATCAAAGATTGCGCCAATATGAACAAACCATTGGGGCGCAATCCATGATTGTGCCCCGATAGATTTGTTTTTTTAATAAATAAAAAAACAGCTGACGTACCCTTTCCTCCTCATTTCTCAAACTCTTCCACTTACAACCCAAAAAACCAATACCTCAATTAAATAAAAACCCAACTTTCTTCAACTAAATTCAAGTTCTCAATTAAAATGGCAAGCTCTTGGACACAAGAACAAGCTTTAGGTAATAATCTCTTTTAATTTTGTCTCGTTCTTTCAGAAATTGGATTTTGGGTTTTTAATTATCCTTGGGATTTTGTGCACGGTTGATTCATTGCTAGTTAATGATGATCTATTGTTGTCTAATATATACAATTGTGGATTTTATGATAGTTTTATTGAGATTCGAAGAAATTAGGTTTAGGTTTGTGGGTAGTCATAGAAACTGAAATGTCATGGTAGTTTTGTAGAATTGAAGATTGCTAGATAATTTCATTATACCGAGTTTGTGTGGAACTGAAGATTATATTTATGTATTTGTTTTGGAGAAACATAATACTAAATTTGTTAGCATTGAATTTTGTAGTTTACGCGGAGATGTTGGTCGGACCCGTAGACGGGAGCGTCTTATATTTACAGTCTCAACATCGTTCAAATAACGTGGAATTGATGCCGGTAAACATAGAGCACTCATCCCTTCGTTGTTATTGTGTGTGTTAAACTAGTTAAAAAATCAATTTTGTTATTATGTGGCGAGGCAAAGACCCTATTGATACCATAGAGCACTCGTCTTCGTTAAAGTCGGTCACTTCAAATCATGCCGGTGTGTTAGCACTTCTTGAACGAGCGGGCTTTCTTTTGATACATCGACTTGGATCCATACAAATTGACCGTCATCTCATAACGGCTTTGATTGATCGATGGAGACCTGAGACATCATCGTTTCATCTCAGATGCGGTGAAATGTTGATCACATTGGAGGAGAAGCGGTTCCGCCTGGCATACCAATCGATAGAAATCCATTCACCCTACCTGAACCAGCTGATTATGCCGAGATGTGCGAGAGACAGCTAGGATTATCTCCTCCAGGAAATGCGTGGTGGGGGTCTGAGATGATTACTATGAAGTGGTTCAGGGCACAACTAGCGGCGGATATTCCACAGGATGCTTCGCAAGTACAGGTGGAGCAGTGTGCGCGTCCGATTATAATTCACATTATCACGTCACATTTGGTATGTGACCATTCAAAATCTCGGGTGTGTCTTAGATGGTTACATTACTTGGAGGATTTTGATGTATGTCGGTAGCGTGCTTGGGGTAGCGTCGTGCTTGGCTACGTATGCGGAACTATCACGGTTGACTTTAGGGCGGGGCGATTCCATTGGAGGTTGTCTAACATTGGTGCATGTATTACATTTTATGTTTTATTACACATATACATCTTATGTTCTATTATACACATATGCATCTTAGGTTTTATTATATGTATACTCGTTTACAGACTTGGTCTTGGTCGTATCTTCCGGTTGGGTGTTAGGAGAATAACAATGAAGAGGTCCGAAATTGATTTTTCTTTGCCTTTTGCTTCCAGGTATTATTACTAGAATTATAAATTGCAGATATTTATTTTTTAAATTGCGGTAATAAATTTTAAATGTTTTTAATAGGTGGGTCGGCCCGAAGAGCTCGTTGTTGACGCCCAGACACAATGCTAAGTTCTATCGTAACTAGTTCGATGTACTCGGTTACGATGTTGTTTCATGGACCCACTACACTAAGGCATTTCCTCATCTACCTCCATTGTGTGTTGCTTCTATCCAGTTTTGGACAGCACGCGTGCTGCTTATTTGTTTTCGGATGTCTCTCCTCATCTACCGGATAGAATGATGAGACAGTTTGGCTTGCTACAACACATTCCTGAGAATCCACCGCACTACATGGTTGAAGTCGGGGACAATGAGGCCTATCAAGCGGCAATCAATACATGGAACCATCGCTATGATCATGTGCAAGAGCAAATTGCGGCAGCGGTATCCGATATGCAATACTACACATGGTATTGAAACATCATGCGTCGTTATATTGTTATTCCCGTAGACCCGCCTCTAGATGTTCCTCAAGGCGCAGAACCATACATCCCTAGAGCGCTGCTTGAGCAAAGTCTGGTATGTACATTTTGTTTAACATCAAATCGTATATAAATTGACATGCTCATAATTTGTGTATTACAAACTGATGGAATTTACCATGTGGCCGAGTTGGTTGACGAGTTAGTGGCGGAGGTGCCGGAGCCATCGAAGTCAAAGTGCTTGGGCATCAAACACATTCTCCAGACGATTTTAAGGAAGAACACACTTGCACGACCCCCAGGAGGTTTGCAACATGAATTTGCTCTCGACATCTCTTGGCGCGATTATTGATTGCGCCAATGGATGTCGAGAACAATTTTGCTCCTTGTTCGTCTACAATATGAATCCGAGATATAAATTTGGCTTCGGCTTGGCTCTCGACTCGTCTACAATCTGAAAGGAAATTGCTCACTTCTCAACAAATCAAGACAAACTCAAAATACATTAATTCCAACCATTCAATACAATTCCAAATACATTAATTCCAACCATTCAAACGACCTAAAATTAATACACCATCGCACTTGAGACAAACAAACTACTAATTACCCCAAACCGCAATTGTTCAATAATATTTTCGAGACGTCGAATCTCTTGTTCGAGCTCGTTTGCATATACTACTGCCCTTGGGCACAACGATTCGTCTATCCATTCTGTGTAATTGCACCCATTTAGATAGGCTGCACATGTCCGCATGCGCCGACCTACATTGTTGCCTTCCGCGCGAACCGCAACTTTAACGGTATAACCGCAATAACAACGGACTGGATAAGGATCAATATATGGTACTTGATATGCCTCAACTTCGAGCAATGGTTGAGTGGCCGTCTGTCCGTACGAGAGTTGAACTTGTGGCACTTGATCTTCATGTTGAGGTTGTATGTTCGCCCGTTCGCTCGGTGATTGTTCCTCAAGTCCCAATAGGAAGTCGAGTTCGTCCGTAAGCTCTTGTAATCTCATCTCTTCATACGCCTCCTCGTTGGAGTCTGCGGATGATGACAAATAAGGCATTTTGTATGAGGTGAGATAAGTGTATCAGGTAATATAAGAGAATGAAGAGATATAAGAGAATGATGTGATATATAAAGGTGTGAATGATTTAAGAGTGTTGAATTAGGACAAGAGCCCAAGGTTTTGGTCAAAAAAGCACAAGCAGAGTAGCTGTGCCTACGATCAAACACAACAGTGTCCTCTTTGACTGCTTTTAAAAAAAAAACAAATCTATTGGAGCGCAATCGTGGATTGCACCCCAAAGGTTTGTTCATATTGGCGCAATTGCGCCAGTATAAATGATCAGACACAACATTCTCCTACGTGGCCAAAAGGAGGCTATATTTGCAATATTTTGCAAAACGAGGCTAAAAGTAGGAAAAAAGGGCCAGAAATGAAAAATGCTCATATTTCCATGATCCCCTTCGTCCGTTGGTTCCATAAATCATAGTTTAAAATTCCTATGCTGCAACTTTCTCTACGTTCAAAGTCGGTGGCCATAGATTAGTAGACATCATTTAACTTGGGTCACCATGACACCACTAATGATGTTAGTGGTGTGAGGCTGAGATTTAATAGGAGGAATTCATGGGTCAATCACAGCCCCACACCGCTAACACCGTTTGTGGTGTCATGACGACCCCAGTTAAAATAGGGTCAACAAACTCGTATTGGTTTTTATCCATATTTCATTCTTAACTCTCCTTTTATAACCAACCGAATAAAATTTCTATTAAATTTAACTTTTCAACAGTCGTTCTACCATGATGACGTGGAAGCAATAAAGCACATGGTGAATACAGTGCACTAAGGCGGCCCAGCTTTAGGTGGGAAAAAGGAACAATAAAGCAAAGATTCTAAAATATTAGCAAGTGATAGACGACAAACGTATTAGTACCAACTGCATACCGGACAAGATCAGTACCAGTTTTGGAAAAAGTATGCAAGACTATGAAATACTCAATAACAACATTCTCTTACATTCTCTAGTTATAGAAATCTTGAACTACATTTATAAAATCACAATAAGATACATCCAAGTGAGAAATGCTTGTTAATAAATTAATGATCAATGAAGAAAACAAAAATAGAATCATACACAAGATTTAACGTGGAAAAACCCTTTCCGAGAAAAACCCACGGGAGAAAGGCAAACTTTATTAATTAATTGATGGAGTTTTACAAGCTGCTTACATACAAACCATAGCAATCCAAATTTATATTCTACTTTCATGCAGCCAAATAAGGAGAGAAAGAGAAAATTAAGGATCTCCTTTATCCTTTAAATGAGGTTGCTGAAAATATCTCAATCATGAGAGTAAATTAAGGATCTCCTTTATCCTTTAAATGAGGTTGCTGAAAATATCTCAATCATGAGAGTAAATTAAGGATCTAGATAAGATCCTTTAGGTGACATCAGCTGGACCACTTCTAATGAGAATTTCAGATCACAAATTAACAATCTCCACCTTGAGACGAATTCTCATCTTGAAGTCAAAATGAACTACAAAAAACGAACTCTTTTAACAAATAAATATTTGCCTTGCTCCAATAGTCCCTAAAGACTATACTGTAACACCAACCAAGCTTGAGCAAAGCTCAAACTTAGTAATTGGAACTGGCTTTGTCATCATGTCAGCGGGATTGTCATGAGTACTTATCTTGCAAACTTTAACATCACCTTTAGCAATAACATCTCAAATGTAGTGATACCTAACATCTATATGTTTAGTTCTCTTATGAAACATTTGATCCTTTGTAAGGCATATAGCACTCTGGCTATCAGAAAATATAGTAATGCAAGATATATCTCCACAAAGCTTAAAATATAAACCTCTTAGCCAAGTAGCTTCTTTACATGCTTCAGCAGAAAATATAGTAATGCAAGATATATCTCCACAAAGCTCAAAATATAAACCTCTCAGCCAAGTAGCTTCTTTACATGCTTCAGAAATAGCCATATACTCGGCCTCAGCAGTAGATAATGCTACGGTAGTCTGCAAGGTTGCTTTCCAACTCACAGCACAACCACCAATGGTGAAAACATAATCGGTTAATGATCTCCTTTTATCCAAATCACCAGCAAAGTCAGAATCCACATAACCAACAAGTTCATCTTTAGATTTACCAAATTGCAAACAAGCATTTGCAGTGCCATGAAGATATCTGAAAATTCATTGAACTGCTTTCCAATGCTCTCTTCCAAGATTGGTCATGAATCTACTGACAACACTCAAAGCATGTGATAAATCAGGACGCGAACAAACCATGACATACATAAGTGAACCAACTGCACTAGAATAGGGAACTCTATACATGTACTCGATATCCTCATCTGATTGTGGACACATGGATGATGACAATTTGAAATGTGCAGCAAGAGGAGTACTTACAGGCTTGACATCAAGCATATTAAAACGGCGAAGCACTTTTCTAACATACCCACTTTGACTTAGGTATAATTTTCCAGAAGTTCTATCTCTTGTTATCTCCATGCCAAGAATCTTCTTAGCATCCCCCAAATCTTTCATTTCAAACTCTCTACTCAACTGCCTTTTCAAAATTTCAATTTCTGCCTTGTCTTTTGAAGCAATCAACATATCATCGACATAAAGTAGCAAATAAATGGCTGAATGTGTAGTAATTTTCAAATAGACACAACTATCATAATTGGACCTTTTAAAACCTTGAGATAGCATAAAAGTGTCAAACCTTTTATACCACTGCCTAGGTGACTGTTTCAATCCGTAAAGAGATTTCTTTAATTTACAGACGAGATTTTCTTTTCAGGCATGATAAAATCCTCAGGTTGATGCATATAAATATCCTCTTCTAATTCTCCATGTAAAAATGCAGTTTTTACATCTAACTGTTGAAGCTCATAATCATGCATAGCAACAATACTGAGTAAAATGCGAATTGAGCTATGTTTCACAATAAGGGAAAAAACTTCATTATAGTCAATACCTGGAATCTGACTGTAACCTTTTGCAACTAATCTTGCTTTGTACCTTTTCTCATCGTTTGGAGAAACACCTTCTTTTCTCTTGAAAACTCATTTGCAATGAATAGGTTTCTTCTCTTTAGGCAACTTGATCAAGTCCCATGTGTCATTTCTTTCAAGTGACTTCATCTCATCATGCATAGCAGCCATCCACTTATCAGAATCACTAGAGATAACAGCCTCATAATATGAAGAAGGCTCAGCAATACCTTCTATTTCTTCTACTACAGCACACACATAAGCAACAACATTTGCTTCCTCAATAAACCTTCTTACTGGTTTTGGGTTCCTTCTAGGTCTGCTTGTTGCAATAGATTGCTGCGGTGGTTGCATAACTACTGGAGGATCCTCAATAATGGGTGCTTCATCCTGTCTCTCAATTTCTGCGTTTGATGTAGCATCTGAATCAATAATATGCTCCACCTGGACATTTGATTTCTGCTTACTCTCAACAAGATCGTTAGTAGATGGAATATCATGTAACATAGCAGATTCATTAAACACAACATTTCTGCTAATTACAACCTTACTTGTTTCAGGATTCCATAATTTATAGCCTTTAACACTAGACTTATAACCAAGAAAAATGCATTTAACAGCTCTTGGCTCTAGCTTTCCATTATCAACATGAGCATAAGCAATGCATCCAAAAACTTTCAATTCAAAATAATTTGCTGGAGAACTAGACCATATCTCAATTGGAGTTTTCTTACCAATAGCAATAGAGGGAGAGCGGTTAATGAGATAACAGACTGTGGAAGCAGCTTCAGCCCAAAAACGCCTATCTAATTCTGCGTTTGACAACATGCAGCGAGCCTTAGAAATAATAGTCCTGTTCATACGCTCGGCAACCCCGTTTTACTGAGGAGCGTGAGGTATGGTGTAGTGTCTAACAATGCCTTCAGCCTTGCAAAATGAATTAAATTCATCTAAACAAAACTCCATCCCATTATCAGTTCGAAGCTTCTTTACCTTCCTTTCAGTTTGTCTTTCAACCATAGTCTTCCACTTTTTGAAAACTGAAAAAGCTTCAGATTTATGTTTCAAAAAATAAGGCCAAACTCTTCTGGAATAATCATCAATAATTGTCATCATGTAACAAGCACCGCCCATGGATGCTTTCCTAGACGGTCCCCAAAAATCTGAATGCACATAATCTAGAATGTCTTCTGTTTTATGAACTGAAGTGTTGAACTTCACTCTCTTATGCTTGCCAAAAATGCAATGCTCACAGAACTTCACCTTGCCTGCGTTGTACCCATCAAGATGTCATCTCTTGTTCAACTCTGACAGACCTAATTCACTCATATGTCCAAGACGCATATGCCAAAGATTAGCAGTATCACAATCAGAAATATTATTTGAGATAACAGGGGTAGCATTACCTGAAATAGTAGTGCCTTGAAGATAATAAAGACCATTTGTTTGCCTAAGATTTCCCTTCATTACAATAAGAGAGCCATTTGTGACTTTCAGGATACCACCTCCACTTGAATATTTGTACCCTTTGTCATCAAGAGCACGTAAAGAAATCGGATTTTTCTTCATGTTGGGAATGAACCGAACATCTATTAAAGTTCTGATTGCGCCATCAAACTTCTTGATCTGAATAAAACCAATTCCTGCTACTTTACATGCCGAATCATCACCCATCAAAACTGAGCCAACATCATTTGTGGGTTCTAAGATTGTAAACCAATCTCTATTAGAACACATATGGAAAGTGCAAGCAGTGTCAAGTATCCATTCATCCTTAATCTCAGCACATCCAGCAAACACGGTAACAACAAGCACCTCATTGTCAGAACTATCATTACGAGCACAATTGGCATTAACTTCATCTTCTTTGTTATCCTTTGGTTTGTATATGTCATTTCTCTTTTCCTTGTTCTGCAGCTTATAACATTCGGATATTTCATGTTCATCCCTCTTACAATATTTGCAAGACTTGTATTTGCCTTTAGATTTAGATCGACCTTTATAGGCATTGGAACTTTTACCTCAAGATCCATTATTTGAATTTTTCTCCTTTGTCCTGCCACGAACGGACAAGCTTTCGGCTTGAGAGCTTGATCCATTTGAAGACACCGGTTGTTTCATTTTCTCCTTGGCGTGCAAGGCTTCATAAACGTCATTTAGAGTGAGAGTATCATGACTATATAATATGGTATCTCTAAAATTTGAGTAAAACTGGGCAGAGAAAATAAAAGGATTAAACCCAAATCTTCATTATCATATTTGACTTCCATTGCAGCCAAGTCAGAAACAGCCTCTTTAAAATCAGAAATATGGTCAAACAAATTACCTTCCTCTTGCAATTTGTGCAGAAACAACTTTTGTTTGAGATGCATCTTACTTGTGAGATCCTTGGTTATGCAAATTAACTCCAGTTTCAGCCAAAGAGAAGCAGCTGTCTTCTCGTTCAAAACTTCTTGCAAAATATTATTGTGTAAATGAAGCTGAATTTGTGACAAAGCCTTCCGATCTTTTCTTTTCTCATCATCGGTTCATAATTCAAATCTCTTGTTCCCGAATCCATCCAATGCATCATCATAATCAGCTTGTGCGAGCAACGCCTGCATCTTCACTTCCCACAATGAGAATCGAGTGTTCCGATCCAATAGCGGAAGATCATACTTTAACGACGCCATGCTAAACGAACCAACGCTCCGATACCACTTGTTAATAAATAAATGATCAATGAAGCAAGCAAAAATAGAATCACACACAAGATTTAACGTGGAAAAACCCTTTTCGGGAAAAAACCACGAGAGAAAGACAAACTTTATTAATTAATTGATGTAGTTTTACAAGCTGCTTACATACAAACCACAACAATCCAAATTTATATTCTACTTTCATGTAGCCAAATAAGGAGAGAAAGAGAAAATTAAGGACCTCCTTTATCCTTTAAACGAGGTTGCTGAAAATATCTCAATCATGAGAGAAAATTAAGAATCTCCTTTATCCTTTAAACGAGGTTGCTGAAAATATCTCAATCATGAGAGTAAATTAAATGTCTCCTTTATCCTTTAAATGAGGTTGCTGAAAATATCTCAATCATGAGAGTAAATTAAGGATCTAGATAAGATCCTTTAGGTGACATCAGCTGGACCAATTCTAATGAGAATTTCGGATCACAAATTAACAATGCTCAACAAATAAAAAATGACTCCATACCCGAAGAAAGGAAAAACATCCTCATATCATATGACTAGTTACTTGAAGATATGTCTTAGGGAGCAGGGGTGCAGCTCTTGGATGACGTACTGCGTATCGGTTGCGTACGGAGTGCGCCATGTGGCGTGTCTCCATATTTGGATTGGAGGATGCGAGAAGGGTGCAGATTTGGGATGCATCGGTGACATGAAAGGTAAATTTTGAGATTGGAATCTTAAATTGCTGTTGAAATTGTAGAAGACAAAGCATCAATCTGATATGACTGTTGAAATTATAGCATGAATTAGAAAATTCACATAGAAGAACATAAAGACTTAAACTTGCATAAAACATCGGTGCATCATTTGAATAACAAAAAGCATTAAGGAAATATATACCATTGTTTACACCTTGACAAGCTGAACTTTTTCTTTGGTCACTGATGTAGAATCTTCCTTATACAATACAAGTCCTATAGCAACCTAGTCAGTGCCTGGTTATAACATGATTGTTAGGTACAAAAAAATTGTGAAATATGGGGCATTGCAATTATCCTCAATAAACAGACTATACAATCTACATAAATTGGAGTGGGGTCCGTATCTGACATTTTTTAGTACATGCATCTGTAAACTACAATTAAGTGGCATATGGCCACAAAATTTTAGCCCCCCTACGTTGATATAATAATACTATATCATGTACGAGTATATTTAAGAAACAAATATGATATCATATTATCATGAGAATTCAATTCTACAACTTCGCAGATAGTAGCATTCCCCTCTAGTCGGTGTTACCTGATGATGCGAATAACCATACAGATCATATTAGTCTGAACACAGAATAATCAATCAGGCTTTGATAGGTCAGTCCTCCAAACTGCAGAAATAATGGATCTTGACAGTAACTCGAAGCAACATATAATTTTCCTCTATTTTATAGCACATGACCGTGTGTTCATCGTTCAACAGTAGCGTACAAGCCTGAAGGAATTTATCAGCGATCTGTCTTGGAACCAGTAGACACAACAAAGTAGTTTCAGCAAAAATTGACAGTAAGTCTTCAGCTAAATCGATGGTGAGGTTTAGCTAACTAAGTATACAAATATGTTATAAGGGTTTGCCCGAATATTGCAACCAATAGCAATACTGTCTTGCCTAATTGTGATGCAAAGCTAACACCTGCCTAATAAATTAGGTATCATGTTGTAGAGTTAATGCAATTATCCAGACCTACTATATTCCTTTATGTCAGGTTTCCTGTTTATCAAAATATGTCCAATCTCATCTCTAGCTTATTCCACCAAATATCATGTTGTAAAGTTTACTCAATGCCCTCTTTCCAAACCTCAGTTTCTTCCACTCGCTGCTCCTCAAATAAGGATGCAATCCAAGTATATGCTCTGGCATAAAATCATGTCTAGTCAAAATTCCTACAACTGGGGTTCCCAACGAGCATTTTTGGAATGATCAGCAAATGCTTCAGCCCAAGCGACATCGTCTCCACTACAGTGTAAGGCGAACAGTTTGTATAAGGATGCAAATCGACGTACATTTCCTGTTCTTTGCTGCTTAGTTCAACATCTTCGAAGAAATCCACTTTACCCGACCCTTTCTTCGCAAAAGCATCCCAACTTAATTGTACAGATCATCACTTGCAAGTGAAGTAGAACGAAATAAAGCC
Organism: Allium sativum; assembly: GCA_030737875.1. NCBI lineage: Eukaryota > Viridiplantae > Streptophyta > Magnoliopsida > Asparagales > Amaryllidaceae > Allium > Allium sativum. The sequence goes on from CM060925.1 coordinate 278,152,670, forward strand.
TTCTTCTTCAGTATAACCCGAAGGTGCACCCCTAAGAATAATCCCACAGAGAACATTCTCGTTGATGACCGAAAACACATTATGCCCAGTTTTCCACAAAACAGCCACGATATTTCCAACTTTTTCCAATCCGTTAAACATCTGAACTGTAGAGCTTTCGGATGGTGTCATCATTGGTGTTGAAAAGCTGGCTAAGTCGTACTGGTTGGGTGGGCACTGGAACTTTTTGAAGTTGCCGGATCGGCCTATCGATGAGAATATTTCGGAGATGTTGGTGGGGCATGGTTTGCATAAGGCTAGCCATGGGAGTACGAATAAGCAGCATGATGTCATCATAGAAACGAAAGCAGCAAGCGGTATTTTATACCTAATACCCTTTGCGTTGATGAGATTGTAAACTCGTAGTAGCTTGTCTAGGAAATAGTTGTTTAAACTTCCTAATATTCCACCAACGATGGCAAATAAAACGACTGGGTTTAAATCCACAACACGATAAGCAATGTCATCGGAAGTAACATCAAACATAATAAGACTGTGCATTCCAAATAAACCACATTTTCCACTTCTGCATACATCAATAAGTGCTCTAAGAACCACAACAACTACTGTTGTCATAAAAAATGCCATATATAATAATGTGCTCCTTCACCTTAACAACTAAAGTCTTCAGAGACAATATTTATGGTGCATCCAAATAAGCCATTACCTCTGGTATACCTGAACCGGCTGCTACAGGAGCAATGAATGAAGTAATCACGGCAGCAAACACCTAAAATGCCCATGCATACTTTTTTGAGAGCATCATGTTGGAAGTAACCACAAATTTAATGCCAGCTATATTCTCAACCACCAGATTATTAAAAAAGCCAACACAAGCAGAGAGAAACCCAATCAAAAAACGCAAGCACCATTTCAGAACATATTAAAATATCTCGAAGTCGTCTCTTGATCTCCAGTCTTGCTTAAAAAACTCATTCTTGGACATTTCATAATCAAGCGATTCAATGGGGTAAACATTGGCATCGGTGCATGCTGAGAGGTGAGGTTGGAGGTGCCATGACGGAGATGGAAGACATGGCGATCGGGTTTGAGCAGGGGATCTGTTTCGAAGAACTACCACATCCGAGAAAGCTACTGAAAAAGAGCCAAGAAGTATGCAAAAAGCTGCTCTATGTCGGCTATCTACTACAGTGGTCATCAAGAGCCATGAAAGTGATCCAAATATCCCAAAAAGAATCAGATATGACCTTCGGTAGCCAAACGGTGGAATTGTATCACCGTAATACAAAACTGCACTGAGTTGTATTTGGCAATCAAAACCAGAAAGTGTTATTTACTTCTGTTTTAAAAAAAAAGTGGATTTTAGAAAATTTGATAGGTAGAAAATCAATTTGATAAAACAATAGTAGTTTACTTCAAATATATTTCATTCAGATAAAGTTTAAAAAACATTAGAAGTTCTATGTTGTTTTGCATCGAAACAAACTTTCTGATTTTTGCATTGACTTGGCAAAAAATGTTAATTTCTAAAAGCTTTCTGAACGGACCAATTGGCGAGTTCTCCAGCAAGAATAAAGCAATGAATAGAAAACAAAAGAGACCAGGCTTACCTTATAAACCCATAAGAGGCTTGATCAACCATGGCAAGGAAGAAAGGCCAGATAGACTGCAGTTTAAAAAGACAAAAATAAAAAAAATCCATCAGTCCTGCAAATGAAAAGATTAGATGAATATTATTATCTATTAATTAAAAAATTTCAAGATCCCACGAGTTGCAAGGAGATTATTGAAAGTAATGAGTTAGAAATAGCTGGTCCATTAATTCCTTAATCAACTTTGCTATGGGGAATTGTCCAAAGTGGTAAAGTACAACATATCTATATATTTGATTTTCTTGCTTAATAACTGTATGCTGCTGAGAACATCAATGGTAGTGGTAATCAACACCATTGCATTCTTTATAACCATCTTGCTCAATTCCGCTATAAAGCCACTGGATCTCTAGCAAAAAAATTACAAATAAATAGAACGAAATTGGACTCTATACCATTTTACTGTATGTCATCTTTACTCCAAAATGTTTCTAAAGGAGCTGCACTTGAGTAAATTTGGAATTCCCAACTTACAGATCAAAAATATGCACTAGGTTTTTGGTAAATAAGCATAAAATTATTGTCCATAAATTGATTGTTTATCACTTGATAAATTTTCTGTAAATATAGATTCAATGCATATGTCAGTACTATTTATAACAAAGCATAAATAAAGATCACTGGGCAACTAGTAGAAGTCAGATGGTAAAATTATAAATTAATTGAAGTGCAATGACAGCTGAAATATGCGTGATGAAGCAACGATGATAAAACTGAATTTTATTTATTACCAAAAAGAATCTGCCACTGAGTTAATCTCTTAGCCAGAGCTTTACTACCTATGCAGTTACTGACATAACTTAACAAATCATATAACTAACATTTATAATTAAATATTGTGATATACACACACACACACACACACACACACACACACACACACACACAAAGACACAAACACACACACACACACACACACACACACACACATCAATAACAATATGCATACCACAACACCAAAATATGTTCAATAAAATGATTGGAGAGAAAATTCAAGTTGTGCCTTAATGATCATTTATATAAGCTGTAAAGAGAAAAACCTACAACTGAATAATTTTCATGCCATTACAAAGCTGAGACACTAAAAATAATAGTTATTGTCATGTAAGAGAAAGACGTATATTTGGCGATAATTGTTCTAGCGTTGAAGCTGAATAACTGTAATACAGATTAGTGTTCATGTAGCTAGTAGGATACTAAAAGCTGTCAAGTTTGTAAATGAATAATAGTTGATTAGTTGACAGATAGAATCTATAATTCTAGTTATTATCTTTGAATATATGTCTTTTCTAAAACAATTATACATTAGCAGTTATTCATATTTTATCCAATAACTTATTCTAAGCTTACTCCTAATGACATGTTTGTTGCATTATGCCGGTTGGTTATACTTCATTATTGCATCACTACAAATCTAGCTTCCAAATATACTTAAATGTAGACTTCTGCAAACCTTTATTGAGATATTTTTTAAAATGTGATATGGTGCATAGTGCTTTAATGAAGACCTTCAGTTTTTGGAATCATAATGTTTTAGGTAACCAAGTTTGTGCATGGTAATCAATTTTTTTTTTGTATGAACTCTTTCTTTGTCAATTGGTGCATAACCACATAAGCTTATTTTTTTCCATTTAAAGTCTTCAACATAATTATGTGATACAATATAAATGGAATCCCAATCATGACATGCTTGTGTTTAGTTTTCCTGATATAAACTGCAGACTCACAGTTTAAACTGTAAGCATTTTAATATAAAAGAGGATTATGAGAAAAAAAAAAAAAATTGGTTTTAGAAGTAATTTCTGTTGTTTCTATGGTATTTTAGTTGTTGAAGCATTAATATTATGACCTATAGTTTGTCATGCAGGTGAAAGGTGAAATAAAGAAGAAAGAGAAGCCTGTAATGATAAATTATGACCTAGGGGATTGTTGCTGTCCTTCAAGGAGTAAAACTTTGCATAATTCATCTCTTATGTTTCTTTGGAAAAGAACAAGCCTGTCATGCTCATGATATATCATTATAGCAATTGCTATTTCGTTTGTCTTATAACTTATATCAAAACCTTACTGTTTATGTTTACTAATCCTTCTTTTGTATCAAAATTAAATCATCATTCTTCCTTTCTGATAAAACATCATAAGATCTTATAGAAAGTGGTTGCAAGACATGAAATTCACTTAATTATTTGACATCAATCTTTGCAGATTAGTATGACAGAGGAGTATGTTATCAAATTGTTAATCTACTAATTTAAAATCTTACAAGCTACTAATAAAATTAAATGCCAAACTTTGCTTTCCTCTTTTTAATACTTCCAAGACTAAATATTACAGCGATTCATTTGCTTCCAAAATCGTATTTAAGTTGTTATCTAAACATTTAAGTAATTATATCCATCTGCAATGAAGCTTTAGCTGCTTCATTTTGCCAGAACGTGTACTTTCAAAAAAGAATGGTTCATAAGTTGTTGTCTTATATTTTAACTTGTAAGAGATGACAGGTCCAACTATTGAAACAGAAGATAGGTGAATGGTACAAAAAAAGAAAAGAAAAGGTGCTATACAAGTGGATGAACTAAGTTCTTGATTATTCAGAAGCGTAAGAAAAACGTAAAGTACTGAATATAAACAGAAGAAGACAATGGATGTGAACAAAAATTATCAAATAATACTGCTCATTGTACTAACATCAGATATGAAAATAGATAAAAGATCAAAAAGAGCACTGAACACTACTTGTTAAGCAAGTGTTAAAGTTTAGTTTAACATCACAATAGCTAGGCAAGGAATTACCTGATACCATTGGGAAAGTTGAACTGCGGTTTCTAGTGTAAAAAGACCACATCCACAATATAGCAACAAATTATTTTAACAAGACTTCAATTTTGCAAACTCAGTCCATACATAATACTTAAATATGAAGAAAAAAAAAACTAAAAATGAACCAACTGAACCTTCAGAAGTTGTTATAGAAGAAGAAATAAAAGATCTGAATTCATTTAGAATGAAGTTGCATGACAACTTTATATAGAATCATGCGCTGGCGACCAGTGATAGCAGTGGAAGCCACGTACAGAATGAATTTGGTAGAGATTCCGATTTTGATACCTGACCATCATCGGTTTGGTATTTCAGAAAGAGGCGGCGAATAATACGAACAGAACACGAATTATAAAGGAGGAGAGAAAATACGAAAGTATGGCTGTAAATGAAGGTAGAAAAGGGGATTAGGTTTAGTTTTTGTGGAATAAGGATTGAGAAAGAGAATTAAGTAAGGAGCGTAAATGAAATTTACCCGATGCTTTCCATCTTACAACGTTCGAAGTACATGTTTTCATTTTCCAATCATAGATGCACAGCACGCAAACCACAAACGCTATTCACTAGGCTATTAAAACCATATTTTTCTGTAGTGCTACAATCATGAACAAGCATGGAGTTGTATTAGATTAAAATATAATGCTTGTATTATTGCTTAAATTACAATAAGTAGCTAGATTCATGTGGTGTTAGAAATGTGTAGCTGGGATCTACTTTGTGGGTCAGATGAATAAATAAGTTTACAATATATTGTTATCGTTTCCAAAAATCACGGCATCTCAGTAACACCTTATCACATGTTTTGAAACTCCCTAAAGTATTAATGCAATCTGCACTAATTTAAATTCATTCCACTATATAGAAACAATTAACTCTTCATACTATCATGTGTTACACTCATCCTTCCATGTATTAGAGCGGGAGAAGCAAAGCATATACTTTTTGAGCCACACTGACTTATATTCAAATTCACCTTGTTGCCAAATTTGGTATTCACTTGCTCTCTTTAAGAGAAATTCCCTTCACCATATTAAATTTGCAGTCCCATTGTGCTTGAATGATTCTCATCTAATGCATGAAACATGAGCACCTAAGCACATGTTAAATTTAGTTTACATTTTTTTTTTTAGAAATAGTGTGTTTAATCTTATATAATTATGTCATTAATTGTACAAAATAATGATTTTACTGAAAGCTTTAACTTACTGTTGCAGTTCTGTATTATCATATAACAAATAGCTTTAATACGTAACTTCATCAAAGACATTATCTAGTGAAGAGCTTAATAAGTTGAGTTCTTAATACAATTTCATCTTCTCACTGATTTCTTTTTGTATATAGCTAAATAGTTTGATAAAACAAGTGAATGTTGTGGATAGATTATCCATCATCATGCATAGCACCAAACTTCTCTCATAATATGTAACACCCCGAATTTTAGTTAATACTAAAATTCACTAATTATAGGATAAATAATCTCAGATGTGGGAATTGGGGGTAACGGGCTGCGTCATTGCGTTCGTCTCGGAAAAATACGCGAAATAGAGTCCGAGTTTTCGAGAATCGGAGTCCGTATGGCCCGGTTATGGCCCAAAGAAGTTTTCAGAAAATTCAAAGATAAAAACAGATTTAAAAATTCAAATTCAGAATTTGAAATAGAAGCAGCGGGTCAGGCGGGAGAAATTCCCGCCCTAGCCATGTCGACAGCGCTGTCGACAGGGCTGTCGACAGGGGTGTCGACTGCCCTGTCGACTTGCCTGTCGACAGGGGTGCGACGCCCAGTGAAACTGGGTGCACCAGTTTGGGTTCTTGGGCTGGCCTAGAGGGCTGGTTCTAGAGATTTCCTAAATCTAACGGTCCTAATCTAACCTAGGGTTAATATAAGGGCCTAAAACACTACCTAATCCTATAAATAAGACCCCAACCATACCCTAATTCATTCATAATTAGGTTTTGTAACTAAACTATGGCAAAATGAAATTTGAGCATGGCCTCCACAAATCAATGAAGAGAGTTGCAAGCTAATCAACATCTTCTTCAATTAAAGCCACTAATTCCACTTCATAAGTTTGCTAATCTTGGTTTTGGTGAGTTTCTATGGCTTTAATAATCAATTGTTAAATTGATTATGGTAGGATGTGATAAGACATGGCTATGTTTGTGGATAAATATGTTTATGCAAGTTTGTATGATATGTGATTTGCAAGTTTTATGTTATATGCGAGGTTAATGCCATGTTTTATGATGCAAAACACTATGTTCAACATTTATGCATATGTAACATGTTATGCAAAGTATATGTGAGAGTATATGCAAGTTATATGTAACATGATATGCAAGTTATGCATGTGATTTTATGCATGCTAAATATTTGGTGTTATGCATGCTAAGTATTTGATTTTATGCATGTTAAGTATTTGATTGTGTGCATGCTAAGTGTGTGGGTTTATGCAAGTTAAGTGGTGTGTTTATGCATAATAAGTAATTGATTTTATGCATGCTAAGTATGTGGTTTTATGCATGCTAAGTGTTTGGTATTATGCATAAATCATGACATGTAAGTTTACCCTTTTAAATGTGATGCATACATATGCAAGATGATACCCTTATATGCTATGCATGTTTACCCTCATTTAAGATGCAAGTTCATATGCAAGTTATGTGCATGGTGTTATGCAAGTTATGTGTATGAGATTATGCAAGTTATGTGCATGATGTTATGCAAGTTATGTATATGCTTAAATGCAAGTTTAATGTGATATGCAAGTATGTGAATGCTTATGCAAGTATGTGAATGCCTATGCAAGTATGTGAATGCTTATGTAAGTTATGTGTACGCTTAAATGCATGTTTAACATGTTATGCAAGTTATGAGAATGCTTATAGGCAAGTTCAACATGTTATGCAAGATATGTGTATGATAATATGCAAGCTCATATGCAACATGTTATGCAAATCATGTGTATGATAATATGCAAGTTTGGGTTAAATGTAGTTGGGTTAATATGTGCTCATATATGCAAGTTGACATCCTCTTAACCCATGACAAAGTTATATGCTAAACCCATGCTATTTGTGATGGATCTTCCCCTTTATTATGTTATGAAATGAGAACGATTTACGTGGGGGAACGATGGGGTTAATAAATATGTTAATAAAGTATGATTGGGTATGATTGAGCATACCATAAAATAAATAAATTACCATAAGTGGGAATTTACTTATTGAGTTAGGTCTACCCCATGGGAATTTACCTATTGAGTTAGGTCTACCCATGTTATGGAAAACTTGATATTAATTAGGGATAATTAATATGGGGGTGATTAATTAGGTGTAATTAATCAACTAAGACACGAGGTTGGACCCTTTTGTAGCGAAAGTCTGCCCGGAACCGACCGGCCATCCAGCGGCTACAAATGATTGGCCCAATGTGAGAGGTCTTAGTCATAAATTAAATACATGATTAAAGTAAAGACACGAGGTTAGACCCTTTTAATGACAGAAGTCTGCCCGGAACCAACCGGCATATCCAGCAGTCACAAAAGACGGTCTAATCTGAGAGGTCTTTATGAGTTCATGATCTTAATTAATGAATTAAGGAACACTTAACCATATTAGCATGTAGTGGGACATGAGGGGTTAAGTAGGTGCCTTGGGGTGGCATGATGAGACTAGTGGGTTGCTTTGGGTGGCAATAAAAAAAATACGATTAGAATACTTAACCAAAGTAGAACATGTAATTAAACATGATAAAAAGGGTTAAGTAAGTGCCATGGGTGGCATGAGAAAATACGATTAGAATACTTAACCAAAGTGGAACATGTAATTAAACATGATAAAAAGGGTTAAGTAAGTGCCATGGGTGGCATGAGAAAATACGATTAGAATACTTAACCAAAGTGGAACATGTAATTAAAACATGGGTGAAGGGTTAAGTAAGTGCTTTGGGTGGCATGTGGAAATCTAGTGGGTGGCCTAAGTGGCAATTGAAATATGATTGATGACTTAACCAGATCTTAACATGTAAGAGGGCATGACTATATAAGGGGTTAAGTGGGATGCACTAGATAAAAGTAGCAAGCTTAAGTAGTAGCTTGTGGGGGCCCATTTCAACCAATATCCCAAACGTATCTTTGTGGACTCGACTCTAGTCGAGTGACGGGACACGCATATTAGGCTTGACTATAAGTGGCCAAAACGGGTTAGCGGTGGCAACGCAGGATCAACGGGTTTCATATGCGTGTGTGGACCCGGGCTGGTTGGTAAGTCGTTGTTGCATCGTGTAGATATAAAGCCGTGCACAGTGATATTATCTGGTAGCCACTTTGGGGAATGATACACCCCCTTTTGTGGGACCAGCACGGGTATCTACGGTAGGGAGCCGATCGCTTGGGGGTAGTGGGTACACCTAGTAAAGATAGGGGCAGACGGCACCTGTGTAGGGGTACAAGAAACTACCGGGTAAAAATTACTAAGTACACTTAGTGGGATCAACCTTTAAGTAGGAATTACTCTTGGTGGGTAGAACTGGTGTGGTGCAGTGTAGGAATTACCCTTGGGTGAATAAGTCTGGGGTGGTGTAATCTAATAATTATCCTTGGGTGGATAAAAGCGTCTTCTCGGTTATTTTAGTACATCCTGTGTTTTGTTGGCTACTTAGTGTGGTCATTATCCCCAGAGGTACCGTACCTTATTTATGTCATACCCTAATTACTTTAATGGTTGTATTGTTAGGGTTATAGGACTCACTCAGACTTATGTCTGACCCCGTTGTTTTTATCTTTTTCCCAACCCTCAGGTTTTCAGAGTGGGCCTAGCACTAGTGGGCTTGGATCAGACCGTTATATCTATCTTTTGGGCTTGGACCGTAGAAGTAAAGCTCGGTTTATCTATTATGGCTATTGTCTATGTAGTGGGATTATGTACTTCTATTTTATCAGGATGGATATTATGTACAAATAGTTGTTATGGTTTTGTGATGTAACCAAACATGTTTTACTTTCCGCTGCAATGAAATGATATTTTAAATTTTCAAGTATTACTTATATCTGTCTTGTGGTAATTTTTCTGTTCTATACTCACTAAAAATACTCCATCAAAACTAAGGCATTCCCTTGAGAGTGACCTTAGCGGGTGTGGGGTGTTACACGTGGTATCAGAGCTTAAGGTTACCGGAACAGATAAAATTTTTAGAAAAACTATTTTCTAAGAATATTTTTGGAAAGGGGTATTTTCAAAAACATGTCTTTTAAGAGAAAAGTTTTTGAAAGAAAAGCATAATCCCCAATAGCCATATCTATATCTTTCGAATTCTCCATTTTGAATCTCTTCCTTTCTCTCGTTTTGAGTTTCCCATCCGCGTATAGATGATCTTTCTAAGATAGATAAGGATGGAAAACCACTTCAAGGGACTTAGATGTTAGTCGGATTAGAAGTTGGTTCAAGAAGGAGGAGGACTGGTAGGTATCTATTGGATAGACGATGGGAGGAAGGCTCAAATAGTTGTTTGGTTAATGAAGGATGAAACCTCATTGGTGGGAGGTTACGAGTGGAGAATAGGGAAGAAGAAGGCAAGTGGTTATCCTTTTGAGAGGAATAGGACACCTTATTAGGATTGTCCAAAGAAGCAAGGGCAAGGTGTGGAATCTTCTGGAGGGTAGTTGTATTCCCTTACGACTAGGGTACCAGATGGGGATAAGACCGTCTAGATTGGAGGTTGGATTTCTTTATCATCCAATTCGAACTTTATTTGATTCTGACGCATCGAGTTCGTTTATCTCATCCTTGATAGTTGGGTCACTGCACTTAGACACCAGTTTGGTAGATGATCCCTTAGTTGTTTCAAACCCAGTTGGGGCTCCATGATGTGTTTGGGTTTGAAAGTTCCTATACTTAGCGTTGAGTTTAAGATGTGATGCTTTTGGGCTTCACGGGCTATGGGTTAGTTTTGGGCATGGACTGGTTATCCAGTAGGGGTGCCGTTCTTCATTTTGAAGGGAGAGTTGTTAGGCTTATGGGTCGCCTGGGTAACACTCTCGAGATCTCTTGTAATCCCATAGAATCTGTTATGCTAAGGTATCTAGAATCGCTTGACACGTTGGTCTAGAGTCTGCGATCTGTTAGAGCGGTCCGGGAATACCCGGATGTGTTTGAGGAGGTGAAGGGCTTACCTCCGAAGCGGGAGATTGACTTCCGAATATATCTGGTGGATAATGCTAAACCAGTATCTTGGCCAGTGTGCCACATGGCTCCTAGTGAGAGGAGGGAACTCCATAAGTAAGTAGGCGATTTGCTTGAGAAGGGGTTCATAAGACGAAGTATATCGGAGTGGGGCGCTCCAGTAGTTTTTGTTATGAAGGCGGATGGGTCCCTCAGACTTTGTGTAGGCTAAAGAGAACTAAAGAAACTCACAAAGAAGAATAGACACCCATTGCCAAGGATTGATGATCTCTTTGATCAGTTGGTTGGCGCCTCAGTGTTTTAGTAGTGGACTCAGCCACGGAAGTTCATCAGTTGAGAGTGGCTGAGGATAGCATAGAAAAGACTACCTTTAGGACTCCGGATGTTTTTTTATGAGTGGCTGGTGATGCCATTTGGTTTGACATACGCCCCGCATATTTTGTTAATTTGATGAGAAGGGTGTTCAAGGAGTACCTAAATAAGTTGTGATGGTCTTTATGGATGACATTTTGGTCTTTTCTAGGAGCGAAATAAGTTTTCGTATGTGCTCAATAGGCTGAGCAGAGCCAGTATGGGATAAACGACGGTTTTGGAGCGAGACTGGCGAGAACATCCAGAATTGGACAAGGGCTTAATTATTTAGCCATTTTTACTAGTATCATCTCACGTAGGTCGTCTGAATTCGAAGGAGGTATCCCTTGGGTGTTTGTCTGATATTGGTTTAGGCCTTTGGGGCTTGCATTTGGGGGATGCCGAATTCGACTAGGGTGGTCTGCGTGGGAGACAGTTGTGATGATTTTGGATGATATCCTGGTGGAGAAGAGCATGCCCTACATCTTAGGGAAGTGTTGGAGACTCTTCGAGCGCATAGTCTTAGGACAGCAAAAGTGGATGGGATCCTTAGCATCCTATGAGTAAGGGTAACATGGTAGCGGACGCCTTAAGTAGAAAAAGGGTCGTCCTCGAGTTTGTGGTTCGTTGAACGACGGGCTTAGAGTTTATTTCTATGTTTGACTTTAGACCTTCCGTTGACTTTGTACCCGGTTTGCTAGCCTCCTTGGAGGTTAGACCTACTCTTTTGGGGCGGATTGGAGAAGCACAGAGGGACGACCCACAGTTGGTTGAGTTGGTGGGGAAGCTCATAAGGGGGGAGTCGTCCAACCATTTGAGTAGGTACACCCTAGACGATAGGGGGTGCTTGCGTAGAGACAGTAGACTTTGTGTACCGCAAGGCGAGGGTTTGAGGAAGGTTATTTTTGATGATGCACGCCGTTCTAAGATGACCATTCATCCCGGTGGGGACAAGATGTACCAAGACATGAAGAGGGTTTTCTTCTGGACCGGTAGGAAGAAAGATGTGGCCGAGTATGTCGCTCGATGCTTGGTGTGCCAACAAGTAAAAGCGGAGCAAAAGAAACCAGGTGGGTTGCTTCACCCATTGGAAGTTCCGCAATGGAAGTGGGATAGCATCTCGATGGATTTTATTGACGGGTTACCCAGATCAAGAAAGGGTAATACGGGAATTTGGGTGGTGGTAGACAGACTTACTAAGAGCACCCATTTTTATACCTATGAAGAGCAAGGGGACCGCTCCATGGCTAGCTTCTTTATATCTGCGAGAGATAGTTCGATTGCATGGTGTACCCTCTAGCATAGTGAGTAATCGAGATCCTATCTTCACTAGCGAGTTCTGGAGAAGTTTGCAAGAAGCAGTGGGGACTCAGTTGTGTTTGAGTACCGCATATCATCCTCAGACGGACGGCCAGACCAAGAGGGTGAATCATGTCCTAGAAGACCTTTTGAGGCTTTGTATCTTAGATTTTGGAGGTACATGGGAAGAGCATCTTCCATTGGTGGAGTTCGCATATAATAACAGCTTTCAGTCCAGTATTGGTATGGCACCTTTCGAAGCTCTTTATGGAAGGCCTTGTCGATCACCTACACGTTGGTGGGAAACTACGGATGAGATCTTGCTTGGGCAGATAAGGTTAGAAAGACTTCGGAAAAAGATTGATTTGATTCGAAGAAGGAGGAAAGCGGCGCAAGATAAACATAAATCTTAAGCGGACAAGAGGAGAACAGAGCTTGAGTTTGATATTAGGACATGCTTTTTATCAAGGTATCTCCGTTACGGAATGTGGTTCACTTTGGAAGTAAGTACCAAGGTTTGTTGGATCGTTTCCTATTAAGGAAGGGATTGGACAGATGACATATAGAGTGGAGTGGCCGACAGGCGTAGTGGTGTACATGATATATTCCATGTGTTACATTTGAGGAAGTTCCTACATGAGACCGCAGAGGCGGTAGAGCCGAGCCTGCTTAGAGAAGTGGAAGTAGAGCGTGATGCGACGATTCGACGAGCTCCTACTTGCATCCTTGGGTCAGAGATTTGGAAGTTGAGAAACAGAGAGGTTCAACTAGTCAAAGTACGAAGGGGAGATGAAGAGAGCGACGCTACCTGGGAGACAGAAGCGAAGATGCGTTCGAGGTACCCTTTTCTTTCGGAGGGTATGTCCTTTTGCTTCTCCTTCATCGCATATCTTGTGCTTATCTTATCTTTAGTATGTCCTCTCGTTAGTACCTTTGACCTTCAGATAGGATAGTCCTATGGTTGAAACATGTGTTTGAGACATGTTATGTATGATGGATGCAAGTGGATGCAAGTGTTTGCTAGTGGTTGCTTGTGGATGCATATACACACACTCTAGGCACTAGATCGGCTCAATCACTTCATATTGCATATTGCATAAAATTGTGTAGGAAGCTATATTATGGATGTATAATGATTGTGTTATCATATGGATGATGCATTTTGGTGAATGATTGTGCACTCATGTAGATATTGTATGTGTCGATAGGGTTCTCTCGCATACATAATGGATGCATGGCACTATCATGGTTTGCATATGTTCATACGTTAGATAGGGAACATACACACACTTTTTGCATATGCTCATACATCATTAGAAATTGTTTAAGGACAATGGATGCCCGTGGTTGATGGTTTGAGTAGATGGTTGTTTGGATGGTAGGATATGCATTCTCCTTAGCTTAGAGATTTCGGGGACGAAATCCTTTAAGGAGGGGAGAATGTAACACCCCGAATTTTAGTTAATACTAAAATTCACTAATTATAGGATAAATAATCTCAGATGTGGGAATTGGGGGTAACGGGCTGCGTCATTGCGTTCGTCTCGGAAAAATACGCGAAATAGAGTCCGAGTTTTCGAGAATCGGAGTCCGTATGGCCCGGTTATGGCCCAAAGAAGTTTTCAGAAAATTCAAAGATAAAAACAGATTTAAAAATTCAAATTCAGAATTTGAAATAGAAGCAGCGGGTCAGGAGGGAGAAATTCCCGCCCTAGCCATGTCGACAGCGCTGTCGACAGGGCTGTCGACAGGGGTGTCGACTGCCCTGTCGACTTGCCTGTCGACAGGGGTGCGACGCCCAGTGAAACTGGGTGCACCAGTTTGGGTTCTTGGGCTGGCCTGGAGGGCTGGTTCTAGAGATTTCCTAAATCTAACGGTCCTAATCTAACCTAGGGTTAATCTAAGGGCCTAAAACACTACCTAATCCTATAAATAAGACCCCAACCCTACCCTAATTCATTCATAATTAGGTTTTGTAACTAAACTATGGCAAAATGAAATTTGAGCATGGCCTCCACAAATCAATGAAGAGAGTTGCAAGCTAATCAACATCTTCTTCAATTAAAGCCACTAATTCCACTTCATAAGTTTGCTAATCTTGGTTTTGGTGAGTTTCTATGGCTTTAATAATCAATTGTTAAATTGATTATGGTAGGATGTGATAAGACATGGCTATGTTTGTGGATAAATATGTTTATGCAAGTTTGTATGATATGTGATTTGCAAGTTTTATGTTATATGCGAGGTTAATGCCATGTTTTATGATGCAAAACACTATGTTCAACATTTATGCATATGTAACATGTTATGCAAAGTATATGTGAGAGTATATGCAAGTTATATGTAACATGATATGCAAGTTATGCATGTGATTTTATGCATGCTAAATATTTGGTGTTATGCATGCTAAGTATTTGATTTTATGCATGTTAAGTATTTGATTGTGTGCATGCTAAGTGTGTGGGTTTATGCAAGTTAAGTGGTGTGTTTATGCATAATAAGTAATTGATTCTATGCATGCTAAGTATGTGGTTTTATGCATGCTAAGTGTTTGGTATTATGCATAAATCATGACATGTAAGTTTACCCTTTTAAATGTGATGCATACATATGCAAGATGATACCCTTATATGCTATGCATGTTTACCCTCCTTTAAGATGCAAGTTCATATGCAAGTTATGTGCATGGTGTTATGCAAGTTATGTGTATGAGATTATGCAAGTTATGTGCATGATGTTATGCAAGTTATGTATATGCTTAAATGCAAGTTTAATGTGATATGCAAGTATGTGAATGCTTATGCAAGTATGTGAATGCCTATGCAAGTATGTGAATGCTTATGTAAGTTATGTGTAGGCTTAAATGCATGTTTAACATGTTATGCAAGTTATGAGAATGCTTATAGGCAAGTTCAACATGTTATGCAAGATATGTGTATGATAATATGCAAGCTCATATGCAACATGTTATGCAAATCATGTGTATGATAATATGCAAGTTTGGGTTAAATGTAGTTGGGTTAATATGTGCTCATATATGCAAGTTGACATCCTCTTAACCCATGACAAAGTTATATGCTAAACCCATGCTATTTGTGATGGATCTTCCCCTTTATTATGTTATGAAATGAGAACGATTTACGTGGGGGAACGATGGGGTTAATAAATATGTTAATAAAGTATGATTGGGTATGATTGAGCATACCATAAAATAAATAAATTACCATAAGTGGGAATTTACCTATTGAGTTAGGTCTACCCCATGGGAATTTACCTATTGAGTTAGGTCTACCCATGTTATGGAAAACTTGATATTAATTAGGGATAATTAATATGGGGGTGATTAATTAGGTGTAATTAATCAACTAAGACACGAGGTTGGACCCTTTTGTAGCGGAAGTCTGCCCGGAACCGACCGGTCATCCAGCGGCTACAAATGATTGGCCCAATGTGAGAGGTCTTAGTCATAAATTAAATACATGATTAAAGTAAAGACACGAGGTTAGACCCTTTTAATGACAGAAGTCTGCCCGGAACCAACCGGCATATCCAGCAGTCACAAAAGACGGTCTAATGTGAGAGGTCTTTATGAGTTCATGATCTTAATTAATGAATTAAGGAACACTTAACCATATTAGCATGTAGTGGGACATGAGGGGTTAAGTAGGTGCCTTGGGGTGGCATGATGAGACTAGTGGGTTGCTTTGGGTGGCAATAGAAAAATACGATTAGAATACTTAACCAAAGTAGAACATGTAATTAAACATGATAAAAAGGGTTAAGTAAGTGCCATGGGTGGCATGAGAAAATACGATTAGAATACTTAACCAAAGTGGAACATGTAATTAAACATGATAAAAAGGGTTAAGTAAGTGTCATGGGTGGCATGAGAAAATACGATTAGAATACTTAACCAAAGTGGAACATGTAATTAAAACATGGGTGAAGGGTTAAGTAAGTGCTTTGGGTGGCATGTGGAAATCTAGTGGGTGGCCTAAGTGGCAATTGAAATATGATTGATGACTTAACCAGATCTTAACATGTAAGAGGGCATGACTATATAAGGGGTTAAGTGGGATGCACTAGATAAAAGTAGCAAGCTTAAGTAGTAGCTTGTGGGGGCCCATTTCAACCAATATCCCAAATATATCTTTGTGGGCTCGACTCTAGTCGAGTGACGGGACACGCATATTGGGCTTGACTATAAGTGGCCAAAACGGGTTAGCGGTGGCAACGCAGGATCAACGGGTTTCATATGCGTGTGTGGACCCGAGCTGGTTGGTAAGTCGTTGTTGCATCGTGTAGATATAAAGCCGTGCACAGTGATATTATCTGGTAGCCACTTTGGGGAATGATACACCCCCTTTTGTGGGACCAGCACGGGTATCTACGGTAGGGAGCCGATCGCTTGGGGGTAGTGGGTACACCTAGTAAAGATAGGGGCAGACGGCACCTGTGTAGGGGTACAAGAAACTACCGGGTAAAAATTACTAAGTACACTAAGTGGGATCAACCTTTAAGTAGGAATTACTCTTGGTGGGTAGAACTGGTGTGGTGCAGTGTAGGAATTACCCTTGGGTGAATAAGTCTGGGGTGGTGTAATCTAATAATTATCCTTGGGTGGATAAAAGCGTCTTCTCGGTTATTTTAGTACATCCTGTGTTTTGTTGGCTACTTAGTGTGGTCATTATCCCCAGAGGTACCGTACCTTATTTATGTCATACCCTAATTACTTTAATGGTTGTATTGTTAGGGTTATAGGACTCACTCAGACTTATGTCTGACCCTGTTGTTTTTATCTTTTTCCCAACCCTCAGGTTTTCAGAGTGAGCCTAGCACTAGTGGGCTTGGACCAGACCGCTATATCTATCTTTTGGGCTTGGACCGTAGAAGTAAAGCTCGGTTTATCTTTTCTATTATGGCTATTGTCTATGTAGTGGGATTATGTACTTCTATTTTATCAGGATGGATATTATGTACAAATAGTTGTTATGGTTTTGTGATGTAACCAAACATGTTTTACTTTCCGCTGCAATGAAATGATGTTTTAAATTTTCAAGTATTACTTATATCTGTCTTGTGGTAATTTTTCTGTTCTATACTCACTAAAAATACTCCACCAAAACTAAGGCATTCCCTTGAGAGTGACCTTAGCGGGTGTGGGGTGTTACATAATATGTTGTGGGAATCAACTTGCAGAAGATGTTGTTAAGTATAGGAACGCAATACATTGTTATTTGTTGATTAAAAATAGATCCACGGATGAGGAAACTCAAAGATTTTATTGAAATTGTAATAAAAAATTACTTATGTGTGTTTGATAATCTATATTTTGTACAAAAGATCATCTCCAACTTGATCAGCAACAACAAAGAAAAATTATAGGTAAATGAAATGCTATGTATGGTGAATTATTGTTAAAAAAAAAAAGTGCTATTATGTGCCAGGGAGTAAGGCTGCAACTGAGGCGCAAGTGTTCAGTCGCAATGATTTGAGGTGAAGAAAGATGTTAACTGCACAATAGTCTAACATGAGATGATTTCAGGTTCAATGATCTCAGGTTGTGGTTGTGAAGGAAGAGACGTTAACCGAGGTAGAATATGAACGTAGCTTGCACACAATTCAATGTAGTCTGGAAGCGCTAAGCAAATGATGGTTGCAAGCAAGATTAGGTGCAAGCAGAAGTAAGGTGACAGTTGAGATTGGTGCTTGAAACCGTGGCCAATTTGCGGTGGACGATGGATGAAATAAAGATCAAGGAAGCATAACATTGGAGTGGAAGTGTATGATGCACACAAGAGGATTGAAAATTAGGCAGCTGAATCATATGCATGACTTCAATGAATGTCATGTCACGGTAGAGTCTGATGGACATGTGAAGTTAACGTGGATGCTCTAGTGTTTGCTGTGAGAGGAAATGCACGATGCAGCGGTGTGGAAATAAAGGTTGCTGTGTCAACACTAATATTGTTGCATAGTGCATGCTATATTGCATTCAAGCGAGTGCATGCATGAATAGAATAGATGTTGCAGGTGCAAATGCTGGTGCGAATATTACTGCAAGTGGATGAAGCTATACATCGAGGTAGAAAAACTCTATGATAATGTTTGAAGCATAGGCGCTTGCGTATTTGTGAACTAGCTGATGTGCACACACGGGTGATAATGCAGACATCATTGCTTAAATAAGGGCGCATGAAGAAAAATGGAGCATAGCTTGGTCAATACTATAAGAGAATTGTACGACGAAAATGCAACTGGAAGGAAATCTGTGACGAAGAATATTAATTGTGGTTTGCTGATACCAACACGAAGCGATACAGGATTTTGATTACGTTAAGTTGAAGCATATTGATGTAAGAAGAAAAAAAATATTTTTGGTTTGATGTTGTTTATCAATAGAAATGTAAATTTTCTATTATGCTTTTCCAAATGTAAATGTACAGCAAAAATTGTGATGCTAGTTATACTTTTTGAATACCATCATTTCATATACTTTTGTTCTTTATATTGTATGCTACAATATATTAAATTTTTTGTACTGTATGTATAATATGCTGAGCATGGTTTGTTGGCAGTACATAAGTCCATAAGACTTTGTTGTAACCTTTAACTGTTTGATTATAGTGTGCATTAAAAGTGGCAAATGAATTTATACTTAATCTGTTAAGTTTTAGAGACGCTTATATTCTCCTCATACAGTTCATACTCTGCTTGCATGGCACATGCTTTACCATAGGCAAATGAGATGAACAATTTGCCCTTATATTTCTTTAGGTACGGCCTTTTTTGAGGCTGAAGCTATTTTACCCCTCATAATAATAAAGGCAACTTAAGGAATGTTTTGGCCTCTATTTATAACAAGGTTGTTACGGCAGCAAGTCGAGTCGAGTCGAATCGATAGAGGTTCAACTAGTCGACTAGTCGATAAATAAATAAATATGTATGTATATATTAATACATAATAATTGCAGTTCGTATTCCACTTCAGCTTACTTCTTCTTCAGGTCGTATTCCACTTTGTGATTTGCGATCGATTTCGGGTGAATTAAGATGAGATCCTAAGTATAAATAAATCAATTTCGGGCTAATTCTTCTCCAGTTCGTATTTGACTTCGTGATTTCAGGTGAATTCTTTTCGATTTCGACTTCGACTTCACGATTTGGGGTCGATTTCGACTTCGTAATTTATGGTTCAAGTTTGTGATTTAGGGTTCCAGTTCGACTTTGACTTCGTGATTTAGGGTTCAAGTTCGACTAATGGCAAGTCGACTCTTCCAGTCGATGCTCCGATGTTGACTAATCGAGCGCCGTAATAACAATGATTTATAATATGAACGGCATCTATAAATGCCTTTAGTGCTTTTATTTTATTTTCGATATATATATATATATATATATATATATATGAGGACGGTTCCGCTACACCTCTTATATTGCACGTGAATTCTCCCCCTTAATCTCCACCACCCATTTTCCCACTCATTCTCTCTCTTCCCACTAAGAAATAATATTGAAATGAGAAGAGAGAGAAAGAGTGGGGAAATAGGTAGTGGAGATTAAGGAGGAGAGTCCACGTGCAACATAAGAGGTGTAGCGGAACCCTCCTACATGTGTGTGTGTGTGTGTGTGTGTGTATATATATATATATCGATGCATGATTTAAACGATTTACATACATATACTTATTTGGTATGTCTGACTTGGGGCAACCGCATGAACTATGTTATTTTTGGACAGTTCGACAAAAAAAAGGTATTTTTTGTCTTTCGGTCGACAAAAGAAAAGCAACGTTTTTTACAAAACAAGCTCTAATTCAGTAGCTAACCGATCATATTTTTCTAACGAAGTTGGATTTCGGGCTCTTATTGGGCCAAATGCTTAAAAAAAAAAAAACTACTCAAATGTTACAAAAGACGCGCTTTTTTGGCGCATCACAAGGCGAGTGCCTTGGCGCCCTTGGGGCTTTATTGGAGCCTCATGCATCGTAGGCGCCCTGGAAGGTAAAAAAGCCCCAGGCTGGAGCCTAGAGCTTTTTGGAGCCTAGGCGCGCTTAGGCAAAGGCTTTGATAACATTGGCTTCTTATCATTATGATTGTGCATATTATATTGGTTGATTGGTTATTATTATTGAAAAGCGTGTGTTGATTTGTCTTGGGATGCTTATGTTACTCGTGCATTAGTACATTGGGTTACCTTGTCATGTCATTTTGTTACATTTCACATTATTGTACTGACTCGTTGATCGCAAAAGAAGATTATGTTAAGCTATGATTCCCTGTCTTTGAGTTGGGTTTGCTTTACTTGTTGTTTATGGACAGCTAGAATTATTCCTGAGAAATGTTCGTGCAGAGAACCGACTATACTTAGGTAGTTTCCTAACTACTCGCGTATGGTTTTGATATAAGGTACTTTGATATGGTTTCCCTCGCAATAAGCTATGTCTGACAAATGCTTTATCTGTTTTTTTTTATTTACCAATAACAACTATCAAGTACTTAATTGACATGTGCTCTTGTGTATATGCCTTTAGGACGACTGGAGCACTTTCGGCGAAGTCTATACTTTGGATGATACTTGATATTGCAGTAGTACATGATAGCTATGTTGTTTATATGTGAGACTTGTGGTATCAAATATTGTATTCTTACTTTTCTTAGTACAGTCTCTTATATAATATTTATCGTGCTGTTCACATATATATTTAGTATACTATACATTATAACTCTCTTGTAGGATTTCATCGTTGCGCCTATTTCATTTTTCCATTTTACCCCCAACAACAAGCTGTCTTTTATGGTATTTGAAAGACAGACGTTGTCTTTCACATTAACGCAGGGCATTATGAGATTATAAAATTAGGTTTACATCTAACCCCAGTAGGCATAAGTCTCTGTTTTCAGCATTTCATAAAGCACATATCGCTAAAAAATTATCACTCCCGAGTGCATAATGCACTAGGTTTACCAATATTCCTTGCAGTAGGAAAATGGATGTCAACACAACAAAAAACACTAGTAACAAAATATTGATGCCAACTCAATATAATCCATTAGGTTTACCAATATACCTGCATGGCCACCTGGAGAGGTTGCCAAAGCTTCTCAAACTCTTCGAGCTGTATGGCTATGATTTGATCCTTGGAGCTCACCAGATCGGATTGTTCCTTGTTTAATGGTTTGGTAGACTGGAATTCTTCAAGCTGAGAGAAGCGGGTGAGTTTCTTTCTGAGAAAGCGGAGCTTTTTGGAGATTAAGATTTGAATTTTGAACTGCGCCCTCCGCATCTGTGCCGGAAGTTGTGGACGCCATGGCGATGGAGAATTTTGGCGTAGGGTTCAGATTGCTACTGGATAAGCGAACAGTAGAGACTGGCACTGTAGCTGCACATTAGAAACCTTAAGCCGGATAAGGTATCACCTGGATTGCAATCGGACAACCGTCCGATTGCAATCCGTGGTGTGGTGTGGAGATTAATCCACACCACACCTCTTATCCGGCTTTTTAAAAGCCGGATAAGAATCATATATAAAAAAAAAAATCCCCAGCCGCCACAACTTTTCTCTCCATTCCTCTCCTCTCGTCTTCATTCCTCTCCTTTCGTCTGCCATTACTTACTCTCGCCATTGTTTCGTATACCGCCTAAAAAAAAATGAAACGAGTTATGCGGGCTCTTCGAGGTAGCGGAAGCCGTAGCCGGAATGTAGAGCCTAGTGACGAGCACGAACCGGTAGAACGGAACGTACCGACTGCTAGTACGGAAGACCGTGAGACACCGTCCGTTAGAAGAAGACGGATTGCTAGGAGAACCGACGTTTTGGAGTCGCATCGGGACCCAAATCTAGGACCGGATAAGCAATTGGCCGATTTTCGTAAGTTGGCCGCTGAAGAGGAGCACGTCAGCACGTTAGTTGACACATCGGTACGTTTTATTTATTAAATATTACCTTCGTAATGTCGAACATAAAATAAGTAATTCTCATTCGTATTATTAGGCTCGAAGCGAGCGAACACGTGGGTCTTGGGCTGGTGTTGTTCGTCTGTATAGTCAGATCCGTGAGTATGATACAGAGGCTATTATTCAGACATTTTTGAGTAGTATTGGTTTAGGCCACTTTTTGAGTACGTATTCTCGTGGTATGTACTTATTATTTCCTTTGTTATTAAATTCTCTGTAACTAAATAATTATTCGTTACATAGGTATCGAACGTCTTTTAAATAATGATGTTCAATTATGTGGTGCATTGGCTGCTTGTTGGTGGAAAACAACTCATACATTCCACTTTGGTTTTGGGGAGATGGGCATCACTCCACTGGACTTTTCTATGCTCACCGGGCTTTCCATAGGACAAGGGGCAACGTTGCCGTATGATGAGGTGTACCAGAACTACGGTACTCTGCGTACTTTATTTTCAAATCTTGATTTAGAGAATGCCATCACCAGTAATTTCCAGATTAAATGCTCTCAAATTAAACTAGCAATACAGGAATTATCTAGTAATAATCAGCCTAAGGTTCATCATTTGGAGATTGCACGATTATTTGTTTTGTATATGATGGGAAATTTATTTTTCACAAATGCTTCGAGCAGTTTGCCGTGCGGTTATGTGGCGGTAGTTGAACCGTTTTCATTTGATAGCAGTCCGACTGAGTATGATTGGGGAACACCTATTTTAGCATACCTGTATAGGTCATTGGATCTTCAGTGTGTCGTTAGGACCAGGGTGGGTTCGATTACTGGTTTTTGGGAGATTTTACAGTATTGGTACTTCGAGTACTTCCACAATTTGTCTTTTCCCACCGTTGATCCAGCATTACACACTTTCTATCCTATAGTACGAGCGTGGAGTTTGGGTAACCGTAGACCGGTGCCTGGAGGACAGGCACAACATGTTTTTGCCATAGCTCGCAATCAGATTGAGTTGCGGAGGACGCGTGATGCAGTTATCTGGCATCCCTTTGATGGTTCACAGTTTCTTGCTCAGCCCTCCTCAGTGCATGCTCTTCATCTATCGACGAAGCGCTTTCCACTAGTATCATCTCCCCCGAGTTTAGGTTGCTTCTGGTACTTAGGGGAACGATGTTGGAGACATATATATGTTGAGGATGTTGTTCCTGATGATCCACACCCACATACAGCTACTCCCAGGGTTTATACTACTAGTGCTTTACAGGAGCACGCAGACGATTGGTGGCCAGCCAGTGATTTCATTCTTAGCGGTAGGGATTATATTTCTTTCTGGCGTCAGTATTATTCCCCACCTTAGACCGGGAGATTTGTGCATGCTACATCCGTTGACTTGGTTGGGCCTTCTACGCTCCGTACTGGCCTTGAGCCCCCTTTCATTGCTGATATTTCACAGTCCACGCAGGTTTACCATGCTCCCCAGGATCCACCTCCTCCACGCGCTTCCCAGGTGCCAGACTACGGTTGGACTGTTGCAGTACCAACTACATACAGATCTGATAGGTATGTTGATATACCACGGCCAGAAGTGACGGAGTATCCAGATCCAGCTGTTTTTTCTTATCAGGATCTTTATCAGATGACGCTTGGTCTGCGACAGTTAATGTATGATGAGTTGACTGCTCGTATGAACGAGCTGAGGACCGCAAATGATGATGAGGATGTGGAGATGGAGCCTGCGGATCTAGATGATGATTAGTTGTATCTTATTTAGTAGACGTTCATGTTGTATTTGTCTGTATATTTGTTTTAGTGTGTTGTCCCTTTGTAGTAGGTTATTCAACCGTATGTTTCGTATTTGTATTATCCTGTAGGTGTACTTTGCTTGTACGTCCTTATGTGTAACCGTTGTGTTTTCTTATGTTATCTGTTTGTGCGTTATATGTAATCCGCATGATCGTGCGTACGTGTTTGTTAAACGAATCCGCGTGGTTTATTTTAATCACTAATTGAAATATTTAACGAGTCTTAATACTGCTTACCAGAGATAACAATGAAATAAGTACTAAAAATTACGATGCACATACAAGCAAGAAACAAAATCATTTGCCTATGGTAAAGATCTACCATCGATAATTGAGCTGTAGGATACAAAATATGACAAGACAACACTATGCACCACTACGGTAACGTGTTATAGATTGTTCAATGAATAGAAACAACATGATGTGACAACTCGTACCGATTACTGGGACATATAAATAGATCTTTAATACGATATGAAGTGTTGGTTGTTTATAGGGTGAAAATATGGCATATTTATATACCTATTTGGCATCAAGATGGACACATTATTGCCAGACAACTATGCTTTCACGGGATCTATCCCTTATTATCATGGACAGCATATTACGTGACATAAAGTAAAGGAATGAGTAAAGAACTAAAGGTCCTACGTGACATAAAGTAAAGGAATCTATCCCTTATTATCATGGACAGCATATTACGTGGCATAAAGTAAAGGAAGGAGTAAAGAACTAAAGAACTAAAGGTCCTACGTGACATAAAGTAAAGGAATCTATCCCTTATTATCATGGACAGCATATTACGTGACATAAAGTAAAGGAATGAGTAAAGAACTAAAGGTCTAAAGGTTGTACGTGACATAAAGTAAAGGAATCTATCCCTTATTATCATGGACAGCATGTTACGTAAAGCAACAAATAACACTAAAGGACGGAAACTCTAATTAAGGACGGAAAGTCTAAAAGTTAATGATAGCACGAGATACAATTTAATTGCTATACATAGAGGTGTCCTTGGTTCATTCAAACACAAACTATTTTACAGCAACTACTAATCCGATGAGTGCGTTAAAAAGGTTATGGTGTTGGTCTTCAAGCTCTTCATCCTCTTCATCATCTGACGAGTATATTGACCGCCGTAACAAACAACAACAGGCATTTCAAGAAGAAACAAGATACGCGATAGAACGTGATATTGCTGAAAGCTCAGCGTCAACCCAAGGTGGAAGCGCCGTCGGTAGAAAAGAAATGCGATATGGACGCGACTACCCATCTGGTCACAATCAACTTGTCAAGGACTACTTCGTCGCAAACCCAATATACGGAGACGTATATTTCCGTCGAAGATTTCGTATGTCAAAAAGGGTGTTTGCTCGAGTACTAACTAAAGTGTCCGCGAACAACGTATATTTCACACATAGAAGAAATGCAATCAACGAACTTGGCATCTCACCGCTTCAAAAGGTTACTGTTGCACTACGTATGATTTGTTATGCAAGTTCTGCTGACTCTCTCGACGACAAAATTAGAATTGGGGAGTCAACTACGGTGGAATGTATGAAACAATTTTGTAAAACCGTCGTACGAGAGTTCGGTGAAGAGTATCTGCGATCTCCAACCCCTCATGACACTGCGAGGTTATTAGCAATGGGAGATCAACGCGGTTTTCCAGGTATGATGGGTAGCCTGGATTGTATGCACTGGAGATGGAAAAACTGTCCAGTAGCACTGCAAGGCCAATATAAAGGCCATATGAAAAAAGCTACAATGGTGTTAGAAGCTGTTGCTTCATTTGACCTTTACATATGGCATGCTTCTTTTGGCGTTCCTGGTTCTCTAAACGATATTAATGTTCTACGTCAATCTTATTTATTTAACGATTTATATAATGACCTTTCACCTCCTTGCAACTACAAAATCGGTGGCAAAGATCATTCTGTTGGTTATTATCTCGTGGATGGAATTTATCCAAAATGGAAGACGCTGGTGCAAGCATACAGAAAACCGAACAATGCAAAAGAAGCCTTATTCACGAAACAGCAAGAGAGTCTTAGAAAAGATATTGAACGAGCTTTTGGAGTACTCCAAGGTAGATTTCATATACTTCGAAACGAAGTTCACTACCACGATAAAGCAGTTGTAGCCGACATAATGTACTGTTGCATCATTTTACATAATATGATTGTTGAGGAGGAACGAGGAGGATATGAACTCCAGCTTCGTAACTACCCGGACATTGCAGTGGAATTTAGGAAAAAACCGTATAAAGACCCAAATACGTTTGCATAATACTTGCAACGACTGGAAGAAGTCCAAGATCCACAAGCTCATTTAGAATTACGTGAAGAGCTAGTTGAGCACTACTGGGAGTTTGCGGGAAACCAATAGTTAATTAACTGCTTAATGTTTCGTTTCATATCTGTATTATCTACGTTTATATGCCATCACGTACTGAAGTGTAATATTTCATTTTAAATTAATGGTTGTATGATTTGCTCTACGAATATTTAATACATCTACATAACATCCATAAAATACAAGAACGTAACTGAATAACTTAAAGTACAATAAGGTCTGCAACCGGTACTAAAAAGAAACTACAACATACTCTACAAAGGAAACGGACTAATCTACGTTACGTCTCTGGTACTCTTCAAGACGTTTTTCCATGTATCTCCTCTGTATGGGATTTAGATCATCCAGCTTGACACTCATAAGAGCGAAATCATCTGCATTTTGTTGTCGAGCGAGCTCCGCTTTTCGTAACTCCAATTCAATTATTCTTGTTTGCTGCATCTCTTCGTGTCTTCGTTGCCTTTCCTCCCCTCTCTCTTTTCTCTCTCTCCTAGCTGCTTCCTTCGCTTCGATATACTCCCTATTCGATTCCTCTGCAACTGCCATACGTCCATCGAGTTGCTCGTAATACTGACTGTAATCTTTCGTCGGTTTCTTGTTCGCTTTATATCTGCCAGGGGGTCGTCCACCGGAACTTGTTGCGAATGGTGTGTCTTCAGATGGATTTGTGCTTCCAGGGCTAACATCTTCGGTCGGTCTCAACGGCATAAATCGTTGCGTGGTATGTTCATGTCGCACGTTGCTCCATTTATCTTCCCGACATAATATGTCATAGCATTTTTGCATAGTAAACGGTTGGTTTTTTGATTTGGCCATATACACAGCATTTGCTTCGCTAAGCTGCGTAATATTACTTAACATAAAAGAAATAATCTAAATAAACATCAAACAAAACAAGCTTGTTATAATTTATTACCAAGTCCATGTCGTTTGCTCCACTTTGCTGTCTACTAGCCAATCCACTCATTATCCCATTCCAAAGTTGGCAGCAAGCATTGATTCTCTTCCATGACTGCTTCAACGAGTCAACCGAGCGTGCTTGATTAAGTGGACTTCGACCGTTGAATAATTTACAAACCGAATTCCAAAATGAGCTTTCAGTTTGGCTTGTGCCTTTCATGTTATCTTTGGAACACTGAACCCAGCAATATGCTAGTTCGGCTTGTTCATCAGGTGACCATTTTACCTGCTTCTTCATAGGAGGCTGAATCCCAACAGATTCATAAATCTCATTGCTATCGTTTCCCATTTCGTCGTTTTCAAGACCATTATCCCCGAATAACATGTTCAAATTCCTGGATAGATTGAGTGAGGTATCCGGAAATGTCGATTGATGTTGGCTGTTTGGGGATGAATAGGGTTGACTGATATAAGATTGTTGGACAGAGGGGTTACGACCATAGGTGGAAACTTGAGTGTTTTGAAAATGATTAGAATTTTGCTGTGACTGGTACATGTTAGGATTGTGCTGTGGAAGATAACAATTTGAGGTGTTTTGCATTGTACCTAAGTTAAAATGTTCGTTGCGCTGGTACGAATTTGTGGATGGAAACTCTTGCTGATCATGAACATAATCAAACGGATTCGGAAAGCTTTGGGTAGGCATCGTCGCTTTTCCTTTTGTATTCTTGCTGTTTGTTTTCTTTGACATTGCAGTTGGATGTTGTAAATTATACTACTTTGATGGTTGAGTAAAATAAGAAAATTTTGTGTGTTTTGAAAGTGAAAAATAGGTTGTATTTAAAGATGAAAGACTATAGGAGAGAAAGGAGCGGGAAGGAAGCAACGGCTACAAAAGTAGCCGTTGCTGCCTTTGCCGGCTAATTTAAAGCCGACTAAGGGGGGGGGGGGGGGGAGAAATAATTCAACCCCCCATTAACCGGCTTTAAATAAGCCGGCTAAAGGTGGTTGCCAAAGCAACCCCCAAGTGGGCAACTGACCCCGCGTTGGGGGTCAGTTGCCCACTGACCAACCCCGCGTTGGGGTTGGTCTTATGGTGCTAGCGGGTCGGGTTCTATTGGATTCGGATTAACTGGAATGATAAATATACCTTACTTTTTGACATCAACGCCAAAATGCGTAGGAAATCAGGCAACAGGCGCCATCTATCTCCATTATGGCAACGCATAAAAACGCTAAATTCTCTGAAACAAATCCACTCCCAAATCATAATCCATGGCTTTCTTTCAAACCCATTCAGCATCCGCGAACTCATTTTCTCTTCAGCAATCACTGTTCCACACACATTCGATTACGCCTGCAACATATTCGACCAAATTCCCAACCCAGATCAGTTCACATTCGCCACCATGGTCCGTGCTGCTTCTCATTCCTCCAACCCATGCCTCTCCTTGTCTTTGTACTCCAAAATGCGAAAATCCATAAGCCGATCTGTTAACAACCTGCACTTAATTTTCCCTTTCTTGTTTAGAGCAAGCACACAACTTTCCAGTGTATGCTTGTCTTCACAACTTCACGCCCAAGTTATTACCTTTGGTCTGGAAAATGACATGTTTGTTAGAAACTCCATGATCAACTTCCATGCCAAGTGCGGAGACATACTTGCAGCACAGCTGCTTTTCAACATGGGAAATGAACATGACATAGTGGCTAGATCAAGTATGATATCGGGATATGCAAAAAGAGGGGAGTTAAAGATTGCACGTGTATTGTTCAATGAAAGTGAGTCAAAAGATTTAGTTTCTTGGAATGTGATGATAACAGCATATGCAAGCAAAGGTGAAATGGACAATGCGAAAGAGTTGTTCGATTCCCTAGTGGAAAAAGATACAGTTTCTTGGAATGCAATGATTGCAGGATACGCGAAGTTTAACATGTTTACAAAAGCAATGGAATTGTTCGATGAAATGCAAAGAATGGGATGGAGGCCAGATGAGGTCACAATGTTGAGTTTGATTTCGGGTTGTGCCATTTCAGGGTCACTTGACATTGGGAGAAAGTTGCATTGTTCTCTAAAAGCTGGTCATGTTAGTGTACTTCTTAGTAATGCGCTTATAGACATGTACGCAAAATGCGGTAGTATCGGGAAGGCATTTGAGGTGTTTAGAGCAATGAAAGACAAAAATGCGTCTAGTTGGAATTCGGTTATAGGAGGGCTGGCTTTGAACGGGCATGGAGAAGAGGCTATTGAACTATTTGAAGAGATGAGGAAGAAGAAAGTGAGACCTGATGAAATAACTTTTGTTAGTGTTCTTGTTGCATGTAGCCATGGAAGAATGGTAGATGAAGGTAAATATTGTTTTGAGCTAATGAAGAATGAGTATGGGATAGAACCAAATGTGAAGCATTGTGGATGCATGGTGGATATTTTGGGGAGGGCAGGGTTGTTGGAGGAAGCATTTGAGTTTGTGGATGAGATGAAGATGAAGAAGAATCCGATTATATGGAGGGCTTTGCTTGGGGCGTGCAAGGAGCATGGGAATGCGGAGTTAGGGAACAGAGCGAGTGAGGAGCTTGTGAAGATGAAGGAAGAGGAAAGTGGAAGTGGAGATTATGTGTTGTTGGCGAATATATATGCGGAGAAAGGTGAGTGGGAGAGGGTTGAGAAAGTTAGGAAGTTGATGGATGATAGTGGTGTTGTTAAGGAAGCTGGTTCTACTCAGATTGAGGCATGTTAGCCTAGTGCTTATTTCACTTCTAAGTTCTGGTAAGATGGTGATTATTACCTTCATTATGTATGCCATGAATTTGATTCAAATGGGTTCTTCTGTACTGCAACAAATACTTCGATGTAACTTATGAAAATTGTAGAATACTTCTGATATTCTTATTCTTTTTAATCTTAATACAATGACAGTTACATTTCCTATACTGCTTGCAAATTTTAAAAGTATCTAGTATTCTAGGTAGCTTTCTTAATTCTTGAAATATGGGACCTTTCCATTTAGATGTAGAGGATCATTAGCTCTATATTGAATTCCTTGGTGACTAATTATCAGTTTCTTAAACTAAAAATATTAGTGCTGAAATACCATACTTTATTATTGCATATTACAATCAACTAATCTATCCATTATCACTTATAAAAGAAAACATGATCCTTCCTTTGCTGACTTGGACAATCTTATCGTCCAGCATTTTGAAGTACTCCTTCCGTAGCGTACTCCCCCCCCCCCCCCCCCCAAACCATACCCCCATGCTCATATTTGTTTACTTGCACTTCTTTTCTTACCAACCGTTGCCACCACTTTCCTCCTTCAATACTTCTTCTCCCCTTTCTTCCATCTTCTGTTTCCTTGCCTCTCGGATTTTTGAATAATTATTACTCATTCGTCCACATATTTTCTGCCGCTCTTCCTTATTTGCTTATTTCAATTTGTCTTCTTCGTCTTACTTCTCTATTGTGGCATGTTGAAGTTTTTTTGTGGATTGAGAAAATACTGCCGGGTGGATTACAGGTTAGTTACTTCATTTTTACCGCTTTATCTGTCACTGACATGTGTGCTCACGTCTTCTTCCTCTCCATACTTGTGCGTCTGGCCTTTCGTTGTTGATCTTCTTCGAAAGGCCATACCGACTACTTACTCCATAATTCCACTGCCATTTTATTCTTGCTCTTCTTCAAATATCACCGACTGCCCTTTCCACGTTACTTTAGTTTTATCCATCCCAATCTACTAGCCAAAATTGTTCCAAACCCTAGACAATAATTTCCCTTACCCGCTTCACTCATACTTTCTCCTAAATTGTCTTATACCAATTTATTTCCCCGTCACTTAATCTCAGTTTCTATACTTTCGACATTTATATTGCAGCTACCCTGAATGAACTGGGTCATGCTACCCAGTTGCCAATGGATTTACATTACTGCTACATATATTTCTTACCTGAAATGGACCAGTTCAATGATTTGTTGCCAATTCATATAGCGTGAATTCATAAACTGTGGAATCTACAACGGAAAAGTTGTTGGTTCCATATATCTTTTCAGGTATTACCCTTTCACTGCACATAAGTACAGTTAACATTATGCCTTATATTCAATATATTATTTGAAATATTAGTTATGTATGGTGTGACTATGTAATATCATAACTGGCCAGTAAGGTTTTGTTGATAGTTCAGACTGGAGTCGATCTGAATGGGTGATATGTGTCTTGCTGCGGTGTTAGTCTGGGGTGTAACATCTAATTGACGTGGTGTGGTGATGTCAAGTTTTGGGTTCTTAAATTCGAAGATTCTATGGTGGTGTTTGTTCTTTGCTGTTTTGTTGTTTGGAGTAGGTTTTTCAGAAATTTAGGCAGTGTTTGGTTTATTTCGTGTTTTGAGTTTTCGACGTTAATTTCGAAAGTTGCAAAGATTTGAAGGATAGCGGATGTGACGGAACAAAGGCGGAAGAAAAGATGGAGGGGATGGAGGAACGGTGGATGGATGAATTTGTCATTGTGTATTAATTTCGTTTTGTAAAACGATCGTTTTTCACTATGTGTGCCTGTTGTTCCTACGTTTGTACGTACGAAAACCCAAAATAAAAAATTTGAAACCAAACGCAGCCTTAATGATTGTATCCAACCTAATTCTTATTCAGGAAATCAGATTGTCTGCTTAAATATAATTTTTTTAGGTGCAATTATAAAAAAAGAAGTGAAGATGAATTGTTACAATGTATAATGTCAGGTTCATGGATGTTGGCACTAGACTTCAGCTTTTCGATTGTTGCTCATTTGAAGACTTCTAAAGGTCAAACTGCAGAAGGTGACTATTCAATTGTGAACATTCCGATCATTATTGATGCTTTTTTTTTTTTTTTTTTCCCAAACAGACACCATTGAAAGACAGACAAACCAGTTACTGTGATGCCTGTGAACCTAACACAAATCTTGGTTTGTGCTCACCTTATAGTAAGTATACAGCAGTACATCATATGATTGCTATATTCTCTTTCTTTTATCACACCGCCTCATTCTTTCCTCTTCAAAATTAATTGGTTACCATAGTTATTTAGTTGAAAGATGAAAAATTGCTAATAAGCTAGGAATCTGGTAGAGCGACTGAGAAAGAATGACATAACAAATAGAAAATGACAACAAATTTATGGGATCAAAATTCTTTCTCAGTGCAGCAGTTTTTTTATCTCTTTGGCGCCTTTGGATTTAGAATTTTTTATCAAACAGAATCAGCTTACTGTTGAAAAATTCGATTTTGGAGCTTGGATTCAACAGGTTGACATTTTTATGGTATTCTTACTTACTTAAAATTTCAACTTGTTAATGGTTTAGTTGAATAAATTATATTGAGATGTTGGTAATATTAATTTCATCACATTTAGTAATTGAATATTGGTATTGTCTAATTAATTGGAAATTTCAAATTTTGAATTTACTGACTTTTTTGCCATTTCCCTGCCATCATCAAACTTTGCATTAGTACTTACTTGCTAGGCTGATTCGAGATTGAGGACAACAGTGGTCGGTTGTTAGATTGATTTAAGATTGACGATAACATAGCTGAGGAAAGTGTATCATAACCTTTACATTTAATACTTTTTTTATCTTGAGTATTCTACTTATTTTTACATCCATTTTTTTTACTTAACTTAAAGATGGATTATAGCTTGAAATACAAGGAGATAGGATATTAACGAGCCTAATTATATTACTCTTGATTCACATGTATGAACTGGCAATTGCTTTGGATATTTTGATACACAGTATGATTTTTGCAGTTCATTCTTTTTCATTTTTTTTAATCTCAGTTGCTCTTTAAACATTTCAATGCTTTTTTCCCATCATTAAATATATAGCAAGATTCTGAGTTGAGGCTTGAATTTGCATACAATTGCTATAGAGGACTTCCGTTCCTGCTTGAATTTGGACATGGGGAATTGAGAAAGTCAACACCAACTCATAAAAAATAGTGTGAAACTCTACCACCTCATAGCAACATTTTATCAAACTTATTCAAGTTTTTTTAATTAACATTAGAAATGAGCATTGGCAGTGAATATATATGTCATTCATTACCCATTATATTTATATTACCAACCCAAATATTAAACCGGTTTGTTATAAAATATTTTTCTCCTAGCATATGCATCTGAAACAGAAATGAAAAAGAACATTTCATATAGATAGGTAGATATGATAAAGTAAAATATTGTTAAATGGAAATTACGAACAATCATTTTGACATGTTTCTCAGTTGGCCATATGCAATTATTACCTCATAGTTTACGGGTAAAAAATGAGGCTTGCAACGACTAATCCTACTCATAACTAATTTTTATCTTATTTTTTTGGTATAATTTTATAAATACTGATCAAACAGTGTGTCGCGTAACATAGAATGTAGTGATATAGGGACACCAGTCATAAAAGTAGATAGTTGCACCTGACTGTGGATTCTTTCTGCAGTTTTTTGCTATTTAGCTGTTTCAGTATTAATCCTTTATACTATTCATTTTGTGTAGATTTTAACATTAGGGATTTGCACTGATTTTTAAGAGGGATGACATGTTGCTTGGTATTTTGGCATAACATAAAAATTCTTGCTACAGCTGAGATAAAATTGGAGATGAGTTTACTGCCTTTATGTGTCCATGAATGTCTTCACTTATAAAATTGCTGTGGGAGATGATCAATTGTGAGTACTTGCTTTATATTTCTTCTCTGAACGACTGTAACATCATTCACACTTTATGCACATTGTACTGGTCATTTTATACCTTTGGGACCATGGTCATACTAAAGGTTTTTTTAAAAAAAAAATCCACATTGTGAAATTTTGCATACCTTTATAATTTAAAATTTCATTTCATAGTACAGAAGGTAAATTCACATAATACCACATTTCATATTCATCTTTCACTTAAAATGAATCGTATTTACATTTATTACTTCAGATGATTATTATAAGATTGAGATATTGCATGTCAAATTCTTCTCATAGCAAAGGTAGATAAGTTATTTTAGTTTACAGTTTCGCCGGTTCTCAAACATATTAATGATGGCCAAACAGCATTTCTATATGGTTTAAATGTATCAAAAAGTACTTTTAAAGTCCATGAGTTAAAGTCAACATTAAATTTGACATCTTAGCGTTTTTAGAGCAGTGAAAAAAATAAAGATAAAATTGTTACCCAATGGGACAATTGGCAGTGGGTTTCAATAATTATTTTGTTCCAATGGTGCAAATAGCAATTGCTTTGCCAATCTTCTGCTAAATAGTTTGAATTAAAATTAGTTTTTATTTTAATAAAGTTCGACTAATTATATATTTAAGTACAGCTCACATTTTCTTTATCCGTGCACATTAATTAACATATGTAATTAAATTGCATTCATATTTGTTTGCAACCAAAATCAGCATCAGACTGAATGGTCATTAATAATATGTCTCTCATCTTGCCTTTGATCATTTACTTTTATGATGATCAGTCTAATAAGTGACATGCTCTAGCTTTAATGTACAGGTAAATTTCAAAACAAATATGTTAATAACTATATATTTTACCTTGCTATCACTATCCACTAATTAGTGATCTTTCTGTTGATGTAACTATCTGCTAATAATTTTAGTTTACAAAAGCTATAACATACGGTCAGATGGAAAGAAACACTAGATAAGTTGTGAGAATATAAAAGTTGTAGCATATGACGTCCCTATTCCCGGTTATAAGACTTAAACCACCATTAATCTTTGTCTTTGGTCTACGAAAGTATTATCTTAGGACTCTGAATTGCAAGCTTTTAATGAAGGCCAACATTCTAAAGCATGTGAGGTACATACAAATACTGAGGAGGAGCATGATGTACAAGGCTATTTGGAGTACATGGAAAAAAAAGGACCAATGCAACTACATTCATAGAACACCTACCTGGCCCGTGTTCTGAATACATCCCTTAAGAGGACATACTTGGCATTTTGGTCATCATGTATGCAAGAATTCCTCTATTATAGACATGTTCTATCAAAACTTTATTACCGTATCTCTCCTTAACAGGATATTTAACATCTATATAATTTTCTTGCTATTGCTTTTTGTAAACAAAATAGTTTACTACTTGTCCACTTAATTAATTGCAAATTGAACCTCTTATCATTTCTCCCAAATTAAATATAACCGTTAAATCAATGCCATGTGATGTTATCTTTGTACATTTTGTTTTAAGCATGAGCAAATTTGGCGGAGCTGTAGTTGTTTTCTGTTTTATGGTTGATATATCTTTCGAGGTCATCTTTTTCTCCACTGTAATTTTTTTGCATCATTGGGGGCGTGACTAGCTTGACTTAATATGAGATGTTATTTATGTTAATCCTGAAGATGCTCTAAGTACGTATTTACAAATAAATCATAACTGTAACATTGTTCACGTTTTAATTGATTGTAAGTACGTATTTACAAATAAATCGTATTTGTAAATACGTACTTACAATCAATTAACATGTTTTGACTTAATATGAGATGTTATTTATGTTAATCGTGTTTGTCATAAAATCACATAACTCTTTTCTTAAATAAAATAAAGAAAATTGCAACGAATAACTAAATAAATCATAACTGACCTTATAGGTATAATGGTTATGTAAAATTTTAAATTTTTGCAGAAACTTGATATTTCAGATTGTTTACTTTTTGATGTGAGTGCATAATTATAATAACAAAGATAAATTTTAAATCTAAGTCATTCTCTGAGGAAGATGTATTATAGTTTTTGCAGTTTTACTCGCAAATGTGTAGTTAACTGTAACATTGTTCGGAGAGGGAGAAGCTGATGAAGATGATAATGAACTAGAGAGGAAAGTAGAAGTTTGGTATTAGGAAAATTACTTTGGTGGCGCATGGGATGAAAGAGTTGAAGGAGTATAAGAGTAGAGTTGGCATACATATTTTTGATGAGTCATATAGTTTGGGCCATTTTTATGGCTATTGGAACTTCCTGTATCTACGAAATCCGTTGTTGTATGATACAAGTGTTGAGAAACATGCATGTATAAATAAATAAAAATTAAAATAAAGAGAAGCTTTAATTTGATGAATAAAAGACCAAGATCATTAGAGTTACCTAGTACATGATCTATAGTCTCCAGTAAACACGTAAGTGCAGTAGCTGTACTATTCAAATTTTGCATGCATTGGTGATATTACCTGCGGAGCAAATATTGTGTTCCGCTTTATTAAATCCTTGCATTTCACATTCAGCCTACCAGTGGAAAATTTTACGGCACCCCTTGTGATTGTCCATGTCTTCATGCTGATACTTATTACTTAAACTATTGCTTTGATAGCTGACAACATTACATATATCATCTGCTATGTAGAATAAGTGCCATGAAATAAGATATAACACTGGCTTCCGACAATTTACTAATCTTCCAAATTTATTTACCATCACATGCCCGTGTGTGAAACACGGGTCTCAACCTAGTTACCATCGATGGCTAATATTTGGCCAATTCCATTCAAACTACGCTTTCCTCCGTTCACACCTCGACTGTAATGTCCCGGGGTTTTATCATCACTGACACATATATTAATTGATTGTAAGTACGTATTTACAAATACAATTTAAAATCCTGACTTTGAAATATTCAAAACATGTTAACTTATGAATAATAGCATTTACATGTGCATATATTACAGCATTCACTAAAACCAATTTTTACACAATCAGGTATGATAGCATGTAAAAGATAGCGTTTGTTTAAATTTATTTATACATGTATGAATGATAACACTTTTTAATAGCAAGTTTTTAATGTTATTTTATTATACATGTTTTGTTCATTTTTTTTGAAAGGTTTAGAAATTGAGTTTTTGTAAATCCTTGAATTTAAAACTTTTAACACTTGAAATCAAAACATGCCAAAGCTTTTCTCTTTTGTCAAAAGCAAGTTCAAGAGCCATTTCTTGTTCACATGTTCATTAACACCAAGACATGAAACACCATTTCTTTTTCAAACATGTTGTGTGTGTGTGTGTCTATATATATATATATATATATATATACTTGAGCATACAACCTACCCTAATACTAAACTAATTAAGGGGATCTAGTGAAATATTTGTTCACATGGAAAAATCTATTTAGATCAAATAATTTCAGTCTCAAAATCTTTCTTTTATCTCTCAAGATTTTATGAAAATGACATCTTCCTTTTTAGTTTCCAAAACATATTCATTTTATCAAAAGGCATGTGCATAAGGATCTACCATATCTTGTGTATTTAAACCTCAAGTTCACCTACACTAGATCTTGCTAAAACATATAGATTTTCCAAGATATTTCTATGTTGAATCATCACATGCCAAGATCATCTTTGGTACAAAGATTTTCAGATTTTACAAAGCCTTGGAAGGCAAGTAAAAGTACTTTATATTTTGTTGTTAAATCAAAAATGTCATGAGAGATTTTGGGTTAGAAACTCAATAAAAACTGATCATGTAAGATACCAAAATGGATATTATAATTTGATTAAACCAAGAAAAAGATTGTGAAAGATCATAGTTGTACATAGGCATTTATTTGTGATGTTTCATAGAAACCAATAGGAAAAGTGAATAAACATGTGCAAGTGATTTTAAGGTGATAATGGCTGAGGTAAGCCATGTGAATATGGTGGTGGTACTTTGTTTTGTAAGAGGAAAAAAGAATTTTATTTGAGTTGTCAATCATTTGTCAACAAACCAAATCTTAGAAACTGATTTTGTGTGTGTGTGTGTGTTTTTTTTTTTGCATCATATTTTAATAATTTTATTCTACTATAAATAAGACCTAAGCACACACATCTCACTCGCACAAACACACAACCCTTCAAGAGAATTCAGCAAGACAGCCAAGAGTTTCATACTTGAAAGGTGAGTAAACTATCTTTATTTCATAGTCTGATTCCTGCATTTTGTTTCCTGCTAGAAAACTATTAAGTAAACCTATCATTTGAATGCATTTGTATGTTGCAAGTCCTAGTTTGTGATTTTACTGGTAAGTAACTAGTGGTTGGTGGTTTAAACCATGGTGTATCTTTAGTTTGAATTACTCGAGTCCTGTGTTTGTTCTAGTTCTTAACAACCAGGACTGTTGATTCAATTTGTAAAAGCAGGAAGGGTCAACACTTGATTTTTGAAAGGAATTCTACCACGGACTCACACTAGTTTGGAATAGGACTAAATGTATATACTTTACACAATTTTAAATCAAAGAGGAAATAATTTCAGTTCAAAGAAATTAACACAGGCTAATAATAGGAATATAACAGTACCCCTCTGTTTCAACAAAAATCCAAACTATGGGAACACTCGTTTCAGTTATATAAATGGAATCCTAATGCCAAATCATGATTTTAGAAGTTATTTCGAGATTTTTAACAACCTATTGAGTGAGAAATAAGGGGATGATCAGAATTTGAATTTCGATAAAATTCCGGCCACCCAAGTGATTTGAGGCTGTCGGGTTGGAGGTGGAGCATCACCTAGGGTCGAGGATGCTAGGAAAAATACTAATTTATTTTTCAAATGAGTGGATTTAGGGGATGAGATCGAAATAGGGTAAATGATTGGTTTTTGGGTTCGGGTTTTTGCCTATGAACTGCTCGTCGGAAGTTGAGCTTTGGGGGTGCGGTCCAGGGGGGTTAGAGGCGTCGGGGTGTCATGTTGATGTGGTAAGGAGGAGGTGGCAGCACATGGACGAGATGATGTGGTGTGGTGGTTTTCTTGGATGATGAATTTTCGATTAAAAAGGGAGGGCACGGCCAAATTACTGTAGCGACGATGAAGGTGGTGGTCAGGCGGTGGAAGATGATCAGCGAGTGGAAGGTGACGTGTGTGGGTGGTCGTCGGAGGTGGGCGTAGGCTCCGGCGAGTGTGCACGTGCACATACAGGTGTGTTGATCGGAGAGGGAGATGCCATGAACTTGAAGTGATCGGCTGTGTTTTTTCGAAGGTTGGCACTTGGCAGTGGTACTTTGGCACACAGGCGGGTATACAGGGATTTGGGCTGATCAGTAGGTAGTTTGTGTGGTTTTCAAAGTGGTACTTTGAAGTGATTGGGGAAAGTGGTACTTGGCAAAACCATGATGGCCGAACCTGATTCCATGAGCGCATACCAGTGGTTTTGAACTGGTACTTTACCAAAAGTGGTATTTTGGTGTTTTTACTTTAAAACAAAGATTTTTGAATATAATTTAAATTTAAACTAGTTTTAAATTAAATATTAGATTAAATAAAAGGGAGAAATAAATATTTAAATAAAAATAGAAATTTTTATTTAAATTAGTACAGAGTGAATCAGGATAAAAATGCAGTTTGTCAACAGTGGAGAAAAAGTGTAGAAACCGTAGTTCATATTAAAATTATAAAAATTTAAAATTTAAAATATGATTAGAGAAGTTTTCTAATGAAATACTCAAACTGTAAAGTCAACAAAAAGGAAGTCGATCAAGTGTAGAAGATCAAATATGATTTTGACAAAAGTCGATCAGTTAGCACAGAAGCTGAAATTTTGTTAAATTATATAATTTAGTTTATAATTTAAATTAGAATTTATTTTCTAATAAAATATTTAAATTTTAAAAACAAACAAAGTAATAAGAAAACCGTATGTAACACATACGCTAAAGTCGTCAGTTTTAAACTGTAAATCTCAATTACCGGATACAAGCAGCCGGTTATGAACAGTTCTGTACTGTATAAAATAAGAATTATAAATAATATTTTTATCGTGTTTAGATTGATAAAGAGAAATTTTGTTGGTATATAATAAAAGAAGAAGTAGATCAATATACGGGATCAAAGGGAAATTTGACGAAACAATACAAAGTGTAAAAACTGTAAAGTAAATTATAAATTATAAATTTAATTCATTTATGAATGATCAGATTAAGGAATATTACATTTCTAAAAGAAGAATGTAACTTTATTTTAATAAGTGACGAACAAAATGGGAAGAAAAACCGTGTGCGGCGCACACACTGAAATTGTTCATTTTTAAGACATGATCAAAATACTAGATATAAGCCAGATGATCTTATACGGTTTAGTTTGACTGTAACTGTGTATGTAAATTAGATTATAATCATGTTAGATTAATAATTTGAAAAAAAGAAAATGTTCGCTAATCATTTCAAAGAGACCGAAATAAATGTTTCACTTTGATTTGATTATACGCCATGCGACAGAGATTTTTAAATTGAAGACGGCGATATACAAGGGCTATTTTTGAATAGTGCCTTCGGTTTGTCCAATCCCAGGACAACTTGTATGGACGAATGTCTAACAAAGTAATTCTAACTGATCAAGTACGTTGATCTCTCCAAACGTATTTATACGGTGGTAGAGGAATTCATTTCTCTCGCAGTATACCTATAATATATTTTTGGGGAAGTCAATTAGTGGTTGGAAAGTTTTGACGATGTGACATTTAAAGAAAATAAACAGGGATGATGAAAATGTAAGTCTAGCCTCAAGCCTCACACCCAGGAAATGACAAAAATCGGGTAGGCAGCATGGCTATGTGGGTCGCTCCCATTAGGGTGTATAATCACCTATCTAGAGAAATTCCTTTTGCTTCTTTAATCTATTTCGATGCTGTCCCTTTTTGGGAAACGGTGGTTTGAGCCCAACCGTTGGTGATATACATTCGATACACTCAAGAGAAATGAGTGGTCGGTCATGTGTGGGCTGGGTTGCAAGACGTTCTTGTTGAACCCAGGTGTATTCGCCTCTAGAGATACATCATCGAAAGGTGGTCCCATACCTTGTCATAGTTGGAAATCAAATTTCCATAAGCACCAAGCGGTTTTATTTGTATACTATATAGGAGAATGTGAGATGCAAGCATTCTTCTAGATTCTAAATTATTTGTGAAATCTTAAAGACACTATGATAATATCTGATTTAAAGTATACAAAGTGTTTTGATCTCATAAGGTAAAAACCCGTTCCGTGTTCACGGCGTGGCCTTATGAGATATTTTTATTTCTTTAATCTGTTTTAAAACTGTTTACTCATATCAGTCCCCTGACTGACCCGGAGTTTATTTTTCTGTGTTTCCCTTAAACTCTTGGGTATTTATAACACTTGTTATGAATAGACAAGTGAATCAGGATTGGATAAAACTTGGAAAGCTGGAATGGAACTTTCTGTGTGCTGGTCTACTTATCATAACTACTGTATAATTATAAGTCTGTCAGTTAGTCATCAATGATATGTATAATTAAGAATGTACTATGAATGGCTTGTATCACTAGAGATATGTTGCTCTGATGTAATATGTACTGCTGTGTAATATTATGAAGTATCATCTTTTGTAAAAATTCCGCTGTGAGATTCTGATGTTTTCTGTGATTTTATCTTCTATCTATTCTTATTCTTATTAATGACACGACTTACGATGTGTTCGAAAGTTGGGTCGTTACATCGACAGTTCATCCAATTTTAGATTTTCCAAAATTGCTTGTGTCCACAAACTAAATCAATTACGTTCAAAAGAAATAACCACGTTTTAAACTTCAACAGAACGATGTATTTGTAAAAACAATGTACGATCCAAACGAGGTTCACGTAGAAATCTTGTTTGGACCGAGCGAGGTACGTATGTTGACCTAGTTCAGATCATGCGAGATTTATTTCAAAAGCTAGTTTCACTCAAGCGAGATTGGTGAACAAACAAAGTTTCTGCTGAACGTGACTCATAAAATTTAAGGGTAGTTTTAGAAAGATCAAGGGATGAAAGAGAAAAAATGGGGTGTGACAAGAAGTGAGGTATGAAATAAGGAAAATGGGGTGAAAATATAATAGTCTATAATTTTCACAAAAAATACAATACACAAATTCATCACAGCAGAAAGTTAACAAGTTGCGTCATATATCTAATTTTAGATAGGAAAAAAGGCAATGACGAAAGATAAAATTATATTAGCCTGCTTGTTTTGTGCAAAAATTAGAACACAATGGAAACTACCAAAATTACATAGATGAATAACTTCCTTGTCTAAATATTTCATATTATTTATCATTTGTATGTATAGTGCATGACATTCTTATCATATGGTGTGAATTTTTTTATAAAAAGATAAATAAAT
The DNA here is from genome assembly GCA_030737875.1 of Allium sativum. NCBI lineage: Eukaryota > Viridiplantae > Streptophyta > Magnoliopsida > Asparagales > Amaryllidaceae > Allium > Allium sativum. The sequence continues at coordinate 278,195,076 of CM060925.1, forward strand.
TCGAAAACTTTATATGTGAGTAAGACAGGTGCATTGCACAAAGAAGTCATAAAAATGTTGATTGTCATACACTAACAGTGCTTATATAATTAAATAGTGCGTTGTATAAGTACTTGATTGATACAGAGCGATTGCTTAGAGAAAAATTAGGAAAAAAAAAGAAATGGAAAGGAAGAGAAGCAAAGTAGAAGAGAAAAAATGGAAGAAACATAAAACTCAATCGTACTACCTGTCGTAATCTCATAGCGCATCAGATAACATATAATAATAATCACAAATATAAAACAAGCAAGACAGCAGTAACTATATAAACCACAAGATCCAAGTACTTAGGCTTATTCAGTTGCACAACAGCTGTAATAGAGTATATAAAAATGGTAAATAAACTCAACCAGTGTAACGATCCAGATTTTAGTAAGAAATATTTAATGGATATTAAATATTTAAAACAATTTATTTTAAGAATTAATGATGAGAAATTTATTTAATTTAAGATTTAAATGTATAAATTTAAAATTTAATTAAAACGAGCTCGCAGCGACACGATAGTTCGTAATATTACGTTTTGAACTTTATATGAATATACAGAATTCAATATAAGTCATAATTTGTTGAAACAAGAAACCTTAAGATTCTGTTTAATTATATATTTCTAACGAAATGAAAAATCGAGATTTCATCATATAGATTGTAAGTTATGTCCAAATCAAATTTCCAAAAAGTCGTATGGAATCGTTTATAAACTGTAATATTTTATTTTATATAATAAAAAGGATTTTCGTATAAATTGAATATCGTTTGACTAGACAATTGAAATATTGAGATATAAACCTAAGTATGTTTGTTTTACATATATGATATTTTATTTGGATATATACGAGAATGTTAATTTATTATTAATAAATTGAATAGTTTTGGAATTAAATAATATTACATGAACCTTAAAAATAGCCATTTTGTAAACAACCTCTGTTTTCGACGAAACCAATTTTGTTGGAATTATTGTAAGATTCCAAATTTCGCGCCATTCGGAGTTGTTTTGTGGCCATGCACAATTAAGATGTGAATCGATCAGTAATTTGAGCTCAAACATAAACTTTTTGAGCAAACAGACTCAGAATTCAACGAAACAAGTTTCATTAGGACTGTAATGACAAACCATAGCTACATATCAATTTTCACTTCGAATGGAGTTTGTATGCGCCCGTGTGAATTTTTAAACGATGACCGGAGACAACAACTAAATAAAAACTTAATAAACTAATACCTAACGCTTCACATACAAGCTACCCTACGACTATAAGTATAACCCATCTCAATCACCAAAGCCAAATCCACAATGGAAGCCGGTATTTTGCGTTCAAGTCCTCCTCCACATTTTAATTTTTATATCCAAATTGGTTAGGAATTAGCCAAAGTCTCCAACATGAAAGTTGGAGTACTCAGTGAGGGCTACTTACTGTAAAATTTGGTGGCGAACGAGTGATGGAGTTTGCTGGAATCTCAGATCGAAGGTCAACGTGATAGGTTCGGTTTTGGGTGTTTTGCGAACAAACGATCGAGAGTTAGCAAAAGTCACCAACTAGGAAGTTGGAGAGTGGAGATAGGGCTACAAAATTGTAGTTAGGGGTTTGGTCTGAGAGTGTGTGTAGTGGTCGGAATTTATAGATGATCGAAGACGTTGTTTTATTGTGAGATGCGAACATATTTTCACAAATAAAATAGTTCGAGCTCTCGTTAATGGCTTTACCGTCCTCTTCGATTCCCTCTCTCTCCTCATCCTTCTTTTCTTTTGACTCGTCTATCTTCCCGCCCCTTCCCGTTCGTCCTCCACCCCTTCGGCTCCGCCAGATCCTCTACCTATTATTTCTTCGTCTTTTGTTAATTCCTCTTTTAGCATTGTTGTTGGTAATGTGAACTCGGATCTTCTTGCATCAAATTCTCTTTTAGATCTTGATAATTCAAATCTTGCTGATCCTGATATCCTCAAAGAAAATCAAACTTAGCATGAGATATTCAATGAATATCCAGACTATAAAATATTGAAGAACTTTGGGTGCCTATGCTTTCCATGCCTAAGGGACTACAACACGCACAAACTTAGCATGAGATCATGCCCATGCATTTTTATTGGTTACCCACAAAATCAAAAGGGCTATAAATGCTTAGCCAAAAATGGAAAAATTTATATATCAAGGCATGTCATATTTGATGAAAATGTCTTTCCATATGCAGATAAACAAGCTACAAAGGAAGAGTGCAGACAAGATCATGGAATCAAAGTTATCAATATGCCACCACTGATGGAGCAAGAGACAAACAGTAACAACAACAAAGAGGGACATGACACATGCAACATACACACACATACAACCAATACTCAAACAAACGCAGACGATGGTAACAATGAAGAAACTTACAGTAATCAGCAAGAACATGAAAGCGAGGAAAGCAACAGTGACAGAATCAATGCAGACCATCAACCTCAAGCACAAGAAACACAAACCGGACATCATATGGTGACTAGATCAAAACATGGGATTTTCGAACCCAAGGTATATAATCTATCATTGAATGAGGTTGAACCAGGAAATTATAGTGAAGCAGCCAAATCTGAAAAGTGGAAACAAGCTATGAATGACGAATACGAGGCATTAATGAAAAATAAAACTTGGAGTTTGGTTGCACCACCCACTCACAAGAACGTCATAGGATGCAGATGGACATACAAAATAAAAAGAAAGGCAGATGGGACCACAGACAAATATAAGGCCAGACTCGTCGCTAAAGGATACGCTCAACAGTTTGGATTCGATTTTAACGACACTTTTTCACCAGTCATAAAACCCACAACAATTAGAATCATTATGACTATAGCTTTGTGTAAAAAATGGAATATCAAGCAATTAGACGTGAATAATGCTTTCCTAAACAGCGAGTTAACTGAAGAAGTCTATATGCAACAACCAGAGGGATATGAGGTTAACAATGGCGATAAACATTTAGTATGCAAGCTGCACAAAGCTATATACGGCCTCAAACAAGCATCGAGGGCATGGTATGAAAAGTTAAAGCTAACCCTATCTAGAATTGGTTTCTCACAAATAAAATCCGACAACTCCCTATACATGAAAAAGGATAATGAAAATGTCGTATACATCCTTGTATTCGTGGATGACATGCTAATAACAGGGAATGACACACAGGAAATCAACAGGATCATAAAAGTTCTCGACCAAAGCTTTGCCATCAAAGATCTTGGCGAATTAAATTATTTCTTAGGGATTCAAATCAAAAGAAATGAAAATGAAATGTTCCTATCTCAACAGAGTTATATTGCTGAAATTTTACAAAGGGCCTACATGCATCAAGCTAAATCTCTACCAACACCAATGACCAGCAGTTCACGCCTATCTAAATTTAAAGGTGAAGCCATTAATAATGCTACTCAATACAGAAGTATAATTGGAGCATTACAATATGCAACAATTACACGACCAGACATATGCTATAGCGTTAACAAACTAAGCCAATACATGCAAAATCCATTATCTGAACATTGGATAGCCGTCAAGAGGTTGTTGAGATACCTGCAAGGAACTAGACACCATGGAATAACAATAACTACCGATAAAAAAATGAGCTTACAAGGATTCAGCGATGCAGACTGGGCTAATGATATTGATGACAAAAGGTCCGTATCGGGATACTGCGTGTTTCTTGGCACAAATCTTGTCTCATGGTGCACCAAGAAGCAGACAACCACATCGAGGTCAAGCACTGAAGCGGAGTACCGTGCTCTTGCTAGCGCCACTGCTGAAATCTCGTGGATTGAGTCACTACTACACGAATTAGGTTGCACTCCTAAAAGAAAATCAGTCATCTGGTGCGACAATAGAGGGACAGTATCCTTGTCTCTCAATCCAACTCAGCACTCAAGATCAAAACACCTCGAGATAGACCTACATTTCGTATGAGAACGAACCCAAAATGGAAAGTTAATGGTATGCCACATCCCAGCATATTATCAGAGAGCTGATGTGCTTACAAAGCCGCTATCGACAGAGAATTTTATAAGACTAAAGGAGGAATTAAAAGTAAGCGACGGGGGCGGAATGAAGAAGACAGAAAAAACCTAGTTTTGTTTGAGGGGAGCTAATGTTGGTTTCACACTTAACCGCACATCACTCCTTAATTATAGCATGACCGTTGCTCCTTAATTTAAGCTCTTTATTTAGCATGTGAACATTGGGTCTTTACAGGAAAGTCCCCTAATTATAGCATGACCGTTGCTCCTTAAATTTAGCATCCAAACGTTGGGCAATCTATTATATATTCTCTTGCTTTGTATTTCTTTCTTGTATGAGAAAAGTTACAATTAATAATACATATTTCTACTGCATCTCTCCTCCTTATCTCCATTACTTTTCTTTATACTTTCAATTTGCGATTCCTAATCTTGTCAATTCTTCGAACACTTTGAATTCTCTTCCTCCTGATTCAAAAGTTCAATCCGTCAATCAAGATTTGGCAAACTCCAGTTCTGATAATCTTGATAATGTTTCAAAAGCTCAATTGATCATTAATTCTTCCATACCCAATTATAACAATTCATCGAGCACTTCTAAATCTAATTCTTCTTCTTCCAAATTTGATTATCTCTGGCTTTTCAAAAAACTCCCTCATAATGCAGGTGCTTATAAGCCTTTGCAGTTTGATATTGAAAGAGATGGTCAGTCTAAAGTCTTCCAGATCTGGTCAAAGTGGAAGGAACGAAATATTGGCAAGATCATTTAGTGGGTTTTTTCTTGGACGGTACACTCTCTTATCCTATAGTTGTGAATTTTTTGCTTAATTTTAGGAAACTTAAAGGTGATGCGGATATTAAATCGGATGGAGTTAAATTCTTTTTCAAATTTGCAAATGATATGGAAAGAGATAGAGTTTTAAAATCTGATCCAATTTTCATAAAAGGTAGGATGTTCATAATTACTGCATGGGACCGCTCTATAGGAAATTCACAACCTCAAATAAATAAAGTACCGATTTGGATACATCTTTATCGTATTCCTCTTTTTCTATGGACTTTAGTGGGTATCAATTAGTTATCTTGTCACATAGGAAAATTAACTTGCTTTGTTTCAAGCACAGAGAGGCTTCAAAGATTTAAATATGCTAAGGCATTAGTAGAAATATCCCCTGATTTCGAGTTACCTGATACCATTGAGACGGGTGTATTATGTGACAAATGTCCATCAGTAAAAGTTTCATATGATTGAAGGCCACTGATATGTACATACTACAAGGTTTTTGGACACTCGACAAAAAATTGTGAATCTATATTGAAAGAGGAGTTGCAACAGCATGATGATGTAAATGTTGGTATTTCTTTTAACAAAATAAATGACGAAGGGCAGGCCAGGAAAATGACAGTTCCAGAAGGTAATCCACATGGATGAAACAAGGTTATTAGTAAGAAGAATAAAATTTGAAGAAAGAAGTAAAATGGTAATAAAAGCAATGTAGCAAATGAAGTTAACAAAGCAATGGATGAGGTAGTTCAGATGATGGGTACTGGTCATTTTGATGTTGTTAGTGAGCTTCATAATGAAGAACCAATGGAAAAGAATAAGGATGTGTTAGGAAGAGATAATCAAAATATTATAATAGTTGACATGAATGGTAAATGCATTATCCAAAGCAAAGCAGATTTAGTTGATAATGAGGAATCAATTTAGAATAATTCCCAAAGTGATAAGAAAACTTTTGAAATATTCTACAGGATGCAGTTACCACATAATTTCATGTACATAATCCGTTCTCTGTTTTGAATGAGCAAGTAAATGTGAATGCAACTAATTCCCAATCAAATCTTTCAAATTCTACTATCTCAATCATTCAATCATCATCATGTTCATCTACTTCTTCCTCACAAGCTCCTTCCAGTTCATCTTTTAACTTCATTATTCATTCTTCTTCACCATATTCACATCTGTCCACTCCTCCTCATGTTTTTCTTCCACCTCCAGCTATTAATTCTTTATCTACAGCTAATTTGGGTTCATCAATAGTTGAAGACATTTCGTCTTCCCATAGCAGTAAGAAAAAAACTAAAGGTAAAAAGAAGAAATCTAATAAAGTAACCACAATGGAAAATGATGACCTGAATGATGGTAAGGAGTACAAACCTGATGATGTTACGCCGATTTCTAGTAATAAGAGTATTTCAACAAGGCATATAAGAAATAATCCAGTTTTTATGGTTGACCCCCTTCTTTCCAAATGATGAATTCTATTGGTTTCTGGAATATTCGAGGAGCAAATTTGTCCTCAAAACAAAGTGAGATTAAGATATTGATCAAAGATAATTCCATTCATTTGATGTGTTTATCTAAGACAAAATTGGATATTGTTTCAACTGAAAAAAATGCTAATTTCATTGCGCCATCTTGGCAATATGAACATAATCTTGTACGTGATCCTTTTGGTAGACTATTGACCTTGTGAAATCCCAGTTTTTTCACTCTTACCAAATTATCAGAATATGATCAATTCATCCATTTCATCTGTGTTTTTTTCCTTCTAATTCAAAGTTTCTTCTCACAATCATCTATGCTTATAATTCTCTTTGTCAAGACTTCTTTGATCAAGTCAAACTATTATATCCCTCACATAAGCCTTGGCTTTTAGGAGGTGATTTCAATTCCATGCATAGTTGTCATAAAAAATTTGGTGGTTGTCCTTTAGCTGTAAAAGACATAGCTCCTATGAATCAAATGATTATCTCTTCTAATTTTTTTCCAGTTCAAAGCTTTGGCTTTTCTTTTACTTGGACTAACAGTTCAGAATGTGGTCCTCCAATTCTTTGTAAGCTTGACCATCTTTTTGCTAATTCTGCCCTCTATAATCTTTGGTCGAAATTAATCGATCAAACCCTCTCTCCTATTTTATCTGATCACAGTCCCTTATTATTCCAATGGGGTAATTATGATGCTATTAACAAAGGTAAGACCACTTTTTAATTTTTTAATTTTTGGTGTAAACATCCAGAATTTTCTAACATTTTTTTGCAGGTTTCGAATTCTCAGTTTCATAGCAATCCTATGACTAATCTTTTACATAAATTGAAGTTGCTTAAAGTCCAGCTTGGATCGTGGTCTTCTATTAATTTTGGAAAAGAAGCTAAGCAATCAAATCAAATAAGGGCTAAACTTGTTCATATACAACAAGAGGTTCAAGGGAACCCTTATGATGTCTCCTTGCTTCATAAAAAGAATGAATTGAAAAGCAAGCTCAAATCTGTGCTGGATATGGAATTGCAAGGTCTTCATCAAAATGCTTTTGTCAAAAGAGAATTGGAAGGGGATAGGAATATGAAATTCTTTCATAATTCTTTGAATTTTCAGAAGTCAAGAGATTCAATCTTTATGATTAAAGGCATGTATGGTTTGATTCATACTTAAGAAGTATGATCAACAATGCATTTGTGCAATATTTTTCATCCATTCTAGCCAATCCATTTTCAACCATAGATGTGAGCCCTTTATTTCATATAAATCTTCCAATCTTATCTCATTTTCAAGCTGGGAATTTGATTCAAGTTATCTCCAAGCATGAGATAAAAGAGGCAGTGTTTAGTCTAGACTCAAATAGTTGTGGTGGACCAGACAATTTCAACACTTATTTCTTGCAGAATTGTTGGAATACTATTGGAGATGATGTCACGAGTGCTATTCTTCACTTATTCATGTATAATAAACTTCTTGCTAGTTTGTCAGCTACAACTATTGCTCTTATCCCTAAAGTAGATAATCCTTCCTCTGTTTCAGAATTTCATCCCATTTCCTGCTGCGATATCATTTATAAAGTCATTTCAAAAATACTTGCTAATAGGCTTCAAATGGTTTTGCCTACCATCATTGCTCCTAATCAATCAGCTTTCATTAAGGGCAGATCTATCTCTGATAACATATTGTTAACTCAAGAATTGTTGTATGGCTACAACAGAAAGAACATTTCTCCTAGACGCATGATGAAACTTGATATCAAAAAGGCCTTTGACTCAGTGGCATTGTACTCAATGTTAGCTATTTTGGCTAGAATGAATTTTCTACTTCCTTTCATTGCATGGATTCACACATTAATTTCATCACCCAATTATTTTACTGTATGAAAGGGTTGTCTTCATGGATACTTTAGAGGAACTCAAGATGTACGACAAAGTGATCCAATATCACCTTATATCTTTATTATAGTAATGGATTTGGAGACTTCTTTGCTGGTTGATCAAGTTTTTAAGAAGAACATCGATTTACATCCTAAGTGAAAATCCCCTTTGATAACTCATCTCCTTTTTGCGGATGACTTGGTAATTTTTACTAAATCCTTCGATCATATATATAATAAAATTCCATGGTAGACAAACCAAGAGACAAAGAAAGTTAAGATTTAATATCACAAGAGACATCAGATGACTAGAATTGTCCCACGTCGTTAAACAAACGATTAGAGATACTCCTCCCACATTCATTTTTCACTCCTCAGAGCATTGCCAGCAGCGTGTGAGTTGGAGCGTGTTGGATGGTGTTTTTAAGTGTGGAAACGCGGTGCGCTTCCAGCAGTCAAGTGGTAATCCGCGGCCTTTTTTCTGCCTCCTCCATGATTGTTTTCCTGCCCACTCCTAATTTTTCTCCCATGCCGCTCTACATAGAGAATCAAAAAGATACTAACTACATCATAACATAGAATAAAATTAGTCCATGCACCATGCGAAATTGAATCGCCGAATAACATCATTAGATATAGGGATCGACTTTTGCTACTCAAAGCCCTAGATGATTTCTTCTTCTTCGCTATGGTTTTCATTTTCCTGCTTCCATAATTCCTTGAAACATTGCTCATCGTTCCTATTTCAAGCACGGTTGAATCGCCAAATTACGTTAATCGGAATTGGGGATACTCGAAGCCTTACGTAAGTTTCTAATTTTTGATTCCATGTTAAATTTAATTGCATCTGCTTTGTAAAAATCGACTCTATTTTGGATTATTGCTACTTCCTAAAATATTGCCTCTCAAAATAATACGGCTAAGAAGCTTCAAATCGAAAAAGTGAGGATGTAGCTGAAAATAACGTTATTTTCAGATCTTGGTTTCTTCAGTTTCTACAAAGCAAGGGTGCAGCTTCCCCAAGCCGTACTGTGCATTGAAAACATAAGGGTGCGGGGGTTCGCGGGGGTGCGGAGAGATTCGTACGAGGTGCGCCACGAGGCGTGTCCTCGTATTTCGTAGATGGGATGCGGTGAGGTGCGGAAATGGGGTGTGGGAGGAACAAAGATGTAATTTGTTTATGTATTCAAATAAAAGAACGATACTTACCATATCAGTGGAACCGATGGATACTTTCAATTTAGGGTTGGGATGGAGAGAGGGGATCACGCATGACATAGGGGACGGCTGGAACTTGGGATCGACATGGAAAGATTTTGGGTGGGGGGGGGGGGGGTCACGACACTAGGGCTTCAGGTGGGAACAACTCCGATTTGGGGTTTGAGGACCTGCTGCCTACTAGTGCTTTGGTTGCTGTGCGAGGAGGTAAGCACTCTGTATTTTTTTTTGTGCTTTTGTTTATCTCGTCTTCTTCCTTCCTTCCTTTATTCTGTTTTTTCTTTTCTTTTTAGTCAAATTTTCTAAAATTGCTATAGTAACTATAGTCTAATTATGTGCAGTAGATGCGAATCTTTATTGTAGTTTTATTTTTTCGATTTCCAGTAAATCAATGACAGTTCCAGTAAATCAATGACAGTTCCAACAAACAATGACAATTGATATATATTTATTTTTGCTTGTGCTCATAAGCATTTGCTTTTCTCTTTTTTTCACCATGGTCACTAGTTTTATGTACTAATACAATTAAATAACATGAATTATGATATTAATTTTCGTAAAAGAAAACAAATCTACTAGCTATATAGCACAACATACAAAAGAATAGATAAGAATTATAAGGAATTATTTATTACATCATTAAGTACACAAGTACAAAAAAAAATTCTCGCGCGATGCACACGATCTTGTAATCTCAGTAGTGACCTACAAGCGTAAAAAACATTATGTTAGTACACCATCATTAAGAAAATCATTATATATCGTATACATGCAAATTTGAATCTATGATTCACGATTCAAATCCCGTTTCGATTCAAATTTTGAACTTTTCGATTTACGATTTGAATCCCATATCGAAATCCTTGTCTGTAATTATGTTATTCGTCTGATGTTATATTTACAAATGCGTCTGTAATTATGTATATAATATATTTTTAATATTTGTCGTATCCCTCCGCAACCGAGTTCTCATTTTTTTTTCTTCGAATTCCTGTATCCCTGTACCGTGCACCTACACCCATGCTTTCTAGTTCAAATTTAAACAAAAGTAGCATTGCTTTTTATTTTCTACCGTAATTCATTCTCAGTATATTACAGTTAGACTTATGTTTCGCTCTGAAACCTTCCACTATGTAACAACCCGTATTTTCAATAACCTGTTATAATATAAATCGAGGCAGAATTTAACTATAAAATCTGAATCAAGGGAAACGGGATATGCCATTGCGTTCGTCTTGGAAAAATACGCGAAATAGAGTCCGAGTTTTCGAAAATCGGAGTCCGTATGACCCAGTTAAGGCCCATTGAAGTTTTCAGAAATTTCCATATTAAAAACAGATTTAAATTTTAAGTTAAAAACAAGGGTTAGGGCACAACTGGCGTCAGGCGGGAAAACTCCCGCCAAGACCCCACAAGTCGACAGGCATGTCGACAGGGGTCTAAGGGTGTTGACTGCCCTGTCGACAACCCTGTCGACACGGGGTGGCCGGGCAGTTTTGCCTGGCGCACCATTTCTGATCTGGGCTTGGTTGTGTGGCTTGGTTCTGGAGAATTCCGAAATCTGATGGACCTAATTCAACCTAGGGTTAATCCTAGGGCTAAAAACACTCTAATCTTCTATAAATATGACCCTAATCCTACCCTAAAACCCCATTATTCATTCTAGCAACCAAACTATGTCAAATTGATTTCTCAAATGGCCTCCACTTAAAAACCCTAGCCTCCACCCTCTTCATAAATCATTCCTATGAAGATTATGATGTTCATACAAGCATTTCTAAGTTGTATGAATGATCATTAGCTTGCATACATCATCAAGTTGCAAGTTTTATTTGCTAAGCTAAAGTTTTTGGGATTTTTGTTAAGGGTGTTTCTTATTGGAGCTTTGTTTTGGGTTTTTATGCTTGCATAAAGGGCTTCTCAATCTTTACTTGTAGATTTGTGTCTTCATAATATTTGTAAGCCCTCTTACCTTCATTTTAGAAACTCTAAAGTTAATATGTGATGAAAGTTGGGATTTATGCAAGTTTATTACATTATGCATGTTTATGCAAGTTCACTATGCCATGATTTGCAAGTTTATTGAGTTATGCATGTTTATGCAAGTTCACTAAGCCATGATTTGCAAGTTTATTGAGTTATGCATGTTTATGCAAGTTCACTATGCCATGATTTGCAAGTTTATTAAGTTATGCATGTTTATGCAAGTTCACTATGCCATGATTTGCAAGTTTATTGAGTTATGCATGTTTATGCAAGTTCACTAAGCCATGATTTGCAAGTTTATTGAGTTATGCATGTTTATGCAAGTTCACTATGCCATGATTTGCAAGTTTATTGAGTTATGCATGTTTATGCAAGTTCACTATGCCATGATTTGCAAGTTTAACAAGTTATGCATGTTTATGCAAGTTCACTATGCTAAGTTATGCAAGTCCAACATGTTATGCATGTTTATTATGATATGTAAGATTCATCATGTATGTTGTGCCAAGTTCCCTCTTTCTATCCTTTATGCGTTATGACGAATATGTAGGCGATAGAATGACGTTGGGGGGTTTGGGTAAAACTTAAAATACATAAAAATATAAGATTGGGAATTTACCTATTAAGTTAGGTCTACCCCTTGGGAATTTACCTATTAAGTTAGGTCTACCCAAGTATTTGTTAAACTTGTAATTATGTTTTGAAAATAAAGCGGACATGACACTTAGAAAACATAAGTGTGGCCAACTCGAGGTTGGGTTGAGTTTGTAGCATAAACCTACCCGGAACCGACCGGCTTAACTAGTGGCTACAAGCAATAGGACCCAATGTGAGTAGTTGGTCATGTTGCACGTGAAACCCGAGGTTAGACTAAGTTGTGGTGTAAACCTACCCGGACCCGCCCGGCCTAACTAGTAACCACAACAAGGTCTAATGTGAGAGGTTGGGTGCATTAAATTAATTAATGCCTCATGATTAGGGTTAAGTCATGGCCCACTAATACTTAACCAATTTTGGGAATACGAGGGATTAAATGGGGTTAAGTGGTGAACTGTTGGTTACACTTAACTAATTTAATCCATGATTAGTGAGGGGTTAAACCACACTTAACCCTCTTAGAAAACCCTAGCAACGTGGTATGTTCCAGCAGTAATCCCAGTTTGGTATCATTCACAATCCTAGAGGCTAGGCTAGGGCGGGGCACGATTACTGGACTGATGTAAGCGACCAAAGCGACGGCTGAGTGGTACAGCGGTGCGGGTCCAGGCGGGCTACGGACGTGCACGTAGTCCGGTGTTGGACAAACTCGAGGCACGGGTACCAGTAGGTTTAGACTGTGCATTATTGCTTAGGTGTCTGGGGTTGACACCCGAGGGCTTGATACACCCGAAGGTGGACCCAGCACAATCTGACTACAACCATATGTGGGCCGTATGGACACCAACACTTGACGTGTTAGGTTTATAGGGAGCCGATCGACTAGACCGCTGGGCTGGACCTTGTATTAAGGTCACCTCATGTTATTGGGCCAAAGTTTGGGTTGAGGGATCAATACCTGTTATGTTAGTTTGCTAGTACACTGGGGTGCAAAGCTTAATCTTCTTTATGTGATGACACCTTTATCTATTGCCAGTATGTTCATCTCAGTTTCCATCATGATGCTAACTTTATTAGTTTATAGACTGATCGTAGTAGGGCTTACCAGTCTTTTTGACTGACCTGTTTTCTTTCGCTTCTTTTCTTCCGTCCCCCCCCCCCCAGGTTCTCAGGGAGGGAACAGTGGTGCTTAGCTTGGATCGCTTGCTTGTTTGCTGGATAGCTCATGTATGTCTGGACATTGAGCTCGCTATGGTTTATCATCTTTATTTTGGGGATAGCACTATGTATTTCAGTATTTCTGTTTATGATGTACTAGACATGTTTATTTTGGCAGTTGACTTTATGATGTACTAGACTTGTTTTGAGATGGTTTGAGATATTCCGCTGTTTTATTCTCACTTACTATGTTTTACATATATATTTGTGTTCTTGTTCTGCCTTGATATATCATTATGCATGCTTACCCAGTTCTAACGCCCCCCAGAAGCTAGTGCCCCCGAAAGAGTGACCCTAGCGGAGGTGCGGTGTTACAAATTTGGTATCAGAGCATATGGTTTACAAGAAAGAACAAAAAGTTTTTTAAAAGACCTTTGAAAAACTATTTTCAAAACAAGTATAAAGTATTTTCCAAAGAAAAGTCTAGTATTTTAAAAGGCTATTCCCCAAAAAGCCATTAGCGTTATCCTTCGTTCCCTTGACCTAATCTTATCTTATCTTTCGTTTCAGTATGGCTGAGAATCTTGCCATCCCGGATGGAGTAAACGTACCACTCTGGTATAGGAGACTTCTTGAAGCTAGGGCGGCAGCTGGCCCCGCAAACCCTACTCCCACTCCTCCTCCTGTAGTTGAGAATCCTCCCCCTAATGTCCCTCCTCCGGTGGTTCCTGTCCCTCCTCCTCCAGTTACTGAGGCTCCTCTTCCGCCTCCTCCCCCTCAGCATCCTCAGGTTGAGTTCACGAAGGTTTGTAAAGACTTCAAGGCGATGGGAGGCAAGAATTTCCTAGGCACGGAATCTTTTGTTGAAGCTAGGAATTGGCTGAAAGACACTGAGGACTTGTTTGCTATCTTTAGGATTGATGACGAAAGGAAGATCTTATTGACAGTGTGGCTTTTGAAGGACGAAGCGGCCTATTGGTGGGAGGTCACCAATGGGATGAGGCCCGTCGAGACTTGGGCCGATTTGAGGGCTAGATTTGTGGCCAAGTTTCTATCTTCTGCTGAGGCGAATTTACAGATGGAGAAGTTCATTGCATTAAAGCAAGGTGATATGTCTGTCAAGGAGTATGTGAACAAGTTTAATCAGCTGGCTCGTTTTGGTTTGGATATGGTGAACACTCCTGAGAAGAAGGCTCTTCGATTTGCTAGAGGGTTGAATGAGCCGCTGCAGGGTTTGGCGATGTCACATATTCCTCATGGGGCTACTTTTGAGAGTTTGGTCGATATGGCTCTACTTCAGGGAGATGGAAAGAAAGAGGTCAAGTCGAGTGATACTCAAGCAAAGAAGACTGATTCTCAGGGTAAAGGCAATCAAGGTGGTCAAAGCAGTCAGGGGAATCAGAGCAAGAACAAGAAGGGGAACAACAACAAAGGCAAGGGAATGTGCAATTACTGTGGTGCACCTGGACACTTTGCTAAGGATTGTAGGAAGAAGAAAAGGAAGCTTAGTGGTGGATGTTTTTCCTGTGGTGAGACTGGACACTTCAGCAAGGAATGCCCGAAGAAGAAAGGGCAGGGTCAGACTCAGCGTGCTGGACCTTCAGGAGGGCAAGTTCATGCTCTCAATACCGCTCCAGTTCCCGATCGAGGTAGTGTTTCTGTTGAGAACCTTGTTTATGTTTCCGATCTTCCAGTTCGTACCTTGTTTGATTCTGGTGCATCACATAGCTTTATTTCATCTGATCTTGTTGATAGTTTGCACCTTAGTACTAGCTTAGTGGATGATCCCGTTTGTGTTTCGAATCCCATTGGGGGTTCTGCTCATCTATCTATGATATGTGAGGATCTGAGGATCTCTATACTCAGTGTAGAGTTCTTGTGTAGTGCGTATGTTCTTGGTTTCAGGGGATACGTATTGATTTTGGGCATGGATTGGCTGTCTAGACATGGAGCCATTCTTGATTGTGAGCATAGGGTTGTGAGACTTGTGACTCGCCTTGGCAACACCTTAGAGATTTCATGCAATCTGAAGGATCCCGTCATGCTGTGCTATCTTGAATCTCTCGACTCGTCAGAGGAAACCCTTCAGTCTGTAAGGGTGGTCCGAGATTATCCAGATGTTTTTGAAGAAGTTAAGGGGTTGCCCCCTAAACGAGAGATTGATTTTCGCATTTATCTGGTGGATAATGCTAAGCCTGTTTCTTTGCCCGTTCGGCACATGGCTCCGCGTGAGAGACGGGAGCTCAGCAAGCAAGTAAAGGAGTTGCTTGAGAAGAACTTCATCAGACGAAGTATATCCGAATGGGGAGCGCCTGTGGTGTTTGCTACTAAGGCAGATGGTTCTCTTCGACTTTGTGTGGACTATAGAGAATTGAATAAGCTGACTAAGAAGAACAGACACCCATTACCGAGGATTGATGATCTTTTTGACCAGCTTGTTGGTGCTTCTGTTTTCTCTCAGCTTGATCTTGCTACTGGATTTCATCATCTCAGAGTGGCTGAAGATAGTATAGACAAGACTGCATTCAGAACTCCAGATGGATTCTTTGAATGGCTTGTTATGCCGTTCGGTTTGACGAATGCACCCACGTATTTCGTGGACTTGATGAGTAGGGTGTTTCGAGAGTTCTTGAACAAGTTTGTCGTGGTCTTTGTGGATGATATTCTGATCTTCTCTAAGAATGAAGAAGAGCACGCGAGGCATCTTGTAGAGGTGATGGATACGCTTAGAACGCATCAGTTAAAGGCCAAGTTCTCCAAGTGTCACTTTTGGAGAAGGGAAGTTTGGTTCCTTGGGCATATAGTATCTAAGCAAGGCTTGGCGGTGGATCCCGCTAAAGTAGTTGTTGTGCAGGATTGGAAGACTCCAAGGAATGCAACCGAAGTGAGAAGTTTTCTAGGTCTTGCAGGTTTTTACCGGAAGTTCATCAAGGACTTCGCGAAGATATCCGCTCCTCTTACTAAGTTGACGAAGAAGAACTTAGTTTTTGCATGGGATATGGACTGTGAGCTTGCTTTTCAGAGACTCAAGAGAGCCCTTACCTCAGCACCAGTTCTAGCTTTACCCGATGGTGGTAAGATGTTTACCGTGTACACTGATGCTTGTGGCATGGGATTGGGCGCCGTTCTGATGCAAGAAGGCAGAGTTATATGTTTTGGTGGTAGGCAACTTAAGGTGCATGAGAAGAATTATCCCACTCATGATCTAGAGCTGGCAGCGATAGTATATGCACTCAAGGCTTGGCGTCATTATCTTCTGGGAGAGAGATTTGAGCTGTATACTGATCATAAGTCTTTGAAGTATCTCTTTTCGCAGAAGGATCTGAACTTGAGGCAGCAAAGGTGGATGGAATTCTTGGCGTCCTACGATTTTGATATAGCCTATACCCCTGGCAAGGGGAATGTTGTAGCGGATGCGTTGAGTAGAAAAAGGTTGACACTAAGTCCTCTATTTGTTGAGATGAAGAATTTAGAGTACTTGGCAACCTTTGATTTCTCTTTGGCGATGGAGTCGATGACCGGTTCTTTAGCATCCCTGGAACTCAGGCCTACCCTTCTGGATCAAGTTGGGGCTTCGCAGAAGGAAGACCCTCAGATGATTGAGATTATGGATAAGCTGATTCGAGGGGAGACATCTAGTCACCTTGCTCGATATTCTATAGATGATAAGGGTTGGCTGAGGAGAGACGGAAGGCTTTGTGTTCCGATGGTGGAGGACTTGGTGAGGAAAGTTCTTGAGGAAGCACATCGCTCCAAGTTGGCTATACATCCGGGTGGAGATAAGATGTATAAGGATATGAAGCGCATTTTCTTCTGGCCTGGAATGAAGAAGGATGTGGCAGAGTTTGTCTCTAGATGTGTTGTTTGTCAGAGAGTAAAAGCCGAGTCGAAGAAGCCCGGTGGGCTATTGCATCCTCTAGAGGTCCCGCTATGGAAGTGGGAGAGTATTTCTATGGACTTTGTTGACGGATTGCCAAGGTCAAGAAAAGGGAATACAAGCATATGGGTCATTGTGGATAGGCTTACGAAGAGTGCTCATTTCATTCCGGTGAAGAGCAAAAGGACCGCATCTGGACTTGCATCAGTATATCTTCGTGAGATAGTACGACTACATGGAGTCCCTTCTAGCATAGTCAGTGACCGAGACCCCATCTTTACTAGTCAGTTCTGGAACAGTTTGCAGGAAGCTCTGGGCACGAGGTTGAACCTGAGTACGGCTTATCACCCACAAACGGACGGTCAGACAGAAAGGGTGAATAGGGTACTTGAGGACTTGTTGAGGCTTTGCATTCTGGATTTTGGTGGTACTTGGGAAGACCATCTTCCTCTTGTGGAATTTGCTTATAATAACAGTTATCAAGCGAGCATTGGGATGGCACCATTTGAGGCTTTATATGGGAGACCGTGCAAGTCACCTACATGTTGGTGGGAGACTATAGATAAGCTTATACTTGGACCTGACATGATTAGAGATACATCCGAGAAGGTCGAGTTGATTAGAAGACGGATGAAGGCGGCCCAAGACAGACAGAAATCTTATGCTGATAGGCGAAGGACTGATTTGGAGTTTGATGTTGGGGATATGGTTTTCGTGAAGGTTTCTCCTTTGCGGAATGTGGTTCGGTTTGGAGCAGTAGGAAAGTTAGCACCAAGGTTTGTTGGACCGTTTCCAGTTGTAGAGAGGATCGGACAGATGGCCTATAGAGTGGAATTGCCCGAGAAGCTAGCTGGAGTGCATAATGTCTTTCATGTTTCGCATCTCCGGAAGTGTTTGCATAAGTCAGCGGAGGTGGTTGAGCCAAGTGTTCTAGAAGATGTGGAAGTAGAGAAAGAAGCTACCTTGAGGAGAGCTCCGATTCATATCTTGGGGACAGAGATTAAGAAGCTAAGGAATCGTGAGGTCAAGTTGGTGAAGGTTCAATGGGGTGAAGCCGAGGAAGACGCAACTTGGGAAACTGAAGAGAAGATGCGTAGGCTTTATCCATTCCTCTTTGAGGGTACACTCTCAATCTCTTTATCTTTCCATGTCTATCTAGTTTATCTAGTTCATCGTGTCTATCTTATCATGAGAACCTTAGGTAGAATCCTTTGGATGAAACATGTGTTTGAGACATGTTATGTTTGATGGTTGCAAGTGTTTGCAAGTGGTTACTCGTGGATGCGTGATACACATTAGGCACTAGATCGGCTCACACACTCCTCATATTGCATGTGCATGAGTGTTTATGCTTATTCTTGGATGAAATTTGTATGCTATCACATGGATGTTGCATATGGATGTATGATTGAGCACGCATGTAGATATTATACATTATGTTAGGGATTTGCATACATATGGATACATTTCACTAACATATTTTGCATTGATCTTTGCATTAGATAAATACATATACACACACTTTTGCATATGTTCATACAACATTTAGAATCTTTTAAGGACAATGGTTGCTCGTGGATGATGTTTTGAGTAGATGGATGTTGGATGGTAGGATATGT
Source organism: Allium sativum (assembly GCA_030737875.1). Lineage (NCBI taxonomy): Eukaryota > Viridiplantae > Streptophyta > Magnoliopsida > Asparagales > Amaryllidaceae > Allium > Allium sativum. Next base: position 278,213,697 of record CM060925.1, read on the forward strand.
TCTCCCTAACTTGAAGATTTCGGGGACGAAATCCTTTAAGGAGGGGAGAATGTAACAACCCGTATTTTCAATAACCTGTTATAATATAAATCGAGGCAGAATTTAACTATAAAATCTGAATCAAGGGAAACGGTCTATGCCATTGCGTTCGTCTCGAAAAAATACGCGAAATAGAGTTCGAGTTTTCGAAAATCGGAGTCCGTATGACCCAGTTAAGGCCCATTGAAGTTTTCAGAAATTTCCATATTAAAAACAGATTTAAATTTTAAGTTAAAAACAAGGGTTAGGGCACAACTGGCGTCAGGCGGGAAAACTCCCGCCAAGACCCCACAAGTCGACAGGCATGTCGACAGGGGTCTAAGGGTGTCGACTGCCCTGTCGACAGCCCTGTCGACACGGGGTGGCCGGGCAGTTTTGCCTGGCGCACCATTTCTGATCTGGGCTTAGTTATGTGGCTTGGTTCTGGAGAATTCCGAAATCTGATGGACCTAATTCAACCTAGGGTTAATCCTAGGGCTAAAAACACTCTAATCTTCTATAAATATGACCCTAATCCTACCCTAAAACCCCATTATTCATTCTAGCAACCAAACTATGTCAAATTGATTTCTCAAATGGCCTCCACTTAAAAACCCTAGCCTCCACCCTCTTCATAAATCATTCCTATGAAGATTATGATGTTCATACAAGCATTTCTAAGTTGTATGAATGATCATTAGCTTGCATACATCATCAAGTTGCAAGTTTTATTTGCTAAGCTAGAGTTTTTGGGATTTTTGTTAAGGGTGTTTCTTATTGGAGCTTTGTTTTGGGTTTTTATGCTTGCATAAAGGGCTTCTCAATCTTTACTTGTAGATTTGTGTCTTCATAATATTTGTAAGCCCTCTTACCTTCATTTTAGAAACTCTAAAGTTAATATGTGATGAAAGTTGGGATTTATGCAAGTTTATTAAGTTATGCATGTTTATGCAAGTTCACTATGCCATGATTTGCAAGTTTATTGAGTTATGCATGTTTATGCAAGTTCACTAAGCCATGATTTGCAAGTTTATTGAGTTATGCATGTTTATGCAAGTTCACTATGCCATGATTTGCAAGTTTATTCAGTTATGCATGTTTATGCAAGTTCACTATGCCATGATTTGCAAGTTTATTGAGTTATGCATGTTTATGCAAGTTCACTAAGCCATGATTTGCAAGTTTATTGAGTTATGCATGTTTATGCAAGTTCACTATGCCATGATTTGCAAGTTTATTGAGTTATGCATGTTTATGCAAGTTCACTATGCCATGATTTGCAAGTTTAACAAGTTATGCATGTTTATGCAAGTTCACTATGCTAAGTTAGGCAAGTCCAACATGTTATGCATGTTTATTATGATATGTAAGATTCATCATGTATGTTGTGCCAAGTTCCCTCTTTCTATCCTTTATGCGTTATGACGAATATGTAAGCGATCGAATGACGTTGGGGGGTTTGGGTAAAACTTAAAATACATAAAAATATAAGATTGGGAATTTACCTATTAAGTTAGGTCTACCCCTTGGGAATTTACCTATTAAGTTAGGTCTACCCAAGTATTTGTTAAACTTGTAATTATGTTTTGAAAATAAAGCGGACATGACACTTAGAAAACATAAGTGTGGCCAACTCGAGGTTGGGTTGAGTTTGTAGCATAAACCTACCCGGAACCGACCGGCTTAACTAGTGGCTACAAGCAATAGGACCCAATGTGAGTAGTTGGTCGTGTTGCACGTGAAACCCGAGGTTAGACTAAGTTGTGGTGTAAACCTACCCGGACCCGCCCGGCCTAACTAGTAACCACAACAAGGTCTAATGTGAGAGGTTGGGTGCATTAAATTAATTAATGCCTCATGATTAGGGTTAAGTCATGGCCCACTAATACTTAACCAATTTTGGGAATACGAGGGATTAAATGGGGTTAAGTGGTGAACTGTTGGTTACACTTAACTAATTTAATCCATGATTAGTGAGGGGTTAAACCACACTTAACCCTCTTAGAAAACCCTAGCAACGTGGTATGTTCCAGCAGTAATCCCAGTTTGGTATCATTCACAACCCTAGAGGCTAGGCTAGGGCGGGGCACGATTACTGGACTGATGTAAGCGACCAAAGCGACGGCTGAGTGGTACAGCGGTGCGGGTCCAGGCGGGCTACGGACGTGCACGTAGTCCGGTGTTGGACAAACTCGAGGCACGGGTACCAGTAGGTTTAGACTGTGCATTATTGCTTAGGTGTCTGGGGTTGACACCCGAGGGCTTGATACACCCGAAGGTGGACCCAGCACAGTCTGACTACAACCATATGTGGGCCGTATGGACACCAACACTTGACGTGTTAGGTTTATAGGGAGCCGATCGACTAGACCGCTGGGCTGGACCTTGTATTAAGGTCACCTCATGTTATTGGGCCAAAGTTTGGGCTGAGGGATCAATACCTGTTATGTTAGTTTGCTAGTACACTGGGGTGCAAAGCTTAATCTTCTTTATGTGATGACACCTTTATCTATTGCCAGTATGTTCATCTCAGTTTCCATCATGATGCTAACTTTATTAGTTTATAGACTGATCGTAGTAGGGCTTACCAGTCTTTTTGACTGACCCGTTTTCTTTCGCTTCTTTTCTTCCGTTCCCCCCCAGGTTCTCAGGGAGGGAACAGTGGTGCTTAGCTTGGATCGCTTGCTTGTTTGCTGGATAGCTCATGTATGTCTGGACATTGAGCTCGCTATGGTTTGTCATCTTTATTTTGGGGATAGCACTATGTATTTCAGTATTTCTGTTTATGATGTACTAGACATGTTTATTTTGGCAGTTGACTTTATGATGTACTAGACTTGTTTTGAGATGGTTTGAGATATTCCGCTGTTTTATTCTCACTTACTCTGTTTTACATATATATATTTGTGTTCTTGTTCTGCCTTGATATATCATTATGCATGCTTACCCAGTTCTAACGCCCCCCAGAAGCTAGTGCCCCCGAAAGAGTGACCCTAGCGGAGGTGGGGTGTTACACACTACTTCACTCGCCATATTCATTTTGTTAATTCATTTTCAAATGCTTTAGAACCCACTACACTATGCCTACTATTGATTTTCAAGCACTTTTCATCTGTTAATGGTCTTCACTATTTAGCCAATGTTTTAGCAATATAGGTATCTCCCCATTTCTTGACGTTGTTTCCTATTTTCCACTATTTTCAATCCTTATTTAATGTGATAAGTTTAAATTTTAGTTTCCCACTATTGACTATAATGATTATTTGGGAGATGCTGAAGGACCCGAAGCTGGAATGTCAGCGAAGTATGGTTTGGGGCAGAATTAAGGGAAGCTATTGATTTTTGACAGAAAAAATGAATATCAATCGATAAATTAGTTTTGAGCAAAAATTCTTACCAAATTTTGGGCCGTATAGCTTTGTTGTGGTTGTTTATATATCCAAAAGTTCCAATGCTATTGAATTTATACACATTGATATTGACATTTTTTTGGTTCAATTTTTTTATTCTTATTTGTATGCAGGTAAACTGTTTGACAAAATGACTTTGTTGGTGTTCTCCAATATACGATTCATGTGCTTCTTTCTAGCATCAAAGTTCAATACTGTATTTGCTTTAATTTCGTCACTGTGACTGGTTTATACTGAAGTGTGGCAACATTATATGCCTTGCAATTTAAAGTACAAACTTTTCTGACTTGAACAATAATGTTATTCATGTTTGATGACTCTAATTTGTTAAGCCTTTGTTTATATATTGCAAGTTACTATTCTTGAGTAATAAACATATACCCGAAAACTTTTGATCTGGTACTATACGTTAATCTTACCAACTGTATCATAACATTTCCAAATTTAGGATTGGCTTTTCTTCACTTGATGGCCTTATATGTTTTGACTGTCTTTCCTATTGGAGTAATTGTTTTTGCTTCCAAGCTTGATACACAATTAATTGTTTGGGTGTGAAAGAAGTTGCAAGAAGAGTCATCTTCCTACTATAAGTTATTTCTCCTAATTATATTATTTTTTGGCTTACATGACATTCCAAACTTTTGTTAGAATTCAGAGATACGAATGACATATACTTTAGTCCCACATTGGCAAAAAGAAGATAAGATTTATGTATATATATATATATATATTCCTCATTCTCTATATTGACCCTTAGGGTCAGGTAATTTTATGCGAGGGGAAGAACCTATATCATATGAACCGTACACACAAGAGCGTGCGCCGTCCGCCCGTACCGTACCGAACTGTAACCCCCGTAAAACGAAGCTAAGCCATTCAATATATACTAGGTTGCGGCGTTCTGCTAGGTAGCTATGTGTCCCACACTACCGATGCCTTTCCATCCAAACGTACAATAACTTCCCTTCCATGTAATCGTTGTGCTCACGCCATCTCTTCCCTATATAATACTCCCCTGTTACTTCATTTCTTCCACTCCACTCTTCGTTTCCGCAAGCAAGACAGAACCCATTATTTCCCCCAACCAAATAAATTCAACAAACAGAAACTATACCTCTAAAAATGTCTAGTAACTTATATATTTAAAACAATACGAAGTTTCTCTTCATCGCGTGAGGGTATTTGGAAGGTTCGGATGTTTAACACTTTACTGGTTTTTGGGTACAGTGCGCATGGATCTGTCACAGTGATTCACTGACGCAGTTGACCGAAAAGTAGAGGGGAATCTGGCGTGGGGTAAGATGGGCCACGGTGGCAGGGTCGAGGCCATCCCCGGCGAACCTCAAGTGAAGTAACGGTGAGCTGAGGGGGGAAAAAGCGTGGAGCTGGACGTCGAACAAAGAAAAGTGGTAATGTAGCTTGAAGAAAATGGCATTGGTGGGATCTGAAATGGTCGAAGGAGGAGGATATCAGTTGGTGATCGGTCTGGCGTTGAGGTCGTTGGGTCTGGTGATATCAAGAAGCAACAGTGTGAGTTTAAAGAAGGGGAGGGACTACATGGCGGTGATCACAAAAGCTGGAGAGGAGAGACGTGAGGGGACTTCATGCTGGTAGAATGTTCAATCGAGTTGAGGCCAGTAAGAAGGAACGCGGATGGTAGGAGCAGGTGGGTGGTGAAGTCTAAGTGCGCAAGTTGGATGATGGAAGCTTTGTGTATACAGGGGAGGCTTCATTCAAATTACTACAGTAGGTAAAGGGGAAGAGTATAAAGAGAATTATGGAGTAGGGAGTATAGAAACAAAGTGGAGAAAATTGGTTCGAGAATATGGTGTAGGTCACGAAATCATGTTTGGAAAGGTACAATAACTTACATTTATATTATGCCAAACTGGAGATTTATTTAACGTAAGCAGAGTACGTGACTAATAGGGACATCGTATTCCTAAGTATACATTTGCTCAACAATGTAAATTAGTGCACGTGGAATCAATGCAGCATAGAAGCTGTTAAAAAGAAAAAAATGATACAGGATTCAGCTTCAATTAAAAATGGACAGTGAAGTATATGTGATTGTAACTATTAAATAAATAAAAAAAGAGAAAAGAAAAAAAAATTGAAAAAAATATATTATTAAGTTATACTATTTTAAGTGGGCAACATTAGAATTTATAACTGTGCCATATGTACACCAGAATCAGACTGCAAACAAGAAGCATGGAACAGTGTCGACAAGCATGACATTTTGGAATTTGAACAGATGGAGTTGAACGCGGCTGGCAGCTTGCGAAGCAAACTGTTCCAACGAGGAATGGAAAACAAAGTGAGTTAAACTCACTCAGTTCGCCTCATATATATTTTATATAAATCGGGTTTTATAATTGTGTGCTATGGTTGTTAATGGTTGTTTGTTTGTTGATTTTATTCATTGGCTGAAACAGTTAATTTAAACGGTTGTTTAATTTAATTAAACAAATCGTTAATTATAACGACTGAATCAAATTGGGGTAACTTACCTCAGTGGTTATGATTATAATAATATAACTGTTATAGATAAATAATTGAATGCTTGCACTTCTGTTATTTGCCCAGTATTGATTGTTACGGTTATTTTTGACTGTTGTCATTAAACTGTTTATGTGATCATCTATTTGAATGGAAAACCAATATTGATTGGCCATAGTAAATTGATTGAATTGAATCTGTGGTAACCCATTGTTTTGCAGAGAATAACAAGTTGGAGGAATCCAACTGGATTCCTCACTGATAGTGATAATGTTTATCAATATAATTATGTTACGTTGTTTGTTATGGAATGTGAAGTTGGTTTATATTTAACGGTTTGGTACTATAGTAGCCATTTACCTCTTTAGTACCATCGACTAAAAGAAATGATTTTTCGAAATCAATATTAAATGAATTTCGAGCGATTTTAAAGATATAAATATATTTTTATACGAATAGGAAATCTGTTTTTAATTAAAGATAATAGTCAATGTAAAATTTACAATTTTTATAAATATATAGAATACAACTAGTAGAGATGTAGGATGTATTAAATAAAGGGTTAAACGATATAAACTATCATGTTGGGTATTTAAATATTGAAATGGTTTTATAAAGGGCATAACGGTCGTAAAGGGAAGTTTAAACGGATTTCAAAATATCAAAATGAACTAGTGGAAATCATAAATTATACAAAAATCTATAAAAGAGATATAAAGTGATATTTTTGTAATGAACAATCATTTTGAACTGTTATGTTAAAATATATGAATGTGATGACATTTCATGAATAAGATTAACAAATCGGCGGATTCGGAAACGAGTATTGATTGTGAATGGGGTTTCATATTATAAATATAATCGAAGTTGAAATTATGAATATGGATTTATAAATGACATTTATAAATGGGATTGAGATTTATAAATGAAATTTCAGTTAAAGTGACAAATAGATATTTATAATTGGATTTAATCCGATAGGTAAAATTAATTGTTTAATCGGAATTTTTCCAAATATAATTTAGTTGGATATACGAGTATGAGTTGATTTATACGTGAGATGGCTGTAAAATAAAGGAATTGAATAAACTGAAAAGTGGGGAAATGATATGAAATGACTAAGTGAGGTTTATTCCGAGGTTCAGAATGTGGTATTCCGAAGTTCGGAATGATAAATCAAAGTGAGTTTTATTCCGAGGTTCGCAATGTGATATTCCAAAGTTCGGAATGTTAACTGAAGGTAGTAGTATAAATGAAGTTAGAGGTTTGAATTACAAAAATGAACATTAGTTGTCGATAATGAATTGAAAATGGGATTTCTAAATGCAGTTAAAGAAGTGAAAATGAAACAAATGGTAAGTTGTCGTAATTAACTTATAAAAGATTTTGTAAATGGAAAACTAAGGTTTTGGAAATGAAATCGAGTTAGTAAATAAAGTTAGCGGTTTGTAAATGTGGTTTGCAACGTTGTTACAAAAGAGATGAACTATTTTTAGATATAAGATTTTATAAAGGATTAGTTTATGTTTTAAACAACGAATAAGTTGTCAAGTATGTTTTAAAGGGAATGTGATAAATATGAGTTGAATCATTTTGATAAATATCAATATAAGAATTTGAAAAGATGTCGATATAGTAGTTGTATAAGATATTAATATAAGATTTATAAAACATCGTTTATATGGTTTTAAAACAAATGAATTTGAATTGTTGGAGTAATTTGTAATATTAAAATAAAGAGATATTAAGGAAATTTTTATAAGGATTCTATTTCTAATAGAATCGAAGCTTGTATATAATATGGAAAGGGATTATTCACATAAATTAGAAAATCTTGATTGACGCTTTCCTATGAATTAGAAAAGCGCGGTTTATGAAATAATACTGCAAGCGTACAGGTCGCGTAATATGCAGGTCGAATCACGGGGAGGTGTTTTAAATCTTATTATTTATCTATTCTTAGGCGAGTTAGGCAAAATCTGGAGATGTTTTTTGAATTAATGTATTAAATTTTCTATTGATCTGAATCTAATCAGATTAATATCAAATTCAACAACTGAAAAGAATAGAACCAATTAGAAAAAGAAAATAACAATTAGAATAATAACAGAAAATTAAAAGGACCGTCGTTGAATCTAATCAACGATCAATCGCTAACATGTAGTAATAAAAGCAAATTAGAATATGTGTTCTACCAAAACTAATTGTGTAGACACACAAATTGTTATGAAAGAAAAAAGACAATCAATGAAGAAGAACTTTGTTATTCATAAACGAGAATACAGAATTAAAAAATGGCATGAATATTTACAATGAGTACAACGTATATTTATAGGTGGGATAGGCCAAACCCTAATCAGATCTATGAATGAATGAGCCTCTTTTCCTAAGAATTCTTATCATATCTCATGCCTTTCTTGACCAAGCTTGTTTGGAAATAATCTTTAAGAATATCTGAGCATATCATGGGGAATATCTTCCAAATCTTCCATGTGGCTAATTGATTGGTAAAAGATTTGCATGTGATTAATTCTTCCAAACATGGACTCTGATTAGACTCCAAAAGTGCATAAAATCTTCAAATCTTCCATGTGTCTAATTGATTGGTAATCAGATTATATGTAATTAATTCTTCCAAATATGGACTCTGATTAGACTCCAAAAGCACATGAGATAAAATCTTTGAAGTTGATCTTTTTCTTGTGTAATATCTTGCTTTTCGGGTTGCATGAGGATTGATGAATGGCCTGTGAAAATGTACGAAAAATACCCAATGTAAAATTTATTTATTTACAATAAAGATAAGATAGAGCATAAAAATTAACACTTTTACATGTTAATCAAATACCCCCACACTTATCTTTTACTCAAGGAAAAATAAAAAAAATGAAAAGCTAAACTAGACAGGTCACACTTTCGTAGGAAACATGATTCATTGTGCGTATACAACAAGCCGTTAAACCTCTAGGTGTCCCTAGTAGGACGAGTGGTGTCTCGTGAGGGTTTTCAGCGGATACTACCCACAAAATCCCAATGCGGTATGTGTGGATCTAATGCAACTACATGAATGCAATGGATATATACAAAAAAAAGACAACACGACTTGTTTCAGAAAAGTGGTACAACAAATTAAGTTAACAATTTCTAATCAGCTGATTGTACTTTAGATACCTCAACTTGTCACAAATTTTCAATATAATTCAAGTTTTCAAATGTTAAATTCCAGCTTGCCCAGTTGGTTCAGTTGATAACATAGTGCAGCCATGAAATAGATTCTTAGTTTGCTTGACACAGTTTGCAAAGTGGTATTATTATTTTCTCATGTATGGCTAGTCAAATCAATAAGGTCAAGAAGTGTTTGGGCATCATCGCTTATTCTCTATTCAATAAAATTTTAAAATTTATGATTAATTACATACACCTAACTTAAAAGACCAAGGTATACCACCCATACACTACCTTGCGGACTGATGGAGAGTTAGGACAGAGCTTGGTGGATTGTGCAGACTGACACCGACTTTATCAACAACATGTCAGTAATCCTTAGGTGTCCAGTCTCATAAAATGAGACCAAGATATTGCAACGCTGACTTTGTCAACAACATGTCGGATAGAGCATGGCGGGTTTGCACACCAACGCTTGATATACAAGCAATGTTGGATACCCTTGGATTACTATTATTATTATTGAAAATATAAGCACAAAAGAGAGTTACGCGAATTCAACTTAACATAACTTAGTTTTAAAGATTCGAAAAGCCAATATAAGTATTTTAAGTCCTCCACTTATTTAAACAAAGACTACAATGTAGAATAGATTTCATGGCCAACACCTAGGACTCTCCCTATGTACCGGTTACACTATTATCCCTTAAAATTAAACGTTTCATTATATTTCTTATTCGATCTAAGTTGAGAGAAAAAATACTCTCAACTGACCAAAAATTGTAAACTTATTTCATGGTATCACTCTAAAATAAGTCGTGTGTGTGTGTTTTTTTTTTTTGTGATGTAGACTTGACTCCCCCGTGTTGTATATGAGGTAGTTGTATACACAATTATATGATTTTTGTTTGATGATAACAACCAAATAAATTTTATTTTTGTGTTTGTTACTGTACTGTTATTCTATATCACAGACAGGAATATAGTATTTATATTTATATAAAATACTACTGGACAAGAATTAAATATTCAAACAGTATTTTATTAAATATAATATTCTATTTCAACAATCAAACAGTACAATTTTATAACTCCACTATTAATATAATCTTCATATGATATTGTACTTGTATATAAACTGAATATGTTAAACAAATTTTTTTGAACATAATATATTTCAATCAAATTTGTTTATTACAAATATCGGTACAATTTTTCTCATTTTTGTACATTTGTTCCTTACTACAACTCTCATCACTCTAGTATACAGTCATTGCCTCACTACTGCATTTCACTCATTCACATTGCAATTATGGCACATAAAAAAAAGAAGGAACAAAAAGTTTAGCAACAGATTTTTCTTTGGAAAACATTTTCTTTTCTTGTCAATCATGCAAGATCACAGCAGTGCATTCATATGAATTGCAAGGAAGCATTTGATCATGCAAGGAAACTTCAATCTGTTTAGATAATTTTTTTGGTAGAATGCATATCTGGCATGAATGTATATTTGGGATGAATGCATATTTAGCATGAATGCATCATATTTAATCTTGCAAAGAAACTCCAAAAATGACACACATCTTTTTAGCATGAAAGAAATCAAATGCTAAATCAATACTCAAGTTATTTCAGGAAATATGTGTATGCAAAGAAGGAATGCATTCAAGGAATTCATTTTGGAAAATTGGCAATCTTTTATTTGTTTCAAAAAGAATTCGAACAAGGCAACAAAGTACAAATTTGGGCAAGAAAGAATCTATTTTTATTTGCAGAAACTAAACATGAGACATCAGTGCATTGAAGAATTTTTTTGGCAAGAGTTTAAAGCATTTCCATAAATCAACAAATCACGCATTCAACATGCACAGTTTTGGGCAAGAGAAACGTCAACATGAAGACGACACAAATGTGATGTTGCAGCTTTCAAGTACTAGCTCAAAGAAATGGTGACAAAACTGGATTTCAACATGCATGAAATGTCAGGGGAGTTTTTTTTAATACATTCAATTGAATAACATTTCTAAAAATAAATAATGTCATGAATGCAAGCATATATTCTTATTTTTAAAACATTTCCAGAAATGAATATTCAATCAGTGATGACAAAGCGGTGAATGGAATCTTTAGCATGGAAAGTTTTTTTCATTTCAACACCAAATTGGAGAAGCAAAAGGGTGCAAGTTCTTCGCAAGTATAAAATCAAGGAGGACCACAAACTCAAGTTTTCAATGCAAATATTTATTCCATAAAACGTTTCCAGAAACTCATATTTTGCAAGCTACATGAGCTAATCAAGCAACAATTTATTGGCAAGTTTTCAAGATGTTCAAAATCAACATGCAGGTGTTTTTCAATTCGGGGCCAAGAAAAACAATTGAATGATTTCCTGAAATCATATTCAAGGTCACATATGCAATTGTTTTTCATAAATGAATAAATATTGTGGCAAGCGATTAATTCATTTCCAGAAATGCATATGTGAACAAATCAGTTCATACATGTATATATGGCAAGTTTTTTGAATTACAGTTTTGCAATCAATGCTTATTGTTTTCTGAAATCATGTTGCCAAGAGATCATTTGTTTCCAGATATGATTATTTATTTCAAGGGGCCACAAATAAGATTCATTCATGGTCTACGTTTTTGGCAACAATTTTCAAAGGGGCAAAAATTTACTTCTAGACTTCTCGGCCAATTTAATCAAGGCAGCAATTCAAAAATCAGCTGATGCATGATGCTTTGATTGCAATTGAATGTCCATAGCAAAAGACAAATAATATAAGAGGCATGCAAGAAATGGTGCAGGAATTATTTTAATGCAGCACATAAATGAATGGAAAGTATTTAAATGTGCATTTGTGGCATTAAATATTTTTGGCAATTGTTTTTTTTTTGTTCTCAAAATTCTAAGAGGGAAAAAAATTGACCAGGCAAGAAAGGATCTTTATTGATTCCAGAAATATGCAAGCACCATGAAAATAATTTGAATAGTTTCCTGAATTCAACAAATCATACATGGCATTCACTCGACAGCAGACAATTCATTCAATGCCATGAAGCTAAGTGGGAAGTATCACGCAAATATCATTTTCAATTCAAGGCAACAAATAAAAGTCCATGCACAATCAGAGCAAATCATTTTTTGTGAAATCAGAGGGGCTTAAGGTCTTCTATAACCTTACATAAGCACACACAAATCAACATGGGCAGACATCGAAAACCAGAGCAAAATTGAAAAATCAAATTCAGATAAACTCACAAAATTACTTCATTATTTTCGATCGCCAAAGAGTGGCCAAATCAACCGACCAAGGAGCATCAACTATTCGGGGCATCAGAGTATAATTCAGAGCCAACCTTTTTGAAGTCAAATTGATTTGGGGCAAAACCCTATTTCCCATTTCTCAGCCGCGATCAATAAAGAGGAGACCAAGTTTTTTAATGACAAAGCAAAGTGGCAGGCTTATGTTATTTTAGACAAAGGGGGTTTTATTGGTTGTATTGTATTTTCATTTTTTTATTTGTAAACCATTCTGAACAGTTGCTAGAGTCTGTAAAATTCTAGGGGATTCAGTTAGGGGTTAACTGACAGTTTCTAGAGTCTGTAAAATTCTAGGGGAATCCAGTTAAGGTGTTAACTGGCAGTTTACTAGCATCTGTAAAACTAGGGGAAATCTGGTCTAGGGGATATAGACCAGTCTAGAGTTTTGAGCGTAGGGTTAGAATAGGAGCGAGGGGTTCGCAAGTTTACATGGTCTTGTAAGCGGGATCTGTTCTATCACCTAGTAGAAACTTTAGGAATGCAGCAGTAGGCAGAGTCTTGCCGAAGCTGGGTATATCTGTGTGTGATTTATTTTCTGCACTTTTATTTCTGCTGCATTCTGTGATCTATTTATTATTTTAATATCCTGTCAGTTTTTCAATTCAGTTTAAAAACTGTGATAAACCCTATTCACCCCCCCTCTAGGGTTAATCTAGATCCAACAAGTGGTATTAGAGCAGGTATTTTCTGTTAACTCTAGAGAAATGATAATCCCTAGTTGTCAGCCTTCTGAGAGTCAGTCCAGTCGTATTCCAGTTATTTTTAATGGTACAGATTTTCTAATTTGGAAATCAGAAATGGAATCCTATTTAAAATCTGTTAATTCTGAATATTGGGATGTTATTGAAAATGTGGGTGACATGTTAGATAAGAAGAATAAAATTACCAATGCTCGTGTTATGCACATTCTCTATTCTTGTCTTAATAATAATCAGCTTAATCTCATATCTCATAGTTTAACTGTGCAGGATATTTGGATTACTCTCAATGCAAAGTATGGACGAAATGAAGACAACTGCTCAAAACCCCAGAATGACAACTCAAATTCAGATCTTTGCTTAACAGGCCGTGTAAATGAAACTTCGGATGGATCAGATGATGGAGAATCAACAAATGCTGAAACAGAAAATTTCACATATGAAGATCTGGTTTACATGTGTCTTGATTTAACGAAATCTGTTGATAAACTCCAAGTGAAAAATAAGTCTCTGAAATCTAAGAATTTTGAATTGACCAGCAAAATTGATGATTTGGAATCACAACTTGAATATGTTAAAAATTCTTCAAATTCTGTTTGCAAAAATTGTTTGAAATTGAAAACCAATCTTGTTCATCTCAATAAAAATATTCAAAAGTTTGAAAATGAAATTCTGATCTTAAATGAGAACAAGACTGAGTTATCAAATTTGAATAACCTTCTGCAAAAGGAATTTGAAAATTTTAAAACAGATATAAATTCCAAATTTGAAATTGTTGAAAAGGAGAACTTGTTGAAATCAAATTTGATTTTAGAAGAACTTGAAAATGAGATTGAAAAATCCAAGAAATTTGAGTTTGAAAAACAAAAACGATTTGAATTTGAAATCATGGAATCTCAAGCCAGAATTAAAATTCTTAAAGATGAAAATTTGGTTTTAAAATCTGATTTTGAAAGATGTAAGATCACTAAAAATCATTGTTCGGATTTAATGAAAGAGAACCGTGATCTTAAAACTAAAATTCAACAGCTTGAGTCAACTTTGACTAAATTTTCTAACGGTGAAAAATCTCTGAATATGCTGTTGAAAAATCAATTTTCATCTGGTAATAAAAGTGGTCTCGTCTTTGAGAAAAATAATGTTTTTGAAAATCAGAACTTAAATGATTTTAAAAATCCTTTAAACTTCTTTGGAAAGAATCGATATGAAAATTCAAACTCTAATAATAGCAAAGGATTTTTGAATCATAAACATGATGTGAATTGGTTTTATAATAATCCATTTGAACAATCCTGGATCCCAAAAAGGAATAAAACAAAATTTGTTAAATTCAAACAGATCTGGGTTCCTAAAGGTACAAAGCTGAATTCAGATGGGTTGTTGTATAAACAAGTCTGGGTACCAAAATATGTGAATAAAACTGTGAGTGGTTTTACAAACTTTGTTAGACCACTCGATTCTCTAAACTCTTAGGTACCAGTGGAGGCTGAGGAACTGCCAAGCAAAAAGAAATGTGAAATCAAACTGGTTTATACTTCTGTATCATTCACAGTTCCTCCAGCCAGGATTTGTTGAGTTAGAGATTTATTTACTCACGTCAATTTCAGGTATAACCTCTAAACTCAACCTTTGTAAATATTTTTCTTTTTCTTTGTGTATTCCTCCTTCTACCCCTTCTATTTATTTTCTTTATCTCATCTGTTTATCTTTCTTTGTTTGTTTGATTTATCACTGTAATATCATTGTAAAAAAAAAAAGGTTGTGCTTTCTTAAACTTCCAGTTGCAGAAATCACGATTTTCTGGAAATTCGTTTATTTGAATAGAATTCTGATGTGTTTATTATTTCCAGATCTTGATTTTAATCTTGTAAATATCTGTAATGGTTTTGAAGTTTATTTTCTAATTTTTGAACTCATAACAGTGTTGATGCATTCTTGTCATATTTTGAACATTGTTAATTTGAATTCTAATTTTTTTTTGAAGATCTGAAAGTTTAATGGAATTTCACACACCGCTGCTGTTTTGAGTTTCTTCCAATTCATTTTGGAAACGCTTAAAATATTATACTCATTACAGTACACTCTGTTATTTATCAGTTGTGATAATTTTAGAAATTTTCAGATTGGCTTGGATATTTTGAATTTTCTTGAATTACAGTGATACATCTAGAAAATCATCTTATATTCATGATCATTTTATGGTTGAAATCTATTTGTTTGACATTATCTGAAATACTTGATATTCTGAATCTCACATACCTCTTAAATTTGAAATTATCAATATTGTGTGACTGATTCATTATATCTCGAAACTTGACATTGATTCAAGTGATTTAAAATAAATTATTTTTTTATTTTCTCGATCATGAATATCTCTTAAATTTGATGTAAATGATCTGAAATTACTCATGTGCCTGTCAGAAATTGTTTTGAAAAAAATTCCTTGAAAAGTTTGGGTCTTGAAATTTATTGGTATTTCATGGTTATTTGATTTAAATATCTGTTTGTTTAAAATCATTTGAAATTATTGATTTACTGAATCACACACATATCTTGAATGTGAAACTAATAATTTGGTGTGATCGATTCACTGAATCTAGAGTTTTTCATATTCCTCAAATGATTTCAAATAAACGGTATTTCTAATCTTGGATCATGAATGATCTTATGTGACCATCCTCTGACAAATCTGCTACGAGATTGTTTTCTGTGCTGCTCTGATACTGTTTTCAAATAACTGCCTGCTTTAATCTGACTGCTGCTCTGATAATTATGCCAAATTTGTAATCTTGTCTATTTGGGCTTTGTGTTTGAAATTTCTTTAATCTAGGGTGTGATTAAAATCCTCGAGAAGGAGACTACAAGTGGTATCAGCTTTTTCATCCATCTTTTTTTGAATTTCACCTTGCATAGACACCATACACATTTTTTCCCCTTGTATAAATCTGTATAAATTCCTCTTGTAATTGATTTTCAATTTTAAAATTATGTATTGATTATTCATTCAGTAATTGAAATCAATATCCAAATTGAACTATATATATAATTCATCAAAATTAGTTTCAGATTTTGAAATTGTGATGAATTGTGATTGCAGTATATTTTCACAACAAGAGGAGATGTTATTTTGATTTTCATGATGGTTGAACGTTTATTATAATATCTTTGAACTGGCAATTATTTCATGACCATCTTCATTACCTATCATCCTTCTGCCATCCATGATAATTTTATATTAATGTGGAGAGTTTAATTTAAAAAAAAAATCATCGTGAATAAACAGTGAAAATATTTGTGATAGAAATTGGACTATGTTATATTTTTTAAGAATTGGTGACAATTGAAATTTTTCAATGATCCCAGCACAATCGAGCATATTTCATAATATAAGTAATTTAGAAATTTATTTCACAGTCCATTTCTGTACTTACCACATTTCTGTCATTCATATTGGTTGTATATACCGAGGAGTTTTTCTATTTAAAGCAAATGATAAAATATATAATTAATATATAAGTGTGTCTATAACATCATTTAAAAATCCAAGCTCTGGTCATGCATGGTTAAGAGACAACTTATAATTTAAGCTGCGACTGACCTTATTTAAAAATCCAAGCTCTGGTTATGCGTGGTCAGTGTGCTCTTAAATAAAAGATAAAAAGAAAAAGGAAATAATGCGCTATAAAGTAAAATTAATACGAAATTCTCCTTGGTATTTATAAAAACCAGCCTATCAATCCATGTTCTAATCTGTGAAATGTGTTAATATCTTATGAAGTATTATGATTTGTTGATTGATAGCAATTGGGATTTGAGATTATTCGATTTTATCACTTAAGTTGAAATTATAATTATAGTCCAAATCCATTGCTATTTTTGTGCCTCATTTTTATAAAAATTCTTTGGAAAATAATTGGAGCTCTTTTTTCTAACTCTCCCCATTTTATATAAAATTCATCGTAAATCCGTCATTCTCTACAATGTGAAATATGCCACCTGTTCTTAGAATATTATGATTTTTGTTTGACTTATTGTGATTTATGATGATTGTTCTTTCTCCTAAACTGAAATTATACCTTTAGTCATTTTTCATCTGTATTTTAAACTCTGAATCCTTTTGATGATAACAAAAGGGGGAGAATAGGTTGGGATTTTGATTTATGAATGAATATTTTATAAATATTTTATTTTTGAAAATTCATTATTATTCATTCATTTCACTCATGCACAGTTTTAAGGGGAGTTTTCTGTTATATGGGGAGCTAATAAATGGGGGGAGTTCAATATTCACTGTCAAACACATTTATTATGCTCAAAATCTTTTATTTGTTTGTCATCATCAAAAGGGGGAGATTGTTGTATATGAGGTAGTTGTATACACAATTATATGATTTTTGTTTGATGATAACAACCAAATAAATTTTATTTTTGTGTTTGTTACTGTACTGTTATTCTATATCACAGACAGAAATATAGTATTTATATTTATATAAAATACTACTGGACAAGAATTAAATATTCAAACAGTATTTTATTAAATATAATATTCTATTTCAACAATCAACCAGTACAATTTTATAACTCCACTATTTGTATATTCTTCATATGATATTGTACTTGTATATAAACTGAATATGTTAAACAAATTTGTTTGAACATAATATATTTCAATCAAATTTGTTTATTACAAATATCGGTACAATTTTTCTCATTTTTGTACATTTGTTCCTCACTACAACTCTCATCACTCTAGTATACAGTCATTGCCTCACTACTGCATTTCACTCATTCACATTGCAATTATGGCACATAAAAAAAAAGAAGGAACAAAAAGTTTAGCAACAGATTTTTCTTTGGAAAACATTTTCTTTTCTTGTCAATCATGCAAGATCACAGCAGTGCATTCATATGAATTGCAAGGAAGCATTTGATCATGCAAGGAAACTTCAATCTGTTTAGATAATTTTTTTTGGTAGAATGCATATCTGGCATGAATGTATATTTGGGATGAATGCATATTTAGCATGAATGCATCATATTTAATCTTGCAAAGAAACTCCAAAAATGACACACATCTTTTTAGCATGAAAGAAATCAAGTGCTAAATCAATACTCAAGTTATTTCAGGAAATATGTGTATGCAAAGAAGGAATGCATTCAAGGAATTCATTTTGGAAAATTGGCAATCTTTTATTTGTTTCAAAAAAAATTCGAACAAGGCAACAAAGTACAAATTTGGGCAAGAAAGAATCTATTTTTATTTGCAGAAACTAAACATGAGACATCAGTGCATTGAAGAATTTTTTTGGCAAGAGTTTAAAGCATTTCCATAAATCAACAAATCACGCATTCAGCATGCACAGTTTTGGGCAAGAGAAACGTCAACATGAAGACGGCACAAATGTGATGTTGCAGCTTTCAAGTACTAGCTTAAAGAAATGGTGACAAAACTGGATTTCAACATGCATGAAATGTCAGGGGAGTTTTTTTTAATACATTCAATCGAATAACATTTCTAAAAATAAATAATGTCATGAATGTAAGCATATATTCTTATTTTTAAAACATTTCCAGAAATGAATATTCAATTAGTGATGACAAAGCGGTGAATGGAATCTTTAGCATGGAAAGTTTTTTTTCATTTCAACACCAAATTGGAGAAGCAAAAGGGTGCAACTTCTTGGCAAGTATAAAATCAAGGAGGACCACAAACTCAAGTTTTCAATGCAAATATTTATTCCATAAAACGTTTCCAGAAACTCAGATTTTGCAAGCTACAGGAGCTAATCAAGCAACAAATTATTGGCAAGTTTTCAAGATGTTCAAAATCAACATGCAGGTGTTTTTCAATTCGGGGCCAAGAAAAACAATTAAATGATTTCCTGAAATCATGTTCAAGGTCACATATGCAATTGTTTTTCATAAATGAATAAATATTGTGGCAAGTGATTAATTCATTTCCAGAAATGCATATGTGAACAAATCAGTTCATACATGTATATATGGCAAGCTTTTTGAATTACAGTTTTGCAATCAATGCTTATTGTTTTTTGAAATCATGTTGCCAAGAGATCATTTGTTTCCAGATATGATTATTTATTTCAAGGGGCCACAAATAAGATTCATTCATGGTCTATGTTTTTGGCAACAATTTTCAAAGGGGCAAAAATTTACTTCTAGACTTCTCGGCCAATTTAATCAAGGCAACAATTCAAAAATCAGCTGATGCATGATGTTTTGATTGCAATTGAATGTCCATAGCAAAAGACAAATAATAGAAGAGGCATGCAAGAAATGGTGCAGGAATTATTTTTAAGCAACACATAAATGAATGGAAAGTATTTAAATGTGCATTTGTGGCATTAAATATTTTTGACAATTGTTTTTTTTGTTCTCAAAATTCAAAGAGGGACAAAAATTGACCAGGCAAGAAAGGATCTTTATTGATTCCAGAAATATGCAAGCACCATGAAAACAATTTGAATAGTTTCCTGAATTCAACAAATCATACATGGCATTCACTCGACAGCAGACAATTCATTCAATGCCATGAAGCAAAGTGGGAAGTATCACGCAAATATCATTTTCAATTCAAGGCAACAAATAAAAGTCCATGCACAATCAGAGCAAATCATATTTTGTGAAATCAGAGGGGCTTAAGGTCTTCTATAACCTTACATAAGCACACACAAATCAACATGGGAAGACATCAAAAACCAGAGCAAAATTGAAAAATCAAATTCAAATAAACTCACAAAATTACTTCATTATTTTCGATCGCCAAAGAGTGGCCAAATCAATCGACCAAGGAGCATCAACTAATCGGGGCATCAGAGTATAATTCAGAGCCAACCTTTTTGAAGTCAAATTGATTTAGGGCAAAACCCTATTTCCCATTTCTCAGCCGCGATCAATAAAGAGGAGACCAAGTTTTTTAATGGCAAAGCAAAGTGGTAGGCTTATGTTACTTTAGACAAAGGGGGTTTTATTGGTTGTATTGTATTTTCATTTTTTTATTTGTAAACCATTCTGAACAGTTGCTAGAGTCTGTAAAATTCTAGGGGATTCAGTTAGGGGTTAACTGACAGTTTCTAGAGTCTGTAAAATTCTAGGGGAATCCAGTTAGGGTGTTAACTGGCAGTTTACTAGCGTTTGTAAAACTAGGGGAAATCTGGTCTAGGGGATATAGACCAGTCTAGAGTTTTGAGCGTAGGGTTAGAATAGGAGCGAGGGGTTCACAAGTTTACATGGTCTTGTAAGCGGGATCTGTTCTATCACCTAATAGAAACTTTAGGAATGCAGCAGAAGGCAGAGTCTTGCCGAAGCTGGGTATATCTGTGTGTGATTTATTTTCTGCACTTTTATTTCTGCTGCATTCTGTGATCTGTTTATTATTTTAATATCCTGTCAGTTTTTCAATTCAGTTTAAAAACTGTGATAAACCCTATTCACCCCCCCCTCTAGGGTTAATCTAGATCCAACACCCCGCACTAGTTTGAGACAATGTCCCAATTTTCTAAGGTATGCAAACCAAAATGGAAGGGAAAAAAATGAAAAATAAAAGAAAAAGAACGTGTACCACCTGATTTCATGGTGGATAATCAGGCTCATGAAGATCGATAAGGACATCGTCTTCGTATTGCTTGAATTCCAAAAATGGTTTCAGTCGTTGACCATTTATTTTAAGACCTTTCCATCCTTAGGATTTTCAATTTCAACTGCTCCATGAAGATATATTGTTTTCACAACATAAGGTCCAGTCCATCGAGATCTGAGTTTTCCTGGAAACAAGTGAAGTCTAGAATCGTATAAAAGAACTTTTTGTCCTACATTGAATTCCTTACGAAGTATGTTCTTATCTTGTTGGGCTTTGGTTCTTTCTTTAAAGATTTTCGCATTTTCATATGCTTCATTTCTTAATTCCTCTAGTTATGAGATCTGTAACTTCCTATGTTAGCCGGCCTTCTCTAAATCAAAATTCAAAAGTTTAATTGCCCAAAGAGCACGATGCTCTAATTCAAGAGGTAAGAGACTGGCCTTCTGTAACACCCCGTAATTCTGTAACATTAAGTTTCTCAAATTAAAGTATAAATAAATTTTAAAATAAGAATCAAGGGAAATGGGTTGCGCCATTGCGTTCGTCTCGAAGTTCTGCTTGGAAAAGAGTTCGAGTTTTCGAGAAATGGAGTCCGTATGAGGGAGATATGACACTACGAAGTTTCAAGGATTTTCAGAATAGAAAAACAGCTCGAAATTCGAATTCAAAACCCAGAACAGGCTGTGCGGGAAATTTCTCGCCCAGGACCAGGTCGACCTGGAGGTCGACCATAGTGTCGACCTGGAGGTCGACCATAGTGTCGACCTCCTAGGGACCAGGTCGACCATAGTGTCGACCTGGGGGTCGACCTGGTGCCGAATTCCAGTTTTTGAACTAGATGCATTGCGATGTATTTAGACGTGTTTTCTGACTAGATTCGTAATCCTAAACCTATATAAACCTACCCTAATCCCCACTACTCCTCACACCATTCTTCTCTATCCTTATGCTGCACAAATTCTTAATGAACAAGATGACTCTCCAAAGACTACATGATTCAATTAAAACAAGATTAATCAAATTAAGAGAGTCCTTCTACATTCTTCTTCAAGCAACGCGAGATTCGCAAACAGGAGATTCAAATAAAGTTAAAGCTTCAAGAAGGGAAGCAAAGGCTAATTCAACGGCTTCGAGCAATGTCGCGCGAATCATAGCAAATCACCTCAGCGTTATTATCCTTTTCTAAAACCGATCAATGTAAGTTAGTTACTTTTTAGATTTGAGCGCCTAGATCTATTTGTGACATGTAATTAAATGGATATGAGAATATGCCTAATCCTTTCGCTTGAATCGGTGCATGTATATGCCTTTGGATCTGATTCTCGATTATGGCCTAGAACTTATTGTGGCTAATTGTCAATGACTATGATTATGGGACTTTTTGCCTATGCCTATGACTATGAACATAAGACTATTGCCTATGACAATAAACATAAGACTATGCCTATGACTATGAACATAAGACTATTGCCTATGACTATGATTCATAACTATGAGACCATGACTATGACTATTTTATGGTTAATTGCCTAGGACTGTTGTGGTTAATTGCCTATGATTATTATGGTTAGTGTTTTATGCCCATAACATTATAGTTACAAATCATGATTGTATACCGAACTGGCATTATGTTGGATCAAATCACCTATGTCTCTCTTGATTATGTTGGATCTCATACTTAGGGTGTAATTTGCTTAGTTTATTCCTGTTCGTTATTATGTACGCCAAACCCATTGGATCCATTATCTCTGTATTTTTGTATTTTGGTTCGCTTTTTCATGCCTATCCTATTATATAAATTCTCGTGCTTATCCCCTATTCCTTTTGTTAGTTTCATGTCATGAGTACCTATAAACTTGTGAAATCATGTTATACGTACGACTACAACGGGGGAATTTGGGCGTAGCTTAATTAAGATAATTTGGCATAACAAATATGTTGGCATAATCTGATTTGGCTATAATAGTAAACAATTTACATGCATATTAGACTTGGGCGTAAAATGGTAAATTGTTAATTGGCCTCAAAGTATGTAATTGGCATGTAAGCCAAGTTTGGATATAAACTGTAAACTAGAATATTAGATCTAGTTTTGACATGAACTGATCTAATTTGGCATAAACTGCAAGTTGGGTTAAATGATAGGTAAATCAAGATTTGGGCCTAGAATATAGGTATGTTAGTGGGCATGAGAAATGGATATGATATAGGCCAAATTTGTTTAAAAGAGTCGTTAGCAATTTACATATAGACAAAAAGGATAAATATGTAAATCTAGGAAAGACGAATATGCCTAACCCGAGGTTAGATTGAGTTACGGTATAAGACTGCCTGGAACTGCTCGGCAAATCCAGCAACTGTAACAATACCTATCTAATTTGGGTGGTTAGATCATTGAGCCCCAAAAGGACCGGAGGTTAGACTGAGTTGCGGTGTAAATATGCCCGGAACCGACCGGCACATCCAGTGACCGCAACAATATATGTCTAATGTGAGTGGTTGGTGCTTTAAATGAATAATTTAAGGCTAAGAAATAGTTAAGTTAGAATGGGAGGGTTAAGTCCATAGGAACACTTAACCAATTTAACATGTTAACTAGACTAGAAGGTGGGGTTAAGTAAAATACATTTAGCCAATTTAACATGTTAACTAGGCTAGAAGGTGGAGTTAAGTAAACTTAGAACACTAAGCCGTCATAGTGTGCCAAATGAACAAGGTTAAGTTAAAACATGAAGGGACAATACTTAACCATTAGGGCATGTGAATTAAACAGATGTTAGGGTTAAGTTAACTAAGAGAACACTTAACTGTTATAACATGTTAGCTAAACAGATGGGCAGGTTTAAGTTAAAGGGAACACTTAACCAATACAAGATGAAGGGGTGGGGTTAAGTAATAAGAAATACTTAACCAATATAACTTGATTTGTGGTAGGGTTAAGTCAACATGAACTACTGATAAAACTTAACCAGTTTAACATGACAAATGAATGAATTAAGTTAACTTGAATTGATTAATGACACTTAACCAATCCAACATGACGAGACAAAGAACTAAGTAGTAAACCTTAGTTAAGAGGACTAAGTTGTAAACCTTAGTTAATAAAACGACGATTCAGGAACTAAGTAGTAAACCTTAGTTAAGGGAACTAAGTAGTAAACCTTAGTAGAACACGAGAAGGAGTGAACGTCCATCTGATCTTAAAGAAGGCTTCAACAAACTGGGTTACGAAGCATGCGGCTTTGAGGGGGACGTGAAGGTACTCTTAGTATCCCTCTGTGAGGCTGCAGATGATCCGCCTGGGCTCACAGAGGTTAAGGTCTGCGTTTGAAGAACCAAGGGTATGCCTTGGTTGCAATATAAGGCAACCTAAAGACTAGGATGGACCAGCGTGATTCGGCGAGACTAGTAGCCCTGTGATAGAAACTCGTCGTCTACATACCATCTTGAGTCAGTCGAGATATGTACAGTGGAAAGGCGGAGAACTCCAAAAGACCATGTACTTGCTATCTAGTTATAGGTGCGGATGGCCATAGGTTAGTGGGGGCATAAAGAGCCTGCGTATAGTTCTCATTTTTCAAGGTGTGCCTTTCATTAGTTGAGGGAGGGGTCAAGTGGGACCATAGACACTGGAAAAATAGACCTTAGCATCTGCATCAGCAGATATCTGAAAGCTCCCGACCGAGTTCCGTGTTTCTTGATTTGCCCTGCCACAAGACTTGGGTCGCACATATAAAGGACATGTGCATCTACACAGCGATAACGATCCATGACACATACGTGGGGAAATTATAGGAACATATACCACTCTGGGTAGTGTGTCCAAGATTAGGGGCGTCGTTTGATAGGTAGCATAATCCCTAGTTGGACCTAGGTCGCGTAAACCCTAAAATCCGAGAAACGTTCAATAGGTAGCATAAACCCCAGTAGCCCTGGGTAGCGTAAACCCTGGTTGGATCTAGAATGCGCTCGATAGAAAACCCTAAATTAGATCTAGGTAATAAATAATAGATGTACACCTGAAACAACCACAATTGCGGGAATTAGGACCACGTATCTGTTCTTATCAGTTTATATAGATTACTAGTTAGGTGGTGCAGAGATATAGAAATTAGAATAACAAGGTAGTAGCGAAGCAGAGAAAGTATAGAAGTGCATCCAGTTTATCTTACCTTATCATATCTTGTGCTAACCTTATGATTCCTGTCATCATGGTGTTGTCTTGTATTCAGTTAAATTCATGTCATGTTGCTTTTACCTGTTCACATGCTAAAAGTTACTGAACTTACCAGACTTTATGTCTGACTCTGTTTTCTTATGTTTTCTTGTCTTCCGTTCCCCCCACAGGTTCGCAGGGAGGGAATATTACTACTTAGTCTAGTTTTCTTTCCAAGCTGAAGATTAGTCAAAGTTTTGCTGGGATTCTCTTTTCCATTGCTATCGCTGGCTCACGCTACATTGGGGAATATAAATGTTATTTTATGCTTCTTTATTTTGTAAGACAGATATTCTGGTATTGGAAAACAATTTTTATACAATCTATTTTATCAATAAAGTAGAGTCATATTTTCCGCTGTTTTAATTTTGTCTGCCTTGTAATTTATCTGTATCTTTTACGTATAACTCTCCACCGAAGTTAAGGCATTCCCTTTGTGAGTGACCTTTACGGATGCGAGGTGTTACACATGGTATCAGAGCTGAAGGTTACCAGATCGGATAAAAGATTTGAAAAAAAATATATTTTCAAAGCGGTTTAAAAGAAGCATTTTTCAGAAGAAAAGTTTTGTTTTAAAGGCATATTCCCCAAAAGCCATACGCACTATCTTCTGATCCTCTGTTTGAATTCTTGTCCCCTTCTTTCTTGAGTCTTCGGGGCTCCTGGCTTTATGGGGTTTAACCTCATCGCAGCACGGTTCCGTAGGCTTGATAAGACTACGATACCTATCGAAGGGCAAAGTAGTTCTCGACTCCCATCTATAGCCATAGTAGTTTCACTTGCAGCTAGTTTTCTATCAAGCTTTGGAGGGTTTTCCGTGCGATGGAGGCAGCTTTTGAGAAACTTCTCAATATGATTACACAGGGATGGCAAAGATGAGGATGAGGGAGTTTGGCTAGGGATCTCAACGTAAGGATGAGAAATTCATGGATATAAACTCGACTCACGAAGAAAGAAGGAATTATAAAGCCTAAGACGAGAGGAAGTATCTTTTCCATGGTATAATGGTGCATATAATTAAGGACAAGGGCAAGGACGAGGGACAGGATTTTCAGAAGGGAGGGTGCATGCTTCCACCACCAGAATACCTGAGAGAGAGATAGTAAAAGTCTCTGTTGGAAAAGTTTAGCTTTTTGTTTTGATCAACCAATTAGTACTCTTTTGATCTTATCGCTTCGCATTTGTTCATATCTACTTCCATAGCTGAGTCTCTGCACCTTAGTACTTGTATAGTAGAAGATCCCATTTTAGTCTCAAATCCAATTGGTGGTTCGACCCATTTATCTTTGGTTTGTAAGGATTTGAGAATAGCTATAATTAAGTATTGGGTTTAAGCGTAATGCTTATGTTTTTTGGTTTCATGGGCTATGAGTTGATTCTAGGCATGGGTTGGTTAGCTGGTAATTGTGAAGGGAGGGTAGTTAGACTTTTGATTTGCCTCAGAAATACCCTCGAGATTCCGTGTAAAAAATCCGTTAGGCTCAGCTAGCTAGAATCGCTTAATGCATTTATCGATGATTTGCAATCCATTAGGGTAGTCCATGAGTACACAGATGTTTTTGATTAGGTCAGGAGTTTACCCCTAAAACGCGGGATAGACTTCCGCATGTATCCAGTTGACAATGAAAAGCTAGCATTCCGATCAACGACAGTTTTGGAAATGGAGGTCAAGAAGCTTCACAATCATGAAGATTAATTAGATAAGGTACATAATAGTGAAGCTCAAGAAGATGCGACTTAGAAGACTGAAGACTAGATACACACATCATACCCTTTTTCTTAAGGGTACATCCTTGATCTCTTTTTCTAGGAATTCTATGCATATTTTCTAGCTTTTTAGGTATATCCTCTAAGGCGTATCATCGATCCTTAGGTAGAAGCCAATGGATGTAAACATGTATTTGAAACTTGTATTTGAAGCATGTTATGATTGATGGTTGCAAATGGTTGCTCGTGGATGCATATACACACCATAGGCGCTAGAACGACTCAGTCACTTTCATATGGCATTCGCATATATGTATTTTCTTAATGGATTTAACTTGATATGTTATCATATGGATGTTGCATATGGATGAGTGGCTATGCACACATGTAGTATTTACATAACTGGGGATGCTTGCATACATGATTGGACGCATGGCACTGACATAAGTCACATTAAAGCGGTCAACTAAATCAGTAGACCGCCTGATTTTGCATTAGATAAAGACATATATACACACTGTACATATGAATATGAATGCATTAGAAATCTTTTTAAGGACAATGAATGCCTGTGATTGAATTATTGAGTAGACGGTTGATTGGATGGTAGGATACATTCTTCCTAACTTGAAGATTTCGGGGACGAAATCCTTTTAAGAGGGGGAGAATGTAACATCCCGTAATTCTGTAACACTAAGTTTCTCAAATTAAAGTACAAATAAATTTTAAAATAAGAATCAAGGGAAATGGGTTGCGCCATTGCGTTCGTCTTGAAATTCTGCTTGGAAATGAGTCCGAGTTTTTGAGAAACGGAGTTCACATAAGGGACCGGTGACCCTCCGAAGTTTCAAGGATTTTCAGAACAGAAAAACAGCTCGAAACACGAATTCAAATTCAAATTCAAAACCCAAAACAGGCTGGGCGGAAAATTTCCCGCCCAGGACCAGGTCGACCTGGGGGTCGACCTCCCAGGGACCAGTCGACCATAGTGTCGACCTGGTGCCGAATTCCAGTTTTTGAACCTGATGCATTGCGATGTATTTAGACGTGTTTTCTGACTAGATTCCTAATCCTAAACCTATATAAACCTCCCCTAATCCCCACTACTCCTCACACCATTCTTCTCTATCCTTATGCTGCACAAATTCTTAATGAACAAAATGACTTCTTCTTCTCCAAAGACTACATGATTCAATTAAAACAAGATTAATCAAATTAAGAGAGTCCTTCTACATTCTTCTTCAAGCAACGCCAGATTCGCAAATTGGAGATTCAAATAAAGTTAAATCTTCAAGAAGGGAAGCAAAGGCTAATTCAATGGCTTCGAGCAACGTCGCACGAATCATAGCAAATCACCTCAGCGTTCTTATCCTTTTCTAGAACCGATCAATGTAAGTCAGTTACTTTTTAGATTTGAATGCATAAATCTATTTGTGACATGTAATTAAATGGATATGAGAATATGCCTAATCCTTTTGTTTGAATCGGTGCTTGTATATACCTTTGGATCTGATTCTCGATTATGGCCTAGAACTTATTGTGGCTAATTGTCAATGACTATGGTTATGGGACTTTTTGCCTATGCCTATGACTACGAACATAAGACTATTGCCTATGACTATGAACATAAGACTATGCCTATGACTATGAACATAAGACTATTGCCTATGACTATGATTCATAACTATGAGACCATGACTAGGACTATTTTGTGGTTAATTGCCTAGGACTGTTGTGGTTAATTGCCTATGACTATTATGGTTAGTGGCTTATGCCCATAACATTATAGTTACAAATCATGATTGTA
The DNA here is from genome assembly GCA_030737875.1 of Allium sativum. NCBI lineage: Eukaryota > Viridiplantae > Streptophyta > Magnoliopsida > Asparagales > Amaryllidaceae > Allium > Allium sativum. Next base: position 278,242,144 of record CM060925.1, read on the forward strand.
TACCGAACTGGCATTATGTTGGATCAAATCACCTATGTCTCCCTTGATTATGTTGGATCTCATACTAAGTGTGTAATTTGCTTAGTTTATTCCTGTTCGTTATTATGTACACCAAACCCATTGGATCCATTATCTCTGTATTTTTGTATTTTGGTTCGCTTTTTCATGCCTATCCTCTTATGTAAATTCTCATGCTTACCCCCTATTCCTTTTGTTAGTTTCATGTCATGAGTACCTAGAAACTTGTGAAATCATGTTATACGTACGACTACGGCGGGGGAATTTGGGCGTAGCTTAATTAAGATAATTTGGCATAACAAATATGTTGGCATAATCTGATTTGGCTATAATAGTAAACAATTTACATGCATATTAGACTTGGGCGTAAAATGGTAAATTGTTAATTGGGCGCAAACTATGTAATTGGCATGTAAGCCAAGTTTGGATATAAACTGTAAACTAGAATATTAAATCTAGTTTTGACATGAACTGATCTAATTTGGCATAAACTGCAAGTTGGGTTAAATGATAGGTAAACCAAGATTTGGGCCTAGAATATAGGTATGTTAGTGGGTATGACAAATGAATATGATATAGGCCAAATTTGTTTAAAAGAGTCGTTAGCAATTTACATATAGACAAAAGGGATAAATATGTAATCCCAGGAAAGACGAATATGCCTAACCCGAGGTTAGATTGAGTTACGGTATAAGACTGCCCGGGACCGCCTGGCAAATCCAGCAACCGTAACAATACCTATCTAATGTGGGCGGTTAGAGCATTGAGCCCAAAAAGGACCCGAGGTTAGACTGAGTTGCGGTGTAAATCTGCCGGGAACCGACCGGCACATCCAGGGACCACAACAATATCTGTCTAATGTGAGTGTTTGGTGCTTTAAATGAATAATTTAAGGCTAAGAAACAGTTAAGTTAGAATGGGAGGGTTAAGTCTATAGGAACACTTAACCAATTTAACATGTTAACTAGACTAGAAAGTGGGGTTAAGTAAAATACATTTAGCCAATTTAACATGTTAACTAGACTAGAAGGTGGAGTTAAGTAAACTTAGAACACTTAGCCATCATAGTGTGCCAAATGAACAAGGTCATGAAGGGACAATACTTAACCATTAGGGCATGTGAATTAAACAGATGTTAGGGTTAAGTTAACTAAGAGAACACTTAACCGTTATAACGTGTTAGCTAAACAGATGGGCATGGTTAAGTTAAAGGGAACACTTAACCAATACAAGATGAAGGGGTGGGGTTAAGTAATAAGAAATACTTAACCAGTATAACTTGATTTGTGGTAGGGTTAAGTCAATATGAACCACTGATAACACTTAACCAGTTTAACATGACAAATGAATGGGTTAAGTTAACTTGAATTGACTAATGACACTTAACCAATCAACTTAACAAGAAAAAGAACTAAGTAGTAAACCTTAGTTAAGAGGACTAAGTTGTAAACCTTAGTTAAGAAAACGACGATTCAGGAACTAAGTAGTGCACCTTAGTTAAGGGAACTAAGTAGTAAACCTTAATAGAACACGAGAAGGAACGAATGTCCATCTGATCTTAAAGAAGGCTCCAACAAACTGGGTTACGAAGCCCGCGGCTTCGAGGGGACGTGAGGGTACTCTTGGTATCCCTTTGTGAGGCTGCAGATGATCCGCCTGGGTTCACAGAGGTTAAGGTCTGCGTTAGAAAAACCAAGGGTATGCCTTGGTTGCAATATAAGGCAACCTAAAGACTAGGATGGACCAACGTGATTCGGCGAGACCAGTAGCCCTGTGATGGCAACTTGTCGTCTATCTACCATCTTGAGTCAGTCAAGATACGTACAACGGAAAGGCGGAGAACTCCAAAAGGCCATATATTTGCTGTCTAGTTATAGGTGCGGATGGCCATAAGTTAGTGGGGGCATTGAGGGCCTGCGTATAGTTCTCATTTTTCAAGGTGTGCCTTTCATTAGTTGAGGGAGGGGTCAAGTGGGACCATAGCCACTGGAAAAACATACCTTAGTGTCTGCATCGGCAGATATCTGAAAGCTCCCGACCGAGTTCCGTGTTTCTTGATTTGCCCTGCTACGAGACTCGGGTCGCACATATAGAGGACATGTGCATCTAGACAGTGATAATGATCCATGACACATACGTGGGGAAATTCTAGGAACATATACCACTCTGGGTAGTGTGTCCAAGATTAGGGGCGTCGTTCGATAGGTAGCATAATCCCTAGTTGGACCTAGGTCGCGTAAACCCTAAAATCCGAGAAACGTTCAATAGGTAGCATAAACCCCAATAGCCCTGGGTAGCATAAACCCTGGTTGGATCTAGAATGCACTCGATAGAAAACCCTAGATTAGATCTAGGTAATAAATAATAGATGTACACCTGAAACAACCACAATTGCGGGAACTGGGACCACGTATGTGTTCTTATCAGTTTATATAGATTACTAGTTAGGTGGTGCAAAGATATAGAAATTAGAATAACAAGGTAGTAGCGAAGCAGAGAAAGTATAGAAGTGCATCCAGTTTGTCTTACCTTATCATATCTTGTGTTAACCTTATGATTCCCGTCATCATGGTGTTGTCTTGTATTCAGTTAAATTCATGTCTTGTTGCTTTTACCTGTTCACATGCTGAAAGTTACTGAACTTACCATACTTTATGTCTGACTCTGTCTTCTTTCACTTTCTTGTCTTCCGTTCCCCCCTAGGTTTGTAGGGAGGGAATATTACTACTTAGTCCAGTTTTCTTTCCAAGTTGAAGATTAGTCGAAGCTTTGCTGGGATTCTCTTTTCCATTGCTATGGCTGGCTCACGCTACATTGGGGAATATAAATGTTATTTTATGCTTCTTTATTTTGTAAGACAGATATTCTGGTATTGGAAAAGAATTGTTGTACAAACTATTTTATCAATAAAGTAAATTCCTATTTTTCGTTGTTTTAATTTTGTTTGTCTTGTAATTTATCTGTATCTTTTACCTAAAACTCTCCATCGAAGTTAAGGCATTCCCTTTGTGAGTGAACTTAATGGATGTGGGGTGTTACACCTTCCCAAAGACTAACTGATATGGTGACATTCCTAGATTGGTTTTGTAAGCAGTGAAAAATGCCCAAAGTGCATCAATAAGTTTTAAGGACCAATCTTTTCTATTGGAATTCACGGTTTTCTCAAGAGTTTGTTTGATTTGTCTATTGGAAACTTCTACTTGTCCACTAGTTTGTGGATGGTAAGGGGTCGACAGCTTGTGTGTGATTGAATACTTCTTGAGAAAGGACTCAAAAGAACGATTACAAAAGTGAGTGCCATTATCGCTAATGATAGCTCAAGGTGTGCCAAAGCATGAAAAGATGTTTTCTTTGAGGAATTTGATAACAACCTTGTTATCGTTGGTTTTGGTCAGGATGGCTTCAACTCATTTTGAGACATAGTCTACCACAAGCAAGATGTAAAGATTCCCAAACGAGTTAGGGAATGGTCCCATGAAATCGATGCCCCAAACATTGAATAACTCAATCACTAAAATGGGGTTGAGGGGCATCATGTTTCGCTTAGTGATTCGACCCGTTCTTTGACATCGATCACATTTAGAGCAAAATTCGAAAGCGCCACGGAAGAGTGTGGGCCAATAAAAACTACTTTGTAATACTTTTGCAGCAGTTTTTCTTGCTCTAAAATGACTGCCACAAACATGGTCATGTGAGAAAGAGAGAATACTTTGGTGTTCATGATCGGGTACACACCTTCGAATGATTTGGTCTAGACAGTATTTGAAAAGATATGGGTCGTCCCAATAGAAATTTCGAACTTTAGAGAGAAAATTTTGCCTATCTTGTTTCGACCATTCAATGGGTGTTTGTTGCGTGACAAGATAATTCACAATGTCAGTGTACCAAGTGGTGTTAGAGATGGAAAGGATTTGTTCGTCGGGAAAATAGTCATCGATTTGGGTGTCATCAATATTTTCGTGCATAATTCGAGAGAGATAATCAGCTACAACATTCTCAGAACCCTTTTTATCTCGTATTTCTATGTAAAATTCTTGAAGAAGAAGAATCCAATGAATTAAGCGGGCCTTGGCATCCTTTTTAGAAAGCAAAAATCGTAAGGCGGCATGGTCAGTGTAAACTATGACTTTGGATCCTATGAGACATGGTCTGAATTTCTCAAAAGCGAAGACAACTGCCAAAAATTCCTTTTCAGTAGTAGAGTAATTCAATTGGGCCTCATTTAAGGTTTTGCTTGCATGGTAAATGACTCGAGGGATTTTATCGATTCGTTGGCCCAAGATGGTCCCAATCGCAAAATCAGAAGCGTCACATATAAGTTCGAAGGGTTGAGTACAATTAGGGGGTTGAATGATGGGAGTTGTGGTCAAGATTGACTTAAGAGTTTCAAAAGATGTTTTGCAATCATTGGAAAATTCAAACTTGACGTCTTTGGCAAGTAAGTTTGAGAGAGGTTTTGAATTTTTTGAGAAATCCTTGATGAATCTTCTATAGAATCTCGCATGGCCAAGAAATGAAAGAACATCCTTAACGGACTTAGGAGGGGTAGATTAGCAATCAAATCGATTTTGGATTTATCGACTTCAAGGCCATCTTTTGAGATGACATGACCTAGAACTATCCCTCTTTTTATCATGAAATGACATTTTTCCCAATTAAGCACGAGTGATTTCCCCTTACAATGTGTTAGGACGAGTTCTAAATGAGTGAGACATTGGGAAAAAGATGATCCGTAGATTGAAAAATCATCCATAAATATTTCCAAGAATTCTTCCACCATATCAGAGAAAATACTCATCATGCACCTTTGGAAAGTCGCGGAGGCATTACAAAGAACAAAAGGCATGCAACGATAAGTAAAGGTTCCAAAGGGACAAGTAAAGGTGGTCTTATGTTGATCCTCTAAAGCAACAGGGATTTGGTTATAGCCAGAGTATCCATCGAGAAAACAATAGTACTCATGTCCCGCTAAGCGTTCGAGCATTTGGTCAATAAAAGGCAAGGGAAAATGGTCTTTTCGTGTGGTTGAGTTGAGCTTTCGATAGTCGATACACACACGCCATTTTGTTTTGATTTTTGTTGGGACGGGCTCATTACTTTCATTTTTGATCACTGTGACTCCCGATTTCTTTGGTACAACTTGTACCTGACTCACCCAAGTACTATCAGAGATGGGGTAGATGATGTTATTGTCTAGACATTTGATTATCTCCTCCTTGACCACTTTTCTCATGTTTGGGTTTAATCGCCTTTGAGCCTCACGGGTGGGTTTAGCCTCATCAACCAAATGTATGTGATGTTCCACAATTGATGGGCTAATTCCTTTTATATCGCTCAGTTCCCACCCCCAAAGCATCTTTATTTTCCTGCAAAATTTCTAAGAGTTTTTCTTCTTGGTCCTCGGTAAGATCAGAGGCCAAGATTACAGGAAAAGTTTCCGAGGAGTCTAAGTATGCGTACTTAAGGTCTTGTGGCAAGGGTTTGAGGTCTAACTTAGGACGACCTTTAGTGTTAACATTGGTCAACATTCCTTGGTTAGATTCAGATGACGAAGGATTGGAGTCAAGAAATTCATTCAGTTCAGAAATGTATTCGAGTTCATCAAAATCGGAGTCGAAATGGTCAAGACACATTTTCAAGGCTTCAGAAGTGTCATTAGAGGTTTCATCAACTATGGTTTGAGTCATGTCGATTTCATTGATCTCAAAATCCCTAGGTTGTTTGTTGAGATTAAAGATGTTTAGCTCAATGGTTAGGTGTCCAAAGGAAAGTCGGAGTTGACTGTTACTACAATTAATGACAGAATTTGAGGTTGCTAAGAAAGGGCGTCCTAATATCAACGGTATTTGAACATTGGGATTTGAGACAGGCTCGGTTTCTAGAACTATGAAATCGACAAGGAAGTAAAACTGTTTGATCTGTATCAAGACATCTTCGATTATTCCCAATGGCTTTTTGACAGATTGATCAGCTAGCTGAAGAGTGATGTTTGTTGGTTTAATCTCCCCTAGTCTAAGTTGATGGTAAACGGTGTAAGGGAGAAAATTGACACTGGCACCAAGATCAAGTAGAGCACAAGAGATGTGAGTGTTTCCTATTTTACAATCAATCGTAGGGCAGCCAGGGTCTTTGTACTTGACTGGGGCAAAACTCGATAGAATAGAGCTTGTATTCGCAGTTAGAAAGGCAGTTTTTGGGACATTAGTCGCACGTTTTTATGTGCACAATTCCTTAAGACATTTAGCATATTGAGGAATTTGTTCAATGGTGTCTAAAAGAGGAATATTCACATGGACTTGTTTGAAAATTTCCAAAATTTTATCAAAATTTGCTGCTTTCTTCTTATTATTGAGTCTATGAGGAAATGGAGCTACTGGTTTTTCGACTCTGTGACCAGTTTCATCATTCGAAGAAGAAGGTTTATCCACGGAAAAAGAAGGTGGTAAAGTTGTAGAAGATGGAATGTTGGTATTGCCAACATCGATTTTCGAAGGTGGGTCGGGTTTGCCGACACTGGGAGAAGAACTGTTGGGATTGCCAATATTTGATGAGAATGGAGGTTTAGAAGAATTGGCATTTGTAGCCGATGGGTGATCATCAAGATTTGGCATTGTGGTCGAGTTCGAAGGTTCGCCAGGGTTGCCCACATTATTATCAATCCTCTTTCTAGGTCGAAGGGTTGTAATAGCATTGACCGGATTATGGTTTTCGTTCTCACAAGAATTTATAGCACGAGAGTTATATTTTGGATTCACCTCGAGTTGACTAGGAAACTTTCCTTTCTCATTATTTTTCATTAGTTCTTTCATCATATTCATTGTTTGGTCGAGTTTAGTGTCGTTTGAGTTCATGTTAGCTTCGTGAGAGTTCAACTGTTTCTCTAAATGCACAATTTCTTGTGACGATTGAGATGGTTAAGAGGATTGGTTTGATGATTGAAAGTTGGGGTGCCTATAAGGCTCTTTGGATTGAGGAGCAGCTTGAGAGGTTTGAGAATTGGGAGGTTGAGCTTGGTAATTCGGATTTGGAATAAAAGGCTGCACGTGAGATGGGTTAGCCGAATTATTGAGGTTTGACCAAGAAAAATTTGGGTGGTTCCTCGAACTAGGATTGTACGTGGATGAGTAAGGATTGTTTTGAGCTACAACATTAGCTTAGTCCTGAGAGTTATAGTCGGGTAGCCCTTCTCCGGCTTGAGGAGTTTGATTATCTAAGGAAATTTGACTTGGGTCCACAACATGCACTCCTCTAGTTGAAGTACGAATGGGAACACGAATTGATTCCCATTGCATATTCTTTTCTGAATAATCTTCTAAAAATTGCCAAGCTTCATCGGTTGTCTTAGACATAAAGTTTCCTCCACACATTGATTCTAGTTGAGTTCTAGTCTGATAGTTTAGCCCTTCATATGCAATTTGACATAAGTGGTCTTTTAGAATTCCATGATGAAGACAACTATATAATAGTTGGTTGAATCTTTCAAAGTATTTTGAAAAAATTTCCCCCTCATTTTGACAAAATTGATTTATCTCGGTTCGAATTTTGAGAGTTTTATGGAAAGGGAAAAACTTTTTCAAGAATGCAGTGATAAATTCATCCCAACTTCTTATGGAATGTTTTGGAAGAGAATTTAGCCATCTTTTAGCGCTTTCAAGTAGTGCAAATGGAATTAGCCTCAGCTTGATCGATTCATTAGACAATTGTTGCATTTTTGTTGTGGATGCATAAAATTCAAATTCACTTAGAAATTCATAAGCATTTTCAGGCCCAGTAAATTTTGGTACCCCTTGAATAAAAGAATGTTTAAGCTCAAAATTGTTTCCTTCAGCTGGTGGGAACACGATGACAGAGGGTTGAGCGGTCCTAGTTGGATAACATCGATCACGAAGAGATAGGGGTCTATCCATTTCGATATTGAGATTTTGAAAATTTTGATGTGCTCGATTTTGATCCCTTGTAACAACCCGTATTTTCAATAACCTGTTATAACATAAATCGAGGCAGAATTTAATTCTAAAATTTGAATCAAGGGAAACGGGCTATGCCATTGCGTTCGTCTCAGAAAAATACGCGAAATAGAGTCCGAGTTTTCGAAAATCGGAGTCCGTATGACCCAATTAAGGCCCAACGAAGTTTTCAGAAAATTCCTACGTAAAAACAGATTTCAAATTCAAATCTGAATTTGGGAATTGGGCCAGTTTGGGCCAGGTGGGAGAATTCCCGCCACAGTACCCAAGTCGACAGCCCTGTCGACTTGGGAGTCGACTTGGTCTGACCAGGTCGACAGCCCTGTCGACTTGGCTGTCGACTTGGCTCAGACGACAGGTCCTGCCTGGTGCACCATTTTGGGTTTGTGTTGAGCTTGGGGGCCAGATTCGATTTGGAGGGTTGAGATGAGAACTAGGGTTTAATCCTATGGTCTAAATCACTAGCCTAATCTATAAATAAGACCCTAACCTACCCTAAATCCTCATTATTCATCCTAGCAACTAAACTATGGAAAAATCAATCCTCTCATGGCCTCCACTCTCTTCATCAAATTCCTAAATCAATTTCTAAGAGATTTCCATGCATACAAGTGTATTTAGACTTGTATGATCCCCTTTAGCTTGCATTAAAGTCTTGTTTCTCTACTTGGCATCATAAAGGAGGAGTCTTAATCAAGTTTGCTTGCATTTTTGGGGTTTAATTAGTTGCATAAGGGGTTTCTTACATTTGCTATACTCATTTGAGTCCGCATAAGCATTGTAAGCCCTATTCCTCTCATACTTGAACTTTGAAGTTAAATGCATGATATGCTAGTTGTCATATGTTATGCAAGTTTGTTTATGCAAGTATGATATGCAAGTTGTCATATGTTATGCAAGTTTGTTTATGCAAGTATGATATGCAAGTTGTCATATGTTATGCAAGTTTGTTTATGCAAGTATGATATGCAAGTTGTCATATGTTATGAAAGTTTGTTTATGCAAGTTGTCATATGTTATGCAAGTTTGTTTATGCAAGTATGATATGCAAGTTGTCATATGTTATGCAAGTTTGTTCATGCAAGTATGATATGCAAGTTGTCATATGTTATGCAAGTTTGTTTATGCAAGTATGATATGCAAGTTGTCATATGTTATGCAAGTTTGTTTATGCAAGTATGATATGCAAGTTGTCATATGTTATGCAAGTTTTATTATGCAAGTTTGTTATGCAAGTGTCATATGATATGCAAGTATGTTATGCAAGTTTGGGTTGGTCATATGGTTCATGTTATCATGTTATGCAAGCTTATTTTGAGTATGTGAACATAAAGCTTCAAGCTTTATGCCAAAGGTTGCATTTTGGCAACATGTAAGTTATCATATCACTTATGATAACTTGCATGTGAGGCCAAATGCGAACTTGTGGCCATTTTTACATGTCATTTAGCACCATGTATTATGAATATGCCAAGTTTGGTTTTATGCATGTTTTGGGGCCTAAAAATGTGATATGCAAGTGTGTGAACACATGAACATTTCATATGCCACCATGTTGAGCTTGTGGCTTTTACACTTTTATGTCATGATTATGCCAAGTTCCCTCTTTCTATCCTTTATGCGCTAGTGCGATATGTAAGCGATGGGATTGCGTTTGGGGTTGGGTAAACTTAAAAGACATAAAAACATGAGCTTGGGAATTTACCTATTAAGTTAGGTCTACCCATTGGGAATTTATCTATTAAGTTAGGTCTACCCAATTGCTTGAAAATTTGTAACGTGTTTTGGAAACATGATGGACATGACACTTAGAAAAGATAAGTGTGACCAACTCGAGGTTGGGTTGACTTTGTAGCGTAAACCTACCCGGAACCGACCGGCCTAACTAGTTGCTACAAACAATAGGACCCAATGTGAGAAGTTGGCCATGTTGTACCTTGAACCCGAGGTTAGACCAAGTTGTGGTGTAAAGCTACCCGGACCCGCCCGGCTTAACTAGTAACTACAACAAAGTCTAATGTGAGAGGTTAAGGCGCATTAATTAATTAATGCCTCATGATTAGGGTTAAGTCATGGACCATTTAATACTTAACCAATTTGGGCTTGGTAGATTAATCGGGGTTAAGTCGTGAACTAGTCGTTACACTTAACCAAGTTAATCCATGATTAGCAAAGGGGTTAAACCGTACTTAACCCACTAGAAAAATCCTAGCAATGGGCTCCACTCCTTCAGTAATCCCTAGTTTGTATCATCATGGCCCTAGGGACTAGGCTAGGGTGGGGGCACGATTACTGAACTGGAGATAAGGGGCCAAAAAGCGACGGCAGGGGGTACGCCGGTGTAGTTCTGGGCGGACTCTGGTCGTGCACATAGTCCGTAGCCGGAGAAAACAAGCACGGGTACCAGTAGATCGAGACTGTGCACTCATGTTTATGGTGTCCAGGGGTTGCCACCCTAGGGCTTGATACACCCGACGGGAGACCCGACACAGTCTGACTACAATCATGTTATTTGGCCGTATTGACACCAACACGCGACGAGTTAGGCTTAGGGAGCCGATCGATTAGACCATTGGGTCGGACCTCGTGGGAAGGTCACCTCATGTTATCGGACCTTGTATTAAGGTCACCTCATGTTATCGGACCTCGTGTTAGGGTCACCTCATGTTATTGGACCTTGTATTAAGGTCACCTCATGTTATCGGACCTCGTGTTAGGGTCACCTCATGTTATTGGACCTTGTATTAGGGTCACTTCATGTTGGGCCAAAGCATGGGCCAAGGGATCAATACTTGTTTACTCAAGTCATGTTAGTTTGCTAGTACACCTGTGGTGCAAAACCTTAATCCTGATTATGCGATGACACCTTTATCTACCTTGGTAGTTAATCATCATGCCAGTATCCTTATGTTCATACCTGCTGCTCTTGTCAGTTAACTTTATCAGTTTACATTGATTGTAGTAGGGCTTACTCAGTCTTTTTGACTGACCTGTTTCTTTTCGCCTCTTTTCTTCCGTTCCCCCCCAGGTTCTCAGGGAGGGAATACAGGAGCTTAGCTTGGATCTTACCTGCTTTCTTGGATAGCTCATGTATGCTTTGGACTTGAGCTCGCTATGGTTTTTCTGCTTTGGGGGATAGCTACTTTATGTTTTGCTTTTCAGTTTCAGATGATGTTGTCTTAGGTACTAGACTTATTTATTTGGAAAAATTGACATTATGATGTACTAGACTTGTTTGTAATGGTTTGAAAATCTTCCGCTATTTTATCTATGTTATTTACTCTGTTTACATATATACATATGTTCTTGTTCTGCCTTGATATATCATTATGCATGTTTACCTGATTCAAACGCCCCTCCAAAGTCAGAGTGCTTGCAAGAGCCACCCTGGCGGAGGCGGGGTGTTACATCCCTAAAGTTCGGAAAGTTTTGATTTACTCGATTTTGATCCAACTCGTTTGGAAAATTTTGGTTTATTTTAGAACCCCTAGGAGAATTTTGTTGGCTAACACTTTTTTCACTCATTGTTGTTAAATGCACACACGGAAAAATCCTAGACTTAAGGTTGACACAAGAAGCTCCTAATCAAAATAAATAACGAACATAAGTTTATCTTATTAGTTGATAATCTCGATTTGAAGGGGGAAGAGGGTCTTATGGTCGTTCACGTATAATATAAATACTAAGGGATACGACCAATGTTTTACGTGTAGTATGCAACCTCTTTTGCTAAAAGTTCAATAAATTGAACTAATATATATCCGCGATCAAACCCTTGAGAAAATCAATTTCACAAAATACACTTTTTCAGTTAAATATTTTGCAAATCAAATTAGATAAATGATTGACAAAGTTAATTTGCTAGAATGTCGAAAAATTCCTGATGTAATACGAATCACTATCCTTTACAAAAGGAATAGAACGAATTCCACACAGCAAAATAAATTTTTAAATCTAATATATTTAACCCAATTTGTTTGTCCTATTGAGCTTGAGTTTTTCTCCTAAGGCCAACGTCTAATCAATTTTTATTTAGGTCCAAGGTGTAATAACCCGGAAATTCTGGGCCAGTTTAAAATTTTTATTTTGGCAATTTTGGCGAATTTTGATTATTTAAAATGAATTATTTTAAATAATATCGACGAGAAATTTATTTAGAATATAATTCGAACGTATATATTATATACGTCGTCGTTAGAATATAAATATTTATATATAATTATAAATAGAATTGAAAATGACGCGGTAGTTCGATAATTCGATTTCAAACTTCAATTGAATGTACCGGGTGCAAAACAATCCGGATTTTAGTGAAACCAAAATTAATGGGATCTAATTGTGAATATCTTTCTAACGAATCCGAAGAATCGAAATTTCCTAACGGGAATCAAAAGATATGTCCAGTTGAAAATTCTGAATAGTCGCTATGGAATTCAGGCCCTTAAAAATGGACATTTTGCAAATGACCTCGGATTTCGACGAAACCAGTTTTGTTGGGTCCGTGGTGTTAAGTTATTGCTAGATTCCAAATTTCATAATTTTTCGAATCAATATGTAAGCGTGGTAAAGGAAAACGTGTTTTGACCATTTCAGTTGATTTTAATCGACTGGGAATTGGCCATTTTTCATACGGTCTCAGAATTCGACGAAACTAGTTTTGTTAGGACCGTATCGTCAATACGAAGCTAGAAAATATTTTTCTAAAATTTTTAGAGTTCGTATGGGGCCCCGGTAATTTGAAATGTACGTTTGAAAATTCAATATAAGGATTTAAATGAAAATTCAACAGAAACTGATTGTAACGATCAAACCAGCTTACGATACATATCCCATTGCGTTCGGAATGGGGGTATTTAGCTATGGGCGACAGTCGTTGAGTTCAGATTGGGGTTCGTTTGAAAAGTCAACCTTTTAGTAAATTAAAGAAAAATAAAATAAAATTAATATATATATTCTCTCCTTTATACCCCCCCGATTCATTTCAGAAGCAAAAAAAAAAAAAAACCCTAGATATCGACGGCCGCCCCCCCCTGAAGCGCCGCCGCCCATCGCCGCACCTCCCCCCCTCCCTCGACGAGCCCACCGAAGCCCCCCTCCCTCGACGAGCCCACCGAAGTCCCCCCTCCCTCGACGAGCCCACCGAAGCCCCCCTCCCTCGACGAGCCCACCGAAGCCCCCTCGTATGCGATGCTGAAGCCGCCGACCCCCCCTTTGCTGCTGTTCGGCGATGAAGGACCCCCCCCTTGCTGCTGTTCGGCGATGAAGGACCCCCCCCCCTCCTGTAAGTTTTTTTTCTTATTTGTTTAAATTATTTTTATGTATTTAAAAACTGATTTTTAAGTTTAGTAAAAACTGATTTTTTAGTTAAGTAAAAACTGATTTTTAAGTTTAGTAAAAACTGATTTTTTAGTTTAGTAAAAACTGATTTTTTAGTTAAGTAAAAACTGATTTTTAAGTTTAGTAAAAACTGATTTTTTAGTTAAGTAAAAACTGATTTTTTAAGTTAAATAAAAACTGAATTTTATAAAAGTATAAAAACTGATTTTTAAAATGATTTATAAACTAAAAGGAGATTAGAAAGTCGAGATAAAAATATGATTTTTATATAGTGAACTTCGAATTAAAAATATGATTTTTATATAGTGAACTTCGAATTAAAAATATGATTTTTATATAGTGAACTTCGAATTAAAAATATGATTTTTATATATTGAATAGCGAAGTAAAAACTCGATTTTTACATATGTAGTGAAAGCGGACAACGAAGGTGACAAAAAGGCGAAACGACGAAGACTTCTGCAAAGGAAGAGCCATGGAGCTAGGATAGCTATATGTGAGAACTTCTCACCTTTCAATTTAATTTTTCTAGTTATATATATATATATATATATATACTAGGATGTAGACGGTGTTTAGTAGCACCCGACACCCGTCCACAGACCATGGACTTGTTTGTTTGGTTGTGTAGTTGGTTAGATTACTTGATTTGAATTTGGTTGTTTGGTGAAATTGAATTGTTTGGTGAAATGAATGGATTGATTGATATGTGAATGGCGTGGGCCTTCACTAGACCGGGGATAAGGCTAGGCCTTGTCCCGTTTCTAGTATCGTGCCGTTATGCCGCCGAAATTTTCTAAAATATGTTAGAAAAATAAAAATATCATTTTATTGAATAAATGAATTGAATAGAAATTCATAGGTTGAAATAAAATGTTTTATCGTTAAAAATATAATTTTTAACGTGAATGTGAAAATAGTGAAGCGAATAAATAAATATTCATTTACAAACCAGATGGTTTGTTTATGTACACTTATTTGAATGACATTGATTGGGACGATAAATTTTACACATCGCCCAACTGCACAACTAAAATCTGTGTTTGATTGTTTGAAACCCCACACGGGTGTTGGGATGAAATTTGAAGTTCACTCATCCTAATTGATTAAATGTGTCGATCGATTGATTGACAGGCTGTTATAAGCGTTGAATATCTATATTTGATGCTTATACAGTGTAGTGCACTTTGGTTGATGGTTGATTATTTTTCAATGTAATTATATACATGTGTTGTATGAAAATCCATATAATTAACTTTATATGGTAATTGATTGGGCCTCATTCCAATTTGAAAAATAAAGAATATTATAAAATAAAAGTTCATGTGTTGACAGTACTCATTCATTGAGATTGGTCATGTGTTGAACGAAATATTTTGATAATAACAACTATTTTGAAAAAGAAATATTTGAAATAGAATATTTGAAAATAGAAATTTATGAAGCCGTGTTGATTAGATTGACGCCATTTTGACGTAAACGATATTTATATCGATTTTATTCATTTTAAAATGAATATTGAAAAGTAATCTCGAAATCGAATATTTTGAATTGAATTGAATTGAAAACGATTTCGAAATGAATTGAATTGAAAACGATTTTGACTTGAATTGAATTGAAAACGATTTCGAAATGAATTGAATTGAAAACGATTTCGAAATGAATTGAATTGAAAACGATTTTGAATTGAATTGAATTGAAAACGATTTCGAAATGAATTGAATTGAAAACGATTTTGAATTGAATTGAATTGAATTGAATTGAAAACGATTTCGAAATGAATTGAATTGAAAACGATTTCGAAATGAATTGAATTGAAAACGATTTCGAATTGAATTGAATTGAAAACGATTTCGAATTGAATTGAATTGAAAACGATTTCGAATTGAATTGAATTGAAAACGATTTCGAAATGAATTGAATTGAAAACGATTTCGAAATGAATTGAATTGAAAACGATTTCGAAACGAATTGAATTGAAACGAATTCAAGTTGAATTGAAAGCGAATTGAAATGAATTCAAATTGAATTGAAATTTGAATTGAATAGAAATGAATTTTGAAACGAATTTATAAAGAAGAATTCAATTTTGCTTTGAATTGAAATGGAAGTTGAAATAGGTTTTGAAACGATTTTAAAACTATTTATATAATTCGTTTTAAATAGAAATCGACGAAATATATTATATATATATTATATATATAATATAATGGCCTGAATAGAACGCGCCGCGCCGCGGCAGTTCGTGAATTTCGACCATTTATTTCAAACGGACTTTGCGGGAGATCCGACCGTCAGATTCTCCTAAAACCGGAACCGTTGGGTTCGTATCGAAAAGAGCTTTCTAATGAATATTTGAAATTAGAAATCTAACGGTTGGATTTGGAATTATGTCCAAATCAAATTAGAAAAAGGTCGCTGTAAGTGCAGTTCGATGGCCATTGGTGGAAATCGACTGTACGGGCCTTGATAAAATTATTAAAAATAGTAATAATTTGTGTAAAATCATAAGAAATGATTTGTGAAGATTTGGGATGAAAAACTCCATATTTGAAAAGATAAAAATAGATTTTTATCGAAATGAACTAGTTTTGAACTAGAAATATAATTCTATTTATTTTTAAATAAATAAATTGAATTTGAAAAGGGTTTTAAAAATAACCAGAATTTCCAATGATTGCATTGGAGTGGATTTGAATCGAAATTGTCTTTGGAATATTTCGATGTCGGAA
Organism: Allium sativum; assembly: GCA_030737875.1. Classification (NCBI taxonomy): domain Eukaryota; kingdom Viridiplantae; phylum Streptophyta; class Magnoliopsida; order Asparagales; family Amaryllidaceae; genus Allium; species Allium sativum. The sequence goes on from CM060925.1 coordinate 278,258,198, forward strand.
TTCGGGATTATGCAGATGTTGTTATGGAAATTTGAAAGATATATATATTTATATCGTTATTTCCAATACGACATTTGTTAATCGTAGAATTTGATATTGAATATAAGCCGGGATATTTTCTATTCAGAGCCTTGTATTTAATATTAAATGTGATTTGGGTTTGTCGTGAATGGTGTCTTCACTAACACTGTTCTTGGACCCAGTTGAGAAAAGATTAAATCTTTTTATTTAGATTTAATGAAGTGTACCAATTAAATAATATTTAATTGGAATTGAATTAATATTGATTTTTGGGTTTATCGTGAACAGTGTTTTAAATAACACTCGTTCTTTAACCCGATAATTAATGAATGTGATTTTGGGTTTATCGTGAACCGTGTTTTAAATGACACTGATTCTTTAACCCAGTCGAAGATTAAAACTAAGTGGAGTTTTAATGAATCTTTAATTAGATTGAAATAATCGAAATGGAGTATCACCAGTTTTGCTCCAGGCGATAGTTAAATCTTCAATTAGATTTGAACGTGAAATGGTAATTGAATTTACCGATAACACCGTGGTGTTAGATATGAAGTATAACCAGTTTTACTTCATGGGATGAATAGGTTGGGATTGGAGAAATTAAAACAAATGATTACTTCGGTAAGGTTCGTTAATCCCGACTAGTTTGAATTGATATTCAAAAATAGATTAAAGAATAAATTCAAAGAATTTATCTTTGATAAAATTAATGGGAACCTTTCCCTATGAATGTGAAATTTAGAAACTAACTGTCGGTTAGCCAAGCAGAATGGTTTTCTGGATATTGATCTGATGTTGGTTTCGGCCTTCGGGGTTTATATTTGGGAAATTATTCTCTTGATTAATTTACGGTTAGTGACTGATGAGTTGGAATGAGGCGTATGTTGTGATTGTGTAACACTTATTTAAAATATACGCGAGTTATTCGGAAAGATCGGGTTTATCCCATTCTGAATAACTGATACGACGATAAGTCGAAGATGAAGACGATGGTCGAAGACCGGAGGTCTTCACGTTGTTTGGGTGATAACTGATGATCTTGATTGGGCTGTACACCCAAGAAGATGGAAACAGTTGGTGATCGTCCAGACGTACTTGGAGATCGATGGATATGCGGGGTACTAGGTGCTCCCGGTTTCGTTCAGACCCAGAACGGACTTGTAAATGGACTGTGTGTCTGACATCAGATTTCATTCTGTGTGACTGATATCGGTTGCATAGGATGGTTTGCCTGTGTGGCATGCTAAGATGCAAATGATCAAGGCTTCTGTTGAAAAGCAAAGTCTTGTGGTGATGATCAAAGCACGGCCTTTGTGGCGTAGCTTTGTGTAACGTTTACTTCGCGAGTTTCACACCCGGTATGAACCAAAAACGAGAGACGGACCTCAGGGAGGGCCTGCGTTTCCTCCTAGCTAGAAGTGGCGTCAGTGGTTTTACACGCCCTGACGAGTTTGACTTATGTGGTTGTTGCTGTTGCGAGGCGCCTCGGTTAGATCGGACGATCCGGGTCCGATGGAGTCATTCGTTGGCTCGCTTATGCCCCAAAGGGCGGCGAAACGCAGTGTTCAGGATTTAAGTTTAATCCACATCGGTGGACCGGCCCTGTCGCTCCAAGGGTCGATGCGTTCTGATCCTGAGACTCGGGCTAGGCAGTCTCGAATCGGTTGAGGACTATCTTTTGCCTCGGTTCATAGACGGAAATCCAATTTCCAAATACGTGACTTTGCGGTTTTATTTGTAAACCTATATATGGCGACATAGTGGCATGGGACGCTCATGCCGCCTATGATTGATACTTATGATTTGAAGTTGTTTTATGCACTATGCACTTATAATAGTATCAAACGATTTGTTTTAACCGTATCAAGCATTCTTTGGCTGTTATAAGGGAAAACCCTATCCCCCGGCTTGCGTTGCATTGTGTGATAGGACCTGGGTCTTATAACAGCTTCATTTTTCTTTATTTAGCATTGCGCTGTTTGTTATATGCACTGGTATTCTTGGGAGGAAACCCGTTCCGTGTTATACGGCATGGTCCCTTGATTTACCTAACTTTCAAATAAAGATTAATAACTGTTTTAGTTCTCACACCAGTCACATGACTGACCTGGAGTTTATTGTTTTAACCTAAACTCTGGGTGCCCTTATTTTGACACGGGCAGCTAGTAGTTTTGGTTTTGCAGATTTATATTCATAGGATCCTGGTTTACAGCTGGAACGATATCCGGAAAGCTTTGTATCCGTATATCTTCTTCTAGTTGTGTATTGTATTATTTTCCGCTGCTATGTATTTAAATGTAATTTAAATCTCTGATATTTCTGTGTAATATTCCTTTATACTCTGTATATTCTTGTAATCTGATGCACTGTTGTAATATATATAGTGAAATGTTCTTCTGTATGCGTTCTGTTTTGTCCTGTTCTCAAAACGATAGGGCGTTTCGAACGGCCTGGATCGGTTTAGCGACTGGTTCGGACCGAGCGAAATTCCTTGCCGTCACAGTTGGTATCAGAGCTTTGGTTTACAAAGTTCAGAGAACAAGGCACATTAGAACCATACGAAAGAATTCATCGGATATTGGATTAGTAATATCCAACGAGGATGACTCGTTAGAGATGGGATCAGTAGTATCCTAGGACGAGTGTGAAGAGTATATATTTTTTTTAAAAATGAAAACCAATTTTGTTTTGAAAATATAAATCAACTATTCGTATTTGATTATTTATTTTGAAATTGAATTGGGCAATCCAGTATATAAAGATTTTGCATATATGTCTTGCAAACGTGTGTTCGAAGTTTTAATATATTGGATAGATATAGAATCCCCCTAGTGCCCGGGAATAATTCTGGTGATGGGGCACTGTCGCCAGTATTTATATTCGAGTGTCGAAGGTGTGATATTTATATATTTCCATTAGACTGGTGTGAGAACCAAAATTAGATAGGGCCTATTGTTGTGATTTGGCATCAAAAATCTGATTTTTGTATATATATCAAATTACGAATTTGAGACTCTAATTCACTAATTGATTGATGTTTGTGTTGTTTGTTCAATTGTTTGGTAATTTTGAACCATTATGCCTAATTTGATCAAATATTGAATTGTATTGAAAATTGGTCGCATTTGTTTGCATATACATATATATCATTGAACAGGTCATAGCAAGAAGGCTAGAGCCAGAGAATAAAATTTGTTTGCCCGACAAATAGGTACATGTTTACTACATAATTTCCTGTTTTGTTTGGGTGATGATGATTTTGTGAGCCTATTGGCTAGCCGCTTGGCTTTTTCTTTTTCTTTTTGAGATCTGAAGGACCGGGGAAGCTATTTAAAATTCCCCGACGCTCCCGGTGCAGGGGAGGTTATGGCGAAATTTTTCGAAAATTTAGGGTGTTAGCCAAATTTTTGAAATTTTGAAAATTCTCAGAAACTAAAGAGTTAGAGAATGGAAGCCAGATCGAACAAAGTGTTGAATAATCAAACCACTTTCGACTTTGTTCCTTTTCGGGGACGAAAAGTTTTAAGTGGGGGAGATTGTAATAACCCGGAAATTCTGGGCCAGTTTAAAATTTTTATTTTGGCAATTTTGGCGAATTTTGATTATTTAAAATGAATTATTTTAAATAATATCGACGTGAAATTTATTTAGAATATAATTCGAACGTATATATTATATACGTCGTCGTTAGAATATAAATATTTATATATAATTATAAATAGATTTGAAAATGACGCGGTAGTTCGATAATTCGATTTCAAACTTCAATTGAATGTACCGGGTGCAAAACAATCCGGATTTTAGTGAAACCAAAATTAATGGGATCTAATTGTGAATATCTTTCTAACGAATCCGAAGAATCGAAATTTCCTAACGGGAATCAAAAGATATGTCCAGTTGAAAATTCTGAATAGTCGCTATGGAATTCAGGCCCTTAAAAATGGACATTTTGCAAATGACCTCGGATTTTGACGAAACCAGTTTTGTTGGGTCCGTGGTGTTAAGTTATTGCTAGATTCCAAATTTCATAATTTTTCGAATCAATATGTGAGCGTGGTAAAGGAAAACGTGTTTTGACCATTTCAGTTGATTTTAATCGACTGGGAATTGGCCATTTTTCATACGGTCTCAGAATTCGACGAAACTAGTTTTGTTAGGACCGTATCGTCAATACGAAGCTAGAAAATATTTTTCTAAAATTTTTAGAGTTCGTATGGGGCCCCGGTAATTTGAAATGTACGTTTAAAAATTCAATATAAGGATTTAAATGAAAATTCAACAGAAACTGATTGTAACGATCAAACCAGCTTACGATACATATCCCATTGCGTTCGGAATGGGGGTATTTAGCTATGGGCGACAGTCGTTGAGTTCAGATTGGGGTTCGTTTGAAAAGTCAACCTTTTAGTAAATTAAAGAAAAATAAAATAAAATTAATATATATATTCTCTCCTTTATACCCCCCCCCGATTCATTTCAGAAGCAAAAAAAAAAAAAACCCTAGATATCGACGGCCGCCCCCCCCTGAAGCGCCGCCGCCCATCGCCGCACCTCCCCCCCTCTCCCTCGACGAGCCCACCGAAGCCCCCCTCCCTCGACGAGCCCACCGAAGCCCCCCTCCCTCGACGAGCCCACCGAAGCACCCTCGTATGCGATGCTGAAGCCGCCGACCCCCTCCCCCCTTTGCTGCTGTTCGGCGATGAAGGACCCCCCCCCTTGCTGCTGTTCGGCGATGAAGGACCCCCCCTTCCTGTAAGTTTTTTTTTCTTATTTGTTTAAATTATTTTTATGTATTTAAAAACTGATTTTTAAGTTTAGTAAAAACTGATTTTTTTAGTTAAGTAAAAACTGATTTTTAAGTTTAGTAAAAACTGATTTTTTAGTTTAGTAAAAACTGATTTTTTAGTTAAGTAAAAACTGATTTTTAAGTTTAGTAAAAACTGATTTTTTAGTTAAGTAAAAACTGATTTTTTAAGTTAAATAAAAACTGAATTTTATAAAAGTATAAAAACTGATTTTTAAAATGATTTATAAACTAAAAGGAGATTAGAAAGTCGAGATAAAAATATGATTTTTATATAGTGAACTTCGAATTAAAAATATGATTTTTATATAGTGAACTTCGAATTAAAAATATGATTTTTATATAGTGAACTTCGAATTAAAAATATGATTTTTATATATTGAATAGCGAAGTAAAAACTCGATTTTTACATATGTAGTGAAAGCGGACAACGAAGGTGACAAAAAGGCGAAACGACGAAGACTTCTGCAAAGGAAGAGCCGTGGAGCTAGGATAGCTATATGTGAGAACTTCTCACCTTTCAATTTAATTTTTCTAGTTATATATATATATACTAGGATGTAGACGGTGTTTAGTAGCACCCGACACCCGTCCACAGACCATGGACTTGTTTGTTTGGTTGTGTAGTTGGTTAGATTACTTGATTTGAATTTGGTTGTTTGGTGAAATTGAATTGTTTGGTGAAATGAATGGATTGATTGATGTGTGAATGGCGTGGGCCTTCACTAGACCGGGGATAAGGCTAGGCCTTGTCCCGTTTCTAGTATCGTGCCGTTATGCCGCCGAAATTTTCTAAAATATGTTAGAAAAATAAAAATATCATTTTATTGAATAAATGAATTGAATAGAAATTCATAGGTTGAAATAAAATGTTTTATCGTTAAAAATATAATTTTTAACGTGAATATGAAAATAGTGAAGCGAATAAATAAATATTCATTTACAAACCAGATGGTTTGTTTATGTACACTTATTTGAATGACATTGATTGGGACGATAAATTTTACACATCGCCCAACTGCACAACTAAAATCTGTGTTTGATTGTTTGAAACCCCACACGGGTGTTGGGATGAAATTTGAAGTTCACTCATCCTAATTGATTAAATGTGTCGATCGATTGATTGACAGGCTGTTATAAGCGTTGAATATCTATATTTGATGCTTATACAGTGTAGTGCACTTTGGTTGATGGTTGATTATTTTTCAATGTAATTATATACATGTGTTGTATGAAAATCCATATAATTAACTTTATATGGTAATTGATTGGGCCTCATTCCAATTTGAAAAATAAAGAATATTATAAAATAAAAGTTCATGTGTTGACAGTACTCATTCATTGAGATTGGTCATGTGTTGAACGAAATATTTTGATAAGAAATATTTGAAATAGAATATTTGAAAATAGAAATTTATGAAGCCGTGTTGATTAGATTGACGCCATTTTGACGTAAACGATATTTATATCGATTTTATTCATTTTAAAATGAATATTGAAAAGTAATCTCGAAATCGAATATTTTGAATTGAATTGAATTGAAAACGATTTCGAAATGAATTGAATTGAAAACGATTTTGACTTGAATTGAATTGAAAACGATTTCGAAATGAATTGAATTGAAAAAGATTTCGAAATGAATTGAATTGAAAACGATTTTGAATTGAATTGAATTGAAAACGATTTCGAAATGAATTGAATTGAAAACGATTTTGAATTGAATTGAATTGAAAACGATTTTGAATTGAATTGAATTGAAAACGATTTCGAAATGAATTGAATTGAAAACGATTTCGAAATGAATTGAATTGAAAACGATTTCGAATTGAATTGAATTGAAAACGATTTCGAATTGAATTGAATTGAAAACGATTTTGAATTGAATTGAATTGAAAACGATTTCGAAATGAATTGAATTGAAAACGATTTCGAAATGAATTGAATTGAAAACGATTTCGAAATGAATTGAATTGAAAACGATTTCGAAACGAATTGAATTGAAACGAATTCAAGTTGAATTGAAAGCAAATTGAAATGAATTCAAATTGAATTGAAATATGAATTGAATAGAAATGAATTTTGAAACGAATTTATAAAGAAGAATTCAATTTTGCTTTGAATTGAAATGGAAGTTGAAATAGGTTTTGAAACGATTTTAAAACTATTTATATAATTCGTTTTAAATAGAAATCGACGAAATATATTATATATATATTATATATATAATATAATGGCCTGAATAGAACGCGCCGCGCCGCGGCAGTTCGTGAATTTCGACCATTTATTTCAAACGGACTTTGCGGGAGATCCGACCGTCGGATTCTCCTAAAACCGGAACCGTTGGGTTCGTATCGAAAAGAGCTTTCTAATGAATATTTGAAATTAGAAATCTAACGGTTGGATTTGGAATTATGTCCAAATCAAATTAGAAAAAGGTCGCTGTAAGTGCAGTTCGATGGCCATTGGTGGAAATCGACTGTACGGGCCTTGATAAAATTATTAAAAATAGTAATAATTTGTGTAAAATCATAAGAAATGATTTGTGAAGATTTGGGATGAAAAACTCCATATTTGAAAAGATAAAAATAGATTTTTATCGAAATGAACTAGTTTTGAACTAGAAATATAATTCTATTTATTTTTAAATAAATAAATTGAATTTGAAAAGGGTTTTAAAAATAACCAGAATTTCCAATGATTGCATTGGAGTGGATTTGAATCGAAATTGTCTTCGGAATATTTCGATGTCGGAATTCGGGATTATGCAGATGTTGTTATGGAAATTTGAAAGATATATATATTTATATCGTTATTTCCAATACGACATTTGTTAATCGTAGAATTTGATATTGAATATAAGCCGGGATATTTTCTATTCAGAGCCTTGTATTTAATATTAAATGTGATTTGGGTTTGTCGTGAATGGTGTCTTCACTAACACTGTTCTTGGACCCAGTTGAGAAAAGATTAAATCCTTTTATTTAGATTTAATGAAGTGTACCAATTAAATAATATTTAATTGGAATTGAATTAATATTGATTTTTGGGTTTATCGTGAACAGTGTTTTAAATAACACTCGTTCTTTAACCCGATAATTAATGAATGTGATTTTTGGTTTATCGTGAACCGTGTTTTAAATGACACTGATTCTTTAACCCAGTCGAAGATTAAAACTAAGTGGAGTTTTAATGAATCTTTAATTAGATTGAAATAATCGAAATGGAGTATCACCAGTTTTGCTCTAGGCGATAGTTAAATCTTCAATTAGATTTGAACGTGAAATGGTAATTGAATTTACCGATAACACCGTGGTGTTAGATATGAAGTATAACCAGTTTTACTTCATGGGATGAATAGGTTGGGATTGGAGAAATTAAAACAAATGATTACTTCGGTAAGGTTCGTTAATCCCGACTAGTTTGAATTGATATTCAAAAATAGATTAAAGAATAAATTCAAAGAATTTATCTTTGATAAAATTAATGGGAACCTTTCCCTATGAATGTGAAATTTAGAAACTAACTGTCGGTTAGCCAAGCAGAATGGTTTTCTGGATATTGATCTGATGTTGGTTTCGGCCTTCGGGGTTTATATTTGGGAAATTATTCTCTTGATTAATTTACGGTTAGTGACTGATGAGTTGGAATGAGGCGTATGTTGTGATTGTGTAACACTTATTTAAAATATACGCGAGTTATTCGGAAAGATCGGGTTTATCCCATTCTGAATAACTGATACGACGATAAGTCGAAGATGAAGACGATGGTCGAAGACCGGAGGTCTTCACGTTGTTTGGGTGATAACTGATGATCTTGATTGGGCTGTACACCCAAGAAGATGGAAACAGTTGGTGATCGTCCAGACGTACTTGGAGATCGATGGATATGCGGGGTACTAGGTGCTCCCGGTTTCGTTCAGACCCAGAACGGACTTGTAAATGGACTGTGTGTCTGACATCGGATTTCATTCTGTGTGACTGATATCGGTTGCATAGGATGGTTTGCCTGTGTGGCATGCTAAGATGCAAATGATCAAGGCTTCTGTTGAAAAGCAAAGTCTTGTGGTGATGATCAAAGCACGGCCTTTGTGGCGTAGCTTTGTGTAACGTTTACTTCGCGAGTTTCACACCCGGTATGAACCAAAAACGAGAGACGGACCTCAGGGAGAGCCTGCGTTTCCTCCTAGCTAGAAGTGGCGTCAGTGGTTTTACACGCCCTGACGAGTTTGACTTATGTGGTTGTTGCTGTTGCGAGGCGCCTCGGTTAGATCGGACGATCCGGGTCCGATGGAGTCATTCGTTGGCTCGCTTACGCCCCAAAAGGCGGCGAAACGCAGTGTTCAGGATTTAAGTTTAATCCACATCGGTGGACCGGCCCTGTCGCTCCAAGGGTCGATGCGTTCTGATCCTGAGACTCGGGCTAGGCAGTCTCGAATCGGTTGAGGACTATCTTTTGCCTCGGTTCATAGACGGAAATCCAATTTCCAAATACGTGACTTTGCGGTTTTATTTGTAAACCTATATATGGCGACATAGTGGCATGGGACGCTCATGCCGCCTATGATTGATACTTATGATTTGAAGTTGTTTTATGCACTATGCACTTATAATAGTATCAAACGATTTGTTTTAACCGTATCAAGCATTCTTTGGCTGTTATAAGGGAAAACCCTATCCCCCGGCTTGCGTTGCATTGTGTGATAGGACCTGGGTCTTATAACAGCTTCATTTTTCTTTATTTAGCACTGCGCTGTTTGTTATATGCACTGGTATTCTTGGGACGAAACCCGTTCCGTGTTATACGGCGTGGTCCCTTGATTTACCTAACTTTCAAATAAAGATTAATAACTGTTTTAGTTCTCACACCAGTCACATGACTGACCTGGAGTTTATTGTTTTAACCTAAACTCTGGGTGCCCTTATTTTGACACGGGCAGCTAGTAGTTTTGGTTTTGCAGATTTATATTCACAGGATCCTGGTTTACAGCTGGAACGATATCCGGAAAGCTTTGTATCCGTATATCTTCTTCTAGTTGTGTATTGTATTATTTTCCGCTGCTATGTATTTAAATGTAATTTAAATCTCTGATATTTCTGTGTAATATTCCTTTATACTCTGTATATTCTTGTAATCTGATGCACTGTTGTAATATATATAGTGAAATGTTCTTCTGTATGCGTTCTGTTTTGTCCTGTTCTCAAAACGATAGGGCGTTTCGAACGGCCTGGATCGGTTTAGCGACTGGTTCGGACCGAGCGAAATTCCTTGTCGTCACACAAGGAGTATGCAAATGACCGAATTTAATTGTTTTGGAGCCAAGGAAAGGTAATGAATTCCTCACCTTATGTTTGTTAGGGCTTTGCTCGTAACTAGATTTATTTCAGAATGCACCAAAAACAACAATCAGACACAAATAATTGCAGAAATTAAAAAAAAAAATTGTACAAGCAAGCCATTGCCCCTGCAGAATTTTTTACAAGCAATGTCTATATTTTTTTTCTTTGTAGCAGAGCACCTGTAGAGTTAAGAAAATATTACAGCGGGGTATGGCAGTCCTTCCAGAGCAAATGAATGGTGCTAGTTATTCAAATCCCACCGTTTGCAAATCGGTTGACCTCTGAATCCTTTGTCGCTTTCTTGAATCTGTTTCTTCCTTTGACCTTTGATTTGTTTTGAGGTTTTTTTTCTAGAGAAGAGAAGAAATAAACAAAGGAAAAAAACTAAAACAAAGCTAAAACAAAAACTAAACTAAAAACTGATTAGACTAAATAACACAACTAAAACTCAACTTTAAACGGAACTAAACCAAGCTTGGAAAAAGAAAAAAATTCAAAAGAACTAAGTTTTTTTAAATAAAATGGAAAGGAATTGTAAATAAAAGGGAGGAGAAGGGATGTAAGAAATTAGAAGAAAATTGGCAGCAGAAGAAATACAGAAAAATATGAAGAGAAAAAGTAAAGAACTTAAAGCAATAGAAATGTACAAAAAGGAAATTTTTTCAAAAGAAGAATCTTTTTGTAACCTCTTTTTTTTATTTTTGAAAAAGGGATATTAGGAAAAGAAAGGAAAGAGATGTAAAAGGGGGAAAAATTGCAAAAGAAGGAAGAGATCTAATTATTCAAGTAGAGAATTTATCATAAGGTAGAGAGGAAAGAAAGAAATCAATCAAGAAAAACAAAGGTTGCAAAAATGACTGTTTTTTTTTAATAATTTGTAAAAGGGAAAGAGTTTGTAGGGAAGGAGAAATAAATGGAAAAAGAAAGGAAATTGAAAAGGAAAGAAATTATGAAAATTTGGCAAGTTTTTTTGTTTTTGTTTTTTTGTTTTTTGTTTTTTTGTGAAGGAGAGAATAGGAAAGAAATAAATGAAAAAGAATGGAAAGAGCGATTGTAGGAGATGAAAGAGAAATATAATTGGAAAGCAATCAATAAAAAAATGCAAGTTTTTTAAAGTAAATTTGAACAAGAAGAAAGGGAAAGAAATGAATGGGAAAAAAGGAAAACAAAATGGAAAAGAGGAAAGAAATAAGGAAGATACGAGATTGAAAAAAAAAATTGTAAAAAGAGAAAGAAATAAACAATGAAAATGAAAGGAAAATCAAGGGAAACTAGCAAGTTTTTTTTTCTTATTTAGAAGATTACGGTATAAGCAAACAATACCAAATCAACTAATCGAGATTTTTTTTCTATATATACAAGAAAACAAAAGGGGACAAAATAAAAATAAAACTAACATGAATTAGAAATTAAATAAATAATAAAATTTAATCTTTACCTCCCCAGCAACGGCGCCAAAAACTTGATTGACGCTTTCCTATGAATTAGAAAAGCGCGATTTATGAAATAATACTGCAAGCGTACAGGTCGCGTAATATGTAGGTCGAATCACAGAGAGGTGTTTTAAATCTTATTATTTATCTATTCTTAGGCGAGTTAGGCAAAATCTAGAGATGTTTTTTGAAATAATGTATTAAATTTTCTATTGATCTGAATCTAATCAGATCAATATCCAATTCAACAACTGAAAAGAAAAGAACCAATTAGAAAAAGAAAATAACAACTAGAACAATAACAGAAAATTAAAAGTAGGACTGTCGTTGAATCTAATCAACGAAGATTGATAACATGCAGTAATAAAAGAAAATAACAATATGTATTCTACCAAAACTAATTGCGTAGACACACAGATTGTTATGAAAGAAAAAAGACAATCAATGAAGTAGAACTTTGTTATTCATAAACGAAAATACAGAATTAAAAAATGGCATGAACATTTACAATGAGTAAAATGTATATTTATAGGCGGGATAGGCCAAACCCTAATTAGATCTATGAATGAATGGGCCTCTTTTCCTAAGAATTCTTATCATATCTCATGCCTTTCTTGACTAAGCTTGTTTGGAAATAATCTTTAAGAATATCTGAGCATATCATGGTGAATATCTTCCATATCTTCCAAATCTTCCATGTGGCTAATTGACTGGTAAAAGATTTGCATGTGATTAATTCTTCCAAACATGGACTCTGATTAGACTCCAAAAGTGCATAAAATCTTCAAATCTTCCATGTGGCTAATTGATTGGTAATCAAATTATATGTAATTAATTCTTCCAAACATGGACTCTAATTAGACTCCAAAAGCACATGAGATAAAATCTTTGAAGTTGATCTTTTTCTTGTGTAATATCTTGCTTTTCGAGGTTCATGAGGATTGATGAATGGCTTGTGAAAATATACGAAAAATACCCAATGTAAAATTTATTTATTTACAATAAAGATAAGATAAAGCATAAAAATTAACACTTTTACATGTTACTCACGCTCCCATTAGGGTGTATAATCACCTATCTAGAGAAAATCCATTTCCTTCTTTAAATCTCTTTCGATGCTATCCATTTTTTGGGAAAACGGTGGTTTGAGCCCAACCGTTGGTGATATACATTCGATACACTCAAGCGAAATGAGTGGTCAGTCATGTGTGGGCCGGGTTGCAAGACGTTCTTGTTGAACCCAGTGTATTCCCCTCTAGAAATACACTATCGGCAGGTGGTTCCATACCTTGTCATAATCGGAATCCAATCTCCAATAATCGCCCGCAATTTTGTTTGTATACTATATATGTGGAGCGTGAGATGCTAGCATTCTGCTAGATTCTATTTATTTGTATTTAGACACTGTCATAATATCAGAATAATATTGTTTCAAAAGTGTTTTGGGTTATCGTAAGGTAAAAACCGTCCGTATTTATGTGTGAATTTGGTCTTACGATTATCCATTTCTTTTCGAAAGGATTTTTACTGTAAAAATCAAGATGTGTGATACCTTAATACTGTGCGAGTTTTTTTCTTACTCTGGTTCACCAGACTGACCGGGTGTTTTGTAAATGCTCGGGTTCGACCAGGTTGTGCAGGTCCAGCTTATCGGATGCTGCAAATCCCGAAGATGTGCTGGAGGTGATCATGCGTATCGTATCTAGAATTTATTTCGTTGTGTGTTGTATATGAGGCAGATTATTGTAATTGTCCAAATGTGTTGATGTACTCTGATGATTGTAAGTATTTTTAATGCTCACAATAAAGATTTATTTCAATATTATATTTTGTTCCGCTGCGATGTAAGACTCTGTGTTGTGTTGATTCTTCTTCTTCTTCTTCTATTCTAATATTTCTTTCTTTCTTATCTCACCCTCTAATTCTAGTAACGTTCCGGTGTTTGGAAGGTTGACATGAGATACCAAATTGTATTTATGTCGATTTTCGAGCTGAAATCCTTAGGTCGTTACAGTGATATCAGAGATGTTGGTTTAGTAATAACCTTGGATCTGTGGTGTAACTCGATAGAGATGGGGTTAGTAATACCTTATATCGATATGAGTGTATATATGAGAGCATATTTATAGATTTTATATACAAATGTTTGTATTGGTTGATCGATTCAAGTGTTGAGCAGCATTGAACTGGTAATGAATACTATATTGTTTTGTAAAGAGGGTAAATGAAATAATTTTATCCAAACTATATTTTGTATAGAAAATGATTAATTTTATCAAATTATTGAGATATTGGTTTGTCTGTTGATTGTTTCAATAGAATTCAAATTGGAATAAAATTTGGATTGGATCTTAACTGGGTTAAGTGAAATTAAATTAATAATGATATTGGAATTGAAATTAAGTAAAATTGGAATTTTGAAAATAAATAAATAATAATTAAATAAAAATCAATCAGAGATTAACCAATTGATGTTCGAATATGTGAAACCAAAGTAAAATGTTAATATTGAATGTAAATTCAATGGATTTAAATTATGCTGGTTGGGTATTGGTTGTTGATTGATTATTGGTTGTATGTTGGATTAATTGTATAAAATTAATCAACAGTTTAATGGAGTTGAATGAATTAAAATTAAATTCCAGTAATATAAATTGGAATGGAACCGCATATGAATTGAAATTGGTGAGTCAAACCTGTATTCACAAATGAACTGATGCTTCGAATTTTGGGATATTGGTGGAGTTATATTTACTGATTAATGAAGCGTTGTTTAATATTTCATGAAATAGTTACTCATATGTTAAAATGAGTTGAGTACAGGTAACAAATGGCTTTGAAGATTAAATTTTAGTTGAGTGGATCGCATATACGCTGGACAAATATGCTCAATAGTGCTCGTAAAAGGTACGCCTACGCGAAAATATTATTTTTGGGGTTTTTGGTTTTTGTTTTCCGACCTTATGGATCAATGAATATATATTAATTGTTTCTGCGATATCGCGGAAGTCACTCCGTGCAGGGGAGACTCTACCGAATTTTTTTTTGGGAATTTAAAGTGTTAGAATATTTTTGATATTTATTTTTTTATAATATTTGTTTACGATATTGAATTGATTTTCGATTCACTATAAATTAGATTTTGAAAATTAATGTTTTGTCACAATTTTCCTACCTAAGCAATTTCGAGGACGAAATTATTTTAAGAGGGAAGAATGTAACGTCCCGTATTTTTGGCATCAAATATCTAAATTAATTTATTATTTTAAATGTTATATTTGGAATATTAATGGATTTTAATAATGAATTCGCTATTTAAAACGAAGCTGAGCATTATAATTTATTTATAATATAAAATGATCTTCGTTTTGGACGAAACAAGTTTTGTTGGAATACGTATAATTAATTATTGTTGGGGTTCCAGTTTGGAGCCAATCAGAGTTGTTTTGTCTGTAGACGAAATTTAAATGTGAACCAATGAGTATAATTGAAGTTAAAAGAACGCCGTTGTGCAAACGAAGTCAGTTTTTAATGAAATTTTCATTAAGAGCAGAATGCCAAGACATAGTAGTACGTCAATATTTGTTACTGTTGGAATTCATGTGTATCAGTGTGAAATTTGCGATTAACGACAAACGATAACCATATAAAACAAAAATATATGGATAGATATATTTAACTCTTCAGAAAAGTGTACGAGACCAACCCTAGATGATACCCACGAAAATCCTTTTTTGTATTAAGTAATCAATGTATACAACAAACAAAAGTATAAACCAAAACACAGCTACCTAGCGGAACACCGCAACCTAGTATATATTGAATGGGACTCGTATACAGCGGAACACACTGATATAGGAACTTAAACTAATCAAACTATATATATATATATATATATATTATTTAAACGATGCCTTGCATCCCACACTACCGATGCCTTGCCATCCAAACTTTCAATAACTTCCCTTCCACGTAACCGTGGTGCTCATGCCATCTCTCCCCCATATAATACTCCACTGTTACTTCATTTCTTCTACTCTAGTCTTCGTTTCCGCAAGCAAGACAGAACCCATTATTTCCCCAACCAAATAAATTCAACAAACATAAACCATACCTCTAAAAAAATCTAGTAACTTATATATTTAAAACAATATGAAGTTTCTCTTCCTCGCGTGAGGGTATTTGGAAGGTTCGGATGTTTAACACTTTACTGGTTTTTGGGTACAGTGCGCATGGGTCTGTCACAGCGAATCACTGACGCAGTTGACCGAAAAGTAGAGGGGAGTCTGGCATGGGGTCAGATAGGCCACGGTGGCAGGGTCGAGGTCGTCCCCGACGAAGCTCAGGTGAAGTAACAGTGAGATAAGTGGGGCATAAGCGTGGAGCCGGATGTCGAACAAAGAAAAGTGGTAATGTTTCTTGAAGAAAATGGCATTGGTGGGATCCGAAATGGTCGAAGGAGGTGGATATCAGTTGGCGATCGGTCTGGCGTCAAGGTCATTGGGTCTGGTGATGTCAAGAAGCAACGGTGTGAGTTTAAAGAAGGGGAGGGACTACATGGCGGTGATCACAGAAGCTGGAGAGGAGCGACGTGAGGGGACTTCACGCCGGTAGAATGTTCAATCAAGTTGAGGCCAGTAAGAAGGAACGCAGATGGTAGGGGCAGGTGGGTGTCGAATCTAAATGCGCAAGATGGATGATGGAAGCTTTGTGTATACAGGGGAGGCTTCATTCAAATTACTACAGTAGGTAAAGGAGAAGAGTACAAAGAGAATTATGGTGTAGGGAGTATAGAAACAAAGTGGAGAAAATTGGTTCGAGAATATGGTACAAGTCACGAAATCATGTTTGGAAAGGTACAGTAACTTATATTATATTATGCCAAACTGGAGATTTATTTAACGTAAGTAGAGTACATGACTAATAGGTACATCCTATTCCCAGGTATACATTTGCTCAACAATGTAAATTAGTGCACGTGGAATCAACGCAGCATAGAAGCTGTTAAAAAGAAAAAATGATACAGGATTCAGTTTTAATTAAAAATGGACAGCGAAGCATATGCGATTGTAACTATTATATAAAAAAAGAGAGAAAAGAATTTTTTTTATTAAGTTATACTATTTTAAGTGGGCAACGATAGAATTTATAACTGTGTCATATGTACACCAGAATCAGACTGCAAACATGAAGCGTGGAACAATGTCGACAAGCGTGACATTTTGGAATTTGAATGGACGGAGTTGAACGCGGCTGGCAGCTTGCAAAGCAAACTGTTCCAACGAGGAATGGAAACCAAAGTGAGTTAAACTCACTCAGTTCGCCCCATTTATATTTTATATAAATCGGGTTTTATAATTGTGTGCTATGGTTGTTAATGGTTGTTTGTTTGTTGATTTTATTCATTGGCTGAAACAGTTAAATTAAACGGTTGTTTAATTTAATTAAACAAATCGTTAATTCTAACGATTGAATCAAATTGGGGTAACTTACCTCAGTGGTTATGGTTATAATAATATAACCGTTATAGTTAAATAATTGAATGCTTGCACTTCTGTTATTTGCCCAGTATTGATTGTTACGGTTATTTTTGACTGTTATCATTAAACTGCTTATGTGATCATCTATTTGAATGGAAAACCAATATTGATTGGCCATAGTAAATTGATTGAATTGAATCTGTGGTAACCCATTGTTTTGTAGTGAATAACAAGTTGGAGGAATCCAGCTGGATTCCTCACTGATATTGATAAGGTTTATCAATATGATTATGTTGTTTGTTATGGAATGTGAAATTGGTTTATATTCCACATTTTGGTACTATAGTAGCCATTTGCCTCTTTAGTACCGTCGACTAAAAGAAATGATTTTTACGGAATCGATATTAAATGGATTTCGAGCGATTTTAAAGATATAAATATATTTTTATACGAATTGGAAATATGATTTTAATTGTAAAGATAATAGTCAAAGTAAAATTTACAATTTTTATAAATATATAAAATACAACTAGTAGAGATGTAGGATGTATTGAATAAAGGGTTAAACGATATAAATTATCGTGTCGAGTATTTAAATATTGAAATGGTTTTATAAAGGGCGTAACGGTCGTAAAGGGAAGTTTAAACGGATTTCAAAATATTGAAATGAACTAATGGAAATCATAAATTATACGAGAATTTATAAAAGAGATTTAAAGTGATATTTTTGTTAATGAACAATCATTTTGAACTGTTATGTTAAAATATACGAATGTGATGACATTTCGTGAATAAGATTAACAAATTGGCAGATTTGGAAACGAGTATTGATTTGTGAATGGGGTTTCATATTTTAAATATAATTGAAGTTGAAATTATGAATATGGATTTATAAATGAGATTTATAAATGGGATTGAGATTTATAAATGGAATTTCAGTTGAAGTGACAAATAGAAGTTTATAATTGGATTTAATCCGATAGGTAAAGTAGACTGTTTAATCGGGATTTTTCCAAATATAATTTAATTGGATATACGAGGATGAGTTGACTTATACGTGATATGGCTGTAAAATAAAGGAATTGAATAAATTGAAAAGTGGGGAAATGATATGAAACAACTAAGTGAGGTTTATTCGGAGGTTCAGAATGCGGTATTCCGAAGTTTGGAATGATAAATCGAAGTGAGTTTTATTCCGAGGTTCATAATGTGATATTCCGAATTTCGGAATGTTAACTGATGGTAGTAGTATAAATGAAGCTAGAGGTTTGAATAACGAAAATGAATATTAGTTGTCGATAATGAATTGAAAATGGGATTTCTAAATGTAGTTAAAGAAGTGAAAATGAAACAAATGGTAAGTTGTCATAATTAACTTATAAAAGGTTTTGTAAATGGAAAACAAAAGTTTTGGAAATGAAATCGAGTTAGTAAATAAAGTTAGCGGTTTGTAAATGTGGTTTGCGACATTGTTACAAAAGAGATGAACTATTTTTAGATATAAGATTTTATAAAGGATTAGTTTATGTTTTTAAACAACGAATAAGTTGTCAAGTATGTTTTAAAGGGAGCGTGATAAATATGAGTTGAATCGTTTTGATAAATATCAATATACGAATTTGAAAAAGATATCGATATAGTAATTGTATAAGATATTAATATAAGATTTACAAAACATCGTTTATATGGCTTTTAAACAAATGAATTTGAATTGTTGGAGTAATTTGTAATATTAAAATAAAGAGATATTAAGGAATTTTTTATAAGGATTCTATTTCTAATAGAATCGAAGCTTGTATATAATATGGAAAAGGATTATTCACGTAAATCAAAGGAGTTTAATAAGGGTTACTTAATAATTAGTTAAGTATACATAGTCGAGATTTAATAAATTTTCAAAAGGATGGTATTAGATTATATCGTGAGTACTGAGGGAAGCATAAGGTATGATTTCCATGAAATATGTTATAAACTATTTCCGGTAAGTTTATAAGTTGAATAAAATGGATTTGGAGAATATTCTTATTTTATAATAAGAAGTAAATGGGATGTTTCAAACATTGGAAAATTAAAAAATAAAATAAATAAACAGTTTGTTAAAGAGGCAAAATGATACTGAGTAGTGAATCAGTGAATCCATTTTCTTTAATGGATGGATGGTTGTTTTATTTTATAGTTAAATAACAAACTATCAAATTTGGCCCATACGATTGTTGATACGGAAAGACCGGGATCAAATATATATTCGAAAACCATTCAGTCCAGTAAATACGAATACGTTGAAGATGCCGATTCAAGATGGAGCTATTGAAGACCGTGGATCTTCATAAGCAGAAGGGTTACTTAAAATCTATGATTGCGAGCAGAGATATACTATAACTCTATCGTGATTGGAATCTACAGGTTCGCAAGGACTTCTCGCTACTGATCCTCAGGGTGATTCCTATAAAGCATTAGTAGGGTGCCTTCGGTTCATCCTGTTCCTGGATGACGTGTATGGATGGATGTCTGACAGAGTATTTCCAGAAAGGTCACGTACATTGATTTCTTCAACCGTACCAAGAGTGGAAGTGGAGAAGGAACTTATTTTAGCTAACACATAAAGTATTGTTGTGGATGTAAATTAGTGATTTCGATGGATCTGACAATGTGGCATTCGAAGTGAATGTGATGTGCTGATTGTAAAGGTGAAGCGTAGCCTCAAGCCTTATCAACCAGGAAATGAAAAAAATCGGGCAGGCAACATGGCTATGTGGGTCGCTCCCATTAGTGTGTATAATCACCTATCTAGAGAAAATCCATTTCCTTCTTTAAATCTATTTCGACGCTGTCCTTTTTTCGGGAAAACGGTGGTTTGAGCCTAACTGTTGGTGATATACATTCGATGCACTCAAGCGAAATGAGTGGCCTGCCATGTGTGGGCCGGGTTGTAAGACGTTCTTGTTGAACCCAGTGTATTCCCCTCTAGAGATACACTATCGGCAGGTGGTTCCATATCTTGTCATAGTCGGAATCCAATCTCCAATAAGCGCCTGCGATTTTGTTTGTATACTATATATGTGGAGCGTGAGATGCAAGCGTTCTGCTAGATTCTATTTATTTGTATTTAGACACTATCATAATATCAGAATAATATTGTTTCAAAAGTGTTTTGGGTTATTGTAAGTTAAAAACCGTCCGTATTTATATGTGGATTTGGTCTTACGATTATCCTTTTCTTTTCGAAAGGATTCAGACTGTAAAAATTAAGATGTGTGATACCTTAATATTGTGCGAGTTTTTATCTCACTCTGGTTCACCAGACTGACCCGGTGTTTTGTAAATGCTCGGGTAAGACCAGGTTGTACAGGTCCATCTTATCGGATGCTGCGAATTCCAGAAGATGTGCTGGAGGTGATCATGCATATCGTATCTAGTATTTATTTCGCTGTGTGTTGTATCCGAGGCAGATTATTATAACTATCCAAATGTGTTGATGTACTCGGATGATTGTAAGTATTTTTAAAGCTCTCAATAAAGATTTATTTCAATATTGTATTTTTTTCCGCTGCGATGTGAGACTCTGTGTTGTGTTGGTTCTTATTCTTCTTATATTCTAATATTTCTTTCTTTCTTATCTCACCCTTTAATTTCTTTCTAATAACGTTCCGGTGTTTTCGGTGTTTGGAAGGTCGACATGAGATACGGAATTGTATTTATGTCGATTTTCAGGCTGAAATCCTCGGGTTGTTATATGAACTGGGTGCGGGTAATTAACCAATTTTTTGGCAAGTTTTTTGACTGGATGTGACGATGATTATGGGTGCGGCCCAGCGGAAATCATACGGGTTTACAGCCCATTAAACAGATGAAGAGTAACGTGACACGACTGTTTTAATTCAAATTCAAATGTCAAACAAACGCGACCGTCATTTCTCATTATTTTTACTCATTCTTCTTCCTCTTCCTTTACCCGAAAATTAAATCATTGCTGTCGAATCTCTACTCAGACGGACATACTCATCACTGTCTCGTACAGTCTTCGATTGTTGTATCCTGGAGGCTAATTAAAAAGTCTTAAGGAAATTGCTAAGGCAAACCTCAATCGAATCTCCTTTCTATTTTATTGTTTGTTCTGTTGTTTACTACACTGCATCCACTTATGTGCAAGTTGGGTTGTGTTGTTATTGTTCTTTGTAACAATTACATATATTATTGTTCATTGTAATACAAATTGGTGTCGCTGATTGCATATGTTGCTTCTGTTCTAAAATTAAAACATCTATAAGTTTGATTTTTGTCTGCATTATGTAAATTGCTTAGAAAGTGCTTGCTACTCTTTTTTACAATGCATTGTCTAGCAATGTTTTTCAAATTAGTTATTTGTTAAATGTACTATACCTCATTATTTTATTCTTCTGTTCTCTCACCATATTTCAATTTGTTCTATTTCTTTAGTTGCATTACTGTGTGAGTTGGTTTAACTTATTTCTTTCTCTTACAGTTATGCAGAAAAACCAATAATATTTTGTTTAACCAGTTGTTCTAAACATCATAAATTAAGATTAAAATAATTACAATCATATTCATTTTCATATATCAGTTTTTCAATAATATTTAAATTGGCTGGAAATGTCAAATTTGGAACTTTTAAGTTTCTATCATGATATGCTTTTGTTTAAAAACTGATGAAACAAACTCTTTATTCTAATAATTTGTAAATGATATCCTTCTTCCAGTATTTGTACCAAGTGTTAAGAACTCCCTTAGACGACTGTCTTTCATTTAATATTTTGATATAATATTAAGCAGATTATATATTTTGATTTCCAAAAATATTCTACCCAACTACCTTAATGCAAAAGATCTAGGAATAGTCACATAAATATAAGGTGACTAAATAAAACTTTGGACAATTATCAGTACACACTGCCGGTGTAACATACATGTACGCTGCACATATATTTTAGGAATTCTTTGGCTATTATAAACAACCCAAATTTTGAATCTTTTGATATATTACTACTGTCTACATAGTTGGTCAAATTTATTTATTTAATCCAGTAAATATATTATACCACCATGTTTGTGCCAATTATATATTTATATTTTTTCACACAGCTAGATAACTAGCAGATATAATTAAAAGTGGAACATATTAAAACCCTATTCTTGTTATTATTATAGAGAGATACTACGCTATCTCAAAACCGAGTATGTTCTTTTGTTTTGTTTACGCTCTTCCTATCCCTTACAGTAACCGTTTGTTTAATGCTTAATTTGTATTATAGTGTTTAATATAAACCATATGTGAAAACATCATATTTTTTTATTAGAAAGTAAAGATACGGTCGGTGTTTACCCACATTTCTTGATATAATTAGGGGGTTTTTGGTTTACGCTTTTTAGTTTTCGTTTATAGTAAAGTGCGAATGATGCATGTATAACGTTAAAAATGACCGTTTTAGAAAATAAAGTTAACACATAAAATAGAAAAAAAATTATTTGTTTTCATTATTTTGAGAATAAACAAAAGAAAAAGAGATAATATATTATTTCATCATTCTTTCTCCTTTATGTGGTCCCCTCCATCACCCTTTCACTTCTTCCGCTGTTCCTTGACTTTTTTATGTTTTGTTATCAATTTTGAAAACTCAAAACATATTTTAAACCAAACACTACCTTAAATTTCAAAGTCATGGTCCATCTGATCTTTTTCTTTGGGTTGTTTACTGTTTCTAATAACTGCATGCATTTTCTGTGGAAACTTGCTCTTCCATCATATCCGATTCTTTATTCAACATGGATGCTATTTGCAATCCAATAACATCCACATGGGAGATTTCCCTGAAGCTTAAGGATCATTTAGATTATGCAAAATTTATAATATTAGTAACTAGTGCAAGATCAAGTAGTTTTTCCCATAATTATTTCATACATTTAAGATCTTTAGGCCTTTTTCAAAAAGCATTATTGTTAACGTCACATACTTATAAATTTTGATTTGTCATTTGAAATATATTGAAAACTTATTCAGTTGCTCACGCTAATTTGATGCCTTAAATTCAATGTATATTTGGTATAGTTAAATTAAATACATTCTTTGTCTACGGTGCAATATTTCATACTGGCATGTCTGTTCTATTTATAAGTTTTAAATGCTTTTTAAATTATATAGTAGCATATTGATCCCTTTTTTATTTACAAATTACATAGTTTCTTTAATAATATAGAAATTAAGTGGTGAACATTGATCAAAATTTGAGTCTAAATATATGCAATTGTTTTTTTTTGTTTTTTTATAGATTTAAGTTTATGCTTTTGTGAATACGAAGTTATGCGGATAATATGAAAATACCAAAATATTCACACCCCAGTTTACACTTCCGGTAACCAAAAATAAAAGCACTCCAAATATTTCAAATATCCTCTCCTGACCACCATGTAAATTAATAACCGAAAAATGGAGAGGCCACCAGCTCCTACCTCTACACGAACGCTGCCTTTCTCACTTGAAGCCCTTCCACTGCGAATCAAATACCTAAATTCAAATAGTTCAAGAAAAAATTAACATAATCCATTTTCATAACCACATTAGCAATTTTAATTTTTATAAATGAGTACTTACTTCGTAGGTTGTGAAATGATTCGCCAAATCAACATTTATGTCTTTTGAGTCATCTGTTCGAACATCTTGCATCATAATATCACAACCATCATGTTTTTTCGTCCAATTTATCATCGTTCAAATACTCCATCTGTCAAACGACCAAAAATATCTTTGTAAAAGAAGATACATAAGATATGCAAATAAAAATCTTACAAATCAAACTTACATTGTCATTCTCTATTACAACGTTGTCAAATTTAGTTTCCTCCAAGCTTGATATTTCCAACATAGCAGAAAAAATATCCTAAAACATGATGGAAAACATTAACCATTAAAAAATAACTTGCAGCATATTCAATATCATAATAGAAAATAATAAAAATCAAGCAATTCTAACCCTTTTTTATCTTTATCTTCTATCTCTAATAGATACAGAGGAATATCTGCTTTTGTTAGGGTTTGAAATTGTAGAGAAGTACGTGTTTTTTAGGAGAAATGTAGTGGTAATTGACTAAGTGAAGGAATAAGATATGGTGGCCAGGAGAATATAAAAAGATAATCATTTGCATTAAATTTATAAAGATGGCCGGAAGCATATATAAACCGGGGTATGAATAGTAGCATCATAAATATATAGAGCTTGGCATCAAATTTTAAACTCAAAAGACATATCTACTCACTAAATTTTCTTTTGTATCATTTGTTCACAAATTTTGTGGTTCATAGGTTTTTTATTTATTTATTTATTTATTTTTTTACACGATGCTTTAGCTATACCAAATAGCAGATCAAGAAGATTGCAATTTAGGTGATTTTATTATACTTTTACAGGATATGCATATAGCTATCAGTTAAGCTTTCATACCTTGACCTGCACGAAAATGTGATTAAATAACACACCTAATATTGAATGTTTAAGGAGGTTAAGGGGAAAGATAGCACATGTTATGCTGTTAATTACAACATGGAGATTGCGATGGCACCATGAATGGATTTAGAAAGGAGAGGATGAAGAATCTTATTTGCTGTATATTTTTAATAATTGACACGTGATATGCGTAGATTACTATTTTAGCAAAAAGGAATTCCCTGTTACATTCATCACTTTTCTACAGTTTACAATCTCCTTTTACAAGTGCTATAAATGACCTAGCAATGATTAGCTTTATAATCGATTTAAACGCAGTTTTCGTGCATTGGCAATTAAAAACGCAGAGAGAAAAAAATAAAATAAGAAATAATACATCAACGAGATACTCAAATAATTTTTATGCGGAATAAATAAAATGGAAATGAAAGCCCAAAGTATAACAGGGATAAAGACGAGATTTACAATGAAACTTTGATAGGGACTGACTTTACAATATGAAAGTATAACAAGGATGACTCCCTAATTTTCACTTTAATTAATTTATTTAACAATTGTTCAATGTTCGAACATTAATAACTTGTTCACATAAACTCAGAATCGCACGAAACTGAATTTGTTGGAATTGTGGATCCGAGAGCTTCACAACAAAACTGATTTGGATGAATTTGGAGAAGCTGGAATTTTGGGTTAAATTAAACCCACGTTTAATTTAACCTAAAAAGCGATTATTAATATAACGATCAAAACTCAAAGTGAGAACTCTTTGAACTAGTATAAATGTTATTATAATCTTATCTGATTTTATATTGATTACCTGTGATTGCAATGGATGCTTCATGGATAATGGACTTTTGTTATAGTTATTTATATTCTGTTTATGTACATTTAAGCGTTAAAAATAAAAACGCTTATCTTATGTTTGTTATTTGATGGATGTTGAACTGTTATGGATGTTATAACTATTGTTCACATAATTGACACCACGAATATGAAATTATTTGGGAATTGATTGAGTCGAGCTCCACTGGGATTTTAAATGAATTTTATATTCGTTTAAATAAAATAAGGCGTAAAAATAGAAATTGGATTTTTAAATTCAAAACAATTTGGAAATGAAGTTAAAATAATTTCAAACAACTTTTGAAAAGGTTGAAATGGATTTGAAAGAGATTTGGATTAAAAATGACTTGTTTTAATTCAAATTAGAATTCGAATAGTAAGTTCAAAAAGTGAATTCGCGTTAGGTATATAAACGATTTTTTTAGCGCGAATGGATTGTTCCATCATTCTTGTTTATTTTTATAATTATAATGACCCGCAACTTCCCCGTTAAGGAAAGCGTCGGATAGTTCGAGAACAAGCCACAACAGAACGCATATAAAAGAATATTTCATTGTATATTACAACAATGCATCAGATTACAAGAATATACAGAGTATAAACGAATAAATATTACACAGAAATATCAGAGATTTAAATTACATTTAAATACATAGCAGCGGAAAATAATACAATACACAACTAGAATGAGATATACGGATACAAAGCTTTCCGGATATCGTTCCAGCTGTAAACCAGGATCTTGTGAATATAAATCTGCAAAACCAAAACTACTAGCTGCCCGTGTCAAAATAAGGGCACCCAGAGTTTAGGTTAAAACAATAAACTCCAGGTCAGTCATGTGACTGGTGTGAGAACTAAAACAGTTAATCTTTATTTTTAAAGCTAGGTAAATCAAGGGACCACGCCGTATAACACGGAACGGGTTTCCTCCCAAGAATACCAGTGCATAAAACAAACAGCGCAATGCTAAATAAAGAAAAATGAAGCTGTTATAAGACCCAGGTCCTATCACACAATGCAACGCAAGCCTGGGGATAGGGTTTTCCCTTATAACAGCCAAAGAATGCTTGATACGTTTAAAACAAATCATTTGATACTATTATAAGTGCATAGTGTATAAAACAACTTCAAATCATAAGTATCAATCATAGGCGGCATGGGTACCATATATCATGTCGCCATATATAGGTTTACAAATAAAACCGCAAATGTCACGTATTTGGAAATTGGATTTCCGTCTATGAACCGAGGCAAAAGATAGTCCTCAACCGATTCGTGACTCTCTAGCCCGAGCCACAGGATCAGAACGCATCAACCCTTTAGATCGTCAGGGCCGGTCCACCGATGTGGATTATTATGCCTGAACACTACGTTTCCCCGCCCTTTGGGGCGTAAATGAGCCAACTAAATGACTCCATCGGTTCGAGAACGACCGATCAATCCGAGGCGCCTCGCAACAGCAACAACCACATAAGTCAAACTCGTCAGGGCGTGTAAAACCACTGACGCCACTTCTAACTAGAAAGAAACGCAAGTCCTCCCTGAGGTCCGTCTCCCGTTTTTGGTTCATACCGGGTGTGAAACTCGCGAAGTAAACGTTACACAAAGCTACGCCACAAAGGTCGTGCTTTGATCATCACCACAAGACTTTGCTTTTCAACAGAAGCCTCGATCAATTGCCACTTAGGCATGCCACACAGGCAATTCACTCCATGTGTTTGATATCCATCAATATATAACCCCTGAGCTCGTACGTCTCAGAGAAGGGCGTTAAGCAAGAGAATAAATTCTCCGCCGCCAAACAGATATATATTTAATAGAAATCAATCGCACAGACTAAAATCTAATGTCAGACACACAGTCCATTTACAAGTCCGTTCTGGGGCTGAACGAAACCGGAGGCACCTAGTACCCCGCATATCCATCGATCTCCAAGTACGTCTGGACGATCACCAACTATTTCCATCTTCTTGGGTGTACTGCCCAATCAAGATCATCAGTTATCACCCAAACGACGTGAAGACCTCCGGTCTTCGACCATCGTCTTCATCTTCGACTTATCGTCGTATCAGTTATTCAGAATGGGATACCCGGTCTTCCTGAATAACTCGCGTATATTTAAATAAGTGTTACACAAACACAACATACGCCTCATTCCAATTCATCAGTCACTAACCGTAAATTAATCAAGAGAATAATTCCCCAAATATTAACCCCAAAGGCCGAAACCAACATCAGATCAATATCCAGAAAACCATTCTGCTTAGCTAACCGACAGTTAGTTTCTAAATTTCACATTCATAGGGAAAGGTTCCCATTAATTTTATCAAAGATAAATTCTTGAATTTATTCTTTTATCTATTTTTGAATATCAATTCAAACTAGTCGGGATTAGCGAACCTTACCGAAGTAATCATTTGTTTTAATTTCCCAATCCCAACCTATTCATCCCATGAAGTAAAACTGGTAATACTTCATATCTAACACCACGGTGTTATCGGTAAATTCAATTACCATTTCACGTTCAAATCTAATTAAAGATTTAACTATCGCCTGGAGCAAAACTGGTGGTACTCCATTTTCGGTCTTTTCAATCTAATTAAAGATTCATTAAAACTCCACTTAGTTTTAATCTTCGACTGGGTTAAAGAATCAGTGTCATTTAAAACACGGTTCACGATAAACCCAAAATCACATTCATTAATTATCGGGTTAAAGAACAAGTGTTATTTAAAACACTGTTCACAATAAACCCAAAAATCATTCCATTAATTATCGGGTTAAAGAACAAGTGTTATTTAAAAACACTGTTCACGATAAACCCAAAAATCAATACCAATTCAATTCCAATTAAATATCATTTAATTGGTACACTTCATTAAATCTAAAATAAAAAGATTTAATCTTTTCTCAACTGGGTTTAAGAACATTGTTAGTGAAGACACCATTCACGACAAACCCAAATCACATTTGATATTCAATACAAGGCTCTGAATAGAAAATATATCGGCTTATATTCAATATCAAATTCTACTACTAACAAATGTCGTATTGGAAATAACGATATAAATATATATCTTTCGAATTTCCATAACAACTTCTGTATAATCACGAATTCCAACATCGAAATATTCCGAAGACAATTTCGATTCAAATCCACTCCAATGCAATCATTGGAAATTTTGGTTATTTTCAAAACCCTTTTCAAATTCAATTTATTTATTTAAAAATAAATAGAATTACAATTCTAGTTCAAAACCAGTTCATTTCGATAAAAATCTATTTTTATCTTTTCAAACATGAAGTTTTTCATCCCAAATCTTCACAAATCATTTCTTATGATTTTACACAAATTATTACTATTTTTAATAATTTTATCAAGGCCCGTACAGTCGATTTCCATCAATGGCCATCGAACTGCACTTACAGCGACCTTTTTCAAATTTGATTTGGACGTATCTCCAAATCCAACCGTTAGATTTCAAATTTCTAACATTCTTTAGAAAGCTCTTTTCGATACGAACCCAACGGTTCCGGTTTTAGGAGAATCCGACGGTCGGATCTCCCGTAATGTCCGTTTGAAATAAATGGTCGAAATTCACGAACTGCCGCGGCGCGGCGCGTTCTATTCAGGCCATTATATTATATATATAATATACATATAATATATTTCGTCGATTTCTATTTAAAACGAATTATATAAATAGTTTTAAATTCGTTTCAAAAGCAATTCCAACTTTCTTTTCAATTCAAATCAAAATTGAATTCTTCTTTATATTCCATTCAAATTTCAATTCAATTTGAATTCATTTCAATTCACTTTCAATTCAATTCGAATTCGTTTTCAATTCAATTCATTTCGAAATCGTTTCAATTCAATTCATTTCGAAATCGTTTTCAATTCAATTCATTTCGAAATCGTTTTCAATTCAATTCATTTCGAAATCGTTTTCAATTCAATTCATTTCGAAATCGTTTTCAATTCAATTCATTTCGAAATCGTTGATTTCGAAATCACTTTTCAATATTCATTTTAAAATGAATAAAATCGATATAAATATCGTTCACGTCAAAATGGCGTCAATCTAATCAACACGGCTTCATAATTTCTATTTTCAAATTTTCTTTATTTTTCAAATTGGAATGAGGCCCAATCAATTACCATATAAAATTAATTATATGGATTTCCATACAACACATGTATATAATAGCATTGAAAAATAATCAACCATCAACCAAAGTGCACTACACTGTAAAAGCATCAAATATAGATATTCAACGCTTATAACAGCCCGTCAATCAATCGATCGACATATTTAATCAATCAGGATGAGTGAACTTCAAATTTCATCCCAACACCCGTGTGGGGTTTCAAACAATCAAACACATATTTTATTTGTGCTGTTGGGCGATGTGTAAAATTTATCGTCCCAATCAATGTCTTTCAAATAGGTGTACATAAACAAACCGTCTGGTTTGTAAATGAATATTCTATTTTATTCACTTCACGTTAAAAATTATATTTTTAACGATAAAACATTTTATTTCAACCTATGAATTTCTATTCAATTCATTTACACAATAAAATGATATTTTTATTTTCTAACATATTTTAGAAAATTTCGGCGGCATAACGGCACGATACTAGAAACGGGACGAGGCCTAGCCTTATCCCCGGTCTAGTGAAGGCCCACGCCATTCACACATCAATCAAATCCATTCATCTCACCAAACAATTCAATTTCAATCAAATAATCTACCTAACTATTCAACCAAACAATTTAACAAACAAGCCATCCATGGTCTGTGGATGACGGGTGTCGGGTGCTACTAAGCACCGTCTGCATCCTAGTATATATATATATATATATATATATATATATATATATATATATATATATATATATAACTAGAAAATTTAAATTGAAAGGTGAGAAGTTCTCACATATAGCTATCCTAGCTCCACGGCTCTTCATTTGCAGAAGTCTTCGTCGTTTCGCCTTCTTGTCACCTTCGTTGCTGCTTTCACTACATACGTAAAAATCGAATTTTTACTTCGCTATTCAATATATAAAAATCACATTTTTATTTCGATGTTCAATAGATAAAAATCACATTTTTATTTCGATGTTCAATAGATAAAAATCACATTTTTATTTCGATGTTCAATAGATAAAAATCACATTTTTATTTCGATGTTCAATAGATAAAAATCACATTTTTATTACGCTATATTCCATATAAAGATTTCGCCTTTTCAAATTTAAAGATTTCATCTTTATAAAAACCTCATTTTTATTTTCCTACACATATAAAGATTATATTTTTAATATTCCTATGATGTAAAAATTATATTTTTATTACTTTAAAAATACAAAAATCATGTCTTGCTCCTTCTACCTAATAAAAATCCCGTCTTTTCTCTTTTTTAAAAATATGATCTTTTTTTTTTTGCAAGTTCAAATCTTTTTCTACTAAAAAAAAAAATTAAACCTTTTTCAAATCAGTTTTTATATTTTTAACAAATCAGTTTTTAAATTCTTAAAAAAAATCAGTTTTTAATATTTAAAAATTCAGTTTTTAATATTCTTAAAAATCAGTTTTTAAACTTCTTTTTTTCTTTCCCAAATCAGTTTTAAATCATTTAAAAATCGGTTTTCTTTTCTGTTTTAAATAAAAATAAAAATAAAGTAAATGAATTAAAAACTTACAGGGGGCGCTTTCCACCGTTGAACTTCGAAGGGGGGGGGGGGGAGGGAGTCGCGGATCGGAGGGGGAGGGGTGTACCGCTCCAGCGGTGGTCCACGTCAGCGCAGGGGGGGGGTCCCAGGCTAGGGCGCGGCGCGTTCTTCGAGGGTCGGGGGGGGGGGGGAAGTCTTCGCGCCTGGGAGGAGAGAGGGAGGGGATCGAGTTGGTGGGGGAAGCTGACGTCGCGGAGGAGGAGATGAAGCAGCGGTGGATGACGGGGAGGCGGCGTCGGCGCATTCAGCAGAAGGGGGCGACGGATTTGGTTCGTTTTTTTTTCTTCTTTTCTTTTCTGAAGTGAAAATGAGAGGGGGGGGGGGTTTATATATATTTTTATTTATTATTTTATTATTTTATAAAAGTTGACTTTTACATACGTCATCAAAACGAGGCCCACCACCTGCCGTCCATAGCGTTTAACCCCCATTCCGAACACAATGGGATATGTATCGTCAGCTGATTCGGCTGTTACAATCAGTTTCCGTTAAATTTACATTTAAATCACTATATTGAATTTTAAACGTACATTTCAAATTACCGGGGCCTCATACTAACTTTAAAAATTCTCAAAAAATATTTTCTAGCTTCGTATTGACGATACGGTCCTAACAAAACTAGTTTCGTCGAATTCTGAGACCGTTTGAAAAATGGCCAATTTCCAGTCGATTAAAATCAACCGAAAATGGTCAATCGCGTTTTCCTTTGCCACGCTCACATATTGATTCGTAAAATTATGAAATTTGAAACCTAGCAATAACTTGACACTGCGGATCCAACAAAACTGGTTTCGTCGAAATCCGAGGTCGTTTGCAAAATGTCCATTTTTAAGGGCCTAAATTCCATAGCGACTATTCAGAATTTTCAACTGGACATATCTTTTGATTCCCGATATGAAATCTTGATTTTTCGGATTCGTTGGAAAGATATTCACAATTAGATCCCATTATTTTTGGTTTCACTAAAATTCGGATTGTTTTGCACCCGGTACATTCAATTGAAGTTTGAAATCGAATTATCAAACTACCGCGCCATTTTCAATTCTATTTATAATTATATATAAATATTTATATTCTAACGACGGCGTATATAATATATACGTTCTAATTATATTCAAAATAAATTTCTCGTCGATATTATTTAAAATAATTCATTTTAAATAATCAAAATTCGCTAAAATTGCCAAAATAAAAATTTCAAACTGGCTCGCATTTTACGGGTTGTTACAATCTCCCCCACTTAAAACTTTTCGTCCCCGAAAAGGAACAAAGTCGAAAGTGGTTTGATTAATCAACTCTACGTTCGATCTGGCTTCCATTCTCCAACTTTTCAGTTTCTGAGAATTTTCAAAATTTCAAAAATTTGGCTAACACCCTAAATTTTTGAAAAATTTCGCCATAACCTCCCCTGCAATGGGAGCATCGGGGAATTTCAAATAGCTTCCCCGGTCCTTCAGATCTCAAAAAGAAAAAGAAAAAGCCAAACGGCTAGCCAATAGGCTCATAAAATCATCATCACCCAAACAAAACAGTAAATTATGTAGTAAACATGTACCTATTTGTCGGGCAAACAAATTTTATTCTCTGGCTCTAGCCTCCTTGCTATGACCTGTTCAATGATATATATGCATATGCAAGCAAATGCGACCAATTTCAATACAATTCAATATTTGTTTCAATTAGGCTAAATGGCTAAAAATTAGCAAACAAATAAACAAACAACACAAACATCAATCAATTAGTGAATTAGAGTTTCAAATTCATAATTTTGATACATAGTCAAAAATCAGCTTTTTGATGCCAAATCACAACAATAGTCCCTATTTAATTTTTTGGTTCTCACACCTGTCAATAGGAAATATATAGATGTTACACGTTCGTCACTCGAATATAAATTCTGATGATGATATATCAATCATCAGAATCACCCCCGGGCGACTAGAGTGTAATTCTATATCTATCCAGTATATTAAAATTTCAAATACACGTTTGCAAGGCGTATATGCAAATTCTTTATATACTGAATTGTCCAACTCAATATAAATAGATAATCAGATACGAATAATTGATTTAAATTTTCAAAACAAAAATTGTTTTCATTTTTTAAAAATATACTCTTCACACTCGTTCTAGGATACTACTGATCCCATTTCTAACGAGTCATTCTAATTGGATATTACTAACCCAATATCTGATGAATTCTTTTGTATGGTTCTAATGTGTCTTGTTCTCTGAGCTTTGTAAACCAAAGCTCTGATACCACGTATAATGACCCGCAACTTCCCCGTTAAGGAAAGCGTCGGATAGTTCGAGAACAAGCCACAACAGAACGCATATAAAAGAATATTTCATTGTATATTACAACAATGCATCAGATTACAAGAATATACAGAGTATAAACGAATAAATATTACACAGAAATATCAGAGATTTAAATTACATTTAAATACATAGCAGCAGAAAATAATACAATACACAACTAGAATGAGATATACGGATACAAAGCTTTCCGGATATCGTTCCAGCTGTAAACCAAGATCCTGTGAATATAAATCTGCAAAACCAAAACTACTAGCTGCCCGTGTCAAAATAAGGGCACCCAGAGTTTAGGTTAAAACAATAAACTCCAGGTCAGTCATGTGACTGGTGTGAGAACTAAAACAGTTAATCTTTATTTTTAAAGCTAGGTAAATCAAGGGACCACGCCGTATAACACGGAACGGGTTTCCTCCCAAGAATACCAGTGCATAAAACAAACAGCGCAATGCTAAATAAAGAAAAATGAAGCTGTTATAAGACCCAGGTCCTATCACACAATGCAACGCAAGCCGGGGGATAGGGTTTTCCCTTATAACAGCCAAAGAATGCTTGATACGTTTAAAACAAATCATTTGATACTATTATAAGTGCATAGTGTATAAAACAACTTCAAATCATAAGTATCAATCATAGGCGGCATGGGTACCATATATCATGTCGCCATATATAGGTTTACAAATAAAACCGCAAATGTCACGTATTTGGAAATTGGATTTCCGTCTATGAACCGAGGCAAAAGATAGTCCTCAACCGATTCGTGACTCTCTAGCCCGAGCCACAGGATCAGAACGCATCAACCCTTTAGATCGTCAGGGCCGGTCCACCGATGTGGATTATTATGCCTGAACACTACGTTTCCCCGCCCTTTGGGGCGTAAATGAGCCAACTAAATGACTCCATCGGTTCGAGAACGACCGATCAATCCGAGGCGCCTCGCAACAACAACAACCACATAAGTCAAACTCGTCAGGGCGTGTAAAACCACTGACGCCACTTCTAACTAGAAAGAAACGCAAGTCCTCCCTGAGGTCCGTCTCCCGTTTTTGGTTCATACCGGGTGTGAAACTCGCGAAGTAAACGTTACACAAAGCTACGCCACAAAGGCCGTGCTTTGATCATCACCATAAGACTTTGCTTTTCAACAGAAGCCTCGATCAATTGCCACTTAGGCATGCCACACAGGCAATTCACTCCATGTGTTTGATATCCATCAATATATAACCCCTGAGCTCGTACGTCTCAGAGAAGGGCGTTAAGCAAGAGAATAAATTCTCCGCCGCCAAACAGATATATATTTAATAGAAATCAATCGCACAGACTAAAATCCAATGTCAGACACACAGTCCATTTACAAGTCCGTTCTGGGGCTAAACGAAACCGGAGGCACCTAGTACCCCGCATATCCATCGATCTCCAAGTACGTCTGGACGATCACCAACTGTTTCCATCTTCTTGGGTGTACAGCCCAATCAAGATCATCAGTTATCACCCAAACGACGTAAAGACCTCCGGTCTTCGACCATCGTCTTCATCTTCGACTTATCGTCGTATCAGTTATTCAGAATGGGATACCCGGTCTTCCTGAATAACTCGCGTATATTTAAATAAGTGTTACACAAACACAACATACGCCTCATTCCAATTCATCAGTCACTAACCGTAAATTAATCAAGAGAATAATTCCCCAAATATTAACCCCGAAGGACGAAACCAACATCAGATCAATATCCAGAAAACCATTCTGCTTAGCTAACCGACAGTTAGTTTCTAAATTTCACATTCATAGGGAAAGGTTCCCATTAATTTTATCAAAGATAAATTCTTGAATTTATTCTTTTATCTATTTTTGAATATCAATTCAAACTAGTCGGGATTAGCGAACCTTACCGAAGTAATCATTTGTTTTAATTTCCCAATCCCAACCTATTCATCCCATGAAGTAAAACTGGTAATACTTCATATCTAACACCACGGTGTTATCGGTAAATTCAATTACCATTTCACGTTCAAATCTAATTAAAGATTTAACTATCGCCTGGAGCAAAACTGGTGGTACTCCATTTTCGATCTTTTCAATCTAATTAAAGATTCATTAAAACTCCACTTAGTTTTAATCTTCGACTGGGTTAAAGAATCAGTGTCATTTAAAACGCGATTCACGATAAACCCAAAATCACATTCATTAATTATCGGGTTAAAGAACAAGTGTTATTTAAAACACTGTTCACGATAAACCCAAAAATCATTCCATTAATTATCGGGTTAAAGAACAAGTGTTATTTAAAAACACTGTTCACGATAAACCCAAAAATCAATACCAATTCAATTCCAATTAAATATCATTTAATTGGTACACTTCATTAAATCTAAAATAAAAAGATTTAATCTTTTCTCAACTGGGTTCAAGAACATTGTTAGTGAAGACACCATTCACGACAAACCCAAATCACATTTGATATTCAATACAAGGCTCTGAATAGAAAATATATCGGCTTATATTCAATATCAAATTCTACGACTAACAAATGTCGTATTGGAAATAACGATATAAATATATATCTTTCAAATTTCCATAACAACATCTGTATAATCACGAATTCCAACATCGAAATATTCCGAAGACAATTTCGATTCAAATCCACTCCAATGCAATCATTGGAAATTTTGGTTATTTTCAAAACCCTTTTCAAATTCAATTTATTTATTTAAAAATAAATAGAATTACAATTCTAGTTCAAAACCAGTTCATTTCGATAAAAATCTATTTTTATCTTTTCAAACATGAAGTTTTTCATCCCAAATCTTCACAAATCATTTCTTATGATTTTACACAAATTATTACTATTTTTAATAATTTTATCAAGGCCCGTACAGTCGATTTCCATCAATGGCCATCGAACTGCACTTACAGCGACCTTTTTCAAATTTGATTTGGACGTATCTCCAAATCCAACCGTTAGATTTCAAATTTCTAACATTCGTTAGAAAGCTCTTTTCGATACGAACCCAACGGTTCCGGTTTTAGGAGAATTCGACGGTCGGATCTCCCGTAATGTCCGTTTGAAATAAATGGTCGAAATTCACGAACTGCCGCGGCGCGGCGCGTTCTATTCAGGCCATTATATTATATATATAATATATATATAATATATTTTGTCGATTTCTATTTAAAACGAATTATATAAATAGTTTTAAATTCGTTTCAAAAGCAATTCCAACTTTCTTTTCAATTCAAATCAAAATTGAATTCTTCTTTATATTCCATTCAAATTTCAATTCAATTTGAATTCATTTCAATTCACTTTCAATTCAATTCGAATTCGTTTTCAATTCAATTCATTTCGAAATCGTTTCAATTCAATTCATTTCGAAATCGTTTTCAATTCAATTCATTTCGAAATCGTTTTCAATTCAATTCATTTCGAAATCGTTTTCAATTCAATTCATTTCGAAATCGTTTTCAATTCAATTCATTTCGAAATCGTTTTCAATTCAATTCATTTCGAAATCGTTGATTTCGAAATCACTTTTCAATATTCATTTTAAAATGAATAAAATCGATATAAATATCGTTCACGTCAAAATGGCGTCAATCTAATCAACACGGCTTCATAATTTCTATTTTCAAATTTTCTTTATTTTTCAATTTGGAATGAGGCCCGATCAATTACCATATAAAATTAATTATATGGATTTCCATGCAACACATGTATATAATAGCATTGAAAAATAATCAACCATCAACCAAAGTGCACTACACTGTAAAAGCATCAAATATAGATATTCAACGCTTATAACAGCCCGTCAATCAATCGATCGACATATTTAATCAATCAGGATGAGTGAACTTCAAATTTCATCCCAACACCCGTGTGGGGTTTCAAACAATCAAACACATATTTTATTTGTGCTGTTGGGCGATGTGTAAAATTTATCGTCCCAATCAATGTCTTTCAAATAGGTGTACATAAACAAACCGTCTGGTTTGTAAATGAATATTCTATTTTATTCACTTCACGTTAAAAATTATATTTTTAACGATAAAACATTTTATTTCAACCTATGAATTTCTATTCAATTCATTTACACAATAAAATGATATTTTTATTTTCTAACATATTTTAGAAAATTTCGGCGGCATAACGGCACGATACTAGAAACGGGACGAGGCCTAGCCTTATCCCCGGTCTAGTGAAGGCCCACGCCATTCACACATCAATCAAATCCATTCATCTCACCAAACAATTCAATTTCAATCAAATAATCTACCTAACTATTCAACCAAACAATTTAACAAACAAGCCATCCATGGTCTGTGGATGACGGGTGTTGGGTGCTACTAAGCACCGTCTGCATCCTAGTGTATATATATATAACTAGAAAATTTAAATTGAAAGGTGATAAGTTCTCACATATAGCTATCCTAGCTCCACGGCTCTTCATTTGCAGAAGTCTTCGTCGTTTCGCCTTCTTGTCACCTTCGTTGCTGCTTTCACTACATACGTAAAAATCGAATTTTTACTTCGCTATTCAATATATAAAAATCACATTTTTATTTCGATGTTCAATAGATAAAAATCACATTTTTATTTCGATGTTCAATAGATAAAAATCACATTTTTATTTCGATGTTCAATAGATAAAAATCACATTTTTATTACGCTATTTTCCATATAAAGATTTCGCCTTTTCAAATTTAAAGATTTCATCTTTATAAAAACCTCATTTTTATTTTCCTACACATATAAAGATTATATTTTTAATATTCCTATGATGTAAAAATTATATTTTTATTACTTTAAAAATACAAAAATCATGTCTTGCTCCTTCTACCTAATAAAAATCCCGTCTTTTCTCTTTTTTAAAAATATGATCTTTTTTTTTTTGCAAGTTCAAATCTTTTTCTACTAAAAAAAAAAATTAAACCTTTTTCAAATCAGTTTTTATATTTTTAACAAATCAGTTTTTAAATTCTTAAAAAAAAATCAGTTTTTAATATTTAAAAATTCAGTTTTTAATATTCTTAAAAATCAGTTTTTAAACTTCTTTTTTTCTTTCCCAAATCAGTTTTAAATCATTTAAAAATCGGTTTTCTTTTCTATTTTAAATAAAAATAAAAATAAAGTAAATAAATTAAAAACTTACAGGGGGGCGCTTTCCACCGTTGAACTTCGAAGGGGGGGGGGGAGAGGGAGTCGCGGATCGGAGGGGGAGGGGTGTACCGCTCCAGCGGTGGTCCACGTCAGCGCAGGGGGGGGGGTCCCAGGCTAGGGCGCGGCGCGTTCTTCGAGGGTCGGGGGGGGGGGAGTCTTCGCGCCTGGGAGGAGAGAGGGAGGGGATCGAGTTGGGGAGGGGGAAGCTGACGTCGCGGAGGAGGAGATGAAGCAGCGGTGGATGACGGGGAGGCGGCGTCGGCGCATTCAGCAGAAGGGGGCGACGGATTTGGTTCGTTTTTTTTTTTTCTTATTTTCTTTTCTGAAGTGAAAATGAGAGGGGGGGGGGGGTTTATATATATTTTTATTTATTATTTTATTATTTTATTATTTTATAAAAGTTGACTTTTACATACGTCATCAAAACGAGGCCCACCACCTGCCGTCCATAGCGTTTAACCCCCATTCCGAACACAATGGGATATGTATCGTCAGCTGATTCGGCTGTTACAATCAGTTTCCGTTAAATTTACATTTAAATCACTATATTGAATTTTAAACGTACATTTCAAATTACCGGGGCCACATACTAACTTTAAAAATTCTCAAAAAATATTTTCTAGCTTCGTATTGACGATACGGTCCTAACAAAACTAGTTTCGTCGAATTCTGAGACCGTTTGAAAAATGGCCAATTTCCAGTCGATTAAAATCAACTGAAAATGGTCAATCACGTTTTCCTTTGCCACGCTCACATATTGATTCGGAAAATTATGAAATTTGAAACCTAGCACTAACTTGACACTGCGGATCCAACAAAACTGGTTTCGTCGAAATCCGAGGTCGTTTGCAAAATGTCCATTTTTAAGGGCCTGAATTCCATAGCGACTATTCAGAATTTTCAACTGGACATATCTTTTGATTCCCGATATGAAATCTTGATTTTTCAGATTCGTTGGAAAGATATTCACAATTAGATCCCATTATTTTTGGTTTCACTAAAATCCGGATTGTTTTGCACCCGGTACATTCAATTGAAGTTTGAAATCGAATTATCGAACTACCGCACCATTTTCAATTCTATTTATAATTATATATAAATATTTATATTCTAACGACGGCGTATATAATATATACGTTCTAATTATATTCAAAATAAATTTCTCGTCGATATTATTTAAAATAATTTATTTTAAATAATCAAAATTCGCTAAAATTGCCAAAATAAAAATTTCAAACTGGCTCGCATTTTACGGGTTGTTACAATAATAAATTTCGGGAAGGTTTAGATTTCAAAATATTATATTTAGAAAAATATTATTATTTTAATATTGTAATAATATAAAACATTCAATTTTGATAAATAATTGAATTGGAAGTTTGAATCGTTTTTAAACGAGTTTATAAACGTTTTATAAAATATGTTTGAACTGAATCGATGAATTTTATTTTAAATAATATTATGGTTTGAATAAGATGTGTCACGCTGCGACCGTTCGCGAATTTCGACCATTAACTTCAAATTGACGTGCCAGGAGATCTGACCATCAGATTTTTCCAAAACGAAAAACACTTGGTTCGAAATAAAAATTTCTTTCCAATGATATGTAAAGTTTCAAAATCCAACGGTTATATTTTGAAACAAGTTCAAATGAAATTTGAATCAAAACAACGCTATTGTCATTAGTGACCCGAAATGGAATTTTAACAAATCAAGCTACTTTTAAATTATTAAAAATATGGAAAAATTATGAAAAACAATAATAAAAGATTATAAAGTGACTTGGAAAAGAAATATGAAGTTGTAGACTATATTTTGGATATTTATGTTTTTAACCTAACTTGCTGAAAACGATAAAAACGATGTTTTGAGATCTAAAGTTAAGCAAATTAACAATTTCCAAATATTGGTTTATTGGATTTGAAAGAGAAGTTTTGAGAAATCATTGATTAGGATTAATTGGAATATAGATTTGGATAGAGATAATCTTCGGATACTTGGTATTGATTACCGTTGTGTAGATGTTTACTGTTCTGAGGAATTTGGAAGATGTTTACATATTTGTTCCACTTATGGTACTCGATGATTTCATGTATCGGTATTGAATATAATTTAATTTATATTCTGTTTGAATTCTTATATTTTATACCAATTGGTTTGGGTTTTGTCATGAATGGCGTCTTCAATAACATCGTTCCTTAAACCAGTTAAAATGAAATTATGGAATAAATCTTTTAGTTAAGATTAGTGAAGGTTTTCCAAAGTTGAGTTTTCCAATCAATAAATTTAATTGGAATCGAATGGAAATTGATTTAGTGACAATCGAGATGTCTCCGTGGATGAAGATGTTCATTATTTAAGAAATTTAAAAGGCTTTTGTCATTATTCCGTTTATAGTATTAGTCCGATACAGGAATTTATTTCAATTATAAACTAATATGATTTACATGAAGATTTCATTTAAAATGAAACAATGATTTGGGGTTTGTCGTGAACGATGTTTTAAAAAACATTTATTCTTTAACCCATGTAAAGGAAAAGAAGATTTTCCAAGACTGGTTGAAATGAAATCTTTAATTGATTTGAAATGAAAGAATGTTATTAAATTTACTAAACACAAGGGATGTTAGATATGGAGTACCACTAGTTTTTCTCCATGGGAATGGGAATGTGACAACGATTTGAGGAATTGCCATTTTGTAAGGTTCGATGATCCCGATAAGGCTTAGAAATCTTGATTTCAGTTAGATCTATGAAAAGAGTTTTTTTATAATCTATTGAAATGATTTCTAAGGAAATATTTAAACAAAATGATGTAAATTTTTGAT
The DNA here is from genome assembly GCA_030737875.1 of Allium sativum. Classification (NCBI taxonomy): domain Eukaryota; kingdom Viridiplantae; phylum Streptophyta; class Magnoliopsida; order Asparagales; family Amaryllidaceae; genus Allium; species Allium sativum. The sequence continues at coordinate 278,299,616 of CM060925.1, forward strand.
AAGATTTGAATGGGAATAATTAGGTAAAGAATGATACGAGTAAATGGATATTCCAAAATGGAATGAGACTCGTGATATGTTTATATATCAATTGGTTTAAAAGATGCGCTAGTTATTACGATTAGACCGGGTTTTGACCCATTCTGAATAACTACACGACGATTATTGAAAATACTGAAGACGGTGGTTAAAGCCCGAGGATATTTACATCTTTTGGATTATTGCTGATGTCTCGATTGGGGTGTACACCCAAGACGAGGTTTTAAGTGGTAGTTTCCCGAATGTACTTGTTCATTGTTCGGATGTGCAAGGGCTTCTTTCCTTAATTGGACGAGGAATAAGGTGCCTTTGTTTTCGTTCAAACCCAAAATGAACTTGTAAATGGATGTGTGTTTGACGTTGTATTTTATAACATAACCATTTGGTTTCTACTGATGTTATATCAGTTGGTGGCGAAGAATTTATTCTTTTTGCTTAACACCCTCCTGTGGGACTTACATACTTAGAGGGTTATATATTAATAGACATCGATTATATGTTGTTAATTGACAATGTGTGTAACACCCCGCGTCCATTAATGTCACTCTCAAAGGGAATGCATTAACTTTCATGGAGTACTATTGATGTATAGAACAGAATATAACAAGACAGATACATATATTGATACTTGAAAAATTTAAAAACAACTTTTATTGCAGTGGAGAAATAGTTTGATTACAACAACATCATAAACCAACAGTAAAACCAAGTACACTTAATATCCATCTTGACAAATTGTTTTCTGAGTACATAAAGTAAAAAGAATAACCCCAACATAAGTAGCCATAAAAGAGATGAGCTGAACTTTACTTTCAGCAATCCAAGCACTTCCAAAGAGGGAGAAAGATCCAAATCAATCTCCACTAGCACTAGTTCCTCCCTGAGAACCTGGGGGGGGGGGGGGAGGGGGAGGAAGAAAAGAGGCGAAAACGAAGGGGGTCAGAAATAAAGTTTGGTGAGTCCAATAACTTTAACAATATAATTATTAAAGTAATTCGGAAAAGGCATAAACTGGTAAAACAAGGAATGACTGTTAAACAAGTGGGCAAGACAAAACAAACAAGAGGAATATTCTGGCGTTAATCTCGTTCCTAATCACTATAGGATAATTACTATACTGCACCATTACTAGTCACAATAAAAGTTGATCCCGTCTACTGAACATAATAATCAAAATGGTAGTCTCATGTACCCCTAGCTGTCTTCATAGGTGCCGCCTGCCCCTATCTCCACTAGTTGTACCCACTATCCCCATGCGATCGGCTCCCTAATTCTTAGATACCCGTGCTGGTCCCACAATGGGGTGTATCACTCCCTAAAGTGGCAACCCGATACCACTAATGTAGTGACCCAGATTTTGACGATCTTGGTTATCCGATATACAACACATATCGAACATCCAAGGATCGAAAATAACTGAATAGTATATGAAAGAAATTAGAGGGTGAGGAAAGATAAGATAGAAACTTAGAATAAAAGAAGAAGAAGAAGAAGAACACAACATCAGAGTAACACAAATCTCACAGCGGAACGAATAAAATATAACATAACTTTAAAATATAAATCTGTACTTGAATATACATCATTATCAAAGTACAACACTTACAACACGGCGGAAAAATAACCATAGCTATATAATTCTGAAGCCTCCTGCTCCAGCTCTTCAAGTATCCGTAAATCCTGACTACGTGACTGCCCGTACAAAATTGGGCACATAAGAGTTTAGGGAAAACAAAACAAAATAAATTCCGGGTCAGTCATGGGACTGGTGTGAGTAAAACAGTTTAAAACAATTTGAACAAGTAAACAATATCTCATAAGACCACGCCGTATAACAGAACGGGTTTTTCCCTTATGAGAATCCAAAATAATCTTTATATAAAAACACATTGATATTGTAATAGTGTCTATCAACCACAATATAATAATCATCTAGCAGAAATGCTTTCATCTCACGTTCTACATACATAGTATATAATCAAAACCGCAAGCACATATTGAGTAATGGATTTCCAACTATGACAAGGTATGGAACCACCTTTTGCTAGTGTATCTTTAGAGAGGAATACACTAGGTTCAGCAAAAACATCTTGCAACCCGGACACACATGATCGACCACTCATTTCGCTCGAGCGTATCGAATGTATATCATCAACGGTTGGGATCAACAACCGTTTCCCAAATGGAACAGCATCAACAATAGATTTTTAGAAGTAAATGAAACTCTATATCAGGTGATTATACACCCTAATAGGTGCGACCTACATAGCCATGCTGCCTGCCCGACTTTTGTCATTTACCGGATGTGAGGCTAGAAGCTACACTTATCTTTTTACATATTATATCTTCATTCACTTAGAACGTCACATCGTCATACCCGCCAAATCATAAATTGATTTCCACAAAAATACCACAGGTATACAGCTTAGAGAAACGAATTCCTCCGCCACCAAACGTGAATACGTTTGAAGAGATCAACTTATGCAATCTGTTAGATATACTCTGTCAGACCTTCGTCCATACAAGTTGTCCTGGGACTGGACAAATCGAAGACACTATTCAGTATATCCATCTTAGGCACTGTTATCTAAGATTTATACAACAGCCCTTGCACTTTACTCCGTCTTCAAAAATCTTTGGCATATATGATTCGCAACGATTATGCCAATACGAAGTGGTTCCTCGGATAATAATCCAACTGGTCTCTCCATAATAACAACGTTAAAATGGTCGAAAACTTTGATAGTCTGTGATTTAACTATCGAAGAAAAATACGTGCGCAAACAATGATATTATTTCCAAATGGAAATTATATCGATCAATCATCAACCATATATATATATATATATATATATATATCTCATTTTCTATATTTAGAAAATATATGTTATTAACACTGGAAAACATTTCCATGGCTTCATTACGTATCACTATTCTTCCACAACTATCAGTCCCTGACTATAAACTAGTATGAGAATAATTCCCTAAGTATTAATCCCGAAGGCCGAAACCAACATCAGATAGACACTTAGAAAACCATTCATTTTACTAATCTCTAGTTAGTTTCTAATTTTGCTTAACTTTATTTGATTTACTCTATTTCGAATAACTAATATTCGATAAACTCTATTTCGAATAACTTTATATTCAATTAACTCTAATCGATTAATTCTAACTCGATTAATTCCTTTATATAATCCATTAAGTATCTAACACTTAAATCTTATTTAAAGTTCCCTTTTATAACTCTATTCGTTTCGTAAATAAACAATTCCTTTTATAACCTTTATTTGTAAATGTTTTACAAATATTTCTCTTCCTATATTTGTCTATTTATTTTTCCAAATAAATAATCCTATTATACTTCTATTTATTTTCTAAATAAATATTCCATTTTTATTCTATTTATTTATCAAATAAATATTACTTTTATAAAACTCTATTCGTTTTATAAATATTTCCTTTTATCTTTATCCTGTTTATTTTCCCAACAAATATTCCTTATGATATTCTATTTGTCTTATAAATAAATACCCTCCTTTATAAACTCCTATTTATTTTTTAAATAAATGTTCTCTTTTATAAAATCCTATGATTTTATAAATACTTTATTTTCAAAATATATCCTTTTATAAAATCGATAGATTTTATAAAGTTCCTTTATTTCAATATACATTGAAATATTCCTTTTTACATCCCAGAATCTCTTATGATATTTAATATAGCAAACCACAATGATCGATATCATTTAACCACACATAATCAAATAGATTACATATTACATCATATATTACAATATATGAACAGAACAGTATCATAAATATTGAGGAGTCCAGTTGGACCCCTCCATCCTGTTTCCCTGCATCACAGATGTTAAACAACGTAAATAACACGAATATAAAATATTCTGATAAACATAATCAATATTCGATTAACGATTTATATATATGTATCGTTATCTATATTTTCAACCAATATATACACAATTCAACCAAACAGTTAACACACAATAATCAGTCATCATTTATCAGTTCTAAATATACGTTAAAAAAATAGAACTGTTCAGAGTTAGTGAGTTTTACTCATTTTGGCAGTTCATCGTTAAAGAACGATAAATTGTTTGTTTGATTTGAATCAAACAATTTATTTCGCCATAAATTCAAACGATCCCCAATCCATTCCCAGTCAGTTCCATGGTGTAGCCACCGTCCATACGATCCTAACGGATCAAATTTTTCTGAATTCTGACATTGTATGTATATGTTATGATATTAACAATTTAATACATTGTTAATTTATAATTAAACTTAATAATAATATATATAATACAAAATAAAAAATGGGCCTCACGTGATAACCCGGCCTACGTCCTCCATCCCTGGTCCATGTTTTACAGTTTCTTCCCCGAATTAAAATGAACCATTGCTCTTTCCTCTTCTTTTCCATTGCCGCGATATCCAACTCCAAATGCTCCTATTCCCTTCCAACTTACCACCGATATTACCACCCTCCTTCCCAACGCAATTACATCCTCCTTCCTTCCTCAAAACTACACAGTACTCAGTACCCGCACTTACACATTAATGCGTGCGAACCCCCCATTCACAGTACCCATCACCGTTACTCAAGCCAGCGGCTTGTACCCACTCCCATCTTGCTTCTCCATTACTCATTCACTTAGTCTCTTCCCACCGTAGTTCACAACATCTCTTCGAGCTATGTTTCGGCATGCGCGACCAACCAAAACCATGCCATATGATGATCTCTTCACCATAGATTGAAACGTCAGGCCACTTGCGGTATACTGTTTGTGTCACTAGAGAGTTATACCGTGATGCTGAAACTCCATTGACTTTGTTTCTTTGAATATTGTCTTTAAAACTTCATGATTTCATATCAATTTGTTTACATTTGGTTTCATTTTCCGAAAATGGTGAAGTATTGCGGTGCTTTGTGTATATATAGATGAAGAAATTAATTTGAGTCGAGAAGAACAGAGGTGGGAGTTGTGCGAGACATATATATAGAGGAAAATACTTTGTTCTTAAGTAATAGGGTAGGTGGCACTATTCATGAGTAGGTGACATCGGTCATTAACATCCATGTACTTCTTGAGTGGCAGAGGTGTTCACACGGGTAAATGCGAGGGGGATGTTTCTCATAAATGAGAACGTGGGTTGTAAAAGGAGCATAGGGATAACTGTCCATGGTAGTTCACAGTTTAGGGTAGGCTATAAAAAGACGTGTCTGCGTGTCTACCTTGAGTTTTCGCCTCCTTTCTACATATGTTGTATGTTATACATATATATAGGTTACTTCAAAGACAAGTAAAAAGAAGATCGTACCATATATTTCAATACATACGTTTATTTTAGATTGATATGGACAAAAATAAAAATACCGTTGTTATGGACACTGTGTCAGGATCCCAAAAATAAAATAATATAGGTCTGTTAACTTATTCTGTGGAACCTCGAAATGCTGATACAGGGTGTATGATACTCCAAACAAAAAGTTGCATATTTAATTAATTAAAAATTACAGAAAAATTCTAAAAATTAAATTATCACTACGTCTCAAAAGAATCTTGTCTAAATTCGAAACCTGTTCCTAGTTATATCGAATAAACTATTAAGGTCGATAAACGATTCTATAGCGGCTATTTTAAAATTCGATTTGGACACAAATCAAAATCTACACAACGAAATCCCGATTTTTCTCTTCCACTGGAAAAATATACTTCACCAGCTCCTAATGTTTCTTGTTTCACAGAAATCCGATTTAAAACGAATCCTGTATATTCAGTTGAAGTTCAAATCGCCAAATAGCGAACTGCCGCGCCATTTGGAGCTCGATTAATATAATTATACGTTCAAACTTCGTTCAAATAATATATTCGTTATTATAATTAAATTCTAAACTAAATTAAATATCACAGATGATCCATTCACACCATATCGCCATTTCAGCCCATTCCGATTATTTCAGAATTAAATATATTATTTAATTATTTATATTAATTAAATATTCCAAGTTATTTAATTAAACGACCATTAAATTCTCTAAACCACTATTTAAATAATTAGATAAATTAATTATTATATCGCTGAAAGTGCGGGTCATTACATTCTTCCCTACTTAAAACAATTTTGTCCTCGAAATTGCTAAGGTAGAAAATAAACCCTATTGATTGGTTAAAACTTATTTGTTCACTTCTTAACTTCAGTTTCAACTGAACCAATTTAATTTCAATTCAATTATTAATTTATTCTTACCAACGAAAATTTTCAAAAATCCTGAAAATTTTCTAACACCTTAACTTTCAATTTTTTTTCCAGCACTTACTTTGTACTGTTCAATAGGTCAAACTCCAACTCGCCTCTATGGGCCATCCGCAACCCAAAAGAAAATCAAACAGCCAAGCAGCTTGCCCATTCGGCTCATAAATCTCAAACACAAATATAATATAAACTGGTACCTTTTGTTGGGCATATCAACTATATCACTTCCATCTGTTACCACTTCAGCTTATACAAATGCATTACCAATCGATCTCCAATCAATTCATCCTCAACGCCAAATCATTCACTTATACCTAAGTCGAATTCCATTCCAACTCCAATTTCAAATTCAAACTGTTAAATCCTCAATTCAATTATATTCCACATTATCCTATAATCAAATCCGGATTTATTTAACTTAGCTCAAGTTAAATTTTAATTTATATATTCATTCTTACCATTTCAATTTCTTTAACTTCATAAGTTATATTTAAATTTCAAAATTTAAATTCCTGGGTTTATTTCAAATCAATTTGAAATCATAATACCAATTCAAAACATTTGAATTTCTAAACACCTTGTTTTCTCAAAACAATTTAAAACGAAATCTTTGGTAGTAATCCGTCACTTAGAAACTCGAAAATGAACACCGATGATGCACCATCGGAATTTATTTCCCAGCGATCAAAGTAAGTTCAATACTATAGCAATTTCAAAACCATTCTTTAACATTTTCATTTTGAAATTAGTTCAAAATATCCTTCCAATGTTTGTAAACAATTTAAAATCTCCCAGGATTTTAAAATTCTCGTATATTATACTAATATGAATTCTACTTGGTTATTTACATAACCGTTTAATTTATATTCTTACTCGATTATAATAACAACCAATTATAATTCCAATATATATCTTCTGTATATCAAAATATACTTTGGGTAAACTTATTTTCATTTATCCTCTTTTTCGAAACATATCGTGTCGACCCATCGTATTCAAGTGTTTAGTAATCCTTATCGATATAGTGGATCAAACAGATCGACCAAAATCTATAAACAACTCAACCAATAAATCTCCACAGTATAAAATAATTTTTTTATATCAATAACAAATACGTTCACTCGTATATATACACTCAACTCAATCTAGGGTATTACTAACCCCATCTCTACTGAGTCACGCCACAAAGCCCAGGTAATTACTTTACCTTAAGCTTTGATACCAACTGTAACGACCCGGATTTTGACGATTTTGGTTATCCAATATACAAGACATATCGAACATCCAAGGATCGAAAATAACCGAATAGTTAATGAAAGAAATTAGAGGGTGAGGAAAGATAAGATAGAAACTTAGAATAGAAGAAGAAGAACACAACATCAGAGTAACACGAATCTTACATCGGAACGAATAAAAATGTAACATGACTTTGAAATATAAATCTGTACTTGAATATACATCATTATCAAAGTACAACACTTACAACACAACGGAAAAATAACCATAGCTATATAATTCTGAAGCCTCCTGCTCCAGCTCTTCAAGCATCTGTAAATCCTGACTACTTGACTGCCCTTACAAAATTGGGCACCCAAGAGTTTAGGGAAAACAAAACAAAATAAACTCCGGGTCAGTCATGGGACTGGTGTGAGTAAAACAGTTTAAAACAATTTGAACAAGTAAACGATATCTCATAAGACCACGCCGTATAACGGAACGGGTTTTTCCCTTATGAGAATCCAAAATAATCTTTATATCAGAACTCATTGATATTATAATAGTGTCTATCAACTACAATATAATAATCATCTAGCAGAAACACTTCCATCTCACATTCTACATATATAGTATACAATCAAAATCGCAAGCACGTATTGGGTAATGTATTTCCAACTATGACAAGGTATGGAACCACCTTTCGCTAGTGTACCTCTAGAAAGGAATACACTGGGTTCAACAAGAACATCTTGCAACCCGGCCACACATGACTGACCACTCATTTCGCTTGAGTGTATCGAATGTATATCACCAACGGTTGGGATCAACATCAACAACAGATTTTTAGAAGTAAATGAAACTCTAGATCAGGTGATTATACACCCTAATAGGCGCGACCTACATAGCCATGCTGCCTGCCCAACTTTTTTCATTTACCGGATGTGAGGCTAGAAGCGACGCTTATCTTTTTACATATCATATCTTCATTCACTTAGAATGTCACATCGTCATACCCGCCAAATTAGAAATTGATTTCCCCAAAAATACCACGGGTATACAGCCAAGAGAAACGAATTCCTCTGCCACCAAACATGAATACGTTTGAAGAGATCAACTTACGCAATCTATTAGAAATACTCTGTCAGACCTTCGTCCATACAAGTTGTCCTAGGACTGGACAAACCGAAGGAACTATTCAGTATATCCATCTTAGGCACTGTTATCTAAGATTTATACAACAGCCCTTGCACTTTACTCCGTCTTCAAATATCTTTGGCATACATGATTCGCAACGCTTATGCCAATACGGAGTGGTTCTTCGGATAATAATCCAACCGGTCTCTCCATATTAATAACGTTAAAATGGTCGAAAACTTTGATAGTCTGTGATTTAACTATCAAAGAAAAATACATGTGCAAACAACGATATTATTTCCAAATGGAAATTATATCGATCAATCATCAACCATATATATATATATATATTCCTCATTTTCTATGTTTAGAAAATATACGTTATTAACACTGGAAAACATTTCCATGGCTTAGTTACGTATCACTATTCTTCCACAACTATCAGTCCCTAACTATAAACTAGTATGAGAACAATTCCCTAAGTATTAATCCCGAAGGCCGAAACCAACATCAGATAGACACTAAGAAAACCATTCAATTTACTAATCTCTAGTCAGTTTCTAATTTTGCTTAACTTTATTTGATTTACTCTATTTCGAATAACTAATATTCGATAAACTCTATTTCGAATAACTTTATATTCAATTAACTCTAATCGATTAATTCTAACTCGATTAATTCCTTTGTATAATCCATTAAGTATCTAACACTTAAATCTTATTTAAAGTTCCCTTTTATAACTCTATTCATTTCGTAAATAAATAACTCCTTTTATAACCTTTATTTGTAAATGTTTTACAAATATTTCTCTTCCTATATTTGTCTATTTATTTTTTCAAATAAATAATCCTCTTATACTTCTATTTATTTTCTGAATAAATATTCCATTTTTATTCTACTTATTTATCAAATAAATATTCCTTTTACAAAACACTATTCGTTTTATAAATATTTCCTTTTATCTTTATCCTGTTTATTTTCCCAACAAATATTCCTTATGATATTCTATTTGTCTTATAAATAAATACCCTCCTTTATAAACTCCTATTTATTTTCTAAATAAATGTTCTCCTTTATAAAATCCTATGATTTTATAAATACTTTATTTTCAAAATATATCCTTTTATAAAATCGATTGATTTTATAAAGTTCCTTTATTTCAATATACATTGAAATATTCCTTTTTACATCCCAGAATCTCTTATGATATTTAAAATAGAAAACCACAATGATCAATATCATTTAAAAACACATAATTAGACAAATTATATATCACATCATATATTACAATATATGAACAGAACAATATCATAAATATTGAGGAGTCCAGTTGGACCCCTCTAACCTGTTTCCCTGCATGATAGATGTTAAACAATGCAAATAACACGAATATAAAATATTCTGATAAACAGAATCAATATTTGATTAACGATTTATATATATGTATCGTTATCTATATTTTCAACCAATACATACACAATTCAACCAAACAGTTAACACACAACAATCAGTCATCATTTATCAGTTCTAAATATACGTTAAAAAAATAGAACTGTTCAGAGTTGGTGAGTTTTACTCACTTTGGTTGTTCATCGTTAAAGAACGATAAACTGTTTGTTTGATTTGAATCAAACAATTTATTTCGCCATAAATCAAATGATCCCCAATCCATTCCCAGTCAGTTCCATGGTGTAGCCACCATCCATACGATCCCAACGGATCTAATTTTTCTGAATTCTGACATTGTATGTATATGTTATGATATTAACAAGTTAATACATTGTTAATTTATAATTAAACTTAATAATAATATATATAATACAAAATAAAAAATGGGCCTCATGTGATAGCCCGACCCACGTCCTCCATCCTTGGTCCATGTTTTATAGTTTCTTCCCCGAATTAAAATAAACCACTGCTCTTTCCTCTTCTTTGCCATTGCCGCGATATCCAACTCCAAATGCACCTACTCCCTTCCAACTTACCACCGACATTACCACCCTCCATCCCAACGCAATTACATCCTTCTTCCTTCCTCAAAACTACATAGTACTCAGTACCTGCACTTACACATTAATGCGTGCGAACCCCCCATTCACAGTACCCGTCACCGTTACTCAAGCCAGTGGCTTGTACCCACTCCCATCTTGCTTCTCCATTACTCATTCACTTAGTCTCTTCCCACCGTAGTTCACAACATCTCTTCAAGCTGTGTATCGGCATGCGCGACCAACCAAAACCATGCCATATGACGATCTCTTCACCATAGATTGAAACGTCAGGCCACTTGCGGTATGCTGTTTGTGTCACCAGAGAGTTAAACCTGGATGCTGAAACTTCAATGACTTTGTTTCTTTGAATATTGTATTTAAAACTTCATGATTTCATTTCTATTTGTTTACGTTTGGTTTCGTTTTCTGAAAATGGTGAAGTATTGCGGTGCTTTGTGTATATATAGATGAAGAAATTACTTTGAGTCGAGAAGAACAGAGATGGGAGTTGTGCGAGACATATATATAGAGGAAAATACATGGTACTTAAGTAATAGGGTAGGTGGCACTGTTCATGAGTAGGTGACATTGGTTTTTAACATCCATGTACTTCTTGAGTGGCAGAAGTGTTCACATGGGTAAATGCGAGGGGGATGTTTCTCATAAATGAGAACGTGGGTTGTAAAAGGAGCATAGGGATAACTGTTCATGGTAGTTCACAGTTTAGGGTAGGCTGTAAAAAGACGTGTCTGCGTGTCTACCTTGAGTTTTCGCTTCCTTTCTACATATGTTGTACGTTATACATATGTAAAGGTTACTTCAAAGACAAGTAAAAAGAAGATCGTACCATAAATTTCAATACATACGTTTATTTTAGATTGTTATGGACAAAAATAAAAATACCGTTGTTATGGACACTGTGTCAGGATCCCAAAAATAAAATAATATAGGTCTGTTAACTTATTCTGTGGAACCCCAAAATGCTGATACAGGGTGTACAATACTCCAAATAAAAAGTTGCATATTTAATTAATTAAAAATTATAGCAAAATTCTAAAAATTAAATTATCACTACGTCTCAAAAGAATCTTGTCTAAATTCGAAACCTGTTCCTAGTTATATCGAATAAACTATTACGGTCGATAAACGATTCTATAACGACTATTTTAAAATTTGATTTGGACACAAATCAAAATCTACACAACGAAATCCCGATTATTCTCTTCCACTAGAAAAATATACTTCACCAGCTCCTAACGTTTCTTGTTTCATAGAAATCCGATTTAAAACGAATCCTGTATATTCAGTTGAAGTTCAAATCGCCAAATAGCGAACTGCCGCGCCATTTGGAGCTCGATTAATATAATTATACGTTCAAACTTCGTTCAAATAATATATTCGTTATTATAATTAAATTCTAAACTAAATTAAATATCACAGATGATCCATTCACACCATATCGCCATTTCAGCCCATTCCGATTATTTCAGAATTAAATATATTATTTAATTATTTATATTAATTAAATATTCCAAGTTATTTAATTAAACGACCATTAAATTCTCTAAACCACTATTTAAATAATTAAACAAATTAATTACTATATCGCTGAAAGTGCGGGTCATTACGACTAAAGATGCACGACTTATATCTACACGATGCAACAACGTCTTACCTACCAGCCTGGGCCCACGCACGCACACAACCCCGTTGGACTTGCGTTGCCACCGTTAACCTGTTTTGACCTATTACAATGAAACCCAGTAAGCGTGTCCCATCCTCGATCTAACTCGAGCTCACAAAGATACTTAATGGGTTGCTGGTTTTAAAAGGGTCCCCCATGCTTGACACAAGCTTTCCACCTATGCTTGGTCCCCACCAAGATTTCCCACTTAACCCCTTCTTATTCATGTCTTCTTACATGTTTCGATTTGGTTAAATGTTTCTAATAGTATTTCAGATGTCACCCTCTTAAACCCTAATGTCCCACCACATGTTTATCTTGGTTAAGTGTTACCTAATTCATTATAACCGTAACCTTGTAAGACCTCTCACATTAGACTACTGTTTGCGATTGCTGGATTTTCCGCGTGGGTCCGGGCAGTCTTATACCGCAAACGAGTCTAACATCGTGTCTTTACAATTGTTACGCATTTAATTTATGCCTTTGACCTCTCACATTAGACTACCGTTTGTGGTTTTTGGGTTTGCCGGGCGGGTCCGGGTAGTCTTACACCACAAACGAGTCTAAACTCGTGTCTTAAGGCATTTATTATTACACATAATTATTTCACCCCAATATGAATTAATTATCCCTATTTAAATTGTCAATAATTTCCAAATTACTTATGTCCATAATTGTCACTTAAATTATGTCCATACTTTTTAGGTATATAAATTATACCAATTAATGTCTCAATTTAATTATATACCTTTAAAGCTATTTTATGCCAATTCACAATTTACATAATTAATATTTTCCCATTGTCCCCATGCTATTTGTACGTTCTAATATGAAATAGGTTAGACTCGCAAATAGTCTAATTATAAAGAAGAAAAGAAACATCACAACTTACATAACACATAAAATAGATCTACTTGCAAATAGGAATTATAACATAAATTTGCATAGCCAATAATTTTCATAGACAATGGACATATAGAATCATATATTTGCATAAACTACCATGGATCTAAATATCGATCTAAACATGAAATTGTGAACTTGCATATATGAATTATGGGTCTCACCTAAACTTGCATATGTGAATATAATTTTCACCTAAAAATGTGAATATAGTTTTTCACCTAAACTTGCATATGGATTCCTACAACTTGCATAGGAATTTATCACATGTTTTTGCATATAAACTAGCATATGTATATACTTGATTCACCTATAAACTTGTGTTCAATTTCACATACATACTTGCATAATATTCATATCCAAACTAGCATACGATTTAACATCCCATACTTGCATAAGATTCACATACGAATTAGCATATGATTTAACATCCCAAACTTGCATAAGATTCACATACGAATTAGTATATGTAAAAACGGACTTGCATAAGATTCGCATATAAACTAGCATATGATTTAACATCCCAAACTTGCATAAGATTCACATACAAACTAGCATGTGATTTACATCCCAAACTTGCATATAAAATGAATCAAGTTAACCATATGTGATTGGACATATGAAATAGATCTACTAACATTAGTCAAAACTGTCATATGTTCACCATCAAAAGATAACAAAGTTAAACAACATCACACGATTCAATAGACGTGTTCTCACAATCCAATTATAACTCATCATAATTAATTTATTAATTATTTTGTGAAAGAAATTGTACTCACAAAGATAGGTTGGAGAAGAGAATGATTCGTTCGTCTTCTGAATTAGAATTATGACTTGCTAATCCATAAGCTTTAGGAAGAAGAACTATCCTAGCATCAACATTATGGCCAAGAGACTAATTTAGTTTAGGTTTAGGGTTTGAGTCAAGGCGCTCTTTTATAGAAGTTTAAATCAACCTAAGCCGAATTATCATAGGAGCAAACCCAACCATGCAGACTAGATAGAGTTATCTAGAATTGCCACCTCTGCCATAGTGATTCGGCAACAGGTCGGTAAGACTCAGCAACAAGTCAGGATCGTCTGATTTCAGATCTTCTCCGGGGGGTAGGTCGACCCCCAGGTCAACCTCTAGGTCGACTTGTATAGGGTAGGTCAACCCCTAGGTTGACACCCTGGTCGACCTGGCCTTGGGCGGGAGAATCTCCGCCCAGCCCGCTTCCCTGCTTGATTTTTAAAATTTGAATTTATACTGAACTATTTTAATTTATATAAAATTACTGGAACTTCCGAGGGCTATAACTTTCTCATACAAAGTTCGATTTATGAAAACTTGGACTCTATTCCAAGCAGAATTTCGAGACGAACACAATGGCGTAACCCATTTCCCGTAATTCTCACTTCAACAATTAAGTATTCTCAAGATTGTTAATTTTAATATTCACAGAAAATTTAGGGTGTTACATTCTCCCCTCCTTAAAGGATTTCGCCCCCGAAATCTCCAAGTTAAGGAGAATGTATATCCTAACATCCAATCATCCGTTTACTCAACCATTAAACAAAGGCATCCCTTGTCCTTACAAGATTTCTAATGCCGTATGTACATATGCAAAAAGTGTGTGTGTATGTTCCTTATCTAATGCAAAATCAGGCGGTCCACTGGTTCAGTTGAACTCCTTAATGCAAATAATGATAGTGCCATGCATCCATTATGTATGCAAAAGAATCCTAACAATACATATTACTTCTACATGTGTGCACAACCATTCATCAAAATGCAGCATTCATATGATAACACTACCATTATACATCCATTAATTTAAATATGCACACACATTTATATGCAATATGAAAGTGATTGGGCCGATCTAGTGCCTAATGTGTGTGTACATGCATCCACGAGCAACCACTAGCAACCACTTGCAACCACTCGCAATCATCAATCATAACATGTTTCAAATACATGTTTACATCCATTGGTTTCTATCTAAGGATAAAGAGTTGGACTGAGGAGATATACTTAAAAAGATGGATATAAGTATGAATAAACTTATGGTAAAAGAGATCAAGGAGGTACCCTCAAAGAGAAAAGGGTAGGCTGCATGTATTTTCCTCTTAGTTTCCCAAGTCGCGTCTTCCTCAGCGTCACTCCATTGAACTTTAACAAGCTTGACTTCATGGTTGTGTAGCTTTTTGACTTCCGTACCCAAGATGCAAGTTGGAACTCTTCTCATAGTCGCTTCTCGTTCCACTTCTACTTCCTCTAGTATACTTAGCTCCCCCACTTCCGCAGATCCATGTAAGCACTTTCGTAGTTGAGAAACATGAAAAACATTATGAACTCCAGCCAATCTCTTGGGTAGCTCTACTCTGTAAGCCATCGTCCCAATCCTTTCAATGATAGGAAATGGTCCTACAAATCTTGGTGCTAGCTTTCCTACGGACCTAAAGTGAATGTATTCCTCAAAGGAGATACTTTAAGGAAACCCCTATCTCTAACCTCAAACTCAGGGTTGGTCCTTCTTTTATCTGCGTAGGACTTCTGTCTATCTTGTGCAGCCTTCATCCGTCTTCTTATCAAGTCCACCTTTTTTGAGGTTTCTCTAATTATGTCCGGCCCAAGTACGAGCTTGTCTATAGACTCCCACCAAGAAGTTGGTGATCGACATGGTCTTCCATATAAAGCTTCGAAGGGCGCCATGCCTATGGTGGCTTAGTAGCTATTGTTGTAGGCGAATTCCACCAAAGGAAGATGATCCTCCTATGTCCCTCCAAAATCAAGAATACACAATATCAAGAGGTCTTCCAATACTCTGTTCACTCTTTCCGTCTGACCATCGGTTTGGGGGTGATAGACCATGCTTAAGCATAACTGTGTGCGTACAGACTCTTGCAAACTCTTCCAAAACTCGCTCGTAAAGATAGGATCACGATCACTCACTATGTTGGAGGGTATCCCATAGAGTCGAACTATCTCTTTAATATAAATGGATGCTAGGGATGAGGTAGTCCTTTTACTTTTAACAGGTATAAAGTGAGCGCTTTTAGTGAGCTTGTCCACTATTACCTAAATACTGGTATTGCCCATTCTTGACCTAGGCAACCCATCAACAAAGTCCATCGAAATGCTATCCCACTTCCAATGTGGGACCTCTAGAAGATGAAGCAGACCACCAGGCTTCTTCTGCTCCGCCTGGACTTGTTGGCATATCAAACACTTAGCGACTAACTCAGCTACATCACTCTTCATGCCGTTCCAAAAGAAAACCCTTTTTATATCCTTATACATCTTGTCTCCGCCTGGGTGTATGGTCAGCTTAGAATGGTGTGCTTCTTCGAGAACCGTCTTCACTAAATCCCTTACTTTTGGGACGCATAGTCTTCCATCCCATCTCATCCAACCCTTATCATTGATGGAGTATCTAGTGTGGTGACTAGAAGTCTCACCCCTAACTAGCTTATCCATCATGTCAACTAACTGAGGGTCTTCTCGTTGCGCGGTTCCTATTGAGTCCAAAAGAGTAGGCCGCACCTCTAGCGATGCTAACAGACCAGGTACAATTTCAGAGGAGGGTCTAAAGTTAAAGTTTGCTTTGTACTCCAAGCTTTTCCTTTCTATAAAGAGAGGACTCATGGTCAACTTCTTTCTACTCAAGGCATCTGCTACCACATTGCCTTTGCCTGGGGTATAGGAAATCTCAAAATTATATGAGGCCAGAAATTCCATTCACCTTTGTTGTCTTAAGTTAAGGTCTTTCTACGAGGAAAGGTATTTTAATGATTTATGGTCAGTAAACAATTCAAACCTTTCTCCTAGTAGGTAATGACGCCATGACTTTAGAGCGAAGACAATGGCAGCTAGCTCCTAATCATGAGTTGGTAGTTCTTCTCATGTACCTTCAATTGCCTTCCCCCATAACAAACTACCTTGCCTTCTTCCATCAAGACAGTGCCCAGCCCTGTACCGCATGCATCTGTGTATACGGTAAACATTTTGCTCCCATCAGGCAATGTCAGAACTGGGGCTGTTGTTAGAGCCCTTTTCAAACGTTGGAAAGCAATATGACAATCCAAATCCCAAGTGAAAGTTTGGTTTTTCTTTGTCAATCATGTGAGTGGGGATGAGATTTTTGCAAAGTCTTTGATGAACTTTCGGGAAAAGCACGCTAGCCCGAGAAAGCTTCGGACTTCGGTTGATTCCGTGAGACCTTCCAATCTTGCACCACAACTACTTTTGCGGGGTCCACAGC
This sequence comes from Allium sativum, assembly GCA_030737875.1. Classification (NCBI taxonomy): domain Eukaryota; kingdom Viridiplantae; phylum Streptophyta; class Magnoliopsida; order Asparagales; family Amaryllidaceae; genus Allium; species Allium sativum. Next base: position 278,317,116 of record CM060925.1, read on the forward strand.
TAACCCCTCTTTGGACACCACATGTCCAAGAAACCTTACTTCTTCTCTCCAGAAATGGCATTTGGAGAATTTGGCTTTCAGCTGATGTGCACGAAGAGTATCCATGACTTCCCTTAAATGCAAAGCATGCTCTTATTCATTCTTCGTGAAAATCAAAATGTCGTCTACGAAGACCACCACAAACTTATTAATGAACTCCCTAAACACTCTGCTCATCTAGTCAACAAAGTAAGCGGGTGCGTTTGTCAAGCCAAAAGGCATGACAAGCCATTCGAAGAAACCATCCGAGGTTCTGAACGTGGTCTTATCAATGTTGTCTTCAGCCACTCTTAGCTGATGGAACCCGATAGCCAAATCTAGTTGGGAGAAAACCGACGCACCTACAAGCTGATCAAACAAGTCGTCTATTCTTGGAAGTGGGTGCCTATTTTTCTTGGTCAGCTTGTTTAGCTCCCTATAATCAGCGCATAGGCGAAGTGAACCATCCGCTTTGGTTGCGAATACTACTGGAGCACCCCATTCAGAAATACTCTGCCTGATAAACCCCTTTTCAAGTAGCTCTTTGACTTGCTTACTGAGCTCTTTTCTCTCCCTTGGATCCATGTGTCTAACGGTTAGAGCTACGGGTTTTGCATTATCAACAAGGTATATGCGGAAGTCTATCTCCCGCTTCGGAGGTAAGCCCTTCACCTCTTCAAATACATCTGAATATTCACGGACTACCCTAACAGACTATAAGTTTTCAACAGACGCATCAAGATATTCTAGGTAGCTAAGCATAATAGAATGTATGGGATTACAAGATATTTTGAGAGTGTTGCCAAGGCGAGTCATAAGTCTAACCACTCTCTTTTCACAATCGAGGATGGCACCATTACTGGATAATCAATCCATGCCTAGAATCAATCCATAGCCCATGAAGCCAAGAACGAAGGCGTTGCATTCAAATTCAACGCTCAAGATAGACACTCTCAAATCCTGACAAATCATTGAAAAATGAGTCGAACCACCAATAGGATTTGAGACTACTATGGGATCTGTAACTAGACTAGTATTTAGGTGCAGTGTTTCAACTAACGAAGCAGATACAAACGAGTGTGAAGTGCCAGAATCAAACAAAGTATGAACAGGATGATCATACAGAAAAACCAAACTTTCAACAGAAATTTTTCTACCTCTCTCCTTTCTGGTGCCATGAGAGCATGAACTTGCTCTCTCGCCTGCCCTGGTGCCATGAGAGCCTGAATCTTCCCTCCAGAAGTAGACCCTGCCCTCTGCCCTTGCCCTTGTCTTCTCGGGCAGTCTTTAACCAGATGTCTTGCCTCACCACAGTTGAAGCAGCCGGTCTTCTTCTTCTTCCTACAGTCCTTGCTCAGATGGCCTGGTGTTCCAAAATCAAAACATCTTTTCTTTCCTTTGCTATTATTGTCCTTACCACCTTTCTTAGGTTGCTGCTGTGACTTCTTTTGATCCCTTTTCTTTTCTGGTGCCTTATTAGCATTAGCACCTTTCTCCTCTTCATGCATAAGCGCCATGTCAACCAGTTTCTCAAAGGTAGCCGACATAGGAATGTGGGTCATAGCGAACCCATGTAGTGGCTCATTCAAACCTTTAACGAATCTCAGGGCCTTCTTTTCAGGTGTGTTCATCAAGTCTAAGCCAAACCTCGCCAACTAATTGAACTTGTTGACGTACTCATCTATTGATAAATTCCCCTGCTTCAATGCCAAGAACCTTTCCATGTATAAATTTTTTTCTGCTCCCGAGAGAAATTTCTTCTCGAACCTATGTCTGAAATCCATCCACGTCTCTACTGGACGCTCTCCATTCGTGATCTCCCACCAAAACGAGGCTTTGTCCTTCATTAACCAAAAAACCAATTGGACCTTCCTTCCATCTTCTATCTTGAAGACACCAAACAAATCTTTCACCTCCTTAAGCCAATTTTGAGCTTCAACAAACGACTCTGATATGTGAAAAGGTTTTTCGCCCATTGCTCGAAAGTATTTGCATATCTTTGAAAAAGTATCAACACGAGTATGAGGAGGAGGAGCGGCTGTAGCTGAGGGAGGAGGGATGTCTGCTGGGCCTGTGGCGGTGGCCCTAGCATCCAGATACCTTCTGAACCAGGTTGATATCGGTATTCCCTCGGGTATCTCGGGTAACCCAGACATGCTAAAAAGAAAAAGGAAGAGATTCAAAATGGAGAATTAAAATAAAGATAAATGGCTCTTGGGGGTTATGTTTTTAAAACAAACTTTTCCCTTGAAAATACTCTCCTTAAAACATACTTTTGAAAGTATTTCTTTATAAAACGCTTTTGAAAAACATTTTTTTAAAATTCTCTTATCTGTTCTGTTAACCTTCAACTCTGATACCACGTGTAACACGCCACGTCCATTAATGTCACTCTCAAAGGGAATGCATTAACTTTCATAGAGTATTATTGATGTATAGAACAGAATATAACAAGATAGATACATATATTAATACTTGAAAAACTTAAAAACAACTTTTATTGCAATGGAGAAATAGTTTGATTACAATAACATCATAAACCAATAGTAAAACCACACTTAATATCCATCTTGACAAATTGTTTTATGAGTACATAAACTAAAAAGCCTAACCCCAACATAAGTAGCCATAAAAGAGATGAGCTGAACTTTACTTTCAGCAATCCAAGCACTTCCAAAGAGGGAGAAAGATCCAAATCAAGCTCCACTACCACTAGTCCCACCTTGAGAACCTTTGGGGGGGAGGGAAGGAAGAAAAGAGGCGAAAACAAAGGGGGTCAGACATAAAGTCTGGCGAGTCCAATAACTTTAACAAAATAATTATTAGTAATTAGGATAAGGCATAAACTGGTAAAACAAGGAATGATTATGAAACAAGTGGGCAAGACAAAACAAACAAGAGGAATATTCTAGCGTTAATCTCGTTCCTAATCACTATAGGATAATTACTATACTGCACCATTACTAGTCACCCTAAAAGTTGATCCCGCCTACTGAACATAATCATCATAATGGTAGTCTCGTGTACCCCTAGCTGTCTTCATAGGTGCTGCCTGCCCATATCTCCACTAATTGTACCCACTATCCCCATGCGATCGGCTCCCTAACTCGTAGATACCCGTGCTGGTCCCACTGTGGGGTGTATCACTCCTCAAAGTGGCAACCCAATACCACTAAAGATGCACGACATATATCTACACGATGCAACAACGTCTTATCTACTAGCCCGGGCCCACGCATGCACATGACCCCGTTGGACTTGCATTGCCACCGTAAACCCGTTTTGACCTCTTAAAATCAAACCCAGTAAGCGTCTCCCGTCCTCGATCTAACTCTAGCTCACAAAGATACTTAATGGGTTACTGGTTTGAAAAGGGTCCCCGATGCTTGACACAAGCTTTCCACCTATGCTTGGTCCCCACTAAGATTTCCCACTTAACCCCTTCTTATTCATGTCTTCTTACATGTTTCGATTTGGTTAAGTGTTTCTAATCATATTTCACATGTCACCCATGTCACCCACTTAACCCCCATGTCCCACCACATGTTTATCTTTGTTAAGTGTTACTTAATTCGTTATAACCGTAACCTTGTAAGACCTCTCACATTAGACTACCGTTTGCAGTTGCTGGATTTGCCGGGCGGGTCCGGGAAGTCTTATACTGCAAACGAGTCTAACCTCGTTTCTTTACAATTGTTACGCATTTAATTTATGCCTTTGACCTCTCACATTAGACTACCGTTTGTGGTTGCTGGATTTGCTGGGCGGGTCCGGGCAGTCTTACACCACAAACGAGTCTAACCTCATGTCTTAGGCGTTTATTATTACACATAATTATTTCACCCCAATATGAATTAATTATCCCTATTCAAATTGTCAATAATTTCCAAATTAATTATGTCCATAATTATCACCTAAATTATGTCCATACTTTTTAGGTATATAAATTATACCAATTAATGTCTCAATTTAATTATTTGCCTTTAAAGCTATTTTATGCCAATTCACAATTTCCTTAATTAATATTTTCCCATTGTCCCCACGCTATTCATACGTTCTAATATGAAATATGTTAGACTCACAAATAGTCTAACTTATAGAAAAGAAAATAAACATCACAGCTTGCATAACACATAAAATAGATCTAACTTGCAAATAGGAATTATAACATAAATTTGCATAGCCAATAATTTGCATAGACAATGGACATATAGAATCATATATTTGCATAAACTACCATGGATCTAAATATAGATCTAAACATGAAATTATGAACTTACATATATGAATTATGGGCTCACCTAAACTTACATGTGTAAATATAATTTTCACCTAAAAATGTGAATATAGTTTTTCACCTAAACTTGCATAAGGATTCCTACAACTTGCATATGAATTTATTACATGTTTTTGCATATAAACTAGCATATGTATATACTTGATTCACATATAAACTTGTGTACAATTTCATATACAGACTTGCATAATATTCATATCCAAACTAGCACATGATTTAACATCCTAAACTTACATAAGATTCACATACGAATTAGCATATGATTTAACATCCCAAACTTGCATAAGATTCAAATACGAATCAGCATATGTAAAAAGGGACTTGCATAAGATTCACATACAAACTAGCATATGATTTAACATCCCAAACTTGCATAAGATTCACATACAAACTAGCATGTGATTTACGTCCCAAACTTGCATAAATGAATCAAGTTAAACATATGTGATTGGACATATGAAATAGATCTACTAACATTAGTCAAAACTGTCATATGTTCACCATCAAACGATAACAAAGTTAAACACCATCACATGATTCAACAGACATGTTCTCATAATCCAATTATAACTCATCATAATTAATTTATTAATTATTTTGTGAAATAAGTTGTACTCACAAAGATAGGTTAGAGAAGAGAATGATTCGTTCGTCTTTTGAATTAGAATTCTGACTTGCTAATCCCTTAGCTTTAGGAAGAAGAACTATCCTAGCAGCAGCATGGTGGCCAAGAGACTAATTTAGTTTAGGTTTAGGGTTTGAGTTTAGGCACTCTTTTGTAGAAGTTTAAATCAACCTAAGCCGTTAGATTATCATAGGTGCAATACCAACCATCCAGATTAGATAGAGTTATCTAGAATTTCCACCTCTGCCCTAGTGACTCAGCAACAGGTCAGGTAAGACTCAGCAACAAGTCAGGATTGTCTGATTTCAGATCTGCTCTGGGGGGTAGGTCGACCCCCAAGTCAACCCCCTGGTCGACCTGTATAGGGTAGGTCGACCAGGCCTTGGGCGGGAGAATTCCCGCCCAACCGCTTCCCTGTTTGATTTTTAAAATTTGAATTTATTCTGAAATGTTTTAATTTATATAAAATTGCTAGAACTTCCAAGGGCCATAACTTTCTCATACGAAGTTCGATTTACAAAAACTTGGACTCTATTCCAAGAAGAATTTCGAGATGAACAAAATGGCATAACCCATTTTCCTTAATTCTCATTTTAACAATTAAGTATTCTCAATATTGTTAATTTTAATATTCACAGAAAATTCAGGGTGTTACAATGTGACATGCAAAGTGCTGAGCCGATCAAAGTTTTGTTGAAAAGCAGAGCTTTGTGGATGGTGATCAAAGCATGGCTAATATAGTTTAGCTTTGTGGTGTGACATGGCCTTAGAACCTCACAACCGGTGAATGGCCGGAAACAGGATGATGGACGACAGAGATAAGGACTAACGTTTCTATTTAGTGAAAAGTGATGCCATGGTATGGAGCCTGGGCACATTTACTTATGTGGATGATAGATCGAGGCCCCTAGGATGACGGTCGGTTATGACCAGGGAACGTTATGTTCAGGAAAAATCCTAATCTGTGCGTTAGTGCTGACCGGGTTTGTTGCTCCAAAGGACTAAATGCGTGTGAGTCCTGAGACATTTGTTAGGATGTTCTAATCTGTGACAGCCCGCCCCGCACCAGTCTGCATTTCCTCCAAAAGTACGCTGTACACATGCCCGACTAGCACAAGACGGTCGTCAGGAGAAAGGAAAGAAGAGAATGAACTAATCAAGGAACCTGTAGAATGTCTCACAGCGCATGGAATAAAATATGATAATAACATACTTGACATAAAACAGGAGAGACAGTGCATAAGCTGAAAATCAAAAGTAAACATCATAGCAGCGGGAAAATTCAGAATACAGCTTATTACAACTTTCAAACTGTCTCAAAGCAAAAGAAAGCTAAAATTGAAGATACACCACCAATGCCCAAGCAGTGATCTTCAACAACACAAGGAGAATACTATATATGTTACGTGGAAGCCTCCTGCTCGTCTCCGGATCATCTACCCGTGCATCACCAGCTAACCTGTCTCTAGTCTGCTCGTGTGAGCACCCAGAGTAATAAGAAGAGACATAAAACTCTGGGTCAGACATAAAGCCTGGTGTGAGCGATAAGCATCTAAACAGAATGATAACAGGTATACTAAACCATACCTGAACCTGGACCTGCAACCAAAGAGTTAGTACCACATACCGTACAATACTCCGAGGCGCCATAATGAATAGTGTAAGAATACGGGGGTGGGGTGTGCATGTCACAATGATAGCAAACAAATCATCCATATCAACCATCCTCACATCTCTCACTCAGTGCGTAAAGCATACGATATCTACCACTTTGGAACACTAGACAAACTGAGGCAACGACGAATCCCGACTTGTAGAAACCCTGCTGTGACCAAGCCAAACACTTGGAGTCATGACCAAACATTTCAATGACCCACTTCATTGGTCGTAGCCCTTGGTTCTACCGATGCCATAATGGCCTTGAATCCGCCTTCGTACCTCCTACCATAGTGGTCCTAAGCTATAGACATCGATAACCCCTTAACACGCGTCCCGCAGCAAAGCCCAACCATGAAGCGAACTCGTTGATTCCCATCTGAATCTTGAGCTCTAACTTCTCATTTGGACTTCCTTTGCATCTCGGGTTTGGTCGAATTGGAGTTGGTCTTCAAAAGAGTCGTCGCGTAATCGCAGCTCCAATCCGGTTCGGTGCTCCTTCGGTTCGGGTCCTCCACTCGGTTCGGTTCGGGTCACAGTACTCCATCAGGTTCGGTGCTCCTTCGGTTCGGGTTCTCCACTCGGTTCGGTTCGGGTGTCTTGCTCCTGCCGCCGTTTCTTCAACTACTTCCGAGTCCTTCAGAGTCGCGGTCCGGGTCTCCCTTGTTGTCCCTGAAGTTCCACGCTGCTGGAGATGCTACCACCTTGGTTCAGTTCGGCTACCCGACCCGATCCCCTTATCCGATCCGATCCCACTCTTTAGCTTACTCCGATCCGATCCGATCCTGCTCCATAGCTCCGATCCGGTCCTCTGTCCAACTCCAACCCTAAGTAAACGGCCTTCCTTCTCGCCAAGCCTTCTCCAGTGACAAGTTCCAATCCAGTTCGAATTCCCTTGGTCCGTTCACAAATCCGATCCGACCCCTTTCTCCGATCCGAACTGGTTCGGAACCTGCACACTTCTGCAACTTTCCAGCGAGCTTTCTACGCCATTCGACGACGTTTTCGACCAATTTAACTATTCTAATCAATCATGAAACATACCATAGAGTCATAGCAACATGTGACATCAATTGCAAACACCATAACAACAACTTGATAGATTTAAAATGGATCAAACATAGCTAGAACTCCTCATTTTCCCCTAATCACTCTTAATCATGTTCAAGCATACAATTAGCAAAACACATCGAAATTAACCCAAATTTCTAACAGAGCCTTAAACATTATTTTAGAATTTTAAGAATTTTTCCAGAATTTATTTACGTATAAATTCGCTAATCTTCACTAATTACCCTTAATCACCGTAATTAGTGCAAAAACTATGCAAATCACTCACCTTGGCCACAAATGAAACACCAAATCTGAAATACTCTCTGTTTGGGTCGAATTCCTATGTATAGCAGCAGCTCCAACCTTGCTTTGTTGCTATTTGGCCTTGCTTTGATGTAGTTTAGGCTTAATCTTCACTAAAAATGTGTTTTGGAGAGGTTTTAGAGGATGGAAGCCATTACTAAGGTCTCAAGAAGGTTTGTGGCGGCTCAAAACTGAAATGAAAGTGATAACCTAACCCTAATCAGTCCTCCTTTACCTCTAAACCCGAAATTCCCCTCTGGGCCTAGCTGCTAATCACCCGGTTAGGCCCAATTAAGCTGTTTTTCACCATCTGAAACTTGTTTCAGCCATATCTCCCAAACGGTGAGTCCGTTTGGCTAATGTGACCACTCTACGGAAAGAGAAACCATCATCCGGAGCCAATGGAAGTGGTTTCAGGTCAAAACTCCTTTCCAGTCAAAAGTTATGGCCAAAACAGTGCCAACTAGGGTAAAATGGTCATAAAAAAATCGGGAAAAATCATGAACATGGGAAATGACCCCAATAGTCGTCCCCCAAAGTTACATGACCATACGACTTCGTATGTGATAGAAATAAATATTCTACGATCTTATGATGCGTAGAATGCGGGTCGTTACACTCTCCCCCCCTTAAGAAATTTCATCCCCGAAATTCCTTAACCCAAAACATACAAAGGATCCCGCATGCCTAACAGCCACGTACAACAATCAAACATGCAAAACAAGCAAACAAGCCTATCCTAGCATGCGGAAAACTAAATCGAAGTCAAAATCTTACCAGGCAAAGAGTTCTGGGTGTGTCTTCCTAAGGTCCTCCTCTGTCTCCCAAGTACAATCACTCTCGTCCTCGCTCCACTGTACCTTGACTAGCTTCACCGCCTTCCTTCGAAGTTGCTTCATGTCGTGCTCGACAATACGGGCCGGCTTGCGGTTCCCAACCGCCTCGGGTTCTACTTCGAAGTCCTCCAACTGATCAGGTGAAATAGTCATATCTGAGTCGTGAACGAACTTCCTTAGTTAGGAAACATGAAATACGTTGTGAACTCCCGCCATCTTCTCTGGTAAGTCAACTCTTTATGCTAAATTCCCGACTAGTTCGAGAACAGGGAATGGGCCAACGAATCTTGGTGCCAACTTGCCTCTCCTGCCAAATCGTATTACGCTCTTCAACGGAGAAATCTTGACAAACACCAAGTCACCAACGGAGAATTTTAAGTCTCTTCTCCTTTTATCGGCATAACTCTTCTGCCTATCTTGGGCAGCCTTCATTCGTTGTTGAATGGTCTTGATTTTATCTGAAGTTTCCCTCACCACATCTGGTCCAAGCATAAACTTCTCGCCAGTCTCTATCCAACATGATGGTGAGTTGCATGGTCTTCCGTACAAAGCTTCAAACGGAGCCATACCGATACTGGATTGGTAGCTATTATTATATGCAAACCCTACTAGATGCAAATGGTCATCCCATGATCCACCAAAATCCAATATACATGCCCTCAAGAGATCTTCCAAAATACGATTCACCCTTTCTGTCTGACCGTCGGTCTGAGGATGATAGGCGGTACTGAGATGTAATCTTGACCCTAGAGCCTCTTGCAAGCTTTTCCAAAACCCACTAGTGAACAATGGGTCTCGGTCACTCACAATGCTTTTAGGTACTCCATGGAATCTCACTACCCACTTCATATACAATTCTGTTAACTTAGCTGTCGTTCTGGTCGATTTGACTGGTATAAACCTTGCGCTTTTAGTCAATCGATCCACAATCACCCAAATGCTATCATGTCCCGATCTAGTCCTTGGTAAACCATCGATGAAATCCATCGAGACTTGCTCCCATTTCCATTCGGGAATTTCTAAGGGCTGTAACAACCCACTAGGCTTCTTTTGCTCGGCTTTAACTAGCTGGCAATTCATGCATTTGGATATAAACTTCCCAACGTCTCTTTTCATTCCTTCCCAGTAGTAAGTCTGCTTCATATCTCGATACATCTTGTTACCACCGGGGTGTATAGTTAGCTTTGAGTGATGACATTCTCTAAGCACTTCATCCCTCAATCCATTGACATTGGGTACAACAAGCTTTCCATTCTTTCTAAGCCATCTATCTCGATCAAGCCCATACTTGTTCATCTCCTCATCGATACCCATCTCTAACTTGGAGATGTTTTCCAATAGGTTAGGATCGTCCCTCTGACTAGAGCCGATCCGCTCAATTAAAGTGGGTCTGATCGTCAAATTTGCTAACATTTCTGGATTCAATTCGCACTTTGGTCTGAAATCAAACCCCGCGATAAACTCCAGTTGCTTCCATTCAAGGAACATAGCCCCTAAGCTGGCATGTCTTCTACTCAATGCATCAGCCACCGCATTGCCCTTTCCTGGTGTGTATGCGATGTCAAAATCATAGGAAGCTAAGAACTCTAACCATCTCTGCTGACGGAGATTCAGATCTTTCTGAGAGAAGAGATACTTTAACGACTTATGATCTGTAAACAGCTCAAATCGTTCTCCCAAGAGATAGTGTCTCCACATCTTTAACGCGAACACGATTGCTGCCAACTCTAAATCATGGGTAGGGTATCTTCTCTCGTGCGGTTTCAATTGCCGACTTGCGTAAGCTACAACCCTACCGCCTTGCATCAATACAACACCCAGTCCGGTACCACAGGCATCCGTGTATACCGTCATCTCTTCATCCCCCTTAGGAATGACTAACACTGGTGCGCTTGTCAACTTGTCCTTTAGACTTTTGAATGCATTCTCGCACCTTTCATCCCAGACAAAAGCTTGATTCTTCTTGGTCAACTGGGTCAATGGTGCTGCTATCTTGGAGAAACTTTGGATAAACTTACGATAATATCCCGCTAACCCCAAGAAACTTCTTACATCTGTTGCATTCTTGGGCGTAGGCCAATCCTGTACCGTAGCCACCTTCGCCGGGTCCACGGCAATCCCATTTTCTGATACAACATGGCCCAAGAACCTCACTTCCCTCTTCCAGAAGTGACACTTAGAAAACTTTGCTTTCAATTGGTGTTTTCTCAACACCTCCATCACTATTCTTAAATGTCCCTTGTGTTCTTCCTCTGTCCTCGAGTAGACCAAAATATCATCAACGAACACAAGGACAAACTTATTCAACTGATCTCTGAATACCCTATTCATAAGATCCACAAAATATGCTGGGGCATTGGTCAGCCCGAATGGCATGACCAACCACTCATAAAACCCAGACGGCGTCCGAAATGCCGTTTTAGCTATACTCTCAGCTTCCACTCTAAGCTGATGAAAACTGTCGCGAGATCCAACTGAGAAAATACTCTCGCGCCACTCAACTGATCAAACAAATCATCTATCCGCGGTAGAGGATACTTGTTCTTCTTCGTCACTTTATTCAACTCGCGGTAGTCTACACACAAACGAAGGGAACCATCCGCCTTGGTAGCAAACACAACTGGTGCTCCCCATTCAGAAACACTCCTTCTGATAAATCCCTTCTTCAAAAGATCGCTGACTTGCACCTCGAGCTCTCGCTGCTCCCTTGGTGCCATACGACGAAGTGGCATCACTATAGACCTGGCATCTTTTACCAAATCAATACGGAACTCAATCTCTCGGTGTGGTGGAAGTCCGGTCACTTCTTCGAAAACATCCGGATACTGGCCAACCACGGGCAAACCTGACAACTCACTATGCGGAATGTCGAGGGAGTTTAGAAAACTAGCCAATACCCCCTTACTGGGTAGACCACCAAACACTATCCTCCGCCCATCATCCGCTCTAGCTGTCACCAACAAGCCCTCACAGTCTACCACCACCCCGTATCTTTGGAGCCAATCTACTCCCAAAATAATGCCAAACCCAGTAAAGCCCAAAACAAAGCAATCACAAACAAACATGCATCCATGACTCGATAAGACCACATTACGACAAATCATGCTAAGGCTAGTCGAACCACCAATCGGGTTCGTCACTACTAAAGGTCTATCGACAATCTCGGGCTCCAATCCCAACCTATCTACCAGGTCACTAGATATGAAAGAACTGGAAGCTCTGGTATCAAACAAAACTCTAACAGGAACATCGTAAACAGAAAGCATACCTTGAATGACGACATTCTTTCCCTTCTCCGCCGCTGTTGGAGCATTCGACGAAGAAGGAATAGCATTAAGAGCATAGGCTTTCACCATTTGCTTTTCCTTAGGGGGTTGTGGACACTTGTCCTTATGATGTCCCATTTGGCCACAGTTGAAGCACTTCCTATCCGCTGGCTTGGCCCGACAATTACTAGCATAATGGCCCTTCTTACCACAGCTGAAGCACTCAACATCTTGCTTATTCTTTTTCTTCTGGCCATCCTTAGCTTGGTTCTGCTTTCTCTTATTTTGGGAACCACCCTTGCCTCCACCACTTGATTGTGGTTTTGGCTCTTCTGCAGATGCAACCTCAGTCTTCGACTTAGGGTAGAGACTTTCTGATCTTAATGCTTTCCCCACAATCGATTCAAACGTCTCATCGATGTGGTTAATAAATTTTTCCCCCAAGTACTGATCCAAACCAGTTATGAATTTCTCATTCTTTTTCTCGGCAGTATCAATAAGAGATAACCCATATTTTGACAAAGTGTCAAATTCAGCAATATACTCCGAGACAGCTCTGCCATTCTGCTTGAGCTCCAAGAATTTCTTAAACAGCACTGACTTCTGAGCAGCTGGAATGAACTTCTCGCTAAAGCGAGCCTTAAACTGCTCCCAAGTGATCTGATCTTCGGGAGTAGCTGCCTTTATAGCATTCCACCAATTCATTGCCCGCCCTTGCAGCTGACGGGACGCTAGCTTTCTCTTCATTGCATCCTCGATACCCAAATCCTCGAAGATACGTTCGCAACTATCCAACCAATCCTGAACATCCGTGGCCGACTCCGTTCCGTGGAACGGCTTCCCACCAAGGCTAGTATAATCCTTATTCAGCTTGGCGAAGTCGACTCTTGGCGCCTGCACTATTGGACCACCACCATTTCCACCATTGGGAGCTGCCCTCTGCACATCTCTAAGCATCTCTCTCATGAGGTCAGTAAACATCGTCCTCATGTCAGCAGCATTCCCATTATTGGCTCCTCTACCAGCACCCCTAGTATACCGACTCATCGTCAATCTGAAAAAGGAAACGATTAACGACTCCATAGTGGTGCTAGTGCAGTATGACTTCATCCTCATACTAGTAATAGTATATATATATATATATATATCTTTTAAAAACCAAAGTAATCACAAATACGCTCTCTCGTATACGTATAATATCTCTCCCTGATAACTTCCCTAGGTTAACTACGCAACCTAGAGCCCTGATACCAAATGTGACAGCCCGCCCCGCACCAGTCTGCATTTCCTCCAAAAGTGCGCTGTACACATGCCCGACTAGCACAAGACGGTCGTCAGGAGAAAGGAAAGAAGAGAATGAACTAATCAAGGAACCTGTAGAATGTCTCACAGCGCATGGAATAAAATATGATAATAACATACTTGACATAAAACAGGAGAGACAGTGCATAAGCTGAAAATCAAAACTAAACATCATAGCAGCGGGAAAATTCAGAATACTGCTTATTACAACTTTCAAACTGTCTCAAAGCAAAAGAAAGCTAAAATGGAAGATACACCACCAATGCCCAAGCAGTGATCTTCAACAACGCAGGGAGAATACTATATATGTTACGTGGAAGCCTCCTGCTCGTCTCCGGATCATCTACCCGTGCATCACCAGCTAACCTGTCTCTAGTCTGCTCGTGTGAGCACCCAGAGTAATAAGAAGAGACATAAAACTCTGGGTCAGACATAAAGCCTGGTGTGAGCGATAAGCATCTAAACAGAATGATAACAGGTATACTAAACCATACCTGAACCTGGACCTGCAACCAAAGAGTTAGTACCACATACCGTACAATACTCCGAGGCGCCATAATGAATAGTGTAAGAATACGGGGGTGGGGTGTGCATGTCACAATGATAGCAAACAAATCATCCATAGCAACCATCCTCACATCTCTCACTCAGTGCGTAAAGCATACGATATCTACCACTTTGGAACACTAGACAAACTGAGGCAACGACGAATCTCGACTTGTAGAAACCCTGCTGTGACCAAGCCAAACACTTGGAGTCATGACCAAACATTTCAATGACCCACTTCATTGGTCGTAGCCCTTGGTTCTACCGATGCCATAATGGCCCTGAATCCGCCTTCGTACCTCCTACCATAGTGGTCCTAAGCTATAGACATCGATAACCCCTTAACACGCGTCCCGCAGCAAAGCCCAACCATGAAGCGAACTCGTTGATTCCCATCTGAATCTTGAGCTCTAACTTCTCATTTGGACTTCCTTTGCATCTCGGGTTTGGTCGAATTGGAGTTGGTCTTCAAAAGAGTCGTCGCGTAATCGCAGCTCCAATCCGGTTCGGTGCTCCTTCGGTTCGGGTCCTCCACTCGGTTCGGTTCGGGTCACAGTACTCCATCCGGTTCGGTGCTCCTTCGGTTCGGGTTCTCCACTCGGTTCGGTTCGGGTGTCTTGCTCCTGCCGCCGTTTCTTCAACTACTTCCGAGTCCTTCAGAGTCGCGGTCCGGGTCTCCCTTGTTGTCCCTGAAGTTCCACGCTGCTGGAGATGCCACCACCTTGGTTTAGTTCGGCTACCCGACCCGATCCCCTTATCCGATCCGATCCCACTCTTTAGCTTACTCCGATCCGATCCGATCCTGCTCCATAGCTCCGTTCCGGTCCTCTGTCCAACTCCAACCCTAAGTAAACGGCCTTCCTTCTCGCCAAGCCTTCTCCAGTGACAAGTTCCAATCCAGTTCGAATTCCCTTGGTCAGTTCACAAATCCGATCCGACCCCTTTCTCCGATCCGAACCGGTTCGGAACCTGCACACTTCTGCAACTTTCCAGCGAGCTTTCTACGCCATTCGACGACGTTTTCGACCAATTTAACTATTCTAATCAATCATGAAACATACCATAGAGTCATAGCAACATGTGACATCAATTGCAAACACCATAACAACAACTTGATAGATTTAAAATGAATCAAACATAGCTAGAACTCCTCATTTTCCCCTAATCACTCTTAATCATGTTCAAGCATACAATTAGCAAAACACATCGAAATTAACCCAAATTTCTAACAGAGCCTTAAACATTATTTTAGAATTTTAAGAATTTTTCCAGAATTTATTTACGTATAAATTCGCTAATCTTCACTAATTACCCTTAATCACCGTAATTAGTGCAAAAACTATGCAAATCACTCACCTTGGCCACAAATGAAACACCAAATCTGAAATACTCTCTGTTTGGGTCGAATTCCTATGTATAGCAGCAGCTCCAACCTTGCTTTGTTGCTATTTGGCCTTGCTTTGATGTAGTTTAGGCTTAATCTTCACTAAAAATGTGTTTTGGAGAGGTTTTAGAGGATGGAAGCCATTACTAAGGTCTCAAGAAGGTTTGTGGCGGCTCAAAACTGAAATGAAAGTGATAACCTAACCCTAATCAGTCCTACTTTACCTCTAAACCCGAAATTCCCCTCTGGGCCTAGCTGCTAATCACCCGGTTAGGCCCAATTAAGCTGTTTTTCACCATCTGAAACTTGTTTCAGCCATATCTCCCAAACGGTGAGTCCGTTTGGCTAATGTGACCACTCTACGGAAAGAGAAACCATCATCCGGAGCCAATGGAAGTGGTTTCAGGTCAAAATTCCTTTCCAGTCAAAAGTTATGGCCAAAACAGTGCCAACTAGGGTAAAATGGTCATAAAAAAATCGGGAAAAATCATGAACATGGGAAATGACCCCAATAGTCGTCCCCCAAAGTTACATGACCATACGACTTCGTATGTGACAGAAATAAATATTCTACGATCTTATGATGCGTAGAATGCGGGTCGTTACATAATCAGTTAGGGAAGATCTTCTGCCTTGGTCATTGTTGGAATCCAACTTCCGAAACAAGCTTACTTTTTCAATTGTAAACTATATATCCAACATAATGGGATGGGCATTATGCGAGCTAAGATTTATGCATTTACTTTTGAAAGTGATTTCGACACTATGCATTAGTAATAATATCAAAAATGTTTTGTTTTAAAGCGTATCAGGATGTTTGGTTATTACAAGGTAACACTCTTTACTCCAAGTTGCGTAGCATTGTGATAGAACTTGAGTCTTATAATAGGCTCGTTTTTCAAAAAACATTGCGAGTTGATTATGATTGGTTTTCATATGGAGAAAACCCGTTTCAGGTTATGCAGCATGGTCCTGTGATTTACCATACTCTAAAATAAAGTTTAATAACTATTTTAATTCTCATGCCATTCCCATGACTAACTCGGAGTTTATTATTTTCCCTCCTAAACTCTGGGTACACCTATTTCCACACGGGAAATCTAGTAGTTTTGGGTTTGATATTTTATAAGTAGGTGCTGGATTAAAGATAAAGTTGTGTCCATAGCATTTTGTTTCTTCCGCTAAGTTTATGTTTTCTGCTGTGTATATATTATTCAGATATATAGTTATTTCCGTTGTGCGTTATATTTTATTAATGTACTATAATGTAAGTTGTACTCTGATGTAAAAGTTATTGTAATAATAATGAAAAGGTTGTTTTGTTCAGTTCTTATTAGTCGTAATTCCAAGCGATATGTCTTGATGATCGGTTTAAGTCGCTTTGATGATTGATTCGAACCGGGAAAAAAGACGGGTCGTCACAACTTGTAAACCGTCTCTAATAATACATAACACTGTCGAGGCTCCACAGTATCACACAGCGGAATAAACAATGATAATACAGGTATAATATAAAAGGGTCATCCCCTGCTAGTCCACCTACGCAGCTCCTGTAACATCCCTAATTTTTTACAAACATTATTTAGGAAATTTAATTGAATAAATTAGATATAAATAATGTAATAGGATGTTGAGTTGAGATTTGTACATATTAATAATTAATGGTTTGGCTTTGGAAACTAACCTGGATTAGCATAAGAAGTAGTATGAGAAAGGCAGAGTGAGAAACATATAACCTCATATATAAGAATATTTCCTACTTCCTTTACCTTTTTCAATCTAAAAACCCTTAAAAAACTAAGGAGCCCAACCATCAAAAAGAGAAGAAGGAGAAGAAGAAACTAAAGAAATCCAAGGAAGATTAAAGCTTTGGATTATCCAACAACAAATCTCAACATCTCATTCTAGACTAAGGTGAATAATGATTCCATCCTTGTCAATTTTGGTTGTAATTGCACCAGAAGTGTTTATTGGTTTTCATGATTGTTTTCATGATAATATTGATGATATTTCATTGTTTTGTTAGAGCAATGTGTAAACTTGGTATATTATGCTTGTTTAGCATATTTTAGAATAGGTTTTTCGGTTGAAACCTATAGATGTTCATCTCCTTTTTATTCGAAATTTTTATATGTTGTTTATAATATGTTTTGAAAGATGGTAGTTAATTTCATAATTTTATATGCTTGTAGGAATATTCTACGAATTTCGTAAGTTGAAATATTTGCTAATTATAAGATAAATTAATCAGCGGATTAATTAATCAATTTAGACTTGAAACTTTTATGAGCGATTGGGTATGATATATTCTAAATTTTGAGATTTTTTCCTCACTTGGATTAATTGAAATAAATTTCCTAAGTTGGCTAAACTTTGGGTAATTAATGTGTTAATTAGGAATATTAATACTTACTTGTTTTGGAAATATAAATTCTGAAAAGGACATATTTTGACCAGTCTAACTTTTTATAAAATAACTATATTGCAACAAAAAAAGTGGAGTTGGTAAAAAGTATTTTTTGTATAAAAAAATAAACTAGTTTTCTTTCTATTTATTGTTAATGACACCACCCCTATCCGGAAGAACCTTCCGCTTCCATTAAAGCTCAACCAGTGTGGCAGACAAAGCATTTAGGCTTCTGCCTCTACCTTTCGACTTGGCGTTAACCATAGGCTTAATGTTTTAAAAGTTATCCACTCCACTTGAGCCTATCGCCTTCGTACATGGGCTTCCACTATTGTACTGAGTCAGTATGACTATTTCTGAAATCACATAATATAGGGTTGGCCGCCTCTATTATTCTAAGGTTGAGGCTATCTCCTCTCAACCCTTTAGACATGGTCGAAAGGTACTTTCCATGATTTATAAAAGCTTTGAGGCTTCTGTCTAAACAATTCATCGACTAAGTCGAAGGTTTTTTTTCCTATAGTCAATGTTTTCTAAAACTTAACTTATAGTATATGTTATGAGGGCTATCACCTCTAACCTTTTTCGAATGAGTTGAAGAGGGGCTTTCTTCGGAAGCTGTGTTTCAACTTAATCTGAGAGGCTTATTGCTCCCACCTTTTGGTTGTGTTGAAAAGAGATTTGTCCTATTTCTGTTAATAAGTTTTGAGGCTATCGCCTCAATGCGTATTGATGTTATCGAAATGGCTTGTCTTGACTTTATTTTTATATGAGGTTTGTCACCTCACTTCCTTTCAAATGACTGAAATGGGTTTTCTTTTAAACGATGATTTTAAAGAGTAAGGGGGTATCGCTCACTACTCTTCGGGGAGTTAAGGGGGTTGTTTCAAATGTAAACCATAACTTATTAAACACCATGATTATTGTATGTTTTCTTGCAACGATGGTTATAATTACTTTGTTTCTCATGTGGTAAAACCATGTTGGCTTCGACATATATGGAGGGAGTCAAAGGAGGTTAGGGGCGATAGGAATGTTGCATATATTGATCCTTTTGATACTTCTAAAGGTGATTGTATCGACCTAGTCGAAAGCATGAGGCTCATGTAAAAATGGTTATTAGCTATTACTTATAAAATATTAGTTGTCGATAGTATTTTGGACACATGATTACACATATACTCTAGATACCAATGGGAAGGGCTAAATCATGTAGAATTTAATAGGTTTTTAATCACCTTAAGGTAAAACTATGGCATTTGTATGGTGTTTTCCAGCATATGTTGATAGATAAAATTAGAACATTTATATGGTGACTTCCAGTTTGTGTCGAAAGGTTCTTATTTATCCTAGGGTAAAACTATGGCATACGTATGGTAATTCTTGGCATGTGTTGACATATTAAAAGTTATATATGCATGGTTGTCCCTGGCATATATCAAAAGGGTTATATGTACAGTTGTCCCAAGCATGTTGCGAGAGGTACATATGTATGGTTGTTCCAAGCATATGATGATAGAGGTTCATAGTCATCCAATGAGTAAAACTATGAGGTCAATTGGGGTAATCCACACTAAATTGCACTTTTGAAAATTTATTATGATTATTCTAACCATTAGGGATGCAAGGACACAAGGATTGTTAATTTATGGGAGATATTAGTGAGAGGGAAACCTGTTCCTATTAGCGGCGTGGTCTCACTAGGTATCTCTTGGTTTCAAGGTACTTGTTTATACACTTGTCTATTGAATGATCCAAAGTTTTTGTTTTCCCCTTCATCTCTTGGGTATTGATTTGAGTAGGTTGAAAATAAGGGTTTTCAGGTTCTTCTTTTACAAATAAGATTTTGGAGACATGCAAGACGTAGTTAGCTATTTAGGATTTTCCTGCTATGTGTCTTTATAAATTTGTGTGTGTGCAAAAGCAAAGTTGGTTATTTCCTTATTAGACTCTGATTAACCAAAGGCTATCTTCATGTGTGAGTTGTATTTTGTATTAATTGTATTTGATTTGAACAGGGTTTTGTAAATGGAAATTTTAATGAAAAGCTATGAACGAATGGTGTTTGAAACTTTTTCATATTTTTGTGTTCTCTTATGTAATGATTCATTAATATATCTATCTTCTATCCTTGAAAGTTAATACTATAGATGACTGCATCATATGTAGTGCTTAGCTTTAGGCCTTAGAGAGCGATGCGTTACAATTCGATATCAGAGCATAGGTGTATGCAAGCCCCTGTCACCCATTCCAAAATCAACTTAAGCTTTAAAAAATTACGAACTTGGAAGCCAAAACAGAGAAACATTTCAACTCAATCAAAGGCTTCCTTAGTAAAATTTGGAATAAAATTACTTGCACTTGTTCTTTATCTTCTGAGGTTTACTAGCCTACCATATTCGATTGGCTATCTCAAGGAGAAGAATACAGCTAGAAGATTCGACAACATGATGTATTAATATGTTATTATTGTAATCGAGTATGTATTTAGTTAGTTATATTTGTTAAAATCTCTCCTATAATATACATATAACATTTTTAAATATCAAAGGCTGAATCAATAAACAAAAAAAACATGTGTATCAGCCGGTTGGATCAAAAATTCAGCCGATTGATTGCTGTGTGTTCAAACTTTTTAAATTTGAACATTCAACCGACTGAGTATTTAATTTAGTCGACTGAATGACATGTTTTGTGCACATGCACACTATTTTCAAATTATAGCCATTTTTTAGCCACCTGAATTCAAAATTTAGTCGGTTGAACTAAATAGTTTTGACTTTTTAAAGAGTCGTAACTCTATAATCCAAGAATTATGACTATATATTTTAATCAAGCCTTTTCACGAATAATTGCAACCTTTTATTTACTATAAATACACTTCAGAATCACTTGTTTTAATCACCGAACTTTGAACTTTTTTGATCTTAATATTCTTTGATTCTGAAATATTTCTATACATATTCACTTCTGCTCTCAAGTTTTAATACTCTGTGATTATAAATCAGTTTCCTACTTGATTCTTCATACGCTATATATATAAAGGAGAAGATTATAGGAAGGGTGTACTCAATTGTGACTTATCCATGTTATTAAGAACACATACACAATCAAAATAAACTTTCTTCGTTGTTTAAAGTCATGTTCCAGTGCTCAGGCAAGGAATCCTCTTTGGCTGTTGAGGAGAAATCCTATTTTGCTGCTTAGGTCCCTGTTCTGCTACTCAAGTATTGTAATACCTAATCCTCTTGGTTAAGTGAGGGTTGTTGATTAGTTGAAATTCCAGAAGGAGCCTGAGACTGGACAAAGGATGGTGCTCCGGACCAGTATAAAAATCTCTGGTGTTACTTTTATTTACAGCTTTTATATTTCTTATATGTGATACAATTTCTAATTATTTATCTCATTAAATATTTACTTGCATATTTTAAAGTTATAATATCGTCTATTAAAGCTTCTACATTTACTACATTACTTGAATTACCATATTACTCGATCCTACTTGCCCTTTTCATTTGGTATCAGACCAGGACATCTTATACCCGTAAAACAATTATTTGATATTTCGATAATATGGAAAATAGCACTAACACTAGCACTAGTTTTATGGAAGGTCAATTTACTGCATGGCGTCCACTATTTAATGACATGAACTATAACTATTGGGTTACTCGAATGAAAATATACATGCGAGCAAATGGATTTGACTCATGGAATATTACTTAAACCAAATATACTCCTCCTGCACCCAACTATTCTTAATGGTCAAGGTCACAAAAAATAGATGCTACTTCTAATACTAAAGCTATGAATATGTTGCACTGTGCCTTGGATATAAATGATTTTAACCATTTAGCATGTACAATACTGCATATAAAGTACAACGAACACTCAAAGTAACTCATGAAGGAACCGGCAAGGTTAAGCAAAGTAAGATATTCATGCATAAAAGCCAATTTCAGAATTTAAGAATGAATCAAATTGAATCTATCAATGATATGTACTCTAGATTTCAAGATATTTATAATTAACTATTAGGTCTAGGAGAAAAATATTCTAATTTTGATATGGTATCGAAAATCCTCAACTTTTTAATGGAAGACTGGGAAAGGAAGGCCTTAGCAATCAAAGAAAATAATGATCTTTTTACCATGAAACTAGAAGAGTTAATAGAAAATCTAGTGTCTTATAAAGTTAATTTGTTGGAAAAAAAAGTTCATGCTCAAGACAAGAAAAATCTTGCATTTCATGCAGAAAAAGAATAATCATATTCAGATGAAGAAGACCAAGCTTTGATTGCCAAAAAAATTAAAAAGTTTTTGAAATATAGAAAAGGAAATAGAAATAATGAGAAAAATAACTTCAATCACAACAAACCATCATCATCAGTAATTGAATGCTTTGGCTATCACAAAAAAGGGCGTTTACATAAGGATTGTCCGGACAAGAAGAAAGAATATCACAATAAACATAGGAAAACCAAACCTAAGAGGAAAGCATTTTCAGCAACATGGGATGACTTAGATTTCTCTTCCTTAGAAAGAGACAGTGATAGCAACAACCAGCAAGCTCACATATGTTTCATGGCTAAAGATAATGAGGTTATAGATTTTACATTTGATGTATGGTCGAAATAAATTTAGAATTATTAGAATCTAGGAATAATTTCAGAAGTAAGTATAAACAAGCTAATGAAGATAAAAAAAAGGCAGAATTCAAAAGAGACATGATTAAAGATGAGAAAGAAATATTAGAGGATGAAACTAAAAAAGAAAAGAATAATACACTTATTTATGAAAATCAAGAGTTGAAAACAAAGATTAAAATAACAAAACTAGAAAATTCTAGTCTTAAAATCAAGTTAAAAGATATTACTAAAAATGTCTCAAATTTTAACAAAGGAAAGGAGAATTTATCTAAAATTATAGAAAATTCTCAATCTACATCTAGCAAGAGAGGACTAGGATATATAAAGAAATTTGATATTAAAATTTAAAAGAAATTAAACAAAAAGAAAGTTAAACCTAGTAGTTCATCAAAATTTCAAAAAGAAAATGGTTCCTAAAACTATTAACATATAGGTTCCTGAATAAACAACATTTTGATTAGAAATACATATTTAAAATCATTTTTTGATACTATTTATATAAAAAAGTTATATTTATAAAAGGGACAGTGAACCCTCTTGGGTTTGGTTTCCAAAGACCTAACTCTTAGGACCCTATTAAAAAAGTGGGTACCAATGTCATTACTTTTTTTTGCATGTCCCACTCAAGAAAAGAGGAAAGTGGATACTTGATAGAGGTTGCTTAGAACATATGGCAGGAGATTAAAAAAATGTTGAAAAATATTATATACTCAAAAGGAGAAACTATCACTTTTGGATATAATTCCAAGGGATATATCATCCACAAAGGCAATGTGAGCAATTATGGCACGTCTAATTTACCTCTTATTACTAATGTTTTATTAGTTAAAAAATTAAAATATAATTTACTTAGTATAACCGCATTAGTTAGTTGCGTGATTAAGGTTTTAAATTTTCATATTCAAATAATAAATGCAGTATTTATGATAAAAATCAAAATCTTATTTTCGAAGGAAATAGGGATAAATATATATATTATAAATATGAAAATCAGTCATAATCCAGATATGTGTTTAATGGCCAAGAAAGTGATCCTTGGCTATGGCACAAAAGGTTTTGTCATATAAATTTTAAAACAATAAATAAAATTTTGAAAAATGAATCAGTAAAAGGATTACCAAAAATGAAATTTAAAGGTAACAATCTTTATGACACTTGTCAACTAAGAAAATTAACAAAATCACCATTTAAATCTAAAAAAAGTCATTTCAACATTACAACCATTGGAGTTACTTCATACGGATTTATTTGAGCCAGCCTAAGTTCAATCTATAAATAATAATATATATATGTGCTTGTAATTGTTCATGATTTTTTTGGATATACTTGGACAATTTTTATAAAAAATAAAAGTGATACTTTTGATCATTTTAAAACCTTCATTAAAAAATTCGAAATTTAAAAGGAATAAATATAATGAATATACGAATCGATCATGGAGGTGAATTTGAAAACAAAATATTCGATCAATATTGTAAGAAGAAAGGTATTTTCCATAATTTTCCACTTTCTAGAAACTGACAATAAAATGGAGTTGTAAATTGGAAAAACAAAACGTCACAAGAATGTTCTGGAATGCTACTAAATGGAAGCACGTTACCAAAACATAGGCAGAAGCAGTTGCAACAACCTATTATGTATTGAATTGTGTTTCAATTTGACCCCTCATGAAAAATACACCTTGCAAATTTTTAATGGTAGAAAACCAAATATCTCTTATTTTAAAATCTTTGGTTCAAAATTATCTTAAACACAAAAAACAACTTGGTAAATTTTATTCGGAATCCAGTGAAGGAATTTTCTTAGGATATTCGTATAGAAGCGAAGCCTGTCGAATTTCAAATAAACGAACAAATAAAATAGAAGAAACTCTTCATGTATCTTTTGATGAGAATTTTAATCAAATTTCATATAGAAATGAAAACATAAAAGTTCGAATGCTTGAGAGGATGAAAACTTTGTTCAAAATACTATAGAAGATGAGAACTTTAGTATTAAAAATGTAAGTTTTAACAATTGAAAGCATGAAATAACTATTTAATTAAAAATGTAAATTTTGATGGTGGTTATATGTTGGAAATCATATTAAGTTGGTTAAAGTGGGTTTAGAACTTGTTGTTAACAAATTTGTAAAGATTTGAAAATGTTAAACAAGTTGGCAAAGCTCCAGGATCAAACTCCACATGAATTAGTGGATTCGTGGAAACAAGATCAAGGACGAGGTAAATGCTCAATTCTGTTGATCTTTCGATGCCGAAATCTCAATATCTTCAACACATTAATCTCGCAAGATACTGTGTTGTCGATCTACGATTCTTCGAACATTGATCACTCATAAGTGATACAGTGAATCAACTTCAAATTCATTGATTCAAGCGCACTTGAATATCCGAAAATGGAGAAAGGAGATAAAATCAACTTCCAATTTTAAGGGTGGCACAAAGCTCTCACACAAATTTAATCAAAAATCAACAACCTTTACAATTCACGCTACACTCCTATTTATAGGGTTTACAACATGCCTTGTCCAAACGAACTACCCAAGTACAAGTGAATGACCCAATATAAGTGGTCATCCTAACTATGATACACAACCCTTTAACACGGTACAAACAACGAGCGACTTGGCTACGACATTACTCAACAATGGAACAAGTGACCCACATATAATCTTATATTTAATTGCTCTTATTGCCTTCAGCCAATAGCAGCCCAAGGGTGATCGAATTGATAGCAAACGATTCCAAGATGAACGATCTAGGAGCGAGCGATCCAATAGTAAACAATCTAGGATTGGCTGACTCTGGAGCGAGTGACCCAAGAGAAAACGACCCCTTCCTCATACGATTTAACAATGCTTCCTGAAACCTGTCCTTTCTCTTTAAACTCAAGTTATATTTAATAGCTCTTATTGCCTTCAGCCAATAGCGGCCCAAGGGTGATCGAATCGATAACAAACGATTCCAAGATGAATGATCTAGGAGCGAGCGATCCAATA
This sequence comes from Allium sativum, assembly GCA_030737875.1. Taxonomy (NCBI): domain Eukaryota; kingdom Viridiplantae; phylum Streptophyta; class Magnoliopsida; order Asparagales; family Amaryllidaceae; genus Allium; species Allium sativum. The sequence goes on from CM060925.1 coordinate 278,342,455, forward strand.
GTAAACGATCCAGGATTGGCTGACTCTGGAGCGAGTTACCCAAGAGCAAACAATCCCTTCCTCATACGATTTAACAATGCTTCCTGAAACCTGTCCTTTCTCTTTAAACTCAAGAACGACCTTGTTGGATCATTGGATTTCTTTCCATGATTCATCGGCTCGCAAAGCGACTCTGTTAGGTCATTGAACGACCGATTCTCCACATCTTTAAGCTTTATCTTCATGGATGATCTGCTCTTCCTTCCTTTTCGTTCTAGATCACTGAGCAACTGCTTTAGGTCGCTATACAACCGATAGCTCGCATATAAGCATTTTCCGTGATGCGCTGCATACAAGCATACAAGCATTTTCACTGGTTGGCAAGAATTCGACCTCGAATTCAGATGTTCTTCTTCGCTGATACGCTCATCCTCATAGTATGGAATTAGATACTTGACATTGAACACATCCGAAGTATACACTCCTTCTGGCAGCTTCAACTGATAAACATTATCATTGATTTTCCTCACAACTTTTATAGGACCAATCTTTTGAGCCTTTAGTTTGTTGTAAGTTCCAACAAGAAAACCATCTTTTGTCAATACTTCGTAAAAAAATCTCCCTTTTTGAAGTTAATACTTCATCGCTTCAAATCTGTAAATTGGTTATATTTCATATTTGAATTAAGCAATCTCCCCTGCACAACTTTATGACATTTCTGCAATTCATTAATAGAATCACTGGCTTGCTTAACAATCCCTTTTTGCGGTGGAACCATATACAAGTCTAACGGTCCTCTTGGCACAATTGAGTAGACAATATGAAATGGACTAAACCCTGTACTTCGATTAATAGCATGATTGTGTGCAAATTCATCTTGACACAACTTCGAATCTCAACTCTTTAAATTATCTTTCACAAGGCATCTCAACAAATTTCCCAAAGATCTGTTCACTACTTCCGTTTGCCCATCTATTTGCAGATGATAAGGACTGCTAAATTTCAGCTTCGTTCCAATCATTTTCCATAAACTATTCCAGAAATGACTTAGAAAATTTGTATCTCTGTCTGAGACAATGGTTTCAGGTAATCCATGAAGATGATATATCTCTTTGAAGAATAACTGAGCATCATTCACAGCGTCTATCATCTTCTTGCAAGTAATAAAATGAACAATTTTTTTAAAATGATCTACTACCACATAGATAGAATCATTGCCTCGTTGCATCCCCGGTAGTCCCAAGACAAAGTCCATACTAATGTCTACAAAAAATTTAGTAGGTACAGGCAACGACATGTATAATCCAGCATTAGTGGCATTCCCCTTTGACACTTGGAAAACATGGCATCTTTGTACAAACTTCTCGACCTCTTCCCTCATAGATGGCCAAAAATCAGAATCAACAATCAATTTTAAAGTATGATCACGACCCATGTGTCCTTCCTCATGCAATTCTTTGACAATTTTCATCCTTAAATTGCAATCGGGAATACACAATTGATTTCCTTTGAGCAAAAAACCATTGATTAGCACATAATATTTCATATTCCCTTCATTGACTTTGTTTAGGACCTGCGAGAAATATGAATCTGTCGTTAGCAATTTTGGAAGTATACCAGACCCACTTACTTCGACTCGCATAATCCTTAGCAAATGATTCCTTTGACTCAAAGCATCATCTACGCGATTAATTACTCCTAATTTATGCTTTACGACAAATGTAATTGTTGCAGATAAGCAATCTACGATGCATGTCTTGCAACAATTTTGTCTTGACTTGCAAATGCTTCAGTGCTTCATGGTCAGTATATAAGACAAATTCTTTGTGAAACAGGTAATGTCTCCAATGCTTTACGGCTTGTATAATAGCATAAAACTCCATGTCATACGTATTGTATCTCATCTTTGCTCCAGATAATTTCTTACTGAAATATGCAATAGGACGACCTTTCTAACTCAACACTCCTCCTATTCCAACCTTCGATACATCTGTATGTAACTCAAATAGCAATTGAAAATCTGGCAACACGAGAACTGGTACTGTCGTCAAGATCTCCTCAAAAGACAATTGTGCTTCGGTTTTCCACATGAGATGTTTCCCTTTCATGCAATCAGTAATAGGAGCCATTACACTACTAAAGTGTGTAATAAACCTTTAATAGAATGATGATAAACCATGAAAGCTTCTGACTTCAGTTATAGTCTTTGGTCGAGGCCAATCTCTGATTGCAGTGACTTTATTCTGATCTACCTATATTACTTCCTTAGAAACAATTTATCCCAAGAATAAAACTCTTTGTGTCATAAACATGCACTTCTTTGTTGTAGCATAGAATTGTTCTTGACGAAGAGTCATTAATACAACCTTCAAGTGTTGTATATGCTCTTCCATGCTGGCACTATAAATCAGAATATCATCAAAATATACCACAACGAACTTTCCAATGTATTGTCTGAAAACCTGATTCATTACTCTCATGAAAGTACTTGGTGCATTCGATAGACCAAATGGCATAACCAACCATTCGTACAACCCTTCACGAGTCTTAAATGTCGTCTTCCATTCATCTCCTGGTCTAATTTGAATCTGATGATAACCACTTTTCAAATCAATATTCGAAAAGATAGCAGATCCACTAATTTGATCTAATAGATCATCAAGTCTAGGCATAGGAAATCTGTATCTAACAGTAATCTTATTGAGAACTCTACTATCCATACACATCCTCCATGAACCATATTTCTTAGGGACTAACAAAGCAGGTACGACACAAGGACTAAGACTTTCTCATATTCTTCCTTCTTCAAGTAGTTCTTCAACCTGTCTCCTTAGCTCTTCATTCTCTTTCGGACTCATTTGATAATGTGCCTTACGAGGTAATACTGCACCTGGCACCAATTCAATCTGATGATGTATGTCCCTGAGCGGTGGTAATTCCTTTGGCAATTCGTCAGGAAGTACATCTCCAGACTCTTTCAAAAAAGATTTAGCTTCAGCAAGAATTTCATGTTCTCTATGTGATTCAAACCCAATCAGCATGAACATTTCACGACTCTCTTTTACTTCTTTAACAAATTCCTTTAAAGATAAAACACTAGTCGAATTCAACTTCTTCTCTGCTTGGACGTCACTTTGCTTACGCTTCTTAGGAGACAAAGTGATTTTAGTACCTTCAACATGAAACTATAGCGCTTGGTTCGACAATCGTGATGAACTTATCGATCATACTGCCATGGTCTACCCAAGAACAAATGACATACATCCATATGAATTATGTCACACCAAATATCATCCTTGTATTTCAACCATAGGAAAATGTCACATATGCTCTTTTACCAACTGTAACTTCTCCTCCTTTCTTTAACCAAGCAAGCTTGTAAGGTCTAGGATGTTTCTCGGTCTTCAATCCCAGCTTCTTAATAGCTTCTTCAGAAATCATGTTGTCACAACTCCTAGCTTCAATAACAAATCGACAAATCTTTCCCAGAATAGTGCAAGTAGACTAGAAAATATTGCTTCGTAACCAACTAGAATCATCTACGTGCTTTGGAGTTATACATGATCTTCTCGTCATTAAACTAGTCCCTTCATTTCTTGATTCTACTTCTTCTACATCATTTTCAACATCATCGTCAAATTTTGGTGGTAGAGAATAGTCTACATCAACTTCTACATCTTCAACTATCATTATTCTCTTCTTTACTTTTGGACATTCATTACTTTTATGCCCAACTTCTTGACAATTAAATAACTTGACAGTCGAGGTGAGCTTTGGCTTAGCAGCTTCATTGACAACAGGCTTTAAAATCAGCATAGTAACATTAGCAACGCTACTAATTCCTTTGCTTTGACTATTAGAATTTGTAAACACTCCTCCTCGCCGTCTCCCTTGCTTCTCCCAAGCTAGAGCTTTCTGATGAGCTTCAGCAACAATCATTAGGTAGAACATATTCACCATATCCTAAATCTGACTTCTCAATCCCCCAACATATCTAGCAGTCAATTGTTCCTCTGTTTCCATGATATCATTACGAGCGATCAATTAATAGAACTCATCAGTATAATCATTCACAGAATTCGTCCCTTGTCTCAAGTTCTACAAATGTTGATACATAAGAGACTGATAACTGTGAGGTAAGAAGGTAGCTCTCATCATCCTTTTCATCTTTTCCCATGTGACAACCTTCTGCTTTCCCATTCTTTCATGAGCTAGCTTAGTTTGTTGCCACCAGGCAAGAGCTATTCCTCTCAAACGAGTAGCTACTAATTTCACTTTTCTATTCTCCTTTACGTTCTTGAATTCCATAATTTCCTCTATATTTGACAACTAATCTAGGAACTCTTCTATAGACATTCCTCCTTTGAATTCTGGAATTTCTGTCTTCATCCCTGATTTCCAATTATACTTACCTTCCGGTTGACCGAAAGGATATCGATCATGAATGTCTTCATGTCTTTCCTTCTATGGGACGGTTCACGAGAATAATCATTGGGTTCCTTTTCTCTCTCGATCCAATGTTGGTGATCTTCTGTGTCTTTCCGAATTCCATGGCGAAATTCAATATCCACCATGATTTGAATCGAGTGATACTCTTCTTCTAGTTTGATTCATGTCTACCATAAGCTTTTCTAATCTTTCAATTCCTTCATCAAACTTATCATTGATTCTTTTTTCCATTTGTTTAGCTTCGTCTCTCCGATACATCTCTTCCAAATTTTGATGACGATTAACATGTCTTGGTGGTATAATAAATTCTCAAACAAAGTGGAATAAACTTTAAATCAGAACCAAACTTCAAAACACTTGCACTGTCCAAATTGCTGGAAGGTTCCAAACAATGCGGCCGATCCAAACTTGGATGATGGTAGTTTAAGAGGTGTTGGTTTACGTAGTGGCGATCGTGATTGAATTAGATCTGGAAATCTAACTAGTTCCCGTGATCGTGGATAGTGATGGCGACTGATTAATAGATGCAACTGAACGAGTTCTGATGATCTGAATAGCTTCGGCGATCTAAATCAGTGGTAGCCAGGACTAAATGGAAATCTGGTGAATAACGGTGGTTTAATATAGCAGCGGAAATGGAATGGACGATGTCAGCGGTGATGGTGATAAACCTGAATGCTTTCTGGTGATCGAACCAAGTAATGGAAATCTTGCTTTGGTGAATCAACCAAGATGGTGATCAAGGCTCCGGCGATCCAACCAAAAGATGGCGATCTAGCATCGGCGATCCAACTAAAGTGGCGATCAAGGCTCCGACGATCAAACCAAAAGATGGAAATCTCGCTCTGATACCAAACTGGCGCAGCTCCAGGATCAAAGTCCACACGAATTGATGGATTCGTGGAAACAAGATCAAGGACGAGGTTAGTGCTCAATTATGTTGATCTTTCGATGTCGGAATCTCGCTATCTTCAACAGGTTGATCTCGCAAGATACCGTGTTGTCGATCTACGATTCTTCGAATGTTGATCACTCACAAGCGATATTGTGAATCGGGTTCAAATTCGTTGATTCGGGCGCACTTGAATATCCAAAAATGGAGAAAGGAGATAAACTTAACTTCCAATTTTAATGGTGGCACAAAGCTTACACACAAATTTAATAAGAAATCAACAACCTTTACAACTAACACTACACTCCTATTTATAGGGTTTACTACACGCCTTGTCCAAATGGATGACCTAAGTACAAGCGAACGACCCAATATAAGTGGTCGTCCTAACTACGATACGCGACCCTTTAACACGGTACAAACAATGGAGCGAGCGACTTAGCTATGAAATTATCAATAATGGAACGAGCGACCCACATATGATCTTATCTTTAACAGCTCTTATTTCCTTTATCCAGTAGCAGCCCAAGGGTGATCAACTCGATAGAAAAATATTCCAAGATGAACGATCTGGGAGCAAGGATCCACTAGTAAACGATACAGGATTGGCTGACTCTGGAACGAGTGACCCAAGAGCGAAGGACCCCTTCCTCATACGATCTAACAATGCTTTCTTAAACCTATCCTTTCTCTTTAAAATCGAGAACGACCTTGTTGGATCATTGGATTTTTTCCATGATTATGGCTCACAGAGCGACTCTGTAAGGTCATTGAACGATCGGTTCTCCACTTCTTCAAGCTTTAACTTCATGGACGATCTGCTCTTCCTTCCTTTTCGTTCTAGATCACTGAGCGACTGCCTTAAGTCATAGGACGACTGATAGCTCGCATACAAGCATTTTCCATGATGCGTTGCATCACAAGTAAATTGTGAAATATTTATGATTGTGTGTGTGTGTGTGTGTTAAATAATGTACAAAGCATGTGTTAATTTGAAACTAATGGTCTAATTAACATAAACTAATTACATAGCCTATATGGGTAGATTTAGAGCCGAAAACCCGTTTATTCATATGCAAAAAAGTTTTGGTAGGAGGAGAAAAATAAGCCCAGTACGTATTTTGACATGACCCGAACTTCCCGTGAAGGAAAGCACGGATGGCGTTGAGAACACAACAAAATAGAACGCAGACGGAAGAACATTTCATTGTTATTACAACAATTCCATCAGATACAAGAATATACAGAGTATAAATGAATAAATTACATTCGATAAATATCAGAGATTACAATAAATTACATAGCAGCGGAAAATAATACAAAGCACAACTGAAGGTGATATACAGATACACAGCTTTCCGGATATCATTCCAGGTGTAAACCAGGATCCTGTGAATATAAATCTGCAAAACCAAAACTACTAGCTGCCCGTGTCGAAAATAAGGGCACCCAGAGTTTAGGTTAAAACAATAAACTCCAGGTCAGTCATGTGACTGGTGTGAGAACTAAAACAGTTATTTAAAACTTTACTTTAAAAGAGAGTAATTCAAGGGACCACGCCGTATAACACGGAACGGGTTTCCTCCCAAGAATACTAGTGCATAGAATAAACAGCGCAATGCTTTTTCGAAAAATGAAGCTATTATAAGACCCAGGTCCCATCACACAATGCAATGCAAGCCGGAGGATAGGGTTTTCCCTTATAATAGCCAAACATGCTTGGTACGTTTAAAACAAATCATTTGATACTATAATAAGTGTATAGTGTCAAAACAATTTCAATCATAAATATAAATCATAGACGGCATGGGCACCATATATCATGTCGCCATACTAGTTCTACAATTAAAACCGCAATATCACATATTGGAAATTGGATTTCCGTCATGATTCGAGGCAAGGGGCAAACTTCTCTCCACTTCGAGACACTCTAGCAAATGCTCAGGACTACGCACTCTGGGTAACCCTTGGATCGGCTGGGCCGGTCCTCTCTTACGTTTGAGGATTGGCAATTCCTAAACACACGTTTCCCGGTCCTTACAGACCTAATATCGAGGCGCCTCATTCCAACAACCACATAGGTGAAAAGTATATAAATGCCGGGGCTGGTAAGTCACTGACACCACCAAAGCTAGAAAGAAACGTCGTGTTCTCCCAACGGTCCGTATCCCGTTTTTGACTCATACCGAGGTGTGAGGCTCGCGAATCCACGCTATACACAAAGCTGCCACGTAGGCCGTGCTTTGATCATCAACCACAAGACTCTGCTTTTCAACAAAAGCCTTGATCATTGCATCTTAGCGTGCCACACAGGAAATTCATGCCATGCGACTGATGTCCATCGATATACAACCTCTGAGCTCGTACGTCTCAGAGAAGGGCGTTAAGCAAAAGAATAAATTCTCCGCCACCAAACAGATGTATATTTAATAGAGATCAATCAACATAGAATAAAATCCAATGTCAGACACACAGTCCATTTACAAGTTCGTTCTGGGTCTGAACGAAACCGGAGGCACTTTCCTCGCATATCCGTCGATCTCCAAGTACGTTTGGACGACCACCAACTATTTCCATCCTCTTGGGTGTACAGCCCAATCAGGATCATTAGTAATTATCCAAATGACGTGAAGACTTCTGGTCTTCGACCAACGTCTTCATCTTCGACTTATCGTCGAATCGGTTATTCAGAATGGGTATAAACCCGGCCTTTCCGAACAACCCGCGTATATTAAAAACAAATGTTACACAAACACAACATACGCCTCATTCCAATTCATTAGTCACTAACCGTAAATCAGTAAGAGAGCAATTCCCCAAATATTTACCCCGAAGGCCGAAACCAACATCAGATCAATACCCAGGAAACCATTCTTCGTAACTAACCTACAGTTAGTTTCTAAATTTCACATTCTTAGGGAAAGGTTCCCATTAATTTTATCCAAGATAAATTCTTTAAAATTTATTCTTTAATCTTCCATTGGATGTCGTATCAAACCAAATTATGGTTTTTCCAAACTAGTCGAGATTAGCAAACCACACCGAAGTAATTATTTATTTTATTTCCCAATCCCAACCTATTCATCCCATGAAGCAAAACTGGTAATACTCCATATCTAACACCACGGTGTTATCGGTAAAATTAATTACCATTTCACGTTCAAATCTGATTAAAGATTTAACTATCGCTTTGGAGAAAAACTGGTGATACTCCATTCTCGCTCATTTACAAATTTGATAATTTAAATTATCAATTCACATTTCAATCTAATTGCAGATTCCTTAAAACTCCTTTTTCTGGGTTAAAGAACTAATGTCATTTAAAACACAGTTCACGATAAACCCAAATCGCATTCTATTTATTATCGGGTTAAAGAACAAGTGTTATCTAAAACACCCATCACGATAAACCCACTAATCAATTCTATTTAAAACCCATTTCAAATCCAATTTATTTATTTAAAAATAAATGGGTTTTAATTTTAGTTCAAAACTAGTTCATTTCGATAAAAATCTATTTTTATCTTTTCAAACATGGAGTTTTTCATCCCAATTTTTCCCAAATCATTTCTTATGATTTGACACAAATTATTGATATTTTTAATAATTTTATCAAGGCCCGTACGGTCGATTTACAACAACGGCCATCGAATTGCACTTACAACGACCTTTTCCAAATTTGATTTGGACGTATCTCCAAATCCAACCGTTAGATTTCAAATTTCTAATATTCGTTAGAAAGCTCTTTTCGATACGAACCCAACGGTTCCGGTTTTAGGAGAATCCGATAGTCGGATCTCCCGTAATGTCCGTTCGAAGTCAATGGTCAAAATTCGCGAACTGCCGCGGCGCGTTCTATTCAGGCCATTATATATAATATATATATATATATATATATATTATATTTCGTTGATTTTCCTTTCGAAACGAATTTTATAAATCATTTCAAATTTGTTTCAAAAACAATTTCAACATTTATTTCAAATTCAAATCGATTTCAATTTTATTTCAAATTCATTTTCTATTTAATTCAATTCAAATTTGATTTCTATTCAGTTCAATTCAAATTCGTTTTCTATTCAATTTAATTCGAATTCGTTTTCTATTCAATTCAATTCGAATTCGTTTTCTATTCAATTCAAATCAAATTCGTTTTCCTATTCAATTCAATTCGAATTCGTTTTCTATTCAATTCAATTCGAATTCGTTTTCTATTCAATTCAAATCAAATTCGTTTTCTATTCAATTCAAATCAAATTCGTTTTCTATTCAATTCAAATCAAATTTGCTTTCTAGTATATTCGATTTTTATCTCCTTTCAATATTCATTATAAAAATGAATATAATCGATATAAATATCCTTCGCGTCAAAATAGCGCATCTCTAATCAACACGGCTTTATATATTTCAATAACTTCGTTATTCTATTCAACAAATGAATCTATATTTTTGTCAACACATGACTAATCTAAACGAATGAGTACTGTCCACGTCTGTCTATTTTTGTTATTTAATATATTTTATAAAAATTATGGTATCTATCGTTTGATTTAGGATCAGACTCCAACCGTAACTTCGTAAGAGAACGATTCCCTGAATATTAACCCCGAAAGCCGAAACCAACATCAGATCAATATCCAGGAGACCACTCATCTTATCTATTTTCCAGTCAGTTTCTAATTTTATATCTAATAAAGATGTAAATTTTATTGTTAAAATATTTCGTTCAACACATGACTAATCTCAACGGATGAGTACTATCAACACATGAACCTTTACTATTATAATGATAAAAATGTAAATTTTATTGTTAAAATATTTCGTTCAACACATGACTAATCTCAACGGATGAGTACAGTCAACACATGAACCTTTACTATTATAATATTCTTTATTTTATAATATTCTTCATTTTCTAAATTGGAATGAGGCCCAATCAATTACCATATAAAGTTAATTATATGGATTCCATACAACACATGTATATAATAGCAACGATAAATAATCAACCATCATCCAAAGTGCACTACACAACTGCATAAGCATCAGATATAAATAATCGACGCTTACACAGTCCGTCGACCAATCGATCGACATACAATTAAATAATTGGGATTAGTGTACCCAAATATCATCCCAACACCCGTGTGGGGTTTCAAACAATCAAACACAGATTTTTATTTGTGCGGTTGGGCGATGTGTAAAATTTATCGTCCCAATCAATGTCAGTCAAATTAGTGTATATAAACAAATTGGCCGATTTGTTTATAAATATTCATTTATTCACATTCACGTTAAAAATTATATTTTTAACGATAATTAATTTATTTCAACTATCTACATTTTTTTTCGATTTCACATCAACAACACAAACAATTTTCACAACACATCAATTAAACAAACAAGCCATCCATGGTCTGTGGATGACGGGTGTCGGGTGCTACTAAACACCGTCTGCATCCTAGCATATATTATAATATAACTAGAAAAAGGAATTTTAAAAGGTGAGAAGTTCTCACCGATAGTTATCCGATCCCATGACTCTTCTAATGTAGGAATCTTCGTCGTTGTCGCCTTTCGTCACTTTCATTGCCCGTAGTCACTACATATATAAAAATCGAATTTTTACTTTGCTATTCAATATATAAAAATCGAATTTTTACTTCGCTGTTCAATATATAAAAACCGAATTTTTACTTCGCTATTCAATATATAAAAATCGAATTTTTTACTTCGCTATTCAATATATAAAAATCGAATTTTTACTTCTCTATTCAATATATAAAAATCGAATTTTTACTTCGCTACTATCTATACAAAGATTTCACCCTTTCAAATATAAAGATTTCGCCTTTTCAGTTTCTTCATTTTAAAAATCACATTTTTATTTTGCTACACATATAAAGATGATATTTTTACTATCTTGCCTATATAAAAATTATATTTTTATATTTCTACTTTGTAAAAATCATATTTTTATTATTTTAAAAATATAAAAACTATATTTTTAATACTCTACATAAGTAAAAATCATTTATAATATTAATAATATGATTAATTTACCTCTTTAAAACCCTATACTTACATAGATAATTCAAAATAAATCAAGGGAGACTCACAGTGATGGTTTTTAGCGAAGAGGAGGGGGTTTTTGCACGCTGAACTGAGGCGAGGGGTGCTGTGCTCGGCGCCGGCGCTTGGTGGAGGGTCGGAGTGGAGCCGGGGCTGCTCTGGCGAGGTTAGGACACGACTAACGGAGGGAGGGGGTGTTGCGTCGGATCTTGGGGTGCTCGAGGGTTTGGGTTGGGCTCGGGGTGGCTACGGGTCTCGCGAGGCCTGGGGGTTCGCGTTGATCGCGAAGGAGGAGGTGAGGAAGAAGGAGAGGGGGCGGCGGCGTGGGCGTCAGGGTGCGGTGGCCCCCCCGGTGGAGGAGCGACTGCTCCTCCCCTTTTTTTTATATATATTTCGATTCTGAAATCGATTTTAACGGGGGGGGGGGGGGCACAGAGAAGATATGGGGAGGAGAGAGGATTTTTAATTTTTAATTATTTAACTTACAACAAGTTGACTTTTTCATACGACCTCTAAACGAGGCCCACCGCCTGTCGTCCATAGCTAATTACCCCCATTCCGAACACAATGGGATATGTATCGTAGGCTGATTCGATCGTTACAATCAGTTTTCGTCAAAATCAACATATAACTCTATATATTGAATCTGAACGCGCATTTCAATTTACTGGGGTCACATACGAAATCTAAAAATTGCAGAAAAATATTTTCTAGATTCGTATTGACGATACAGTCCTAACAAAACTAGTTTCGTCGAATTCTGAGACCGTTGGAAAAATGGCCATTTTCCAGTCGATTAAAATCAACTAAAACTGGTCAAACGCGTTTTCCTTTTCCACGCTCACATATTGATTCGAAAAATTATGAAATTTGGAATCTAGCAATAATTTGACATCACGGATCCAACAAAAATGGTTTCGTCGAAATCCGAGGTCGTTTGCAAAATGGCTATTTTTAAGAGCCTGAATTCCATAGCGACTATTCAGAATTTTCAACTGGACATATCTTTTGATTCCCGCTATGAAATTTCAATTTTTCGGATTTGTTGGAAAGATATTCTCAAATAGATCCCAATGTTTTTGGTTTCACTAAAATCCGGATTGTTTTGCACCCGGTACGTTCAATTGAAGTTTGAAATCGAATTATCGAACTACTGCGCCATTTTCAATTCTATTTATAATTATATATATAATTATTTATATTCTAACGACGACGTATATAATGTATACGTTCTAATCCTTTTAAAAATAAATTTCTCGTTGATATTATTTAAAATAACTCGTTTTAAATGTTCAAAATTCGCTAAAATTGCCAAAATAAAAATTTTAAACTGCCCCAGATTTTTGGATTGTTACATATTTTCTCCCTGCTCCTTCGTTTTTCCTCCTCCTTGTAAAATCCAGCAGAGAATAGAATAGATATCCTCTTTCATTTGCAAAACTAAATTATTCTCCTATTAGGAACTGAGAAAACTTGCTAATCCAAAATCCTAATAGGTAATATACTTAAACCAAGGTTTACTCCACTAGATTTTGGATTTGGGGGAAATTCTTACTGCATGTTTCTATTCCTTTTTGCATGTTAGTATCCAAATTCTTATGTGTGATTGAAACATTCTTAAGGCTGAAAATCTTCAATCACGGATATAAATTCGCTTTTATTCATCGGCAAATCCAATCAAGGTGAGGGAAACTCATATGTCTAGTTTGATTGAATTTTATATCTCATTATATTATGGTTTATGTGTTCTGAATTCGTTTACTATAAAAAAATCATGGATTTACTATCTACAATAACTTTACTATTGATGTCCTTCTTTGTAAACCTATAGCTTCTTCATTTTGTATCGCAATCATGCCAATTTTTTTTTGATCATAGCCTGCATGATGCTTGTTTTATTTGCTACATCTTACGCTTGAATTTCGTCTAAAACCCGCTGAAATATTGCTCAAAATTGGATTCGAAGAGGCCAAAAACTGCCTATGAAGGTGCGACCCAAAGGTGGACCTAACTTTTGGTAAGGTCGACCTTGGAACAAGTATGGGTCGACTGGCTTATGACTGATTCATGCCAGGTCCAGCCTTTTATGTTGCAATTAATTGCTTATTTTTCTTGGAAGTTGATGATTGTTTCTTGAGTTCTACAAGTCCCATTGATGATTTCTGAGCATTGTTTCATGTTGATTTCAATAGGCTAATTCCTATTAATAGGAAGGCCAACATTAATGCTAATTTGTGCTTCGAATTAGCTAGTTTTATGTGATTTTTCATATATTGTTTTGTTAAATTTTCTTTTGATTTTTTTCATGATTTCTAAGTTGATTTTTAACGAATTGTTATTTAACACAAATATATTTCTTAAATAGATGTATAAAACATGAGCATTTCTAAAGCTATTTTATAGATATATCTATGCATAATCTTTATTATAGAGAGACTTCATTATAAATGATTTCCAAATAGTTTTGGAAACTCATTTTGAACTCGTTTTCTTGAAATAAGTCATTTTCCTAACACGTTTTTGAACACTTCGAGAAAATGAGAAAGTGATTTAAATGGTATAATAAACCATGTAGTATGGAACACGTAAGTATATTATATCGATTAGTCTCAGACTTGTTCATTTGAATTTAAATGCTTGGGGAATTGACTGACTTGTAGTATATTGATAAGTGTGAATGCGTAGAATTGGATGTATTATTTCTAATTAAGTTACTATTTGGAAGTTTATAGCACATTTTGCCGGCTTTTGAGCATTTTTATTGCCAATACTAACCTATGCGGCATTTTTTTGGGTTTTGGCCATTCGTTGGACCTTCGGGTCATTTATTGGGTGCCATATTTTTTGGTTAATAATTATCAAGCTTCAGCTATTGGTTGTTAACACTAGAAGTGGCACTAACACCTGATTTTAGATAAAGAAACACCTTTTTGTGGGGAAAAAAATGTAGAACAAATAAAAATAAATGGAAATAAAAGAAATGGAAAGTAGAGACAAAAGACAAGTTTATAGTGGTTCAGCCATTGATAAGGCCTACATCCACTTTGAATATCTTTATTATCATATTTGTCATGTCAACTACAATGACAATTAGGTTGAATATAAATATCTCCAAATTAAGTAAATAAGTGTCATAAGTACCATCAATTATTGTAGTAGATCTGGATAATCGGTTTAGGTAAAGAGTGATTGCTGTCGTTGTAGTTTACAAGTAGTCGAGGGTGGATTTTGGTAGAGTTCTAATAGGTAGAGATTGGATCCCTTTTCTATAGGAAAGTATATAGGAGTTTCGAGAGGGTATTGGGAAATGCCCAATTGTAAGTAGACTCAAAGTAATAGGAGAAACCCACGGGAGAAGCTACAAGAAACAATACGCTAACACTATGGACCACTACCGGGCATAAACTTAGCTAATTTTTCATCCTGATTTTCATGTTTTGCTTTCCTAGGTTCATGTGATTCTACCCATAAGGTTTGGAACATTTTCTCTCCTATTTGATCGTACTTGGGAGTCCATTTTATTAACTTGCGTGGTTTTAGTTCAGTCCATTAAGTTGCGATGGTTATGTAAATCCAATGGACTTAAGACTTCATAGATATGCTAGTTAGAGCGTATGAGTCATGGTAGAATAGGACTTGATGTGCCAGAGGCCATTGTTAGAGACCAGTACCGGTCCATAGAGTATGGACCAGTGTCTATACATAAAGTTAGTGTATTTTTGCCTTAGACTTCTTGAACTTTGTAACACCCCACGTCCATTAATGTCACTCACAAAGGGAATTCATTAACTTCCATGGAGCGTTATTAGTGTATAGAACAGAATATAACAACACAAATACAAATATTGGTATTTGATAATTTAAAACAACTTCTATTGCAGTGGAGAAAAGGTTTGATTACAACAACATCATAAACCAAGTACACTTAATATCCATCTTGACAAATTGTTTTCAGAGTACATAAAGTAAAAAGCATAACCCCAAACACAAGTAGCCATAAAAGAGATGAGCTGAACTTTACTTTCAGCAATCCAAGCACTTCCAAAAGAGAGAGAAGGAGATCCAAATCAAGCTCCGCTAGTACTAGTCCCACCTGAGAACCTTGGGGGGGGGGGGAGGGGAAGAAAAGAGGCGAAAACAAAGGGGCTCAGATATGAAGTCTAGCAAGTACCATAACTTTAACAATACAATTATTAAAGTAATTAGGATAAGGCATAAACTGGTAAAACAAGGAATGACTGTGAAGCAAGGGGGCAAGAGAAAGCAAACAGAGGAATATTTTGGCGTTAATTGCATGCCTAATCACTATAGGATAATTACTATACTGCACCAATGCTAATTACACTACACCATTACTAGTCACCCTAAAAGTTGATCCTGCCCACTGAACAAAATAATAATAATAATGGTAGTTTCGTGTACCCCTAGCTGTCTTCATAGGTGCCTCCTGCCACTATCTACCTTAGTTGTACCCACTACCCTCCCCATTCTAATTACAATGTTTATTCATAATATGGTAGTTATACACCTAGCTGTCTTCATAGGTGCCGTCTGCTCCTATCTCTGCTAGTCGTTCCCACTACCTTCCCCATTCGATTGGCTCCCTAACTCGTAGATACCCGTGCTGGTCCCACAGTGGGGTGTATCACTCCACAAAGTGGCAACACGATACCACTAAAGATGCACGGCTTATATCTACACAATGCAACAACATCTTACCTACCAGCCCGGGCCCACGCATGCACATGACCCCGTTGGACTTGCGTTGCCACCGTTAACCCGTTTTGACATCTTACAATCAAACTCAGTAAGCGTGTCCCATGCTCGACTTGGGTCGAGCTCACAAAGATACTTAATGGGTTACTGGTTTGAAAAGGGTCCCCACACAAGCTTTCCACCTATGCTTGGTCCCTACTAGAATTTCCCACTTAACCCCTTCTTATTCATGTCTTCTTACATGTTTTCAACTTGGTTAAGTGTTTATAATTATATCCCACATGTCACCCATGTTATTCACTAAACAAATCAACATGTGTTATTGGTTAAGTTTGTCTTAACCCTATCCGCTTATTAGATCAATATATTATTGGTTAAGCTGGTTTTGACCCCATCCACTTATATCTTATTGGTTAAGTTGATCTTAACCCTATCTGCTTATCAAGTCAATATACATTATTGGTTAAGTTTGTCTTAACCCTATCCGCTTATTATATCAACATATTATTGGTTAAGCTGGTCTTAACCCCATTCACATATCATATAAATATATATATATATATATATGTATGTATGTATGTATATTATTGGTTAAGCTGGTCTTAACCTTACCCACTTACCATGTTTTTTATGATTAAGTACATCTTATTTCAAAGATACGTTGGTTAAGAGAATAACTCCCTAAGTACCAACCCCGAAGACCGAAATCAACATCAGATTGTTACCCAGAGAACCACTCACTCAACCAAACTTCTGTTTGTCATTCATATTCGTCTTTGCTCAGCATCAATTAATTATTAATGCACAGACCTCTCACATTAAGTCGATTGCTTGTGGCCGCTGGATATGCCGGGCGGTTCCGGGCAGACTTCCTCCACAAGCAAGACTTAACCTTGTGTCTAAGCATCTTTTAATTTATGATTTTGACCTCTCACATTAGACTACCATTTGTGGTTGCTGGATTTGTTGGGCGGGTCCGGGCAGACTTACACCACAAACGAGTCTAACCTCGTGTCTTAGGCATTTATTATTACACATTATTATTCAACCCCAATTTGAATTAATATCCCTATTTCAAATTTCCAATAACTTCCAATTTTAATCCATGTCCATAATTGTCACTTAAATTATGTCCATAATTACTATGCATATAAATTAGGCCAATTAATGTCTCAAATTAATTATATGCCTTTATGCCATTTTATGCCAATTCCCAATTATGCATATTTAATATTGTCCCATTATCCCTCCGTCGTTCGTACGTTGAACGTGAAATATGTTAGACTCGCAAATAGTCTAACTCATAAAATGGAAAGAAACATCATAACTTACATAACACACAAAATATATCTAACTAGCATAACATGGATCAAAACTGGCATGATTATGATTCATATTAACATAAATTTCATAATCAACACTTGCATAGGCAATAGTCATAAAACATAAATTTGTATAAACTATGTACTATCATGGATCTAAATGTATAGATCTAAGCATGTAATTATGAACTTGCATATATGGATATGGTTTTCCTATGACTTGCATATGAATTTCATACAAACTTACATTCAAACTAGCATATGATTCACATACAAAACTAGCATATGAAACATAAATTTGCATAAATATGTTACTGCCTTGGATCTAAATATAGATCTAATATCAAAATGTGAACTTGCATATGGATCTAAACATAGATCTAAACATAAAAATGTGAACTTGCATACGGATCTAAACACATAAATTAATGTCACACTTTTCGCTTATAAACTAGCATATGCATATACTTGATTCACATATGTTTTACATCCCAACTTGCATAAGATTCACATATGTTTCAACATCCTAAAATTGTATACATATGTTTTAACATCGCAAACTTGCATAAGATTCGCATATGATTTAACACATAAATTTGCATAAGATTCACATAACATAAACTTGCATATGATTCACAAATTAACGTATGCAAACTTGCATAAAATGAATCAAGTTAAACATGTATAATTGT
This sequence comes from Allium sativum, assembly GCA_030737875.1. NCBI lineage: Eukaryota > Viridiplantae > Streptophyta > Magnoliopsida > Asparagales > Amaryllidaceae > Allium > Allium sativum. The sequence continues at coordinate 278,360,577 of CM060925.1, forward strand.
ACATATAAACAGATCTACCAATCATACAACAGCAAAACTGTCATATGTTCACAAACAGACAATAACATCACATGTTTCAACAGACATGTTGTCATAATCCAATTACAACCCATTATAATTAATTTATTAATTATATTGTGAAATAAATAACACTCACAATCAAAAGAACAGTCTTGTTTTTCTGGGATCGGTATTCTGAAACTGAATTGCTTGCCTTTGATGTATACTAATTGTTATTCTAATTTGGATTTAGATTTGATTCTTGCTCATATCTTGCTTCTAAGTTGAAGAAGGAATGGTGGCTAAACTAGAATGATCATGGACGGGCATGGTGGCTCCTTGGAATGAATTTGTGTGATTTAGGGTTTGAGTATTATGGTTGCTTTTATAGAAGTTAAATCTTATGTGAGCCGTTAGATCGTTTTATGAGCAATCAGAGCCATCCAACTAAAGAAAGTGTCACTCAGCCAATCATAGCATGACACATAAGCCCTAACACCTCATAATTTGTCACAAAGACAAGCAGAGAAGGCCACGTAAAAAAGACAATCCTTGACCAACAAAAAATGCGCCACGTGCGCCACATGATGCGTACACGTCATATATATATATATATATATATGTATGTATATATATATATATATTCTATATTTTTTTCTTTTTATCTGTCTTCCTAATTAACCATTTTCACACTAAACCACTTTTTGAACTGCATTCACACTAAGCCACTTTTTAGCCATTCCCCTAAAACCAAAATATGGTGCTGGCGGGGATCGAACTCTATACCTCTTGTATGCAAGTCACATGTTTTAAACAAATGAGCTACTAAGTATTTTTCTTACAAAACTTAGGACAATGCTGAATATTATTCTTTTCTCATTCTTCTTTTTCATGTTTTGCTGCAATATTTAATTTAAAGATATCTTCTTCATACCGAGTCCGATTTACGCAAACTCGGACTCTATCTCAAGCAGAATTCCGAGGTGAACGCAATGGCACAACCCGTTTCCCTTAATTCCCACATTTGAAATTAAGTATTCCTTAATTCGTTAATTTTAATATTTAAAATCACGGGCTATTACAAACTTCCTCTTCTTGTTGCTTAAAGTTGATATGTGTAGGTTTAGTTGGATCTATGGCCATCAATTCCTCATTTCCCACAAAACTCTTATTCAGGTTCAAAATGAGGTTAACATTTCCCTTTAGAATGCATTTGGTTGAAAACATGATGTGCTATGGACTAAACCATTTTTAAGTTGTTGCCTTGGCAGATCTGGTTGATCGTACGAACTTGATTCTGAGGAGTTATCTTCGACTTATTAGCTTACCGATCGAGTTTCTTGACTTGGACCATCTTTGCTCATGACAACAATGCAACTTCAATTCTAAACTTTATGAGATTCTTTAGATTTGTTAGTAGACCACATGTGTGTGTTCACATTGAGTTGGGTCAGGAGAATATTCTGGTTCTAGATTTAGGCATGACTTGGTGACAAGCTCGTTCTTTAAGGATATTTTTGGGAGATGTTTTTTCTACTTGAGTTTCGAAACCAATTCTTTTCACTCACGCTGTTTTGGTGGAATCTTGATTTGGATCGATGTGATGGATTATATTTGATTTTGGGATATATTTGATCATCAGTGAAATATAATAAATCCTTTAGGATGTTGAATGGTGTATGAGCTAATCTGAGCACACTTGCAGCTTCACTATTTCAAATATTGCCTTTTCATATTCAATGATCTTGAACACGAAAAGCTTTCTAAGCCACTTATGGAAACATATTCATTGTTGGCTTTTCAATCGATAATGGGTGATTCTACAAAATGGAAAGAAGAAGTACAAAGATTGTGTTAATGATGCACATGAGCCATCTATGTCGCACAAAATGCTTGTATTTGAGCTCATGGTACTTTGCTTTGAAAGTAATGCAATGCGCTTTCCTCAGTTAATGTGCACAATCCAATTGGAAAAGGCAAGTTGGTTCCCTTTGAACTCTGAGCACTTTCCATTCAAGGATACATCTTGAAATGAAATGTACCTGGCTGCTTTGATCCTGCGCCTTACTGCGTAAAATGAGTTGCGGCTTACTTTGATCAAAGTTTAACAAGGATGGTTCTTCAGTGAAAACGACATGGTCTTTGATAGCGATGTCGTTGTTGTCATTCCGTCTAGTTTTGTCATAAGTTTTTTGCTCACCCTTTAGGAATTGTAAATCATCCAATGAGGGGTATTTTTGTGACAATAGCAGTTAAAGTACTATGGAGAACCCATCTTAGACTTAATGTATTAGAGGCTGATGTTCATTTGCCTTTGAGATGTAGCTTCGCTTCTAGGCCACTTTAAGATCTCATGGCTTGCCATCGGCTTGTGTGTACTAATGGAATAATGCCTCTTTTTTTGTTTGTTTTGTACATTCCTTTTATGTGGACCTATAATTCGTTTATTTTTGTTTGCAGGGATTTGGCCATCTCCTTGAAAATGAACATTGGTCTCCTCGACTTGAATCTGACTGGAGCATTCTGAATTCCTGATCAAGCTTGACTAGAGTTACTCGTCTTTCCATCTGCATGTGACTTACGATGGTTTCCACATGGGTTTCATATCATGATGATCTTCCATAGTTGTCTAGCACGTCTTTCAGCGCATTACTACCCTTGTCAAGTGTAGCAGCTATGGGCGCTCGTCATATTGCTCTTCATGGCTTTCCTAGGTTCATGTGATCCTACCCACAAGGTTGCCACATTTTTTTCCTTTTATGATTGTACTTGGAGGCCCATTGCTTTGTCATGTGAAGGTTTAGTCCATTCCATCAATTTATGATAGCTAGGTGAATCCAATTGACTTGAAACTTCGAAGATATGCTAGTTAGAGAATATAAGTCAGATAGGTAGGTCCTAATGTGCCAGAGGTCATTGTTATGGACCGGTGAGGTCAACACACTTAGTGTATTTTGTCCTTAGACTTCTTGAACTTCCTTTTCTTATAGCATTGAGGTAATATGTGTTGTAAGTTTAGCTGGATCTATGGTCATGTATTCCTCATTTCCTACAAATCTCTTGTTCGGATTCAAAATCGGGTTACCATACGTGTAGTGTTGCTTCAACTTGCCTCTGATGATATGGATCCATTTTTGTATTATTTCTATATTTGTTTATTTCTGATTTTTTGAATTTGTTGATATCAAATGTTTTCACCACATTATTAATGTTTATTCTATATATATAGCCCTAGAGTTAGTTTATTGATTAAGTAGGGTGATATCATTTATGTTTCTTTGAACTTATTAACTGACCTTTTAGTCTGGTTCCCAAAAAGTACACCAGGCCCACTCGACTTGGACAGTCGCGCAGCACCAAAGCCCAAAGTGTCACCAAAACATTGAGGATTCAAGACCAGGAGGAATCGAGTAGGCTATAGCCCACAACTCCCCAAAAGCAACATATCGCATCACCCTATATCACCTTGCCTCGCCTCATTAATCTCGCATCCTATCCAACTCGTATCCACTACATCGCATCGCACCATACCTCGCCTCTCATTTACTTCTCACCACTCTGTTAGAAAGCCATCGCATCCTCACTATATCGCATCCTATGAATGTGATGTTATCGCAACCCTCAGGATGCGACCAGGTTACCATACGTGTAGTTTGCTTCAACTTGCTGTTGTATATAACGGTGTTGTATACACAATTATATGATTTTTGTTTGATGATAACAAACTAATATATTTTATTTTAAATGTGTTTGTTATTGTACTGTTTTATATATACATCATAGACAGGAATATAATATCTACATTTAAATAGAATACGACTATTTATAACTCCACTATTTGAATACATCACTGATATATATTTCATTTCATATACATTCACAAAAGATTGTACTTGTAAATAAACTGAATACGATAGACAAGTTTGTTTGACAACAATAAAATAATATTTTATTTCAAACAAAATTTGTTTATTACAAATATTAGTACAATTCTGTTGTTACACAGCTCCTCACCATAACACTCTATCTATACATCTCATATATATATATATATATATATATATATATATATACACACACACAATCACTCAGTTTACATTTCAATTTACAGAAACATTGACACTGATACATTGACACGTCTTCATATTGTTTTCTTCTTCAATCTTTTATCTTCACAGCTCAGTCAGTCCAGTCTTCATACCTGTCATATACATAAATACACACAGTATATGGAACAGATTTTTTTTTTCAAAATGCATGTGAATATAAATTTTATTTTTAAAATTTTATTTGTCTCATATTTCTGGTGTGTTTCTCATCATTTTTCATGACTTTATCTGATTCATGTGTATCTAGGCGGACAGTTTGTATATGTACAGGGACAGAAAATTTTCTGAATAGCTGCATATACACACGTGTATATATATACACGCGTGCACTGCCATGCCATTTAGTTTGCAACTCAGAAGTAGCCACATAGACCATCTCGACTCAGTGAACAACATATCAAATTGGTCGAACCATGGTCAAGCATGAAGACTGCTCAACACAATGGCACATCAAATAAGTAAATTAAAAGAGAAATCAGCAGAAGTGTGATACACAGCACATACATTCAAGTCAACAAACATAGCAATTAAATTATTCATAGTGTACACAGCAAGTTCATGGCGTGTTAAACTGGACATGCAGCAAGGATAAACGACATCAAGGGACAAAGCCAGTCAAGCCAACAAAGAGATGGTGCAACAAGTTGTACAGGGCAGTGTGTTTGCAAAGCATGGATGGTCAAACCAAGTCCACTCGACCACATACATAAAAAATAAAAAAGGAGAGCAGTTCAAAACAGAGCATGTACAAAAGGATGATGCACACAGTTTCATGCACAAGTATATTGGTCATGGCAAATATTGCTTTAGCATATTTTATGTCAAGTTACTTCCAGAAATTCAACATTTCCGAGTTCAAGAGCCAAGCACAGCATAATTCAATGTGTTCAAGTATGAATGTATCTACATGGATGTGCAAGCTAACATGCACATAGTGACGGAGCAAGAAACATATACTTCAACATGACAACCCAAACTTATATTGACTACACTGTGTGAACAATCAAGGATACATGATCAAGCCGAAGTACAAACTTAAGCGACAATGCCATAAATGACAACAGCATGAAAATGGTTAAATAAAATTCAAAGCAGCATGGACATGTTGGTGTACAAGGGTGCAACAGCTTAAAGGCGCAGCAACAAGACATGAGCTAATCTAGCATCAAGGAAAATGGATTTTTTTTGGAAAATGCAAAGTATGGCTAGTATTCAGCATTTCTTCTAAATCAGTTGGCACAAATCATTTCTTAATTTATTGGAAAGAAGTTTTATTACATTCCTGAAATCGTTCTTACAAGGAATTTTTTTTTGGCGAAAACATGGTGGAAAATTCGGAGCAAATTATGGGCAATTTTTCTTCGAATGTTTTAAAAGTTTTTTCAATGACCATGCAAGGCAAATCAGTGCAAGCATATTGATGTACTCATGCATATGCATAAAGCCAAGGCATCAGTATGGTCAAACAAAGGTAGTAAACAAATCAGAGTATGTACATATATGGCAGTATGTGTATACAAGACAAAGAATCAACAAAGACTTTAATTAGCACTCATGTTGAAATTGGTTTCCAGATTTGGCCATAAACTATTCATTTTGATTTTTCCAGAAGTGCAAACAAATCATACTGTGTGCCATATTTGAAACAATCAATAAAGCAAGTTCAGGTGAATATGGAATAAGAAAATGTGGCAAGCAAACGAACATTTTCCACTTTTTTTCATAAGTTTTACTTGAGAATAAATCAGAGGGTAAGTTGTAGAAATCACAATCCATATTTGGCAAGAGATAAATCAATTTCAGAAAAGCATTTTCGGCAGGTGTTTTAAAACATTCCAGATTCAATTCAACAATTCAAGCGGAGAATCAAAAGGGGAAACCACAAAAATCAGGCCAAGTCAACTAATATAGAAATCAGAGAATTCATTTCAAGGATTTTAAAAATCCTATTTATTCACCCTCTTCATCACAGGCTATTGAGATCGAAAAACAAGCAACAAAAACTCGAGAGCATAAAGAGGAATAAAAACCGAAGTACTCACAGTTTTTCGATCTAGTTTTCCCAAATCTTGAATGAGCAATAACGACGACAGTTGAAGACAATCAAAGAATCGAAGTTCATCAGAGAACCAAAAATCAACATCAATTCGAAGCCACGATTTGGGGTTCTCAGAAAACCCTAGACTCATCAGATCGGCCGCCATTTCTAATTTTTAGAGCAAAGAGATCGGGTCAAAGGGAATAAGGAAGGGTGCAACACAAATAAAAAAGGGGACGACCATCTTTATTTTAAAAAGGGGATGACCCTTTAATTTATCTCCTAGGGTTTTGTTTTTATTTTGTATTTTGTTTTTTTTGTGTAATCGTCGTTTGTTTTTCTAGTTTCAACTAAAACTAGGGTTTACAGATTACTGGTCTGTAGTCTGGAAAAATCTGGTCTAGGGTACACAGGCTAGTCTAGGGTTTTGAGCATGGGGTTAGAATAGGAGCAGGGTTTGCGAGTGTACATGGTCTTGTATGCGGGAACTGTTCTATCACCTAGTAGAAACCTTAGAAATGCAGTAGTAGGCAGGATTTTGCCAAAGCTGGGTATATCTGTGTGTGATTTATTTTCTGCACTTCTGTTTCTGCTATATTCTGTGATCTGTTTATTAATATATATCTCGTTAGAATTTTAATTCAGTTAAAAACTGTGATAAACCCTATTCATCCCCCTCTACGGTTAATCTAGATCCAACAAGTGGTATCAAAGCAGGTATTCTGTTTAACTCTAGAGTAATGGTGATCCCTAGTTATCAGTCCATAGAGAGTCAGTCCAGTCATATTCCATCTATTTTCAATGGAACGGATTTTTTAAGTTGGAAATTAAAAATGAAAATTTATTTAAAATCTGTTCATATTAAATATTGGAATATTATTATTAATGGAGTAGATTTGTCAGATAAAAAGAAAATTGTTATCAATACTTGTGCTATGGACATTATTTATTCTTGTCTCAGTATTGATCAATTTAAGCTTATCTCTCATTGTTTATCTGCACAGGAAATCTGGAAAACTCTCAATGCGTTGTATGGACAAAAAGTTGACAACTGCTCAAAACCTATAAACATCAACTTAGATTCAAATTTATGCTTAACAAGTCTTATAGATGATAATTCAGATGGATCAACTGATGGAGACTCAACAGACAATGAAGTAGAAAATTTCTCTTATGAAGATCTGGTTTATTTTGTGCTGATCTAACTAAGTCTGTTGATAAACTCCAATCTAAAAACAAAATTTTGAAATCTAAGAATTCTGAGTTGACCAGCAAAATTGTTGATTTGGAATCACAACTTGAATATTTTAAAAACTCTTCAAATTCGGATTGTAAAAATTGTTTGAAATTGGAAACCAAACTTTTTCATCTCAATAAAAATATTCAAAATTTTGAAAACAAGATTCTGATCTTGAAAGAGGACAAGATTGAGTTATCAAGCTCGAACAATTTTCTAGAAAAGGAATTTGAAAATTTTAAAACTGATATAAATTCCAAATTTGAAATTGCTAAAAAAGAAAATCTATTGAAATCCAATTTGATTCTCAAAGAACTTGAAGCTGAAATTGAAAATTTCAAGAAATTTGAATCTGAAAGTCGAAAACATTTTGAATCTGAGATTGCTGAGTCCCAAACCAAAATTAAATTGCTTAAAGATGAAAATTTGGTTTTGAAATCTGATTTTGAAAGATGTAAGATCACTAAAAATCGTTGTTCAGATTTAGTGATGGAAAACGGTGATCTTAAAACTAAAATTCAACAACTTGAAACAATTTTGAGTAAATTTTCTGATGGTGAAAAATCTTTGAATATGTTGTTGAAAAACCAAATTTCTGTTGGAAATAAACATGGTCTTGGTTTTGGGAAAACAAATGATTTTGAAAAATTGAATTCTTGTGATTTTAAAAATCCTTTAAATTGCTTTAGAAAGGGTCCTTCTAAAAATCTGAATTTTGAAAATTCCAAAAGATTTTTAAATCACAAACGAGACAAGAATTGGTTTGATAACAATCTAGTTGAACAGATGTGGACCCCAAAAGGAAATAAAATGATTTTTGGAAAAACTAAACAAGTTTGGGTTCCTAAAGGCACAAAGATAGATTCTAACGAATTGTTATACAAACAGATTTGGGTACCAAAAGATGTGAACAAAACTATGAGTGGTTTTACTACTTTCGTTAGACCACTCAATCCTCTTAACAGTTAGGTACCGAAGGAGGCTGAGGAATTGCATAGCTAAAGAAAAACTGGATTCAAACTGCTACATATCTCATAATCATTCACAGTTCCTTAGCCACATCTGATGAGTCAGAGATTCTGGTTTACACTGATTTCAGGTATGATCTCTGAACTTGTTCTTGTAAATATTCTCTGTTTTATTTTCTTGTTTATTTCTTCTTCTATCTCCTTCTGTTTATCTTCTTTATCTCTTCTGTTTTGTTTTTGTCACTGCCATATATTTTTCTCTTTCTTTTGCACTTTCTTAAACTTCCAATTGAAGAATACATATTTTCTGGAAATCCACTTTATTTGAATAGAACTCTGATATTCTAATTATTTCCAGATCTTGAATTAAAATTTGTAAATATTTCAACAAAAGTTTTGAAGTTTATTTTTTGATTTCTGAATTTCTAACAGTGCTGAAGCATTCATATCATATCTTAAACACTGTTAGTATAAATTCTAAAATTTTGAAGATCCGAATATTTAATGAAATTTCACATATATCTGCTGTTTGAGTTTCTTCTAATTCATTTTAGAAAAGCTTGAAATATTATATGCATTACAACACTATGTTATTTATCAATTGTGATAGTTTCATTATTTTTCAGTTTGGCTTGGATATTTTGAATTGTATTGAATCAGTGATACATCTTGAATTTCACCTTTGTTCATGATCATTATGGGTGTTTTGTGTTTGTTTGAGATCACTTGAAAATTTCTGATATTTTGAATCTCACACACCTCTCAAATTTAAAATTATTAATCCTGTATGATTGATTCATTGTTTCTCAAGATTTACATTCGTTCAAGTGATTTTGAATAAACCACTATTTTTTTGGATCACGAATTATTACTCAAGTTTGATGGAAATGATCTGAAATTATTCTTGGCCTGTCAGAAATATTTTGGAAAATTCTTTTGAAATTTACTCTTATCTCATGATTATTTGATTTAAACATTTGTTTGTTTAAAATCATTTTAAGTTATTGATTTATTGAATCTCACACATATCTTGAATCTGAAATTAACATTCTGGTGTGAGTGATTCACTAAATCTTGAGAGTTTAATATTCCTCAAATGAGTTTAAATAAACGGTATTTTTAATCATTGGATCATGAATCATCTTGTGTGACCAACATCTTAACAAGACTGATTTGAAACTATTTCTGCTGTGCTGCTCTGATACTGTTTTCAAAAAACTGCCTGCTTTAATTTGACTGCTGCTCTGATAATTGTGCCAAATTTGTAATCTTGTCTGTTTGGGCATTGTGTTTGAAATTTCTTTAATCTGAGATATCTAGGGTGTGAATAAATTCCTCGATAAAGGAGACTACAATTGGTATCAACTTTTTCATCCATCTGTTTTGAATTTTCACCTTGTATAGACACCATACACATTTTTTTCCATGTATAAATCTGTATAAATTCCTATTGTAATTGATTTTCAATTTTAAAATTATTTATTGATTATTCTTTCAGTAATTGAAATCAATATCCAAATTGAACTGTAATTATTATTAGAATTTGAAATTGTGATGAATTGTATCTGCAGTATAATTCACAACAAGAGGAGATTTTATTTAGACTTTCATGATGGTTGAATAATTATTATAATATCTTTGAACTGGCAATTATTTCATGACCATTTTCTTTATCTATCATCACTCTGTCATCCATCATGATTTTGTATTGATGTGGAGAGTTTAATATTTTAAAAAAAATCATCTTGAATAAACAGTGAAAATATTTGTGATAGAAATTGGACTATATTATTATTCAGAATTAGTGATAATTGGAAATTTTCAATGATCCCGGTACAGTTGATCATATTTCATAATATTATTAATTTAGAAATTTATTTCACATTTCATTTCTGTAACTACCGCATTTCTATCATTCATACTGGTTTTATATACTGAGGAGTTTTTCTATTTTGAAGCTGAAAATAATAAATATAATTGATATAAAAGTGTGTCTCTAACCTCATTTAAAAATCCAAGCTCTTGTCATGCATGGTTAAGAGACAACTTATAATTTAAGCTGCGACTGACCTCATTTAAAAATCCAAGCTCTGGTTATGCATGGTCAGTGTGCTCTTGAATAAAAAAAATGAAAAGAAAATAATGTGTTATAAATAGAAACTAATTTGAAATTCTCCTGGGTGTGTAAAAACCAGCCTATTAATCCATATTGTAATCTACGAAATGTGTTGAAATCTTATGACGTATTATGATTTGTTGGTTGATAGCTATTGGGATTTGAGATTATTTGATTTTGTCATTTAAGTTGAATTTATAATTTTAGTCCAAAATCCATCACTGTTTTTTTTTAATCTCGTTAAAAAAAATAAAAAAATATTCTTTGAAAAATAATTGGAACTCATTTTTTAACTCTCCCCATTTATATAAATTTCATCGTAAATCCGTCATTATCTACAATGTGAAATATGCGACTAGTGCTCAGTTTATTATGATATTTGTTTGACTGATTGAGATTTATGATGACTGTTCTTTCTCTTAAGCTGAAATTATACTTTTAGTCAGTATTCATCTGTTTTTTAAATTTCGTATCCTTTTAATGATAACTGTGAGAACCCGTTACTTCCCCGGCAAGGAAAGAGCGGATACTTTGAGAACAACGCACAAAAGAACGCAGACGGAAGAACATTTCATTGTTATCACAACAATTCCATCAGATAAAAGAATATATAGAGTATAAATGAATACTATACATTCGTTAAATATCAGAGATTACAATAAATTACATAGCAGCGGAAAATAATACAAAGCACAACTGAAGGTGATATACGGATACAGAGTTTTCCGGATATCGTTCCAGCTGTAAACCAGGATCCTATGAATATAAATTTGCAAAACCAAAACTACTAGCTGCCCGTGTCGAAAATAAGGGCACCCAGAGTTTAGGTTAAAACAATAAACTCCAGGTCAGTCATGTGACTGGTGTGAGAACTAAAACAGTTATTTAAACTTTACTTTAAAAGAGAGTAATTCAAGGGACCACGCTGTATAACACGGAACGGGTTTCCTTCCAAGAATACCAGTGCATAGAAAAGACAACGCAATGCTTTTTCGAAAAATGAAGCTATTATAAGACCCAGGTCCCATCACACAATGCAACGCAAGCCGGAGGATAGGGTTTTCCCTTTTAATAGCCAAACATGCTTGATACGTTAAAACAAATCATTTGATACTATAATAAGTGTATAGTGTCAAAACAATTTCAATCATAAATATAAATCATAGATGGCATGGATACCATATATCATGTCGCCATACTAGTTCTACAATTAAAACCGCAATATCATGTATTGGAAATTAGATTTCCGTCATGAGTCGAGGCAAGGGGCAAGCTCCTCTCCGCTTCGAGACACTCTAGCGAATGCCTCGGGACTACACACTCTGGGTAACCCCTGGATGCTTCAGGGCCGGTCCTCTCTTACGTTTGAGGATTAATTATTCCTGAACACACGTTTCCCGGTCCTAACAGACCTAAAATCGAGGCGCCTCATCCAACAACCACATAGGTGAAAAGTATATAAATGTCAGGGCTGGTAAGTCAGTGGCACCACCAAAGCTAGAAAGAAACGTCGTGCTCTCCCTGCAGTCCTTATCCCGTTTTTGACTCATACCGAGGTGTGAGGCTCGCGAATTCACGTTATACACAAAGCTGCCATGTAAGATGTGCTTTGATCATCAACCACAAGACTTTGCTTTTCAACAGAAGCCTTGATCCATGCAACTCAGCATGCCACACAGGCAATTCATGCAATGCGACTGATGTCCATCGATATACAACCTATGAGCTCGTACGTCTCAGAGAAGGGCGTTAAGCAAGAGAATAAATTCTCCGCCACCAAACAGATATATATTTAATAGAGATCAATCAACACAGAATAAAATCCAATGTCAGACACACAGTCCATTTACAAGTTCGTACTGGGTCTAAACGAAACCGGAGGCACTTTCCTTGCATATCCATCGATCTCCAAGTATATCTGGACGATCACCAACTGATTCCCTCATCTTGGGTGTACAGCCCAATCAAGATCATCAGTAATCACCCAAACGATGTGAAGACTTCCGGTCTTCGACCACCATCTACATCTTCGACTTATCGTCGAATCGGTTATTCAGAATGGGTATAAACCCGGCCTTTCCGAACAACCCGCGTATATTAGAAACAAATGTTACACAAACACAACATACACCTCATTCCAATTCATTAGTCACTAACCGTAAATCAGTAAGAGAGCAATTCCCCAAATATTAACCCCGAAGGCCGAAACCAACATCAGATCAATACCCAGGAAACCATTCTTCTTAACTAACCTACAGCTAGTTTCTAAATTTCAATTCTTAGGGAAAGGTTCCCATTAATTTTATCAAAGATAAATTCTTTAAATCTATTCTTTAATCTTCCTTTGGATGTCATTTCAAACCTAATTATGGTTTTCCAAACTAGTCGAGATTAGCGAACCGCACCGAAGTAATTATTTATTTTATTTATCCCAACTTATTCATCCCATGAAGCAAAACTGGTAATACTCCATATCTACTACCACGGTGTTATCGGTAAAATTAATTACCATTTCACGTTCAAATCTAATTAAATATTTAACTATCGCTTTGGTGCAAAACTGGCGATACTCCATTCTCGATCCTTTTCTAGATTTGATAATTTATATTATCAATCCACATTTCAATCTAATCAAAGATTCATTAAAACTCCTTTTACTGGGTTAAAGAATTAATTTCGTTTAAAACACAGTTCACGATAAACCCAAGTCACATTCTATTTATTATCGGGTTAAAGAACAAGTGTTATTTAAAACACCCTTCACGATAAACCCACGAATCAATTCTATTTAAAACCCATTTCAAATCCAATTTATTTATTTAAAAATAAATGTGTTTTAATTTTAGTTCAAAACTAGTTCATTTCGATAAAAATCTATTTTTATCTTTTCAAATATGGAGTTTTTCATCCCAATTTTTCCCAAATCATTTCTTATGATTTTACACAAATTATTACTATTTTTAATAATTTTATCAAGGCCCGTACAATCGATTTCCATCAACGGCCATCGAACTGCACTTACAATGACCTTTTCCAAATTTGATTTGGATGTATCTCCAAATCCAACCGTTAGATTTCAAATTTCTAATATTCGTTAGAAAGCTCTTTTTGATACGAACCTGAAATCGTTCTTACAAGGAAGTTTTTTTGGCAAAAACATGGTGGAAAAATCAGAGCAAATTATGGGCAATTTTTCTTCAAATGTTTTAAAAGTTTGTTCAATGACCATGCAAGGCAAATCAGTGCAAGCATATTGATGTACTCATGCATATGCATAAAGACAAGGAATTAGTATGGTCAAACAAAGGCAGTAAACAAATCAGAGTGTATACATATATGGCAGTATGTGTATACAAGACAAAGAATCAACAAAGACTTCAATTTGCACTCATGTTGAAACTGGTTTCCAGATTTGGCAATAAATTATTCATTTTGATTTTTCCAGAAGTGCAAACAAATCATACTGTGTGCCATATTTGAAACAATCAATAAAGCAGATTCAGGTGAATATGGAATAAGCAAATGTGGCAAGCAAATGAACAATTTCCAGTTTTTTTTCACAAGTTTTACTTGGGAATAAATCAGAGGGTAAGTTGCAGAAATCACAATCCATATTTGGCAAGAGATAAATCAATTTCAGAAAAGCATTTTCGGCAGGTGTTTTAAAACATTCCAGATTCAATTCAACAATTCAAGCGGAGAATCAAAAGGGGAAACCACAAAAATCAGGCCAAGTCAACTAATATAGAAATCAGAGAATTCATTTCAAGGATTTTAAAAATCCTATTTATTCACCCTCTTCATCACGGGCTATTGAGATCGAAAAACAAGCAACAAAAACTCGAGAGCATAAAGAGGAATTAAAACCGAAGTACTCACAGTTTTTCGATCGACTTTTCCTAAATCTTGAATGAGAAAGAACGACGATAGTTGAAGACAATCAAAGAATCAAAGTTCATCAGAGAACCAGAAATCAACATCAATTCGAAGCCACGATTTGGGGGTTTCAGAAAACCCTAGACTCATCAGATCGGCCGCCATTTCTAATTTTCAGAGCAAAAAGATCGGGTCAAAGGGAATAAGGAAGGGTGCAACACAAATAAAAAAAAGGGGCCGGCCATCTTTGTTTTAAAAGGGGGATGACCCAGTAATTTATCTCCTAGGGTTTTGTTTTTATTTTGTTTTTTGTTTTTTCTTGTGTAATCGTCGTTTGTTTTTCTAGTTTCAACTAAAACTAGGGTTTACAGATTACTGGTCTGTAGTCTGGAAAAATATGGTTTAGGGTACACAGGCCAATCTAGGGTTTGAGCATGGGGTTAGAATAGGAGCAGGGTTTGCGAGTGTACATGGTCTTGTATGCGGGAACTGTTCTATCACCTAGTAGAAACCTTAGAAATGCAGCAGTAGGCAGGATTTTGCCGAAGCTGGGTATATCTGTGTGTGATTTATTTTCTGCACTTCTGTTTTTGCTATATTCTGTGATCTATTTATTAATATATATCTCATTAGAATTTTAATTCAGTTAAAAACTGTGATAAACCCTATTCACCTCCCCTCTAGGGTTTTTCCAGATCCAACACTTGCCTCCGATGATATGGATCCAATTTTGTGTTATTTCTATATTTGTTTATTTCTGATTTCTTGAATTTGTTGATATCAAATGTTTTCACCATATTGTTAATGTTTATTCTATATATATAGCCCTAGAGTTAGTTTATTGATTAAGTAGGGTTATATCATTTATGTTTCTTTGAACTTATTAACTGGCCTTTTGGTCTGGTTCCCAAAAAGTACACCAGGCCCACTTGACTTGGACAGTCGCGCAGCACCAAAACCCAAAGTGTCACCAAAACATTGAGGATTCAAGACTAGGAGGAATCGAATGGGCTATAGCCCACAACTCCCCAAAAAGTAACATATCGCATCACCCTATATCACCTTGCCTCGCCTCATTAATCTCACATCCTATCCAACTCGTATCCACTGCATCGCATCGCACCATACCTTGCCTCTCACCAACTTCTCACCACTCTGTTAGAAAGCCATCGCATCCTCCCTATATCGCATCCTATGAATGTGATGGTATCGCAACCCTCAGGATGCGATGCTATCGCTTCCCTCGCGATGTGATGGCATCGCATCTCCCAGATGAGATCGCATCGCATCTCCTGGATGCGATCGCATTGCATCCCCGGATGTGATGCGAAGCATCTCCTCTCGTCACTCTCCGAATGAAGTAAAATGCACCCCTATGGGATGCGATTTTATGGGTCATGTGCTCCTTGGAAGCGATTTTCAGCTGTGTGGTCCTCAAATCTCACCTACTCCCACCTAACCCACTACTATAAATAACCCCTTGCTTATTCTTCTCATGGGTTGGATTTTTGTTGATTTAATAGTTTTATAAGCTCCAAGGACTTCATTAATGGTAGCATAGGTCTTAAGGAAGAAGAAGCACACATCATTTTTTCCAAGACATAGCATATGACCAATATGTCTTCAAAACACATCAAATCACTTGTAAATGAATGCCACGACGACGTTCAATGCATATAACTCTCATTTATGAATATAATATCAACAAACTCCTTTAATGTGGACATATTCTCCTCATGATCGAACCACTACAAATATTTGTGTTATTTACTGCTTTCCAAACCAAATTTTCCCATGCAAAACGCTGTCCTGTAGTAATAGAGGATCTTTGGGTGTTATGACATTTTTTGCCATCAACATTCTAGTGCTTTCACTGAGAATTGAACTCACTCTTTTCATGCAATTACATCTCGACTTCGACGCGCTACTCAGATTTCTTCCTAACCTATCGCTTGAGTCCTCTTATGATGGTTAACTTATCAAAGAATCCACTAGTCGGAACCTCAGCAGCAGTCGACACTGCTACTTCTCAGCAACTCCTATCAGCGGGAAACCTGACCGAAATGGATATCGTTCCTCCTACGGACCCTGATGCTCCTACAACTCAAACGCAGCTTTACGTGCTTATTAAAATGTTGAAAACAGATCTCTAGAGATCAACAACGCGTTAAAAACTAACATCGACCTTATGCGTCAACTTCAGAAAAGTCAACATCTCATCGCTCAACTCCAGCTTTCCTAGAACAACGCTTGGTTGTCGCACAATGCCTTGCAAAGTTCTTCTTTCGATACTTGGGGACAGAGCCAAAGAAGAAGGTTCACTCTCAACGCCAATGTTGTAGTCCACACTAATACTAATATCAACGGCAACAAAAATGATAATGGGATTAACGTAGCTTTCAACGAGGGGACGCGACAACGCGACTGTTCTCGGTTGGTTATCAACGATGAACCAGGTCCGAGTAACTAACCCTCTTCTCAACAGAACCCAATTGTCGTTGTTCTAAACTTGGGGCCTATGCTTCCAACAACTCGATAGGCCTAAGTTCTGCCTAATTAGAATCTACATCAATTAGCTCAACCTCATCAACTATACCAAAATCAGGCGAAAAAGCCGATGACATGGATGAGGATGAGCCAAGTGTCCATCACAAAATACGTCCATGGCCAATGACCCCAGAAATGAACCACAACCACTGGATCCTACCAGAAGATGTCCAGCCTGCATACCTCCCGACATGGTCCGAAGGATCACGAGAGATATGCGATGGAACGCCAACGACATGTGGAAAACAAACATAAGGTGTAACCCTTTCACTAAAGCCGTGCACGAAGATGAGTGGTCATGACGCTTCAACATGTCATATCTCGGACTCTACGGGGGAAAGACTAGACTCTGTGCTTTTCTAAACCGCTACGAGTGACATATGGACTCCTGCCGAGCCACTATCCCATCAAGTGTAAATACTTTACTATTTTTGTGGAAGGCGTAACTCTACTTTTGTTCACCCGCATCCCAGCTAATTCTATCTCTACCTTCGACCATCAGGCTATGGAAATGGTCAAACAATTCAGAATGCACCGTTCCTACACCAAAGAACACTCTCACTCTCTCCAACCTCTGTAACGGCCCAATAGAAACCCTCAAAAGTTACCTTGAGCATTTCAACACCGCCCTCGCTGAGGTTGACATTTAGAACCTTGCATAGTCCTTTTCCAGCTTGTGAAAGGCGTCCTCGCTAGCTCGTAGTTCAAAGTATGGATAGACAGAAAGCAACCAAAGACACTAGAAGCTTTCTACGAAAAGGCGAGACAATTCATCTGTCAAGAGGAAGCTCGGCGTAATATGGATACCCAAGGCAGCCACCTCCCACAACCCACACACTGACATCGTCGGAGATAGAGTCAAGGGAAAGTAAGTCAAAGAATCTTCCAACAAGGATAAGGGGGCGGCCGCATACAAGCCCAAGGCAAACAATGCGAAAATCGGCGGTTGAAATAATCAATCTCCTGGGGATCACAGAAGCATGACCGCTATCCCATTTACAAGAACTGCACTCTGCTCAACCGAGAGTTGGAGGCCATTTACTTAGAGACATGTTACACTGTTCAATACAAAAAGCCCAATACTAGGGAATCTACCTACTATGAGAAAAACTCTGACAAGTATTGCAGATTCCACGACATGTTTGGGCACAACACTAATAGGTGTCTTCACCTTAAGGATGCGATTGAAAAACTTAGCTGCGAGAAACGTCTAAAATAGTGCATTAAGAATCCTACTCCTCCTAAAGCAGCCACGGGACCTTCAATGCCTGCTCTCCTTCCAGCTGATGTGGCCCTAAGGCCGTCCAATCAAAGGCCATGTGGCATCGTGATCAACAGTGGCCTCATCCCACGCACAAAAGCTTTCGAAACATGGAGTAATATGCCAAATCCATCAAGCACACCACCCACGAAGCTTGTTCTTTTTGGATGAATTTATCCCCGCCAAGATCCAGAGGATAATGCGGGACGACATTGTCTTCCGCGAGAGAGAGTCTAAAGAAATAGAAATCCCAGTCATATAACCTCTTGTTATCTCTATGTAGATTGGGACAACATTTGTTCGGAGGATCCTAATTGACTCAAGATGCTCTCTCAACATTATCTTCATGGCGACCCATGACCAAATGAAACTAAAGGCCAAAGACTTGAAGCCCTACCACGCCATGATCCATGGCTTCAACAGTTCTTCAAACCAACCCATGGGCATATTCGACCTGACTGTTGAAATCGGAGAAGGAGATCGAAGCCGGGTATGAATCCTCACCTTTGTGGTTATAGATGTCATTTCTCCCTACCACATCTTCTTTGGATGACCCTTCCTTGCAAAATTCTGAGTCTGCATATCGCCATGGTCCTTTATGTCGAATTTCTCAATAGAGAATGGGAGTGGCACCGCCAAATTCGACCAAACAAAGGCGAGAGCCTGTTATCTCACCGAGTGGAAAAATGCCCGCATCAAGATGAACGGAAGACAATGCGTCCACCTTCCCGTGCCAAGACCGATTCCGCGTAATAATCAAAGTTGTCTTAATCGTAGCTTAGGCGCCACTTGCATCTTTTTGGCGATCTTGATCAAAAGGAGGACGAAGAGCCGTACTTCGAGGGGACTACCCCAGTAGAACCAATGGTGGATGTTCCGATCAACCCTGATGACACGACAAAGATCTTGAAATTTGGATCGCTACTCCATCGCGCAGTAAATAAACAACTTGCGGATTTCTCAAGAGCCAACCACGACGTATTTGCTGGAACCACTCCGAGATGTGTGGCATCGATTCTGGAATCGCTTGTCATATGCTCAACATCAATCCAAAGTATCTTCCAGTCAAACATAAGCATCGAATCTTAGGAATCGAAAGATCGACTACACTCAAAGAGGGAATGGATAAGCTACTTGACAATGGCTTCATCCGCGATTCCCTATAACCCAAATGGGTTTCCAATCTAGTCTTGGTCAAGAAAGCAAACAGCAAGTGGCGAACGTGTGTCGACTACTCAAACTTGAGCAAAGTCTGTCCAAAGAACAGCTTCCCACTTCCAAAGATCGATCAGCTTATTGACTCAACTGCTGGCTACTAGCTTCTCTCCTTCATGGATGTGCACCCAGGCTATAATCATATTCCAATGTACCTTCTAGATCAGGACCATACCTCTTTCATAACTGACCTTGGGTTCTACTATTATGTCATGTTGCCCTTTGGTCTCAAGAATGCTGGAGCTATTTTCAGCGACCTGTCAACTGCATGTTCAAGGACTAACTCAGGAGATCCATGGAGTTTTATGTGGATGATATGCTCATGAAAATGAGGGTATTCAATGACCTCATCGAACCTCCATAAATATGGTATGAAACTCAATCCCTTAAAATGCTCTTTTGGCATTGCATCGGGAAAATTCCTAGGTTTCATTGTTAATTCATGGGGCATCAAAGTCAATCCAGAGAAAATCCAGGCTATTTGGGATATCCAAGCCCCACGAAGCATCAAGAATGTTCAAAGCTTAAATGAGAAAGTGGCTGCCATAAGTCGATTCATCTCTAAAGAAACTAACAATTGCATTCCCTTTTTTGATTTGTTGAGAAAAGGAAAGCACAACTTCACATGGACACCGGAGAGAGTTGACGCATTCCAGGACCTCTTGAATCACTTAGAGCGACCACATATCTTGTCCAAATACGTGGATCACGAAGACTTATATCTCTATTTTGCTCTTTCTGTGCAGACAATTAGCTCGACACTTGTACGCATCGAAGATTGTGTCCAACGACCCGTTTACTACATCAACAAGAATTTGGCAGGAGTATAAAAGAATTATCCTAAGCTTGAGAAGCTAGCCTATTGCCTATTGATCTCTTCTTGGAAGCTACAGCCATACTTTAAGTCCTATTGTAACACCCCACGTCCATTAATGTCACTTTCAAAGGGAATGCATTAACTTTCGTGGAGTGTTGTTGGTGCATAGAACAGAATATAAGAAGACAAATACATATATTAGTATTTGAAAAATTAAAACAACTTTTATTGCAGTGGAGAAATAGTTTGGTTACATCAAAAACCAACAATAAAACCAAGTACACTTAATATCCATCTTAAAAATTGTTTTCTGAGTACATAAAGTAAAAAGCATAACCCCAACATAAGTAGCCATAAAAGAGATAAGATGAACTTTACTTTCAGCAATCCAAGCACTTCCAAAAGAGAGAGAAAGAGATCCAAATCAAGCTGCACTAGCACTGGTCCCACCCTAGGAACCTGGAGGGGGAAAAGGAAGAAAAGAGGCGAAAACAAAGGGGGTCAGACATAAAGTCTGGCGAGTTCAATAACTTTAACAACATATTTATCAAAGTAATTAGGATAATGCATAAATTGGTAAAACAAGGAATGACTGTGAAGCAAATGGGCAAGACAAACAAACAAGAGAAATATGCTGGCGTTAATCGCACTCCTAATCACTATAGGATAACTACTATACTGCACTAATACTAGTCACCCTAAAAGTTGATCCCGCCTACTGAACAAAATAATAATAATGGTAGTTTCGTGTACCCCCAGTTGTCTTCATAGGTGCCGCCTGCTCCTATCTCCACTGGTTGTACCCACTACCCTCCCCATTCTAATTACAACATTTACTTATAATATGGTAGTTATACTCCAAGCTGTCTTTATAGGTGTCGCCTGCTCCTATCTCCGCAAGTTGTAGCCACTACCTTCCCCATTCGATCGGCTTCCTAACTTGTAGAAACCCGTGCTAGTCCCACAGTGAGGTATATCACTCCCCAAAGTGGCTACCATATACCACTCAAGATGCACGACTTATACCTATACGATGCAACAATATCTTACCTACCAGCATGGGACCACGCACACACATGACCCCGTTGGACTTGCGTTAACACCGCTAACCCGTTTTGACCTCTTACAATCAAACCTAGTAAGCGTATCCCATCCTTGATCTAGATCGAGCTCACTTAGATACAAAATGGTTACTGGTTGAAAAGGGTCCCCACACTTTACACAAGCTTTCCACCTATGCTTGGTCCCCACTAGAATTTCCCACTTAACCCTCTCTTATTCATGTCTTCTTACATGTTTCAACTTGGTTAGGTGTATATAATTATATCCCACATGTCACCCATGTTACCCACTTATCAAATCAACATATGTTATTGGTTAAGCTTATCTTAACCCTATCCGCTTATCATATCAATATATATATATATATATATATATATATATATATATATATATATGGTTAAGCTGGTCTTTACCCTGTCCACTTATATATTATTGGTTAAGTTGGTCTTAACCCTATCGGCTTATCAGATCAATATGTATTATTGGTTAAGCTTGTCTTAACCCTAACCACTTATCAGATTAATATATATTATTGGTTAAGTTGGTCTTAACCCTACCCACTTATAAAATTAATATATATTATTGGTTAAGCTGGCCTTAACCCTATCCACTTATCAGACTATTGGTTAAGTTGGTCTTAACCCTATCCACTTATCAGATTATTGGTTAAGCTGGTCTTAACCCTATCCACTTATCATGTTTTATGTATCATATATATATATATATCATATGACATGTTTTACTTAATTTATGATTAAGTACATCTTAGTTCACAAATACATTGGTTAAGAGAATAACTCCCTAGGTATCAATCCCGAAGACTGAAATCAACATCAGATTAGTACTCATAGAATTACTCAACTCAACCAAACTTATGTTTGTCATTCATATTCGTCTTTGATCTGCATTAATTAATTATTAATGCACAGACCTCCCACATTAAGTCAATTGCTTGTGGCCGCTGGATATGCCGGGCGGTTCCGGGCAGACTTCCACCTCAAGCCAGATTTAACCTCGTGTCTAAGCATCTTTTAATTATGCCTACGAACTCTCACATTAGACTGCCATTTGCGGTTGCTGGATGTGCCGCGTAGGTCCGGGCAGTCTTAAACCACAAACGAGCCTAACCTCATGTCTTAGGCATTTATTACGCATTTAATTTATGTCTTTGACCTCTCACATTAGACTACCGTTTGTGGTTGCTGGATTTGCCGGGGGGGGGGGGGGGGGTCCGGGCAGTCTTTTACCACAAACGAGTCTAACCTCATGTCTTAAGCATTTATTATAACACATTATTATTCAACCCCCATTTTGAATTAATATCCCTATTTCAGATTGTCAATAACTTCCAATTTTAATCCATGTCCATAATTGTCACTTAAATTATGTCCATAATTTTCAGGTATATAAATTATACCAATTAATGTCCCAAATTAATTATATGCCTTTAAAGCCATTTTATGCCAATTCACAATATCTATATTTAATATTTCTCCCATTGTCCCCACGCCAGTCGTACGTTTAATATGAAATATGTTAGACTCGCAAATAGTCTAACTCATAAAAAGAAAAGAAACATCACAACTTGCATAACACATAAAATAGATCTAACTTGCGAATAAGAATTATAACATAATTTTGCATAGCCAATAACTTGCATAGGCAATGAACATATAGAACATAAATTTGCATAAACTACATGGATCTAAATGTAGATCTAAACATGAAATTGTGAACTTGCATATACGAATATAGGTTTCACCTAAACTTGCATATGTGAATATGGTTTTCACCTAAACTTGCATATGTGAATATAGTTTTCACCTAAACTTACATATGGATTCCTACAAACTTGCATATGCATTTAAACATGTAAACTAATATCACATGTTTTACATATAAACTAGCATATGTATATACTTGATTCACATATAAACTTGTGTATAATTTGTATACAGACTTACATAAGATTCACATACAAACTAGCATATGTAAAAACATACTTGCATAAGATTCACATACAAACTAGCATATGATTTACATCCAAACTTGCATATAAACTGATTTCATAAAATGAATCAAGTTAAACATATGTAATTGGACATATGAAATAGATCTACTAACACAAGTTAACAAAACTGTCATATGTTCACAAACAGACGATAACAAAGTTAAGAAACATCACATGATTCAACAAACATGTTCTCATAGTCCCAATTATAACTCATCATAATTAATTTATTAATTATTTTGTGAAAGAAATTGTACTCACAAAGACAGATTAGAGAAGAGAATAATTCGTTCATCATTTGTATTAGAATCCTGACTTACAATCCCTAAGCTTTTAAGAAGAAGAACTATTCCAGCAGCAGCATGGAGGCTAAGAGACTAATTTAGTTTAGGTTTAGAGCTTGAGTCTATGCATGCTTTTATAGAAGTTTAAATCAATATAAGCCATTAGATTATCATTGGAGCAATCACAACCGTCCAGACTAGATAGAGTTATCCGGAATTGCCATCTATGCCCCAGTGACTCAGCAACAGGTTGGAAAGGACTCAGCAACAAGTCAGAATTGTCATAGTCTAGATCTACCCGAGGGGGTAGGTCGACCCCCAGGTCGACCTGTATTGGGGAGGTCGACCCCCTGGTCGACCTGGCCTGGGGCGGGAAAAATCCCGCCAGCCCGCTTCTTAGTTTGAATTCGAATTTTGAATTTTTTTCTGAACTATTTTTAATTTATTTAAATTTCTGAAACTTCTGAGGGCCATAACTTCCTCATACGAAGACCGATTTACGAAAACTTGTAATCTATTCCAAGCAGAATTTCAAGATGAACGCAATGGCGTAACCCTTTTCCCTTAATTCTTACTTTAATAATTAAGTATTCTTTAATTCGTTCTTTTAATAGTCACAGAAAATTCAGTGTGTTACATTCTCCCCTCCTTAAAGGATTTTGTCCCCAAAATCTCTAAGTCAAGAAGAATGTATATCCTACCATCCAATCATCCATCTACTCAACCATTAAACATAGGCATCCATTGTCCTTAAAAGGTTTATAATGCTGTATGAACATATGCAGAGTGTGTGTGTATGTTCCTTATCTAATGCAAAATTAGGCAGTCTACTGATTCAGTTGACCTCCTTAATGCAAATCATGAGAGTGCCATGCGTCCATTATGTACGCAAAAGAGCCCTAATGATACATATTATTTCTACATGCGTGCACAACCCTTAATGCAGCATCTATATGATAACACAACCAATATACATCCATTAATTTAAATATGCACACATATTTATATGCAATATGAAAGTGATTGAGCCGATCTAGTGCCTAATGTGTGTGTAAATGCATCCACGAGCAACCACTAGCAAACACTTGCATCCACTAGCATACACCAAACATAACATGTCTCAAACACATGTTTGCAACCATAGGATTTTTTTAAACTAAAGATCGAAGATAAAATCGCGAAGACATACTAAACGATAGGACAAGCATAAACAAAGCGGTAGAAAAAGGAGAAGTTAAAAACATACCCTCAAAAGGAAAGGGTACAGTGCACGCATCTTGTCTTCCGTTTCCCAAGTCGCGTCTCCATAATCATTTCCCCATTGTACTTTAACCAACTTGACCTCTTTGTTGCATAGCTTTATAACCTCCGGTCCAAGGATGCATGCAAGGGCTCATCTAATCGGGCATCTCACTCCACTTCCACTTCTCTAAGCTTACTTGGCTCTACTACTTCCGCGATATCTTGTAAACACTTCCACAAATGTGACACGTGAAACACGTTGTGAACACCACTAAGCACGTTGCTCTTTTCATGTCCCTCCAAAATCTAGAATACATAACCTAAAAAAATCTTCAAGGATTCTATTAACCCCTTTATGTCCGTCCATCCGTCTATGGATGATAAGCGATACTCATACTTGCCGCCTTTTGCATATCACCTTTTCTTCTTGCATCGAAAACTGCCCCAAGCCCTATCTCGCAAGCATCTATATATACTGTGAATGGGTTACTCCCATCTGGCAAAACTAAAACTGGAGTTGTCGTTAAAGCCCTCTTCAAACGTTGGAAAGTATCATCATAGTCAACATCCCAAGCAAAAGTCAAGTTCTTCTTCGTTAACTAAGTAAGTGGGGCTGATATCCTTGCGAAGTCACTACACCAAAATAGAAAATTTAGCACACCACGATGCATAGATTTGATACGGGTTTAAATCGTACAAAATTTGATACGGCTCGTAACCCTATCAAATTTTCTATAGTACACCTATACCGATCCACACCTCCTGTAACGACCCGCATTGGCAGAGGTATAATAATTAATTTATTTAATTGTTGAAATGGTGATTTAGAGAATTTAATGGTCATGGAATTTAATAATGGTGAATATTTAATTAAAATAATAAATTAAATAATATATTTAATTCTGAATGGTCGAAATGGCGATATGGTGTGAACTGGATCATCTGTGATATTTAATTCAGCTTGGAACGTAGAATTATAATTTAATTAAAATAGAGCTTGAAATGACGGTGCAGTTTGTAAATTGGCGATTTGAACTTCAACCGAATATACAGGATTCGTTTTAAGCCGGATTTCTGTGAAACAAGAAAGTGTGGAGCTGGTGGAGTATATCTTTCTAGTAGAAGAGAAAAATGGGAATTTCATTGTGTAGATTTTGAGATATGTCCAAATCAAATTTCAGAATAGTCGCTATAGAATCGTTTATCGGCCATAACGGTTATTTCAAAATAACTAGAGATCGGGTTTGAATTTAAACAAGGTTCTTTTGGGACATAATGATAATTTAATTTTTAGAATTTTATGGAAAATTTTAATTAATTTAATAAGCGACTTTTTATTTAAGTATTTCGCACCCTGAAATCAACATTTTGAAGTTTCAAAATATGAGTCCATCTACCGGTATTTTTATATTTTTGAAATCATGGTACCTTACTTGTCACAATGGTGTTTTCATTTCTGTCCGTAGCTGTCCGTACGTAAGCGGAATGGAGTAAATCGAAGTTCATAACTTTTAAAATACGTATATATTCTCTTTTAACAGTGTAAATTAAAACAAGTTTTGAAACACTAGAATACTATTAAAACCGGCACGAGGTGAGATGGAGAAAAGGTGGATATGCTTAAAACTTTGTTTGGAAGGAGTAGTTGCTGATGAAGTGGGTAACATGAATATGAGGATAGGTTTACACCAGGCAATAGGCTTGCGTGGAGATGTTTCGTACTTGGGAAGTATAGAAGGGGGGGGGGGGGAGTCCACGTGAACAATACAAACAATGAAACGTGGAAAGGAATGCTCCACATAGTGTAAAATATATTCTCCTATATAATGTCATTTAGCCCCAACCCTTATTTTCTTTTTCTTCCCAGCCATTAGAAGAGCCGCCACAACCACTTTGCTCAGTGAAACCCGAACTCGCGTTCCCTTCTAAAAATCCATGTAAAGTCCTCTAAAATGGACAACGTTTTCCCGCCATACAACCACCCCGATCCCTTGCATCTCACCTCTTTCTGACGCAACTCCTGAAGTCGAAGTGGATGCCTCAGCGAGCTCTTGACTCGAGCGGAGTTGAGGGAGGTCCGGTAATCCGGTCTGACAGTGGCGGCCACACAAAGACACCACGGAGGTGGAGGGACTGACGAGGTTGCGGTGGAGCATGTGAAACTGGGTTGAGTTCAAAGTGAAGATGCATGGTGCATGGATGTGATGGACTGTTTTGGGTCCTGGAGTCTTGCGAATTTCATACAGTAGAGTGGGGAGAGGAAGTAGGTAAAATAGAAAAGAGTTCGGGGTTGTGTTGTTTGAGTAACGGCGAGGTGATAAGGAGGAGGTATGATGGCAGAAAAGTTTGTGAACGAAGGAGCAGCGCGTCTAGCGTTAGCAGGAAACAAAACAATTAAAGGATGGTTAGAAGTGGAAATGTTTAAAGTATCCAGTACTTCAAACTTTAGGATTCTAATACCGTGATGTGGGGTAGTATACTATAGTGAAGTGTACAGGAACGTGAATATGGACTGGAGCAGCGTGTTCTAGACAAGACGAAGATGGGTTGCCGTTGTTAACAGTTCGGGTCTAAAAGTAGGAATTGGGCCAGCTCAAGAAAAGGGTAAGGCCCGATAAAGTAAAACTTATGTTTTATTTATAAATTAATGTCTATAAACTTAAATAACGTGATATATCATTCAGACAAGGTCAGTTTTACGAACGGTCAGTTCCGTCAGCATCGTATGGACGAGGACAACGTCATGGAACTGACTGGACATGAAATCGAGCCCGTTACAATTTATGGAGAAATAAATTGTCCGACTGAATCAAATAACGCAAACCGTTATTTAACGGCTAACGCGCCAATGTGAGTAAATCTCACTAACTCTGAACAGTTTATAAATTTCATGTTGTATTTTTAGAACTGTTAGATATTGGCTGATTGACCATGTGTTGACTGTTTGATTGAACTGCTAGTCAGTTAGTTGAATTCCTCTATTGATTCTGTTTAACAGAATATATCATATGGAACTGAAAGTGATGTTATCTATATTGTTTAACATCTGTGATGCAGGGAAACAAGTTGGAGGAATCCAACTGGATTCCTCAACATTTATTTTACTGTTTTTCATATATTGTGATATATGATGTGTTATATAATCTGTTATGGATTATGTATGTTGGAATGATGTTGATCATTGTTATTCGATATTTTAAATATCATAAAAGACCCTGGGATGTGAAAAGAATTATTTCAATGTATATTGAAATAAAGGGAGTTTATAAAATCAACAGATTTTATAAAAGGAAATATTTCGAAAGTAAAAGGAGTTAATCGATGTTAGCTAATCGATTGGAGAATAAAGTTAAAAGGAGTTAATCGATGTTAGTTAATCGATTTGAGTTAAAGTAAAAGGAGCTAAACGATGTTAGTTAATCGATTAGAGTTAAAGTAAAAGGAGTTAATCGATGTTAGTTAATCGATTAGAGTTAATGTAAAAGGAGCTAATCGATGTTAGTTAATCGATTAGAGTTAAAGTAAAAGGAGTTAATCGATGTTAGTTAATCGATTAGAGTTAAAGTAAAAGGAGTTAATCGATGTTAGTTAATCGATTAGAGTTAAAGTAAAAGGAGTTAATCGATGTTAGTTAATCGATTAGAGTTAAAGTAAAAGGAGTTAATCGATGTTAGTTAATCGATTAGAGAATAAAGTTAAAAGGAGTTAATCGATGTTAGTTAATCGATTAGAGAATAAAGTTAAAAGGAGCTAATCGATGTTAGTTTAATCGATTAGAGTTAAAGTAAAAAGAGTTAATCGATGTTAGTTTAATCGATTAGAGTTAAAGTAAAAGGAGTTAATCGATGTTACTTAATCGAGGTTAGTTAATCGATTAGAGAATAACGTAAAAGGAGTTAATCGAATATAGTTTATTCGAAGAAAGTAAAAGGAGTTATCGAATATAGTTTATTCGAAAGGAGTTAAGTGAAATGAGTAAATCAACAGCGTTAGTCAAATAGAGTTAATCCAATAGTGTTAATCCAATAGAGTTAATTGATAAGGGTTAATCGAATAGAGTTAAGTGAAAAGAGTCAATCGAATATAGCTATTCGAAGGAGGGTTAAGTAAGGAAGTTAGTAAAAGGAGTAATAAAGTGAACTTTGCCTATTTCAAAGTTAGAAATGTTGTTCAGTTAAGGTCTGAGAGGTAGTTCTATCCCAAATTGATTGGCTTCGTTTTTAACTAAGGAATAGTTAAGGTTCGGCAGTAAAGGAAATGGTTTGAGTTGGCATCGCGATGGTTTGTTTAAACATCTGTCTAAGTCCAATGAAGAAGCTTTGAAAATGTTTTTTTCAAATAAGAAACCAGAAATGCTTTCTAATAAAGAAAACAAGAAATGGAAATGTTTTCCAATGGTAATAACATATATTTTCTAAATTTAGAAAATAAGAAATGTTGAATATAGGGAAACAGGAGATGAAAAATGAACTAAGGAGATGAATGTTAAATGATGTTTGATCGATATAATTTCCATTTGGAAATAATATCGTTGTTTGTACAATTGTTTTTATTCGATAGTTAAATCACAAACTATCGAAGTTTTGACCATTTAAACGTTGTTAATATGGAGAGACCGGTTGGATTATTATCCAAAGAACCACTCTGTATTGGCATAAGCGTTGCGAATCATATATGCCAAAGGATATTGAAGACGGAGTTATGCAAGGGCTAACCTGTTTACAGAATAATTCCTTCGGTTCATCCTGTTCCTGGATGACTTGTATGGACGGATGTCAGACAGAGTATTTCCAGACGATCACATATATCGATTTCTCCAACCGTACCAAGAGTGGAAGCGGAGAAGGAAACTTCTTTTAGCTAACACATAATGTATAGTTGAGGACATCAATCGGTGATTTGATGGATTTGACGATGTGGCATTCAAAGTGAATCTGGTGTGATGATAAAGCGTAGCTTCTAGCCTCATCATCCGGTAAATGACAGAAATCGGGCAGGCAGCACGGCTAAGTCGGTCGCACCGAAGTAGGGTGTATAATCACCTTATTTAGAGTTTCATTTACTTCTAAAAATCTATTGTTGATGCTGTCCCATTCGGGAAACGGTTGCTGATCCCAACCGTTGGTGATATACATTCGATACACTCAAGCGAAATGAGTGGTCGGTCATGTGTGGCCGGGTTGCAAGATGTTCTTGTTGAACCCAGTGTATTCCTCTCTAGAGGTACACAAGCGAAAGGTGGTTCCATACCTTGTCATAGTTGGAAATCCATTACCCAATAACTGCTTGCGGTTTTGATTGTATACTATATATGTAGAACGTGAGATGAAAGTGTTTCTACTAGATGATTATTATAGTTGTGGTTGATAGACATTATTATAATATCAAAAGGGTTTTTGATATAAAGATATTTGGATTCTCATAAGGGAAAAACCCGTTCCGTTATACGGCGTAGTCTTATGAGATATCGATTACCTGCTTGAACTGTTTTACTCATACCAGTCCCATGACTGACCCGGAGTTTATTTTGTTGTTTTCCCTAAACTCCTGGGTGCCTAAATTTTTATGGGCAGTCAATAGTCAGGATTTACAGATACACTTGAAGAGCTGGAGCAGGAGGCTTCAGGATCATATAGCTATAGTTATTTCCACTATGTTGTAAGTGCTGTACTTTGATAATGATATGTATATTCAAGTACAGATTTGTATTTCAAAGTTATGTTATGAAACATATATTTATTCGTTCCGCTGTGAGATTCATGTTACTCTGATATTGTGTTCTTCTTCTTCTATTCTAAGTTTCTATCTTATCTTTCCTCACCCTCTAATTTCTTTCACTAATTACCAGGATTTTTCGATGTTTTGGTTATCGACATCGAGTGTATGTCGATAACCAAAGTCGCTAAAAATCCGGGTCATTACAGTTGGTATCAGAGCTTACGATAAGTGAATTACCTTGGCTCTGTGGCGTGACTCGGTAGAGATAGGGTTAATAATACCCTAGATTGAGTTGAGTGTATATATACGAGTGAACGTATTTGTTATTGATATAAAAATTTGTTTTATATTGTGGAGATTCATTGGTTGAGTCGTTTATGAGTTCTGGTCGATCAGTTTGATCCACTGTATCGGCAAGAGTTACTAAACACTCGAATACGATGGGTCGACATGATATGTTTTGAAAGGGTGGTAAATTAAAATAAATTTACCCAAGGTAAATCTTGATATAGAGAAGATATATATATATCAAAATTATAATATATTGGATACATTGGTTGTTATTATAATCGAGTAAGATTATAAATTAAATGGTTATGTAAATAACCAATCAGAATTCATATAAGTGAAATACGTAAAATCAGATGAGTTAAATCTGAAATTTAAACAGGAAATTTAATTAAAATTTTGGAGAACTGGATAAGTGTTTGTAAATGGATTTGGATTAAAAATAAGGAAAATTTAAGATCCTGGGAGATTTTAAATTGTTTTACAAGCAGGGTGAATTATATTTTGAAATGAATTTCAAAGTGAAAATGTTTAGAAATGGTTTTATAGTATTGAACTCACTTCAATCGCTGGAAAATAGATTCTGATGATGACAGCTACATCATCAGTATTCATTTTCGAGTTGTAAGTGACGAATTACTACCAGAGATACTGTTTTGAATTTGTTTTGGGAAAGACAAGTTGTGCTGAATTTCAAAATGGGATTTGAATAATAGAATTTGAAATTTTAAATAGATTTGAAATATTAACTTGTTTTAAAAGAAATAAAACGAGAAGTTCCTTTATAAACGAAGTTTATAAATAGTTCTTTTATAAACGAAGTTTATAAATGAAGTGAAGAGAATTATCATTGGATAATTCAGAAATAAAAATACAAGTGTGAAATTGAAAGGGAAATCTATTTTCCAAAGGTACAAATATCGATTTCAAAAGGAATTGAAATCGAGACTTATTTAAAGAATGAATAAAGAAAGTTTGAGAAGGAATTTGAATAAAGGAAGTTCAAACATAGAATTTGAATATAGAAAATTCAAAGGGGATTTGAATATAGAAAATTCAAAGGGGATTTGAATATAGAAATTCAAACGAGATTTGAATAAAGAAGATTTAAATAATGGAAAATTGAATATAGAAATTCAAACGAGATTTGAATAAAGAAGATTTAAATAATGGAAAATTGAATATAGAATTCATATAAAGTAATAATAGAGTTTGAATATAGAAATTCAAATGGAATTTAAACAATAGAATTTGAATATATAGAATTTGAATAATAGAATTTGATATATAGATTCGAATAATAGAATTTGTATTAAATTTGAATAGAAATTGAATAAAATTAACTAAGTCGAAGAGAAATTAGTTAATCGAGTTTTGAATTGAAGTTGAACTTTGAAAGGTGAATTGGATTTGTAAATGGATATTCGAAATCGAATATAGAACTTAAATTTGAAATTTGGATTCAAATTAGTTAATAAGCAAGCTAAAATATATTTGAACATGTCATGTTCAAATATGGAAGTGAAATAGACTAAAGAGTTAATTAACAAATTAATTAACGAATTAAGTTAAAACGATCAGGTATAGTTAAAATAGATTGGGCAGGTATAAATATACATGAGATAGGTATGGATAAGGTATGAAGGTATATAAATAGAATGCTCGACGAAAAGGTATGTATTTAATTCATATATGAGATTTTATGCGCCGTATCGGCTAGCCGCTTGGCTTTTCTTTTTCTTTTTGATTGGAAAAGGCCTGTGTGGCAGTTTGGGGATTTTCCCGATGCTCCCGGTACAAAGGAGGTTATGACGATTTTTTCCGGGAATTTAAGGAGTTAGAATATTTTTAAGATAATTTGATAGTTAGAAATCAACGTATCGAAATATATAGAAGTTGATAAGGAAACGAACTTAGAAATAGAATAGTAAAATCAAAAAGGAAGACTAAGAATAAAATCTAGTAAGAATAGAAAGAGGAAGCGTATACGTGTTTAAAAGTGAATAAGTTGTTGTATGGTATTGATTATTCAGTAAGTAGTCATATCTGTTTTGACGTTATAAATGTTATTCAGTCAAGGTTTGAGAGGTAGTTATACCCCAACTTGATTGATTTCGTTATTAACAAATAAATAGTAAGATTTCAGGCTCGAAGATCAATGTCGAATAAGAGTAGTTGAATATAGTATTTGGGTTGTCGTAACGATGTTTTACACAACATCCGTTTTAACCCAAATAAGTGTAAGCTTGGAAATATAATAAAGAATATTTCCTAAGAATAGAAATAAACGAGATCGGAAAAAAGGATAAGTAATTGGAATATTTTCCAATTATAAATAGCATTTATTTTCTAAAGTTTAGAAAATAAAGGAAGGCGATATTCCGAGATGTTTTCCAAATAACATAAAAGGCCAATATGGTTATTGAAAATATTAGGTTAACAAATATTGATAAAAAAAATAGAGAAGTGATTTAACTAATGGAATATTGATTATGGGCTCAGTTGAATTTCAAAAAGGAAAATTTGATTTTTGAAAAAGTAAACTGTTTAAAATTCCCAGGAAGAGACTGTTTGAATTAAGAACAAATTTAAATAGAAGCTTGCGGAAGTAAGCTGAAATTGAATTGAAACAGTTAAGTGAAAACTGAATGGAAATAGAACGATATCAGGAAAAATTTATTCTTGAATAAAATTGGATTGTCGAGATAAGAATCTGAAATGATATTTGACTTGTTAAAAAGCGAATGGTTGTGTTGGAGATAAAAGTGATTTCAGAGTTTGATTTGGGATAACAATGGTATATGCTGGGTTGGTAGCATATGGAAGTGATAGAGTTGATATGCCCGACAAAAGGTACAAGTTTATATTTCTATTGGATATAGGATTTATGAGCCGAATTGGCAAGCCGATTGGCTGTTTGATTTTCTTTTGGGTTGGAGATGGCCCGGAGAGGCAAGTTGGAGTTTGAGCTATTAACCCGTACAAAGGAGGTGCTGGCGAATTTTTTTTGAAGAGTTAAGGCGTTAGAAAATTTTCAGGATTTTTGAAAATTTTCGATAATAAGAATGAATAAAATTTTAATTGAAATTAAATTGGTTCAGTTGAAACTGAAGTTAAGAAGTGAACAAATATGTTATAACCAGTCGATAGGGTCGTCCTCTACCTTTTAGCAATTTCGAGGATGAAATTATTTTAAGTGGGGAAGATTGTAATGACCCGCATTGGCAGAGGTATAATAATTAATTTATTTAATTGTTGAAATGGTGATTTAGACAATTTAATGGTCGTGGAATTTAATAATGGTGAATATTTAATTAAAATAATAAATTAAATAATATATTTAATTCTGAATGGTCGAAATGGCGATATGGTGTGAACTGGATCATCTGTGATATTTAATTCAGCTTGGAACGTAGAATTATAATTTAATTAAAATAGAGCTTGAAATGGCGCTGCAGTTCGTAAATTGGCGATTTGAACTTCAACTGAATATACAGGATTCGTTTTAAGCCGGATTTCTGTGAAACAAGAAACGTGTGGAGCTGGTGGAGTATATCTTTCTAGTAGAAGAGAAAAATGGAAATTTCATTGTGTAGATTTTGAGATATGTCCAAATCAAATTTCAGAATAGTCGCTATAGAATCGTTTATCGGCCATAACGGTTATTTCAAAATAACTAGAGATCGGGTTTGAATTTAAACAAGGTTCTTATGGGACATGACGATAATTTAATTTTTAGAATTTTATGGGAATTTTTAATTAATTTAATAAGCGACTTTTTATTTAAGTATTTCGCACCCTGAAATCAACATTTTGAAGTTTCAAAATATGAGTCCATCTACCGGTATTTTTATATTTTTGAAATCATGGTACCTTACTCATCACAATGGTGTTTTCATTTCTGTCCGTAACTGTCCGTACGTAAGCGGAATGGAGTAAATCGAAGTTCATAACTTTTAAAATACGTATATATTCTCTTTTAATAGTGTAACTTAAAACAAGTTTTGAAACACTAGAATACTATTAAAACCGGCACGAGGTGAGATGGAGAAAAGGTGGATATGCTTAAAACTTTGTTTGGAAGGAGTAGTTGCTGATGAAGTGGGTAACATGAATATGAGGATAGGTTTACACCAGGCAATAGGCTTGCGTGGAGATGTTTCGTACTTGGGAAGTATAGAAGGGCGGGAGTCCACGTGAACAGTACAAACAATGAAACGTGGAAAGGAATGCTCCACATAGTCTAAAATATAATCTCCTACATAATGTCATTATGCCCCAACCCTTATTTTCTTTTTCTTCCCAGCCATTAGAAGAGCCGCCATAACCACTTTGCTCAGTGAAACCCGAACTCGCGTTCCCTTCTAAAAATCCATGTAAAGTCCTCTAAAACGGACAACGTTTTCCCGCCATACAACCACCCCGATCCCTTGCATCTCACCTCTTTCCGACGCAACTCCTGAAGTCGAAGTGGGTGACTCAGCGAGCTCTAGACTCGAGCGGAGTTGAGGGAGGTCCGGTAATCCAGTCTGACAGTGGCGGCCACACAAAGACAGCACGGAGGTGGAGGGACTGACGAGGTTGCGGTGGAGCATGTGAAACTGGGTTGAGTTCGAAGTGAAGATGCATGGCGCATGGAAGTGATGGACTATTTTGGGTCCTGGAGGCTTGCGGATTTCATACAGTAGAGTGGGGAGAGGAAGTAGGTAAAAGAGAAAAGAGTTCGGGGTTGTGTTGTTTGAGTAACGGAGAGGTGATAAGGAGGAGGTATGATGGCAGAAAAGTTTGTGAACGAAGGAGCAGCGCGTCTAGCGTTAGCAGGAAACAAAACAATTAAAGGATGGTTAGAAGTGAAAATGTTTAAAGTATCCAGTACTTCAAACTTTAGGATTCTAATACTGTGATGTGGGGTAGTATACTATAGTGAAGTGTACAGGAACGTGAATATGGACTGGAGCAGCGTGTTCTAGACAAGAAGAAGATGGGTTGCCGTTGTTAACAGTTCGGGTCTAAAAGTAGGAATTGGGCCAGTTCAAGAAAAGGGTAAGGCCCGATAAAGTAAAACTTATGTTTTATTTATAAATTAATGTCTATAAACTTAAATAACGTGATATATCATTCAGACAAGGTCAGTTTTATGAACGGTCAGATCCGTCAGCATCGTATGGACGAGGACAACGTCATGGAACTGACTGGACGTGAAATCGAGCCCGTTATAATTTATGGAGAAATAAATTGTCCGACTGAATCAAATAACGCAAACCGTTATTTAACGGCTAACGCGCCAATGTGAGTAAATCTCACTAACTCTGAACAGTTTATAAATTTCATGTTGTATTTTTAGAACTGTTAGATATTGGCTGATTGACCGTGTGTTGACTGTTTGATTGAACTGCTAGTCAGTTAGTTGAATTCCTATATTGATTCTGTTTAACAGAATATATCATATGGAACTGAAAGTGATGTTATCTATATTGTTTAACATCTGTGATGCAGGGAAACAGGTTGGAGGAATCCAACTGGATTCCTCAACATTTATTTTACTGTTTTTCATATATTGTGATATATGATGTATTATATAATCTGTTATGGATTATGTATGTTGGAATGATGTTGATCATTGTTATTCGATATTTTAAATATCATAAAAGACCCTGGGATGTAAAAAGAATTATTTCAATGTATATTGAAATAAAGGGAGTTTATAAAATCAACAGATTTTATAAAAGGAAATATTTCGAAAGTAAAAGGAGTTAATCGATGTTAGTTAATCGATTTGAGTTAAAGTAAAAGGAGCTAATCGATGTTAGTTAATCGATTAGAGTTAAAGTAAAAGGAGTTAATCGATGTTAGTTAATCGATTAGAGTTAAAGTAAAAGGAGCTAATCGATGTCAGTTAATCGATTAGAGTTAAAGTAAAAGGAGTTAATCGATGTTAGTTAATCGATTAGAGTTAAAGTAAAAGGAGTTAACCGATGTTAGTTAATCGATTAGAGTTAATGTAAAAGGAGTTAATCGATGTTAGTTAATCGATTAGAGTTAAAGTAAAAGGAGTTAATCGATGTTAGTTAATCGATTAGAGAATAACGTTAAAAGGAGTTAATCGATGTTAGTTAATCGATTAGAGAATAAAGTTAAAAGGAGCTAATCGATGTTAGTTTAATCGATTAGAGTTAAAGTAAAAGGAGTTAATCGATGTTAGTTTAATTGATTAGAGTTAAAGTAAAAGGAGTTAATCGATATTAGTTAATCGAGGTTAGTTAATCGACTAGAGAATAACGTAAAAGGAGTTAATCGGATATAGTTTATTCGAAGAAAGTAAAAGGAGTTATCGAATATAGTTTATTCGAAAGGAGTTAAGTGAAATGAGTAAATCAATAGCGTTAGTCAAATAGAGTTAATCCAATAGTGTTAGTCCAATAGAGTTAATTGATAAGGGTTAATCGAATAGAGTTAAGTGAAAAGAGTCAATCGAATATAGCTATTCGAAGGAGGGTTAAGTAAGGAAGTTAGTAAAAGGAGTAATAAAGTGAACTTTGCCTATTTCAAAGTTAGAAATGTTGTTCAGTTAAGGTCTGAGAGGTAGTTATACCCCAACTTGATTGGCTTCGTTTTTAACTAAGGAATAGTTAAGGTTAGGCAGTAAAGGAAATGGTTTGAGTTGGCATCGCGATGGTTTGTTTAAACATCTGTCTAAGTCCAATGAAGAAGCTTTGAAAATGTTTTTTTCAAATAAGAAACCAGAAATGCTTTCTAATAAAGAAAACAAGAAATGGAAATGTTTTCCAATGGTAATAACATATATTTTCTAAATTTAGAAAATAAGAAATGTTGAATATAGGGAAACAGGAGATGAAAAATGAACTAAGGAGATGAATGTTAAATGATGTTTGATCGATATAATTTCCATTTGGAAATAATATCGTTGTTTGCACACTTGTTTTTATTCGATAGTTAAATCACAGACTATCGAAGTTTTGACCATTTTAACGTTGTTAATATGGAGAGACCGGTTGGATTATTATCCAAAGAACCACTCTGTATTGGCATAAGCGTTGCGAATCATATATGCCAAAGAAAATTGAAGACGGAGTTATGCAAGGGTTATCTTGTTTACAGAATAATGCCTTCGGTTCATCCTGTTCCTGGATAACTTGTATGGACGGATGTCAGACAGAGTATTTCCAGACGATCACGTATATTGATTTCTCCAACCGTACCAAGAGTGGAAGCGGAGAAGGAAACTTCTTTTAGCTAACACATAATGTATGGTTGAGGACATCAATCGGTGATTTGATGGATTTGACGATGTGGCATTCAAAGTGAGTCTAGTGTGATGATAAAGCGTAGCTTCTAGCCTCATCATCCGATAAATGTCAGAAATCGGGCAAGCAGCATGGCTAAGTCGGTCGCACCGATGTAGGGTGTATAATCACCTGATCTGGAGTTTCATTTACTTCTAAAAATCTATTGTTGATGTTGTCCCATTCGGGAAATGGTTGCTGATCCCAACCGTTGGTGATATACATTCGATACACTCAAGCGAAATGAGTGGTCGGTCATGTGTGGCCGGGTTGCAAGATGTTCTTGTTGAACCCAGTGTATTCCTCTCTAGAGGTACACAAGCGAAAGGTGGTTCCATACCTTGTCATAGTTGGAAATCCATTAACCAATACGTGCTTGCGGTTTTGATTGTATACTATATATGTAGAACGTGAGATGAAAGTGTTTCTACTAGATGATTATTATAGTTGTGGTTGATAGACATTATTATAATATCAAAAGGGTTTTTGATATAAAGATATTTGGATTCTCATAAGGGAAAA
Organism: Allium sativum; assembly: GCA_030737875.1. Lineage (NCBI taxonomy): Eukaryota > Viridiplantae > Streptophyta > Magnoliopsida > Asparagales > Amaryllidaceae > Allium > Allium sativum. The sequence continues at coordinate 278,399,192 of CM060925.1, forward strand.
ACCCGTTCCGTTATACGGCGTAGTCTTATGAGATATCGATTACCTGCTTGAACTGTTTAAACTGTTTTACTCATACCAGTCCCATGACTGACCCGGAGTTTATTTTGTTGTTTTCCCTAAACTCTTGGGTGCCTAAATTTGTATGGGCAGTCAAGTAGTCAGGATTTACAGATACACTTGAAGAGCTCGAGCAGGAGGCTTCAGGATCATATAGCTATAGTTATTTCCGCTGTGTTGTAAGTGTTGTACTTTGATAATGATATGTTTATTTAAGTACAAATTTGTATTTCAAAGTTGTGTTTTGAAATATATATTTATTCGTTCCGCTATGAGATTCGTGTTACTCTGATATTGTGTTCTTCTTCTTCTATTCTAAGTTTCTATTTTATCTTTCCTCACCCTCTAATTTCTTTCACTAATTACCAGGATTTTTCGATGTTTTGGTTATTGACATTGAGTTTATGTCGATAACCAAAGTCGCTTAAAATCCGGGTCGTTACACCTCCCCATACTTTTAGATCTAACCGCAGATCGCCGATGGTTCGGATTGCTTCGTATGACAAGGCTCTGAGCCGTATCAAACGACATGATACTTTTTCCTCCCTATTTTTAGTTTTCGTCCCTCACTTCCTCGCTTCTTCATTTTCAGTGAAAAAAACAAATTAGGGTTTTTCTTTCTAAAATCCGCCTCTTTTAATTTGAATCTATCAATGATAATCGCTTTACCTTTAGCTCTTCGTCACTGATCTATTGTCTGGCAGCTTCGGAGTTATTGCGATTTTCCTATTCGTCGAGATTGATTGTTGCATGAATAATTGGTACAATTTTTTTCCTTTTTCGATTATGAATTTGCTTGAATTTCGATGATAAATATCTATGATGATTTGAGGTTTTATAAGGTTGAATCCCTTCGTATAACGTTGATTTCTTATTTGATTTGTTCATTGAACTCAGCGCCTTGAACCACCGACCTCCTATGATCTCCCCAAATCAGCCTTCAGTCTTCGAAATCTTTCGACCCACAAACACCAATCATCTGACTCTCCACGATTCTCTCATCACCAAACGCGAACATGTTTCAATTTCTGGGTTTAGTCACAAATTCCTCCATCTACCCCTCTTTGCCTTGCAACACCCCGTGAATTCTATAACATTAAGCTTCACAAATTAAAGTGTAATTAATTCTAAATGAAAGAATTAAGGGAAATGGGTTACGCCATTGCGTTCGTCTCGCAATTCTGCTTGAGATAGAGTCCGAGTTTGCGCGAATCGGACTACGTATGAAGGAGTTATGACCTTCGGAAGTTTCAGAATAAAATTTAAAATTCTAACGGCTCAGTTTCAAATTCGAAATTTGAAAAACAAGTTTAGACTGGGCTGGGCTGGAAAATCCCCCCCAGAGACCAGGTCGACCATAGGGTCGACCATGGTGTCGACCTGGCCACCCCAGGTCGACCTACCTGGTCAACCTAGCTGGCCGGGTCTGGCTTTGGCTCGAATTTCTGTGGCTCGGTGTGTCACTAGGGCTGACATGTCACCTCTTGATTGGCTCTTTGAACTTTGTATGGTCTAGATTCCTCCTGCCTTCATCTGACGGCTCAAAATAATTTAAAAATCTATAAATACACCCTAAGTCTCAACTGAAAATTCACACAAAAAAAAAGATGAGAGTCATCATGCTGCCAGGAAGGAATTGAGCATAGCCGTCAAGAGAGAGAAGCTTAGAGACAAATCAAATTAAGAAGAAGAAAACTAAAGCTTAATCAAATTAATCAACGCAACGTTAATCTACCCAAAGGAGCGCATCTCAATTTCAGAATTCAGAATCTAAAATTCAAGATTTCTGCATTCGTTGTAAGTATAGTGACCTTTCAGAATATGAATAAAAACTGTGATGTGATTCAATGTAAATGAAAATAGAATTGTGTTATTGTATGAATTCTTTGTATTGTAATAATTCTGTCATGACTTGTATATTGATACTTGTGGCATAAATTGATTGATGCAAGCCTATTGGACATTTGTACATGAAAGTAATAGCAATAGCAAGTTGTGGCAAAAACTAGAAATTGATCCCTTTATGTTTATGTCGATGGCATGGACTATATACATTCCCTTAGTCTAAGTTAGAATTTATGTAAACATGTTATAGATTTGAGACCTTTTATGCCTACATGACCCAAAACCTATGAACACATTCTTATGTTTATTTGCAAGTACAATTGGATCTATGATAAGTATCGTTTGGGTTTCATAAACTGTGCAAGTTCATGTTGAAATAGGCTATATGATTAGATGTTAAAATTGGACATTTTGGTGAATATACAACATGCTAGTTTTGTGGTTGACATTATCACAAGTTAAACATGTTTAAACACAAGTTTGTATAAGCCTAAACTATGCCATTTCATATGTCACCTACTTAATTATACTTTAATTTGAATGCAAGTTCACATGACCCATAATTTATGTTGAATCGCTAAATTGCAAGTTCATGCGCCATACACCTTTATGTGAAATATTACATGTTCTTGGTTTCCCCTTTTTCTCACGTTATAAAGCTGGGCTGAATTGTGTCAAGCCCAACTGTAACGACCCAGAAAATCTGAACCAATTTAAAATTTTTAAATTGGCTAAAATAATGGATTTTAAATATTTAAAATTAATATTTTAAATAATGGCAATGAAAACTGAGTTTGAATCGACATTTGAAAACGAATGCAATTAATTATAATTATATATAGAATTGAAAATGGTGCGGAAGTTCGATAATTCGATTTCAAACTTCAATTGAATATACCGGGTGCAAAACAATCCGGATTTTAGTGAAACCAAAAATAATGGAATCTAATTGACAATATCTTTCTAACGAATCCGACCAATCGAAATTTGATAGCGGGAATCAAAAGATATGTCCAGTTGAAAATTCTGAATAGTCGCTATGGAATTCAGGCCCTTAAAAATGGACATTTTGCATACGACCTCGGATTTCGACGAAACCACTTTTGTTGGATTCGTGATGTCAAGTTATTGCTAGGTTTCAAATTTCATAACTTTTCGAATCAATATGTGAGCGTGGCAAAGGAAAACGTGTTTGACCGGTTTCAGTTGATTTTAATCGACTGGAAATTGGCCATTTTTCAAACGGTCTCAGAATTCGACGAAACTAGTTTTGTTAGCACCGTATCGTCGATACGAAGCTAGAAAATATTTTTCTGGAATTTTTAGTGTTAGTATGTGACCCCGGTAATTTGGAATGTACGTTTAAAATTCAATATAGTGATTTAAAATGTAAATTCAACAGAAACTGATTGTAACGATCAAATCAGCTTGCGATACATATCCCATTGTGTTCGGAATGGGGGTAAAACGCTATGGACGACAGGCGGTGGGCCTCGTTTTGAGGTCGGGGGTAAAAGTCAACTTTATATAATTAAAATAATTAAATAATAATAAAAAAAATTAATATTCCTTCCCTCTCCTTTTCTCTTTCTGCCCCCCCCCCCCCCCCCGATTTCATTAATCAGTAAAAAAAAAAAACAGAAAAGAAGAAGGACGGAGCAGCAGCGACGCCACCGCCCTGACGACCGCCGAACCCCCCCACCACGCGCCAATCCCGCTCCTTCCCCTTGCGACGCATCGCGCCTTCCCCGTTCGAAACCCTAGCGCGCCTTCCCCGTTCGAGACCTCGAAGCCGCCTCCCCCGTTCGAAACCCTAGCGCCGCCCCCTCGAAGCCACCTCAGACGAACTGCGGAAACCCCCCCTCTCTGTAAGTATTTTTTTTTATTTTTTTATTTTATTTTTATATTATATAAACAGAATTTAAAACTGATTTTCAAAAGCATTTAAAAACTGGTCTTAAAAAAAAACATTTAAAACTGGTTTTAAAAGCATTTAAAAACTGATTTTATTTTAATAAGTAAATTCAGATTTTTTTTGTAAAAAGAAAAACTGATTTTAAATAGATTTAAAAACTGATTTATTTTAAAAAGTTATAAAAACTGATTTTTTTAAAAGAAGTTAAAAACTGATTTTTATAAAGGATTAAAACAGATTTTTGAAAGGCTTTAAAACTGATTTTTTTTAAGAGTTTAAAACTGATTTGATTTTAAAACTTTAAATAGAAAAAGGTTTAATCTTTTAAAAGAAAAAGATTTGATCTTTTAAAAGAAAAAGATTTGAACTTTTAAAAGAAAAAGATTTGAACTTTGAATAGAAAAAGATTTGAACTTTTAAAAGAAAAAGATTTGAACTTTGAATAGAAAAAGATTTGAACTTGGAAAAAAAATAAAGATCATATTTTCAAAATAGAGAAGGCGGAATTTTTATTAAGTAGAAGAAGTAAGATATGATTTTTTATATTTTTCAAAGTAATAAAAATATAATTTTTACATCATAGGGATAGTAAAAATATGATCTTTATATATTGAATAACATAGTAAAAATTCGATTTTTACATATGTAGAGAATACGGGCAATGAAAGCGACAAAAGGCGAGACTGGCGAAGATTTCTCTAAGGAAGAGTCGTAGTAGTTGGATAGCTATTGGTGAGATTTCTGATTAAAAAAAATATTATATATGTGTGAAATGAAAGTGAATTGCTATATATAAACATATATCTATATATATATATATATACGCCCCTCGTCCACAAACCATGGACGATATTTATTGGTTGAAATGGTCGTGAAAATTGATTGATAGCGAATGATTGTTTGGGATTGTTTGTGATTGATATTGGTTGATTGTGGTTGAAAAATACCCATTTGTGGTTGAGAAATATTTAGTTGAAACCACATAGGATTAGTTTGTGGAAATGAAATAAATATATACATGCCGCCTGCGTGCGAACTAGATGCATGATCCCCATTGTCAAAAACCGCGAGGTTTTAAGGTAGAGCGAGGAGACGTACTAGGGACGGTCCCGGTTTTAACTACCCTGCCGTTATGCTGCCGAAATTTTGAATAATATTCGTGTGTTTGAATTATTTTCATATGCTTAAACTATATTTATTCATTGAATAGAAAACATTCATGTGTTGAATTGATATTCATTCGTTGATTAGAAATTCATGTGTTGAATGGTATTCATATTTTGAAATAAATTGTTTGATAATAAAAATCACCTTTTATCGACTATATGAACTGTGTAAAATAATCTCGTTTTGAAAGAAATTGTTTTATGATAAAAATCATATTTTTGTCACCTAAATGAACTATATAGAAAAATAGTGTTTAGAAATGAATTGTTTTACAATAAAAATCACATTTTTATTGTATGCATAAATCGTTGAAATGTGAAGTGTTAAAAATAGCCACTTGTTCAAGATAAACATATATGAGTTGAAATATTCATTAATTAGCTAATGAAATGATTTGCACCTATTTATGTAACATTAGAATGAATGGTGTTTTTAAACCAAACAGAAATCAAATATGAAGTCGAATAGAAAATGATAAATGATAAGAACTGTATATATATGTACATGCATATTCATTGAACAGGTTATAGCAAAGGGGCTAGAGAAGAGGAATAAAATTTTGTGCCCGACAAATAGGTACACATTTACTGTTTTGTTTGGGTGATGATTTTATGAGCCTGTTGGCTAGCCGCTTGGCTTTTTCTTTTTCTTTTTGAGATTAGAAGGACCGGGAACGCTATTTGCGATTTCCCGATGCTCCCGGTGCAGGGGAGGTTATGGCGAAATTTTCCAAAATTTTAAGGTGTTAGAAAAATATTTGAAGTGAAAACGATATGGAAATCATTGAATGAACTATATTTATAAAAATATATATAAATATAAATAAAATTAAAACGAAACGAAGCCGTGCAGTTCGTATTTTGAAACCGTGATTTCAAACAACTAATGCGGGAAATCCGACCATTGGATTTTCCCGAAACCTCAACCGTCGGGTTCGCCTTGGAATAATCTTTCCAACGGCACCAACCTTGTAAAAATCCAACGGTTGGATTGTCTGGAATGTTTAATTCAAATCTGAAGAAAAACAGCGCCAGAAGCGATTATATTTATATATATATAAATATAATTATATATTTAATCGAATAACGACGCTGCAGTTCGTATTTTGAAATCGAAACTTCAAACGATTGTACCGGAAGATCCGACCGTCGGAATTTCCCGAAACTGGAACCGTTGGATTCGTTTTGAAATGACCTTTCTAATGATGTAAATTTTGCGAAGATCCAACGGTTAGATTTTCAGATATGTATAAATCAAATCTGAAGAAAAACAGCGCCACGGCCGCCTTATGGCCCGAAGCGTCGTTTTGAATAAAATGGCTATTTTAAAATAAATAAAAATAGCGATAAGTAGTTATAAAATATCATAAGTGATATGGAATGGAAATAAACTGAATTTGCTTGATTTATGTGGCTTTTGATGGTTGAATGTGTTTGGTGTGAAAATTACATTAAAGAACACAATTGGTGTTGTCGAATAATTTAACCATTGAAATAAATTGATTTGAAATTCTAAATATACGTGAATTATTTGAGAAGGCCGAGTTAATTCTCATTTCAAATAATTGACCGACGATTGAAAGTCGAAGATGAAGACGATGGTCGAAGACCGGAGATCTTCACCTCGTTTGGATGGTAACCGAGGTCCTGATTGGGAGGCATCCCGAAATATGGATAATGAGTGGTGATCGTCCAGACGTACGTGGTGATCGATGGGTTTGCGAGGTATTTAGTGCCTCCGGTTTCGTTCAGACCCAGAACGGACTTGTAAATGGACTGTGTGTCTGACATAGGATTTATTCTGTGTGGCATGCTAAGATGAAGTGATCAGGGCTTCTGTTGAAAAGCAAAGTCTTGTGGTGATGATCAAAGCACCGCCTGTGTGGCGTAGCTTTGTGTATAACGTGAATTCGCGAGCCTCACACCCCGGTATGAACCTAAAACGGGAGAACGGACCTCAGGGAGGGCCTACGTTTCCTCCTAGCTAAAAGTGGCGTCAGTGGTTTTACACGCCCTGACGAGTTTGACTTATGTGGTTGTTGCTGTTGCGAGGCGCCTCGGTTAGATCGGACGATCCGGGTCCGATGGAGTCACTTGTTGGCTCGCTTACGCCCCAAAGGGCGTCGAAACGTAGTGCTCAAGCATTTTTAATCCACTCCGTGTGGACCGGCCCTGACGATCCAAGGATCGATGCGTTCTGATCCTGAGACTCGGGCTAGGCAGTCTCGAATTCGGTAAGGACTATCTTTTGCCTTGGTTCATGGCGGAAATCCAATTTCCAAATACGACATCGTGCGGTTTTGATTGTATATATATATGGCGACATGATATATGGTACCCATGCCGTCTATGATTGATAGTTATGATTTGAAATTGTTTTCAAAACATATTAACACTAGCAATAATATCAAATGCCTTTGTTTTATTCGTATCAATCATATTTTGGCCATTATAAGGTAAAACTCTATCCTCCGGTTTGCGTTGCATTGTGTGATGGGAACTGAGTCTTATAATGGTTTCATTTTTATAAAAAGCATAGCGATGTTTAAAAGAAAGATTTGTTTTAAAAGCACTGGCAATCCAATGGAGTAAACCCGTTCCACGAAAGTGGCGTGGTCCTGTGATTAGCCAAATTATATATATGTGTTGAGTAGATTTCTCATACCAGTCCCATGACTGACTCGTAGTTTGTTCACTCTCAAACTCGGGTGCCCCTTTTTCTACACGGGCAGCCTTGTATTCAGGTTTAGCTGGTTCTTTCTGGATAGCTGGAGCTGAAGATGGATTCTATCATTATTTCTTTTTATGCTGTTCAGCTCCTATTGTACATATTTTGTTTATTTCCGCTGTAGGCATTTATGTATAGCTGAACTGTATTTGTACTAAGTAAGATCCTGTATACTGTGTAACTCTGATGATTACTTTTATCCAGTATATTCTATTGTTCATTATCTGGTGTATTTAATTAATTCTGTTCTGCAATTATCTGTTTCTGTGTTATATTCCAAAGATAACCCTTGTTTCCGTGAGAACGGGATTTCGGGTCGTCTCAACGTGGTATCAGAGCTTTGGTTAAGCTTAGTTCTGGAATATAACATTTGAACGAACTCGTCAGAAATAGAACCAGTAGTGTTCTAGGACGGGTAACTCTATACAGATAGGATCAGCAATATCCTAGTATGAGTAAAGCAGAATGAAATTACACCTCGATAGACACATTTACGCTTGAAGTATATGTTTCTATGTTTTAAAATATCTTTTCTGTGACCTGACACTTGATCTGCTAATTGCAGAAGTACTAGAAAAATGAGTGCCAAAAACAGAAGGAATACAGAACCCGATCTAGAGGCTCTATTAAAGAAATATCGAAATCTGGGTGGAGCACAATTCTCGGGCAATGAATCTATTATTCAAACTCAAGCTTGGATGAGTTCTGTCGAGAGAATCTTTGAGCATATCCAGCTGAGAGATGACCAGAAACGGTTAGTAGCATCTTGGGCGCTCAAAGAAGAAGCTTTAATCTGGTGGGAAACAATCATCAAAGATAATCCAGAAGGTGATATCACCTGGGACAGATTCAAAGTGATTTTCCTAGAAAGATTTACTCCTCCCGAAGTAACCGAGAGATTATGTGATGAATTTTCTTATCTAATACAAGGTGATATGACCATTCTCGAATATCATAAGAAATTCAATGAACTTGCTCACTTTGCTCCCCATCTGATTCAGAATACAAAGAGGAAAAATCTTAGATTTATTCACGGGCTTCAAAGGAAATACCAGAATAAAGTATTGGGGCACGTGAAGCTTCCTTTTTCTGAAATGATTTATATGGCTTATCAGTATGAAGATCTCCATAAGAAAGGAATGTTACGCGACGAAGATGAAGTCTGTTGTAGTGACAAAGCAGAGTCTGAAACTGATCGTCCAGAGGCCAGTACAAAGTCTGATGTCAGTAAGAAGCCCAGTGCCAAGAGAAAAAGGGCTAAATCTGAAAAAGAGCGGGCAACGACTGCCACATGCTCTAACTGCAATAAACAGGGGCATCTGACCAGGAAGTGTAAAACCTCGAAGAAACGAAAGAAGGGGTCTAAACCCGATAACCAGTTTCGAGAGAATAGAAAATGTTGTCAATGTCATCGGATTGGCCATCTTGAAAAGGATTGCAGGCAATTTAAGAAGTCCAAAACAATACATATAAATGAAGTAGCAGAAGCGTCTGGGCCCTCAGCTAGCCAAGAAAGACCAGATGTTTTAGAAGGCATGCTAACTATCAAAGACATCCCAGTTAAAGTACTGTTCGACACAGGCGCGTCAAGAAGCTTCATTGCCAAAGATGCAGCTAAGAAACTGGATTTGAATTTGAAAAAGCTCAAGGAACCAATGACTGTCCAGAATCCGGTTGGGGGTTCCATTGATCTCAGTTGGGTTTGTGGAGTGCCGGTTTCTTTCTCTCGTTATCGGTTTCCTACCATCGCCGTCGTCATGAATTTTAAAGAGTTTGATCTTATCTTGGGGTTAGACTGGTTGACCAAATATGAAGCTGAAGTTAAATGCGCCGACAGAGTCGTAAAGGCGAGGATTAAATCAGGCGATTATATAACCATTCCCTGTGAAGGTCAGAATGCTAATAGAAAAGACTTCTGGGTAGCTTTGAATGTTTCTCCAGCCCAAATAGAAAATGTCCCTGAAGTCATAGAGAATATTCCCGACCTCATCAAAGATATTCCTGTCGTCAAGAACTATGCGGATGTGTTCGAAGAAGTTGTTCGCTTACCTCCGCAAAGAGAAATAGATTTCAAGATTGCTTTAATTCCCAATGCAAGGCCGGTAGTTCACGCTATTCGAAGAATGTCCTTGAAAGAGAAGGAGGAATTAGACAATCAAACACGACAGCTAGTATGGAAAGGTCTGATCAGGCCTAGTTTCTCTGACTGGGGTGCAGCCGTGGTATTTGTCCCAAAATCTGACGGTACTCTACGGTTATGTGTGGATTATCGTGATCTGAACAAACAGACGATAAAGAACAAATATCCATTGCCGCGAATAGATGATTTGTTGGATCGATTAAATGGAGCACAAGTATTCTCACGAATGGACCTAGCTACAGGATTCCATCAACTTCGAATTGTCGAAGAGTGTGTTCCAATGACAGCGTTCAGAGGCCCCGACTTATTCTACGAGTGGTTAGTAATGCCGTTCGGCTTATGTAACGCTCCAGCTTATTTCGTCGATCTGATGAACAGAGTATTCAGAGGAGTATTGAATAAATTTGTTCTGGTTTTCATTGACGATATTCTAATCTTCTCTAAATCAAAGGCCGAACATGAAAAGCATCTGGAATAGGTTCTAGAAATTCTGAGACGGAATGTGTTAAAAGCCAAATTTTCCAAATGTATCTTCTGGCAAGATGAAGTAAAATTTCTGGGCCACGTCGTATCGAAAGAAGGAATCGCTGTGGATCCAAGTAAAATCACAGCCATTCAGAATTGGAAGCAGCCCAGTACTCCCACTGAAGTCCGCAGTTTTCTCGGATTGGCTAGCTATTACCGGAAGTTCGTTAAAAACTTTTCGAAGATATCTGGTCATTTAACAAAGCTTACAAAGAAGCATTCTAAATTCAAATGGACTTCAGAAAGTGAGGAGGCTTTCGAAGAGCTGAAGTTGAGATTAACGACAGCTCCAGTGTTAACCGTCATCGATGGCAACCAGGATTTAAAAGTATGGACTGATGCTTCTAGAGAAGGCCTTGGCGCAGTGTTAATGCAAAGAGGCCAAGTGATAGCTTATGCTAGTCGTCAACTGAAGCCACACGAGAAGAACTACGTAACTCATGATCTTGAGTTATTGGCTATCATATTCTCTTTGAAAATCTGGAGACACTATCTTCTGGGCGAGAGATTTGAACTGTTTACAGATCACCAGTCGTTAAAGTATCTGTTCACTCAGAAGGACTTAAATCTGAGACAGCAACGTTGGCTGGAGTTTCTTGCGGCATATGACTTCGAAATTATATATACTCCAGGAAAAGCCAATGTCGTGGCCGATGCATTAAGCAGAAAGAATGTAATGATCGCCAGTTTTATTATCACGACTTCATTGCTAGATAAGATATCTGCTCTTCAGGAGGATGATCACTTCATTCAGAAGATCAGAGGGATAATTCAACAAGGCGAACCCTCGAGTTTTCAAGTAGACAATGATGGGATTTTAAGGCTCAAAGGTCGAATCTGTGTCCCTAACATTCCTGAACTTCGAAAGGAAGTACTGGATGAATGCCACAAGTCAAAACTCAGTATCCATCCGGGAGTAAGCAAAATGTATAATGACATCAAACGCACTTTCTGGTGGAAGTCGATGAAGAGAGACATTTCCTTATATGTTAGCCGGTGCCCTACTTGCCAACTAGTCAAAAGTGACCAACAGAAATTGGCTGGATTATTACAACCACTAGAAGTTCCTAGTTGGAAGTGGGAACATATTTCTATGGATTTCACTGATGGTTTGCCCAGAACAAGAAAAGGAAATGACAGTATTTGGGTGATCGTAGATCGCTTCACGAAGACCGCCCATTTCATACCTGTCAAATCAAATAGAACTGCTCAGAGTCTGGCGCAGATTTACGTCAGGGAAATAGTTAGACTACATGGAGTGCCGCTCAGTATAGTAAGTGATAGAGATACAATATTCACTAGCAAATTCTAGGAAGCATTTCAAGTCGAGCTAGGAACGAAGTTAAACTTGAGCACCGCTTATCATCCTCAGACAGACGGCCAGACTGAGAGGGTGAATCGCATTTTAGAAGATCTATTGCGGGCTTGTGTAATAGATTTCGGTGGATCATGGGAAGACCATCTGCATTTGGCAGAATTCTCTTATAACAACAGCTACCAGGCGAGTCTTACAATGTCGCCATTCGAAGCATTATATGGTAGACCATGCCGATCTCCTGCTTGTTGGGTCGAGCCTGGAAATAGACTTGTGTTAGGGCCTGATATGATTCGAGAAGCTGCCGACAAAGTCGATTTTATTAAGAAGCGATTACTCGCCGCTCAAAGCCGACAAAAGAGCTATGCCGATAGACGAAGAAGAGATATATCCTTTGAAGTTGGCGACTATGTATATTTGAAAGTATCGCCGATGAGAGGAGTTATCCGGTTCGGTAAAACTGGAAAGTTAGCGCCCAAATTCATAGGTCTGTTTCCTATTCTGGAACGAATTGGAACTCTCGCTTATAGGATCAAACTGCCTGACTGGTTGCCTGGAGTGCATGATGTATTTCATATATCTCAACTTCGAAAACACGTTCATGATCCAGACTTAATCGTGGAAGAAGCAGCTCAGCAGGATATTGAAATTACTCCAGAATTAGCTGTGAGGCGAGAGCCGCTAAAGATCATCGGCAAAGAAACTAAAGAGCTGAGAAACAAGAAGGTTCACTTAGTCAAAGTGCAATGGAGTGGAGACCCGCGAGATTGTACTTGGGAAACTGAGGGGAGCATTCAGAAAGCTTATCCTAGGTGACGAGTAGATATCTCTGATTGACTCTGGTGCAAGGTACATTTACCCTACTTTGCATTACCATTCAATTCTCTACTCAATTGTTAATTTCTTTTCAAAGATGTGCACTTTTAATTATATAGTCTGAATGATTTTTAAGGGGCATAGGATTTGATTAGTATACTTTTGAAGGTTAAAAACAATTGGATTGGTTTTTGTGTTGTGTGATTGTAGATTTATCAAACCACCTTCGACTTTATTCCTTTTCGGGGACGAAAAGTTTTAAGTGGGGGGAGATTGTAACGACCCAGAAAATCTGAACCAATTTAAAATTTTTAAATTGGCTAAAATAATGGATTTTAAATATTTAAAATAAATATTTTAAATAATGGCAATGAAAACTGAGTTTGAATCGACATTTGAAAACGAATGCAATTAATTATAATTATATATAGAATTGAAAATGGCGCGGTAGTTCGATAATTCGATTTCAAACTTCAATTGTATATACCGGGTGCAAAACAATCCGGATTTTAGTGAAACCAAAAATAATGGAATCTAATTGACAATATCTTTCTAACGAATCCGACCAATCGAAATTTGATAGCGGGAATCAAAAGATATGTCCAGTTGAAAATTCTGAATAGTCGCTATGGAATTCAGGCCCTTAAAAATGGACATTTTGCATACGACCTCGGATTTCGACGAAACCACTTTTGTTGGATTCGTGATGTCAAGATATTGCTAGGTTTCAAATTTCATAACTTTTCGAATCAATATGTGAGCGTGGCAAAGGAAAACGCGTTTGACCGGTTTTAGTTGATTTTAATCGACTGGAAATTGGCCATTTTTCAAATGGTCTCAGAATTCGACGAAACTAGTTTTGTTAGGACCGTATCATCGATACGAAGCTAGAAAATATTTTTCTGGAATTTTTAGTGTTAGTATGTGACCCCGGTAATTTGGAATGTACGTTTAAAATTCAATATAGTGATTTAAAATGTAAATTCAATGGAAACTGATTGTAACGATCAAATCAGCTTGCGATACATATCCCATTGTGTTCGGAATGGGGGTAAAACGCTATGGACGACAGGCGGTGGGCCTCGTTTCGAGGTCGTGGGTAAAAGTCAACTTTATATAATTAAAATAATTAAATAATAAAAAAAATTAATATTCCTTCCCTCTCCTTTTCTCTTTCCGCCCCCCCCCCCCCCGATTTCATTAATCAGTAAACAAAAAAAAACAAAAAAGAAGAAGGACGGAGCAGCAGCGACGCCACCGCTCTGACGACCGCCGAACCCCCCCCCCCACCACGCGCCAATCCCGCTCCTTCCCCTTGCGACGCATCGCGCCTTCCCCGTTCGAAACCCTAGCGCGCCTTCCCCGTTCGAGACCTCGAAGCCGCCTCCCCCGTTCGAAACCCTAGCGCCGCCCCCTCGAAGCCACCTCAGACGAACTGCGGAAACCCCCCCTCTCTGTAAGTATTTATTTTATTTTTTTTATTTTATTTTTATTTTATATAAACAGAATTTAAAACTGATTTTCAAAAGCATTTAAAAACTGGTCTTAAAAAAAAACATTTAAAACTGGTTTTAAAAGCATTTAAAAACTGATTTTATTTTAATAAGTAAATTCTGATTTTTTTTGTAAAAAGAAAAACTGATTTTAAATAGATTTAAAAACTGATTTATTTTAAAAAGTTATAAAAACTGGTTTTTTTAAAAGAAGTTAAAAACTGATTTTTATAAAGGATTAAAACAGATTTTTGAAAGGCTTTAAAACTGATTTTTTTTAAGAGTTTAAAACTGATTTGATTTTAAAACTTTAAATAGAAAAAGGTTTAATCTTTTAAAAGAAAAAGATTTGATCTTTTAAAAGAAAAAATATGAACTTTTAAAAGAAAAAGATTTGAACTTTGAATAGAAAAAGATTTGAACTTTTAAAAGAAAAAGATTTGAACTTTGAATAGAAAAAGATTTGAACTTGGAAAAAAAATATAGATCATATTTTCAAAATAGAGAAGGCGGAATTTTTATTAAGTAGAAGAAGTAAGATATGATTTTTTATATTTTTCAAAGTAATAAAAATATAATTTTTACATCATAGGGATAGTAAAAATATGATCTTTATATATTGAATAACATAGTAAAAATTCGATTTTTACATATGTAGAGAATACGGGCAACGAAAGCGACAAAAGGCGAGACTGGCGAAGATTTCTCTAAGGAAGAGTCGTAGTAGTTGGATAGCTATTGGTGAGATTTCTGATTAAAAAATATATTATATATGTGTGAAATGAAAGTGAATTGCTATATATAAACATATATCTATATATATATATATACGCCCCTCGTCCACAAACCATGGACGATATTTATTGGTTGAAATGGTCGTGAAAATTGATTGATAGCGAATGATTGTTTGGGATTGTTTGTGATTGATATTGGTTGATTGTGGTTGAAAAATACCCATTTGTGGTTGAGAAATATTTAGTTGAAACCACATAGGATTAGTTTGTGGAAATGAAATAAATATATACATGCCGCCTGCGTGCGAACTAGATGCATGATCCCCATTGTCAAAAACCGCGAGGTTTTAAGGTAGAGCGAGGAGTCGTACTAGGGACGGTCCCGGTTTTAACTACCCTGCCGTTATGCTGCCGAAATTTTGAATAATATTCGTGTGTTTGAATTATTTTCATATGCTTAAACTATATTTATTCATTGAATAGAAAACATTCATGTGTTGAATTGATATTCATTCGTTGATTAGAAATTCATGTGTTGAATGGTATTCATATTTTGAAATAAATTGTTTGATAATAAAAATCACCTTTTATCGACTATATGAACTGTGTAAAATAATCTCGTTTTGAAAGAAATTGTTTTATGATAAAAATCATATTTTTGTCACCTAAATGAACTATATAGAAAAATAGTGTTTAGAAATGAATTGTTTTACAATAAAAATCACATTTTTATTGTATGCATAAATCGTTGAAATGTGAAGTGTTAAAAATAGCCACTTGTTCAAGATAAACATATATGAGTTGAAAAATTCATTAATTAGCTAATGAAATGATTTGCACCTATTTATGTAACATTAGAATGAATGGTGTTTTTAAACCAAACAGAAATCAAATATGAAGTCGAATAGAAAATGATAAATGATAAGAACTGTATATATATGTACATGCATATTCATTGAACAGGTTATAGCAAAGGGGCTAGAGAAGAGGAATAAAATTTTGTGCCCGACAAATAGGTACACATTTACTGTTTTGTTTGGGTGATGATTTTATGAGCCTGTTGGCTAGCCGCTTGGCTTTTTCTTTTTCTATTTGAGATTAGAAGGACCGGGAACGCTATTTGCGATTTCCCGATGCTCCCGGTGCAGGGGAGGTTATGGCGAAATTTTCCAAAATTTTAAGGTGTTAGAAAAATATTTGAAATGAAAACGATATGGAAATCATTGAATGAACTATATTTATATAAATATATATAAATATAAATAAAATTAAAACGAAACGAAGCCGTGCAGTTCGTATTTTGAAACCGTGATTTCAAACAACTAATGCGGGAAATCCGACCATTGGATTTTCCCGAAACCTCAACCGTCGGGTTCGCCTTGGAACAATCTTTCCAACGGCACCAACCTTGTAAAAATCCAACGGTTGGATTGTCTGGAATGTTTAATTCAAATCTGAAGAAAAATAGCGCCAGAAGCGATTATATTTATATATATATAAATATAATTATATATTTAATCGAATAACGACGCTGCAGTTCGTATTTTGAAATCGAAACTTCAAACAATTGTACCGGGAGATCCGACCGTCGGAATTTCCCGAAACTGGAACCGTTGGATTCGTTTTGAAAAGACCTTTCTAATGATGTAAATTTTTCGAAGATCCAACGGTTAGATTTTCAGATATGTGTAAATCAAATCTGAAGAAAAACAGCGCCACGGCCGCCTTATGGCCCGAAGCGTCGTTTTGAATAAAATGGCTATTTTAAAATAAATAAAAATAGCGATAAATAGTTATAAAATATCATAAGCGATATGGAATAGAAATAAACTGAATTTGCTTGATTTATGTGGCTTTTGATGGTTGAATGTGTTTGGTGTGAAAATTACATTAAAGAACACAATTGGTGTTGTCGAATAATTTAACCATTGAAATAAATTGATTTGAAATTCTAAATATACGTGAATTATTTGAGAAGGCCGAGTTAATTCTCATTTCAAATAATTGACCGATGATTGAAAGTCGAAGATGAAGACGATGGTCGAAGACCGGAGATCTTCACCTCGTTTGGATGGTAACCGAGGTCCTGATTGGGAGGCATCCCGAAATATGGATAATGAGTGGTGATCGTCCAGACGTACGTGGTGATCGATGGGTTTGCGATGTATTTAGTGCTTCCGGTTTCGTTCAGACCCAGAACGAACTTGTAAATGGACTGTGTGTCTGACATAGGATTTATTCTGTGTGGCATGCTAAGATGCAGTGATCAGGGCTTCTGTTGAAAAGCAAAGTCTTGTGGTGATGATCAAAGCACCGCCTGTGTGGCGTAGCTTTGTGTATAACGTGAATTCGCGAGCCTCACACCCCGGTATGAACCTAAAACGGGAGAACGGACCTCAGGGAGGGCCTACGTTTCCTCCTAGCTAAAAGTGCCGTCAGTGGTTTTACACGCCCTGACGAGTTTGACTTATGTGGTTGTTGCTGTTGCGAGGCGCCTCGGTTAGATCGGACGATCCGGGTCCGATGGAGTCACTTGTTGGCTCGCTTACGCCCCAAAGGGCGGCGAAACGTAGTGCTCAGGCATTTTTAATCCACTCCGTGTGGACCGGCCCTGACGATCCAAGGATCGATGCGTTCTGATCCTGAGACTCGGGCTAGGCAGTCTCGAATTCGGTAAGGACTATCTTTTGTCATGGTTCATGGCGGAAATCCAATTTCCAAATACGACATCGTGCGGTTTTGATTGTATATATATATATATATATATGGCGACATGATATATGGTACCCATGCCGTCTATGATTGATAGTTATGATTTGAAATTGTTTTCAAAACATATTAACACTAGCAATAATATCAAATGCCTTTGTTTTATTCGTATCAATCATATTTTGGCCGTTATAAGGTAAAAATCTATCCTCCGGTTTGCGTTGCATTGTGTGATGGGAACTGTGTCTTATAATGGTTTCATTTTTATAAAAAGCATAGCGATGTTTAAAAGAAAGATTTGTTTTAAAAGCACTGGCAATCCAATGGAGTAAACCCGTTCCACGAAAGTGGCGTGGTCCTGTGATTAGCCAAATTATATATATGTGTTGAGTAGATTTCTCATACCAGTCCCATGACTGACTCGTAGTTTGTTCACTCTCAAACTCGGGTGCCCCTTTTTCTACACGGGCAGCCTTGTATTCAGGTTTAGCTGGTTCTTTCTGGATAGTTGGAGCTGAAGATGGATTCTATCATTATTTCTTTTTTATGCTGTTCAGCTCCTATTGTACATATTTTGTTTATTTCCGCTGTAGGCATTTATGTATAGCTGAACTGTATTTGTACTAAGTAAGATCCTGTATACTGTGTAACTCTGATGATTACTTTTATCCAGTATATTCTATTGTTCATTATCTGGTGTATTTATTTAATTCTGTTCTGCAATTATCTGTTTCTGTGTTATATTCCAAAGATAACCCTTGTTTCCGTGAGAATGGGATTTCGGGTCGTCTCACCAACACTTGTTATAATGTTGCGAACGTAGAAACGGGGGTAATAACGTTGGGTGTAAAACATTAAAAATATAAGTTGGCATGGTTGGCACATGCCAACGACAATGACATTCTAGCGGTATGAATTGTTATAACCAAGAATAAAGAGCATGAAAATTACATATATAATTGAGAAGTAATAAAATATGTAAACTTAGAAAACACGATATGCTTAACCCGAGGTTTGAATGAGTTGTGATGTAAACCTGCCGGACCCACCCGGCTATCCAATAGTCACAACAATACCTATCCAATGTGGGTGGTTAAGCATTGAGCCCAATAAGGATCCGAGGTTAGACTGAGCTACAGTGTAAACTTGCCCGGAACCGACCGACACATCCAGTAACCGTAGCAATACCTGTCTAATGTGAGTGGTCAGGTGCTCTAAGAGGCTAAGGACAGATGGTAGGGTTAAGTCAACTATAACACTTAACTAAATTCAACATGTTAACAAGAATTGATGGGTGGGGTTTGGTAAATACAGACACTTAACCACTTAACATGTTTGACTAGAAAAACCATAGTAACGAGGGACCTGTTTCAGCAGTAACCCAAGTTAGGTATCATGGTACCCTGAAACTAGGCAGGGTGGGGCACGATTACTGGGCTGATTGTAAGCGGTCAAAGTGACGGCGGTGGGTGCAACCGTGTAGGTTCTAACGGGGTGCGGGCATGCACACACTCCGCAGAAGACAAACAGGGCACTGGGGGCACCAGAAGTATAACCTATGCCTTCTAGAATTGTGTCGGGGCCATCACCATGGGTCTTGATACACCCCGTGGTGGGACCAGCATAGGTATCTACAATTCTTGGGGGCCGTATGACACATGTTTACGCGAGTAGGAGCCGATCTTTAGAAAATGGGGATCACTTCACCCTCATCATGGGGTGCCAGATAAAATAAGCTCAAGTAGGAGCAGAGATATAGTGTGGGTGCGATAGCACATTCGATTCTAAACGACACTTCCTTAGCTTGTGACACTTTCCTGTTTTCAGTTTATATCTATCATGCCTTTTTTCTTGTTCACATACTGAAGAGTTACTAGATTTACTCAGGCTTTATGTCTGACTCTATTTTCTTTTCGTCTTATTTTCTATCGTTCCCTCCCCCCCCCCCCCCCATGTCCACAGGGAGGAAACAACTCAGCTCAGTTAGACCCTCTGCAAGCTCCAAGACCGTAGACGTATGGTTTGGAACTTTTTTTCTCGGATCATGGCTTTGGATATCACTATGGGGATTTTTGTAACTTTTATTTATGTTTTATGCTTCTTTAATAATCAAGACAGTAGAGGTTGTAATGATGGATTTATTTTGAGACAAATATGGAAATGTTTTGTTTGAACACGTATTGATGAAATGAAAGTCTGTTTGGTTTTCGCTGTTTAAAATATGTGTATTTATATCTGTCTTGTGTTTATCTGTGACTTTTACTTATAAACCTCCACCAAAGTTAAGGCATTCCCTTTGCGAGTGACCTTAACGGAGGTGGGGTGTTTCACTTGGTATCAGAGCATAGGTTTACCAAGTAAGATAAAAAAAATTGAAATTCTTTTCAAAAGAAAGTTTAAAGAAGCATTTTTCAAGAAAAAGTGTTATATTTATAAAAAGACAAAATCCCCCAAAGCCATGTGCCCTATCTATCCCTCTCTATCCTTCGTTTTGAATTTTTCCTTTCTGTTTCAGCATGTCCGGAGACCTTAACCTCCCGGAAGGAGTGCCGATACCCGGCTGGTTTAGGAGGTACTTAGAAGCAAGGGCTAATGGCGCGGGCCCAGTAGACATCCCTCCTCCAGTGGCCGCGGTTCCTCCTCCTCCTCCACGTCCTCGTGGAAATGTCTTCGCAAAAACATGTAGAGACTTCAAGGCTATGGGTGGAAAAGACTTTTATGGGACAGAATCCTTTGTAGGAGCAAGAAACTGGCTAAAGGAGACTGAGGATCTGTTTGTCATCTTCGGAGATGATGACAGGCAAAAGATAAAGCTAACAGTATGGTTGCTTAAAGACGAAGCTTCCTATTGGTGGGAAATTACCAATGCTCAGAGGGCGGTGGAAACATGGGAAGACTTCAGGACAAGGTTTGAGATGAAATTCCTCTCCCAAGATGAAAGAAGCCTGCAAATGGAGAAGTTTCTAACTCTGAAACAGGGAAGTATGACAATCAGGGAGTATGTTAATCAGTTTAATTAGCTGGCCAGATTTGGGCTAGACTTAGTAAACACCCAACACAAGAAGGCACTTCGCTTCGTCAGAGGTTTGAATGAGCCTCTACACAGCCTTTCTATGACCCACGTATCCACAGGAGCGACTTATGAAAGCTTGGTGGACATGGCTTTGCTACACGAGGAAGTCAACGACAAGAAAGAGACCAAGGTGGAAGAGAAGAAAGAGGGTCTACAAGCAAAAAACAGACTTCAAGAAAGGAGGGAAGAACAATAAGCCCCGTGAGAGGAGAAGGTGCAATTTCTATGGCATTGTGGGACATATATCAAAAGACTACCGAAAAAGGAAGCAAATGTTGGTGGTTGCTTCCATTGTGGAGAAACTGGGCACCAAGCTAAGGACTGCCCAAAGAAGAAAGGGCAGGGACAGAAAGCCGGATCCACTTCAGGGGGTCAAGTTCATGCTCTAGTGGAACCTCAGCAGGAACGAGGTAGTAATATTTTTGTAGAAAGTGTAGTCTATCTTTATGATCATCCAGTTCGCACACTTTTTGACTCTGGCGCATCACACTCTTTTGTTTCATCTGCCTTAGTAGAATCTCTACATCTAGACACTAGTATGGTAGAGGATCCCTTGGTAGTTTCAAATCCAATTGGGGGCTCCACTTACTTGTCAATGGTTTGTTTGGGTTTGAAAATCTCTATTCTCAGCATTGAGTTTAGTTGTAATGCCTTTGTTCTGGGCTTCTCGGGATACGGTTTGATCTTAGGCATGGACTGGTTATCAGTAATGGTTCCATCCTTGATTGTGAGAAAAGAGTAGTTAGACTCTTAACTCGGCTTGGTAACACTCTAGAAATTTCTTGTAATCCCTTGAATGCTGTTATGCTTAGTTATCTAGAGTCGCTTGATGCTTCTGATGAGAATTTACAATCAGTTAGAGTAGTCCGGGAATATCCGGATGTCTTTGAGGAGTTGAAAGGCTTACCTCCGAGGCGGGAAATAGACTTCCGCATATATCTTGTGGATAATGCAAAGCCTGTAGCTTTACCTGTCAGACACATGGATCCAAAGGAGAGAAAGGAGCTCAGTAAGCAGGTCAAAGAACTTCTCGAAAAGGGGTTCATTAGACGGAGCATTTCAGAATGGGGTGCTCCGGTGGTGTTCGCAACCAAAGCGGACGGTTCGCTTCGCCTTTGCGTCGACTATAGGAAGTTAAACAAATTGACCAAGAAAAATAGGCACCCTCTTCCCCAAATCGATGATTTGTTTGAAGTGCTTGTAGGAGCGTCGGTCTTCTCCCAACTTGATCTGGCAACTGGGTTCCATCAGCTGAGAGTAGCTGAAGATAGCATGGATAAGACGACATTCAGAACCCCAGACGGTTTTTTCGAGTGGCTTGTCATGCCTTTCGGCTTGACGAACGCACCCGCTTATTTCGTAGACCTAATGAGCAGGGTGTTCAGAGAATTCCTCAACAAATTTATGGTTATCTTCGTAGGTGATATCTTAATCTTCTCAAAGAATTAGGAAGAGCATGCTCAGCATCTGAAAGAAATCATGGAAACTCTCCGTACACATCAGCTAAAAGCCAAATTCTCCAAGTGCCACTTTTGGAGAAAGGAGGTAAGATTTCTGCGGCATATAGTGTCCAAAGAGGGGTTGGCTATGGACCCCGCGAAAGTGGTGGCAGTGCAAGATTGGAAGACACCAAGAAATGCAACCGAAGTTCGAAGCTTTCTTGGGCTAGCCGGTTTTTACCGAAAGTTTATTAGGGATTTCGCGAAAATCTCAGCCCCACTCACAAGGCTAACAAAGAAGAATCTGGCATTCACTTGGGATTTGGACTACGAGTTTGCTTTCCAACAATTGAAAAGGGCTCTCACAACCGCCCCACTTCTGACTTTGCCATATGGAAGCAAAATGTTCACAGTATACATGGATGCATGTGGAACGGGACTAGGCACTGTTCTAATGCAAGAAGGAAGGGTAGTAGCTTATGGCGGAAGACAATTGAAAGTTCATGAAAAGAACTACCCAACCCACGATCTTGAGTTAGCCGCCATCGTCTTTGCGCTTAAGTCTTGGCGCCATTATCTCCTAGGTGAGAAGTTCGAATTATACACTGACCATAAATTGTTGAAATATCTCTTCTCCAGAAGGATCTTAACTTGAGGCAGCAAAGATGGATGGAGTTTCTTGCCTCGTATGACTTTGAAATTTCCTATACTCCCGGAAAAGGCAACGTAGTAGCAGACGTGTTGAGCCGAAAGAAACCGACCTTAAGCCCGCTCTTTGTGGAAAGGAAAAGCATGGAGTATATAACCAGTTTTAACTTTAGGCCGTCCTTGGATTTTGTGCCGGGTTTTCTAGCATCTCTCGAAGTACGCCCTACTCTCTTAGACTCAATAAGGGCTGCACAACGTGAAGACCCTCAGCTTGTTGATGTGATTGATAAACTTATTAGGGGTGAAACTTCTAGTCACCTCAGTAGATACACCATCGATGATAAGGGTTGGCTGAGGCGAGATGGAAGATTATGCGTCCCACAAGCAAGGGAGTTGACAAAGAAGGTTCTCGAGGAAGCGCATCATTCCAAGATGACTATACACCCTGGCGGTGATAAGATGTACAAGGATATAAAAAGGGCTTTCTTTTGGAGCCGCATGAAGCAAGACGTGGCAGATTTCGTTTCTAAGTGCATGACCTGCCAACGGGTCAAGGTGAAACAGAAGAAACCTGGAGGACTACTACATCCTTTAGAGGTCCCACAGTGGAAGTGGGATAACATTTCAATGGACTTCATTGATGGACTACCTAAGTCGAGAAGAGGCAATACTAGCATTTGTGTAATAGTGGATAGGCTTACTAAGAGCGCCCACTTCATACATATCAAGAGTAGAAGGACTACCTCATCTCTAGCATCTCTTTATCTCAAAGAAATAGTTCGGCTCCATGGGATACCCTCCAGCATTGTAAGTGACCGAGACCCTATCTTCACAAGCGAGTTTTGTCGGAGTCTGCAAAAAGCTGTAGGCACACATTTATGTTTGAGCACGGCCTATCACCCCCAAACCGGTGGCCAGACGGAAAGGGTGAATAGAGTTTTAGAGGATCTTTTGAGACTTTACATTCTTGACTTTGGAGGGACTTGGGAGGATCACCTTCCTTTAGTGGAATTTTCCAACAACAACAGCTATCAAGCTACCATCGGTATGGCGCCCTTCGAAGCCTTGTATGGAAGACCGTACAAAACACCAACTTGTTGGTGGGAGTCTATAGATAAGCTTATACTTGGGCCAGGTATGATTCGAGAGACTTCAGAGAAAGTGGAATTGATATGGAAAAGGATGAAGACAGCCCAAGACAGATAAAAATCCAACGCCGACAAAAGAAGGACTGACCTTGAGTTTGAGGTAAGGGACAGGGTTTTCCTTAAGGTATCTCCTTTAAGGAACGTCGTTCGCTTTGGATCCACGGGAAAGCTAGCACCAAGATTTGTAGGACCGTTTCCTATCATCGAGAAGGTTGGGAAGATGGCCTATAGATTAGAGCTACCCGAGAGACTGGCCGGAGTTCACAACGTCTTTCATGTTTCTCACCTCCGGAAGTGTTTGCATGAGTCTGCGGAAGTGGTGGAACCTAGCATTCTAGAAGAAGCCAAAGTGGAACGTGAAGCAACTGTGAGGAGAGTTCCAACCCGCATCTTAGGAACTGAAGTGAAAAAGCTGCGCAACTGCGAAGTCAAACTCGTTAAAGTTCAGTGGATCGACGTCGAGGAAGACGCGACTTGGGAAACTGAGGACAGAATACGCGCTGCCTACCCTCTTCTTTTTGAGGGTACATCTTCGATCTCTCTTTTTCCTTAAGTTATGCTTTATCTATCTTTTTAGGTATACCTCCTCGGTCCTTTTCCTAACTCCTTAAGTAGAAAACAAATAGACGCAAACATGTTATGGATGATGGCTGCAAATGGTTGCTAGTGGTTGCTCGTGGATGCATATACACACACACCCTAGGTTATAGATCGGCTCAGTCACTTCATATTGCATATGCATATATGTATTCTCATTTGTATGTGGTTGAATCTTGATATTCCATCATATGGTCGTCGCATTTTTATGAATAGTTGTGCACTCATATAAATTATGAGTAGGAAAAATTTGCATACATAATGGATTCATGACACTTACATGATTCGCATTAAGGAGGTCAACTGAATCAGTAGACCGCCTGATTTCTGCATTAGAAAAGGACATGTACACACACTATGCATATGATTATGAAGCATTAGAAGTCTTTTAAGGACAGTAGATGCCTGTGTTTGTTGGTTGAGTGGATGGACTGTTGGATGGTAGGATATACATTCTTCCTAACTTGAAGATTCCGGGGACGAAATCCTTTTAAGGGGGGAGAATGTAACACCCCATGAATTCTGTAACATTAAGCTTCACAAATTAAAGTGTAATTAATTCTAAATGAAAGAATTAAGGGAAATGGGTTAGGCCATTGCGTTCGTCTCGGAATTCTGCTTGAGATAGAGTTCGAGTTTGCGCGAATCGGACTACGTATGAAGGAGTTATGACCTTCGGAAGTTTCAGAATAAATTTTAAAATTCAAACAACTCAGTTTCAAATCCAAAATTCGAAAAACAAGTTTAAACTGGGCTGGGCAGGAAAATTCCCGCCCAGAGACCAGGTCGACCATAGGGTCGACCATAGTGTCGACCTGCCAGTCGACCTACCTGGTCGACCTGGCTGGCTGGGTCTGGCTCTGGCTCGAATTTCTATGGCTCGGTGTGTCACTAGGGCTGACATGTCACCTCTTGATTGGCTCTTTGAACTTTGTATGGTCTAGATTCCTCCTGTCTTCATCTGACGGCTCGAAACAATTTAAAAATCTATAAATACACCCTAAGTCTCAACTGAAAATTCACACAAAAAAATAAGATGGGAGTCGTCATGCTGCTAGGAAGGAATTAAGCATAGCCGTCAAGAGAGAGAAGCTTAGAGATGAATCAAATTAAGAAGAAGAAAACTAAAGCTTAACTAAATTAATCAACGCAACGTTAATCTACCCAAAATAGCGCATCTCAATTTCAGAATTCAGAATCAAGAATTCAAGATTTCTGCATTCGTTGTAAGTATAGTGACCTTTCAGAATATGAATAAAAACTGTGATGTGATTCGATGTAAATGAAAGTAGAATTGTGTTATAATATGAATTCTTTGTATTGTAATAATTTTGTCATGACTTGTGTATTGATGTTTATGGCATAAATTGATTGATGCAAGCCTATTGGACATTTGTACATGAAAGTAATAGCAATAGCAAGTTGTGGCAAAAACTAGAAATTGATCCCTTTATGTTTATGTCAATGGCATAGACTATATACATTCCCTTAGTCTAAGTTAGAATTTATGTAAACATGTTATAGATTTGAGACCTTTTATACCTACATGACCCAAAACCTATGAACACATTCTTATGTTTATTTGCAAGTACAATTGGATCTATGATAAGTATTGTTTGGGTTTCATAAACTATGCAAGTTCATGTTGAAATAGGCTATATGATTATATGTTAAAATTGGACCTTTTGGTGAATATACAACATGCTAGTTTTGTGGTTGACATTATGCCAAGTTAAACATGTTTAAACACAAGTTTGTATATGCCTAAACTATGCCATTTCATATGTCACCTACTTAGTTATACTTTGATTTGAATGCATGTTCACATGACCCATAATTTATGTTGAATCGCTAAATTGAAAGTTCATGCACCACACACCTTTATGTGAAATATTACATGTTCTTGGTTTCCCCTTTTTCTCACATTATAAAGCTGGGCTGAATTGTGTCAAGCCAAACACTTGTTATAATGTTGCGAATGAACAAATGGGGGTAATAACGTTGGGTGTAAAACATTAAAAATATAAGTTGGCATGGTTGGCACATGCCAACGGCAATGACATTCTAGCGGTATGAATTGTTATACCCAAGAATAAATAACATGAAATTTACATATATAATTGAGAAGTAATAAAATATGTAAACTTAGAAAACACGATATGCTTAACCCGAGGTTGGATTGAGTTGTGATGTAAACCTGCCCGGACCCGCCCGACTGTCCAGTAGTCATAACAATACCTATCCAATGTGGGTGGTTAAGCATTGAGCCCAATAAGGATCTGAGGTTAGACTGAGCTACAGTGTAAACCTGCCCGGAACCGACCAGCACATCCTGTAACCATAGCAATACCTGTCTAATGTGAGTGGTCAGGTGCTCTAAGAGGCTAAGGACAAATGGTAGGGTTAAGTCAACTATAACACTTAACCAATTCAACATGTTAACAAGAATTGATCGGTGGTGTTAGGAAAATACAGACACTTAACGACTTAACATGTTTGACTATAAAAACCCTAGTAACGAGGGACCCGTTTCAGCAGTAACCCAAGTTAGGTATCATGGTACCCTGAAACTAGGCAGGGTGGGGCAAGATTACTGGGCTGATTGTAAGCGGTCAAAACGACGGCGGTGGGTGCCACAGTGTAGATTCTAACGGGGTGCGGGCGTGCACACACTCCGAAGCAGACAAACAGGGCACTGGGGGCACCAGTAGTATAACCTATGCCTTCTAGAATTGTGTCGGGGCCACCACCATGGGTCTTTATACACCCCATGGTGGGACCAGCATAGGTATCTATAATTCTTGGGGGCCTTATGACACATGTTTACGCGAGTAGGAGCCGATCTTTAGAAAATGGGGATCACTTCACCCTCAGCATGGTGTGCCAGATAAAATTAGCTCAAGTAGGTGCAGAGATATATTGTGGGTGCGATACCACATTCGATTCTAAACACTTCCTTAGCTTGTGACACTTTCCTGTTTTTAGTTTATATCTATCATGCCCTTTTTCTTGTTCACATACTGAAGAGTTACTAGATTCACTCAGGCTTTATGTCTGACTCTTTTTTCTTTTCGTCTTCTTTTCTTTCGTTCTCCCCTAGGTCCACAGGGAGGAAACAACTCAGCTCATTCAGACCCTTTGCAAGCTCCAACAACGTAGACGTATGATTTGGAACTCTTTTGCTCGGATCATGGCTTTGGATATCACTATGGGGATTTTTGTTACTTTTATTTATGTTTTATGCTTCTTTAATAATCAAGAGAGTAATGAGGTTGTAATGATGGAAGTATTTTGAGACAAATATGGAAATGTTTTATTTGAACATGTATTGATGAAATAAAAGTCTATTTGGTTTCCGCTGTTTAAAATATGTGTATTTATATCTGTCTTGTGTTTATATGTGGCTTTTACTTATAAACCTCCACCAAATTTAAGGCATTCCCTTTGTGAGTGACCTTAACGGAGGTGGGGTGTTTCATGCCTAGTATTGCGCATCCCGTTGGTGAACCATTGCTTGCTAAATTCACGTATTTTTACTCAAATCTGGTCCAGGTAAACATTTATTCAAGTGGATGAAGCAATAATTTAGGTAATTATGTTGTTATTTTCATTGTTTGGGTTAAAGAGCTCTTAACGCTTAGGCTGATGATTTGGGATGATTTTTATGGCAATATCTGGCTATTCTGGCTTCAATTTTTACCTACTTTTATGCGCTACATTCTGAACTATCTATCACATATGTTCTTGCATATTAAACACGTGTATGGAGGCAAATATTATTAGCTATACATTCACTTCATGGCTACATATCGTACCAGTGATCATCAACGCCTGTAACGACCCTGAATTTTGGGGCCAAGTTAAAATTTATTTTAAGTGATTTTAAATGAGTTTTGATATTTAAAATAATCTATTTTAAATAATAAGGATCACAAATTTGGTTCAAATCGAAGTTAGAATGAATAAATTAATTTTAAATATAAAAAGAGCTAGAAATGGCGCGGTAGTTTGAAAAGTCAAACTTGAACTTTGACTAACCATACAGGATGCAAAATTTAACGGATTTTAGTAAAATCAAAAATATTAGAATCTATTTAAAAATATCTTTCCAACGAATCCGAAAAATCGAAATTTCATAGCGGAAATCAAAAGTTATGGCTAATTCAATTTTTAGAAAGGTCGGTGGGTAATTTGCATAGGACAAAAATGCTACTTTTCACATATGTAGGAATTTGAACTCGAAACCACTTCCATTGGTTTCAGAATGATGTTTCTGCATTGAAAAACAGTAAACACTTATATGTTTCGAGTTTCAGAAAATATTTGTTTAAAAATGTATTTTTAATATTAAATATATTCGCCTTGAAAATAGCCATTTTTCAAAAAGTCTCAGAATTGAACGAAACGAATTTTGTTGTGATCGTATCGGCATAGGAAAGCCAAAAATAATTTTTCCGGATTTTTCTGACTTCGTATGTGGCCCCGGCAAAATTATATTTACGTTCGAATTTAAAATAAAGGATTTATTTGAAAATAAAAGAAAACCATACTGTAACTTCAGAATTGGACCATGGGGATAGCGCCATCGCGTTCAGAAGACATCAAAACATTAAGTTCGACAGTCGTTGAGCGCGAATCGGAGGTCGTATGTGAAAACGGTATTTTCTTGAATTAAATAATTAATTAAAATAAAACCCTAAATACTAGTATATATACCCGTATACAGTACGTATACTCCTTCTTCTTCCTCTCGTTGAAGCCGCCGTGAAACCCATAGAGCATCAAATTTCAAACTCACTTTTCTCCCTCGTCTCTTAACGAAATTCAACATACCATATACCGTTTCGAAGCTCTTTTCGAGATCTTCGATTTGGTACCAATCTCCGCCTCCCCCGTGCCCTGTAGCGCCGCCACCATCGCCGCAAAGCTCCGCCGGTCGCAGCCACGCCGGGCCCACCACGTTCGACCGAGCTCCACCCCCTTCTGGCCGTGCAAAGATCTCTCCAAGGCGGTCATTCTCCAAAAAACCGCACCCAAAACCGTTCAGTAAATCAAAAGTTATCGCGATTTGAAGTTTTGAACAAATTCTGAAAATATGGTATGCTTCAGATTTCCCCACGCTTTTAAGTGTTACACAGCCAGTTGTTAAAAGTCTGTTTGATTTAAAACATCAATAACTTATGCATATGAACACCGATTCTGAAAATTTCAGATCCGATGGAACCGTGACTTCGAATACAACTTTAATACAGAGCAATTGGGAACAAACTCTAATCTAATTGAGGTGAGAATCCTATTTATTTTATTTAAGTAATTATGTTTTAATTATGGATGTTCGCATTCATAATCATATATGTATGTGAATCTGCTATGATATAAACTGTATGTGAATCTGCTATGACTTAATCTGTATGCGTATGCTAGGACAAAACCCACGGTATGTTGAGATGTTACAATACAAAATTAAATAAATTAAAATCGTTCATGTATGTTGTGTGACATGTTGATTTGTCAAAATTAAATATATTAAAATCGTTCATGTATGTTGTGTGACATGTTGATTTGTCAAAATTAAATATATTAAAATCGTTCATGTATGTTGTGTGACATGTTTATATGTTAAAATTTAATATATCAAAATTGTTCATTGTATGTTATATTAACATTTTTATATATTAAAAATAGAAAATGTTGGAAATGTTCATCGTAGGATAAAATTAACATTTTTTGTCAATATTAAAATAAGAAATTGTTCATGTATGTTGTAAAGTGACATTTTTGTCAATATTAAAATAAGAAATGGTTCATGTATGTTGTAAAGTGACATTTTTGTCAATATCAAAATAAGAAAATGAACACCGTATGTAAAATTGACACTTTTGTCAATATTAAAAATAAGAAAATTAGCACCGTATGTTGAATGAACAAATTTGTGTTATAATAGAATACAAGCACCGTATGTTGAATGAACAAATTTGTGTATTTATAAAATAGAATTGGTCGTTATATGTGAATGATTATATTTTGTTCATTTATAAAATAAGAAAGCACTATATGTTAAAGAATTATATTTTGTGTCATTAACAAAATAGAATTTGTCGCTATGGTAAAGAATTATATTTTGTGTCATTATTCAAAATAAAATTTGTCGATATGTGAAACGAACCATTTTTTTCGTTAATAAAAATAGAATTAGTCGCTATATGTAATGAACTGATATTTTGTTCATTAGTAACAATAAGCAAGTACCGTATGTTGAATGAATATATTTTGTTCATTATCAAAATAAGAAAAGCACCGTATGTTAATGAATAATATTTTGTTCATTATCAAAAGAAGAAAGCATCGTATGTTAATGAACTATATTTTGTTCATTATTAAAAATTAAAAATAGCATAGTATGTTAATGAACTATATTTTGTCCATTATATAAAATAGAAAATGGCACTATATAAAAATAGCATATTTGTCATGTTATCAAATAGAAAAAAATGCATTGTATGCATAGCATATTATTTTTGTCAAAATAGAAAATATAATGCATTTTATGTATTGCATATTATTTTTGTTAAAATAGAAAAAAATATGCATTGTATGCATATTATTTTGTCAAGTTAGAAAAATAGAAATTACATTGTATGCATATTATTTTGTCAAGTTAGAAAAATAGAAATTACATTGTATGCATATTATTTTTGTCAAGTTAGAAAAATAGAAAATACATTGTATGCAAATATTATTTTGTCATGTTAGAAAAATAGATAAATGCATTGTATGAAAATATTATTTTGTCATGTTAGAAAAATAGATAAATGCATTGTATGAACATATTATTCTGTCATGTTAGAAAAATAGAAATGCATTGCATAAAATACTATTTCGTCATGTTAGAAAAATAGAAATGCATTGCATAAAATAATATTTTGTCATGTTAGAGAAATAGAAATGCATTGCATGATATATTATTTTGTCATGTTAGAGAAATAGAAATGCATTGCATGAAATATTATTTTGTCATGTTAGAGAAATAGAGAGGCATTGTATGAAACTATTATTTTGTTACGTTAGAAAATAATAAATGCATTGTAGGTAAAAGAATATTTTTGTTATGTTAAAATAAGACATGCATTGTATGGAAAATAATATTTTGTCATGTCAACAATATAGAAAATGCATGTCGTGTAAATATACATTATTTATAATGTTTATTAAAAGAGAATTTGTATTGTAAGATAATAAGCATTACTTATAATGTAAATAAAAAAGAGAATTCACCCGTAGGAAGAATTAACATTTATTTTATGTTAAATAAGAGAAATGAAACTATATGCAAGAATTAACATTATTTTAATGTTGAAAAAAAAAAATGAAACTGTATGTAAGAATTAACATTATTTTTAATGTTAAATAAAAAGAAATGAAATAGAGGAAAAGATTTACATTATTTATAATGTATAAAGAGAGTTTACACCGTGGAAAAATGTTCATTGTTCATAATGAAATAGGAAAAAGAAATAATGGGAATGAAGTTTTATAATTTACATTTTTAAATGTGAATTATAAAGTATAAAATGAAAATAAAATAAAAAGAACAATTCACCGCCTAATTATGAAATACATTTTCATGTAAGTTAAAGAAGTTAAAGGATAAAGAAAAGGCAGATGTAAGTAAGGACGATGAGTTAAACGAATTATTTATATATATTTATATATATATATAATTAAAATATAACGAATCGAGCGCAGTAGTTCGTGTTTTGAAATCGAACTTTTAAACGAATATACCGGAAGATCCGACCGTCGGATTTTCCCAAAACTGAAACCGTTAGGACCGTCTTGTAAAAATCTTTCCAACGATATATGCTACGCTAAAATCCAACGGTTAGATTTTGAGGAAAGTGAAAAACAAAATTGATTGAAAACAGCGCCAAGGTCGCCTTGACCTGAAGCGTCGTTAAATAAGGAAATTAATTATATTAAAATAATTAAGGCAAGAATTAATCGTTATAAAATAAAATAACGATATGAAATATGTTTTTCTCAAAATATATGAATGCGAGATTATTTGGAAAGTCCGGGTTAATCCCATTCCAAATGATCGTACGATTCCAAGAATTCAAGTATGAAGACGGCGCATGAAGACCGTAAATCTCCCCTCGAATGGACAACGATCAAGACTCTGAATTGGTTTGCTCCCAATTCAAGGGTCGGGGTAAATTGCCCAAACGTACGTGTTGATTTCACGGGTTTGACCCTAGTTCAGACCTAGAGCATGGGTATAAATGGATAGTGTGTCTGACATCGTACCCCACAAAATATTATGTTGTTGATTTTCAGTTAATATATAAACGATTGGTGGTAGAGAATTTATTCTCTACTTAACACCCGTTTATGTAGTGACGGACGATCAATAGTACGGTATGGAGTGACGGTGTGGCATACTAAGATGCAATGATCAGGGTTTCTTGTTGAAAAGCAGAACCTTGTGGTATGAAGAACATGACTTCACGAGCCTCACAAACCGGTAGAGTCTAAAAAGGGGGAAGGGAACGCAGGGAAAGTAGTACGTTTCTTTCTAGTTAGTAGTCATTTTACTTTTGGAGGATGATGAAATGAGGCGCCTCGGATAGGTCCTATAGGACCGGGGAACGTGTGCTTAGGAATTGCCAATCCTCTAAGCTGTATGTGAGGACCGACCCTGCAGGATCCAAGGGTTAACTGCGGGTAATCCTGAGACGTTAACTAGAGCGTCTCGAATCGGTAAGGAGTCCTCCCTAGCCTGGACTCATGATGGAAACCCAAATTTCCAATACGACCCCGACGGATTTGATTGTATTACTAGTATTGGAGGCATAATATATGGTACCTATGCTTCCTAGGATTAATACATTGCTTTGAATTGTTTTAAAACATATACACTAATAATAGTATTAGTTACGTATTTGGCGTATTTAGCATGTTTAACCACCATAAGGTAAAACTCTATCCTCTTGGTGTGCGTTGCATTGTGTGATGGGACCTGAGTCTTATGGTGGTTCCATTTTTCAAAAGACATTGCGTGGTTGACGACTTATTTAATCATTTATTATGACACTTTAAATTATGCACGGCAGTCCCTTAGAGTAAACCCGTTCCGCGTTAGCGGCGTGGTCTTTGGATTTGCCTTATTAGTATAAGTTATTTAAGAATTCTCACACCAGTCCCACGACTGACCCATAGTTTGTTTCACCTTTTTGCAAACTTGGGTGCCCTCTCTTCTACACGGGCAGCCAAGTAGACAGGTTCATTCTTTGCTTGGAGCTTTTCTTTGAAGCTGCTTATTTTCTCTCTCTTGGATTCTGCTTGGGAGAAGAGGTGATGACTTGGAGCTTGAAGACTTTTTGTTTCTGTTGGCATCTTTTCTTTTCTTTTTAGACATCAAACTTATTTCTTTTCTGCAAACTTGTTGTAATAATCTTAGTTCTGTGACTGTGGAATTTCTGTGATTGATGACATTATATTTTTCCGCTGCCATAATGTTATTACTCTATGAATCTCCTTTGCTATATTGTATCTGTGTTCTGTTTTATTGTATTTATGTTGTATTCCAAAAATGATTTCTCCTGCTTTCACTCGTGGAAGTTTGGGGTCGTCACAGTTGGTATCAGAGCTTTGGTTTACAAAGCGGAGTACAACATATCTATAATAATTCGTTAACATAGAATCACTATATTCTATGGCGAACAGTTCATGAGATACATAATAGCCAGTCACTTTATCGTCATCTTTTCATTCATCCTTCGATCTTTTCTATCTCTTAGAATCACCATTTCAGTTGTTTTGACTCTTCCCTTGATCGTGCATTCGAAGAAGACTAAGTGAAGTGGCGATGCTCAATTGGCACATGTTTACGAAGGAGCGAAAGGACCAACTTCTTCAGTAGAAAGCCTGATGTTATAGACGGTACCATCTCGGTTAAAAACATTCTCTGTGTTTATTCTTCCTCTTTTCCTTTTCTATTTTTCTTTTTCCTTTTCGGGGACGAAAAGTTTTTAAGTGGGGGAGACTGTAACGACCCTGAATTTTGGGGCCAAGTTAAAATTTATTTTAAGTGATTTTAAATGAGTTTTGATATTTAAAATAATCTATTTTAAATAATAAGGATCACAAATTTGGTTCAAATCGAAGTTAGAATGAATAAATTAATTTTAAATATAAAAAGAGCTAGAAATGGCGCGGTAGTTTGAAAAGTCAAACTTGAACTTTGACTAACCATACAGGATGCAAAATTTAACGGATTTTAGTAAAATCAAAAATATTAGAATCTATTTAAAAATATCTTTCCAACGAATCCGAAAAATCGAAATTTCATAGCGGAAATCAAAAGTTATGGCTAATTCAATTTTTAGAAAGGTCGGTGGGTAATTTGCATAGGACAAAAATGCTACTTTTCACATATGTAGGAATTTGAACTCGAAACCACTTCCATTGGTTTCAGAATGATGTTTCTGCATTGAAAAACAGTAAACACTTATATGTTTCGAGTTTCAGAAAATATTTGTTTAAAAATGTATTTTTAATATTAAATATATTCGCCTTGAAAATAGCCATTTTTCAAAAAGTCTCAGAATTGAACGAAACGAATTTTGTTGTGATCGTATCGGCATAGGAAAGCCAAAAATAATTTTTCCGGATTTTTCTGACTTCGTATGTGGCCCCGGCAAAATTATATTTACGTTCGAATTTAAAATAAAGGATTTATTTGAAAATAAAAGAAAACCATACTGTAACTTCAGAATTGGACCATGGGGATAGCGCCATCGCGTTCAGAAGACATCAAAACATTAAGTTCGACAGTCGTTGAGCGCGAATCGGAGGTCGTATGTGAAAACGGTATTTTCTTGAATTAAATAATTAATTAAAATAAAACCCTAAATACTAGTATATATACCCGTATACAGTACGTATACTCCTTCTTCTTCCTCTCGTTGAAGCCGCCGTGAAACCCATAGAGCATCAAATTTCAAACTCACTTTTCTCCCTCGTCTCTTAACGAAATTCAACATACCATATACCGTTTCGAAGCTCTTTTCGAGATCTTCGATTTGGTACCAATCTCCGCCTCCCCCGTGCCCTGTAGCGCCGCCACCATCGCCGCAAAGCTCCGCCGGTCGCAGCCACGCCGGGCCCACCACGTTCGACCGAGCTCCACCCCCTTCTGGCCGTGCAAAGATCTCTCCAAGGCGGTCATTCTCCAAAAAACCGCACCCAAAACCGTTCAGTAAATCAAAAGTTATCGCGATGTGAAGTTTTGAACAAATTCTGAAAATATGGTATGCTTCAGATTTCCCCACGCTTTTAAGTGTTACACAGCCAGTTGTTAAAAGTCTGTTTGATTTAAAACATCAATAACTTATGCATATGAACACCGATTCTGAAAATTTCAGATCCGATGGAACCGTGACTTCGAATACAACTTTAATACAGAGCAATTGGGAACAAACTCTAATCTAATTGAGGTGAGAATCCTATTTATTTTATTTAAGTAATTATGTTTTAATTATGGATGTTCGCATTCATAATCATATATGTATGTGAATCTGCTATGATATAAACTGTATGTGAATCTGCTATGACTTAATCTGTATGCGTATGCTAGGACAAAACCCACGGTATGTTGAGATGTTACAATACAAAATTAAATAAATTAAAATCGTTCATGTATGTTGTGTGACATGTTGATTTGTCAAAATTAAATATATTAAAATCGTTCATGTATGTTGTGTGACATGTTGATTTGTCAAAATTAAATATATTAAAATCGTTCATGTATGTTGTGTGACATGTTTATATGTTAAAATTTAATATATCAAAATTGTTCATTGTATGTTATATTAACATTTTTATATATTAAAAATAGAAAATGTTGGAAATGTTCATCGTAGGATAAAATTAACATTTTTTGTCAATATTAAAATAAGAAATTGTTCATGTATGTTGTAAAGTGACATTTTTGTCAATATTAAAATAAGAAATGGTTCATGTATGTTGTAAAGTGACATTTTTGTCAATATCAAAATAAGAAAATGAACACCGTATGTAAAATTGACACTTTTGTCAATATTAAAAATAAGAAAATTAGCACCGTATGTTGAATGAACAAATTTGTGTTATAATAGAATACAAGCACCGTATGTTGAATGAACAAATTTGTGTATTTATAAAATAGAATTGGTCGTTATATGTGAATGATTATATTTTGTTCATTTATAAAATAAGAAAGCACTATATGTTAAAGAATTATATTTTGTGTCATTAACAAAATAGAATTTGTCGCTATGGTAAAGAATTATATTTTGTGTCATTATTCAAAATAAAATTTGTCGATATGTGAAACGAACCATTTTTTTTCGTTAATAAAAATAGAATTAGTCGCTATATGTAATGAACTGATATTTTGTTCATTAGTAACAATAAGCAAGTACCGTATGTTGAATGAATATATTTTGTTCATTATCAAAATAAGAAAAGCACCGTATGTTAATGAATAATATTTTGTTCATTATCAAAAGAAGAAAGCATCGTATGTTAATGAACTATATTTTGTTCATTATTAAAAATTAAAAATAGCATAGTATGTTAATGAACTATATTTTGTCCATTATATAAAATAGAAAATGGCACTATATAAAAATAGCATATTTGTCATGTTATCAAATAGAAAAAAATGCATTGTATGCATAGCATATTATTTTTGTCAAAATAGAAAATATAATGCATTTTATGTATTGCATATTATTTTTGTTAAAATAGAAAAAAATATGCATTGTATGCATATTATTTTGTCAAGTTAGAAAAATAGAAATTACATTGTATGCATATTATTTTGTCAAGTTAGAAAAATAGAAATTACATTGTATGCATATTATTTTTGTCAAGTTAGAAAAATAGAAAATACATTGTATGCAAATATTATTTTGTCATGTTAGAAAAATAGATAAATGCATTGTATGAAAATATTATTTTGTCATGTTAGAAAAATAGATAAATGCATTGTATGAACATATTATTCTGTCATGTTAGAAAAATAGAAATGCATTGCATAAAATACTATTTCGTCATGTTAGAAAAATAGAAATGCATTGCATAAAATAATATTTTGTCATGTTAGAGAAATAGAAATGCATTGCATGATATATTATTTTGTCATGTTAGAGAAATAGAAATGCATTGCATGAAATATTATTTTGTCATGTTAGAGAAATAGAGAGGCATTGTATGAAACTATTATTTTGTTACGTTAGAAAATAATAAATGCATTGTAGGTAAAAGAATATTTTTGTTATGTTAAAATAAGACATGCATTGTATGGAAAATAATATTTTGTCATGTCAACAATATAGAAAATGCATGTCGTGTAAATATACATTATTTATAATGTTTATTAAAAGAGAATTTGTATTGTAAGATAATAAGCATTACTTATAATGTAAATAAAAAAGAGAATTCACCCGTAGGAAGAATTAACATTTATTTTATGTTAAATAAGAGAAATGAAACTATATGCAAGAATTAACATTATTTTAATGTTGAAAAAAAAAAATGAAACTGTATGTAAGAATTAACATTATTTTTAATGTTAAATAAAAAGAAATGAAATAGAGGAAAAGATTTACATTATTTATAATGTATAAAGAGAGTTTACACCGTGGAAAAATGTTCATTGTTCATAATGAAATAGGAAAAAGAAATAATGGGAATGAAGTTTTATAATTTACATTTTTAAATGTGAATTATAAAGTATAAAATGAAAATAAAATAAAAAGAACAATTCACCGCCTAATTATGAAATACATTTTCATGTAAGTTAAAGAAGTTAAAGGATAAAGAAAAGGCAGATGTAAGTAAGGACGATGAGTTAAACGAATTATTTATATATATTTATATATATATAATTAAAATATAACGAATCGAGCGCAGTAGTTCGTGTTTTGAAATCGAACTTTTAAACGAATATACCGGAAGATCCGACCGTCGGATTTTCCCAAAACTGAAACCGTTAGGACCGTCTTGTAAAAATCTTTCCAACGATATATGCTACGCTAAAATCCAACGGTTAGATTTTGAGGAAAGTGAAAAACAAAATTGATTGAAAACAGCGCCAAGGTCGCCTTGACCTGAAGCGTCGTTAAATAAGGAAATTAATTATATTAAAATAATTAAGGCAAGAATTAATCGTTATAAAATAAAATAACGATATGAAATATGTTTTTCTCAAAATATATGAATGCGAGATTATTTGGAAAGTCCGGGTTAATCCCATTCCAAATGATCGTACGATTCCAAGAATTCAAGTATGAAGACGGCGCATGAAGACCGTAAATCTCCCCTCGAATGGACAACGATCAAGACTCTGAATTGGTTTGCTCCCAATTCAAGGGTCGGGGTAAATTGCCCAAACGTACGTGTTGATTTCACGGGTTTGACCCTAGTTCAGACCTAGAGCATGGGTATAAATGGATAGTGTGTCTGACATCGTACCCCACAAAATATTATGTTGTTGATTTTCAGTTAATATATAAACGATTGGTGGTAGAGAATTTATTCTCTACTTAACACCCGTTTATGTAGTGACGGACGATCAATAGTACGGTATGGAGTGACGGTGTGGCATACTAAGATGCAATGATCAGGGTTTCTTGTTGAAAAGCAGAACCTTGTGGTATGAAGAACATGACTTCACGAGCCTCACAAACCGGTAGAGTCTAAAAAGGGGGAAGGGAACGCAGGGAAAGTAGCACGTTTCTTTCTAGTTAGTAGTCATTTTACTTTTGGAGGATGATGAAATGAGGCGCCTCGGATAGGTCCTATAGGACCGGGGAACGTGTGCTTAGGAATTGCCAATCCTCTAAGCTGTATGTGAGGACCGGCCCTGCAGGATCCAAGGGTTAACTGCGGGTAATCCTGAGACGTTAACTAGAGCGTCTCGAATCGGTAAGGAGTCCTCCCTAGCCTGGACTCATGATGGAAACCCAAATTTCCAATACGACCCCGACGGATTTGATTGTATTACTAGTATTGGAGGCATAATATATGGTACCTATGCTTCCTAGGATTAATACATTGCTTTGAATTGTTTTAAAACATATACACTAATAATAGTATTAGTTACGTATTTGGCGTATTTAGCATGTTTAACCACCATAAGGTAAAACTCTATCCTCTTGGTGTGCGTTGCATTGTGTGATGGGACCTGAGTCTTATGGTGGTTCCATTTTTCAAAAGACATTGCGTGGTTGACGACTTATTTAATCATTTATTATGACACTTTAAATTATGCACGGCAGTCCCTTAGAGTAAACCCGTTCCGCGTTAGCGGCGTGGTCTTTGGATTTGCCTTATTAGTATAAGTTATTTAAGAATTCTCACACCAGTCCCACGACTGACCCATAGTTTGTTTCACCTTTTTGCAAACTTGGGTGCCCTCTCTTCTACACGGGCAGCCAAGTAGACAGGTTCATTCTTTGCTTGGAGCTTTTCTTTGAAGCTGCTTATTTTCTCTCTCTTGGATTCTGCTTGGGAGAAGAGGTGATGACTTGGAGCTTGAAGACTTTTTGTTTCTGTTGGCATCTTTTCTTTTCTTTTTAGACATCAAACTTATTTCTTTTCTGCAAACTTGTTGTAATAATCTTAGTTCTGTGACTGTGGAATTTCTGTGATTGATGACATTATATTTTTCCGCTGCCATAATGTTATTACTCTATGAATCTCCTTTGCTATATTGTATCTGTGTTCTGTTTTATTGTATTTATGTTGTATTCCAAAAATGATTTCTCCTGCTTTCACTCGTGGAAGTTTGGGGTCGTCACAACGCCAGTAAGTGAAAATCCAACTATCAATTTCATATGTAATTGTAGAGATATAAAAATAGTTTGTGCTTTAATTTTGTTAAATACATGCATCACTATATCAATACATTTTGTTTATATATGAGCAAAAGTCTAAGCAAAAGATTTGCTAACTGATAACGACCTAACGCCTAAAAAGTACATTTATTTTGTGTTAAACTACCTTAAATAATAATGAATTTCTTAAATTTTCACCCTTTCTATACAGATTTTTCAACAGTGACAAACCTAACGTTTAGTACCATATTTTCTATAAATGTCCAAGCCAAAGGTCTAATGGGAATAAAATTTCTGTTTGTGATATAACCAATATTGGAAACAGAAAATGTGCCTTAATTAACGAATCTAAGGTAAGTCTAAGGAATATAATGGTAAAAATTGTTATTACAATGAAAAATCTTTTTGCAAAAGGTATAGTCTTAGTCAAGCTCAAATAGTTAATAGCTATGATTAGCACTTTTGTGGCTACCAATAACAAAGTGTCATTCTCACGTAGCAAGCTATACATGTAAATACAAATTGCATAGCTAACTACATGTCTGTAGAAATAAGATGATGTTGCTTAAATTTTATTAGAAATTGCTACTCATGTCAGCCTATTTGTAATAGGAAATATATGATTGAATATGCATATTTTCTCTCTATATATTATGTGCAAATATGTAAACTGGGTTGAAGTAGAGGACACAATGCGAGTGGCATGAGTAGAGACTTAAAATTTAAGGTAGTCATGAGTTTTAATGTTAGCAGGAATTGTTTTAAACTGTCTTTTTGGTAAGGAAAAGACGGAATGTTTCTGTTTGCGATCGTGTTCATTTCCAGCTTACATTATCTAAGTAACTCATACGATTGTACAGATTGAACAAATTGAACAAAGGCTGAAATATGTTGTTTGAAAAGCCGCAGATATAAGAAAAGCATTAAAAGAAGGGGATGTCTGAAATCTAGACTTCTTGGTGGCGAGAAGGAGCTACCAGCAACATCAAGCTCTCCAGAAACCAGATGTATGTTTTTTACTTTGTTTTCTTATAATTTTTAAAGAAACTTTATGTTATGGGAATACTGCAAAAACAATCTATGTTGCAAGCAACTTCTTTGAACTATTGACTCAGTTTTGTGAACTTTAGCCCAACATTAGTAATATTTTCCTATGTTACAAGTTTCTTGGTTTCCTTTCCACTGTCATGTTTCTCTCTTAAAAAATTTAGGGGAAGGTAGAGTTAAGCTCTTTGCTTTGCTTTCCTTTTTAAATCATTATTTTCTATGACTTATTCTCTTTTTCGTTTTCATTATGTATGTTTTTTCTTACATAAAAAAAAGCTTTAGTCAAATCTGTCCTCCATTATTTGGTCGTCAGTCCCAGAGATGATCTTATTAGCTATAAATTTATAGTTTAGTTATAAATAAATTAGCCATAATATTCGTTAGTTTAAAATACTCTGAAGATGTATGATTTTTTTTGGAACATACTCTCTTGTATATGTATGAACATTTAAAACCTTAAAAACCAATTTAAACAGGAACCATGATTATAGAAATAGAGGAATATGTTCCTCTTACAGCGTAGTAGTTTGGGTCAGTTATGTTTGCTAGCAGCCTAAAATTTACTAGAAAATATATCTCCTTTTTACTGGCTATTTTGTAAGTAAGAGCTACCTGCAACTATAGTGCATTCTTTCCTTAGATTTTGGCTCCGAAGTTTTTGGTGATCTTCTTGCTTGCATTAGGAGCACAAATTTGCCTCTTCAGAATATTCATTTTGTGGTAAATTTCGTTTACTTCAGTAGTGTTATTAAGTTTTTATTTGTCTGCTGCTTATTTATCTATTTATTTGACAGACTTACGACAATAATCTCAGTAAGGTATGTCTACCTTTATCGTATACAATCATTATCCAATTATTGAAGTTTGCTTATAGGCAATTTATTCTATGCATGATGGAACCGAGCAGCAAACTTTTAGGCTTGCTGTTCGGAACAGCAAGCGCTTGTTGTTTGGAATAGCAATGATTGCTTGCTGTTCGGAAACACAAGCTCTTAGGCTTGCTGTTCCGGAACAGCAGGCGCTTGCTGTTCGGAACAACAATCTTGCTGTTCCAAAACAGCAAGCGCTTGCTGTTCCAAGCAGCAAGCACTTGCTGTTCCGAACAACAAGCGCTTTCTGTTCCTAAACAGCAAGCTTTAAGTGCTTTCTATTTGGAACAGTAAGCCTAAGAGCTTGCTGTTCTATTTCGGAATAGAAAGCGCTTGCTGTTCCGAATAGCAAGCACTTAAGCTTTTGGAGTGAACAACAAGTAGAACATGTAGGTTCATATATGAAATTTTATTGCAAGTGCTCTATAGAGAGATACTTTATACAAGAATGTTTTTTAATGCAGGTGGCAATAAGTAATAAAATACAACCTCATGTTTTGTTTTGGATGAAATAGGAAATATTATAATTTACAACCTCATGATAAGTAATAATATAATTTATCTCCTTTTTATCTTTCTTTTGTATTTCCACTTTGTTTCTTTGATGTTAAATATTATAATTTATCTTTGATTTTTTATTATATAACATACTTAATCATTGTTGCATGTTGAATTCTTGACATAAAGTAATGGTCAAATTTGTTTAGTACCGGCTGCTTAGTTTCTATGTCACATTAAATTATTTAATACCAACGAATTAAGGCATATTAGTCAAAATATCAAGAATCGTTATGTGCAGTAGAGCAAATAATTTGCTAGCTTTAGATGTGTTGTAAATTGATATGTAAGATACTTTTTGCATTCTTTTTAATTCAGTTCAATGTTAGGAGGGGTTGTTTTTGTCAAGCACAGGAAAAACATTCTTGACTTCCTTGAGTCTGTTTTAATTTGTTTACAATCCGTTTTTTCTGTTTCAGGGAAATCTTTGGGGAGAGGAAGGGGCAGAGGACGTGGACGAGGCCGTTAACTTTGTAATTTATTTTATTTTCCTTCGAGAATTATAGTAGTAACTAAAGATTTCTGAAATTGTTTATGGTCAGTGTTATTTTGAACAAGATTTAGTTGGTTTGTCAATGTTGTTAGCAAGATTTAGTAGCGCAATGTATTTTTTTAAAATTAGATACGGTCATGAGCCGTATCAATCTAAGAGTTTGGTACGGCTCAAAGTAGTATCAAATTTCTGAATTGATACAGCTTTGAGCCATATCAAATTCATGGATTGATACGGCTTTGAGCCGTATCAATTCATGAATTTGATACGCCTTTGAGCCGTATCAAATTCACGAATTTGATACGGCCGTATCAAAATAACAAAGATGCCATTTTTTGATACGGCTCAGAGCACTGCCAAATCGATTTTGATACGGCGCAGAGCACTGCTTAATTGGCATTTTTGGTGTTGTGAGTCCTTAATGAACTTCCTATAATAACCAACTAGCCCTAAAAAGCTTCTTACTTCTGTTGCGTTCTTAGAAATCTTCCAATCTTGGATTGCCACTACCTTTGCAGGATCCACAGCTATCCCTTCCTTAGAGACCACGTGTCCTACGAACCTCACTTCTTTCCTCCAACAATGATATTTAGAGAACGTAGCTTTGAGTTGATGTGCTCGTAGGGTCTCTAAGACTTCCCTAAGATGTAGGGCATGCTCTTCTTCGTTTCCAGATAAAATCAAGATATCGTCCACAAAGACTACCACAAACTTGTTTAGAAACTCCCTAAACACCCTACTCATTAATTCAACGAAGTATGCGGGTGCATTCGTCAAACCAAAAGGCTTGACGAGCCACTCGAAGAAACTGTCACGAGTTCTAAATGCAGTTTTATCTATGCTGTCTTCAGCCGCCCTTAGGTGATGAAATCCTATAGCCAAATCTAGCTGCGAGAAAACTGAAGCACCAACCAACTGATCGAATAAATCATCTATCCTCGGCAATGGGTGTCTGTTCTTCTTTGTGAGCTTATTCAGCTCTCTATAGTCCACGCACAATCTAAGTGAACCATCAGCCTTCGTAGCAAAAACAACTGGAGAACCCCATTCTGAAATACTTCTTCTTATGAACCCCTTCTCAAGCGACTCTTTCACTTGCTTACTGAATTTTCTTCTCTCCGTCGGAGCCATGTGGCGCACTGGTAATGCAACTGGCTTTGCATTATCTACTAGATATATTCGAAAGTCTATCTCATGCCTCGGGG
This sequence comes from Allium sativum, assembly GCA_030737875.1. Classification (NCBI taxonomy): domain Eukaryota; kingdom Viridiplantae; phylum Streptophyta; class Magnoliopsida; order Asparagales; family Amaryllidaceae; genus Allium; species Allium sativum. The sequence goes on from CM060925.1 coordinate 278,443,596, forward strand.
GTATATCCCGAACTTCCTCGAAGACGTCACCATATTCACGGACCATACGAACGGATTCCAAGTTATCATTGGATGCGTCAAGAGATTCTGGGTAGCTAAACATCACTGGACCTCTAGGGTCACAAGAAATATTAAGGGTCTTTCCATAACGAGTCAACAATCTAACTACCCATCTTTCACAGTCTAGGATGGCACTGTATCTATCTAGCCAATCCATGCCTAGAATCAAGTCGTAGCCCATGAAGCCAAGAACGAAGGCGTTGCATTCAAACCCAACGCCCAAGATAGAGACTCTCTAATCCCGACAAATCATCGAAAGATGACCCGAACCACCAATAGGATTTGAGACTACTATGGGATCCGTAACTAGCCTAGTATTTAGGTGCAGTGTTTTAACTAACGAAGCAGATATAAACGAGTGTGAAGCGCCAGAATTCAAACAAGCTTCGAACATGATGATCAAAAAGAAAAACCAAACTTCCAACCAAGATATTTCTACCTCTATCAGGTATGCCAACCGTGATGGAACGCGTCTGCCCTCCAGAAGATCCTGTACTTTGTCCTTACCTTTGCCTTTTGCTTCTTTGGACGATCCTAATAAGATTTCTTGTTTCTCCGTAATGATAACAATTAGTCTTCTTATTCTTTCTAACGTGTTTATTTAAGTAGTCAGGTATTCACAAGTGTGGTCCTTCCTTTTCTCTTGGCCCCTTGTTATCCTTACCGCCTTTCTTTGGATCTACTTTCTTATCGTGTGTCCTATCCATGTCTCTCCTGCAAATTCTCCATTCGTGACCTCCAACCAAAATGAGGCTTCGTACTTCATTAACCAAGCAGCTAATTGAACCTTCCTCCCATCGTCAATCTTAAAGGTACCAATAAGTCCTCCGCTTCCTTCTAGCTTTGACAAACGTCCCAGTCCTATGAAGCAGTTTTCCTCCCATCATACGGAAGTACTTACATATCTTAGGAAAAACGACTATACGTGGAGGAAGAAATTCAAAAAGGAAAGAGGAAGAGATTTAAAATGGAGAATCGAAGGAAAGATATATGGCTCTTAGGGGTTATGTTTTTCAAAATAAACTTTTCCCTTAAAAATACTATTCTTAAAACATATTTTTGAAAGTATTTCTTTATAAAAATGCTTTTGAAAAACAGTTTTTCAAAATCTCATATCTGTTCTGGTAACCTTCAGCTCTGATACCACGTGTAACACTCCACGTCCAATAATGTCACTCTCAAAGGGAATGCATTAACTTTCATGGAGTATTATTGGTGTATAGAACAGAATATAACAAGACAAATACATACATTGGTACTTGAAAAATTAAAACAACTTTTATTGCAGCAGAGAAATAGTTTGGTTACATCAAAAACCAACAATAAAACCAAGTACACTTAATATCCATCTTGACAAATTGTTTTCTGAGTACATAAAGTAAAATAGCATAACCCTAACATAAGTAGCCATAAAAGAGATAAGCTGAACTTTACTTTCAACAATCTAAGCACTTCCAAAAGAGAGAAAAAGAGATCCAAATCAAGCTCCACTAGCACTGGTCCCACCTTAAGAACCTGGAGGGAGAAAAGGAAAAAAAGAGGCGAAACAAAGAGGGTCAGACATAAAGTCCGGCGAGTCCAATAACTTTAACAATATAATTATTAAAGTAATTAGGATAAGGCATAAACTAGTAAGACAAGGAAAGACTGTGAAGCAAATGGACAAGACAAAACAAACAAGAGAAATATGCTGGCGTTAATCGCGCTCCTAATCTCTATAGGATAACTAAGGTACTGCATCAATACTAGTCACCCTAAAAGTTGATCCTGCCTACTGAACAAAATAATAATAATAATGGTAGTTTCGTGTACCCCTAGTTGTCTTCATAGGTGATGCATGCTCCAATCTCCACTAGTTGTACCCACTACCCTCCTCATTCTAATTACAACATTTATTCATAATATGGTAGTTGTACTCTTAGTTGTCTTCATAGGCGTCGCCTGCTCTTATCTCCACAAGTCGCAGCCACTACCTTCCCCATTCGATCGGCTCCTTAACTCGTAGATACCCGTGCTGGTCCCACAGTGAGGTGTATCACTCCCTAAAGTGGCAACACGATACCACTCAAGATGCACGGCTTATACCTACACGATGCAACAACGTCTTACCTACCACCCCGGGCCCACGCACGTACATGACCCCGTTGGATTTGCATTGCCACCGCTAACCCGTTTTGACCTATTACAATCAAACCTAGTAAGCGAGTCCCGTCCTCGATCCAGATCGAGCTCACTTAGAGACAAAATGGGTTACTGGTTGAAAAGGGTCCCCACACTTGACACAAGCTTTCCACCTATGCTTGGTCCCCACTAGGATTTCCCACTTAACCCCCTCTTATTCATGTCTTCTTACATGTTTCAACTTTGTTAAGTGTTTATAGTTATATCCCACATGTCACCCATGTTACCCACTTATCAAATCAACATGTGTTATTGGTTAAGCTTATCTTAACCCTACCCGCTTATCAGATCAATATATATATATATATATATATATATATATATATATATATATATATATATATATTGGTTAAGCTGGTCTTAACCCTATCTACTTATATATTATTGGTCAAGTTGGTCTTAACCCTATCCACTTATATATTATTGGTTAAGTTGGTCTTAACCCTACCCACTTTCAGATCAATATGTATTATTGGTTAAGCTTGTCTTAACCCTATCCACTTATCAGATTAATATATATTATTGGTTAAGCTGGTCTTAACCCTACCCACTTATCAAATTAATATATATTATTGGTTAAGCTTGTCTTAACCCTATCCACTTATCAGATTATTAGTTAAACTTGTCTTAACCCTATCCACTTATCATGTTTTATGTATATTATATATATATATATACATATATCGTATGACATGTTTTACTTAATTTATGATATCTTAGTTCACAAATACATTGGTTAAGAGAATAACTTCCTAAGTATCAACCCCGAAGACCGAAATCAACATCAGATTGGTACTCATAGAATTACTCAACTCAACCAAACTTCTGTTTGTCATTCATATTCGTCTCTGATCTGCATTAATTAATTATTAATGCACATACCACCCACATTAAGTCGACTGCTTATGGCTGCTGGATATGCTGGGCAGTTCCGGGCGGACTTCCACCCCAAGCCAGACTTAACCTCGTGTCTAAGCATCTTTTAATTATGCCTACGACCTCCCACATTAGTCTGCCGTTTGCGGTTGCTAGATGTGTCGGGCGGGTCCGGGCAGTCATATACCACAAACGAGTCTAACCTCGTGTCTTAGGCATTTATTACGCATTTAATTTATGCCTTTGACCTCTCACGTTAGACTAGCATTTGTGCCTGCTGGATTTCCCAGGAGGGGGGGGTCCGGGCAGTCTTATACCACAAACGAGTCTAACCTCGTGTCTTAGGCATTTGTTTTTACAAATTATTATTCAACCCCAATTTGAATTAATATCCCTATTTCAGATTGTCAATAACTTCCAATTTTAATCCATGTCCACAATTGTCACTTAAATTATGTCCATAGTTTTCAGGTATATAAATTATACCAATTAATGTCTCAAATTAATTATATGCCTTTAAAGCCATTTTATGCCAATTCACAATATGTATATTTAATATTTTTCCATTGTCCCACGCCGTTTGTACGTTTAATATGAAATATGTTAGACTTGCAAATAGTCTAACTCATAAAAAGAAAAGAAACATCACAACTTTCATAGCACATAAAATAGATCTAACTTACGAATAAGAATTATTACATAAGTTTGCATAGCCAATAACTTGCATAGGCAATGAACATATAGAACGTAAATTTGCATAAACTACCTTGGATCTAAATATAGATCTAAACATGAAATTGTGAACTTGCATATATGAATATGGGTTTCACCTAAACTTGCATATGTGAATATGGTTTTCACCTAAAATTGCATATGTGAATATAGGTTTCACCTAAACTTACATATGGATTCCTACAAACTTGCATATGAATTTAAACATGTAAACTAATATCACATGTTTTACATATAAACTAGCATATGTATATAATTGATTCACATATAAACTTGTGTATAATTCGCATACAGACTTGCATAAGATTCACATACAAACTAGCATATGTAAAAACATATTTGCATAAGATTCACATACAAACTAACGTATGATTTACATCCCAAGCTTGCATATAAACTGATGTCATAAAATGAATCAAGTTAAAATTATGTGATTGGACATATGAATTAGATCTACTAACACAAGTTAACAAAACTGTCATATGTTCACCAATAAATGATAACAAAGGTAAGCAACATCACATGATTCAACAGACATGTTCTCATCGTCCTAATTATAACTCATCATACTTAATTTATTAATTATTTTGTGAAAGAAATTGTACTCACAAAGACGGATTAGAGAAGAGAATAATTCGTTCGTCGTTTGTATTAGAAACCTGACTTGCAATCCCTAACCTTTTAAGAAGAAGAACTATTCGAGCAGCAGCATGGAGGCTAAGAGACTAATTTAGTTTAGGTTTAGAGCTTGTGTCTATGCATGCTTTTATAGAAGTTTAAATCAATATAAGCCGTTAGATTATCATAGGAGCAATCACAACCGTCCAGACTAGATAAAGTTATCTGGAATTGCCACTTATGCCCTAGTGACTCAACAACAAGTCAGAAAGGACTCAGCAACAAGACAGAATCGCCACAGTCCAGATCTACCCGAGGGGGTAGGTCGATCCCCAGGTTGACCCCCTGGTCGACCTGTATAGGGGAGGTCGACCCCCTGGTCGACCTGGCCTAGGGCGGGAAAAATCCCTCCGTGCCTGTTTCTTCGTTTGAATTCGAATTTTGAATTTTTATCTGAATTTTTTTTATTTTTTTTTTATTTCTAAAAATTTTGAGGGCCATAACTCCCTCATACGAAGTCCGATTTACGAAAACTTGGAATCTATTCCAAGCAGAATTTCGAGATAAACGCAATGGCGTAACCCGTTTTCCTTAATTCTTACTTTAACAATTAAATATTCTTTAATTCATTCTTTTAATAGTCACAGAAAATTCAGGGTGTTACACCCATCCAATCAGAGTCTACATTGACCAGCCACTACGACAGGTCCTACAAGGATCTGAATCATCTAGGCCACTTTTGATGTGGAATGTAGAACTAAGCCAATTCTAGATTACTTCCATTCCCCGTCGAGCCATCCTCGGACACGCCCTCACAGATTTCATAGCGGAGTTCACAATTCCAGAACATCCTTTTCCAAAACACATCGAAACTTCTAGACATTCAATGGACACTATTCGTAGATGGATGCTTAAACAATCAGTGTTTTGGCGCCGAAGACTTGTTTTTTACTCCTGAAGGATGCTCGATCTGCTATGCTCTTCCCTGCCACCCATAACGATGCAGCATACGAGGTCTTGATTGCTAGATCGAGGATTGCAATCAAACTTAGCATTAAGGCTCTCCAAATTTACTCCGACTCATAGCTCTCTTACACCAGGTGTAGGGAAAATATAGAGTCAATGGAGCATAACTGGCTCCCTACCTCGCTCGGTCCGTGAACTTCTCACCAAACTCGACCACAACATCATCACCACATCCCTCGAGAAATAGAATGAGAAAACTGGTTCCTTAGCCAAGCTGGCAAACTCTGGGGATGCGCAACTCTTGGGGCTAGCCTCAGTCGAAGTACTCGACTCTCCGAGCATCGATCAGATGCAAACTTATTCAGTCTCAACGCCGAAGATAGATCTTCAGCCCCAGTCTTCGATGGCGGTAGTAATAAACTACTTGAAAAATGGAATCCTCCCTGAATGATACAAGGAAAGATGAGCACTCATTTGCAAATATATCGCTACATCATTCAGGATGGAATCGAAGGGATTCTCTGTTCCATTACTCCGGTGTGTAACCCACAACGATGTCAATCTTGTGCTGCTGGACGTGCATGAAGGCAAGTGCAGTGACCACACTGGGGGGCTAACTCTGGTGAGGAAGAATCTCAATTATGGTTACTTCTGGCCTATACTCGATCAAGATGTGACAGACTATGCCCGCAAGTGCGACAAATGTAAGAGGTTTTCCAAGATCCCCAGAGCCCCATGTACCGAGTTATCATAAATGGCCAGTTCCTGGCAATTCTCCATGTAGGGAATATATATCATCGGAACTCCTCCAATGGCCAGAGGAAGTGCACGATATGCTATCGTTGCAGTTGATTACTTCACCAAATGGAACGAAGCTAAGGCTCTCACTACAGTTACCACTAATAAAGTAATCAACTTTGTCATTCGCAACATCATTTCCCAATACATAGTCCCCTAAACTATCATCTTCGACAATGGGACCCGATTCAAGAGTGATAAGTTCAAGGCCTTTTGCCAACGACACAACATCGAGAAGAGATTTTCAGCAATAGCTCATCCTCAAGCCAATGGACAAGTCGTGGCTGTCAATAAAGTGATTAAATCCATCATCAAGTAGCGTCTAGAAAAACCCGGAGGCTTATGTGTAGATGAGCTCCCTCTGGCCCTTTGGGCCTACCAGACCACCCATATGTCAAGGACTAGTCATACTCCTTCCGCTCTCGCCTATGGATCTGAAGTCGTCATTCCCGTTGAGCTTAAACTCCAATCTCATCGAGTCACTTACTTTGATCCAAAGACCAACCAAGATCTTCTCTTAGAGACACTTGATTTACTCGAAGAGAAAAGAGACGAAGCAGAACTCAGTGCCACTGCTCAACAACAACTGGTCATCCAGTACTTCAAATCCGGAGTCCATCCAAAGAACTTCGACATTGGGGACCTCATCCTAAAATGTATCTTTCCTACGCCGACTGGTTTCAGTCTTCGCTGGGATGATCGGTACGTCATACAACAGAGGTTTGGAGACAGAACCTTCAAGCTAACGACCATTTATGGTACCGAACTCCCAAGGGCATGGAATAATGAACGTCTCTACTGCTACATCATATAGCTTAGTGTACAGATCTACTACTTCCCAACAATGTTTGGTTTTATGCAAATTCAAGGCATTGTAAAGAAAGGCCACAACCACCAAAGTTATTAGTAAAGATAGTTTCGAATGTCTATGTTCTTGGTGTGTTTACTTTCTACGTAGTATGTTTAAGCAAATATTACAACCGACTTGCACACACGAAAACAAAACACTGGGTCAATGGCTTGAAATCGGCAATTGGTCCCCAGACTCGAGTTTTGAGCCAACGATGAGACAGAGTATAAATAACTCTGACTCGAGCCTCGAACCAACGACGAGGCCGAGTATAAATAACTCGAAATGCTCATTCACTTGAGTGTCGAACCTTGTCCCTGAGTCTTCGGGCTTGGGGGTAGACCATAGCTAAACGAGTGTGACATCGACCGCTCGTTCAGCTCTATCCGAATCGAAGGGTTCATCAATGACATCCATGCCTTCTCGTGACTCAGGACCAACGACCTCAGTTAGGTCTTGAGAAGGAAGACACCAAACTCGAGCTCTGCCCAACTCAGAACTCCCGACCAAGGGAAACCCTGAGAACGGAGTCGACACAGACAACCTTCCTACAAATTGGGGTCCCTAGAGCGAAGCCATAGAAAATGTTTTCTTAAGTGTAACAAAAAGTATGTTTGTGAAAGTGTAGAAACTAGAAAGCATAGACGAACATTTGAACACTTAATTCAAAATGTGATGTAAGAAAGGTCAACCATTACTTTCATTCACAACCAAATGCAAACTACATAAATCAATCTATCTTTCTTTCTAATGACATGGTGTACATGAAAATAACATCATGCCTCCAAATGCGAGGGCCATACTCACATATCCTATCGGTTTACATAAATAAAAGATATCTATGACAATCGCTTGGGCAGTTCGCCCTATTCCACATCCTCCTCCGTCTCCTTCTCTTTCTTCTTCTTGCTCGTGTCACCGCTCGAGGGATCATCGCCTGTGCTCTTCTTCTTCTTGGAGCCGCTGCCTCCTTTTCCTTTCCTCCCCTTGGACGGAGCAGATAAATTGAGGGTTGCCAACAGAGTCTCTTCCTCATCATCATTGCCACTCGTAATCTCTGTGATTTCCTCGTCTTCGGGCAGGATCGATTTCAGAGGCTTGTGAGTGGCTTGGCTTGAGATTATGAGCATTGTCAGTGTGCCCTCTTCTATTTTCTACCAAGACTTCATAGCCTCTTTTTGCTGTGCCGCCTTTCCAACCTTGAGCTTTTTACCTCAACCTCATGTAGCTTCTTCCAAGCGTCGTCAGCCCTCTTCTTAGTGGCCTCAACATTGGTTGCCTTCTTCCGATCTTCAGCCATTTTAGCCACAACCTGCTGCTCGGTCTTCTTCCTGGCCTTTATCAGTGCTGTTTTCCAGGCCAGCTAATCTGACACCCTCTTCTCCTCTACCTCCTCAGACTTGGCATGCAATTGAGCTCTTTGTACTTCGACTAGCCCGCACATTGTATGCTCGCCCACCTCGACCTCCCCGTCCATTTCTGCTTCCACCTGTCCTTCTTGCCTATCTCCTCCTATCATTAACCTGAAAAATCCTAAATCAGCCTCAGAAAGTGTGAACTCCGTACCACCTCCTTCTCCCGACTACTCCGCAAAAATTTCCACTCCTGCTTCGAGCTGTGTCGGTCCAAAGTCTATGGTCACTTCTACTCTGGAGGGTCCTGCATGTGGAAGAGATGGGCTAATTAATCTACCTCACCTCCATGTTACTATACTTCTAAGCGCTCGTGAGAATACAAATTTACCTACAAACACTTGAGAAGCAGCTACAACAGGCAAAATAATCCCACCTGTCAATGGAGGGAAACTCCCTAGTCCCAACCCTAGTGGGATTATATTTAGCTTTGACGGGGGCGAGGACCCGCAGGCCACTTGCAAAGGCGAATGACATAGCTTGATGTTGCAAAGAACTACCTCCAATGAACTCATGGGTAATGACCAAATAATCAGGGACACCATCTTCCCCTTTGCAACAGTAAGCTCCAGCTTCCTTGCCCTCTCAGCATCCTCTCTCAACAACTGTCTTCCCTCTTGTAGAACAAGACGTTCTTTCGTATCCAAGTGTGAGAACGTGAACTCGATTTCATCCATTGCTTCTGCCTTCTATAGGTCAGCCTCATACTCTAGCAGCCTATCCCATGCCTTTTCCAATGTTCAGGAGGAATCGTCAACCTCGCGGTACTTAAGCTCTTTAACGTACATTCCCTAGACATATGGCTCTAGATCCAACTCCGCCTAAGCCTCAGCATCCTTAATAAAGTTCCTGAGCTCCCTCACCTCTTTATCATGCTTTGTCCTAATCCTATCCATCTGGATCAACACCTTTTTATTTGTATCCTCCGCTTTCTCCTTATCTTTTATGGCCTCCTACAGCTGCCTCCTTAGCTCACCATTTTCCTTTATGAGCCTTTAGGCCTCCTCGTTCTCAGCTTTCAGCCTTGGGTTCTCCTTCACCAAGGCCTCATTATCCTTTGGAGTTGGTGCACTCTTTCAGTTTTGAGTTCTCTTTTTTAAGCTTTGTGTTGTCACTCGTCACTTAGGCCACAGTATTCTTGAAAGTTGTATAAGCGTGATGTGCCTCTCTCTCCAGACTCTCGTAGTTCTCCTTCAATTCACTTGTTTCATCCATAGAGAGTTAACATATAAGCATGTTGCTCGTACGCATAAAAATAGTTATAGTCAAAAGACTTGTCAAACTTAATTCCTCATCCCAGTTCTGGACACTCTGTTGCTTGTCCTTGACAGTTTGCTTCAAATTCACAATCTCCACTTTCTATTTACAGACCAGCTCCAAGAGATTCCCAACATATTTTTGAATTCCTTGCATTGATGATAGGCAGCGTGCATCTTTTTCCACACAAAGTCGTGATACTTGCGAGGGATTGGACTGATGTTTGGTATCCATTTCAACTCCTCAAAATAATGCTTGAGAAAGAGTTCTTTCACGATGGCGTTTGTCTCTTCGGGAGTGCGTGTTGAAGCCTCCGACCCTTCCATTGACATGCCGGTCTTCGATTTCATGTGGTCTACTTGTAGTGCAACTTGGCTAGTGGACTCATGAAAAGGCACTGCCTGCGGGGCATGAAGAGGAAGTGTTGAAATTCGCTGCCTTGTGCCTATAGTCTCAAATCTTGAGTCTGTCCCCGAAGTTCGAGCAATAAGTGGGGGGACTTCAAGTGTCTTAGTGGTCGATAATCACCGCCGCGACCAATGGAGCTAGAAGAAGATCATGGAAAATCACTCGTCTTCTTAAAAGCACTTATTATCGAGCTCTTTGTGGCCGTCGACTTCCAGAATCATGACCTTGATGTCTTCCACTGCTGCTATCTCGTACCAAGTCACCTACACATGACAGATTCAAAATTAGAATCAAACACCCTGTACACACAAACAAATTCTATGGTTATGCAGTGTTGATGAGTGTAAGCCCTAAGTTCACTCTCCACAGACCAGATTGAGGCCCACTCGGAGGAGTTATCTCCCCAATAGTAAGCGTTAAACTTCCAAAGCTTGTGCCGCTAGGCCAAGACAAAGGAAAATCAATGGGACTGTAACGACCTGCATTCTACGCATCATAGGATCGTAGAATATTTGATTCTGTCACATACGAAGTCGTATGGTCATGTAACTTTGGGAGACGACTATTAGGGTCATTTCCCATGTTCATGATTTTTCCCGATTTTTAAATGACCATTTTACCCCTAGTTGGTACTGTTTTGGCCATAACTTTTGACTGGGAAGGAATTTTGACCTGAAACCACTTCCATTGACTCCGGATGATGGTTTCTCTTTCTGTAGAGTGGTCATAATAGCCAAACGGACTCACCGTTTGGGAGATATGGCTGAAACAAGTTTCAGATGGTGAAAAACAGCTTAATTGGGCTTAACCGGGTGATTAACAGCTAGGCCCAAAGGGGAATTTCGGGATTAGGATTCTAAAAGGGCTGCTAGGGTTTGGAGAATACCTTTTTCTCATTTTTCAGCCGTCACTATTCATTCCTCTTAACCTAGCCATGGCCTCCACCCTCTAAATCTCTTCAAAACATCTCTTAATCACTTTCTAATTGAAGATTAGGCTTAGCAAACATCAAATCAAGGAGTATTAGCACGAGAACCGAGGTAGAGCTGCTGTGTAAGATTGGGAACAGCGCCAAATCAGAGAATATTTCAGTTTTGGGGTTTTAGTGGTGGCAAAGGTGAGTGATTAGCTTGCTTTTACACTAATTATGGTTAATTATGGGTAATTAGTGAAGATTAGCGAATTTATACATTAATAAATTCTGGAAAAATTCCTAAAATTCTATAATGATGTTTCATGGCTCTGATAAAAATTTGGGCTAATTTGGATAAGTTTTGCTAATTGTATGCATAATCACGGTTAAGAAGGATTAAGGGGAAAACATGGGTTTCTGGGTATGTTTGATCTAAAGTATTTCATGTAAATGATGTTTTAATGTTTGTGATTTATTCTATATGTTGTTACTGCTGTTTGGAATGTTTTGTAATGTCATAGGAAGTTTAGAATGGTTGAAAACGCCGTCGTTCAGCGAAAATAGCTTGCTGGAAAAAGTTGCAGATTTTCAGAACCGGTTAGGAAGAACACCCGATCCGAACCGGATAGGAGGAGGAGATCCGATCCGAACCGAATAGGAGGAGGAGATCCGATCCGAACCGGATAGGAGGAGTAGATCCGATCCGAACCGAATAGAAGGAGGAGATCCGAACCGAACCGGATAGGAGGAGACACCCGAACCGAACCGGATAGGAGGAGACACCCGAACCGAACCGGATAGGAGGAGGAGATCCGATCCGAACCGAATAGAAGGAGGAGATCCGAACCGAACCGGATAGGAGGAGACACCCGAACCGAACCGGATAGGAGGAGGAGATCCGACCCGAACCGGATAGAGGAGGAGACCCGAACCGAACCGGATAGGAGGAGGATGCCCGAACCGAACCGAATAGGAGGAAGAGACCCGAACCGAACCGAAGAAGACCATAACCCGAGATGCAAAGGTAGTCCAAATGGAAAGTTTGTACCAAGGATTCAGATGGGAATCAACGAGTTAACTTCATGATTGGGCTTTGCTGCGGGACGTGTGCTAAGGGGCTGTCGATGTCTGTAACTTTGGATCACTATGTATAGGGGGTACGTGAACGGATTCAGGGCCACAGTGGTCTAGGTATGACTAAAAGAGCTATAGACCAATGAAGTGGGGTCATTTGTAAAGGTTTAGTCATGACTCCATGGGGTAAGCTTGGTGGTAGCAGTAGTTGTACAAGCCGAACTCCGTCACTACTTCGATGGGTCTAGTGGTTGAAAGCGGTATACATCGTATGCTTTATGCACTGAGTGAGAGATGAGAGGATGGTTGCCATGATTGAATTGTTTGCTATCCCTATGACATGCACACCCCCACCCCCGTATTTCTTTACATCATATGTTGATGGCACCTTAGAGTATTGTACAGTATGTAGTGCTAACTCTTTGGTTGCAGGTCCAGGTTCAGGTATGGTTTAGTATACCTGTTATTGTTCTGTTTAGCTGCTTATCGCTCATACCAGACTTTTTGTCTGACCCAGAGTTTTATGTCTCTTCTTATTACTCTGGGTGCTCACACGAGCAGACTAGAGACAGGTTAGTTGGTGATGCACGGGTAGATGATCCGGAGACGAGCAGGAGGCTTTCACGTAATATATATATATAGTATTCTCCCTGTATTGTCGAAGATCACTGCTTGGGCATTGGTGGTGCATCTTCCACTTTAGCTTTCTTTTGTTTAGAGACAGTAGGTTTTGAAAAGTTGTAATAAGCTGTATTTGGATTTCCGCTGCTCTGATGTTGACATTTATTATTAGTTATCAGCTTATACACTGTCTCACCTGTTTTATGTCAAGTATGCTATTATTATATTTTATTCCATGCGCTGTGAGACATTCTACAGGTTCCTTGATTAGTTCATTCTCTTCTTTCCTTTCTCCTGACGACCGTCCCGTGCTAGTCGGGCATGTGTACAGCGCACTTTTGGAGGAAATGCAGGCTGGTGCGGGGTGGGCCGTCACACTTGGTATCAGAGCTCTAGGTTGCATAGTTAACCTAGGGAAGTTATCAGGGAGAGATAATATACGTATACGAGAGAGCGTATTTGTGATTACTTTGGTTTTTAAAAGCTATATATATACTATTACTAGTATAAGGATGAAGTCGTACTGCACTAGCACCACTATGGAGTCGTTAATCGTTTCTTTTTTTAGATTGACGATGAGCCAAGATACTAGAGGTGCTGGTAGGGGAGCCAATAATGGGAATGCTACTGACATGAGGACAATGTTTACTGACCTCATGAGAGAGATGCTTAGAGACGTACGGAGGGCAGCTCCCAATGGTGGAAATGATGGTGGTCCAATAGTGCAGGCGCCAAGAGTCGACTTCGCCAAGCTGAATAAGGATTATACTAGCCTTGGTGGGAAGCCTTTCCATGGAACGGAGTCGGCCACAGATGTTCAGGATTGGTTGGATAGTTGCGAACGTATCTTCGAGGATTTGGGTATCGAGGATGCAATGAAGAGAAGGCTAGCGTCCCGTCAGCTGCAAGGGCGGGCAATGAATTGGTGGAATGCTATAAAGGCAGCTACTCCCGAAGATCAGGTTACTTGGGAGCAGTTTAAGGCTCGCTTTAGCGAGAAGTTCATTCCGGCTGCTCAGAAGTCAGTGCTGTTTAAGAAATTCTTGGAGCTCAAGCAGAATGGCAGAGCTGTCTCGGAGTATATTGCCGAATTTGACACTTTGTCAAAATATGGGTTATCTCTTATTGATACTGCCGAGAAAAAGAATGAGAAATTCATAACTGGTTTGGATCAGTACTTGGGGGAAAGACTTATTAACCACATCGATGAGTCATTTGAGTCGATTGTAGGGAAAGCATTGAGGTCAGAAAGTCTCTACCCTAAGCCGAAGAATGAGGTTGCGTCCGCAGGTGAGCCAAAGCCACAAGCAAGCGGTGAAGGCAAGGGTGGTTCCCAGAATAAGAGAAAGCAGAACCAGACTAAGGATGGCCAGAAGAAAAAGAATAAGCAAGATGTTGAGTGCTTCAGCTGTGGTAAGAAGGGCCATTATGCTAGTAATTGTCGGGCCAAGCCAGCGGATAGGAAGTGCTTCAATTGTGGCCAATTGGGACATCACAAGGACAAGTGTCCGCAACCCCCTAAAGAAAAGCAAATGGTGAAAGCCTACGCTCTTAATGCTATTCCTTCTTCGTCGAATGCCCCAACTGCGGCAGAGAAGGGAAAGAATGTCGTCATTCAAGGTATGCTTTCCGTTTATGATGTTCCCGTTAGAGTTTTGTTTGATACCGGAGCTTCCAGTTCTTTCATATCTAGTGACCTAGTAGATAGGTTGGGATTGGAGCCCGAGATTGTCGATAGACCTTGAGTAGTGACGAACCCGATTGGTGGTTCTACTAGCCTTAGCATGATTTGTCGTAACATGGTCTTATCGAGTCATGGATGCATGTTTGTTTGTGATTGTTTTGTTTTGGGTTTTACTGGGTTTGGCATTATTTTGGGAATAGATTGGCTCTGAAGATACGGGGTGGTGGTAGACTGTGAGGGCTTTTTGGTGACAGCTAGAGCTGATGATGGGCGGAGGATAGTGTTTGGTGGTCTACCCAGTGAGGGGGTATTGGCTAGTTTTCTAAACTCCCTTGACATTCCACATAGTGAGTTGTCAGGTTTGCCCGTGGTTGGCCAGTATCCGGATGTTTTCGAAGAAGTGACCGGACTTCCACCACACCGAGAGATTGAGTTCCGTATTAATTTGGTAAAAGATGCCAGACCTATAGTGATGCCACTTCGTCGTATGGCACCAAGGGAGCAGCGAGAGCTCGAGGTGCAAATCAGCGATCTTTTGAAGAAGGGATTTATCAGAAGGAGTGTCTCTGAATGGGGAGCACCAGTTGTGTTTGCTACCAAGGCGGATGGTTCCCTTCGTTTGTGTGTAGACTACCGCGAGTTGAACAAGGTGACGAGGAAGAATAAGTATCCTCTCCCGCGGATAGATGATTTGTTCGATCAGTTGAGTGGCGCGAGAGTGTTCTCCCAGTTGGATCTCGCGACAGGTTTTCATCAGCTTAGAGTGGAAGCTGAGAGTATAGCTAAAACGGCATTTCGAACGCCGTTTGGATTTTATGAATGGTTGGTTATGCCATTTGGGCTGACTAATGCCCCGGCATATTTTGTGGATCTTATGAATAGGGTATTCAGAGATCAGTTGAATAAGTCTGTTCTTGTGTTCGTGGATGATATTTTGGTTTACTCAAGGAACGAGGAAGAACACAAGGAACATTTGAGGACAGTGATGGAGGTGTTGAGGAAACACCAATTGAAAGCAAAGTTTTCTAAGTGTCACTTCTGGAGGAAGGAAGTGAGATTCTTGGGCCATGTTGTTTCAGAAAATGGTATCGCCGTGGATCCTGCTAAGGTGGCTACGGTGCAAGATTGGTCTACGCCCAAGAATGCAACAGACGTAAGAAGTTTCTTGGGATTAGCGGGATATTATCGTAAGTTTATCCAAGGCTTCTCCAAGATAGCAGCACCGTTGACTCAGTTGACAAAGAAGAATCAAGCTTTTGTTTGGAACGAAAGGTGCGAGGATGCATTCAAGAGTCTAAAAGAAAAGTTGACAAGTGCACCAGTGTTAGTCATTCCCAAGGGGAGTGAAGAGATGACAGTATATACAGATGCTTGTGGTACCGGACTAGGTGCTGTGTTGATGCAGGGTGGTAGGGTTGTAGCTTATGCAAGCAGGCAATTGAAACCACATGAGAAGAGATATCCTATCCATGATTTGGAATTGGCAGCGATCGTATTCGCATTGAAGATGTGGAGACATTATCTCTTGGGAGAAAGATTCGAGCTGTTTACTGATCATAAGTCGCTGAAGTATCTTTTCTCTCAAAAGGATTTGAATCTTCGTCAGCAGAGGTGGTTAGAGTTCTTAGCTTCATATGATTTCGACATCGCATATACACCGGGAAAGGGCAATGTCGTAGCCGATGCGTTGAGTCGAAGACATGCCAGTTTAAGGGCTATGTTCCTTGAATGGAAGCAACTGGAGTATATCGCGGGGTTTAATTTCAGACCAAAGTGCGAATTGGACCCAGAGATGTTAGCAAGTTTGACGATCAGACCCACTTTAATTGAGCAGATCGGCTCTAGTCAGAGGGACGATCCTAACCTATTGGAAATCATCTCCAAGTTAGAGATGGGTATCGATGAGGAGATGAGCAAGTATGGGTTTGATCAAGATGGATGGCTTAGAAAGAATGGAAAGCTCGTTGTACCCAATGTCAATGGATTGAGAGATGAAGTGCTTAGAGAATGTCATCACTCAAAACTGACTATACACCCCGGTGGTAATAAGATGTATCGAGAAATGAGACAGACTTACTACTGGGAAGGAATGAAAAGACATGTTGGGGAGTTTATATCGAAATGCATGAATTGCCAGCTAGTTAAAGCCAAGCAAAAGAAGCCTAGTGGGTTGTTACAGCCATTAGAAATTCCCGAATGGAAATGGGAGCAAGTCTCGATGGATTTCATTGATGGTTTACCAAGGACTAGATCGGGACATGATAGCATTTGGGTGATTGTGGACCGATTAACCAAAAGTGCAAGATTTATACCAGTCAGATCGACCAGAACGGCAGCTAAGTTAGCAGAATTGTATATGAAGTGGGTAGTGAGATTCCATGGAGTACCTAAAAGCATTGTGAGTGACCGAGACCCGTTGTTCACTAGTGGGTTTTGGAAGAGCTTACAAGAAGCTCTAGGGTCAGAGTTACATCTCAGTACCGCATATCATCCTCAGACCGACGGTCAGACGGAGAGGGTGAATCGTATTTTGGAAGATCTCTTGAGAGCATGTATATTAGATTTTGGTGGATCATGGGATGACCATTTGCATCTAGTAGAGTTTGCATATAATAATAGCTACCAATCCAGTATCGGTATGGCTCCGTTTGAAGCTTTGTATGGAAGACCGTGCAACTCACCATCATGTTGGATAGAGACTGGCGAGAAGTTTATGCTTGGACCAGATGTGGTGAGGGAAACTTCAGATAAAATCAAGACCATTCAACAACGAATGAAGGCTGCCCAAGATAGGCAGAAGAGTTATGCTGATAAGAGGAGAAGAGACTTAAAATTCTCCGTTGGCGACTTGGTGTTTGTCAAGATTTCTCCGTTGAAGAGCGTAATACGATTTGGCAGGAGAGGCAAGTTGGCACCAAGATTTGTTGGCCCATTCCCTGTTCTTGAACTAATCGGGAATTTGGCATATAGAATTGACTTACCAGAGAAGATGGCAGGAGTTCATAATGTATTTCATGTTTCCCAACTAAGGAAGTTCGTTCATGGCTCAGACATGACTATTTCACCTGATCAGTTAGAGGACTTCGAAGTAGAACCCGAGGCGGTTGGGAACCGCAACCCGGCCCGTATTGTTGAACACGACATGAAGCAACTTCGAAGGAAGGCGGTGAAGCTAGTCAAAGTTCAGTGGGGCGAGGACGAGAATGATTGTACTTGGGAGACAGAGGAGAACATTAGGAAGACACACCCAGAACTCTTTGTCTGGTAAGATTTTGACTTCGATTTAGTTTTCCGCTTGCTAGGATAGGCTTGTTTGCTTGTTTTGCATGTTTGATTGTTGTATGTGGTTGTTAGGCATGCGGGATCCTTTGTATGTTTTGGGTTAAGGAATTTCGGGGACGAAATTTCTTAAGGGGGGGAGAGTGTAACGACCCGCATTCTACGCATCATAGGATCGTAGAATATTTAATTCTGTCACATACGAAGTCGTATGGTCATGTAACTTTGGGAGACGACTATTAGGGTCATTTCCCATGTTCATGATTTTTCCCGATTTTTAAATGACCATTTTACCCCTAGTTGGTACTGTTTTGGCCATAACTTTTGACTGGGAAGGAATTTTGACCTGAAACCACTTCCATTGACTCCGGATGATGGTTTCTCTTTCTGCAGAGTGGTCATAATAGCCAAACGGACTCACCGTTTGGGAGATATGGCTGAAACAAGTTTCAGATGGTGAAAAACAGCTTAATTGGGCTTAACCGGGTGATTAACAGCTAGGCCCAAAGGGGAATTTCGGGATAAGGAGTCTAAAAGGGCTGTTAGGGTTTGGAGAATACCTTTTTCTCATTTTTCAGCCGTCACTATTCATTCCTCTTAACCTAGCCATGGCCTCCACCCTCTAAATCTCTTCAAAACATCTCTTATTCACTTTCTAATTGAAGATTAGGCTTAGCAAACATCAAATCAAGGAGTATTAGCACGAGAACCGAGGTAGAGCTGCTGTGTAAGATTGGGAACAGCGTCAAATCAGAGAATATTTCAGTTTTGGGGTTTTAGCGGTGGCAAAGGTGAGTGATTAGCTTGCTTTTACACTAATTATGGTTAATTATGGGTAATTAGTGAAGATTAGCGAATTTATACATTAATAAATTCTGGAAAAATTCCTAAAATTCTATAATGATGTTTCATGGATCTGATAAAAATTTGGGCTAATTTGGATAAGTTTTGCTAATTGTATGCATAATCACGGTTAAGAAGGATTAAGGGGAAAACATGGGTTTCTGGGTATGTTTGATCTAAAGTATTTCATGTAAATGATGTTTTAATGTTTGTGATTTATTCTATATGTTGTTACTGCTGTTTGGAATGTTTTGTAATGTCATAGGAAGTTTAGAATGGTTGAAAACGCCGTCGTTCGGCGAAAATAGCTTGCTGGAAAAAGTTGCAGATTTTCAGAACCGGTTAGGAAGAACACCCAATCCGAACCGGATAGGAGGAGGAGATCCGATCCGAACCGAATAGGAGGAGGAGATCCGATCCGAACCGGATAGGAGGAGTAGATCTGATCCGAACCGAATAGAAGGAGGAGATCCGAACCGGATAGGAGGAGACACCCGAACCGAACCGGATAGGAGGAGACACCCGAACCGAACCGGATAGGAGGAGGAGATCCGATCCGAACCGAATAGAAGGAGGAGATCCGAACCGAACCAGATAGGAGGAGACACCCGAACTGAACCGGATAAGAGGAGGAGATCCGACCCGAACCGGATAGAGGAGGAGACCCGAACCGAACCGGATAGGAGGAGGATGCCCGAACCGAACCGAATAGGAGGAAGAGACCCGAACCGAACCGAACCGAAGAAGACCATAACCCGAGATGCAAAGGTAGTCCAAATGGGAAGTTTGTACCAAGGATTCAGATGGGAATCAACGAGTTAACTTCATGATTGGGCTTTGCTGCGGGACGTGTGCTAAGGGGCTGTCGATGTCTGTAACTTTGGATCACTATGTATAGGGGGTACGTGAACGGATTCAGGGCCACAGTGGTCTAGGTATGACTAAAAGAGCTATAGACCAATGAAGTGGGGTCATTTGTAAAGGTTTAGTCATGACTCCATGGGGTAAGCTTGGTGGTAGCAGTAGTTGTACAAGCCGAACTCCGTCACTACTTCGATGGGTCTAGTGGTTGAAAGCGGTATACATCGTATGCTTTATGCACTGAGTGAGAGATGAGAGGATGGTTGCCATGATTGAATTGTTTGCTATCCCTATGACATGCACACCCCCACCCCCGTATTTCTTTACATCATATGTTGATGGCACCTTAGAGTATTGTACAGTATGTAGTGCTAACTCTTTGGTTGCAGGTCCAGGTTCAGGTATGGTTTAGTATACCTGTTATTGTTCTGTTTAGCTGCTTATCGCTCATACCAGACTTTTTGTCTGACCCAGAGTTTTATGTCTCTTCTTATTACTCTGGGTGCTCACACGAGCAGACTAGAGACAGGTTAGCTGGTGATGCACGGGTAGATGATCCGGAGACGAGCAGGAGGCTTCCACGTAATATATATATAGTATTCTCCCTGTGTTGTCGAAGATCACTGCTTGGGCATTGGTGGTGCATCTTCCACTTTAGCTTTCTTTTGTTTAGAGACAGTAGGTTTTGAAAAGTTGTAATAAGCTGTATTTGGATTTCCACTGCTCTGATGTTGACATTTATTATTAGTTATCAGCTTATACACTGTCTCACCTGTTTTATGTCAAGTATGCTATTATTATATTTTATTCCATGCGCTGTGAGACATTCTACAGGTTCCTTGATTAGTTCATTCTCTTCTTTCCTTTCTCCTGACGACCGTCCCGTGCTAGTCGGGCATGTGTACAGCGCACTTTTGGAGGAAATGCAGGCTGGTGCGGGGTGGGCCGTCACAGGGACCTTATCTAACTCCTTAAACCAGTCTGCTCTCTCCAGCGATGCGATTGTATTAGAGGCGGTAACTGGGGAAACAGGCCTAGCTGACACTCCCGTACTCATCTCAACGGTCGTGAACGGGACATGGGTAAGCGGTAAACCTTCTTCCTTGGTCACTATCTCATCATTAACAATGTCACCCGCACTGGTCCCTTCCTGAATCTTCGCGGTCTTGGGTCTCTTAGGCACGACAGGGGGCACTTTCCCTTTACAGCCTAGAGAACTCCCCTCTCCCTCAGGTTCTGCCTTCCCTTTTCCAACAGCAGCTGGTTAGAGTATTGTACGTTTAGTGGGAAGCAAGCACGTCCAACGAAGAGCCTCCTCATCTAGGTTACTCTTTGTAGACTAAGCTGTGATGGGAATGGCTTTCAACTGCTAGATACACACTGGTACACTATACCCTACAACGGCGGAAGAACTCCTGTTACAGAAATTCAAGATTAACATGAAGCCGGTGATTCAACTCACTTCAAACTCGAAGCAATTGAAGAAACTTTCTTTCTTCCAGCCAGCTCCTCGCAAATCTCGGGGGACAACAGATGAAGAACCATTCATGCTTAAACATGCAAATTCTGCTTCACAACCCTTCGATGAATCAATCGCTATGTATTGCCTCCAAGTAATATAGGGAAGGTGTGACACTTTTCTTGATTTGAAACAATGATCGGTGTCCTCTCTAGTGGGTGTTATGTGCAGGTAATCTCAAAACAAATGGCATGTGCCGAGGATGAGGGCCTATCTATCCAGATGAAGCTGCATTGGCACCAAGGAAAAGTAACGCAGCATAACTCGGATGAAGCTGCAAGATGGGGGCATGCACCAAAAAAGCACATATACATGTTCCAGGAAGTGCACCCTTATGGATGAGCATGCACTCTGTCCTACTTTTGGGGATTGCAAACATCAGTCCAAGGTGTGTTGAACCTTGCACAAATGCGCCTCAACGCACCTTCATCCAAACTCGAAGTCCCTGAATCTGGCGGGTCGTCAACTATGTTAGCATCCGTCATCATATCCGGAGCCTCAATAGCATCTCCTCCTCGATATCTATGTGTTCCTCTTCCTCGAGATTACTCTTAGTTGCAGCAGTCCCTTCTGTCATCGATGGTTCATTCGGGTGCTTGGCCAATTGTTGTGGGTCCCTTTGACTGAAAGCCTTGGTCGGGCACCTATGTCGAACCTATGAGTGCAGAAGGGGTGGACTCTGAAGAAGTCTCAAGCTTGTTGTCCCCTGAACTAGTACTGCTAGTTGATCCAGATTGGGACGGCGAGTGCTGTGAAGCTTTAGCTTCTAAGGTTTGTTATTTCTTAGACTTTGTCTCCATGGCTAGCTATACTTTCAATATAGTTGCATTAGACATCGCATCGCATTGAAAACCTTGCCCCTCATGTTGGTGTAAACTAACATATACATGTAGTGAAGTGCGATGCTGATACAATTATAATAAATGAATTCGAAACACGACGACGATCACAAACTTTTTAAACTGTAACCATCGTCGTCATCGACCGATATTATCGAACTCGCATTGAGTCACATAAATGTTGTGATTCAAACCGGGGAACAAAATAAAGTTCGATAGTCCGATTGTTGTTCATGATATGAGTTATATTCTCTAAACATTATAAGAAAAACTTAAGTCCCATTTAGTCACTAAAACAACGTGAGTCCGACAGTCGATGAGTCGGGGTTCGAGCTTTTTAGTGGAAATAATCAGATATGCATCTAAACCAGAAGGGCTAGAAAACCCATAAGTCTATCGGGTGCGCAAGTCGCATCCACAGACCTATAGTTTTCGCATCCCTCTCTAGATCCAAAAACTCGCACCCCAGCCTTCCACAAAAATCTTACAACCTGTTCCTCGATCCACATCGCATCGCTACAAACGACAAACCCCGCATCCTCTAAGTGCAAGAACTCGTATCCATTAATGTAACGTTTCATATCCATTAGATGCAAGGAAATCGCATCCCTTGGACACGAGATCTGGCATCCACGAGATGCGAGATCTCATATCCCTCGGGTGCGAGAGAATCGTAACCACCAGATGCGATAAGTCACATCCTCATGGTACGAGATGTCGCATCATTCCAGCGGATGCGAGGCACTGCCACATTATCCCTCTACTCCTTTCTTCCTATCTCCTTTCCCTTCTCCTTTGTGCTTCTACACCCCCATTAGCACGAAATCAAGCTCCTCTAAGCTTCGATATCTCGAGCTCGACGAACTCAGATTAAAAGCCCTTGGGGATCAAACTTGAATCTGCATGAAAAATCCAATTTTTGGGGACTTAAAATCCACCTAACGATTCAAATCAAATTCAAGTTCTGAATAAAAAAGGTCATGGCTGATTCAAATGCGAGAACAAAAAGCGAGCAAGTGAGAAGGGAGAAGAGGTTCGGGTTTTTATACACAGGAGCAGGAAGTGGGCCTTAACCCATTTACGCATAGCGCAACCCTATGGATGCGGGCCTTGCACCCCATTGGGGGTGCGAATTTTCATATCCCACTAAGGTGCAATATTTCACATCCTATTGGGATGTGAAATCTCGCATCCCTTGGATGCTAGATTTCCCACCCCTCCCAGAAATGCGAGATATCTTCGTAAAAGAAGAACAAATAAAAAAAATAAACACATGTGTGTATATGAAATATATGTATATATGTGTGTGTATATATATATATTTTGCTCATGTCTTCTTTAAATTCGAATGACCATATACATACACATATGTATTGAATAAAGATGTATATGTATCATTCGAAAGCCTACATATGCATATTTGCACGTACATGCGTAGACGTTCATAAGAAAAGTAGACGAACGATAACAAAGTTTCCAAACTCCGACAAATCTCCGACTCGTGATTCCAACTACGAACACACACGAGTTTTTGACGTCACGACAATCGGCCCCAATACGATTCGCTAACCAATAGTGTAATCGTAAGTCCGAACGACTCGAGAACGCACGACAAGTGATCAAATCGACGACTTGATATCATTTTCGAAATCCAACCTGGCTAGTCGTAAATAACCAATACACTCACTACTCATGTGTTATTTTCAAACTCCGATCGCACCACGCAAAATCACGTGAAAACATGTGAACGCACATGTGACACTATGTCAACAACGGCTTGTTTATGTTACAACGTAAATGGGAGTCAGTGTCTAATGTTCAATTTAATGAGTAAACGGGAATTGGACGTTCAACGAAGCTATCAATGGATCAAGATTTCCATCATGCTCAATGGAACAATCGCGACCAAGTATTCTACAACTTGGAGATTTTTCCAGTTTCTAAAGGCGATTTTCTCAATTCAAAGCACATCATGTTGAGACAAGACGTACTTTGTAGAGCAAATGTTAACCGACCTTTTGGTCCGGTTCCCAAAAAGTATACCATGGCTTGTCGTGCAACACCAAAGCCCGAAGTTTTGCCAAAAAATTGTGGATTTAAGCCAAGGAGGAATCGAGTGGGCTATAGCCTCACAACTCCTCAAAAAGTAACATGCCACATCACCCTATATCACCTTACCTCGCCTCATCAATCTCGCATCCCATCTAGCTCGTATCCACCACATCGCATTACACCATACCTCGCCTCACATCCACTTCACCCCACTCTGTTAGCAAGCCATCGCACCCTCACTGTATCGCATCCCTCGGGATGCGATGCCATCGCATCCCCCGAATGCAATGCCAACGCATCCCGCTAATGCGATCAGATCCCCCTAATGCGGCGCATCTCCCCTTGTCACTCTCTGAATGAAGTAAAATGCATCCCTCTGGGATGCGAATTTTCTTACCCTATGGGGTGCAAAAATTCGCATCTCACCTGAAGGATGCGATTTTCTAGATCGTGTGCTCCTAAGATTCCATATTCTGTTGTGTGGTCCCCAAATCTCATCTACTCTCAGCTAACCCACTACCTATAAATATTTCCATGCTCATTCTTCACAGGGATTGGATTTTTGCTGATTTTACAGATCTACAAGCTCCAAGGACTCCAATAATAACAACATAGCTCTTAAGGAAGAAGAAATACACATCATCTTTTTTCCAAGACTTTGCATATGACCCATATGACTTCAAAACACGTAGAGTCACTTGTGAAAAAATGCCATGATAAAGTTCAATGCTAGTAACACTTATTTGTGACTAAAAGATCAACAAACTCCTTCACAGTGGATGTAGGCCCCTCACGGACCGAACCAATACAAACTTTCGTGTTATTACCCACGCAAAACGCAATTCTCTAGTAATACAGGATTTTTGGGTGTTACGATATTTTTTTGTCGTCAACAGAACTTTTCAATGAGTTTTATACATTGATATTTTATTGCTTTCCATCTTGTTGTTTCTATAGGCTTAAGCTTTATATAACTCGGCCTTAGAGCCTAAGTCATCTGTTGTCGATGGGAACATTTAAGTTATTGTTGTTGATGTTATCAAGTACATAAGAGCCTTTCCTATTTGTTGACTTAGATGATCTTACCTTATGTACCTTTTGTTTATTCTTATATTGTTCCTTTTGTAATTGGAAGGAAATATCACTCACGTGTTGTTATGTTATTTTTATCATACTATAGTTACCATGTTTAAGCTAAATCGATCTGTGTATTTTATATAGTCAATTCAGACTGAGTTATTTCACGTTAATTACTCATTGTAGATTCTTGCTTCTCTATCCTTTATCCTTTGGATTTAACTTATTAAGGCTAGTACCTGAGTTATGTAATCGAGTGTTCATGTTTTAGGTATATTCATTTTTGGAACATGTTGTATTTGTATACGGTTCATAAGAACCATTCGAATATGTAGAACATGTAATGTTGTATTTTCATTATCTATATATTTATATTCTATTCTGATATTTGTTATATGTATTTGTGTATGTACTCTGTTCTAAATAGATTTTAGCCACCATAGTTTTGTGTTAAACAAAAATTGATTGCGTGGATCCATTTACGGTAAGAAAAGATTTTTTTGTACCCAAACAATGTATTGGATACTCGTTTAATACAAAGCTTATGGATTTTCGCTCCTAACCAGTTCTATTCTCTATGATAATAGACAATATTACTTAGAAATTCTATTTTCTAGTTTGGGTCTCAGGGTAGGACATTACATTGTGTATTTATGATCCCTTCTCACATGTAATCCCCAATAGAGCCAATCCCCTGGAACTACACCAATGACTTCGACGTGAAGTCCACGGTTGGGACTAAGCATGGACAGCCTACGTGTTTTCAAGCATAAATACATGTCCGTACTAGGGAAAAAATGAATAAAATGTGGTATTCATATTAAAACTATTTAAACTGCTTTTTAGTCCTTTTATTTATTGATTACTTGATACGGTTATTCTAGAAATTATGTTTTACGACTAGAAAACACTAATAAACGTCAATTATATATTATACTAACAACTACAGCTCAATGAGGGACAATATCACTCACCTCGGTCAAATAAACCCAAACCTACTCCACAGCGTAGAACTTTTTTGTACGAGTCAAATGAAAGAAAATGATGTCTAAATCAAACCTTGTATACAAAATTTATGAATTATATAAATCTATATAAATCTATGGATTTAATGAATAACTAAATAAACACATTAACCACCAATTAACTAAATTTCCTACATTCCTTGTCCCCCAAATGCAAGAACTACAGGTCGCATACCTGTACAAGTGAACCTACCTCATCGCAAACTTATCTCCTCCCTTACTTGACAACCGCTCAACGAAACATCACGATGTTTTCTACAACAGGTTCCACATTGAGAGATCTTCACGTCCATTCTAATCTCATCGAGCTCGTCCCTCGATACAAAATGCAACCCATGACATAGCAGAAGGCATTGGCCTTCCTCCTAATGATGTGTTTTGGCTTAGGGATCACAACCTATAACGATGGTTGCTGCGAGGTGTGGTTTGCGAAGAGGAATACAATGACATTATCATATTTTACTATCTTCACCTTAGTCCATTCACCAAATCTAGTCCTAGTTCACAATGGAAAGGGGTCGACTTCATCAAACTGGATTGTACCCCTCAAAATGGACATATGCGTGTATCACTCTTTATCGCGATTTGAACGAGCCTGGTGTTGAGATTTTTAGTTAGTGAATCAATGTGAATTGATTTTAAATGATAAACTAAAGTGACGCCTCCATTTTTACGGAACATTAAAATGCTATTTGTATTGGTGATGAACAATACCCGGATTTGCTTACTGTGGCAAATGGGATTGATTTATAGTAATATTATATTCATCTTCAATTAAAATTTCTATTAAAAACGATCGTGCTCGTCACGACCAAACTATGCATCTGACCACCATAGAACTTGATGATGTGCTTCACCAAGCTATTACCATTTCGATAATACAAGTTTCTCTGCAACCCTAGACTGTGCATCAAATTGGTAATTTTCACATAATTTGAAATTGATCACCCCTATCTAAAAATATAGTGATCCACACACTTCTCCTACTCACAACGAATCATTTGAACTCGACGATAGTGGTCCTAAATCCTAGTTCGATCATATATGAAAATTCACCTTTGAAATAATCGAATTAGTTAATGATTAATATTTAAATATCTAATCGTTAAAACACTGTTCATTACATTCTCCCTTCCTTAAAGGATGTTGTCCTTAGAATCCTCAGGGATAAAACAACACAGTCCAACATGCTCGTATAAGTAACGACATGAGGTAAATCATCCCTTAACGTCTCAATAGCAACCATTAAAAGTGATCACAACAAAGGGAATTGACTCGGAATTTGGCACAAAGTCATTATCCTCAGCACTAAGTATAACCACTATTGTATTTGAGATTGATGTAGCTAAGCCAAATATGTGAGTTCACTTGTTTCCAAATGAATGAATATGGGAAAATAAAAGTGACAACTTACTAGCTGGAAGAAAATTCAACTAAACATCTTACATTGAATGTTCTTACAATCTTTACTAGATTTAAGGAAAATTTCAGCAGAATCTCCTTTACGTGGCTTAATCTGAAAAACTATAATTCGTCAAATATGGTACAGTCAAATAAAAGAAAAAATGGTCTAAATTTGGCCTCTTATATCTAGAGTATAAAATCAGCAAAAATGCACCAAGGTTAAAATCTACATCTATTACATGACTCTTTCAAAACAAGCTTATCATCTAGATAAAAATAAAAACAAATTAGCATCCAAAAAAATCAAGTCTTTCCTCTGTTAATGTTATAACCCGTATTTTTGATAACATGTTATAACATAAATCAAGGCAGAATTAAATGATAAAGTCTGAACAAGGGAAACGGGTTGTGCCATTGCGTTCGTCTCGGAAAAATACGCGAAATAGAGTCCGAGTTTTCGAAAATCGGAGTCCGTATGACCAAGTTATGGCCCGTCAAAGTTTTCAGAAAATTTCAAGTTCAGAAACATTTCAAATTTGAATTCAGAATTCAAATTCAACCCAGACAGGCCAAGCGGGAAGATTCCCGCCAACCCCCATGTCGACTGGGGTGTCGACACACCCATGGCCGTGTCGACTGCCCAGTTGACACGGGTGTCGACATGGTGGTTCGGCCAGTTTGGCCTGGGTGCACCTGACTTGTTCCTCAAGACATGTTTTGAGGCTTGTGACGGATTTTAAAGGCTTAGATCTGAATTAGTGTTAATCCTATGGCCTAAACTAACCTAAACTTCTATAAAAGGACCCTAATACCTAGCCTAAACCATCATAAATCAATCCTACAACTAGGTTATGCCAAAATGTTTAATCATGGCCTCCACCCTCTTGTCATAGTCTCCCTCTTCATTCATATGAGAGTTCCCAAGCTTGTTTGAGAGTTTCTAAGTTTGATTCAAGGCCAAAGTTCAATCTTTCTTCATCAAAGCAAGGATCTTCTTCTTATTTCTCAAGGGTTTTCATTGGAGCTTATTATTTGGGGGTTTTTAGAGTTGCTAGTGGCTTCGTCTCAATCTTATTTTATTTTATAAGTCTTCATAGCATTGTAAGCCCTATTCTACTCTTAGATTCTAACTATGAAGTTAAATATGACATGTTGCAAGTTTGAGTTTGTGCCTAAGTATGATTTGTGCTTTGATTCTATCATGTTATGCATAGATTTATTCTATGCATGTTTGTAAAGCTATCACCTTGACTTTGTGCATAGAAAGCTATAAGCTTTGATTTGAAAGGTTGCATAAGGCAACATAGAAACTCTCATAAACCTTATGTTATCTTGCATATGATGTTATATGCGAATCACTAGCTATCATCCTATGTCATTTATGACCATGTTTCACCTATTTTGCTAAAGATGATAACATGCATGTTTTGATGCTTATAATGTAATATGCAAGTTTATGAACACATTTGCCTCATATGCCACCATGTTTAACTTGTGGCCAAACCTTATTAATTATGTCATGCTTCTAAGTTCCCTCTTTGAGATCTATGTGCGTTTATGCGAACTTACATGCGATGGGGTTACGTTATGGGTAAACTAACATGACATAAAAACATGACTTGAAAAGATGACATGAAATATGACATGTGATTATGCTTAAAACATGAAAATGAACTTGGACATGACTTCTAGAAAACATGAGAATGGCCAACTCGAGGTTGGGTTGAGTTTGTAGCATAAATCTACCCGGAACCGACCGGCTTAACTAGTGGCTACAAGCAATAGGACCCAATGTGAGTAGTTGGTCATGTCGCACTTGAAACCCGAGGTTAGACTAAGTTGTGGTGTAAAGCTACCCGGACCCGCCCGGCTTAACTAGTAACCACAACAAGGTCTAACGTGAGAGGTTGGGTGCATTAAATTAATTAATGCCACATGATAGGGTTAAGTCATGGACCACTTGAATACTTAACCAATTAAACACGATGGGTTGATAGGGTTAAGTCATGAACCTTGGGTACACTTAACCAACTTGATACTTGATTGGATAGGGTTAACCACGCTTAACCCATTAGAAACCCTAGTTACGTGGTCCTTTTCACCGGTAACCCTCTTGGTTGTATCATGATACCCTAGGGACTAGGCTAGGGTGCGGCACGATTACTGGGCTGACATGTAAGCGACCAAAACGACGGCTGAGTAGGTGCGCCGGTGTAGGTTCAGGCGGATTATGGTCGTGCACATAGTCCGGAGTTGAAAAAGCAGACACGGGCACCAGTAGGTTTAAACTGTGCGTGCTTGATTTGTGTCCGTGGTTGGCACCCTAGAGCTTGATACACCCTAGGGTGGACCTAGCACAGTTTGACTACACTTCGTGATTGGGCCGTATGACACCGACACTTGAAGAGTTAGGCTTTTAGGGAGCCGATCGACTAGACCGTGTTGTTGGACCTTGATTTAGGTTATCTCGGGATATTGGGCCAAGATTGGGCCAAGGGATCACTTCTTGTTTATACTTGACATGGGTTGGAATACTAGTACACTTGGTGCGAAACTTAACCTTGTATATCCGATGCCACACTTGATCTATCTTGTTAACTTTTCACCATGCCAGTTATCAACCTATGTTTCATCTCTGTTTTACATGTCCAGTTAACTTTATTAGTTTTTATACTAATAGTAGGTAGGACTTACCAGTCTTTTGACTGACCCATTTTCTTTCGCCTCTTTTCTTTCGTTCCCCTCCCCTAGGTTTTCAGGGTGTTTCCACTAGCACCTAGCTTGAATATTTAGCTGCTTTTCTGGATAGCTCATGTACGGCTTGGACTTGA
Organism: Allium sativum; assembly: GCA_030737875.1. Taxonomy (NCBI): domain Eukaryota; kingdom Viridiplantae; phylum Streptophyta; class Magnoliopsida; order Asparagales; family Amaryllidaceae; genus Allium; species Allium sativum. The sequence goes on from CM060925.1 coordinate 278,473,776, forward strand.
GCTTGCTATGGCTTTATTCTACTTTGGGGATAGTTACTTTATGATTTTTCTTCCAGTTTTCAGTTTATGTTTCTAGACTTTGTTTTGTGGGAAAATAATGACCAAGTACTTTGATGTAACTTGACTATGGTTTTGAAATGTTAGTTTTTACCCGCTGCTTTATTTACTCTGTTTTTACTTATATGTTCTGTCTTGTGATATCTGCATGCATGTTTACCTTGTTTAACGCCCCTCCAAAGCTAGTGTGCTTGCAAGAGTGACATTGGCGGAGGTGGGGTGTTACAGTATACCTGGACATGTACTTAACAAAGAGGATCAAACATAGTAGTAGGAATCAACACGTAAGCAAGCATGTCAAATAAATAACATTTATCTAACATGAGAACGTCAAGTCATGTATGGAAATAAATGGGCTATACAAAAATACACTCCCCTGCATATCTAACAGTTGTGTAACTATAATTAGTCTTGTCAAATATAAATAATCAAACATTCATGGAAAAAAAGCATTCATCAAAATAACATCCATGTACATCCTAACATACAAGATACTAGCTTATATAGTTTGAGACATCAAACTTGACATCCAATCCATATATGACTCAAAAAATATTGTTGTCACACTACTAGCATCAAGAAATATAAATTTAGCATCTCTCATAATGAATTAGATATGAATTGAGTGTTATTGTATTGTCCTCAACTATTGGAAAACTTGTCGATGGAAATCATCAATAATTGTTCTGTATCCATTTGTATATTGCTAGCAGTTATCGGAACTACCCGATTCACCCATTATGCACTTGCTAGCTAATATTGCATTAATCATGGTAGAATGACCAACTAACCTCCTCTCATGATGTCAGAAACAAGAAGCACTTCTTCCATATGAAAATAACCTCCCCCGTTAGATGCGTATTTCCTCACCTCTAATTATGGAGTCATAACTATTAATAAGCACAAGCAAAATCTACTAGGGGAATATCACTCTCAAATTGTTACATCTCCATCTCGATATACAAATGATTGCATTTCCATTACGAACATATGGGAAACATCAAAGTCAAAGGAAGCCAAGAATTCCAAATGTCGCTGCTAGAAAAGGTCAAATTCATACACAGAGGCTTAGAAATAGTATTAATGTGACATCACTAAACAACTCTAGCACTTGCCCTAAAAATTTGCACCTCCAAATCTCCAAAGAAAACTCTACCACTACGAACTCCGAATCTACAATTGGTCCTCTACTCGTACAATTTTGGCTATTGACTAGAACATGATAACCTTTTCCCTTTTGAAGTCAGCACTGCACTTAATAAAGTAGCACAAAAAAAGTTTGTATTGTCAACTCCTCATTCCCTCTTGTAACAAGTAACCAATAAACTCGAGTTCAACTTCAAATTCCAAATCAGTGAAACTCTTGTAAAACTTATAGTAAAATCCTACCCGAGACAATGTAACCTAAGCATCTCGCTTCTCTTATCGAGAAGTGACCAAAACCAAACATCAGTTTGTGGTTTTTCAACACATACAACATAAATGTTAATCATTCCTTTTGCTTCCTTTTCATCCATGGACAAACAAAAATACAATTGGGTGCTATATGCAGAACTCATCCAACTGACATTTCAAAACATGGTCCAAGAGATCTGTAAGATATGCCAACTTGCTAGTTAGCCCAAACGATGTAAATAACTAACCAAAATCAAAGTAGTTGTGAAATGCTGCAATCGACTTACACTATCCAACTACTCACTATCGACAACATCCCTTGGAAAGTCCAACCAAGGGAACACCATTGCATGATAGAGTTGATCTGACAAGTCGTCCAGAAATATGAATGGATACTTTCTTTTCTCCCACTCCATGGTAACATATTCTCTGGAGGCGTAACTGCTGGTTCAATATTTATAGCCAGGCCAATATGGATCTCAAGTCAAATATAGTGATAGTCTGGTCACCTCATTGAATGTGTCCAGATACACCAAGGCCACTAGCTTAGATGAAGACTCGCTAAGAGAGGATTCAGTGTCTTGGCCTGCTATCATCCAATCATAATTGATCCACATACTGAATATCAATAACTCATCCCTCTATCGCTAAATTAAGGACAACTCACTATGAAAGAGAATAATACCCTAGCCATATATCGCCATCAACAACCTCTCACAACCACTAGCATCACGTACCCTCAGTACAACAAGTTAATTCCTAGACTCCGATGCTAATTTACCAACCTATAAGAAATCAATAACAAGCAATTATCATACAATAAAACATGACTTGATGAGATTGAGTTCTGATGGACAATGTATACTGCCAAGTATAAACAAGCTATCTCGTAACAGTCCCCCACCTCAAGGCCCGAAACTAAATGATATGGATGCTGGAGTCAATCAAGTATTAATATCTAGCGACCAAACATGGAATCTTACACATATATATAGTCTAACCAAGCCCTCAACACAGTAAGTCACAACAAAGAAGTAATTTAACTATCTCATTCCCCGATCCCATTCCATTGATCAAATCACAAGATTAGATGGAACCATGAAATTTTGATGTTAAAATAAAACACGTAATGGAAGCACTGTTAGTGGAAAACATATTTTGAGTTGTGATGTTGCTTTCCTTCTCTTTCATTAAGGGATCACTCGACGAAATGGGAACGGCAATCAACACATATGTATCCATGATTTTTCCCCAACACAACAAGATAATTCTCTATATTGGGCATAAACTCGAACATTAGGAACTTTCTTGATCAACTCATTAAAGTCATAATCTTCTTGACATACAATATCAATCTCTTCTTGAGTTGATCATTCAACCCAATGATAGAGTATCATTCATCCACTCTATAGTAACAAAAGGAAAATAAACTGTACTTTGATAGCCCAACAAATTTGGTTACATTCTCTAACATAGACATGTTGCATAATTCGGTGAACTACCCACCCACATCCACTTTTGAGAAGTTGACATGCTAGTCTCGAGTGAATCAATTTACAAGGAACCGAAGCAACAAGGACTCTTTACTAATTCAAGTTCATCCCTGGAGTTTTATATAAAACTTTTACTTCACTACAACACTCAACCCCAAGTCATCAAAGGATCCCGGTAAGAACTTAGATAGCACTTTCACCACAATAATCGTGGATGATTTTCCTTATAAACACATAAGTATCTATACAACAAAACATGGTCAAATCCCTACACTAGAGTGCCACAATCAATTAAAGAGGTTAGAGTACCCAAATAATGGTTCGTACCATTATTGAAAACATGTGTTGTAAATAATCCTAGTGGTCCTCGAATCGGACCAACCTTAGCTCCCGAAACGAAGTAAGTAGAAGTACTTCTCCTTTGCTAGATCATTTTGATAAGTGGTAAGAAGATCAGCTGGTAATAGAGAAAACTACATCAATGAAACTCAGGTGCAGTGCAACATATACAATATATATAAACCACTAATTTATAGCTTTGAAAACAAAATTATATAACAAATACATAATATATGGTTTATGTATTAACCCTCGATTCTAAATCACTTAAGTTAAACAATGCAACCTGCACTCTGATATCAAACGTGACGATTGCCATTCACAAAAGGTTCTTGTATAAACAATTGTTGCATTGGACAAGCACCTAATCGATGAAAAATGATTGTCAAGAGAAGGAAATTAAAAAGGAAGATAAATGAAAAGGAATAAAAGAAAATAGGAGAAAAGAGAAAGGAAGAAACATAAAATTCAATAGCAAAACATGTCATATATCTCACAATGCATCAGATAACATATAAGTAATCATAGATATAAAACAGGTGAGATAATAATAACTACATAAACTATAGAATTAGAGTAATAGGCTCGTACAACTATGCAAAATAGTAATAGATTTTATACTAATGATAAATAAACTAAAACAGTAAACCATCTCTAATAATATATAACACCATCAAGGATCCACAGTGTCACATAGCGGAATAAACGATGATAATACAAGTATATTTTGAAAAGGGACATCTCCTGCTAGTCCACTTATGCAGCTCCGAATAATGCTTGTGTATGTTACATGGCCTACTCATCATCGTTGATGTACACCTAAGCTTATAAGAGCTAACATAAAACCTTGGATCAGGCAATAGTTGGTGTGGCTGATAAATAAAACTCAAAGTACTGTAGAAGTCATAATAGTATATGGCATGAAGGGCATGAAAAATCATACATTTCATGTTCCTGCAGCCACAAATCTAACACAAAGAAAAAGATATATTGCTTTATGGTAATCATCATGGGTTTATCCTACATCATAATACTAAGGTGTCCAGGTACCCTAATCAATGTCACTAGTCATCACTTAGATGATAAATGGTTAAGAAAATATAACATCCATCCTTATTAGATGCACGATAAAGTCTAGTTTCCATGATACTGAATCCATGCCTCTTAACAAGTTAGGAACTAGGCTGTACCAACGTGCATAAACCAAGTAAGGACCTGCTGTGGTCCGAGTAGATGCCATAAATCTTATGATGTGAATATAAGGAACCTGACGTGATCCCCAAATGGACATTACACCCATTACCTCCTCTTCTTGAGTAACCGCTAAAACCCCGCATATCCATGATCCCTTTGCACACGTATTCCCCAGTAGACCCTATTCCTTGGAACTAGTGTAATGACTTTCGACACGAAGTCATTGGTTGGGACAAGGCATAGGCAACCGAGGTGTTTTCAAGCTCAAACACATATCCCCAACCCTTTCGGTAGCTTACCCTTTGTCTTACCATTGCCTGCATTGCACCTTGAAAACAACCATCCATCATAGAGGTCTCTCTTTCCATCATGGATCAACATTATCTAATGATGAAATCACCGCGTCAAAGCACCACACCACCTTACGCCAACACTGTTGATCAAAGAGCTACCATGTCGAACCCACTGTCGACTGAACCGCCATACCTACTTCTCGAAACTGCAACATCATCCATGTCAAATTGGTGAAAAACAGTCATCAACAATAGTAGCCAATATTGGCTACTTCATAGAAATTGGTAATGACCACTTTGATAATGTATTTAACCAAAATTGGTTAAACACACATCAAGTGAAAATATTTGGCATTTATTACGAAATCCACTCATCGCCAAGTCCATCCTATGTCTTCAGATCAGTCACCAACTCCAATGCTGCTACATCCTCAAATTCGCCACTGAGCTCCAATGTTATTCCTCCATCGCATTGGTTTCTAACCCTCACTTTTGCCCCCTTCATCGAATCTGTCCATGCGCTTCGAAGCTTCCTCATGAATTTGTCCTTTCAATTCAAGTTTATCATTCTGGTATGCTTAATGACATGTCTATTTGATTGTCAAACACCATACTCTAGCAAATGAGATTTCTCCTAATATTAGTTCAATGTTTATAGCTAAACTAAGCAAATAATTCAATCATGCAAAAAGATTTGTACAAATTCCTAAACCAGAGTACAAATTTACAGTAGCTTCAACAAAACAAGTATAGCCTATCTAGAGCAATCAAAGTAGAATAAATGGAAAAACAACCTAAATCAAGAAATGTAGTCAAAATAGCGTGTAAAATGGGTAAAATATGATTTTTTTTTCGTTAAAACTACTTAAGACACTTTTAATTTTTTTATTTACTCATTACTTGATTCGGTTATTTTAGGGATTTTGGTTTATAACTAGAAATCACATATAAATATCAATTATATAATATACTAACAATTACAGTTCATTGAAGACAATATCATTCACTCCAACCAAATTAGCCAACACTACTCCATAGCATAGAACTCATCAACATGAGTCCAACATAAGATATGACATCCAAATCAAACCTTATTGCAAGGGATACGAATTATATAAGTTCATTGATTTAATGTGTAATTAAATAAATACATTAACTATTACTTAACTTAATTACCTACTTGACCCTTTTCCCTCTAGCACAAGGGTTATAGGTCATGCACCTCCACAAGAGAACCCACCTCACCAAAAACTTCTCTCCTTCTTAACTTGACAATCGCTCAATGAAATGTCATGCCATTTACGCCAATGGGTTCCACTACGAGAGATCTCTACCCCAATCCTAGTCTCGTTAAGCTCATCCCCTTGATGCAAAGTGTGATTGATGACACAATATTAGGCCTTGGCCTTCCACCTAATGAAGGGTTTTGGCTCGGTGGTCAGAAGCTCTAGTGAAAGTTGCAATAATTTATGGTTTGTTGAGAGGAACAAAATGAGGATCTCAGATCATATATCTCCGGCTTAGTCCATTAATGCTGCTAACCCTCGTTCACAATGGAAGGGATTCGACTTCATCAAATCAGACCATACAATTCGAAAGGGACATGGGTGTGTAGCCCTCTTCATCACAGTTCCAACAAGCTTGGAGTTGGGACTTTTAATTGAGTTAATCAATATTTTGAGACAAGGGAAAGTGGCAGCCTACATTTTAATTGAACATAAAACACGAATTGTGATGGTAATGAATGGAGCCAGGTTTTTGGGTCGGCTTAATGTAGAATATGGTTTTAATTTATATTAATATTACATTCACCTTCAATTAAAATCTCAAGTAACAATCGCGTGTATTTATTTATTGCCATCAAAACAATGCACCTGATCACCTTGAAACTTGATAGCGTGCATAACCAAGCTATTATGGTTTTGATGTTACAAGTTTGTTGTGATCCGAGACTTTGCCCCAAAACAATAATTAAAGCATATTTCGGGATCTTTCTGAACTCAGTGAAGTGGTCTCGAGTCCCGATTCACTTGTATGCAAAATGACATCTTTGAAACCAACTAATAGACGATTAATATTTAAATAAAGTATTAAAATATTTAATTGTCAAAATATAGGTCATTAGAAAAATAGTAGATTGATAGGAATTTGAATATTTGATAGATTATGAAACATTCAACTAGCAAATAAATTAAAAACTAAGATAGTTTGAAACATGCAAAATTGCATAGACAAAAGAAATAACTTCAAATGTTTAAACATTTTTTTCTCTTCTCTTATAGATTAATATGTTTTACGACTCTCTGTATTCTCTAATTTTTCTTCTCATTTTATTTTTCTAGTGAACATGGATGAACATGAGGTTTAATTTTTTGAAGAAGACAACTTATTAAATAGGGTATTTTTTTGAAGAGGTTGATTAATTAAATCTCAAGTATTTGCTAACTTGCACTTTTTTTGTTGGAATTGAAACATAACTTTTCTTGGGTTTTTTCAAAATAATAACAATTTGATAACAAATAAATTTGTGCACAACTTGGAGCGTTTGTAAACCCAAAACAATTGGAGTGATAATTAGCCTAGTACACTGAAATACATTACATAACTTTCTCATATTTTTACTTTGTTAAATTATCAATTATTTATCAATTTAAATCGCATGGTTAGATGAAAAATAAGATAAAAATATTATTGGATAACATTCAAACAAATAAAATCCAATTTCGACTGATATCGTAAGGAAATTTTATAATGAACAATGTTAAAATTAAAATAGCTATAAATCGAAACAGAATATAACATTTTATTTTATTTTATTTCTTTTCTATGATTTTATAATTTAGGTTTTCTTTTTTTAGTAAAGTGATAAAGAAGATAGAAAGAAATAAGACAGTTAAACGTAGTCAAGGACACTCAAAGAAATAGAGTAGTTAAACGTAGTCCCCAACTTTTCCAATGCCAAGGAATAAAGTAGTCAAACGTAGTCGAGAACGCCTAAAGAATTCCACTGCCCTAGTCCTTGATTCCTATGCTGATTTTTCCATTGATTAAGCTGTTCTTTCATTTTCGTCCCAATCAACAACCATTCATTTTTCTTCTCGTGTCAAAACCAGAGTTTTTGCTTCTCTATCTTCTCGATGATAGACAAAATTGCATTTCGAAATATAAGGGGTGCAAATCACCTTGCAAAACAACTTGAAATTGGTTACCTTATCTCCTCGTATGACATACATCTTATGGCGATTGCTGAAACAAAAATTGAACCACATTACCACTAGAAAAAATGTACAAAATATCAAACCAAATTAGGATTCTATTCATAACCTTTCACAAGCCCCCTTTGGTCGATTGCTAATCCTACGGAACCTTCTCACTTTCTCCCTCTCTCCTATTTCTATTCACAAGAAATTTATCCACTCTCAATTACTCATTTTGCCATTTTCTTCCTTTTTGTTGTGTATGAAAAGAACTCTATTGCTAATAGGAAACCCTTTCTTGACATTCTCCCGACTCTGCAACAACCTTCCTTGCTGTGGATATGTTTTGGAGACTGGAATTGTATGCATTTGTCATCTGCCAAATCAGGGGGACCTCCTCTTACTTTCAGGCAAATTAGACCTTTAAATTGTGTTATTCATGGCTCCAACCTCGTACCTATCCCCTCTAGTGGTGCTGTTATTACTTGGAACAACTCATCCAAGGATGGTATAAGAACATTCTGCAAACTTGATTGATCATATCAAAACTTCAATGCTATCAATTCATGGCCTGCCCTGTGCACATTTATTCCTCCTCCCTCATTATCCGACCATTCTCCACTAGTTATGGACTGGGGCAAGGCCACCATGAGAAAAAATTCCTCATTTTCTTTTTTTAATAATTGGACTGATAGTCTAAATTTTATAATTATTGTTTCTAATTGTTGGAACTCATAAGTACATGGTAACCCTATGTTTGTTTTACAGGAAAAATTAAAACTTTTGAAGACAACATTGAAGACATAAGCTATAGAAAATTATGGGGATGGAGCTAGTTTATCGAATTCAATCTATGAGAAATTATATAAGGTTCAAAATTCTATTATGGGGTGTCAGGATGCTGTTCAAATGAGGGTTCTCTCATCATAAGAAGTTTCTTTAATCTTTGAGTTTGTTAAGGCAAACATTGAAGATGCTAAAATGGCTAAGCAAAAGTACAAGAATAAGTGGATGCTCTATGGTGATAAAAATACCTCAATCTTTCATAACTCATTGAAGATCAACCAGTCTGCTACAAACATTACTTCTATTAAGGATGCAAATGTTCTTTTACGTTATGTTCCTGATGGGGTTCAATATGCTTTTCTTCAATATTTTTCATCCATTTTAGGAAACTCTTCTAACACTGTAAATAACTTGAACTCTTTCCCCCACATTAACTTCCCAACTATTCCTGATGACATGAAGTGTAATCTTATCAAGCAAACTACAGATGAAGAAATTATAAAATCTATTTTTTCTATGAAAATTTCTGGTTCTCCGGGTCTGGATGGTTATAATGCCGATTTTTATAAAGTGTGTTGGCCAGTTATTGGTGGGGATATTATCAAAGCCATTGAAAATTTCATTTTGCATAGTAAGTTAGTAAGGGGAATAAATGCAACACATCTTGCTTTAATTATTAAATCTGCTTCTCCAAACATGGTCACTGGATTTAGGCCCATAGCATGTTGCAATGAGATTTATAAATGCATTTCAAAAATTATAGCTCGTAGAAGAAATGTGTTCTTAGTACCATTATATCTCTAAATCAAAGTGCATTCTTGCCTGGACGGGACATTGCATACAATATTCTACTATCCACTGAGTTAATGAAGGGGTACAACAGAGTTTTCTTATCCCAAGGTGTGTGTTGAAATTGGATATTCAAAAAGCATACAATATAGTTTGGTGGGACACTGTAATATACATCCTATTTAACATGAATTTTACCGTTTTGGTTCTTTGTTGGATTTATACATGTATTTCAACTGTCACAATTCTATAAGTATCAATGGATCTTCGTTTGGGTTCTTCAAAGCTAAACAAGGGTTAAGGCAAGGCGCTCCTATTTCTCCCTACCTTTTTGTTTGTGTAATGGAGTTGTTTACTTTATTATCCACAAATGCTTTCTTGTACAAGCAAATAGATTACCATCCCTATTGCAAAAACTCGAATATATCTTCATTACTATTTGCAGATGATTTACTCCTTTTCACCAAGCCAAATATGAGGTCTGTTAATGGGATTATCGGGATTCTTGAGTCGTTCAGGAAGCTGACTGGTATGTCTATAATCAAGGGTAAATCGAAATTGAAGTGCGGAGGAGTTTTTGAAGAAATAAAAGTATCCTTGCATGCTTTTTCTGGTCTTTCTCCTATGGACGATAATGAACAATAGCTTGGAGCTCCTTTATGTACTTCTAGATTAACTGCTTCACATTGTCTTCCACTTGTTGAAAGTATCATATACAAAATTTCTAGTTGGCCTGAATCGAAATTCTCCATGGTAGGTAGATTGGTAATAGTTAAATCTATAGAAATATCTATGTCTATTTATTATGCCAGGATATTTGTAATGCCATGCAAAATCAAAGATATGATCAATTCTGGATTGTTCCATTTTTTATAGCATGGTAACCCATATTCCAAGAAACTTATCCCTGTTTTATTCAAGAAAGTATGTTGTCCTTATTCTAACGGTGGGTTAGGGGTTCTCAACTTGAAATCATGGAATAGAGCTGCTATCTCTTCTCGGATTGATAAGTTAACCAGATTTGACACAAATATTTGGGCATCTTGGTGCAGACAAAACTTAATCAAGGACCATCACTTTTGGACATGGACATACCGCACGATAGTAGTTGGTCATGGAGGAATGTTTTGAAACATTGGGTAATTCTTCTCCCATTGTTTTAAAGTGGACGGAAATATTTAAATAGATTATCTTTTTGGTTTGATCCGTGGAGTTCTAAAGGAATTATTCTTGCGGACATTGTGGAATACAACAATAGGTGTTTATCTCGCATTCATGAGTCGACTACTTTAGCTAATATATGTGTTAATGAAACCATCAATCTTCTTCATTGTAGTCCCAATATTATTCATATGGTTTGGATGTCTCTTAGTATGGTGACTTTACCCCGTACTTCTGTTCATGCAATGTGGAATGGTAATGATCATCATATTGCTTCTGTATATGCTGCTTTGGCGCAAAATCTTAACACGTTTCTATGGGATAAAAGAGTGTTGATGTCCAATTCTGTACCAAAGAAAACTTGTTGTAGAGAATTTTAATGAATGTGATTCATACGAGATATAAACTGAAGGTGCTTGGCGTGATTATGGTTGACTCATGTATGTTTTGTGACATATTTCCTGAAACTATTTGTCATGTATTCTTTGAATGTGATTATACTAGGTATGTGTGGATGAATGTGCTTATCCATTTTGGTCTTCATGATCCTAGAAGTGAATCGGCAGAGGAATGGTTTGTAATTTTCAAGAACACTAGGTGCAAGACTATTAATGGATGCTTACTATTGAAGATATTATAGAAAACTTTATATCTTTTGTGGATGTAGCAGAACATTAGGGTATTTAGCAGTGTGTCTACTTGTAAACCAGTAATGGTTTGGTCTATTATTTGACGTATGTGTTGACTTATAGTTTTATCTTTGTAACGATTTTGTGTTGTGTTTAACAAAATGGTAGGAGCCATTCAACCTTGCTTAATATGCAAAAAAATAAGACAGTTAAAAAGCTAAGGGTGTTTGGTATTGAAACAAGATGGGAAAAAATGGGGCATTTGTTTTTTTATAGAAAACTTAGGGTTAGAAAGGAAAAGGTTAGCATGTTAATAAAATTGGCCTTTAATTGCAAAATGTTAGAAATTTTAGGGAAAAAACAAAATATTATGATCTACATTATATACATTGCAAACTATAGTGGAATCTGTTAAATTTTTTGTTCCGTACTGGTTATAATTGAGGCATATATGGTTATTTTCTTAATTGCTTTGTTTAACCTTTTTTCCCTTTCATTTGGATGCAATTATTTTAAATTGTTTGTGGTAATTAAAAAAAGGAAGATTTTACACTATAATACTAGCTTGCCTTACCCAAGAAAAATAAAATTTCATAAATGACATGAATCATATCATACAACAACATGTAGCATTTATTTGCATATACCATGACATTATAGCTAGATACTTATGACGACTACCCTATACCATCAATGCTTATATAGCCTAATAATGCATTATACAAGCACTCGATCAATGTAGAATGTAACGACCCAAATTTTTTGCCATTTAATTTAGAACATTTATATTTATTTTAAATGCTACGTTAGAAATAGAAATGGAAATTTCTATGGAATTTATTAACTAAAACGAAGTTTGAATTATAATTTATAATCAAACTTAAAACGAGCTCATAACGTCACATAGTTTGTATTTAACGTTTTGAACTTCAATTGAACATACAAAATCCAATATGAGTCAGATTTCTTTGAAACAAGAAACGTTCGGTTCCATTGAGCTATATTTTTTTAATGGAAGTGAAAAATCGAGATTTCGACTTATAGATTGTGAGTTATGTCCAAGTCAAATTTTCGAATAGTCGCTATGGAATTATTTATAAATCTTAACGATTTATTATATAAATAAATCAATTTTAAATAATCCTAACGTCGTTTTAATTTTAAATTTTAAGTTTAAATCCAAATATGTTTATTTTACAGCAATATACTGTTATAGTTGGATATATACGATAATAATAATTTATTATTATTAAATTGAACTATTTTGGAATTAATTAATATTTTTAATCGATTTATTCAAGCTTTAAAAATAAGATTTTTGCAAATGACCTTCGTTTCCAACAAAATTAGGTCCATCGTTGTAACAACTCGGAGTTTCTGAACCAATTTAAAATTTTTATTTTAACTATTTTAATGGATTTTGAATATTTAATATGATTTATTATGAGAATTACTGATTCAAAATTTATTTGAATCAAAGTTAGAATGTAAAAATTTATTTTAATTGTAAAACGAACTCGAAATGGCGCGATAGTTTGTAAATTTGATTTTAAATTTCAATTGAATGTATATGATTCAAAGTAAATCGGATTTCAGTAAAACAGGAAAAGTTAGAATCTGTTTGATTATATCTTTCTAATGAATGTGACAGATTTCATAATATAAATTGAAAGTTATGGCCAGATTAAAATTTAAAATAGTCGCTACGGAATTTATATATTTTTTAATATAACATATAGCCCTTAAAAATAAACATTTTGCAAACGTTCTCCGTTTTTGATGAAACCACTTTTATTGGATCTGGAATGTCAAATAAGAGTCATGTAACAAATCGAATTTTTATAACATGTTGAAACTAGAAATCAAGGCAGAATTAATTTTTAAAACAAGATTCAAGGAAAACGGGTTACGCCATTGTGTTCGTCTCAAAATTTTACATGAAATAGAGTCCGAGTTTTCGAAAATCGGAGTCCGTATGAGGGAGACATGACCCGCCGAAGTTTCATGAATTTTCAGAATAAAAAACAGCTCGAAATTCGAATTCAAACCCCGCAGCAGGCAGGGCGGGAAAACTCCCGCCCAGAGGCCAGGATGACATGTGGGTCGACCATAGTGTCGACCTCCCAAGGACCAGGTCGACCATAGTGTCGACCTGGGGGTCGACCTGCCTCCCAAACCACTTTTCTGAACCAGATGCATCCTGACGTATTTAGACTCGTTTTCTGACCAGATTCGTCTGCCTAACCCTATATAAACAGGCCCCTAGCCTCATTCTCTCCACACCATTTCTTTCTGTCCTTATGCTGCTTCTAAGATAATTAAAATAATAAGAAAAAAGGGCTGCTTCTTCTCCATCAAGACTACACTTAGGGATTTGCAAATTGGGGGATTTCAATAAGAACACGATCGATCAAATAGAGGTTCAACAATCAAATTCTGCTTTCTAATTCTTGATCCACGCACTGTAAGTTCAATTTACTTTTAGATAAAAGATGTAAATTTAATATCCATGTTGTAAATTGGATCTATGTATGGTAATTGATTCGTATCTATTCTTATTCATCTTGGATCTTGACTTTCGTGAATATTGCTTTGGACCTATTCATGTTGTAAATCAAACTCTCTCATGTCTATAACCTTAACATGCCTATGACGTTGAATCTATTGTTAATGGACAAGGACTATGACCGAGAACATAAGACTGCCTATGACTAATATGACTATGCCAATGATTATGACGGTGAACATAAGACTGCCTATGACTAATAAGACTAAGCCTATGCCTATGACGGTGAACGAAAGACTGTTGTCTATGACTATGACCAGAATAATTGTGGCTAATCAACTATGACTCTTGACTATGAGAATTATTATCTATGATTATGAACATAAGGCCATTATCTATGACCATGACCTTGAAACTATTACTGTTAATTGCCTATGACTATTGCCTAGAACTATTTTGGATAATTAACCATGACTATTGTGATTAATCGCTTAGGATTCTTAATTATGAGATTTCTACCTATAACCATGACTATGGCTATCGGGGTTAATTACCTGGGACTATTATAGTTGATTGAAACCCATGTTGTATACCGAATTCGCAGTTTGTTGGATCTCATACCAAGGGTGCGACTTGCTTGGTTTATTCACTATTATGTACACCAAAACCATTGGATCCATTATTCTTGTATTTGGCTTGCTTTCACATGTCTATTCTTTTATGTCAGCGTTTACCATGACTATCACCTTATCTTGCTAGATTTGAAACCCTATATGCCAGTGATGTTGTAACCATTTATCTCAAGTTATATCATGCTAGTCTTGTAACCCCTTTTTTTTCTTTATGCTAGTCCCTTTTGCCTATCATAGTTTTGGATGCTATTCCCTCTATTTCGAGATTTGGATTTACTTTTAGTATAGATCAATTCACGTTCACGTGCGATGGGAATACGATTTGGGTAGAATAGGCAGAAACATGAATTGGTTATGAACATGAATTATGAACCTGATAAAATGCAAAACTTGAAACATGAACGCTGTTGTAACTTGAACCTGGATATGGACACGAACTTGACATCGACTTGACATGAAACTTATCCTTGAAACTTGACACGAACTCGACATGAAATGTGGACATGGACATGACATTAGAATAAACATGAAAATGGCTAACTCGAGGTTGGGTTGAGTTTGCAGTGTAAATCTTCTCGGAACCGCCCGGCAAATCCAGTGGCTGCAAACAACAGGATCCAATGTGAGTAGTTGGTCATATCGCGCTTGAAACCCGAGGTTAGACTGAGCTGTGGTGTAAATCTGCCCGGAACCGCCCGGCATATCCAGTGACCACAACAACAGTTCTAATGTGAGTGGTTAAGGTGCATTAATGAATTAATGCCACATGATAGGGTTAAGTCATGAACATGAAAGACAACACTTAACCAACTTGAGACATGATTTGATAGGGTTAAGTCATGAACCACTTGAATATACTTAACCAATTTGACACGATGACTTGATAGGGTTAAGTCATGAATCGCTTGAATATACTTAACCAATTTGACACGATGGCTTGATAGGGTTAAGTCATGAACCACTTGAATATACTTAACCAATTTGACACGATGACTTAATAAGGTTAAGTCATGAACCGCTTGAATATACTTAACCGATTTAACACGATGATTTGATAGGGTTAAGTCATGAACCGGATGAATATACGTAACCAACTTGACACATGATTCGTAGGGATAAGTCATGAACTTAAACGACAAAACTTAGCCAATTTGACATGACACGTAGACGGGTTAAGTCACGAACTTGAATGACCACACTTAACCAACTTGACGTGCTAGACTGATGGGGTTAAGTCTCGAATTTAAATGACAATACTTAACCTGCTGGACGGAAACCCTAGTTACGCGGTCCTTTTCAGCAGTAACCCACTAGATGTATCATGGTACCCTAGAACTAGGCAGGGTGGGGCAAGATTACTGGGTTGATTGTAAGCGACCAGATCGACGACTGTATGGGTGCGCCAGTGTAGGTTCTAACGGAGTGCGGGCGTGCACACACTCCGAAGCAGAAAAAGCAGGCATTGGGCATCAGTAGGTTTATCTGTGCGTGCTTGATTCGTGTCGATGGTTGGTACCATAGGGCTTGATACGCCCTATGGTGGACCTAGCACAGGTGACTACATTTCGTGATTGGGCCGTATGACACAGACTCATGAACGAGCTAGGACTTGTAGGGAGCCGATCGATTAATAGATCGTTACGTGGAATTCATTAGGTAGCATAATCCCTAGTGGTCCTAGGTGGCATAAACCCTAATCGAATCTAGGAAACGTTCAATAGGTAGCATAATCCCTAGTGGCCCTCGGTGGCATAAATCCTAGTTGAACCCGCGATAGCTCATGATAAGGAAACCAGGCTAGAACAAGGGTGGCAGTCCTAACGATTTCAAGAATGGTGGCACTACGTTGAAGTAGTATAGAAATACGTGATGAAACCCTTACGATATACGGCAAGGGACTGTACATATACATGGAAAGGATGATACGGGTTGGGATACTAGTATAGTTGGTGCAGAGAATTTAGGAAATCAGAGCAAATATATATCATTTTAATGGTGAAGCAGAGAAATCTTGCGATGCTTGATAGAAATCCTGCGAAACTATACTTGGTTCATCTTGAATGGGAACCTTGCAATGTTACACATGACAGAAATCCTATGATGTTATTCTTAGTTATCGTGACTGTAGATTATCTTGTCATCATTCTTATGTTTACTTTCAGTTTATTCATGCCATGTTATCTTTACCTGTTTTTATGCTGAAAGTCACAAGGACTTACTCAGTCTTTATGACTGACCCAGTTTGTTTCGCCTCTTTTTCTTCCGTCCCCCCCAGGTTCACAGGGTGGGTACACAGCTTAGTTCAGATCTTACCAAGATCCAAGGCTATTTAATGAAGGCTTGGATTGCTCTTGGCTACGGCTTGCTTTGCTGCTTTATTGGGGAATGATTTATAACTATGGTTTTATGCTTCTTTACTATTGCAAGACATATTTTGATGTAATGGATTTAGTAGCATTTTGATGTAAAAGGCTTTAGACCTTTATAGATTTTAAAGCAATGAAATTTGTTTCTTCTTCTGCTGTTTTATACGTTCTGTCTTGTAATATTTCTGTGTATGCTTACCTAGATAACGCTCCACCAAAGCTAATGCATTCCCTTTGTGAGTGACCCTAGCGGAGGTGGGGTGTTACAAGTCAGGTTTCAAATTTCATAATTTTTGGAATTAATATGTGAGCGCAATGAATTTAAAAGTGTTTGGTACTTTTAGTTGAATTTAATCGACTAGAAAAAAGGACATTTTTCAAACGGTCTCCAAATTTGACGAAATTAGTTTTATTAGGACTGTATCGTCAAAACTTAGCTAGATTTATTTTTCTGTTGAGTCAGTATGTGGCCCTGGTCAATTAAAATGCACGTTTAAAAAATCAGTATATTGATTTACATTTTAATTTAGAGAAAAACTAATTGAAACAGTCGAAATGGCTTACGAAACATATCCCATTGTGTCCGGAATGGGGGTATTTGACTAGGGACGACAGTCGTTGGGTTGGATTTGGATTTCATGACGATTTTGAGTTTTAAAACTAATTAAAATATTATTAATATAATATATATAGGCCAAACAGGGTCCGGAATGGCGGAGCTCGTGGTGTCGTCAGATCTGAGCCAAGGCGACTGTGGCGGCGGCGGTTGGAAGCCCTAGGTGGTGAGCTTAGTTTTCTTCGATGGGTGGGTTTCCAGAAATGTAGAAGAAAGGTTAATTAAAACCTTAATCAAGTTTAATTATTAATTTTATTAATTAATGTAAATATTATATAAACCATCATATCTTTTGCATATGGTCACGGAATGGATGAAATCGGTTGCATTGGAATCACAAAAATGAGAGCTTCGCAGTGGACTGACTAGGACTGAAATGGATCAAGTTAGAATTTCAGGTCAAATTTAACCCAAACTGTACAAAAATTCAGAAATAAAAGAATGACAGAGTGGAAACGAATGTGAGAACTCTCTCACTAAAATTTTGTACAGTTATTTAATTTATTTTATAACTGTAAATATATAAAAATTACAAGTATTGATTTTTATCTGTTGTATGGAGTTCAACACACGAATTCGCACAAATCACATAAATTGGAAGCGATGTATGGATATTAATGACATTCACATTTCGTACTCTGCGAATGGCCACTTATAGCGCCGTAAATGGCATTGGGTAGTTGAGTATTTATTTATTTGGATGATTTGGTGATTTGTGTATTGTGATGATGATTTTGTGATATTTAACATGTTAGAAATGTTAATATTAAACTAATAGATGAAAATGGACAAAAAAATCATTTATATATTGAACAGTGAAAATTGTTTAATTAGAAAAATAATTCAAACAGAGTTAGAATTGGTTAAATTTATTAACCAATGATTTCTTTAAATAGACTGTTGTTGTTTGAAAACCCACATGGGTATTGGGATGATATTTGACATAAACTAATCCCAATATTTAGTTGTATGTCAGTCGTTGGATTGGCAGGCTGTGATGAGCGTTATTTATTTATTTTAATGCTTATACAATGATAAATTGCACTCTGGATGATGGTTGAATGTTGATGATTATTTAACATTATTGTTGAATACATGCGATGTATGAAATCCATATAACTGAAATTATATGGTAATTGACTGAGTCGCATTCCAATTCAGAAATATCGAATATTTTAAAATAACGATTATTTTAAAATAACAAATAATTTGAAATAATATTCAGTGAATAATCAAAATATGATTTTGATGTCCGATTTTGGATGGAAAAATAAATATTGAAATGTGAAGCCGAGTTAAGTAGTTAAATGCCATTTTAACTCAAATGGGTTGTCGATCGATTTTATTTATTTTATAATAAATACGAAAAGGAAATGGTTTTCAAAATCAAATATTTTGAAAATATTATCATTTTAATTTTACAATAATAAGGAATATTCAATTTTGATTTAAAATTGAATACGAAGTTGAAACCGTTTTAAAATGTATTTATAAACGATTTATAAAAAACGTTTTAAATGGAAACTGATGATATATATATTATATATATTTGGTGGCTTGAATAGAACGCACCGCGCAAGACCGTTTGCGAATTTCAACCATTAAATTCAAATTGATGTAACGGGAGATCTGACCGTCAGATTATCTTAAAACCGGGATCGTTGGGTTTGTATCGAAAAGATATTTCCAATGAATATAAGAGATTTAAATTTGAATGACTGGATTTTAAAATATGTCCAAATCAATTTCAGAAAAGGTCGCTATGGATGCAGTTCGGTGGCCGTTATTGGAAATCGACTGTAAGGGCCTAAATAAAATTATTAAAAATATGGAAAAATCGTGTTAAATCATAATAAATGATTTGAAAAGATTTTTTGATGAAAAAATCTATATTTGAAAAGATAAAAATATATTTTTATCTAAATGAACTAGTTACTAACTAGAAAAATAATCCAATGTTTTTAAATAAATAAATTGGATTTGTAAATTGATTATAAAATAACCAGAATTTTCCAATGAATAAATAGGAATGGAATGGAAATAATTCGGAATATTTCAATATTGGATTCCATGATTATGTATATATTGTTGAGGAATTTGGAAGATATAAATATCGTTATTCCCAGTACAATATCCGCTGGTTTCACAATTTGATATTGATTATAAGCCGATATAATTTCTATTCAGAGCCTTGTGTTTAATATAAAATTGGATTTGGGTTTGCATGAATGGTGTCTTTAATAACAGTGTTCTGAAACCCATTTGAGAATTAGAATAAATCTTTTATTTAAGATTTAGAGAAGTTTACCAATTAATTTAATTGGAATTGAAATGGAAATTAGATTTTGGGTTTATCGTGAATAGTGTTTTAAATAACATTTGTTCTTTAACCCAATTAACAGCGAAGTTATGATTTGGAATTTATAAATCTTTATTCTAAGATTTAATGGAAATTTTCCAAAGTAAAGTTTTCCAATTTAATATATTGAATTGGAAATGAGTGGAATTCGATTCGGTAATAATCGAGATGAACTACTGTGAAGGAAGACCAATATTATTTATGAAATTTAAAAAGGTTTACTGTTATTCCATTTATAGTATTGATTTGATACGGAAATTTATATCGATTATATACTGTTATGATTTCCGTGAAGATTCCATTTTGATGGAAGATGATTTGGGTATATTGTGAATTGTGTTTTAAATGACATTGATTCTTTAACTCAGTTAAAGGAAAGATTAATTTCCAAAGGTTGAATAATCATTAAGTAATGATTTTGGATGATAAAAAAGAACTAGAGTTTTAATGAATCTTTAAATAGATTAAAATGAGAATGGGATAATTAAATTTATTAAATTCATGGAATGATCGAGAATGGAGTACCACCAATTTTACTCTAGACGATAGTTAAATCTTTAATTAGATTTGAACGTGAAATGGAAATTAATTTTACCGATAACACCATGGGTGTTAAATATGGGGTACAAACAGTTTTGCTCCATGGGATGAATAGGTTGGGATTGGAAAATAAAATAAATGATTACTTCGGTAAGGCTCGATAATCCCGACTAGTTTTGTAAACCTTAATTTGGTTTAGACTTGTTAAAGGATAAAACCAGATATTTTGAATTGATATCCAAAGGAAGATTAAAGAATAAATTTAAAAGAATATATCTTTGACAAAATTAACGAGAACCTTTCCCTAAAGATGTGAATATTTGAATAAAAAAATATTATAAATTGGAATGAGGCGTATGATGTGTTTTTATAGCACTTGATTATTGATTATAAAATACGTGAATTATTCGGAAAGACCGAGTTTATCCCATTCTGAATAACTGATACAGCGACTAAAAGTTGACGATGAAGACGGTTGTTGAACACCGTTGATATTCACATCTTTTGGATTATACTGATGTCTTGATTGGGCTGTACACCCAAGACAAGGTAATAAGTGGTGATCGTCCAGACGTACTTGGAGATCGATTGGATATGCTAGGACCTCTCTCTTGTATTGGACATATGGGACGAGGAATAAGGTGCCTCCGGTTTCATTAAGACCCTGAACGAACTTATAAATAATGTTTGTCTGACATTGGATTTCATTCTATATTGATTTATTTCTATTAAATATATATATATTTGGTGGTGGAGAATTTATTCTCTTGCTTAACACCCTTCTCTGAGAAGTATGAGATTAGAGGTTATACACTGATAGACATCAGTTGTATGGTGTGAATTGTCAGTATGGCATGCTGAGATGCAAATGATCAAGGCTTTTGTTGAAAAGCAGAGCCATGTGGTTGATGATCAAAGCACAACTTTAAATAGCATATCTTTGTGTATAACATTAATTCGCGAGCCTCACACCCGGTATGAGTCAAAAACGGGATAGTGAATGCAGGGATTGCTTGCGTTTCTTTCTAGCTTGGAGTGGTGTCATGGTATGGAGCCCAGACATTTTACTTATGTGGATGATGGATTGCGAGGCGCCTTGGATTTGAGCCCCTAGTGGCTCTTGACATGGTCGACGTACTGACCAGATTTTATGCCCAATAGGGCAGGGTAACGTATTGTCCAGGAATGACCAATACACTAAAGTAAGTATGGACCAACCCTGAAGATCTAGGTGCAGTTGAATTATGAGGAACGGGCTACAGTGTCTTAAATTGTTAGGGACAATCCCTTGCCTCGACTCATAGATGGAATCTAATTTCCAATACGCGACTTTTCGGTTTTAGTTGTAAACCTAGTATGGCGACATAATATATGGTACCTATGTCGTCTAGGATTGATACATTTATATTGAAGTCGTTTTTGACACTATGCACTTATAGTAATATCAAAATGATTTGTTTTAAATGTACCAAGCACGTTTGGCTGTCATAAGGGAAAACTCTATCCTTCGGCCTGCGATGCATTGTGTGATGGGACCTGAGTCTTATAATAGCTACATTTTTCACAAAGCATTGTGTTATTTTATTTTAAACTGAGAATCATCTAGAGTAAACCCGTTTCATGTTATGCGGCGTGGTCCCGTGATTTACCATATTTTAAAGTAAAGATTAATAACTATTTTTAATTCTTACACCATTCCTATGACTGACTCGGAGTTTATTGTCTCTACCTAAACTCTGGATGCCCATATTTTCCACACGGGCAGCTAGTAGTTTTGGTTTTTGCAGATATTTCTTTAACAGGATCCTGGATCTACATCTGGAGCTATATTCGGAAAGTTTTGTATCCGTGTATTTCTTTCAATTGTGCTAGTTGATGTATTTTCCGCTATGCATTGTATTGTATTTTCCGCAATTTTGTAATTAATTAAATCTCTAATATTTTCCCATTGTAAATTATTGTTTGAACTCTGTTATATTCTTGTAATCTGATGGAAATTGTTGTAATAACAATAAAATGTTCTTCTATTTGTGTTACATGAGTCATGATCTCAAAGAAATCCATTATTTCTCGTGTCTTCGGAGATCGGGGGATTTCAGATCGTTAAAATCATGTTCGGAATATTTAATTATTGTAGGATTAAATTTTTCATCGCAATGGAAACTTGTATGTGGTCGTTTGAGCATATTACTTCGTATGTAAGTTTCATAATATATGCATTTATATTTATATAATTAATTAATCTTGGAGCTTCTTTCGAAAGCCAATGGTTCCTTCCATTTGAAGCCACTCTGAATCTTCAACAAGAAGACTGACCTTTCTATTTATATATACCGTGACCCATCCATTCTTTCAGCATACCTTTTAAATCCCTAAATTCCCTAAATTATTTTTGCTTATCCTCATTTCGGTTGAAAGCCACCTTTTCTAGTAATCAACTAGAGAAATTCACCACTTCAAAACTCAAGTAAAAATCACATATGCAATAGCAAATTTCGATTTTGGCTTTGCTATTCTCGTTAGAATGAGAACTTCCTATCCGTGTCTCTTTTCCTGAGTTCGAACAGGAAATATTCGCAACTTATTTTCATTAGCGCGATGGACTGGGAAGCTTCTGGCCCAAATTTGAGGCGATGAGGAGGTGGTTCGACGACGGCGTTGCGATCAGGGTTCTGGGCGAAGTAGTAGGCGAAGTTTGATGAACTTCGATGCTGAATTTTTTTGCACCCTTTACATGGAACTGGAACGCATCGCGACTGTCGAGTTCGATAGTAGGAGGATCATCGGGATGAGGATGAGGCGCCGAACAGGGTCATGGGGTCGGAAGGGGTAATTGTTGGCTAAGGGACGGCCGTTAAAGATGGAGGCGGCGGAAAGGAGTTAAAGTCAGGGTCAAAATCTCGACTTTTGAAAATCATGGAAAATCCAATTGGGGAATACGTGCATTCGAATGTTTGCCTGGAGGAAAAACCGAATGTTTAGTCTTGGAACTACTGCTAATAACGTAACAAGGGAGGAGATGAAGGGTATAAAGTTGGCATTGAAGTTCCGAGCAGTGTATATGAAGAAGAAGAAAAAGAGGATGGAAGGAGATGGAGCAGTGTATTCGAATTGATGAAAAAAGGCTGGTGCCATTTTAATTTTTGGTTGAAGCTTAACGCACAGTTAAGGAATTACTAATAAGGTATTAAAATTCTATAACATAATTATCTTATACTTTGATACACTTAGACTGGATTAATACAAAGTCATTAGTTTTAGAAACTGCACGGTTATCCAATACATCTACTAACAACGATGTAGACTGGGTCGAATGTTTCCTTCGACAAATTTAAATAATAAGAAGGTACTAAACGGATTATATATAAGCAATCATTCCAAGTTAATTGATGTCAATACTAAGTTTACGTAAATAAAAGTTCAATTTATACGATTAATAGGTAATTGGTAAGTTAATAATTTAATCCGAGAATCACTAGTTAATTTAAATCGTATAAACAAAAACGTGGATAACTTTTTATTCTATGAACAAAATTGGACGAAACTGATCACCTTGGAATCGTAACAACGGAACCTACGTTGTGGAACTATGGTGGCTAAGTATAAAGCTACTGGAATCTCATGATAAAATCAAACGCCTGTTTGATTTCAAATAAAATAAAAGCAGGATCGTCAACTACGAACCAGGGTGAGTAAACTCACAAACTCTGGCTCGTTTATATTTTTATATAAACGATTTTTAAATTTACTTATGATAATTTTATGCTGTGTGATGGTTGTTTGGATGAATGGTTGATAAAGTTGGTTGAAATGGTTAATATAGTTATATCGTTGATCGATTATTAATTTTGTTCACTATGATATTTCATTTTATTTCATGTATTACACCATCCTTATTATTTCTGGATGAAACATTCACCTTGCTTCACACTAAAACCACCAATTGAAGAGCCATCACATTAAAACCACTATCAAACAAACCATCATGTTCTGCTCCTAAAACCGCACCATCACCCACATCAAATTAGCCAAAATGAACAAAATCAATAGTAGATGAAATCGATCAATCTATAGTAATCATTAACGACCAATTCGGTTATATATTCAACCAAAATTGGTTAAATATACATCAAATAAGAATGTCTTGCATTCATCTTGAAATCCAAGCTTGTTACCAAGTCCATCCTCCGTCTTCAGATTCGTCACTAAAATCAAATGCAGACCTGTCTTTCGATCGAACGCCATGTTTCTGTGCACCTCTGTCTTCAAGTCATCTTGTATGCTCTAATACTTATTCTTGAATTTAAATCATCCGTTTGAGTTTATTATTACTTATATGCCAAATCAATATACAACATCTTGTGCATTTGATCTGTATGCACATAAGTCTGCCATATGAGGTTTTCCTAGTTATATATCGCATATAAATGATTTTTTTTCAACCAACCTGCATAAACAAGCAACCAATAAACCTATAATTGCCTAAAAAAATGTACAAACACGCATAGTAGAATTCATAAAGAAGTAGAACCAATCTCAAATGATTGGTATGGGTCTAATATAAAAATTGTTTAAACCTAGTGGTAGGGTAAAAATATCACATAAATGGGTAAAATTTGATATTCATGTTAAAACTATTCGAATCAATTTTTAATTCTATGGTTTATTAATAATTATGTTTAACTATTACAGAAATCATGTTTTCAGATTAGAAATAACCTAGAAACATCAATTTTATATTGTACAAAAAATTGCAGTTCAGTCAGAGCGAAAATTACTCACCTTATTAGCTAGATCGGTTAAAACCAACGCCAAATGTAAATTTCTCCAGTACGAGTCCAAGGAAAAATCAGGTCTAAAACGAACATCGTATGCAAAGGTTATGAGAGTTAGAATTTCAGAATTTGAATTGAAATTGAATATAAATAAAATCTCACCAATCAATAAAATAGTGCTGCATTAGCATGTTATCGCCCTCCCAAAACTATTCTTTAGATCCAAACAAATGTCCTTTCTTCGTCCGTAAATCATATTGCCTCTATTTATATTTATGAAGCCCCAGTAACCCTATCAGAACCTCCTTTCTCCGGCACCACTTCATTTATCGGCTTCAACTATTAACTCTCTCTTGATCATTAGAAAATCATGAAAAACCATTAGAGGTCCTATTAAGATTTCATCCTCATCTGACCACCAAAAGTATCATCACCACCGCCAATCGAACGATATCTTCTCCTTGATATTTTTCTTTTAGGTGCCATCAAATAATTCGCGACGAAGAAGGAAATGCAATCCAAAATGCGAAAACTATCCACATTTGTTTTCACTTAATTTTTGGCTATGTTGATGATCTGATCAACGACAGATGCCCATTGATCAGTTTGTATTAACGATGTGAACAATTTTCATGTTTAAAACTGGATGGCTTAAGAGGAGAAATATAGACCATTTAATGTGGAGTTTCCATGACGGGTAGGATTTTCGAATAAAATAACATTATTCATGAAGTACATTCCCAAAATTTAAATGAATTATCCGATATGGGACGAATTAACACAGACTTAGAACTAGACATGTTGATAAGCGATTTGAATGCAAAAAATGTATTCTAATGTAATGAATATGTCTCGAGGCCCATTTTCATGTTTAGGGAGCCTTACCTTTTTCCAAAAAATTCAATTGCACAATAGAAATCAACCTGCATTTTGAACTTGTGCGATACATCTGATCGCCACAAAACTCGCTTTCACGCATCCCTTTATCGTTATGATTCTCATAATAAATTTATTTGCAATCCGATTCTATATCCCAAAATGACAATTTTCACGTGTATGAAGACTATTTGTACACTCAAATATCTGATCTTAAAATATAGCAATCCCACACTTGTAATTTATAAAACTAGCCATCCAAATTCCATGGAAATGATTTTAAGTCCTGATCCTATCATTTGTTAGAAATCACATTTTGGAACCGGCAAATGATTGATGATTAATATTTAAATACACAAACACTAATATGATTCGTTACATTCTCCTCCCTTAATGGATTTCATCCCCCAAATCCATATGGATAGAACAACACTATCTAACACTCTCGAATAAGTGACACACAAGATAAATTGTTACTCATCACTCTTAACAACAACATCGAAAGTGTCCACTGCAATAGAAATAGATTCAAAATTTGGTGTTGAGCTAATTGTTTTAACACTCCATATTTTAATACACAATAATTATATGAAGAAGATAATAAATGAATATCAGTTAATAAAATATTCGTAATTAGATAAAATAGACTTTACCACTGTGTTCGTTATGGAATTTTTGTTCAGACGGACTCTTGATTTTTGCAAATCGGATTGAGTATGAAGAATTTATGAACTAAACAAGATTGAACTAAAATAATATATGAAATATATTATAAATAACATAACTAAGCGTGGTAAACAACATTCACTGGGCGACCCATAGCCCATGTGCCGGCCCCTATGTAGAAAAATTAACTAGTTCAAATGAAACTGTAGTTAAGAAGTAAAATAAAAGATTATAACCTAGTTAATAGGGTTTGTTGCATTTTTACTACCTTAGTAATTTCGAGGACAAAATTCTTTTAAGGGGGAAGGAATGTAACATCCTGTATTTTTAACGATTTAATAATTAATTAATTTAATTATTTAACTAATGGTTTGATAATTTGATTAGCTTAAATTTAATAATTTTGATTTATATCTAATTAATATAAATGGTGGAATGATACATTTAAATTCCCAAATAATCGGAAATAGCTGAATTGGCAATATTGTGTGAACTGTATAGTTTAAGATATTTAATTGAGTTTAATCTCGAGTTATAATAACGAATTTGTGTATTAAACGATAGTTAAACAAATAAATTATAATATAATTATAAATGAGCTCGTAACATCGCAGTAGTTCATAAATTTAACCTTTTAAACTTCAAAATGAATAAACAAGATTCGTTATAAGTTGGATTTCTTTGAAACAAGAAATGTTGGAATCTATTAAATCATATTTTTCTAATGGAAGTGAAAAATCAAGATTTTGTGTTATAAATTGTAAGATATGTCCAAAATGAAAGTTTTAGAAAGTCATTGTGAAATCGTTTATAAACCATAATGATTTAATTAATATAATAAAATATTTATTTCAGATTTGGAAAACATTTTTAAGACGTATTATTAATTTAATTTATGGAATTTTATCATAATTTATATTAGGAAGATAAGCAACTTTTCGTTTAACGCAAATTACACCCTATATCATCATTTTTGGAATTCCACAGAATAAATTAACTTGTCTATATCTTTAAATTTTTGGGATCATGGCACATTGCTCGGCACAATCGTATTTTCATTTTTGACAGAAGTAGCTTGTACGTGAACGAAGATTTATGTATCAAGGTACTGCTATTTTCTAAAAATTTAATTATAATAGAGAATCTAACAATTAATAAACAGTTTTATCCTCTTAACAAGATATAAATGCGCCATGAAATGAAGTAGACAAGGTGTAAATTCATATGAAACCAACTATGTGGAAACTAGGGACTTTGCCATCTGGTTCAATTTCATTTCAGTCGACAGTAAAACCGCTAGATAAATCTTGGCATGTTCTGGGACAAGAACATATGAATGAAATCTATGGCCTATTCCTAAAAGTCAACCTAGCATGCATATTATACATCATCTATATAGTATACCCAGCTGAGCATGGAGATATTAATGTGCAAAAACTATATATGTATATACATATACATATACATACATATATATATATATACACACACACTTCACTCCCAAGGTTTTCATACCCCATCTCTCCATGCAGACTATATCACTGACATAACATTCACGATTTGTCACCTCTCTACCGAGATTTCATGCAGACCTACGAAGTTTCAGCTACCTTAGTTTGAACGTATGAAATGAAATCGTTCTTATCTTTTTTTCTTATTCCTATATATATATACACACACACGCAAGCTATCTTCTTCCTTTTGGGGGTTCGAAACTACTGCAGTGAGTTTCTATGGTTTTCCAGAAATTGAAACAGAACTTTACCCTCCACGAACAATTTAAAACATAAATATATAAAACCCTGATCACTTTCTCTTCGTTGTTATATACTTTTGGGTTCGATGGCTTCGATGTAGCTTCTGGAAGCAGGTCACGATCACGACCCTTGGGGCTTGCGTGAATGTGAGGGCGAGTTGTGCAGATGTTAGGGTTAGCATAGAAGGCTGGTGGCCTCGGTGGGTTGTTGCGGTGCAGGTCTTATGATTGGAAAGGGGTAGGAGATGCAACTCACGTTAACGAGGATGGATGGTGGCAGTAAAGTTTGTTTGTGCATGGGGTATGGAATGGAGAGGGTGTCACGAGATTGAAGTTACATCCATGGAAATAAGGAGGTATACTGTGTAATATGGAAGGTTTATGATTCAGGAATAGGAAAGGAGTGGAAAGGCATTCAAAACGGGGTAGTTGATCGATGAATAATGGGTTTGGATGGCCTATTTCTAGCAATGATTTGCTCGTGATTTTGGGCAAATTCAGTGGTGATGGAGAGCGGTTTTTTTGAAGCTTGGATGGGAAAAAATAGTTGTTGTTGTTAATTCTAAGGATGGTAGTTCATGCAAGAACGTGGAGAAGTATGCATGGTAAGGAAACGTTGAAGGCTCCGTGTGGAGCGAAGGATAGATGGGAAGAAAACATGCGAAGGTGGCCACGAAAACAAGGGCCTGCGTTCGATTTTTAGAAGAAAGAGACACTTTAGTAGCGGTTCATTATTATTTGAGTGATGGACCATGTTAACACATGTGAGGCTCATACTAAATGAAAAAGAAAAAAACGAGGGCTTCAAGCATTACAAAATTTTCAACAACAAATTTTAGGCGACTCATATATCACTGAAGTGCGCGGCTGTGCAAACGTAACTAGAGGGGATGTGTGAACTCGGATAGGTGACGTTTGGTTGGAAGCTATCGGTAACTAAATTTGTAGGAAATAAGGGGAGTTCGGGTGGAAGTGTATTTCGATGATGGACATTTTGGGGAACAAAACAAAAGAGCAGCGAGTGTGCGTTCATCTGAAAGTGAAGGAATATGGTACTAATCACAATTAAGAAAACAATTAAGATTTATTAATTATAAACTTGAAGTTAAGTTAACTAATAACTTATGATATTTATAATTGTGTCATATATGAACAGAATTGAACAAAACGGTCACATCGGGACTGTAACGATAGAATCTACGTTATAGCACTGACGTGGCTGAGAATAGACCTATTCGAATTTCGTGATAAAATCAAATGACTATTTGATTGTAAACAGAACCAAAGCAGAATCGTTGACTGCAAGACCAGGTGAGTGAACTCACTAACTCTGTCCTATTTTATAATATTATAAATGTTATTTAATATTGATAAATAATTATTGATTGTTGTATGATGGTTGTTTGGATGAATTGTTGATAAACTGGTTGAAATTATAGATATAGTTATATATATGTATATAACGTTGGTTAAATATTGATATCATTTATTTTAATATCTCATATCAATATGGAATTTATGTTATTTATGTTGAATAACATATGTGGATGTAGGGAAATTGGTTGAAGGAATCCAACTGGATCCCTCAACAATTATATTGTTGTTTTTCATATATTGCATTATATGGTGTGAAAGATAATCTGGTATTGATTATTGTTGTTTGGGATGTGGAATTACATTGTCCCTGAAATACTTAATATTTAAATACCTTAAAAATATATTGGAAATGAATTCGAGTTTTAAAAGGGAAAAAATCTATTATTTATTATTTTTAATAATAGAAATTGAATCTTGATTGGGTTAGAATACAATGGCTTGTTTTAATTATATTAAAACAAGTGGTTTGATTTATAAACTATAATTAGAGATAAAGGGGAATGGTTATTATTAAATAATTTATAAATATAAGAATAAATTTAAAAATTGGAATTGGAGAATCATTTCGATGTTCTAAATGTGAATAGAACTAGGTAAAACCAAAAGGATTTGTGATTATAAGTCAACGATATCGGATGTTATTATTTTTAGAAATTATATATCATATAAGTGGACAAGGTCGGATGTGATTAAAATAAATTATTTTTAGAAATTATATATTATATAATTCAGAGATTTACAAGATGGTTAGTATTTGATTCGAAACTAATAAATTATAATCGAATACGAAGTAGATATTAGATTATAAACCTGAGATATAATTAATAAGAAGTTTACTTGCAAATTGAGTTTATGAAGTAGAATATGATTCTAAATTTATAAACTAATTCAATAGACAAGATTTAAACCTATAATGTTATTTATTATTCAAATGAAGATTTGATTGATTTAACAAGATCGGATTTCAATAAGGGATAATATTCATAAATTAAAATGAATAATGTTTTAGAAGCAAACGTTTTACAGATTAAAATGGTTATAGTGGAAATTGAAAATATTTTCCAATGTAAATAATGTACATTTTCTAAAGCGCAGAAATTAAGGAATGCGAAAAGATGGAAATGTTTTTCAGATATTAGTAACGTATATGTTCTGGAATATGGGTATATAAGAGTTTATAATATTTGAAAATGTTTTCCAAAAAGCATGAAGGGGATAAACGAGTTTTTGAGAAAATATTTGGAAAGACATAGGAAGTTGGAAAATTAATGTTAATTAAAAAGAGCCAGTGATTGTTGATGCATAGTTGCAATTTTGAATGGATGTTTTTTCTTTGATTGTTAAATCACCGGCTTTCAAAGTCTTTGACCATCGTTGTCAATACGGAGAGACCGGTTGTATTTATTATTCGAAAACCACTCCGTGTAGGCATAGGCGTTGCGAATTAGATTATGCTGAAGATAATTGAAGATGGAGTGATGTGCAAGGGTTGTTCTGTTTACATCATTGTGCTTTCGGTTTGTCCAGTCCCAGGACAAATTACATGGACGAATGTCTAACACAGTATTCCAAATAGATCGCATAAGACGATCTTTTCAAGGTATTACATTAGGTGGCAGAGGAATTCTTTTCTCTTAGCTTTTTATACTCATGATATTTTTGGGAAGATTAACTAGTGATTTGACGGGTTCAACGATGTGGCATTTAGAGTGAATGGTGGCCAGATGTACTAAAAGAAAAACGTAGCCTCAAGCCTCATCAACCGGGAAATGAAAAAAAATCGAGCAAGCAGCATGGCAAGTTGGGTCATACCCAAGCAGGGTGTATTTGTCACCGATCTAGAGAAAATTCATTATTTGTTTTTATTTCGATTCTGTATCTTACAGATTATAGTTGGACGGCCAACAACCGTAGGTGACAATCTATTCGATACACTCAAGCTGAATGAGTGGTTGGTCATGTATGGCCGGGTTGCAAAATGTTCTTATTGAACCCCAGTGTATCCCCTCTAGAGTACACTAATCAGCAGGTGGTCCCATACCTTGTCATAGTTAGAATCCGATCTCCAATAAGCGCCCTGTGGTTTTTGATTTTATTCTATGTAGATAGAGCGTGAGATGCAACTGTTCTGCTATTTGGTTATTTATTTGATTAGACATTATTATGATATCATCGGATTTTGATATCAAAAATGTTTTGAGTTATAGTAAGGTAAAAATCGTTCATGTTTATGTGTGGGTTGGTCTTACTATTATCCTTTTCTTTCAAAAGGTTTTTTCTTAAAGTTAAGTAATATGGTTAAAATTTACTCACACCAGTCCCATGACTGACCCAAAGTTTATTTTGTTTGTTTTTCCCTAAACTCTTGGGTGCATAAATTTGCACAGGCAGTTAAGTGTTTCAGGCTTTTACTGTTACACTTTGAGAAGCTTGAAGCAGGAGTATTCACCATTAGTTATTTAAGGTTACTTCCGCTGTGATATACAGGTGATGTACTCTAATGATGCATGTAAGTACAAATAAAGTTGTATTTTTGAAGTTATGTTATATAATATATTTTATTCTTTCCGCTATAAGATTTCTTCTTCTTCTATTATAATTTGTAACAACCCGAAAAATACGAGCCAATTTAAAATTGGTTATTTTAAATGAATTTAAACAATTTAAATAGAATATTTCAATAAAATAATGAATTAGAAATATTGTGGCAGTTTGAAAATTTCAATTCAAACTTTGACTGACTATACCAGATGCAAAATATAACGGATTTTAGTGAAACCAAAAATATTTAAATCTGTTTATGAATATCCTTCTAACAAATCTGAAAAATCGAAGTTTCATAGCGGGAATCAAAAGTTATGGCCAAACGAATTTTCAAAAAGGTCGCTATAGAGAATATATAGCCCTTGAAAATAGACATTGTGCAAACGACCTCGGAATTCGATGAAACAACTTATGTTGGATCCGGGATGTCAAATTATTGCTAGGTTTCAAATTTCATAATTTTTGAAGCTAGTATGCGAGTGTGGCAAAAGAAAACGTGTTTGGTTAATTTCTGTTAAATTGGATCGACCAGAAAATGGCCATTTTTCAAACGACCTCAAAATTCGGCGAAACTAGTTGTGTTGGGACCGTAGCGTCAAAACATAGCTAGATTTATTTTCTGGAATTTTTCGAATTAGTTTGTGGACCTAGCAAATTGAAATGTACGTTCAAAACAGAATTTGAATGTTTTATATTTTAATTTGAAGAATAACTGACTGTAATAGTCGAACTGCCTTACGAAACATAACCCATTGTGTCCGGGATGGGGTATTTAGCTAGGGGCGACAATCGTTGGGTTTGAATGGGTGTTCGTGTTGAGAAACACTATTTTAAAATTTAATAAAACCATCGACCAATAGCATTTCTCCATTCATAATTAAAATAAAAAAAATATCTCCAATCCCCCTCCCCTCCCCCCCGCGACCCAATCTCGACGGCGGAACACCTTTCGCCGCTTCCCAGACAATTTCCGATCGCTACAGGCCGCATCAGCCCCACCCCGAATTAAACTTTTTGTAGTTCTCTTCCCCCATTTCAAATCCATATAAAGAACTCCCCCTATCGTTGCTCCTACCTCGAGATATCCCCCTCCAAAGCCCCAAACTTTCCGCCGCCGCCACGAACGCTGGGCCCACCGAGTTGAACGCCACCGCCACGCGCCTGAAGCCCCCTCGACCCTCTTTGACGTGGTACAAGCTGATTCCAATATCGTGCAACCATTTGTTCGATAAATCAAAACCTAGTTTTGAACAAACGATGAAAGGTATCGGCTTTATTATATTTGAACTAAAAATAACACATTTAAGTGTTGCAAACTTTGAAAAATCATATCTTTATGGTGTATTAACAAAATTTGATGAAATAGGAGATATCGTGACCACAAGGACGCCCTCTATAATCTAGAAGAGACTGCGGATTTTTCTGAGCTAGCTACGATTTTTAGCATCTAGAAAACCAATGTGATATTTCTAAACTGAAATATGAATTGAAATGTGACTTATAAATTATATAAGCGAAATATAAATTATACACATGTCGTATACCTCATGTACATGCTTTGTGTAAGTTATATGAGCGAAGTATGAATTATACATGCATTGTATAAATGATATGTGTGTTGGAATTGAAATAAAGTATATTTATATACGAATATATATATATATATATATACACTCTCCCCTTGTCCACAAACCATGGACGATATTTATTGTTTGTGTTGGTGTGAAAAAATTGGTGAATAATGCGATTGGTTGATATTGTTTGGTTGTGGTTAAAAAATACCCATTTGTGATTGAAATAAATTGTGGAAAAGAAAATTCATACTTGCCTACGTGTGAATTAGATGTATGAAATCCCCATTGTCAAAAACCGCGAGGTTTTAAGGTAGAGCGAGGAGCCGTACTCGGGACGGTGCCGGTTTTAACTACCCTGCCGTTATGCTGCCGAAATTTTGAAAAATATTCAAGTGTTAGAATTATTTTCATATGTTGAAATTGCTTTCATGTGTTGAAACAAAAGTCATGTGTTGAACCAATATCCATGTATGGAAATGCTCATGTGTTGAGAAGTTCATGTGTTGAAAACTAATTCGTGTGTTGAATAAATAAATGGTTTAACAATAAAAATCTCATTTTTATTATATATATGAAGTATGAAAAATATTCATGTTTTAAATAAATTTTTTCAACTATAAAATTTACATCTTTCTTATATGTACAAACCATATAAAATATATCCATATGTGGAAATGCTAATGTGTTGAGAAGCTCATGTGTTGAGAAGTTCATGTGTTGAATAAAAAGATCGAACAATAAAAATTACATTTTTATTAAGAATATGAAGTGTTAAAAAACATTCGTGTGTCGAATCAATATTTTTGATGATAAAAATACCATTTTTATCATGTGTGTGAATTGCTAAAAATATACAATGTTGAAATAAATATTTGTTTGCTATGAATATTATTTTTAACATGTATAGGAACTAAATAAAATAGTCATTGTTGAATTATATTTAGTTCGACAAAAATATCATTTTTAAGTGAAACGTGAAGTGTTAAAAATAACCATAAGTGGAGATAAACTTTTGTTCGCTAGAAATATATTTTTTAGCTTAGAATTGCACATATATATACATGTGTTGAACAGGAAATGGATTAGCTGTTGACTAAAAAATTTATTTGCGTGCCTGACAAATAGGTAAACCTTAATGAGTTGGATGTACAAATTTTATTACTATATCAACTCCTGTGAATGCCATTGGATGCGGGGTGCTAGTTGTTCTGTGTGTGATAATAAACATCGCCATAGGATAGTAACAATTAATTTTGAACTACACTACATGGCATACTTCTTGACGATATGCATACTTCATCATATACCACATAAGCATTTGGGGCTTGTGTGACGAGGTTGAAGATTTACCATACGAGCGAGAGGCGTGTATGGCGATGACTATATATTATAGGTTGAACTGATGACTGATCTGGACTATATAAATTGTAACGGTAAATTGCAAGATTAATAAAAAAAACCACACGGGTCTGGAGATGACAATAAACACGTCTCTCCTGTCATTAAGGTACAAAAACCATTTATAGGGTGATGAGAATTTATTCTCTGGAGTTATGATCTGTACACACTCCCCTGTGGACACCGGAATATATCACTATAAATATGTGTATGCTTATTAGGATTTATTGGGTACCTAATACGGCCCAATAAATTTCCAAACCCCTTCCCGTACAAAGGAGGTTATGGCGTAATTTTTCAAAATATAAGGGTGTTAGTGAAATATTTGAAGTGAAAACGATATTGAAATCATCGAATGAATTATATTTATATATATAAAAATTAAATTAAAACGAATCGAGGCCGTGCAGTTCGCGTTTTGGAATCGTAACTTCAAACGATTATACCGAAAGATCCGACCATCAGATTTTCATGAAACGGGAACTGTTGGGTTTGCTTTCGGAATATCTTCCCAATGATATAAACTTTGTTGAAATCCAACGGTTAGATTTTCAGATATGTGTAAAACAAATTTTGGGAAAAACAGCGCTAGTGCCTCGACACAACCTGAAACGTCGTTTAATTAAATAGGGCCGTTTTTAAATAAATAAAAATGGCGATATATCGTTATAAAATATTATAGGCGATATAGAGTGGAAATAAACCGATTCTGCTTCATTTGCTTGATATTTGATGGTTGAATGTGTTTGACATGAAAACTATACTAAAGAACTGAAATGTGAATGTCGAATGATTGAACCATATGAAGAATTTATTTGAAAATCTAAATATACGTGGATTATTTGAAAAGGCCGAGTTGATTCTTAGTTCAAATAATCGATCGATGGTTAGAAGTCGAAGAGATGAAGACGTTTCAAGACCGATGATCTTCACATTGGATAGATGGGCGCTACTGATGCTCGTGATTGTAGCTACCTTGAAGGAGCTGAAGTGGTAGCCGTCCGGACGTAATGTTGATTGTACGGATATGCGAGGAATTTGGTGCCTCCGGCTTCGTTCAAACCCAGGACCAACTTGTAAATGGACAGTGTGTCTGACAATGGATTTTGTTCTGTGCTGATTGATCTCTATTAAATATACATCTGTTTGGCGGTGGAGAATTTATTCTCTTGCTTGACGCCCTTCTCTGAGACGTACGAGCTCAGAGGTTATATATCGATAGAAATCAGTCGCATGGAGTGGATTGCCTGTGCGGCACACCTAAGTGGCATACGATTAAGGCTTCTGTTGCAAAGAAAAGTCTTGTGGTTGATGATCAAAGCATGGCCTGTGTGGCGTAGCTTTGTGTAAAGCGTGGATTCGCGAGCCTTACAGCTCGGTATGAGTCAAAAACGGGATATGGACCGCTAGAGGCTTGTGTGACGAGGTTGAAGATTTACCATACGAGCTAGAGGCTTGTATGGCGATGACTATATATTACAGGTTGAACTGATGACTGCTCTGAACTATATAAATTGTAACGGTAAATTGCAAGATTAATAAAAAAACCCACATGGGTCTGGAGATGACAATAAACACGTCTCTCTGGTCATTAAGGCACAAAAACCATTTATAGGGTGACGAGAATTTATTCTCTGGAGTTATGATCTATACACACTCCCCTGTGGACACCGGAATATATCACTATAAATATGTGTATGCTTATTAGGATTTATTGGGTACCTAATACGGCCCAATAAATTTCCAAACCCCTTCCCATACAAAGGAGGTTATGGCGAAAATTTTCAAAATATAAAGGTGTTAATGAAATATTTGAAGTGAAAACGATATTAAAATCTTCAAACGAAATATATATATATATATATATGTAAATTAAAACGAATCGAGGCCGTGGAGCACGCGTTTTGAAATCGTAACTTCAAATGATTATACCAAAATATCTGACCATCGGATTTTCACGAAACGGGAACCGTTGTGTTCGCTTTGGGAATATCTTCCCAATGATATAAACTTTGTTGAAATCCAACGGTTAGATTTTTAGATATGTGTAGAACAAATTTTGGGAAAAACGGCACCAGTGCCTCGGCACTACCTGAAACGTCATTTAATTAAATGGGGCCGTTTTTAAATAAATAAAAATGGCGATATATCGTTATAAAATATTATAGGCGATATAGAGTGGAAATATACCGATTCTGCTTGGTTTGCTTGATATTTGATGGTTGAATGTGTTTGACATGAAAACTATGCTAAAGAACTGAAAAGTGAATTTCGAATGATTGGACCATGTGAAGAATTTATTTGAAAATCTAAATATACGTGGATTATTTGAAAAGGCCGAGTTGATTCTCATTTCAAATAATCGATCGACGGTTAGAAGTCGAAGAGATGAAGATGGCTCAAGACTGGTGATCTTGACATTGGATGGATGGGCGCTACTGATGCTCGTGATTGGAGTAGCTACCTTAAAGGAGCTAAAGTGGCAGTCGTCCGGACATAATGTTGATTGTACGGATATGCGAGGAATTTGGTGCCTCCGGCTTCGTTCAAACCCAAGACGAACTTGTAAAT
The DNA here is from genome assembly GCA_030737875.1 of Allium sativum. Classification (NCBI taxonomy): domain Eukaryota; kingdom Viridiplantae; phylum Streptophyta; class Magnoliopsida; order Asparagales; family Amaryllidaceae; genus Allium; species Allium sativum. The sequence goes on from CM060925.1 coordinate 278,511,665, forward strand.
GGACTGTGTCTGACATTGGTTTTTGTTCTGTGCTGATTGATCTCTATTAAATATATATCTATTTGGCAGCAGAAAATTTATTGTCTTACTTAAACTCCCTTCTCTAAGACGTACGAGCTCAGAGGTTATATATCGATAGAAATCAGTCGCATGGAGTGAATTGCCTATGTGGCACGCCTAAGTGGCATATGATCAAGGCTTCTGTTGCAAAGCAAAGTCTTGTGGTTGATGATCAAAGCATGGCCAATGTGGCATAGCTTTGTGTATAGCGTGGATTCGCGAGCCTCACACCTTGGTATGAGTCAAAAACATGATACGGACCGCTGGGAGAACACGACGTTTCTTTCTAGCTACGGTGGTGTCAGCGACTTACCAGCCCTGACATTTATATATACTTTCCACCTGTGTGGTTGTTGGAATGCGAGGCGCCTCGATTATAGGTCTGTAAGGACAGAGAAACGTGTGTTCAGGAATTGTCATTCCTCAAAAGTAAGAGAGGACCGGCCCAGCCGATTCCAAGGACCGCTGTGTGCGATCCTGAGGCATTTGCTAGAGTGTCTCGAATGGAGAGGAGCTTGCCCCTTGCCTCGACTCTTGATGGAATCCAATTTACAATACGAAATTGCGGATGTGATTGTATTACTAGTATGGCGACATGATATATGGTACCCATGCCGTGTATGATTGATATTTATGACTGAATTTTCTTTTGAAACATATATGCACTAGTAATAATATCAAACACTTTTGTTTTATACGTATCAAGCATCTCTTGGCCATTATAAGGTAAAACTCTATCCTTCGGCTTGCGTTGCATTGTGTGATGGGACCTGAGTCTTATAATGGCTTCATTTTTATAAAAAGCATTGTGATGATTTAATAATTTACTTTATTTCATGCACTAGCACTCATTGGAGTAAACCCGTTCCGCGAAAGTGGCATGGTCCTTTGATTTCCTTATAATCATGGTTTAATTAGTTAAGTAGATTTCTCATACCAGTCCCATGACTGACCCGTAGTTTGTTTCACCTTGCAAACTCGGGTGCCCTTATTTTCACACGGGCGGCCTAGTTACAGGTGGCTGACGTATTTTGGCTTGGCACCGCAGCAGAGGTGCACTTTTGGCTCATGGCGAGGCTTGACTACATGTTGATGACTATGATTCTTCTGCCATTATTGTATATGTATATGATTCCTCCACAGGCGATGTAGACTGATGTTTCGTTTATGTTCTTTCTATATATGTGATTCCGCCACAGGCGATGTAGACTGATTATGTATTATTATGCACTAAGCTGTATCCTGCATTGTACTCTCTGATGTGGTGATATATATATATATATATATATATATGATTCCGCTGTCATATTTGTGTAAATTATTCTATTTCTTGTTTATGCTATTATCTGTACTCTACTAATGATAATTAATGTGTTATATTCCAATGATTATCCTTAACACCATAGCACGGGGTTTTGAGATCGTCACATAACTCTCTTTCTTTCTATTTCTCACTCTCTAACTCCTTTTTATTAACAACCTGGTATTTTAGATTCTTGAATAGTCGACATGGTATTTGTGATGATTTTCGGGGTCAAAAATCTCTTGGGCCGTTACGGTGGTATCAGAGCTGAAGGTTAAGTGATTACCTTAGCCCTGTGTCATAACTCAACAGAGATGGGATTAGTAATACCCATGATTGAGTTTGAGTGTATATATGTGTATGAGTGCATATTTGTAAATTGATATAAAAACAATTTTATATTGTGTTGATTGGTTTGTCGAGTGGTTTATGAACTCAGGTCGATACGGTGTTGGAAACTGTATCGATAAGTATTTCTAAACTCTTGAACAAAGTTATTCGACATAATATTGTTTTAAAAGCTAGATAAATGAAATAATTTTACCCAAAATATATTTTGATATAAAAAGAAGTATATATCTTGAGATTATTATAGTATATTGGATATGTTGATTGTTACTATAATCGAATACGATTATAATTGAATTGGTTATGTAACAACCAAAAGGTTTGTAAATGAATTTGGATTTAATATATGGAAATTTTAAGATCCTGGGTGAATTTAGATATTTTTTCCAAGCATATTGAAAGATATTTTGAAATGGAAGTGTTTAAAAATGATTTTTGTATTGAACTCACTTTGATAGTTGGGAAATGATTCCGATGATGAAGTCGACCATCATCGGTATTCATTTTTGAGTTTCCAAGTGATGGGTTACTACAAAAGATTTTGTTTTGAATTGTTTTCAAATGTTTTGAATTGCTATTATTATATGTAAATATATATGATTTCAAACTGATTTAAAATAAAACCCAGGAATTTGAATTCTGAAATTTTAATTTAACTTATGAAGTTAAATAGATTGAAATGGTAAAAGTGGATAAATTTGAATTTAATTTAAAAAGCAAGTTAAATAAACATTGTGAAAGCAAGTTGAGACGACCCCAAACCCGTAATGACGGTGGTAAGGGTAATCCGTGGAATATAACACATAAACAGATAATAACAGAACAGAAATAAATAAATACACCTGATAATGAACAATAGAATATACTGGATAAACGTAATCATCAGAGTTACACAGTATACAGAATCATACTTAGTACAAATATAGTTCAATTATACATAAATGTCTACAGTGGAAAACAAACATAATGTACAATAGGAGCTGAACAATATAAAAAGAGATAAATGATAGAATCCATCTTCAGCTCCAGCTATCCAGAAAGAAGCAGCTAAACCTGAATACAAGGCTGCCCGTGTAGAGAAAGGGGCACCCGAGTTTGAAAGTGAAACAAACTACGAGTCAGTCATGGTACTGGTATGAGAAATCTACTCAACACATTTATAATATGGCTAATCACAGGACCACACCACTTTCGTGGAACGGGTTTACTCCATTGGATTGCCAGTGCTTTAAAACAAATCATTCTTTTAAACATCGCAATGCTTTTTATAAAAATGAAGCCATTATAAGACTCAGTTCCCATCACACAATGCAACGCAAACCGGAGGATAGAGTTTTACCTTATAATGGCCAAAATATGGTTGATACGAATAAAACAAAAGCAATTGATATTATTATTAGTGTTTACATGTTTCAAAACAACTTCGAATCATAACTATCAATCATAGACGGCATGGGTACCATATATCATGTCGCCATATATATATACAATCAAAGCCGCACAGTCACGTATTTGGAAATTGGATTTCCGTCATGAACCAAGGCAAAAGATAGTCCGTACCGAATTCGAGACAATCTAGCCTACCATGTATCAGGATAAGAACGCATCGACCTTTGGAGCGATAGGGTCGGTCCACCGATGTGGATTAAAATGCCTAAGCAATACGTCTCCCCGCCCTATGGGGCGCAAATGAGCCAACGAATGACTCCATCGAACCCGGATCGTCCGATCTAACCGAGGCGCCTCACAACAGTAACAACCACATAAGTAAAATGTCAGGCCGTGTAAAAACACTGACACAACTCCTAGCTAGAAAGAAACGCATGCCCTCCCCTTCTCCCGTTTCTGGTTCATATCGGGATGTAAGGTTCGCGAATTTACTTTATACACAAAGCTACGCCACACAGGCGGTGCTTTGATCATCACCACAAGACTTTGCTTTTCAACAGAAGCCCTGATCATTTGCCACTTAGGCATGCCACACTAGCAATTCATGCCATGCTACTGATGTCCATCGATATACAACCTCTGAACTCGTGCGTTTTAGAGAAGGGCGTTAAGCAAAAGATTAAATTCTCCGCCACCAAACAGATGTATATTTAATAGAGATCAATCAACACAGAATAAAATCCAATGTCAGACACACTATCCATTTATAAGTCCGTTCTGGGTCTGAACAAAACAGGAGGCACTATATACCTCGCAAACCCATCGATCACCACGTACGTCTGGACGATCACCACTCATTATCCATATTTCGGGATGCCTCCCAATCAGGACCTCGGTTACCATCCAAACGAGGTGAAGATCTCTGGTCTTCGACCACCGTCTTCATCTTCGATTTCTTATCGTCGATTCAGTTATTCAGAACGGGATAAACCCGGTCTTTCTGAGCAACTCGTGTATATAATAAATAAGTGCAACACTAACATATACATGCATCATTCCAATTCATTAGTCATTAACCGTCAATCAGTAAGAGAACGATTTCCCAAATATTAACCCCGAAGGCCGAAACCAACATCAGATCAACACCCAGGAAACCATTCGACTTAGCCAACCTTCAGTTAATTTCTAAATCACATCCATATCGTTTATAATATTTTATAATGATTTATCGCTATTTTTATTTATTTTAAAATAGCTAATTTATTCATAACGACGCTCCGGGCCATAACGCGACCGTGGCGCTGTTTTTCTTCAGATTTGATTTACACATATCTGAAAATCTAACCGTTGGATCTTCACAAAATTTACATCATTAGAAAGGCCTTTTCAAAACGAATCCAACGGTTCTAGTTTCGGGAAAATCTGACGGTCGGATCTCCCGGAACAATCGTTTGAAGTTTCAATTTCAAAATACGAACTGCAGCGTTGTTATTCGATTAAATATAATTATACTTATATATATATATATATATATATAATCGATTCTGGCGCTGTTTTTCTTCAGATTTGGATTAAACATTCCAGACAATCCAACCGTTGGATTTTTACAAAGTTGGTGCCGTTGGAAAGATATTTCCAAGGTGAACCCAACGGTTGTGATTTCAGGAAAATCCGATGGTCGGATCTCCTGTACTAATCGTTTGAAATCAGGGTTTCAAAATACGAACTGCAGCGTCGTTATTCGATATATTTCAATTCTATTTAAATATATATATATCAATTCTTCAATTTCAAAACTATATTCTTTTCATACATTTGATAAAAATGATATTTTTATCTAACTGTTTTCTATTTCAACATTTCACTATTTTTAACAATTCATGTATAAAATAAAAATGTGATTTTTATTGTAAAACAATTCATTTCAAAACTCTATTATTTTATATAGTTCATATAGGTAATAAAAATAGGATTTTTATTATAAAACAATTTATTTCAAAACAAGATTATTTTATACATTTCATATTGGTGTTAAAAATGGGATTTTTATTATAAAACAGTTTCTTTCAAAATATGAATACCATTCAACACATGAATTTCTATCCAACGAGTGAATATTGATTCAACACATGAAGGTTTTCTATGGTTTATATAAATCGACAAAAAGGTTATTTTTATATTTAAAGCACGAATACCATTCAACACATGAATTTCAATTCAACGAATGAATATCGATTCAACACATGAACGTTTTCTATAGTTTATATATATAGATAAAAATGTGATTTTTATATTTAAAACACGAATACCATTCAACACATGAATTTCAATTCAACGAATGAATATCGATTCAACACACGAAGGTTTTCTATAGTTATATATATATAGATAAAAATGTGATTTTTATATTTAAAACACGAATACCATTCAACACATGAATTTCTATCCAACGAATGAATATCGACTCAACACATGAAGGTTTTCTATTCAACGAATGAATATAGTTTCAACAAATGTAAATATTTCAAACACATGAATATTATTCAAAATTTCGGCAGCATAACGGCAGGGTAGTTAAAACCGGGACCGTCCCTAGTACGGCTCCTCGCTCTACCTTAAAACCTCACGGTTTTTGACAATGGGGATCATGCATCTAGTTCGCACGCAGGCGACATGTATATATTTATTTCATTTCCACAAACTAATCCTATGTGGTTTCAACCAAATTTTTCTCAACCAAAAATAGGTATTTTTCAACCACAATCAATCAATATCAACCACAAACAATTCCAACCAACCATTTGCTATCAATCAATTTTCACACCAATCAAAACCAATAAATATCGTCCATGGTTTGTGGACGAGGGGCGTATATATATATATATATATATATATATATATATATAGCAATTCACTTCTATTTCAACACATATATAATTTTTACAACGCATATATAACTTATACATCGAACGTACAACTTATACAACGCTTATACATGAGGTGTACAACGCTTATATAACCCATACATCGACTATATAATTTATACATCGTCGTTTTCCATATCGTTTATAAATTATAAATCTCACATTGGGTTCCACTCCACCAAAAATAGCAGAAGGCTCAGAAAAATATGCGGTCTCTTCTAGAATGTAGAAGACGTCCACACGAGTCCACTATCTCTTGTTTCACTGAATTTCGTCAAGAAACGAAAAAGATATGATTCTTATAATGAAATCAAAAACCGTAGCGCTTTAAACTGCTATAACATAGTTAAAATAAAAATAGCCGTATACCTTTCTGAAATGTTCAAAACTAGGTCACGCGATTTCGTGAAATCCGTGAATCGATAGCTCGATCGGGCTACGCAGTGTCGAAGGGGGAGGAGAGAGCTTCTCGGCGCTGGTGGTGGGGTCTAGTTCGACGCTGGCAGGAGGGTGCGGCGGCGGTTGGAAGTCGCTGACTTTGAGGCGTTGGATCTCGACGATGGCGCAACTACAAGGGTCGAACCAGGTATGGATGTGGAGAGGGGATCGAGAGCTTCAAAATGTTCAACTGGAGGGGGTGGCGAAAACGCCTGTGGCGGCGGCGATCGGCCTGGGAAGCTTTGGAGCCTCTTCCGCCTTCGATCGGGGAGAGAGAAAATTAGGTTTTTTTAAAAAAAAAAATATGATTGGCCAGGGGAGTTTAAAGGGATTTTCTGACACGACCACCATTCTAAACCCAACGACTGTCGTCCCTAGCATTTAACCCTCATTCCAAACACAATGGGATATGTTTCGTAGGCCCATTTGACTGTTTCAATCAGTTGTCCTTCAATTTAAAATATATAACATTCAATATTTAATTTGAGCGTACATTTCAATTTGCTAAGGCCACAAACTGATTCGAAAAATTCCAGAAAAATAAATCTGGCTATGTTTTGACGATACGGTCCCAATAAAACAAGTTTCGTCGAATTCTGAGACCGTTTGCAAAAAGGCCCATTTCTGGCCGATCCAATTTAACTATAATTGATCAAAACACGTTTTCCTTTGCCACGCTCACATACTAGCTTCAAAAATTATGAAATTTGAAACCTAGCAATGACTTCACATCCCGGACCCAACAAAAGTGGTTTCGTCGAATTCTGAGGTCATATGCAAAATGGCCAATTTCACGGGCTATATAAATTCCATAGCGACCTTTCTGAAAATTCATTTGGCCATAACTTTTGTTTTCGCTATGAAAATTCGATTTTTCAGATTCGTTAGAAAGGTACTCACTAACAGATTTAAATATTTTTGGTTTCGCTCAAATCCGTTTTGTTTTGCACCCGGTACTGTCCGACAAAGTTTGAATTCAATTTTTGAAACTGTAGCGCCATTTCATGCCTTGTTTATAATTAGAATTAATTATATTCGTTTTCAAATGTCGATTCAAACTCACTTTTCATTGCTATTATTTAAAATATTTATTTTAAAATTTTAAAATCCATTATTTTAGCCAATTTAAAACTTTTAAATTGGTTCAGATTTTCTGGGTCGTCTCGAAAGTGGTTTGATTAATCAACTCTACGTTCGATCTGGCTTTCATTCTCCAACTTTTCAGTTTCTGAGAATTTTCAAATTCTTCAAAAATTTGGCTAACACCCGGAATTTTCGAAAAATTTCGCAATAACCTCCTTTGTACGAGGAGAGGTTTGGAAATTTATTGGGCCGTATTAGTTACCCAATAAATCCTAATAAGCACACACATATTTATAGTGATATATTCTAGTGTTTATAGGGGAGCGTGTATTGATAATAACTCCAGAGAATAAATTCTCGTCACCCTGTCAAAGCCTGAGGGAGTGTGTATTTTAAATGCTCCAGAGGATAAATCCTCGTCACCTCGTCCCGTGTGGAAAATATATAGTCCATGTGCCGTATCTAATAACTAGAGAGACGTGATTATTGTCAACTCCAGACCCGTGTGGGGTTTTTATTAATCTGGCAATTTTATCGTTACAATTTAAATAGTCCATATCAGTCATCAGTTCAACCTGTAAAATATAGACATCGCCATACAAGCCTCTCGCTCGTATCGTAAATCTTCCACCTCGTCACACAAGCTCCAAATGCTTATGTGGTATATGATGAAGTATGACTATCTTCCATAAGTATGCCATGTAATGTAGTTCAAAATTAATTGTTACTATCCTATGGTGACATTTATTTTTACACACAGAATAACCATCACTCCGCATCCAATGGCATTCACAGGAGTTGATATAATAATATTTCGCATCCAACTCATTAAGGTTTACCTATTTGTCGGGCATGCAAATAAAATCTTTACTCAACAGCTAATCCATTTACCTGTCCAAACATATATAATACACAAGTATATATATTTCTATCTATTTTTAACTCAGTACAATGTGTGATTTAAATGAATAAATTCTACCATTCAACCTCTTATTAATTAAATTAACTATCGTTTCAATAATTTAATTAATCTAATTTACTATCACACAACACAAACAGCAATCAAATTGATTTTAACTTTTCAAAATCATACAAATCAATTTCTGTATTCTTTTAAAATCATTCAGACTATAGAATTAAATGTGCACATCCATGGAAAGAAAATAACAACAGAGTAGAGAATTAAATGGTAATGCAAATTATGGTAAATATACCTTGCACCAGAGTCAATCAGAGATATCTACTCGGCATCTAGGATAGGCTTTCTGAATGCTCTCCTCAGTTTCCCAAGTACAATCTCGCGGATCTCCACTCCGTTGCACTTTGACTAAGTGAACCTTCTTGTTCCTCAGTTCTTTGGTCTCTTTGCCGATGATCTTTAGCGGCTCTCTTCTCACAGCTAATTCTGGAGTAATTTCAATATCCTGTTGAGCTGCTTCTTCCATGATCAAGTCTGGATCATGAACGTGCTTTCGAAGTTGAGATATGTTAAATACATCATGCACCCCAGGCAACCAATCAGGCAGTTTAACCTTGTAAGCGAGAGTTCCGATCCGTTCCAGAATAGGAAACAGACCAATGAATTTGGGCGTCAACTTTCCAGTTTTACCGAACCAGAAAACTCCTCTCATCGGCGATACTTTCAAATATACATAGTCGCCAACAGCGAAGGATATATCTCTTCTTCTCCTATCGGCATAGCTCTTTTGTCGGCTTTGAGCGGCGAGTAATCGCTTCTTAATAAAGTTGACTTTGTCGGCAGCTTCTCGGATCATATCTGGCCCCAACACAAGTCTATTACCGGGTTCGACCCAACAAGCAGGGGATCGGAACGGTCTACCATACAATGCTTCAAATGGCGACATTGTCAGGCTCGCCTGGTAGCTGTTATTATATGAGAATTCAGCCAAATGCAGATGGTCTTCCCATGATCCACCGAAATCTAGAACACAAGCCCGCAATAGATCTTCTAATATACGGTTCACCCTCTTAGTTTGACCGTCTGTCTGAGGATGATAAGCGGTGCTTAGATTCAGCTTTGTTCCCAGTTCGACTTGAAATGCCTCCCAGAATTTGCTAGTAAATATTGTATCTCTATCACTAACTATACTGAGCGGCACTCCATGCAGTCTAACGATTTCCCTGAAGTATATCTGCGCCAGACTCTAAGCAGTTCTGTTTGATCTGACAGGTATGAAATGGGCGGTCTTCGTGAAGCGATCTACGATCACCCAAATACTATCATTTCCTTTTCTGGTTCTGGGCAAACCATCCATGAAGTCCAAGGAAATATGGTCCCATTTCCAGCCAGGATCGTCTAGCGGTTGCAATAATCCAGCCAGTTTCTGTTGGTCGCTTTTGACTAGCTGGCAAGTAGGGCATCGACTAACATATAAGGAAATGTTCCTTTTCATCGACTTCCACCAGAAAGTGCGTTTGATGTCATTGTACATTTTTTTTACTCCCGGATGGATACTAAGTTTTGACTTGTGGCATTCATCCAGTACTTCCTTTCGGAGCTCAGGAATGTTAGGAACACAGGTTCGACCTTTGAGCCTTAGAATTCCATCATTATCAACTTGAAAACTCGAGGGTTCGCCTTGTTGAATTATCTCTCTGATCTTCTGAATGAAGTGATCATCCTTCTGAAGAGCAGATATTTTATCCATCAATGAGGTCGTGATAATAAAACTGGTGATCACCTCATTCTTTCGGCTTAACGCATCGGCCATGACATTGGCTTTCCCTGGAGTGTATATAATTTCAAAGTCATATGCCTCAAGAAACTCCAGCCAACGCTGCTGCCTCAGATTCAAGTCCTTCTGGGTGAAAAGATACTTCAGCGACTGATGGTCTGTAAACAGTTTGAATCTCTCACCCAGAAGATAATGCCTCCAGATTTTCAAAGCGAATACTATAGCCAATAACTCAAAATCATGAGTTACGTAGTTCTTTTCGTGCGGCTTCAGTTGACGGCTAGCATAAGCAATCACTTGGCCCCTTTGAATTAACACTGCGCCAAGGCCTTCTCTAGAAGCATCAGTCCAGACTTTCAAATCCTGATTGCCATCGATGATGGTTAACACTGGAGCAGTCGTTAGTCTTAACTTTAGCTCTTCAAAAGCCTCCTCACTTTCTGGAGTCCATTTGAATTTAGAGTGCTTCTTTGTAAGCTTCGTTAAATGACCAGATATCTTCGAAAAGTTTTTAAGGAACTTCCGGTAATAGCTAGCCAATCCGAGAAAACTGCGGACTTCAGTGGGGGTACTGGGCTGTTTCCAATTCTGAATAGCTGTGATTTTGCTTGGATCCACAGCAATTCCTTCTTTCGATACGACGTAGCCCAGAAATTTCACTTCATCTTTCCAGAATATACATTTGGATAGTTTGGCTTTTAATACATTCCTTTTGAGGATTTCCAGAACCTATTCCAAATGTTTTTCATGTTCGGCCTTTGATTTAGAGAAGATTAGAATATCGTCAATGAAAACCAGAACAAATTTATTCAAAACCCCTCTGAACACTCTATTCATCAGATCGACAAAGTAAGTTGGAGCGTTACATAAGCCGAACGGCATTACTAACCACTCGTAGAATAAGTCGAGACCTCTGAATGCTGTCATAGGAACACATTCCTCGGCGATACGAAGCTGATGGAAGCATGTAGCTAGGTCCATCCTTGAGAATACCTGTGCTCCATTTAATCGATCCAACAAATAATCAATCCGCGGCAATGGATATTTATTCTGAATTGTCTGCTTGTTCAAATCCCGATAATCTACACATAACCGTAGAGTACCGTCAGATTTTGGGACAAACACCACTGCTGCTCCCCAATCAGAGAAACTAGGCCTGATCAGACCCTTCCATACGAGCTATCGTGTTTGATTGTCTAATTCCTCTTTCTCTTTCAAGGACATTCTTCGAATAGCATGAACTATCGGCCTTGCATTCGGAATCAAAGCAATCTTGAAATCTATTTCTCTCTGCGGAGGCAAGCGAACAACATCTTCGAACACATCCGCATAATCTTTGACGACAGGAATATCTTTGATGAGGTCAGGAATATTCTCTGCGACTTCAGGGATATTTTCTATTTGGGCGAGAGAAACATCCAAAGCTGCCCAGAAGTCCTTTCTATTTGAAGTCGGGCCTTCACATGGTATGGTTATATAATTCCCCGATTGTGCCTTTGCCTTAACAACCCTCTCGGCGCATCTAACCTCTGCTTCATATTTTGTTAGCCAATCCAATCCCAGAATAAGATCGAATTCATTAAAATTCATTACGATAGAGATAATAGGGAATTTATAGCAAGAAAAAGAGACAGGTACTGCACAAATCCCACTGAGATTGATGGAACCCCCAACTGGATTTTGGACAGTCATTGGTTCTTTGAGCTTCTTCAACCTCAAATCCAACTTCTTGACTGCACTCTTTATAATAAAGCTTCGTGACGCGCTTGTGTCAAACAGTACTTTAACTTGAATGTTCTTGACATTGAGCGTGCCTTCTAAAACATCAGACCTTTCCTGAGCAAACGAAGATGCAGGTACTTCTACCACTTCATTTACATGCGCTGCTTTGGACTTCTTAAATTGCTTGCAGTCCTTTTCAAGATGGCCAGTCCGACGGCATTGAACGCTCTTTCTATTTTCCCGAAAAAATTTCTCGGATTTAGACCCACCATCCTTTCGACTGTTCGAAGATCTGCAGTTCCTCATCGAATGCCCTTGCTGATCACACTTTAGGCATACGACTGTCTTTACCTTTTTCTGATTGATCTTTGGCCTCTTTATGACTTCAGCCTTCGTACTGGCCTCAGGCTGCACACTTGTCTCTGGGCTATCAGCTTCAAATTTTCTTTTGTTACTAGAACTGATTTCTTCTTCGTCTCGCAACATGCCTTTATTATGGAGATCTTCATACTGATAAGCCATATAAATCATTTCTGAAAAAGGAAGCTTCACATTCCTCATAACACTATTCTGATATTTTCTTTGCAGGCCATGAATAAATCTCAGATTCTTCCTCTTTGGTTCTTTAATCAGATGAGGAGCAAAGTGAGAAAGTTCGTTGAATTTCTTATGATATTCTGGGATGGTCATATCACCTTGTATCAGATAAGAAAATTCGTCACATAGTCGCTCAGTCGCTTCGGGAGGAGTAAATCTTTCTAGGAAAATCAATTTGAATCTGTCCCAGGTGATATCACCTTCTGGATTATTCTCAATAACCGAATCCCACCAGAACAGAGCTTCAACTTTGAGTGCCCAGGAGGCCAGTAATCTTTTCTGATCATCCCTCAGCTTTAGACCATCAAAGATCTTTTCAGCCGAACGAATCCAAGCCTGTGTCTTCATAATAGATTCTTCACCAGAGAACTGTATTCCACCCATATTTCGATATTTGATTAATAGGGCCTCAATATCCGGTTCTGCATTCCTTCTGTTTCTGACACTTATTTTCTAGTATTTCTGCAAATAGCAGATCAAGTGTCAGGTCACAGAAAAGATATTTTAAAACATAGAAACGTATACTTCAAATGTAAATGTGTCTATCGAGGTGTAATTTCATTCTGCTTTACTTATACTAGGATGTTACTGATCCTATCTGTATAGAGTTACCCGTCCTAGAACACTACTGGTTCTATTTCTGACGAGTTCGTTAATATGTTATATTCCAGAACTAAGCTTAGCCAAAGCTCTGATACCAAATGAGACGACCCCAAACCCCGTACTGACGGCGGCAAGGGTAATCCGTGGAATATAACACATAAACAGATAATAGCAGAACAAAAAATAAATAAATACACCAGATAATAAACAATAGAATATACTGGATAAACGTAATCATTAGAGTTACACAGTATACAGGATCATACTTAGTACAAATATAGTTCAACTATAAATAAATGTCTACAGCGGAAAACAAACATAATGTACAATAGGAGCTGAACAACATAAAAAGAGATAAATGATAGAATCCATCTTCAGCTCCAGCTATCCAGAAAGAACTAGCTAAACCTGAATACAAGGCTGCCCGCGTAGAGAAAGGGGCACCCGAGTTTGAAAGTGGAACAAACTACGAGTCAGTCATGCGACTGGTATGAGAAATCTACTCAACACATTTATAATATGGCTAATCATAGGACCACGCCACTTTCGTGGAACGGGTTTACTCCATTGGATTGCCAGTGCTTTAAAAAATATCATTCTTTTAAACATCGCAATTCTTTTTATAAAAATGAAGCCATTATAAGACTCAGTTCCCATCACACAATGCAACGCAAACTGGAGGATAGAGTTTTACCTTATAATGGCCAAAATATGGTTGATACGAATAAAACAAAAGCAATTAATATTATTATTAGTGTTTACTTGTTTCAAAACAACTTTGAATCATAACTATCAATCATAGACGGCATGGGTACCATATATCACGTCGCCATATATATATATACAATCAAAACCGCACGGTCACGTATTTGGAAATTGGATTTCCGTCATGAACCAAGGCAAAAGATAGTCCTTACCGAATTCGAGACAATCTAGCCTACAATGTCTCAGGATCAGAACGCATCGACCCGTGGAGCGACAGGGCCGGTCCAACGAATGACTCCATCGGACCCGGATCGTCCGATCTAACCGAGGCGCCTCGCAACAGTAACAACCACATAAGTAAAATGTCAGGCCGTGTAAAAACACTGACACAACTCCTAGCTAGAAAGAAACACATGCCCTCCCTGAGGTCCTTCTCCCGTTTTTGGTTCATACTGGGGTGTGAGGCTTGCGAATTTACTTTATACACAAAGCTACACCACACAGGCGGTGCTTTGATCATCACCACAAGACTTTGCTTTTCAACAGAAGCCTTGATCATTTGCCACTTAGGCATGCCACACTAGCAATTCATGCCATGCGACTGATGTCCATCGATATACAACCTCTGAACTCGTGCGTTTCAGAAAAGGGCGTTAAGAAAAAGAATAAATTCTCCGCCGCCAAATAGATGTATATTTAATAGAGATCAATCAACACAGAATAAAATCCAATGTCAGACACACTATCCATTTACAAGTCCGTTCTGGGTCTGAACGAAACCGGAGGCACTATATACCTCGCAAACCCATCAATCACCACGTACATCTGGACGATCATCACTCATTATCCATATTTCGGGATGCCTCCCAATCAGGACCTCGGTTACCATCCAAACGAGGTGAAGATCTCCGGTCTTCGACCACCGTCTTTATCTTCGATTTCTTATCGTCGATTCAGTTATTCAGAATGGGATAAAGCCGGTCTTTCTGAGCAACTCGCGTATATAATAAACAAGTGAAACACTAACATACATACGCATCATTCCAATTCATTAGTCACTAACCGTCAATCAGTAAGAGAACGATTTCCCAAATATTAACCCCGAAGGCCGAAACCAACATCAGATCAACACCCAGGAAACCATTTGACTTAGCCAACCTTCAGTTAATTCCTAAACCACATCCTTATCGTTTATAATATTTTATAATGATTTATCGCTATTTTTATTAATTTTAAAATAGCTAATTTATTCAAAACGACGCTTCGGGCCATAACGCGACCGTGGCGCTGTTATTCTTCAGATTTGATTTACACATATCTGAAAATCTAACTGTTGGATCTTCACAAAATTTACATCATAAGAAAGATCTTTTCAAAATGAATCCAACGGTTCCAGTTTCGGGAAAATCCGACGTCGGATCTCCCGGTACAATCATTTGAAGTTTCGATTTCAAAATACGAACTGCAGCGTCGTTATTCAATTAAATATAATTATATATATATAAAAAAAAAAAATCGATTCTGGCCTTGTTTTCCTTCAGATTTGGATTAAACATTCCAGACAATCCAACCGTTGGATTTTTACAAAGTTGGTGCCGTTGGAAAGATATTTCCAAGGCGAACACAACGGTTGTGATTTCAGGAAAATCCGATGGTCAAATCTCCCGTACTAATCGTTTGAAATCAGGGTTTCAAAATACGAACTACAGCGTCGTTATTCAATATATTTCAATTCTATTTGAATATAAATATCGATTCTTCGATTTCAAAACTATATTCTTTTCATACATTTGATAAAAATGATATTTTTATCTAACTGTCTTCTATTTCAACATTTCACTATTTTTAACAATTCATGTATATAATAAAAATGTGATTTTTGTTGTAAAACAATTCATTTCAAAACTCTATTATTTTATATAGTTCATATAGGTAATAAAAATAGGATTTTTATTATAAAACAATTTATTTCAAAACAAGATTATTTTATACATTTCGTATTGGTGTTAAAAATGGGATTTTTATTATAAAACAATTTCTTTCAAAATATGAATACCATTCAACACATGAATTTCTATCCAACGAGTGAATATCGATTCAACACATGAAGGTTTTCTATGGTTTATATAAATCGACAAAAAGGTTATTTTTATATTTAAAGCACGAATACCATTCAAAACATGAATTTCAATTCAACGAATGAATATCGATTCAACACATGAAGGTTTTCTATAGTTTATATATATATAGATAATAATGTGATTTTTATATTTAAAACACGAATATCATTCAACACATGAATTTCAATTCAATGAATGAATATCGATTCAACACATGAAGGTTTTCTATAGTTTATATATATAGATAAAAATTTGATTTTTATATTTAAAACACGAATACCATTCAACACATGAATTTCTATCCAACGAATGAATATCGACTCAACAAATGAAGGTTTTCTATTCAACGAATGAATATAGTTTCAACAAATGAAAATAATTCAAACACATGAATATTATTCAAAATTTCGGCAGCATAACGGCAGGGTAGTTAAAACCGGGACCGTCCCTAGTACGGCTCCTCGCTCTACCTTAAAACCTCGCGGTTTTTGACAATGGGGATCATGCATCTAGTTCGCACGCAGGAGGCATGTATATATTTATTTCATTTCCACAAACTAATCCTATGTGGTTTCAACCAAATTTTTCTCAACCACAAATGGGTATTTTTCAACCACAATCAATCAGTATCAACCACAAACAATTCCAACCAACCATTCGCTATCAATCAATTTTCACACCAATCACAACCAATAAATATCGTCCATGGTTTGTGGACGAGGGGCGTATATATATATATATATATATATATATATATATAGCAATTCACTTCTATTTCAACACATATATAATTTTTACAATGCATATATAACTTATACATTGAACGTATAACTTATACAACGCTTATACATGAGGTGTACAACGCTTATATAACCCATACATCGACTATATAATTTATACATCGTCGTTTTCCATATCGTTTATAAATTAGAAATCTCACATTGGGTTCCACTCCACCAAAAATAGCATAAGGCTCAGAAAAATATGTGGTCTCTTCTAGAATGTAGAAGACGCCCACACGAGTCCACTGTCTCTTGTTTCACTGAATTTCATCAAGAAACGAAAAAGATATGATTTTTACAGTGAAATCAAAAACCGTAGCGCTTTAAACTTCTATAACATAGTTAAAACAAAAATAGCCGTATACCTTTCTGAAATGTTCAAAACTAGGTCACACGATTTCGTGAAATCCGTGAATCGATAGCTCGATCGGGCTACGCAGTGTTGAAGGGGGAGGAGAGAGCTTCTCGGCGCTGGTGGTGGGGTCCAGTTCGACGCTGGCAGGAGGGTGCGGCGGCGGTTGGAAGTCGCTGGCTTTGAGGCGTTGGATCTCGACGATGGCGCAGCTACAGGGGTCGAATCAGGTATGGATGTGGAGAGGGGATCGAGACCTTCAAAAAGTTCAACTGGAGGGGGTGGCGAAAACGCCTGTGGCGGCGGCGATCGGCCTGGGAAGCTTTGGCGCCTCTTCCGCCTTCGATCGGGGAGAGAGAAAATTAGGTTTTCTTTTTTTTTATTTAAAAAAAATATGATTGGCCTGGGGAGTTTTAAAGGGGTTTTCTGACACGACCACCAATCTAAACCCAATGACTGTCGTCCCTAGCATTTAACCCCCATTCCGAACACAATGGGATATGTTTCTTAGGCCCATTCGATTGTTTCAATCAGTTTTCCTTCAATTTAAAATATATAACATTCAATATTTAATTTGAGCATACATTTCAATTTGCCATGGCCACAAACTGATTCGAAAAATTCCAGAAAAATAAATCTGGCTATGTTTTGACGATACGGTCCAATAAAACTAGTTTTGTCGAATTCTGAGACCGTTTGCAAAAAGGCCCATTTCTGGCCGATCCAATTTAACTATAATTGATCAAAACACGTTTTCCTTTGCCACGCTCACATACTAGCTTCAAAAATTATGAAATTTGAAATCTAGCAATGACTTCACATCCCGGACCCAACAAAAGTGGTTTCTTCGAATTCTGAGGTCGTATGCAAAATGGCTGATTTCACGAGCTATATAAATTCCATAGCGACCTTTCTGAAAATTCATTTGGCCATAACTTTTGCTTTCCGCTATGAAAATTCGATTTTTCAGATTCGTTAGAAAGGTACTCACTAACAGATTTAAATATTTTTGGTTTCGCTCAAATCCGTTTTGTTTTGCACCCGGTACAGTCCGACAAAGTTTGAATTCAATTTTTGAAACTGCAGCGCCATTTCAGGCGTTGTTTATAATTAGAATTAATTATATTCATTTTCAAACGTCGATTCAAACTCACTTTTCATTGCTATTATTTAAAATATTTATTTTAAATATTTAAAATCCATTATTTTAGCTAATTTAAAAATTTTAAATTGGTTCAGATTTTCTTGGTCGTTACACAAGTAGAAATTTAACAGAAACCAGTTAAGTGGAAATTAAAATTTGATGAAAAGAACATTGAAATAAAATCAAATTTTGGAATGGAACTTAACTTGGTTATGGAATTGGATTTTCGAGTAAAAATTTGGAATTGAGAATGGAACTGGAGTTGAAATGGAATTTGCCTTGGACATAAGAGAATGATTGGATTTGAAGATAAGTTGATTGGAGATCAATTGGGAATACAAGGATATATGTTAAAGTGATAGCAAATGGAAGAGAAAGATTTGAATGTCTAACCAAAAGGTACAACTTTATATTTTAAATTGGTTATGAGATTTTATGAGCCTATTTGGCAAGCCACTTGGCTATTTATTTTCTTTTGGATTAGAGAAGGCCTAGAAAGGCGAGTTGTAGTTGTACCGATTGAGCTGTTCAAAGGAGATGTTGGTGAAATTTCTTGGAAATTTAAGGTGTTATAAATTTTTCAGAAATTTCAAAATTTTTAGTTAGTAAGAATAAATTAACATATAAATTGAAATTAACTATTTCAACCGAAACTGCAGTTAAAAAGTAAAATAAAAGAATATAACCTAGTTAATGGGGTTCGTAGCATTTTTCCTACCTTAGTAATTTCAAGGACAAAATTGTTTTAAGGAGGAAGGAATTTAACATCCCGTATTTTTAACAATTTAATACTTAGTTTCTTTAATTATTTAATTAATGGTTTAGTAATTTAATTGACTTAAATTTAATAATTTTTATTTATATCCAATTGTATAAATGGTGGAATGATATTTTTAATTCTGAAATAATCGGAAATAGCTTGATTGGCAATATTGTGTGAACTTTATAATTTAAGAAATTTAACTGAGTTTAATTTTGAGTTGTAATAGCAAATTTATTTATTAAACGACTGTTGAATGTATAAATTATAATATAATTATAAACGAGCTCGTAATGTCGTGGTAGTTCATAAATTTAACCTTTTGAACTTTAAATGAGTATACAGGATTCGTTATAAGTCGAATTTCTTTGAAATAAGAAACGTTGGAATCTATTAAATTATATTTTTCTAATGGAAGTGAAAAATCAAGATTTCATGTTATAAATTGTAAGATATGTCCGAATCAAATTTTCAGAAAGTCGTTGTGGAATCTTTTATAAACCATAACGATTTAATTAATACAATAAAATATTTATTTCAGATTTGGATAAGATTTTTAAGACATATTGTTAATTTAATTTATAGAATTTTTTTTCATAATTTTTATTTTGGAAAATAAGCAACTTTTGGTTTAACATAAATTACACACTTTATCATCATTTTTGGAATTCCACAGAATAAATTAACTTATCTATATTATTATATTTTTGGGATCGTGGCACATCGGTCGGCACGATCGTATTTTTATTTTTGACCATAGCTTTTTGTATGTGAATGAAGTTTTGTGTAATAGGGTACCGCTGTTTTCTAAAATTTAATTATAATAGAGAATCTAACAATTAATAAATAGTTTTATCCTCTTAACAAGATATAAAAGCGCCATGAAAGAAAGTAGACAAGTTGTAAATTCATATGAACCCAACTTTGTGGAAACGGGGGACTTGTCGCTTGGTTCGATTATGTTTCATGTCACGCCCCAAATTCGCTCGGCCTCCGAAGAGACAGTAAAACGCGGATTGTAATGAGAACACGACACATGAAAACACAAACATGAGAACATTTCATCGCTATTACAACAATTTACATCTGAGTACAAGATATATCAGAGTATGAATAAATAATATACACAGCGGAAATACAAATGTCAGAGATTTAGATTACATTTAAATACATAAACATAATATGCCGTGGAAAACATCTTTGATACCCCACGTCCGTTAATGTCACTCACTAAGGGAATGCACTAAGTTTCATGAAGCGTTAAAGGTAAATAGAAACAAAAACATTACAAGACATATATAAAATAACAACCGAATTAAAAACTTTATTAATAATAAAGCATCATGGCTCAAAACATGATTACATCATATGTCTAAAAACATAAAACTTAGTACATTATTGAAATTACTGTCTTGTACCTTAAAACATCAGAGTACAATAAAAGAACCATAATTCCCCAAATAAAACATAGCCGTAGTAGAAGAGATAAGAACTTGAGCAATACATCTAAGAAGCTCCAAGCAAGATGATAGCAGAATCCTGATTAAGCTTGAGTATTCCCACTCTGAGAACCTAGGGGAAACGGAAGAGAAAGAAGAGGAAACAAACTAAGTCAGACATAATATAACGTCCTTTATTTTCTGGTCAATTATTTGAATTATTTTATTATTCAAAATATTGATTTGAATTCATATAATTGAGTTCAACCATTTTATTTTGATTATGTTATTAATATTAATAGTATAATAATATTTTAATTCCAAAACAGTCAGAAAATGTCGAATTTGCAATATAATGTGAACAGGCAATTTAAAATGGTTTAATATTGTTTATATTGAAATTATATTAACGATTTCATTTATTAAACGACGGCTAAACATTTAATTTATAATCTAACTATAAAATGAGCTACAATTGCGCGGTAGTTCATAATATTGCGTTTTGAACTTTAAATGGTTGTAGAGGATCCAATATAAGTCGGATTTCCTCGAAATGAGAAACATCCAAACCTATTGGATAATATTTTTCTAATGGAAGAGAAAAATCGAGTTTTCATATTATAGATTTTTTTTATGTCCAAATCAAATTTTGAAATAGTCTCTATGGAATTCATTTAGAAATTATAATGATTTATTACATATAAATAAAGAGATTTTTAAATTACTGAATATCGTTTTGGCTTGGAATTCAACCCGAGTTATTTTATTTCGATATTATATAAAATTCTAGTCAAGTATGGCTAATTATAATTTTTATTATTATTATATTGAGGTATTTTAAAATTGGTTTGCTTTAATTTAGGATGAATCGATAATTTAAAATAATGCAGTTGTACAAACCGAGTCCGTTTTCAACGAAATAAATTTAATTGGGACTGGAACATTAACACATGGCAGGTTATGTATTTTCATCACGTTTGGAGTTCGTGTATGTGTGCAAATATTAAAAGTAACATTAAATAGCAGTGGAATTAACCGTATGGAATAGTAATAATATAAATAAATCCTACTACGTTCTGTCGATCTCAGATACGACCTACCCTGAGTAACTCCTAAAACCAATTCAATTCGTATAGACAAATTCGGATTGTGTGTTTTCTATCAGAAAAATGTAAAACCTTGCCAACAAAGTTTCTCCAATTGAAAGCGACATTCCAATAGCTTGCCACGCACACTTCTTCCCTTCTAAATATCAACGCTCCTTAGTTGTTTTAATTCACTTTTCCTCTAGCTTTGAAACAAAAACAAACTCTCTC
This sequence comes from Allium sativum, assembly GCA_030737875.1. Classification (NCBI taxonomy): domain Eukaryota; kingdom Viridiplantae; phylum Streptophyta; class Magnoliopsida; order Asparagales; family Amaryllidaceae; genus Allium; species Allium sativum. The sequence goes on from CM060925.1 coordinate 278,533,446, forward strand.
TTTATCGAAATTTAATCATGTAAAAGCTCCATAAATCCTACTTCAAAATCTCCCTTCTCTGCTTGTCTAAAAATAGAATCGCAAGTTTTATAATAAAGAGAAAAATAAAATGCAACAACGAATTTGAGGGACAGGGTTGATTCGTTGAAGCTTCACTCAGGAAGCAAGAAAGTTTAAGGAGCATTGGAATACTATGGCGCCTCCCCTTCAACTGTAAATGCCTGGATGAGGTATTTCTGTAGCAGGCGGGTGTTGTAGAAGGGTGCAGCTGAAGATGAACTCGTGTGTGGTCATTCGAAGTTCTGATGGTAGCGGAAGTTCGAAGTGTTGGAAAACGCGAAGAGGAGGGATAAATGGTGAAGCTTACGGTTGTTGCTGGAGGGAGTTTGGGGAAGGTCTGGAGTACATGTACTTGTTGTAGCCTGGTTGAAGGCAAGCTCGTGATGAGGTCTAACATCAGTAATTGGCCTGACCGTGCGTTCATGCCGATGAACAGAGGATATGGTGGAGTTCGGAAAAAACACGTCATATTTTTCCGGTGAGGCTTGAGCTGTGTCGCGGCTTTTGGTTGGAGCTAGGGAGGAAACGGAACTCACTGATGAATTCGAGGAACGAAGAGGTTAAGTTTAGCAAATATTTGGGGAATACTACGCAAGTAGATGAAGATATTTTCTTGTAGCATGAGTATTGTTGGTCTGAAACCACAAGGACAAAGTATGGCAAAATTGTGCTCGAAGGGGGAAGCGAGTCTGCAGGTAGTTTCTAGAGGGTTGGATGGAAAAGTATGGGTGTAATGGAAGGAGGGTGCGTGGAAAAAACAGGTACTGCTATGTTTTGTAAGTGGGAGAAGAAGGATAGAAGAAAAGGGGCGGGCTGGGCTTCGGCTCTTCTTTTATAAAGAAAAAAAGGGAGAAGGGGACTAAAGAAAGAGAAGACGTATTGGGAGGGATAGTTGTGCTGTTGATGGGCTTTGGCCCAGTTTTGTTCAAAGAAGTTATCGGAAAAAAATTGGTACACGGTTTTTCTTTGATGCATGGTGGTACGCGAACAATTCGGGGAGGAATCGCAAAATACATGATTAAGGTCCATTAGAACTTTGGCGACAAGTACTACGCGGCTGAGCTGGTTTAGAGAAATTTGGAATCAACTAGAATTCTGTTTAATTTTAAACGATCGTTTAAAATTAAATGAAACGACCAGAACCGTCAATCAAAACAAATGTGAGTTAACTCCCACACTCTTCTGGACTGTTATGATGTGATAAATCAATATAATTTAACTATTAGATGCCTATGGTTGATTTAACGCTTGCTTGTAATTATATTATCACCGTTAATTTATTTATTTAAAATTTATGTGCTATCATGAAATATTACATTCTGTGATACAGGGAAGAACAGGTTGGAGGGATCCAAGTGGATTCCTCAAGATATTATGTACATTGTTTATTTTTATATTGTTTATATATAAATTTATTGGACCCCAAATGGTATTGAGACTAGTTTGGATGTTGATAACTGAATAGATGTTAACCGTTGGGGTAATTTAACCAATCGACAATATTGGTTAAGTGCTTGGCAGTGGTGGTCCAAATCCATGGTTTTAAGATGTCGTTTGTCGTCAAGTAAACAGACGATGTTTTTAAGTTATAAAATTTATTTTATAACTGAACCAAGAATTTTAAGTTATTTAAATACAAGTTTTATAAATATATTTTTACTTATAATCGTATTTTATAAGAGGGATTATTTAACGTGTTATATAACAAGTTCTTATGTCATTTTTAAATAAGAAATCATAAATCAATTTAGGGGTTAGCAAAATGGGATAATTGTTTTACAAACAATTAAATGATATTTAAAATTAATTAAGTTAATTAATTAGTTTAAAAGGGGAAACGATAACTGAAATCAGCTAACAGTAACTGATATGTATGATTGGCAAAAATTAACCGTTTTAATTTGAAATCTGACAATGGGACTAATTTGATTTAAATTAACTAATCAATAAATTTTTGAATATTCATTAAATTTAACGATTGGTAGTTAATCTTCGATTAACTATATTTTAAAGAAATTATCGAATTATTTAGTATAAATAAAGTTAATTATTATTTAATAAGACTTAAAAAGAGGATAATTATTCTATTTTTAGAATACCAAAGTTAATTGTTTTTAATATAGTTGATATTAAACTTAATAATTATTTTAGTTAATAATAATTTAAGCAATGATTTTTAATTGGAATTCATTTGGAAAGTGATTAAGTGGTGATGAGGTTTGATAAAAATCAAATAAGAGATTTATAAAAGGATCACAACCCGAGAGTGAAGATAAAGTGATTTATAAGCTAATGTACGAATTGCAACAAGATTTATTAAGTAAATAAAGGAGATTAAATAGGATTTCGAAGAAGATGGTTAAACTGATTTGTGGAATAATGATATTAAATAGTTTAATAACGTAAACAAAGAGATTATGAGGCAGTTCCCAATATAAGACATGGTTTATGAAAACATATAGAATTCGTATAACAAATATAATTGGAAAATTTTCTTAATGAAGAAAAAGGATTAATATGTAAATGTTGATTTTCAAATAAAAGAAATGGTCTATTAAACCCTAAAGAATGGAAACAGGAATGAATTATCATGTTTTTGAGTTGCAACAGTTATTATCTTGAGATAAGAACATTGTCGATCAAGGTCTGAGAGATAATTAGAATACCCCAACTTGAACGGCTTCACTATTATTGAGAGATGATATTTGTTTGTAATGAATAAGGATATGTAATGTTTATTATCTTCTTAAGGAAGCATTGAGGTTAACTTGCAAAAGGATTTAGAAATGAAATAAAAACTACTAGGTTTTCCATAATAATGTTTTATTAATATTACAGGCTAATGGTAGAATGATAAAAGCACTTCGTCGAAGAAAAAAGTCTCGGGAAAATATGAATAAAATTGGAGTATTGGTTTTGAAATAAGGTTAAAATATTTGGACGATTTGGTAAAGATTTAGTATTTGTAAAACCATTTAAGGTCATATTTTAAAAATATGTTGTTATAAGTTAATTTAGTAATATAAGAATGGTAATGCCGTTTGTATCGATTGGTTAAGTGAAATATAACGGGACTCCCAAAGTTAAAGGAGATCGAAAGTAGGTTTATAAAACCATAACGACATTGTCAGTATAAGGGAATTCGAAAGGATTTTAGAGAATATGAGCGAAGTTCCATGATAATTGAATTAGAAGTTGTTAAATGAATATAGTGATAATTATAATAGGAATATAAGGAAAGGATTTGAGTAAATATATTTATAAGTTATGATTAATGTTTCGAAGTTAACAGAACAAAAGAGCTTTGTGGAGATAAGAAATACAAGTGAACTTGTAAAAATAGATGAAATGGTTTGAAGGAAATATTTTATATAAAGGACCCGAGCTGCCAATGTACTTAACAATATTCTTTAGATTTGATAGTTAAATAACCGACTATCAAATGAATATCATTCCTAGATCTTTTTGACGCGTTTGTTTCGAAGATACCGGGATGGGGAATAAACCCAAAACCATTTCGAATGAACTGTGCTGACGCGACTAACTTGCAGGGCTAAAGATGGAGCATAAAAAACCGTTGATCTTCATAAGCGAAAGAACTTCTCGTTGAATGTCTCTATTTCACGATTGGAGATATTTTGACTTGTGATTTTGTCATGAATGGAATCTTTGGAGTGCAAGGACTACTCGCTACTGATCTATAGGGTGATTCCTAGGATGCAGTAGGAGGGTGCCTTCGGTTCATCCTGCTCCTGGATGACTTGTATGGACGAATGTCTGACAGATATTTCCTTAAGAATCATGTATGTTGATTTTTTCAAATACATCAAGTATGGTGGTGGAGAAATTCTCTTGCTTAACACCTAGAGTGTATTTGTGGATGTCAATTAGTGATTTGACGGATCTGATGATGTGGCATTCAAAGTGAATGGAGATGTGCTAAAAAAATAAACGTAACCTGTAACACCCCGTAATTCTGTAACATTAAGTTTCACAAATTAAAGTATAATTAAATTTTAGAAGAAGAATTAAGGGAAACGGGTTATGCTATTGCGTTCATCTCGAAATTCTGCTTATATGACCTCCTGAAGTTTCAGAATTCAATTTAAAATTCAAACAGCTCAAAATTCAGTTCAAAATTCGAAAACAGACCAAAACTGGGCTGGGCGGGAAAATTCCCGCCCCGGACCCAGGTCGACTAGGAGGTCGACCTGGGGGTCGACCTACTCAGTTGACCTGGTCGGGTTCTAAGCGATTTTCTGAGTTCTGGTGTGTCACTAGGGCTGGTTTGTCACTTTCTAGTTGGCTCTTCTCGATGTGAATGGTCTAGATTCATCTATGATCATCTGACGACTCTAATTAGTTTGAAATTCTATATAAACAACTCAAGTCTCCAACCTAAATTCACACAAGAAATAGAACCTAGAGTCCTCATGTTGCTGGATGGAAGCTAAGAATAGCCTCCACTTGAAGAAAGCTTAGAGACGAACAAATCTAATTCAAAACTAAAAATCAAAACAACGCTTATCTACCCAAAGGAAAGCATCTCAATTCCACAACTCAGAATCCAGAATTCAAGTTCGTCGTTTGTTGTAAGTATGTTACTTTTTAGATTTGAACGTCTAGATCTATTTGTGGCATGTAATTAAATGGATATCTGAATATGCCCGATCCTCTCATTTGACTCTGTGCTTGTATATGCCTTTGGATCTAATTAAGAACTATTGTGATTAATTATCGATGAGACTGTGCCTATGCCTATGCCTATGCCTATGACGTTGAAACTATTGTCAATGGCCTAAGACTATGACTGTGAACATAAGACTATGCCTATGCCTATGACTGTGAACATAAGACTATTGCCTATGACTATGACAAGGAAAATTGTGGCTAATCACTTATGATTCTTGACAATGAGATTATTGCCTACGATTATGAACATAAGACTATTGTCTATGACCATGACTTTGAAATTATTACAGTTAATTGCCTATGACTATTTAGGGTAATTGCCTATGACTATTTTGGTTAATTATCCATGACTATTTTGGTTAATCTCCTATGATTCATAACTATGAGATTTCTACCTATGAACATGACTATGACTATTGTGGTTAATTGCCTAAGACTATTATGATTAATTGTTTATGCCCATAACACTATAGTTACAAACCAATTTAACATGTTAACTAGACTAGAAGGTGGAGTTAAGTAAACTTTGAACACTTAGCCATCATAGTGTGACAAATGAACAAGGTTAAGTTAAAACATGAAGGGACAATACTTAACCATTAGAACATGTGAATTAAACAGATGTTAGGGTTAAGTTAACTAAGGGAACACTTAACCAATACAAGATGAAGGGGTCGGGTTAAGTAATAAGTAATACTTAACCAATATAACTTGATTTGTTGTAGGATTAAGTCAACATGAACCACTGATAATACATAACTAGTTTAACATGACAAATGAATGGGTTAAGTTAACTTGAATTGACTAATAACACTTAACCAATCCAACTTGACGAAAAAAAGAACTAAGTAGTAAACCTTAGTTAAGAGGACTAAGTTGTAAACCTTAGTTAAGAAAACGACAATTCAGGAACTAAGTAGTAAACCTTAGTAGAACACGAGAAGGAGTGAACGTCCATCTGATCTTAAAGAAGGCTCCAACAAATTGGGTTACGAAGCACGCGACTTCAAGGGGATGTGAGGGTACTCTTGGTATCCCTCTGTGAGGCTGCAGATGATCCGCATGGGCTCACAGAGGTTAAGGTCTGCGTTAGAAGAACCAAGGGTACGCCTTGGTTGCAATATAAGGCACCCTAAAGACTAGGATGGACCATCGTGATTCGGCGAGACTAGTAGCCCTGTGATAGCAACTCGTCGTCTACCTACCATCTTGAGTCAGTCAAGATACGTGCAGCGGAAAGGGGGAGAACTCCAAAAGACCATATATTTGCTATCTAGTTATAGGTTCGGATGGCCATAGGTTAGTGGGGCATAGAGGGCCTGCGTATAGTTCTCATTTTTCAAGGTGTTCCTTTCATTAGTTGAGGGAGGGGTCAAGTGGGACCATAGCCATTGGAAAAATAGACCTTAGCATCTGCATCGGCAGATATCTAAAAGCTCCTGACCAAGTTCCTTGTTTCTTGATTTGCCCTGCCAGGAGACACGGGTCGTACATAAAGAGGACATGTGCATCTAGACAGCGATAACGATCCACGACACATACGTGGGGAAAGTCCAGGAACATATACCACTCTGGGTAGTGTGTCCTAGACTAGGGGGCATTGTTCGATAGGTAGCATAATCCCTAGTTGGACTAGGTCATGTAAACCCTAAAATCCGAGAGACGTTCAATAGGTAGCATAAACCCCAGTAGCCCTGGGTAGCGAAAATCCTGGTTGGATCTAGAATGCGCTCGATAGAAAACCCTAGGTTAGACCTAGGTAATAAATACTAGATGTACACCTGAAACAACCACAATTGCGGGGATTGGGATCATGTATCTGTTCTTATCAGTTTGTATAGATTACTAGTTAGGTGGTGCGGGGATATAGAAATTAGAATAACAAGGTAGTGGTGAAGCAGGGAAAGTATAGAAGTGCATTTAGTTTATCTTATCTTATCATATCTTGTGCTAACCTTATGATTCCCGTCATCATGGTGCAGTCTTGTATTCAGTTAATTCATGCCATGTTGCTTTTTACCCGTTCACATGCTGAAAGTTACTGAACTTACCAGACTTTATGTATGACTATGTTTTCTTTCGATTTCTTGTCTTCCATCGCCCCCCCCCCCCCAGGTTCACAGGGTGGGAATATTACTACTTAGCCCAGTTTTCTTTCCAAGCTGAAGATTAGTCGAAGTTTTGCTTGGATTTTCTTTCCCATTTCTATGGCTGGCTCCCGCTACATTGGGGAATATAAATGTTATTTTATGCTTCTTTATTTTGTAAGAAAGATATTCTGGTAGTGGAAAATAATTGTTGTACAAACTATTTGATCAATAAAGTAAAGTTCTATTTTCCACCGTTTTAATTTTGTCTGTCTTGTAATATCTTTTACCTATGACTCTCCACCGAAGTTAAGGCATTCCCTTTGTGAGTGATCTTAACGGATGTGGGTTGTTACACGTGGTATCAGAGCTGAAGGTTACCAGATCAGATAAAAGATTTGAAAAAAAAATTATTTTCAAAACGGTTTTTAAAGAAGCATTTTTCAAAAGAAAAGTTTTGTTTTAAAGGCATATTCCCCAAAAGCCATACGCATTATCTTCTGATCCTCTGTTTGAATTCTTGTCCCCTTCTTTCTTGAGTCTTCGGGGCTCCTGGCTTTCTGGGAGGTAACCTCATCGCGGCACGGTTCTGTAGGCTTGATAAGACTACGATACCTATCGAAGGGCAAAGTAGTGCCCGACTCCCATCTATAGCCATAGTAGTCTCACCTACAGCTTGACTTCTTTCAAGCTTTGGAGTGTTTTCCGTGCGATGGGGGCAGCTTTTGAGAAACTTGTCAATATGATTACACAGGGATGGTAAAGATGAAGATGAGGGAGTTTGGCAAGGAGCTCAACGCAAGGATGAGAAATTCATGGATATAAACTCACCTCACGAAGAAAGAAGGAATTATAAAACCTAAGACGAGAGGATGTATCCTTTCCATGGTATAATGGGGCATATAATTAAGGACAAGGGCAAGGACGAGGGACAAGATTTTCAGAAGGGAGAGTGCATGCTTCCACCACCAGAATACCTGAGAGAGAGATAGTAAAAGTCTCTATTGGAAAAGTTTAGCTTTTCATTTTGATCAACCAATTAGTACTCTTTTGATCTTAGCACTTCGCATTTGTTCATATCTACTTCCATAGTTGAGTCTCTGCACCTTAGTACTTGTATAGATTAGTGTCTCAAATCCAATCGGTGGTTCAGCCTATTTACCATTGGTTTGTATGGATTTGAGAATAACTATATTAAGTGTTGAGTTTAAGCGTAATGCTTATGTTTTTGGTTCCTTGGGCTATGAGTTGATTCTAGGCATGGGTTGGTTGGCAAGTAATTCTGAAAGGAGGGTAGTTAGACTTTTGACTTGCCTTGGAAATACCCTCGAGATTTCGTGTAAAGAATCAATTAGGCTTAGCTAGCTAGAATCGCTTAATGCATTTACCGGCAATTTACAATCTGTTAGGGTAGTCCATGAGTACGCAGATGTTTTTGATTAGGTTAGGAGTTTACCCCTAAAATGCGGATAGACCTCCGCATGTATCCAGTTGACAATGAAAGGCCAGCTATCTGATCAACGACAGTTTTGGAAATGGAGGTCAAGAAGCTTCGCAATCGTGAAGATTAATTAGATAAGGTTCAGAATAGTGAAGCTCAAGAAGATGCGACTTAGAAGACTGAAGACTAGATACGCGCATCATACCCTTGTTCTTAAGGGTACATCCTTGATCTCTTTTTCTAGGAATTTTTTGCATACTTTCTAGCTTTTAAGGTATATCCTCTAGGGAGTATCATCGATCCTTAGGTAGAAGCCAATGGATGTAAACATGTATTTGAAACATGTTATGATTGATGGTTACAAATTGTTGCTCGTGGATGCATATACACACCATAGGCGCTAGAACGACTCGGTCACTTTCATATTGCATTCGCATATATGTATTTTCTTAACAGGTTTAACTTGATATGTTATCATATGAACGTTGCATATGGATGAATGGCTATGCACATATGTAGTATTTACATAACTAGGGATGCTTGCATACATGATTAGACGCATGACACCGACATAATTCGCATTAAGGAGGTCAACTGAATTAGTAGACCACCTGATTTTGCATTAGATAAAGACATATACACACACTATGCATATGAACATGAAAGCATTAGAAATCTTTTTAAGGACAATGAATGCCTGTGATTGAACGGTTGAGTAGATGGGTGATTGGATGGTAGGATACATTCTTCCTAACTTAAAGATTTCGGGGACGAAATCCTTTTAAGAAGGGGAATGTAACACCCCGTAATTCCGTAACATTAAGTTTCACAAATTAAAGTATAATTAAATTTTAGAAGAATAATTGAGGGAAACGGGTTACGCCATTTCGTTTGTCTCGAAATTCTGCTTGAGATAGATTTCAAGTTTGCGCAAATCGGACTCCGTATGAAGAAGTTACGACCTCCGAAAGTTTTAGAATTCAATTTAAAATTTAAACAGCTCAAAATTTAGTTCAAAATTCGAAAATAGACCCAAACTGGGCTGGGCTAGAAAATTCCCGCCCAGGACCTAGGTCGACCATGGGGTCGTCCTGGGGGTCGATCTGGCTACCCAAGTCGACCAGCGGTCGACCTGGTGGTCGACCTACCCAGTCGACCAGGTCAGGTCTTGGCTGGCCTGGTCGGGTTCTGAGCGATTTTCTGAGTTCTGGTGTGTCACTAGAGCTGATTTGTCACTTTCTAGTTGGCTCTTCTCGATGTGAATGGTCTAGATTCATCTATGATCATCTGACGGCTCTAATTAGTTTGAAATTCTATATAAACAACTCAAGTCTCCAACCTAAATTCACACAAGAAATAGAACCTAAAGCTGTCATGCTGCTGGAAGGAAGCCAAGAATAGCCTCCACTTGAAGAAAGCTTAGAGACGAACAAATCTAATTCAAAACTAAAAATTAAAACAATGTTTATCTACCCAAAGGAAAGCATCTCAATTCCAGAACTCAGAATCCAGAATTCAAGTTCGTCTTTTGTTTTAAGTCAGTTACTTTTTAGATTTGAACGTCTAGATCTGTTTGTGGCATGTAATTAAATGGATATCTGAATATGCCTGATCCTCTCATTTGAATCTGTGCTTGTATATGCCTTTTGATCTAATTAAGAACGATTGTGAATAATTACTAATGAGACTGTGCCGATGCCTATGACGTTGAAACTATTGTTAATGACCTAAGACTATAATTGTGAATACAAGACTATGCCTATGACTGTGAACATAAGACTATTGCCTATGACTATGACAAGGACAATTGTGGCTAATCACCTACGACTCTTGACTATGAGATTATTGCCTATGATTATGAACATAAGACTATTGTCTATGACCATGACTTGGAAATTATTACAGTTAATTGCCTATGACAATTTAGGGTAATTGCCTAGGACTATTTTGGTTAATTATCCATGACTATTGTGGTTAATCGCCTATGATTCATAACTATGAGATTTCTACCTATGACCATGACTATGACTATTGTGGTTAATTGCCTAAGACTATTATGGTTAATTGTTTATGCCCATAACACTATAGTTACAAACCAATTTATCATGTTAACTAGACTAGAAGGTGGAGTTAAGTAAACTTAGAACACTTAGCCATCATAGTGTGACAAATGAACAAGGTTAAGTTAAAACATGAAGGGACAATACTTAACCATTAGAACATGTGAATTAAACAGATGTTAGGGTTATGTTAACTAAGGGAACACTTAACCAATACAAGACGAAGGGGTGGGGTTAAGTAATAAGAAATACTTAACCAGTATAACTTGATTTGTGGTAGGGTTAAGTCAACATTAACTATTGATAACACTTAACCAGTTTAACATGACAAATGAATGGGTTAAGTTAACTTGAATTGACTAATGACACTTAACCAATCCAGCTTGACAAGAAAAAAAACTAAGTAGTAAGCCTTAGTTAAGAGGACTAAGTTGTAAAACTTAGCTAAGAAAACGACGATTCAGGAACTAAGTACTAAACTTAGTAGAACACGAGAAGGAGCGAACGTCCATCTGATCTTAAAGAAGGCTCCATCAAACTGGGTTACGAAGCACGCAGCTTCGAGGGGACGTGAGGGTACTCTTGGTATCCCTCTGTGAGGATGCAGATGATCCGCCTGGGCTCACAGAGGTTAAGGTCTGCGTTTGAAGAACCAAGGGTATGACTTGGTTGCAATATAAGGCAACCTAAAGACTAGGATGGACCAGCGTGATTCGGCGAGACCAGTAGCCCTGTGATAACAACTTGTCGTCTACCTACCATCTTGAGTCAGTCGAGATACGTACAGCGGAAAGGCGGAGAACTCCAAAAGACCATATACTTGCTATCTAGTTATGGGTACGGATGGCCATAGGTTTATGGGGGCATAGAGGGCCTGCGTATAGTTCTCATTTCTCAAGGTGTGCCTTTCATTAGTTGAGGGAGGGGTCAAGTAGGACCATAGTCACTGGAAAAACAGACCTTAGCATCTGCATCAACACATATCTGAAAGCTCCCGACCGAGTTCCGTGTTTATTGATTTGCCCTGCCACGAGACTCAAGTCGCACATATAGAGGACATGTGCATCTAGACATCGATAATGATCCACGACACATACGTGTTGAAAGTCTAGGAACATATACCACTTTGGGTAGTGTGTCCTAGACTAGGGGGCATTGTTCGATAGGTAGCATAATCCCTAGTCGGACCTAGGTCGCGTAAACCCTAAAATCCGAGAAATGTTCAACAGGTAGCATAAACCCCAGTAGCCCTGGGTAGCAAAAATCCTGGTTGGATCTAGAATGCGCTCGATAGAAAACCCTAGGTTAGACCTAGTTAATAAATAATAGATATACACCTGAAACAACCACAATTGCGGGGATTGGGATCATGTATCTGTTCTTATCAGTTTATATAGATTACTAGTTAGGTGGTGCAGGGATATAGAAATTAGAATAACAAGATAGTGGAGAAACAGAGAAAGTATAGAAGTGCATCCAATTTATCTTACCTTATCATATCTTGTACTAACCTTATGATTCTAGTCATCATGGTGTAGTCTTGTATTCAGTTAATTCATGCCATGTTGCTTTTTACCTGTTCACATGCTGAAAGTTACTGAACTTACCAGACTTTATGTCTGACTCTATTTTCTTTCGCTTTCTTGTCTTCCGTTTCCCCCTTCCCCTAGGTTCGCAGGGAGGGAATATTACTACTTAGCCCAGTTTTCTTTCCAATCTGAAGATTAGTCGATGTTTTGCTTGGATTCTCTTTTCAATTGCTATGGCTGGCTCCTGCTACATTGGGGAATATAAATGTTATTTTATGCTTCTTTATTTTGTAAGACAGATATTCTGGTATTGGAAAATAATTGTTATACAAACTATTTGATCAATAAAGTAAAGTTCTATTTTCCGCTATTTTAATTTTGTCTGTCTTGTAATATCTTTTACCTGTAACTCTCCACCGAAGTTAAGGCATTCCCTTTGTGAGTGACCTTAACGGATATGGGTTGTTACATAACCTTAAGCCTCATCAACCGAAAAATGGCGCAAAATCGGGTTAGCAGCATGGCTATGTCGGTCGCACCCGTTAAAAGGGTATATCATTACCTGATCTGGAGAAATCAAATGCCTTAGGTTGTCCCTTTTTATTTTATATGTACTATCAGTGCGGTTGGCTGGCCCCCAATCGTGGTAATGATATATTCGGTACTCTCAAGAGAAATGAGGGGTCGGTCATGTGTAGCCGGGTTGCAAGACGTTGTTGTTCAACCCCAATGTGTTCATCTCCGGAGGTACATTGTCGGAAAGGTTGTCCCATACTTTGCCAGGAAAATCCATTCTCCAATAAGCGCCCACGGTTTTGATTGTATACTATATATGTAGAGCGTGATATGCAAGCGTTCTACTAGATTATTATTTATTTGAGGTTTGATAGGCATTATTATAATAACATAAAAGATATTGATTTCAAAAAAATGTTTTGGGGGTACAGTGTAACACCCCGTGATACTAAATATTAAACTAAGAAACTTAAGAATACTTAATTTTAAATGTGAGATTTAAGGGAAACAGGTTACTCCGTGTGAAGAAGATATGGCCTTCCAAAGTTTTAGAATTTAAAACAGCTCATGTTCAGAAAATTTGAAATTCAAACAGGGGTGCAGGCTGGGCGGGAATTATCCCGCCCAAGGGCCAGGTCGACCAGAGGGTCGACCTACGCATACAGGTCGACTAGGGGGTCGACCTTCCCCCCATGCAGATCTGAAAGATGATGCTGTTTCGTCTCATTGCTGAGTCATTAGGACTAAGGTGTTATTCTATCTTGACTGGATGGTCTTGATTGCTTCTAGGGTTAATCTGACGGCTCTAAATTAATTAAAATTCTATATAAGCAACCTAACTCTCAACCTAAAATCACACTAATTCATACCAAGAGCCGCCACGCCTTTAATGGAGAACCTAGAGTAGCCGCCGTTCTCTTTCAACTCAAAAACAAGACAGAAGCAAGAATCAAAATCTAATCTAAATTAGGATAACAATTAGTCTACATCAAAGGCGAGCAATTCAGTTTCAGAATACAGATCCCAGAAAAACAAGACTGTTCTTTTGTTTTGTGAGTATAATTCCTTTCAAAAAATAATTAATTAATTTAATTGTGATAAGTTATAATTGGGATTATGAGAATATGCCTTTGAATCATGTGATGTTATCGTTGACAGTTTTGTTATTGTGGATCTATTTCATATTTTGAATTGTACGCGTTTAACTTTATTCATCTTATGCAAGTTTGGGATGTTAAATCATATGTATATGAATCTTATGCAAGTTTGGGATGTTAAATCATATGCTAGTTTATGAATCTTATGCAAGTCTGCAGGTGGATTATACACAAGTTCATATGTGAATCATGTAGACACATATGCTAGTTCATATGCAAACATGTGACACTGATTTACATATTTAGATCCATATGCAAGTTCACATCTTTGTGTTTAGATCTATATTTAGATCCATGGCAGTACATAGTTATGCAAATTTATGTTCTATATGCCCATTGCCTATGCTAGTTTTGTATGTGAATCATATGCTAGTTTGAATGAAATTCATACGCAAGTTATAGGAAAACCATATCCATATATGCAAGTTCATGATTACATGTTTAGAACTATATTTAGATCCATGATAGTTTATGCAAATTTATGTATATCCACTGCCTATGCAAGTTATTGGCTATGCAAACTTATGTCATGATTCTTAGATCTATTTTATGTGTTATGCAAGATGTGATGTTTCTTTTCTTTTTATAAGTTAGACTATTTGCGAGTCTAACATATGTCATATTAAAACGTACGAATAGTGTTGGGACGATGGGATGATATTAAATATTAATATTGTGAATTGGCATAAAATGGCATAAAAAAGGCTTATAGGTAATTTGAGACATTAATTGGTATAATTTGTATTCCTGGAATTTATGGACATAATTTAGGTGACAATTATGGACATAAACTAATTTGGAATTTATTGACAAATTTGAATAGGGATATTAATCCAATTTGGGGTTAAATAATTATGTGCAATAATTAACCGCCTAAGTCACGAGGTTAGACTCGTTTATGTTTTAAGACTGCCCCGACCAGCTCGAAAAATCCAGCAACCACAAACGGTAATTTAATGTGAGGGATCAAAGGCACAAATTAAATGCGTAACAATTGTAAAGAAATGAGGTTAGGCTCGTTTGCGGTATAAGACTGCCCGGACCTGCTTGGCAAATCCATCAACCGCAAACGGTAGTCTAATGTGGGAGGTCTTTACAAGGTTACGGTTCTAATGAATTAAGTAACACTTAACCAGATCATGTGGTGGGACATGGGGGTTAAGTGGGTGGCCTGGGTGGCATGTGAAATACGATTAGAAACACTTAACCAAGTTGAAAACATGTAGGGGCCAAGCATAGATGGAAAGCTTGTGTCAAACATGGGGACCCTTTTCAAACCAGTAACCCATTAAGTATCTTTGTGAGCTCGAGTTAGATCGAGGATGGGATACGCTTACTGGGTTTGACTGTTAGAGGTCAAAACGGGTTAGCGGTGGCAACGCAAGTCCAGCGGTGTCATGTGCATGCATGGGCCCGGGCTGATAGGTAAGACGTTGTTGCATCGTGTAGATATAAGCCGTGCATCTTTAGTGGTATCGGGTTGCCACTTTGGGGAGTGATACACCCCACCGTGGGACTAGAACGGGTATCTACGAGTTAGGGAGCCGATCACATGGGGGTAGTGGGTACAACTAGAGGAGATAGGAGCAGGAGACACCTATAAAGGCAACTAGGGGTACACGAAACTACCATTATCATTATTAAGTTCTATAGGCGGGATCAACTTTCAGGGTGTCTAGTAATGGTGCGGTATAGTAATTATCCTATAGTGATTAGGAACGAGATTAATGCCAGAATATTCCTCTTGTTTGCTTTGTCATGCCCACTTGTTTCACGATCATACCTTGTTTTACCACTTTATGCCTTATCCTAATTACTTTAATAATTATATTGTTAAAGTTATTATACTCGCCAGACTTTATGTCTGACCCCCTTGTTTTTGCCTCTTTTCTTCCGTTTCCCCCCAGGTTCTCAGGGTGGGACTAGCACTAGTGGAACTTGATCTTGGATCTCTTTCTTTCTCTTTTGGAAGTGCTTGGATTGCTGAAAGTAAAGTTCAGCACATCTCTTTTATGGCTACTTGTGTTGGGGTTATGCTTTTTTATTTTATGTATTCAGAAAACAATATGTTAAGATGGTTACTAAGTGTACTTGGTTTTTTCTGTTGGTTTATGATGTTGTAATCAAACTATTTATCCGCTGCAATAAATGTTGTTTTGAAAATTTTCAAGTAACAATATATGTATGTGTCTTGTTATATTCTGTTCTGTTCACCAATAATACTCCATGAAAGTTAAAGCATTTCCTTTGAGAGTGACATTATCGTACGTGGGGTGTTACACGTGGTATCAGAGCTGAAGGTTAACAGAACAAATAAGAGATTTTGAAAAACTGTTTTTCAAAAGCGTTTTATAAAGAAATACTTTCAAAAGTATGTTTTAAGGATAGTATTTTCAAGGGAAAAGTTTGTTTCAAAAACATAACCCCCAAGAGCCATATATCTTTCTTTCGATTTCTCCATTTTGAATCTCTTCATTTTCTTTTCAGCATGTCTGGGTTACCCGAGATACCCGAGGGAATAACGATACCGACCTGGTTCAGAAGGTATCTAGAGGATAGGGCCACCGCCGCTGGCCCAGCAGACATCCCTCCTCCCCCAGCTACAGCCGCTCCTCCTCCTTCCCCTCCCTGTGTTAATACTTTTTCAAAGATATGCAAAGACTTTCGAGCAATGGGCATAAAACCTTTTCTCGGATCAAAGACATTTGTTGAAGCTCAAAATTGTCTTTAGGAGGTAGAAGATTTGTTTGGTATCTCGAGGTAGAAGATGGAAGGAAGGTCCAATTGGCCGCTTGGTTAATGAAGGACGAAGCCTCATTTTGGTGGGAGGTCACGAATGGAGAGCATCCAGTAGAGACGTGGATGGATTTCAGACATAGGTTCGAGATGAAATTTCTCTCACGAGTAGAAGAGAATTTATACATGGAAAGATTCTTGGCATTGAAGCAGGGGAATTTATTAGTAAAGGAGTACATCAACAAGTTCAATCAGTTGGCAAGATTTGGCTTAGACTTCATGAACACGCCCGAGAAGAAGGCTCTGAGGTTCGTTAAAGGCTTGAATGAGCCGCTACGCGGGTTGGCTATGACCCACATTCCGATGGGGGCTACCTTTGAGAGATTGGTTGACATAACGCTTATGCATGAAGAAGAGAAAGGTGCTAATGCTAGTAAGGCATCGGAGAAGAAAGGGGATCAAAAGAAATCACAACAACAAAACAAGAAAGGCGGTAAGGATAACAATAGCAAGGGAAAGAAAAAGTGCTTTAATTGTGGAACACCTGGCCATCTGAGCAAGGACTGTAGGAAGAAGAAGACTGGTTGTTTCCACTGTGGGGAGGCACGACATCTAATTAAAGACTGCCCGAGGAAACATGGCTAAGGGAAAAGAACAAGGTCCACTTCTGGAGGGCAGATTCAGGCTCTCATGGCACCAGGGCAGGCAAGAGGGCAGATTCAAGCTCTCATGGCACCAGGACAAGAGAGAGGTTGGAACATTTGTGTTGAAAGTTTGGTTTTTCTGTTTGATCATCCTGTTCGTACTTTATTTGATTCTGGTGCTTCACACCCATTTGTGTCTACTTCGTTAGTTGAAACACTGCACCTAAATACTAGTCTAGTTTCGGACCCCATAGTAGTCTCAAATCCTATTGGTGGTTCGGCTCATCTTTCAATGATTTGTCGGGATTTGAGAGTGCCTATTTTGAGCGTTGAGTTTGAATGCAACGCCTTTGTTCTGGGCTTCATGGGCTATGGATTGATTCTAGGCTTGGATTGATTATCCAGTAATGGTGTCGTCCTTGATTGTGAAAAGAGAGTGGTTAGACTTATGACTCGCCTTGGCATCACTCTCGAAATCTCTTGTAACCCGATACATTCTGTTATGCTTAGTTACGTAGAATCTCTTGATGCGTCTATTGAAAACTTGCAGTCTATTAGAGTAGTCCGTGAATACTCAGATGTATTTGAAGAGGTGAAGGGCTTATCTCCAAGGAGGGAGATAGACTTCCGCATATATCTTATTGATAATGCAAAACCCGTAGCTCTACACGTTAGACAGATGGCTCCTAGGGAGAGAAAAGAGCTCAGTAAGCAAGTCAAAGAGATGCTCGAAAAGGGGTTTATAAGGCGGAGTATTTATGAATGGGGTGCTCCAGTAGTATTCGCAACCAAAGCAGATGGTTCACTTTGCCTATGCATTGATTATAGGGATCTAAACAAGCTGACTAAGAAGAATAAGCACCCACTTCCTAGAATAGATGACTTGTTTGATCAGCTTGTAGGTGCGTCTGTTTTCTCCCAACTAGATTTGGCTACCGGTTTCCATCAGGTAAGAGTTGCTAAAGACAACATTGATATGACCGCGTTCAGAACCCCGGATGGTTTCTTCGAATGGCTTGTCATGCCTTTCGGTTTGACAAACGCACCAGCTTACTTTGTTGACTTGATGAGTAGGGTGTTTAGAGAATTCCTTAATAAATTTGTGGTAGTCTTCGTAGACGACATTTTGATCTTCTCGAAGAATGAAGGAGAGCATGCTTTGCATTTAAGGGAAGTCATGGATACTCTTCGTACACATTAGCTGAAGGCCAAATTCTCCAAATGCCATTTCTGGAGAGAAGAGGTGAGGTTTCTTGGACATGCGCTATCCAAAGAGGGGTTAGCCGTGAATCCCGCAAAAGTAGTTGCGGCGCAAGATTGGAAGGTTCCACGGAATGCAACCGAAGTCCAAAGCTTTCTCGGGCTAGCGGGCTTTTACCGAAAATTCATTAAAGACTTTGCTAAAATCTCATCCCACTCAAAAGATTAACGAAGAAGAACCTAACTTTCGCTTGGGATTTGGATTGCAATATTGCTTTCCAACGTTTGAAAAGGGCTCTAACAACAGCTCCAGTTCTGACATTGCCGGATGGGAGCAAGATGTTTACCGTATACACAGATGCATGTGGTACGGGACTTGGTGCTGTCTTGATGCAAGAAGGGAAGGTAGTAGTTTATGGAGGCAGTCAGTTGAAAGTACATGACAAAAACTACCCGACCCAAGATCTAGAGTTGGCTGCCATTGTCTTTGCGCTTAAGTCTTGGCACCATTATCTCCTAGGTGAGAAGTTTGAATTATATACTGACCATAAATCATTGAAGTACCTTTTCTCACAGAAAGATCTTAACTTAAGACAGCAAAGGTGGATGGAATTTCTGGCCTCTTATGATTTTGAGATTTCCTATACCCCAGGCAAGGGAAATGTGGTAGAAAATGCCTTAACTAGAAAGAAGCTGACCTTGAGTCCTCTCTTTGTAGAAAGGCAAAGCTTGGAGTATATAGCAAACTTTTATTTTAGACCCTCCTTTGAAATTGTGCCTAGTCTGTTAGGATCGCTAGAGGTGCGGCCTACTCTTTTGGACTCAATAGGAACCGTGCAATGAGAAGACTCTCAGCTAGTTGATGTTATGGAAAAGTTAGTTAGGGGTAAGACTTCTAGTCACCTCAATAGATACTCCATCGATGATAGGGGTTGGTTGAGACGGGATGGAAGGTTATGCGTCCCACAAGTAAGGGATTTAGTGAAGACAGTTCTCGAAGAGGCGCACCATTCCAAACTGACCATACACCCAGGCGGAGACAAGATGTATAAAGATATAAAAGGGGTTTTCTTTTGGAACGGCATGAAGAGTGATGTAGCTGAGTTTGTCGCTAAGTGTTTGATATGCCAGTAAGTCAAAGCACAGCAGAAGAAGCCCGATGGTCTGCTTCATCCTCTCGAGCTCCCAGAGTGGAAGTGGGACAGTATTTTGATGGATTTTGTTGATGGGTTGCCTAGGTCAAGAAGGGGCAATACCAGTATTTGGGTAATAGTGGACAGGCTCACTAAAAGCGCTCACTTTATACCTGTTAAAAGTAGAAGGACTGCCTCGTCCCTAGCATCCAGTTATCTCAAAGAAATAGTTCGACTCCTTGGGATGCCCTCCACTATAGTGAGCGATCGAGATACTATCTTTACGAGCGAGTTTTGGAAGAGTTTGCAAGAGGCAGTAGGCACCCAATTATGCTTAGGCATGGCCTATCACCCCTAAACCAATGGTCAGACGGAAAGGGTGAACGGTATATTAGAAGACCTCTTGAGATTGTGCATTCTTGACTTTGGAGGGACATGGGAGGATCATCTTCCTTTGGTGGAATTCGCCTACAACAATAGCTAATAAGCCACCATAGGAATGGCGCCCTTTGAAGCTCTATATGGAAGACCGTGCAGATCACCAACTTGTTGGTGGGAGTCTACAGACAAGCTCGCACTTGGGCCATACATGATTAGAGAGACCTCACAAAAGGTGGACTTGTTAAGAAGACGGAAGAAGGCTGCACAAGATAGACAGAAGTCCTACGCAGACAAAAGAAGGACCGACCTTGAATTTAAGGCTGGAGATAGGGTGTTCCTTAAAGTATCTCCTTTGAGGAATGTCATTCGCTTTGGGTCTGTAGGAAAGCTAGCGCCAAGATTTGTAGGTCCATTTCCTATCATTAAAAGGATTGGGACGATGTTTTTAGAGTAGAGCTACCTGAGAGACTGGCTGGAGTTCATAATGTTTTTCATGTTTCTCAACTATGAAAGTGCTTACATGAATCTGCGGAAGTGGTGGAGCCGAATATACTAGAGGAAGTAGAAGTGGGACGAGAAGCGACTGTGAGAAGAGTTCCAACTCGTATCTTGGGTACGGAAGTCAAAAAGCTACACAACCTTGAAATCAAGCTTGTTAAAGTTCAATGCAGTGATGCTGAGGAAGACGCGACTTGGGAAACTGAGAGGAAAATACGCGCAGCCTGCCCTTTTCTCTTTGAGGGTAACTCCTTGATCTATTTTTCCATAAGTTTGTTCATGCTTATATCTATCTTTCAAGTATATCTCCTCAGTTCTATTCTTTATCCTTAGGTAGAAACCGATGGATGTAAACATGTGTTCGAAACATGTTACGGTTGATGGTTGCGAGTGGTTGCAAGTGGTTGCTAGTGGTTGCCCGTGGATGCATGTACATACACATTAGGCACTAGATCGGCTCAATCACTTTCATATTGCATATAAATGTGTGTGCATATTTAAATTAATGGATGTATAATGGTTGTGTTATCATATGGATGCTGCATTTAGATGAATGGATGTGCTCACGTATAGAAATAATATGTATCGTTAGGATTCTTTCGCATACATAATGTGATGACCCCAAACTTCCACGGAGTGAAAGTTAGGAATAACCATTTGGAATACAACATAAATACAATAATACATATCACAGATACAAAATAGCATAGGAAATTCATAGAGCAACAACATCATAGCAGCGGAAATATAATGTCATCAATCCACAGAAAATCCACAGTCAAAGAATTCTACATTATTACATTAAATTCGCAGAAAAGAAATAAGTTCCAACTCCAACTCAAACACGTGGAATAAACCAAGTTTCATGTCTGAAATAAAAGGAAAGAGAAAAATGTAAGAGTAGCGAATGATAAGTCTTCAAACTCCTAGTCGTCACCTCTCCACAAGCAAATCCAAGAGAAATAATAAGCAGCTCCAAGGAAAGGCTCCAAGTGAAAGATAACCTGTTTACTTGGCTGCCCGTGTAGAAAGGAGGGCACCCGAGTTTGCAAAAAGGTGGAAACAAACAACGGGTCAGTCGTGGGACTGGTGTGGGAATTATTATCTAATTAATCACTATTAATAGGGCAAATCCAAAGACCACGCTGCTAATGCAGAACGGGTTTACTCTAATGGATTGTCGTGCATAAAAGTGTCAAAATAAATGATAAGTAAATCGTACAACAACGCTATACTCTTTAGAAAAATGGAATCACCATAAGACCCAGGTTCCATTACACAATGCAACACAAACCAGAGGATAGGGTTTTACCTTATAGTGATTAAACATGCTAAATACGACAAATACGAGTTTAATATTATTATTAGTATATATCAAAACATTTCAAAGTAAATGTATCAATCCTAGGAAACATAGCTACCATATACTATGCCTCCATACTAGTAATACAATCAAATTTGTAGGGTCGTATTTGGATTTTGGTTTCCATCATGAGTCAAGGCTAGGGAGGAGCTCCTACCGATTCGAGACACTCTAGCTAATGTCTCAGGATCCCCCGCAGTGAACCCTTGGAAAGCTGCAGGGCCGGTCCGCCATACGAGTTGCGGATTAGTTATTCCTGAACACACGTTTCCCAGTCCTATAGGACCTATCATCCGAGGCGCCTCATTCCATCATCCACATAAGTAAAATGTTGGGCCGCGTTAAAACCCAATCACCACTTCTAACTAGAAAGAAACGTGCTGCTCTCCTTGCTTTGCCTTCTCCCGTTTTAGACTCCGCCAGTGTGTGAGGCTCGCGAAGTCACGTTGTACACAAAGCTATGCCTAAACAGGCTATGCTTTGATCGTCCCACAAGGCCTTCCTTTCAACAAAACATTGATCATATGCACCTTAGCATGCCACATAATCACCCCATACCGTACTACCAACCCTTTGCCGAAATATATGACCTGGTGTTAAGCAAGAGAATAAAATTCCCCGCCACCAAACATCCATACCTTTGACAAAAGATCAATAACGTGATATTTGATAGAGTATGATGTCAGACACACAATCCATTTAATAGCTTATGCTATGGGTCTGAGCGAAAGCCTAATCCGTGAAATCAACACGTACGTTTGGGCAATGACCATGACCTTTGAATTGGGAGCAAGTCAAGTCAAGGCCTCGATCGTTGTCCATTCGAGGGAAGATTTACGGTCTTTATTCACCATCTTTATACTTCAAGTAACATCGTTTGATTATTTAGAATGAGAGAACTCGATCTTTCCAAATAATCCTCGTATACATACATACATATATATATATTTAAAATCCTTATACATTAATAATTTATTCCCATATTAATTATTTAAAATAATTAAATTTTAAAATAACAACGCCTTAAGTCCATGGTGACTATGGCGCTGCATTCGAACAATTTTGAATTTCACATTTCTCAGAATCTAACCGTTGGATCTTAACGTAATATATATCATTGGAAAGATTTTTCCAAGACGGTCCTAACGATTCCAGTTTCAAGAAAATCCGACGGTCAGATCTTCTTATATAGTCGTTTAAAAGTACGATTTCAAAACGCGAACTACCACGCCCTATTCGTTTAATTTTAATTATATTTATATATATATAATCATGGAATCGTAATAACGAAGTTTGGTTAAAACAACGCCCTACACAACTACCGACACTCACCAAATTTTTAATTCATTTGACAAATGAAAGTACTATTACCGCATCCTAGCTTCATTCTTTTACTTATATTGAAAATGTAAATTTTGATACACTCAAAATCTTTAAATTACCTATAAAAATATAATTTCTAATGACAATGCAAACTCTACTCTTAATTCACATTGTGAAAACATGATTTTTAATTACAATGCGAACACTACATCTAATTTACATTGTAAAAATATGATTTTTAATTACAATGCAAACGCTACATCTAATTTACGTTGTAAAAATATGATTTTTAATCACAATGCAAACACTACATCTAATTTACATTGTAAAAATATGATTTTTAATTACAATGCAAACACTACATCTAATTTACATTGTAAAAATATGATTTTTAATTACAATGCAAACACTACATCTAATTTACATTGTAAAAATATGATTTTTACTTACAATGCAAACACTACTCTAATTTACATTGTGAAAACATGATTTTTAATTAAAATGCAAACACTTCATCTAATTTACATTGTAAAAATATGATTTTTAATTACAATGGAAACACTTCATCTAATTTACATTGTAAAAATATGATTTTTAATTACAATGCAAACACTACTCTAATTTACATTGTGAAAACATGATTTTTAATTACAATGCAAACACTACTCTAATTTACCTTGTGAAAATATGATTTTTAATTACAATACAAACACTTCATCTAATTTACATTGTAAAAATATGATTTTTAATTACAATGCAAACACTACTCTAATTTACATTGTGTAAACATGATTTTTAATTACAATGCAAACACTTCATCTAATTTACATTGTAAAAATATGATTTTTAATTACAATGCAAACACTCCATCTAATTTACATTGTAAAAATATGATTTTTAATTACAATGCAAAATGTAATTTTAGCATACAACGTTAATTCACTTTGTAATTTACATATAAAAATGTAAATTTTGACATACGATGAAATTCACCTTTTAATTACAATGAAAAATGTAATTTTAACAGACAACATTAATTCACTTTGTAATTTACATATAAAAATGTAAATTTTGACATACGATGAAATTCATCCTTTTAATTACAATGAAAAATGTAATTTTAACATACAACGTTAATTCACTTTGTAATTTACATATAAAAATGTAAATTTTGACATACGATGAAATTCACATTTTAATTACAATGAAAAATATAATTTTAACATACAACGTTAATTCACTTTGTAATTTACATATAAAAATGTAAATTTTGACATACGATGAAATTCACCTTTTAATTACAATGAAAAATGTAATTTTAACATACAACGTTAATTCACTTTGTAATTTACATATAAAAATGTAAATTTTGACAAACGATGAAATTCACCTTTTAATTACAATGAAAAATGTAATTTTAACATACAACGTTAATTCACTTTGTAATTTACATATAAAAATGTAAATTTTGACATACGATGAAATTCACCCTTTTAATTACAATGAAAAATGTAATTTTTATTTCATGCCAAATTCCTTACTTGTTATTACATTATAAAGATGTAAATCTTAATTTCATGAGACCTTTATTTTGTATTTACATTATAAATCCTACTTTAATTTCCCATTTAAAATCCTACTTAATAATTTGATGAAAAATCTATTCTTTAATGATTCATTGAAAAATTCATTCTTCAATAATTAATTGCAAAAATTCAATAGATAAAATTTAGTCTTTCTATTTACAATGTAAAGATTAAGCCTTTACCAGTTACCACATCGTATTTCATGTCACATTCAATCAACAACAACATTCAAATAAACCAACATGACTAAATCTAACAATTCACATTAAGGTAATATACAGAGTGATATTTATATTGGCATATGACATATCAACGAGGCATGATTCAATAAAATTAACAAATGATTAATTCTAATTAATCAATAAATTCAGATCTAATATTTAAATTCGTAGATCTAACATTATGCGGTATAAACAATTCAGATCCATATTTAAAATATCACGACATAGAAGATCCATCAATAAATATTTTTAATAACTAAGAATTAATAATTAAAAAAATTAAATTAAATTAAAAATAAATTCTCACCTAGGCCGGATCTGAAATGAATTGTCAACTTTGATCAGATCTTGTGTTTGAATTCAAAACGATTTCGGATCTGAAAGATTTCAATTTGAAATTCATGTATAAATTAGAATTCTGATTTTTAACAACTGGCACTATGATAGTAAAAAGCGTCGCAAAATCTGAAATTAATTTTACCTTAGAGTTCAAAACTTTGATTTCGATTTTTGAGAGCTGTGGTTGATGGTTTCAGGAACGGTTTGTTGGAGGTCGAAGAGCTAGGATAGGTGCATCCACGCCGGGAGTTAGGGGGTGCGGCGGCGCTATGTGGTGGTGGCGGGGGCGCAAAGGGCGGCGGTTTGGGCGCGGAATTCGAGAGCTACAGGCGATGAGAGGTGGTGATTCTTGTCGGAGAAGGAAGAGCTCGAAAATCTCTTCGAAACGAGTATTTAAATGAAGGTTTTCGTTGAGAATTGGAGGAGAAATCGGAGAATGAAGTTTTGAATGGCTATGGGTTCGGCTGCTGAAAAAAAATGACGGGGAGAAGAAGAAGAAACCCGATGTGCCATTTTATAATATTATATTAGGTTTTTCCCAATTATTATTTAATTATTTAATTAGCCCGTTAAAGCCCGTTTTGGTCCGAACTCCGATTCAAGCCCAACGACTGTCCTTTATACCTAATAGCCCTCATTCCGAACTCATCTGGATATGTCTTGTCAGCCCAAATGGTCATCTTGACCCTGTTTTCTTTAATTTAAAATTCAAGTCCTTTATTTTCAATTTTACAGTACAAATAAATGTACCGGGGCCATATACTAACTCAGAAAAATCCAGAAAAATTATTTTTGGCTCTTTGTTTTGACGATACGATCACAACAAAATTTATTTCGTCGAATTTTGAGACTGTTTGAAAAATGGCTATTTTTCAGTCAATTAATTTTGACCAAAATTGACAAAACACAGTTTCTTTTGCCACGCTCACATACTAGCTTCAAAAATCATGAAATTTGAAACCTAGCAATAATTTTACATTCCGGGCCCAACAAAAGTGGTTTCGTTGAATTCCGAGGTCGTATGCAAAATGCCGATTTTCAAGGGCGATATATTTTCTATAGCGACCTTTCTGAAAATTCTTTTGGCCATAACTTTTGATTTCTGCTATGAAACTTCGATTTTTTAGATTCGTTAGAATGATACTCATTAACAGATTTAGATATTTTCGTTTCAACAAAATCCGGTTTATTCTGCACCCTGGGTAATTAATCAAAGTTCAAGTTTGACTTTTCAAACTACCTTCCTATTTCTAATTCTTTTTGTAATTTATTTGAATATATTTGCATTAACTTTGCTCAAAGTAAATTCCCATTCATAATTATTTGAAATAATTTATTTTAAATATTTAAACACCCCTAAAATCTCCAAAATGAAAATTTTAAATTGGCCCCAAATTCCGGGTTGTTACACACAACGGATGCAAGGCACAATCATGATTTGCACTAAGGAGTTCAACTGAATCAGTAGACCGCCTGATTTTGCATTAGATAAGGAACATATACACACACTTTTGCATATGTTCATACGGCATTAGAAATCTTCTAAGGACAATGGATGCCTGTGTTTGATGGATGATTGAATGTTAGGATATACATTCTCCTTAACTTAGAGATTTCATGGGAGAAATTCTTTCAGGAGGGGAGAATGTAACACCCCATGATTTTAAATATTAAATTAACATATTTAAGAATATTTAATTTCAAATGTGAGAATTAAGGGAAACAGGTTATGCCTTGCGTTCGTCTCGAAATTCTGCTTGAGATAGTATGAAGAAGATACGGCCTTCCGAAGTTTCATAATTTAAAACAGCTCAAGTTCAGAAAATTTGAAATTCAAATTCAAACAGAGGAGTAGGCTGGGCGGGAATTCTCCCGCTCAAGAGCCAAGTCGATCAGGGGGTCGACCTACCCATACCAAGTCGACCAGGGGTTCGACCTGGGGGTCCACCTGCCCCCCTCTCCCTGGGAAGATCTGAAAGATGACGCTGTTTCGACTCATTGCTGAGTCATTAGGGCTGAGGTATTATTCTATCTTGACTGGATGGTCTTGATTGCTTCTAGTGTTAATCTGACGGCTCTAAATTAATTAAAATTCTATATAAGCAACCTGACTCTCAACCTAAAATCACACTAATTCATACCAAGAGCCGCCATGCCGTCAATGGAGAACCTAGATTAGCCGCCGTTCTCTTTCAACTCAAAAACAAGATAGAAGCAAGAATCAAGATCTAATCTAAATTAGGATAACAATTAGTCCACATCAAAGGCTAGCAATTCAGTTTCATAATACAGATCCCAGAAAAGCAAGATTGTTCTTTTGTTTGTGAGTATAATTCCTTTCACAAATTAATTAATTAATTTAATTGTGATAAGTTATAACTGGGATTATGAGAATATGACTTTGAATCATGTGATGTTATCGTTGACATTTTTGTTATTGTGGATCTATTTCATATGTTGAATTGTACATGTTTAACTTGATTCAACTTATGCAAGTTTGGGATGTTAAATCATATGTATATGAATCTTATGCATGTTTGGGATGCTAAATCATATGCTAGTGTATGAACCTTATGTAAGTCTGTAGCTGGATTATACACAAATTCATATGTGTATCATGTAGATACATATGCTATTTATATGCAAACATGTGACATTGATTTACATGTTTAGATCCATATGCAAGTTCACATCTTTGTGTTTAGATCTATATTTTGATCCATGGCAGTACATAGTTATGCAAATTTATGTTTTGTATGCCCATTGCCTATGCTTGTTTTGCATGTGAATCATATGCTAGTTTGAATGAAATTCATATGCAAGTTATATGAAAACCATATCCATATATGCAAGTTCATGATTACATGTTTAGATCTATATTTAGATCCATGATACTTTATGCAAATTTATGTATATCCATTGCCTATGCAAGTTATTGGCTATGCAAACTTATGTCATGATTCTTAGATCTATTTTATGTGTTATGCAAGATGTGATGTTGTTTTTCTTTTTATAAGTTAGATAATTTGCGAGTCTAACAAATGTCATATTAAAACTTATGAGTAGCATGGGGACGATGGGATAATATTAAATATTAATATTGTGAATTGGTATAAAATGGCATAAAAAATGGCTTATAGTTAATTTGAGACATTAATTGGTATAATTTGTATACCTGGAATTTATGGACATAATTTAGGTGACAATTATGGACATAATTTAGGTGACAATTATGGACATAAACTAATTTGGAATTTATCGACAAATTTGAATTGGGATATTAATCCAATTTGGGGTTAAATAATTATGTGCAATAATTAACCGCTTAAGACACGAGGTTAGACTCGTTTGTGGTATTAGACTGCCCGGACCCACCCGGTAAATCCAGCAACCACAAATGGTAGTCTAATGTGAGAGGTCAAAGGCATAAATTAAATGCATAACAATTGTAAAGACATGAGGTTAGGCTCGTTTGCGGTATAAGACTGCCCAGACCCACCCAGAAAATCCAGCAACCGCAAACGGTAGTCTAATGTGGGAGGTCTTTACAAGGTTACGGTTCTAATGAATTAAGTAACACTTAACCAGATAAACATGTGGTGGGACATGGGGGTTAAGTGGGTGGCCTGGGTGGCATGTGAAATACGATTGGAAACACTTAACCAAGTTGAAAACATGTAAGAAGACATGAATAAGAAGGGGTTAAGTGGGAAGTTCTAGTGGGGGGCAAGCATAGGTGGAAAGCTTGTGTCAAACATGGGGACCCTTTTCAAACCAGTAACCCATTAAGTATCTTTGTGAGGTCGAGTTAGATCGAGGGCAGGACACGCTTACTGGGTTTGATTGTAAGAGATCAAAACGGGTTAGCGGTGGCAACGCAAGTCCAAAGGGGTCATGTGTGTGCGTGGGCCCGGGATGGTAGGTAAGACGTTGTTGCATCGTGTAGATATAAGCTGTGCATCTTTAGTGGTATCGGGTTGCCACTTTGTGGGGTGATAAACTCCAATGTGGGACCAGCACGGGTATCTACGAGTTAGGGAGCCGATCGCATAGGGGTAGTGGGTAAACTAGTGGAGATAGGAGCAGGCGACACCTATGAAGGCAACTAGGGGTACATGGAACTACCATTATCATTATTAAGTTCTGTAGGCGGGATCAACTTTTAGGGTGACTAGTAATGGTGCGGTATAGTAATTATCCTATAATGATTAGGAACGAGATTAACGCCAGAATATTCCTCCTGTTTGCTTTGTAATGCCCACTTCTTTCACGGCCATACCTTGTTTTACTAGTTTATGCCTTATCCTACTTACTTTAATATTTATATTGTTAAAGTTATTGTACTCGCCAGAATTTATGTCTGACCCCCTTGTTTTCGCCTCTTTTCTTCATTTTCCCCCATAGGTTATCAGGGTGGGACTAGTACTAGTGGAGCTTGATCTTGGATCTCTTTCTCTCTCTTTTGGAGGTGTTTGGATTGCTGAAAGTAAAGTTCAGCTCATCTCTTTTATGGCTACTTGTGTTGGGGTTATGCTTTTTTATTTTATGTATTCAGAAAACAATTTGTCAAGATGGTTACTAAGTGTACTTGGTTTCTCAGTTGGTTTATGATGTTGTTGTAATCAAACTATTTCTCCGCTGCAATAAATGTTGTTTTGAAAATTTTCAAGTACCAATATATGTATTTGTCTTGTTATATTATGTTCTATTCACCAATAATACTCCATGAAAGTTAATCCATTCCCTTTGAGAGTGACACTAACGGACGTGGGGTGTTACATACAGTAAGATAAAAACCATCTGTGTTTATGTGTGGACTGGTCTTAATATTACCTTTTTCTTTCAAAAAGAATTTTTCAAAGTTAAACAAGTTGTTTGTGCTGTGAATTTATCACTGAAAGTATTCCAGACTTATCCGAGTGAATTTTGCTTTGCTTCGAATGTGCTCGGGTTAGATCGTGTATATTTACAGGTTAGATTTCCGCTTGGAGTTCAGGAACTGGGAGCAGTAGGCTTCACCGTTAGTTATATAAAGTGTGTTTTTTCCACTGTGACTGATATATGTTGTACTCTGATGATTAGTATGTAAATCTATAGTTCTTTTTTAAAGAGATTTGATATATTATATTTATTCATCTCGCTGTGAGATTCTGATGTGTCCTTCTTCTTTCTTTTGTTCTAAAATTTCTTTCTTTCTCTTCCCACCTTCTAATTTCTTTCTATTAACAATCTGGTGTTGTTCGATACATGAGTTTATGGCAAGTAATATGATTTGTATATATTATTTTCGAATTCGAGCATCAAATTTCTTGCAGGGTCGTTACAGTGGTATCAGAGCTATGAGTTTATTGATAACCTTGGCTCTGTGGCATAACTCGATAGAGATGGGGTTAGTACCACCCTAGATTGAGTTTGAGTATATATATTTGAGAGTGCGTATTTGTAATTTGATATAAAAATACTTTTAAATTATTTTTGCCCAATATATTTCGTAAAGCAATAAAAGTGATGAATTTCTTAAATTAATATGATACGGGAAATCAAATATACCAATATTAATTTGAATGGATTGTATGGATTGCAGGGTTGATTTGAATTGCTTTGGTTATGAAATTAAAAGGATTAACAGAGAAAGAATTTCAATTTTGAATCACAATATAACTAAAATATTGAGATATACTTTGACATAAGTCAATAGAATATATAATATAGTCAATAAATTTAATTTGGATGTTTGGGCTGTATGGCTGATTGAATAAATATAAATTTGAATATGAATATAGATTTAAACCTTGATTGAACCCAATCAGGAATCAATATGTCGAATTTACTGGAATAACAGTCTAATAGCCCTGAATGAATGAATTGAAAAGAAACTGATTGGTTATTAATAATTTCATGTGAATTGAATTGTTTGTAGAATTGCTTGGGATGGATGATATGGATATTATTTGGTCCTGACTGACATTGATTTGAAAACTAATGAAATTCATTGGAGTTGAGAACAGGTGCGGAAGAGGTAATTCAACTTTAAAATCCATCCAAGAGAAATCTAGAGCAGATTGAATCCAGTTTGGCATGTTAATCAAGCAAGCACGAGTATATTTATCGTTTATCGTGTAATAACGCTCGTAAAAAGGTACGCCTATGCAAAATATAAAGTTTTTGTTTTTATTTGCGTTTTAAGAATGGATTTTGAATTTTTCCAATCGTGTTAGTTGATGTATATATATTTCTTGAACCTGCAATATTGCAGTTGTCCCTCCATACAGGGGAGACTCTACCAAAACAATTCCAGAATTTAAGGTGTTAGAATTTTTTTGAAGATTTTTGGAAAATTTTGTTATTTGAAATAAACTGGTTTTAAAACCAATTGGGTTTGCTTTGGAAATAAAACCGAGTTCTAATTAAATATTTTTGTAAAGACAATTGGTTTGCAACATTTCTTCTACCTTAGTAATTTCGGAGACGAAATTCTTTTAAGGGGGAAGGAATGTAATGTCCCGTATTTTCTAGCCAATTATTTGAATATTTTACTATTCAAAATATTGATTTGAATTTATATAATTGAGTTTAACCATTTTATTTTGAATATGTTATTAATATTAATAGTATAATAATATTTTAATTCCAAAACAGTCTAAAAATGTCGAAGTTGCAATATAATGTGAACTGGCAATTTAGAACGGTTTAATATTGTTTATATTGAAATTATATTAACGATTTCATTTATTAAATGATAGTTAAATGTTTAATTTATAATTTCATTATAAAACGAGCTGCAACGGCGTGGTAGTTCGTAATATTGCATTTTGAACTTTAAACGGCTGTAGAGGATCCAATATAAGTCGGATTTCCTCGGAACGAGAAACATCCGAGCCTATTGGATAATATTTTTCTAATGGAAGAGAAAATTCAAGTTTTCATATTAAAGATTTTGTTTTATATCCAAATCAAATTTTAAAATAGTCGTTATGGAATTCATTTATAAATTATATCGATTTATTTTATATAAATAAAGAGATTTTTAGTTTATTGAATATCCTTTTGGCTTGGAATTCAACCAGAGTTATTTTATTTCGGTCTTATATAAAATTCTGATCAAGTATGGCCGATTATAATATTTTATTATTATTATATCAAGGTATTTTAAAATTGTTTTATTTTAATTTAAGATGAACCGATAATTTAAAATAGTGCAGTTGTACAAACAGAGTCCGTTTTCAAGGAAATAAATTTAATTAGGAATGGAACATTAACACATGGCAGTGTATGTATTTTCATCACGTTTGGAGTTCGTGCATGTGTGCAAATATTAAAAGTAATGTTAAATAGCAGTGGAATTAACCGTATGAAATAGTAATAATATAAATAAATCCTACTACGTTCTGTTAATCTCAGATACGGCCAACCCTGAGTAACTCCTAAAACCATCTAAATTCGCATAGACAAACTCGGAATGCGTGTTTTCTGTCATTAAATTGTAAAACCTTGCCAACAAAGTTTCACCAATTGAAAGCGACATTCCAATAGCTTTCCACGCACACTTCTTCCCTTATAAATATCAACGCTCCTTAGTTGTTTTTCCTCCAGCTTCGAAACAAAAATAAACTCTCCCTTTACTGAAATTTAATCATGTAAAAGCTCCATAAATCCTACTTCAATATCTCCCCTCTCTGCTTGCCTAAAAACACAATCGCAAGTTTTATAAGAAATAGAAAAATAAAATGCAACAAAGAATTCGAGGGACAGGGTTGATTCATTGAAGCTTCACTCTGGAAGCAAGAAAGTTTGTAGAACATTGGAATACTATGGCGCCTCCCCTTCAATAGTAAACGCGTGGATGAGGCATTTCTATAGCAGGCGGGTGTAGTAGAAGGGTGCAGCCGAAGATGAACTTGCGTGTTGTCATTCGAAGTTGCTGACGGTAGCCAAAGTTCTTAGTGCTGGAAAACGCGAAGAGAAGGGATAAACGGTGAAGCTTACGTTTGTTGCTGGAGGGAGTTTGGGGAAGGTCTGGAGTACATGTACGTGTTGAAGCCTGGTTGAAGGCAAGCTCGTGATGGGGTCTGACATCAGTAGTTAGCCTGACCGCGCGTTCATGCCGATGAACAGAGGATATGGTGGAGTTCGGAAAAACGCATCATATTTTTCTGGCGAGGCTTGAGCTATGTCGCAGCATTCGGTTGGAGCTAGGGAGGAAAGGGAACTCACCGACGAATCGGGGAATGAAGAGGTTAAATTTAGCAAATATTTGGGGGAATACTGTGCAAGTAGATGATGATATTTCCTTGTAGCATGAGTACTGCTGGTCTGAAACCGCAAGGACAAAGGATGGCAAAATTGTTCTTGAAGGGGGGAAGCGAGGCTGCAGGTAGTTTCTAGAGGGTTGGATGGAAAAAGTGTCGGTGTAATAGAAGGAGGGTGCGTGGCAAAAAACAGGCGCTGCTGTGTTTTGTAAGTGGTAGAAGAAGGATAGAAGAGGAGGGGACAAGCCGGGCTTCGTCCCTTCTATTATAAATAAAAAAAAGGGAGAAGGGGACTAAAGAAAGGGAAGATGTATTGGGAGGGCTGGTTGTGCTGTTGATGGGCTTGGGCCCAGTTTTGTTCAAAGAAGTGATTAGAGAAAAATTAGTACATGGTTTTTCGTCGATGCACGGTGGTACGCGAACAATTCGGGGAAGAATCGAAAAATACATGATTAAGGTCCGTTGGAACTGTGCGACAAGTACTACGCTACTGAGCTAGTTTGGAGAGATTTGGAATCAACTAGAATTTTATTTAATTTTAAATGATCGTTTAAAATAAAATGAAACGACCAGAACCGTCAATCAAAACAAATTTGAGTTAACTCTCACACTCTTCTGGATTGTTGTGATGTGATAAATCCATATAATTTAACTATTGGATGCATTAGATGCCTATGGTTGATTTAACTGGTTGGCAGTGATGGCCTAAATCCATGGTTTTAAGATGTCCTTTGTCGTCAGGTAAACAAACGATGTTTTTAAGTTATAAAATTAATTTTATAGCTGAACCAAGAATTTTAAGTTATTCAAATACAAGTTTTATAAATATATTTATATTTATAATCACATTTTATAAGAGGGATTATTTAACGTGTCATATAAGAAGTTCTTATGTCATTTTAAAGAAGAAATCACAAACCAATTTAGGGGTTAGCTGAAACAACCCGGAAAATCAAAACCAATTTATTTTTATTTTTTTTGGTAATTTTAATGAATTTTGAATATTTAAAATGATTTATTTTAGATAATAATGACAAGAAATTTATTTTTAATAGAATTAGAACGTATATATTTATTTGAATCGGAGTTAGAATATAAATATTTATTTTATATTATAAAAGGAAATGGAAATGGCGCGGTAGTTTGAAAATTCAATTTCAAATTTCAAATGAATGTACAGGATTCAAAATAGACCGGATTTTAGCGAAATCAGATATATTTGAATCTATTTGAAAATATCTTTCCAACGAATCCGAAAAATTGAAATTTCGTAGCAGGAGTAAAAGTTATGCCCAGTTGAAAATTCAGAATAGTCATTATGGAAATATAGCCCTTAAAAAATGGAAATGTTGCAAACGACCTCCGTTTTCGACGAAACCACTTTTTTAGGATCCAGGATGTCATGTTATTGCTTGATTCCAATTTTCATAATTTTTGGAATCGATATGTGAGCGTGTCGAAGTTAAACACGTTCCAACAGTTTTGGTCAATTTTAATCGACTGGAAAATGACCATTTTTCAAACGGTCTCCAAATTCAACGAAATTAGTTCTGTTAGGACCGTATCATCGATACGAAGCTAGAAATAATTTTTCTGGAATTTTCAAAGTCAGTATGTGGCCCCAATGATATAAAATGTACATTTAAAACTGAATATATAAATTTATATTTTAGTTTAAATGAAAATTGATCGAAACGATGGAATAGGCTTACGAAACATGTCCTATTGTGTTTGGAATGGGGGTAATTATCTTGGGGCGACAGTCGTTGGGCTTGGTTTGGAGTTCTTAGAAAAGTCAACTTTTTATGGAAAACAAATAAACAAAATAAATAAATATATGCCCCTACCCCCCTTTCCTTCTCCCCCGTTCAGATCTGAAAATAGGAAAAGAAAAAGCCCAAAACGCATCACTCCCCCAGGCCTCCCACCTCCACCATGTGTTGCGCCCTCCGCCAGCCGTCACCCCCACCGCCGAACCCCCCTCCCTCCGCGCCTCCTCTTTCTCCACTGAAAAAACCCACCGCCTGAAAACCCTTGAACCCGACGCCCTGGCCCACCATTGCCCAGCCGCCGCCACTTGCACCTCCCCCTTGCCTCTACGCCGACCACCAAACCCCGGCGCCCGCCCCTTGGCCACATCAGCACCACGATGGGGGACCCACTAAGGAAAAAGGTGATTTTTAATATATAAAAACATGGTTTTCTTTCCATTTTTTTATAACTTGCATTGCATTTTATTTTCTGATTTTTATATAAAATGTAAATAGAAAATGTGATTTCTATTTATCGGAAATGCATATAAACTTGGATTTTTATTTATATGAATATAAATATAAAGACGAGATTTATATAAATATAAATGACTGAATTTTTGAAAGAAATAATGATTTGATTTTTCTTAGGAAAAAGATTTGATTTTTTTCTAAGGAAAAATATTAGATTTTTAGAAATTAAAAGAATGTATTTTTATATATGAAAAGAATATATTTTTAATATATAAAAAAATTATATTTTTATAGTAGAAAAGACATAATTTTTATCATGAAGAGAAGAATATAAAAATACGATTTTTATTATGATGTTAGTAAAATAAAAATAAGATTTTTATTATATAAATAACGTTATAAAAATATGATCTTTACCTATGTAGTAGCGTTATAAAAATATGATTTTTATATATGCAGAGTACTAAAAATCTAATTTTTAGCGATGTGAAAAATATAATCTTCTATATACATGCAGCGATATAAAAATATAATCTTCTCCATAGAAGCAACATTATAAAAATATAATTTTTATAATGAAGTAACGATATAAAAATATGATTTTTATATAAAACTGAATAATAAAAAATATGATTTTTACTATGAACATTGTGAAAAGGAGTGCGATGGAATAGGTTGAAATCGAAACAAAGTTCGAACCGTTCAGAAATAGAGAATGGCGGAGTGGAACTCTAAGGTGAGAACTACTCGCTTTTATTTTATTTCTAGTTAAAATATATACTAGGATGCAGACGGTGCTTAGCAGCACCCGACACCAGTCGTCCACAGACCATGAATGACTTGTTTGTTTGATTGATTGTGTTGTGAAAATTGATTGTGTGATGTGGAATGGAATAAAATATATTATAGCTAAAAAATATAACATTTAATGTGTATATGAATAAAATAAGTATTTATGAGACGACCCCAAACCCCGTACTGACGGCGGCAAGGGTAATCCGTGGAATATAACACAGAAACAGACAATAGCAGAACAGAATTAAATAAATACACCAGATAATGAACAATAGAATATACTGGATAAAAGTAATCATCAGAGTTACACAGTATACAGGATCATACTTAGTAAAAATACAGTTCAGCTATACATAAATGTCTACAGCGGAAAACAAACATAATATGTACAATAGGAGCTGAACAGCATAAAAAGAGATAAATGATTGAATCCACCTTCAGCTCCAGCTATCCAGAAAGAACCAGCTAAACCTGAATACAAGGCTGCCCGTGTAGAAAAAGGGGCACCCGAGTTTGAAAGTGAAACAAACTACGAGTCAGTCATGGGACTGGTATGAGAAATCTACTCAACACATATATATAAAATTTGGCTAATCACAGGACCACGCCACTTTCGTGGAACGGGTTTACTCCATTGGATTTCCAGTGCTTTAAAACAAATCTTTCTTTCAAACAATGCAATGCATTTTATAAAAATGAAGCCGTTATAAGACTCAGTTCCCATCACATAATGCAACGCAAACCGGAGGATAGAGTTTTTACCTTATAACGGCCAAGAAATGCTTAATTCGAATAAAACAAAGGCATTTGATATTATTGCTAGTGTTTATATGTTTTGAAAACAATTTCAAATCATAACTATCAATCATAGACGACATTAATGCCCCATACCACTATGTCGCCATATATAGGTATACAATCAAAACCGCATAGTCACGTATTTGGAAATTGGATTTCCGTCATGAACCAAGGCAAAAGATAGTCGTTGCCGAATTCGAGACGCTCTAGCCCGTGTCTCAGGATCAGAGCTCGAGTGACCCTAGGAGCGATAGGGCCGGTCCACCGATGTGGATTAAAATTACTGAACAATACGTTTCCCTGCTATTTGGGGCGTAAACGAGCCAACGAATGACCCCATCAGACCCGGATCGTCCAATCAAACCGAGGCGCCTCGCAACAGCAACAACCACATAGGTGAAAAGTATATAAATGTCAGGGCTCGTAGGTCATTAACACCACCCTAGCTAGAAAGAAATGCATGCCCTCCCCGAGGTCCTTCCTCCCGTTTCTGGCTTATACCGGGGTGTGAGGCTCGCGAATTCACGTTATACACAAAGCTATGCCACACAGGTGGGGCTTTGATCATCAACACAAGGCTTTGCTTTTCAACAGAAGCCCTGATCATTTGCCACTTAGGCATGTCACACTAGCAATTCATGCCATGCGACTGATGTCCATTGATATACAACCTCTGAGCTCGTGCGTTTCAGAGAAGGGCGTTAAGAAAAAGAATAAATTATCCACCGCCAAACAGATGTATATTTAATAGAGATCAATCGACACAGAATAAAATCCAATGTCAGACACACAATCCATTTTCAAGTCCGTTCTGGGTCTGAACGAAACCGGAGGCACTAAATACCTCGCAAACCCATTGATCACCACGTACGTCGGGACGATCATCACTCATTATCCATATTTTGGGATGCCTCCCAATCAAGACCCCGGTTACCATCCAAACGAGGTGAAGATCTCCGGTCTTCGACCACCGTCTTCATCTTCGATTTCTTATCGTCGATTCAGTTATTCAGAATGGGAAAACCCGGTCTTTCTGAGCAGCTCGCGTATATAATAAACAAGTGCAACACTAACATATACACGCATCATTTCAATTCATTAGTCACTAACCGTCAATCAGTAAGAGAACGATTTCCCAAATATTAACCCCGAAGGCCGAAACCAACATCAGATCAACACCCAGGAAACCATTCGACTTAGCCAACCTTCAGTTAATTTCTAAATCACATCCATATTGCTTATAATATTTTATAACGATTTATCACTATTTTTTTTTATTTTAAAATAGCCAATTATTCAAAACGACGCTTCGGGCCATAACGCGGCCGTGGCGCTGTTTTTCTTCAGATTTGATTTACACATATCTGAAAATCTAACCGTTGGATCTTTACAAAATTTACATCATTAGAAAGATCTTTTCAAAACGAATCCAACGGTTCCAGTTTCGGGAAAATCCGACGGTCGGATCTCCCGGTACAATCGTTTGAAGTTTCGATTTCAAAATACGAACTGCAGCGTCATTATTCTATTAAATATAATTATATTTATATATATATATATATATATAAATATAATCGATTCTGGCGCTGTTTTTCTTCTGATTTGAATTAAACATTCCAGACAATCCAACCGTTGGATTTTTACAAAGTTGGTGCCGTTGGAAAAATATTTCGAAGGCGAACCCGACGGTTGCGGTTTCGGGAAAATCCAATGGTCGGATTTCCCGCACTAGTTGTTTGAAATCACTGTTTCAAAACACGAACTGCATGGCCCCGTTTCGTTTTAATTTTATTTATATTTATATATTTATATAAATATAGTTCATTCAACAATTTCAATATCGTTTTCACTTCAAATATTTCACTAACGCCTTTAAATTTTGGAAAATTTCGCCATAACCTCCTTTGTACGGGAGGGGCTGGGAAAACTCCCAAATAGCCACACGGGCGTCTCATGTCAAAAAGAAAAAGAAAAAGCCAAGCGGCTACCCAACAGGCTCATAAAATCATCACCCAAACAAAACAGTAAATGTGTACCTATTTGTCGGGCACAAAATTTTATTCCTCTTCTCTGGCACCTTTTGCCATAACCTGTTCAATAAATATGCATGTACATATATACAGTTCTTATCACTTATCATTTTCCATTCGACTTCATATTTGATTCCATTTGGTTTAAAAACACCATTCATTCTAATGTTGCATGCATAGGCAAAAATCATATCATTAGCTAATTAATGAATATTTCAACTCATGCATATTTATTTGAACGAGTTGCTATTTTTAACACTTCTCATTTCAACAATTCATGTATATAGTAAAAATGTAATTTTTATTGTAAAACAAATTATTTCAAAACAGGATTATTTTATACATTTTATATTGATGTTCAAATTGGGATTTTTATTATAAAACAATTTATTTCAAAATATGAATACCATTCAACACATGAATTTCTAATCAATGAATGAATATTGATTCAACACATGAAGGTTTTCTATAGTTTCAATATATAGATAAAAATGTGATTTTTATATTTAAAACACGAAGACCATTCAACACATGAATTTTAATTCAACGAATGAATATCGATTCAACACATGAAGGTTTTCTATACAACGAATAAATATAGTTTCAGCAAATGAAAATAATTCAAACACATGAATATTATTCAAAATTTCGGCAGCATAACGGCAGGGTAGTTAAAATCGGGACCGTCCCTAGTACGGCTCCTCGCTCTACCTTAAAACCTCGCGGTTTTTGACAATGGGGATCATGCATCTAGTTCGCACGCAGGCGGCATGTATATGTTTATTTCATTTCCACAAACTAATCCTATGTGGTTTCAACCAAATATTTCTCAACCACAAATGGGTATTTTTCAACCACAATCAATCAATATCAACCACAAACAATCCCAAACAGCCATTCGCTATCAATCAATTTTCACACCAATCACAACCAATAAATATCGTCCATGGTTTGTGGACGAGGGGCGTATATATATATATATATATATATATATATATATATATATATATATATATATATAGCAATTCACTTCTATTTCATCACATATATAATTTTTACAACGCATATATAACTTATACATCGAACGTACAACTTATACAATGCTTATACAAGAGGTGTACAACGCTTATATAACTCATACATCGACTATATAATTTATACATCGTCGTTTTCCATATTGTTTATAAATTAGAAATCTCACATTGGGTTCCACTCCACCAATAACAGCAGAAGGCTCAGAAAAATATGCGGTCTCTTCTAAAATGTAGAAGACGTCCTCACGAGTCCACTGTCTCTTGTTTCACTGAATTTCGACCACATAGCAAAAAGATATGATTTTTACAAGTTTGCAACGCTTTATAGTGTGAAAATCAGTTTAAAATAGATAAACCCGTACCTCGGTTCATGGGTTCGAAACTAGGGTTGGATTTATCTTCGGATTCGTAGCACGAGGTGATGATCCGGCTGCACTGCGATGAAGAGCTAGGCGCGACGCTCCTATCGGCGGTGGTGGCGTCAGATGCGGTGGCGGATCGGTGGAGCACGGCGAAGATGAACGGCGCAACTTCTCTGGCGCGATTCTCGACGAATACAACTCGATGGAGGGCGCCACTTATATGGATCTGAAGCTGGAAGAGAGCTCTTCAAAATCCCCAACAGGAGCAGGGTCTAATTCTTCGTGTGGAGGGAGTAGTCAGGGGAGGAAGCGATGAAGAAGAAGCCGCTGTCGATCCGTAGGGTTACGGGTTTTTTCGATTTTTTTTATTTTATTTAATTTATGAAGGAAATAATTCTATTGGCCGATGGTTTTAAAAAGCGCGTTTCTGACACGACCACCAATCCAAACCCAACGATTGTCGTCCTTAGCGTTTTACCCCCATTCCGAACACAATGGGATATGTTTCGAAGGCCCATTCAAATGTTTTAGTCAGTTTTCCTTCAATTTAAAATATAAAACATTCAATATTTAATTTGAACGTACATTTCAATTTGCCAGGGCCACAAACCGATTCGAAAAATTCCAGAAAAATAAATCTAGCTATGTTTTGACGATACGGTCCCAACAAAACGAGTTTCGTCGAATTCTGAGACCGTTTGCACAAAGGCCCATTTCTGGTCGATCCAATTTAACTGTAATTGACCAAAACACGTTTTCTTTTGCCACGCTCACATACTAGCTTCAAAAATTATGAAATTTGAAACCTAGCAATAACTTCACATCCCGGATCCAACAAAAGTGGTTTCGTCGAATTCCGAGGTCGTATGCAAAATGGCCAATTTCACGGGCTATATAAATTCCATAGCGACCTTTCTGAAAATTCATTCGGCCATAACTTTTGCTTTCCGCTATGAAAATTCGGTTTTTTAGATTCGTTAGAAAGGTATTCACTAACAGATTTAAATATTTTTGGTTTCGCTAAAATCCGTTTTGTTTTGCACCCGGTACAGTCCGACAAAGTTTGAATTCAAATTTTGAAACTACCGCGCCATTTCAGGCCTTGTTTATAATTATAATTAATTATATTCGTTTTCAATTGTCGATTCAACTCACTTTTCATCTCTATTATTTAAAATATTTATTTTAAATATTTAAAATCCATTATTTTAGCCAATTTAAAAAATTTAAATTGGTTCAGATTTTCTGGGTCGTTACAATCTCCCCCACTTAAAACTTTTTGTCCCCGAAAAGGAACAAAGTCGAAAGTGGTTTGATAAATCTACAATCACACAACACAACAACCAATCCAATTGTTTTCAACCTTTCAAAAATATACTAATCAATTTCTATACTCTTTTTAAAATCGTTCAGACTATAGAATTTTAAAAGTGCACATCCATGGAAAGAAAATAACAACAGAGTAGAGAATTAAATGGTAATGCAAAGTAGGGTAAATGTACCTTGCACCAGAGTCAATCAGAGATATCCACTCGGCATCTAGGATAAGCTTTCTGAATGCTCTCCTCAATTTCCCAAGTACAATCTCGCGGATCTCCACTCCATTGCACTTTGACTAAGTGAACCTTCTTGTTCCTCAGCTCTTTGGTTTCTTTGCCGATGATCTTTAGCGGCTCTCATCTCACAGCTAATTCTGGAGTAATTTCAATATCCTGTTGAGCTGCTTCTTCCACGATCAAGTCTGGATCATGAACGTGCTTTCGAAGTTGAGATATGTGAAATACATCATGAACTCCAGGCAACCAATCTGGCAATTTAACCCTATAAGCGAGAGTCTCGATCCGTTGCAGAATAGGAAATGGACCAATGAATTTGGGCGCCAACTTGCCAGTTTTACCGAACCGGATAACTCCTCTCATCGGCGATACTTTCAAATATACATAGTCGCCAATAACAAAGGATATATCTCTTCTTCTCCTTTCGGCATAGCTCTTTTGTCGGCTTTGAGCGGCGAGTAATCGATTCTTAATAAAATCGACTTTGTCGAAAGCTTATCGGATCATATCACGACCCAACACAAGTCTATTACCAGGTTCGACCCAACAAGCAGGAGATCGGCACGGTCTACCATACAATGCTTCGAATGGCGACATTGTCAGACTCGCCTGGTAGCTGTTGTTATAAGAGAATTCAGCCAAATGCAGATGGTCTTCCCATGATCCACCGAAATCTAGAACACAAGCCCGCAATAGATCTTCTAAAATACGATTCACCCTCTCAGTCTGACCGTCTGTCTGAGGATGATAAGCGGTGCTCAAGTTCAGCTTCGTCCCTAGCTCGACTTGAAATGCCTCCCAGAATTTGCTAGTGAATATTGTATCTCTATCACTGACTATACTGAGCGGCACTCCATGTAGTCTAACTATTTCCCTGAAGTATATCTGCGCCAGACTCTGAGCAGTTCTGTTTGCTCTGACAGGTATAAAATGGGCAGTCTTCGTGAAGCGATCTACGATCACCCAAATACTGTCATTCCTTTTTCTGGTCCTGGGCAGACCATCAATGAAATCCATAGAAATATGTTCCCACTTCCAACCAGGAACTTCTAGCGGTTGTAACAATCCAGCCAATTTCTGTTGGTCGCTCTTGACTAGTTGGCAAGTAAGGCATCGGCTAACATATAAGGAAATGTCCCTTTTCATCGACTTCCACCAGAATGTTCGTTTGAGATAGTTATACATTTTGGCCACACCAGGATAGATACTCAGCTTGGACTTGTGACACTCGTCTAACACTTCCCTTTTGAGCTCGGGGATGTCAGGAACACAAATCCTTCCTTTCAACCTCTGGGTCTCGTCGTTATCTATTTGAAAACACGAGGGTTCGCCTTTCTGAATCCTTTTAATCATATCCTTAATAAAGTTATCCTCCTTCTAAAGAATAGATATTTTGTCAATCAAGGAAGTCGTAATAATAAAGCTGGCGATCATTACATTATTTCGGCTCAGCGCATCGGCCACAACATTGGCTTTCCCTGGAGTGTATATAATTTCAAAGTCATATGCTGCAAGAAACTCTAGCCAACGTTGTTGCCTCAGATTCAAGTCCTTCTGGGTGAACAGATACTTTAACGACTGGTGATCTGTAAACAGTTCAAATCTCTCACCCAGAAGATAGTGTCTCCAGATTTTCAAAGCGAACACAATAGCCAATAACTCAAGATCATGAGTTACGTAGTTCTACTCGTGCAGCTTCAGTAGACGGCTGGCATAAGCAATCACTTGGCCTATTTGCATTAACACTGCGCCAAGGCCTTCTCTAGAAGCATCAGTCCAGACTTTCAAATCCTGGTTGCCATCGATGATGGTTAACACTTGAGCAGTCGTCAGTCTTAATTTTAGCTCTTCAAAAGCCTCCTCACTTTCTGGAGTCCATTTGAACTTAGAGTGCTTCTTCGTAAGCTTCGTTAAATGGCCAGATATCTTCGAAAAGTTTTTAACGAACTTCCGGTAATAGCTAGCCAATCCGAGAAAACTGCAGACTTCAGTGGGGGTACTGGGCTGTTTCCAATTCTGAATGGCGGTGATTTTGCTTGAATCCACAGCAATTCCTTCTTTCGATACTACGTGGCCTACAAATTTTACTTCATCTTGCCAGAAGATACATTTGGAAAATTTGGCTTTTAATACATTCCGTCTCAGAATTTCTAGAACCTGTTCCAGATGCTTTTCATGTTCGGCCTTTGATTTAGAGAAGATTAGAATATCGTCAATAAAAACCAGAACAAATTTAATCAAAACTCCTCTGAACACTCTATTCATCAGATCGACGAAGTAAGCCGGAGCGTTACATAAGCCGAACGGCATTACCAACAACTCGTAGAATAAGTCGGGACCTCTGAATGCTGTCATTGGAACACACTCTTCGGCAATTCGAAGTTGATGGAAGCCTGTCGCTAGGTCCATCCTTGAGAATACTTGTGCTCCATTTAATCGATCCAGCAAATCATCAATCCGCGACAATGGATATTTGTTCTTTATGGTCTACTTGTTCAAATCACGATAATCCACACATAGCCGTAGAGTACCGTCAGATTTTGGGACAAACACCACTGCTGCACCCCAATCAGAGAAACTAGGCCTGATCAGACCCTTCCATACGAGCTGTCGTGTTTGATTGTCTAATTCCTCCTTCTCTTTCAAGGACATTCTTCGAATAGCGTGAACT
This sequence comes from Allium sativum, assembly GCA_030737875.1. Lineage (NCBI taxonomy): Eukaryota > Viridiplantae > Streptophyta > Magnoliopsida > Asparagales > Amaryllidaceae > Allium > Allium sativum. The sequence continues at coordinate 278,578,132 of CM060925.1, forward strand.
ACCGGCCTTGCATTGGGAATCAAAGCAATCTTGAAATCTATTTCTCTCTGCGGAGGTAAGAGAACAACTTCCTCGAACACATCCGCATATTTCTTGACGACAGGGATATCTTTCACCAGGTCGGGAATATTCTCTGTGCTTTCAAGGACATTTTCTATTTAGGCTGGAGAAACATTCAAAGCTGCCCAGAAGTCTTTTCTATTAGCATTCTGACCTTCACAGGGAATGGTTATATAATCACCTGATTTAATCTTCGCCTTTACGACTCTGTCGGCGCATTTAACTTCAGCTTCATATTTGGTCAACCAGTCTAACCCCAAAATAAGATCAAACTCTTTAAAATTCATGACGACCGCGATGGTGGGAAACTGATAACGAGAGAAAGAAACCGGCACTCCACAAACCCAACTGAGATCAATGGAACCCCCAACTGAATTCTGGACAGTCATTGGTTCCTTCAGCTTTTTCAAATTCAAATCCAGTTTCTTAGCTGCATCCTTTGCAATGAAGCTTCGTGACGCGCCTGTTTCAAACAGTACTTTGACTGGAATATCTTTGATAGTAAGCGTGCCTTCTAATACATCTGGCCTTTCCTGAGTAGCTGAGGGTGCTGAAGTTTCTGCCACTTCATTCACTTGTACCCTCCCAGGCTTCTTTAAGAGCCAGCAATCCTTTGCCAGATGTCCAATCTGATGGCATTTACTGCAACCCCTTTTTTCTTGAAAATTCTCCTTGGATTTAGATCCACTCCGTATTCGTTTCTTGAGAGATCGACAACTTATCGAGAGATGTCCTTGCCTATTGCAGTTAGAGCGTACAGTTGTCGCTACTGGGCCCTTCTCAGATTTAGCCCTTTTTCTCTTGGCACTGGGCTTCTTACCGACCTCAGACGTTGTACTGGCCTCAGGACGATCTGTCTCAGAATCATTTTTATTGCTAGAGCTGACTTCCTCTTCATACTGTAACATACCTTTCCTATAGAGATCTTCATACTGATAACCATATAAATCATTTCTGAGAAAGGAAGCTTCACATTCCTCATCACACTATTCTGATATTTTCTTTGCAGGCCATGAATAAATCTCAGATTCTTCCTCTTTGGGTCTTTAATCAGATGAGGAGCAAAGTGAGAAAGTTCGTTGAATTTCTTATGATATTCTGGGATGGTCACAACACCTTGTATCAGATAAGAAAATTCGTCGCATAATCGCTCGGTTGCTTCTGGAGGAGTAAATCTTTCAAGGAAAAACACTTTGAATCTATCCCAGGGGATATCACCTTCCGGATTATTCTCAATAACTGAATCCCACCAGAACAAAGCTTCGTCTTTGAGTGCCCAGGAGGCCAGTAATCTTTTCTGGTCATCCCTCAGCTTTAATCCATCAAAGATCTTTTCAGCCGAACGAATCCAAGCCTGTGTCTTCATAATAGATTCTTCACCAGAGAACGGTATTCCACCCATATTTCGATATTTGATTAATAGGGCCTCAATATCCGGTTCTGTATACCTTCTGTTTCTGACACTCATTTTCTAGTACTTCTGCAAACAGCAGATCAAGTGTCAGGTCATAGAAAAGATAATTTAAAATATGGAAACATATACTTCAATGTAAATGTGTCTATCGAGGTGTAATTTCATTCTGCTTTACTCATACTAGGATATTTCTGATCCTATATGTATAGAGTTACCCGTCCTAGAACACTACTGGTTCTATTTCTGACGAGTTCGTTCAAATGTTATATTCCAGAACTAAGCTTAACCAAAGCTCTGATACCAAATGAGACGACCCCAAACCCCGTACTGACGGTGGCAAGGGTAATCCATGGAATATAACACAAAAACAGACAATAGCAGAACAGAATTAAATAAATACACCTGATAATGAACAATAGAATATACTGGATAAAAGTAATCATCAGAGTTACACAGTATACATGATCATACTTAGTAAAAATACAGTTCAGCTATACATAAATGTCTACAGCGGAAAACAAACATAGTATGTACAATAGGAGCTGAACAGCATAAAAAGAGATAAATGATAGAATCCACCTTCAGCTCCAGCTATCCAGAAAGAACCAGCTAAACCTGAATACAAGGCTGCCCGTGTAGAAAAAGGGGCACCCGAGTTTGAAAGTGAAACAAACTATGAGTCAGTCATGGGACTGGTATGAGAAATCTACTCAACACATATATATAAAATTTGGCCAATCACGGGACCACGCCACTTTCGTGGAACGGGTTTACTCCATTGGATTTCCAGTGCTTTAAAACAAATCTTTCTTTCAAACAACGCAATGCATTTTATAAAAATGAAGCCGTTATAAGACTCAGTTCCCATCACACAATGCAACGCAAACCGAAGGATAGAGTTTTTTACCTTATAACGGCCAAGATATGCTTAATACGAATAAAACAAAGGCATTTGATATTATTGCTAGTGTTTATATGTTTTGAAAACAATTTCAAATCATAACTATCAATCATAGACGGCATTAATGCCCCATACCACTATGTCGCCATATATAGGTATACAATCAAAACCGCACAGTTACGTATTTGGAAATTGGATTTCCGTCTTGAACCAAGGCAAAAGATAGTCCTTACCGAATTCGAGACGCTCTAGCCCGTGTCTCAGGATCAGAGCTCGAGTGACCCTAGGAGCGACAGGGCCGGTCCACCGATGCGGATTAAAATTCCTGAACAATACGTTTCCCCGCCCTTTGGGGCGTAAACGAGCCAACGAATGACCCCATCGGACCCGGATCGTCCGATCAAACCAAGGCACCTCGCAAAAGCAACAACCACATAGGTGAAAAGTATATAAATGTCAGGGCTGGTAGGTCACTGACACCACCCTAGCTAGAAAGAAACGCATGCCCTCCCTGAAGTCCTTCCTCCCGTTTCTGGCTCATACCGGGGTGTGAGGCTCGCGAATTCACGTTATACACAAAGCTATGCCACACAGGCGGGGCTTTGATCATCAACACAAGGCTTTGCTTTTCAACAGAAGCCCTGATCATTTGCCACTTAGGCATGTCACACTAGCAATTCATGCCATGCGACTGATGTCCATCGATATACAACCTCTGAGCTCGTGCGTTTCAGAGAAGTGCGTTAAGAAAAAGAATAAATTCTCCGCCGCCAAACAGATGTATATTTAATAGAGATCAATCGACACATAATAAAATCCAATGTCAGACACACAATCCATTTTCAAGTCCGTTCTGGGTCTGAACGAAACCGGAGGCACTAAATACCTCGCAAACCCATTGATCACCACGTATGTCGGGGCGATCACCACTCATTATCCATATTTTGGGATGCCTCCCAATCAGGACCTCGGTTACCATCCAAACGAGGTGAAGATCTCCGGTCTTCGACCACCGTCTTCATCTTCGATTTCTTATCGTCGATTCAGTTATTCAGAATGGGAAAACCCGGTCTTTCTGAGCAGCTCGCGTATATAATAAACAAGTGCAACACTAACATATACACGCATCATTTCAATTCATTAGTCACTAACCGTCAATCAGTAAGAGAACGATTTCCCAAATATTAACCCCAAAGGCCGAAACCAACATCAGATCAACACCCAGGAAACCATTCGACGTAGCCAACCTTCAGTTAATTTCTAAATCACATCCATATTGCTTATAATATTTTATAACGATTTATCACTATTTTTATTTATTTTAAAATAGCCAATTATTCAAAACGACGCTTCGGGCCATAACGTGGCCGTGGCGCTGTTTTTCTTCAGATTTGATTTACACATATTTGAAAATTAACCATTGGATCTTTACAAAATTTACATCATTAGAAAGATCTTTTCAAAACGAATCCAACGGTTCCAGTTTCGGGAAAATCCGACGGTCGGATCTCCCGTTACAATCGTTTGAAGTTTCGATTTCAAAATACGAACTGCAGCGTCATTATTCGATTAAATATAATTATATTTATATATATAAATATAATTGATTCTGGCGCTGTTTTTCTTCTGATTTGAATTAAACATTCCAGACAATCCAACCGTTGGATTTTTACAAAGTTGGAGTCGTTGGAAAGATATTTCCAAGGCGAACCCGACGGTTGCGGTTTCGGGAAAATCCAATGGTCGGATTTCCCGCACTAGTTGTTTGAAATCACGGTTTCAAAACACGAACTGCACGGCCCCGTTTCGTTTTAATTTTATTTATATTTATATATTTATATAAATATAGTTCATTCAACAATTTCAATATCGTTTTCACTTCAAATATTTCACTAACGCCTTTAAATTTTGGAAAATTTCGCCATAACCTCCTTTGTACGGGAGGGGCTGGGAAAATTCCCAAATAGCCACACGGGCGTCTCATGTCAAAAAGAAAAAGAAAAAGCCAAGCGGCTAGCCAACAGGCTCATAAAATCATCACCCAAACAAAACAGTAAATGTATACCTATTTGTCGGGCACAAAATTTTATTCCTCTTCTCTAGCCCCTTTTGTCATAACCTGTTCACTAAATATGCATGTACATATATACAGTTCTTATCACTTATCATTTTCCATTCAACTTCATATTTGATTCCATTTGGTTTAAAAACACCATTCATTCTAATGTTGCATGCATAGGCAAAAATCATATCATTAGCTAATTAATGAATATTTCAACTCATGCATATTTATTTGAATGAGTGGCTATTTTTAACACTTCTCATTTCAAAAATTCATGTATATAGTAAAAATGTGATTTTTATTGTAAAACAAATTATTTCAAAACGGGATTATTTTATACATTTTATATTGATGTTCAAATTGGGATTTTTATTATAAAACAATTTATTTCAAAATATGAATACCATTCAACCCATGAATTTCTAATCAATGAATGAATATCGATTCAACACATGAAGGTTTTCTATAGTTTCTATATATAGATAAAAATGTGATTTTTATATTTAAAACACGAAGACCATTCAACACATGAATTTTAATTCAACGAATGAATATCGATTCAACACATGAAGGTTTTCTATACAACGAATAAATATAGTTTCAGCAAATGAAAATAATTCAAACACATGAATATTATTCAAAATTTCGGCAGCATAACGGCAGGTTAGTTAAAACCGGGACCGTCCCTAGTATGGCTCCTCGCTCTACCTTAAAACCTCACGGGTTTTGACAATGGGGATCATGCATCTAGTTCGCACGCAAGCAGCATGTATTTATTTATTTCATTTCCACAAGCTAATCCTATGTGGTTTCAACCAAATATTTCTCAACCACAAATGGGTATTTTTCAACCACAATCAATCAATATCAACCACAAACAATCCCAAACAACCATTCGCTATCAATCAATTTTCACACCAATCACAACCAATATACATCGTCCATGGTTTGTGGACGAGAGGCGTATATATATATATATATATATATATATATATGTATATGTATATATATAGCAATCCACTTCTATTTCATCACATATATAATTTTTACAACGCATATATAACTTATACATCGAACGTACAACTTATACAACGCTTATACAAGAGGTGTACAATGCTTATATAACTCATACATCGACTATATAATTTATACATCGTCGTTTTCCATATTGTTTATAAATTAGAAATCTCACATTGGGTTCCACTCCACCAAAAATAGCAGAAGGCTCAGAAAAATATGCGGTCTCTTCTAGAATGTAGAAGACGTCCTCACGAGTCCACTGTCTCTTGTTTCACTGAATTTCGACCACATAGCAAAAAGATATGATTTTTACAAGGTTTGCAACGCTTTATAGTGTGAAAATCAGTTTAAAATAGATAAACCCGTACCTCGGTTCATGGGTTCGAAACTAGGGTTGGATTTATCTTCAAAGTCGTAGCACGAGGTGATGATCGGGCTGCACTGCGATGAAGAGCTAGGCGCGACGCTCCTATCGGCGGTGGTGGCGTCAGATGCGGTGGCGGATCGGTGGAGCACGGCGACGATGAACAGCGCAACTTTTCTGGCGCGATTCTCGACGAATACAACTCGATGGAGGGCGCCACCTATATGGATCTGAAGCTGGAAGAGAGCTCTTCAAAATCCCCAACAGGAGCAGGGTTTAATTCTTCGTGTGGAGGGAGTAATCAGGGGAGGAAGCGATGAAGAAGAAGCCGCCGTCGATCCGTAGGGTTACGGGATTTTTCGATTTTTTTTATTTTATTTAATTTATGAAGGAAATAATTCTATTGGCCGATGGTTTTAAAAAGGGGGTTTCTGACACGACCACCAATCAAAACCCAACGACTGTCGTCCCTAGCGTTTTACCCCCATTCCGAACACAATGGGATATGTTTCGAAGGCCCATTCGAATGTTTCAATCAGTTTTCCTTCAATTTAAAATATAAAACATTCAATATTTAATTTGAACGTACATTTCAATTTGCCAGGGCCACAAACTGATTCGAAAAATTCCAGAAAAATAAATCTAGCTATGTTTTGACGATACGGTCCCAACAAAACTAGTTTCGTCGAATTCTGAGACCGTTTGCAAAAAGGCCCATTTCTGGTCGATCCAATTTAACTGTAATTGACCAAAACACGTTTTCTTTTGCCACGCTCACATACTAGCTTCAAAAATTATGAAATTTGAAACCTAGCAATAACTTCACATCCCGGATCCAACAAATGTGGTTTCGTCGAATTCCGAGGTCGTATGCAAAATGGCCAATTTCACGGGCTATATAAATTCCCTAGCGACCTTTCTGAAAATTCATTCGGCCATAACTTTTGCTTTCCGCTATGAAAATTTGATTTTTCAGATTCGTTAGAAAGGTATTCACTAACATATTTAAATATTTTTAGTTTCGCTAAAATCCGTTTTGTTTTGCAACCGGTACAGTCTGACAAAGTTTGAATTCAATTTTTGAAACTACCGCGCCATTTCAGGCCTTGTTTATAATTATAATTAATTATATTCGTTTTCAATTGTCGATTCAACTCACTTTTCATCTCTATTATTTAAAATATTTATTTTAAATATTTAAAATCCATTATTTTAGCCAATTTAAAAAAAATTAATTGGTTCAGATTTTCTGGGTCGTTACAATTTATATATAAATTAGACAATTTGTTTATGTACACACATTTGACTAATATCGATTGGGACGATAAATTTTACACATCGCCCAATTGCACAAATAAAATCCATTATTTGTTGATTGAAGCCCCACACGGGTATTGGGATGATATTGGACATACATTAATCCCAATAGTTAGTTGTATGTAAATCGATTGGTTGACAAGCTGTATGAGCATTGAATATTTATATTTGATGCTTATGCAGTGTAGAATGCACTTTGGATGATGATTAACTGTGTTTGATTGTTGTTGTATACATGTATTGTATGAAATCCATATAATCAAATTATATGGTAATTGGCTGTGTCTGATTCCAGTTCAGAAAGAATGAATATTTTAAAATAACGATTATCTTAAAATAGTGAATACTTTAAAATAATATTCAGTAAAAGATCAAAATCAAAATTTGATGTCCGACTTGGGATGGACACGAATATGTTTAAGTACATAAAGTCGTGTTTATTAGATTGACGCCATTTTGATGTGAACGATATTTATATCGATTTTATTCATTTGTATAATGAATATCAAAAAGGAAATGTTTTTGAAATCTAATGTTTTGAAATACTATTATTTATATATCGATGATATGGAATATTCAATTTTGATTTGAAATTGAATATGAAGTTGAAATCATTTTGAAAACGAATTTAAAACGATTTATAAAATACGTTTTAAATGGAAATCGATGAAATATATATTATATATAATATAACGGCCTGAATAGAACGCGCCGCGACGGTTCGCGAATTTCGACCACTGACTTCGAACGGATATTACGGGAGATCCGACCCTCGGATTCTCCTAAAACCGGAACCGTTGGGTTCGTATCGAGAAGTTATTTCTAACGAATATTAGAGATTTGAATCTAATGGTTGGATTTGGAATTATGTCCAAATCAAATTTGGAAAAGGTCGATGTAAATGCAGTTCGACGGTCGTTTATGGAAATCGACTGTACAGGCCTAGATAAAATTATTAAAAATATCAATAATTAGTGTAAAATCATAACAAATGATTTGGGAAGAATTGGAATGAAAAATTCCATATTTGAAAAGATAAAAACAGATTTTTATCGAAATGAACTAGTTTTGAACTAGAATTGTAATCCAATTATTTTTAAAATAAATAAATTGGATTTGAAATGGTTTAAAAAAATAACCAGAATTTCCAATATATAAATTGGAAAAGGATTTGAATTGAAATTTTCCTTGGAATATTTCGATGTTGGATTTCGTGAATATACATATATTGTTATGGAAATTTGAAAGATATATTTATATCGTTATTTCCAATACGATATTTGTTGGTTGTAGTATTTGATATTGAATATAAGCCGATATATTTTCTATTCAGAGCCTTGTATTTTATATCAAATGGGATTTTTTTTTTCGAGGAAGACGGGTTGTAGCATGTCACTACACAGCCGGTTACGCATTGATGCATAAAAAGCTAATAATAATACCTTGTTGACAGACCCAAGCAGTAGCAAACATAGATCTGACCAAGATGGTCATAATAGTCAGTCTAAAGAGTACTGATAATATGTACATAAAGCATCAACTTCGCATAATACTGAATAATACACATCTAAAATAAAACCACTAGCTATTCTTCATCAGTAAGGGAACAATGAACAGCTTCCTAGGGTATCTAGCGAAAGAAGCCTGGGGAGAGAGAGCCTAAATCTAGCATGCCTGATAGTGCCTGTCCATTGTTCGAAGAGATGCAAGATTTGATAACAAGTTCCCATCAATAACTTTTTTGGGTTTGCTGAAGACATAAGCGTTGTGCTCTAACCAGATACACCAGGAAAAGATTGCCACCAGGGAATCGATAGAAGGATTAGGGGGGTTGTGCTGCCAATAATCAAAGAAAGAGCGGATTGAAGGGATGAAGCTGTAACGAAATGGATTTCGCCCGGACCCAATCGATCGCTAAACCGACCAAGACCGTTCGAATCCCGCATACGCTAACTCTGGGTATACAACACATCAGAACAAATAACAGAAGACTTCTATAAACATCATAATAATGTTACATCAGAGTACAGAATATCATGGTATATCGAAATATAATACAGCGGAAGATTAATTTTACAATAAATGTAATACAATACACAACGGAAATATAAACTACACAGCGGAAGACTATAAATGCCTGGACACAGCTTAAAGCTTCAATCCAGAATCCTGCTCATAAATCTGCAAAATAAAACTACTCGACTGCCCGTATGGAAAATAGGGGCACCCGAGTTCGCAAGGGAAAAGCAAACTACAGGTCAGTCATGGGACTGGTGTGAGAACTCTAAACAGTTATAATTAACTTATTTAATAATATGGCATATCACGGGACCACGCCGCTAACGCGGAACGGGTTTACCCCATGAATGCCAATGTATAAACAACAATCAATATAGGTATATGGATCTACTATGCATCAATCAACATGCAATATTCCAATCTGCCCATTTAGATTTATCATCACACTTAGATTTTCCAAATCCAATTCAATTTACAGAAATTATTCCTTTTGATTTTATTCCCGATTTCTTATTTCAAATCACTTGAAATGTCTATCTAACTTCCTATATCAAAGTAGATTTCACTTCGGGATCTCAAAACAAATCGTTTGGAAATATGAATCCCAAAACATAACAAAGCATACAAACAAGTATGCAACCAAATATCGTGCTCCCCATCGACAAGGCAATGGGTACGCACCTCGCAACTCGATATATAAATGTGCACCTACCCCACATAGGAGCAGGCTACACCGATGATGCACCTACCCCACACAGGAGTAGGCTACACCGACCTCTCACCCATACTTTTAGTCTCAGGATTACCCGACTCTTTTGCCACATACTAAATCATTTCATATCCCGAAGTAGGGAAAATCATTTCACAACATAATAATCACAAGTACTTTCAAAATATAGTACTTCACATCAGTAATTCACACATATGATCAGTCACTATTAATCACATAACCTTTGAGCTCGTACGTCTCCAAGAAGGGTGTTAAGCAAAAGAATAAATTCTCCGCCACCAAACAGATACATCATCAATAGCAACTAATCGAATATGCGATGAACCACAATGTAACGCATAATACATTTCTAAATCATTTTAGAAATCATTGGGTTTTGGGCCTCGAAATCCTTTCTGTTTTATAAAACATTCCCTGTCCAAAATCGGGAATACATTTGTTTTCACTTAAGAAAAATATCATTTCACAATCATTCATTAAATTTAAAATAAACACAACATCGCTAAACACCTTATCGTCAAATCGTGAAGTGTTTCACAAGGTGTTAGCACACAAATATTTCTACCTAACCCAATGCTAAATGTAAAAGCATATTTTGCTCATAAACTGGTCGAGCACAATCCAAACAATCAATCAATCCAATTTGACATTAAATATAAGGTTTTGAATAGAGATAGTATCGACTTATATTCAACATCAAATCCTGAAACCAATAGATATCATATCGGGAATAACGATATCGATATCTTCCAAATTCCCATCACAATATCTGTATAATCACGGAATCCATTATCGAAAATATCCAAAGATAATTTCAATTCAAATCCAATCCAATTTTTTTATTTATAACCATTGGATTATTTTTCTAGTTAATAACTAGTTCGTTTCGATAAAAATATATTTTTATCTTTTCAATATGGAATTTTTCATCCCAATTCTTTCCAATTCATTTCTTATGATTTTACACAAATTATTACTATTTTTAAAAATTTTATCAAGGCCCGTACAGTCGATTTCCACCAATGGCCATCGAACTGCACTTACAGCGACATTTTCCAAATTTGATTTGGACATTATTCCAAATCCAACTGTTAGATTTCAAATTTCTCATATTCATTGGAAAGCTCTTTTCGATACGAACCCAACGGTTCTGGTTTCAGGAGAATCCGACACTCGAATCTCCCGTAATGTCCATTCGAAGTCAATGGTCGAAATTCGCGAACTGCCGCAGCGCGGTGCGTTCTATTCAGGCCATTATATAATATATATTTCATCGATTTCCTTTTAAAACATATTTTATAAATCGTTTTAAATTTGTTTTCAAAACGATTTCAACTTCATATTCAATTTCTAATCAAAATTGAATATTCCATACACACGACAATTTTATACAGTGTATATATATGTTAAAAATTATATTTCTAACAATCAAATCATTTTCACATTTCATATATATATATATATATATATATCACTTTCATTTCATATATATATCATTTTCACATTTCATATATATAATATTTTCACTTTTCAATATATACGATATTTTCACTTTCAATATATATATATATATATATATATATTATTTTCACTTTTCAATATATACGATATTTTCACTTTCAATATATATATTATTTTCACTTTCAATATATATATATTTCATACACTTCTAATATATATATAATTCATTTCACATCACGATCAATTTTCACATAGAATACAATCAAACAAGTCGTCCATGGTCTATGGACGACGGGGAACAGTTCATATATGCAGTTATGAAATAAATAACTATACAGAAAATTATAGTGAGAGAATTCTCACATTGATCTGTTTTATTTCTGAATTTTATTCTGTTTCAATTCGAATTTGCCTAAAATTCTGTTGTGCTCTGTTTCAGTTCCAATCAGTTCCATCGCGAAGCTCTCATTGAGACGAACCCAACGCATCAAAAATCATCGAAATCCGACCTCGTACGATAAAGTTACAATCATTTAAACTTTGAATAATTTAAATAACCTAATTAGTTTATTAATTTAGTTCATTAAACCTTAGTCAAAGAAGGTCGTTGACCTTTCCTCCCTCGTGTTCTTCTTTTTTGCGATTAAAACCTTCAACCGACAAAACCCATGCCTCGACATCAAAAAGTTGTCGCCGCCAAACATATTACACGACCGGAGTTCGATCCGGCATTACCACTTCGAAGCCCTCCACCTCGCATACCCACTCCCCCCTTCGTGCTGAACTCGACGCATCAGGGAGCCCCCAAAACCTCTTCAACCAACGCAACTTTGGGCCATTAATTCTCGCGAGTTACACAATAATACTCCATCAAAGCCGTATAAATCGAAGAACGAAGTGAGTGCTACAATTTTGTTTTAAAAATTTATGAAATTATTTAGGGGATTTGAAGAAATACATTGGGGAAGAATGGATCGCCTAGGCCATTGGTTCCAAGGTGTCGGCGCTGGAGAGTTAATTAGGGTTAGGGTTCTGTTTAAAAAGAGGGTATTTATATATAAAATTAAATATTATTTTATTCCTTTATCTCAAATTTTCAAAGTTTAACGTTCCAATCTCCAAATCAAACCCAACGACTGTCGCCCTAGCTAATTACCCCCATTCTGAACACAATGGAATATGTATCGTAAGCCAGTTCGGTTGTTCCGATCAGTTTCTATCAAATTAAAAAATAAATCAATATACATTTAATTTAAACGTACACTTCAATTTACCGGGACCACATACGGACTCTAAAAATTCCAGAAAAATTATTTCTAGCTTCGTATTGACAATACGGTCCTAACAAAACTAATTTCGTCGAATTCTGAGACGGTTTGAAAAATGGCCATTTTCCAGTCGATCGAAATTGACTAAAATTGTTAAATCACGTTTTCTTTTGCCACGCTCACATATTAACTTTAAAAATTATGGAATTTGAAACCTAGCAATAATTTGACATCCCGAATCCAACAAAAGTGGTTTCATCGAAAACTGAGGTCGTTTGCAAAATGGCTATTTTTGAGGGCCGAAATTCCATAGCGACTATTCTAAAATTTCAACTGGGCATATCTTTTGGTTCCCGCTATGAAATTTTGATTTTTTAGATTCGTTGGAAAGATATTATCAATTAGATTCTAATATTTTTGGTTTCGCTAAAATCCGGTTTAATTTGCACCCGGTACATTCATTTGAACTTTGAAATCGAATTATCGAACTACCGCACAATTTTCAATTCCTTTTATAATTTAAAATAAATATTATATTTTAACGACGACATATATAAATATATATGTTCGAATTCTATTCAAAATAAATTTCTCGTTGTTATTATTTAAAATAATTCATTTTAAATATTCAAAATTCATTAAAATTGCCAAAATAAAAAATTTAAATTGGCTCGCATTTCCGGGTTGTTACAGAAGCCAAGGATGAATGAACTAATAGCAGTCCAGACCGCTAAAGAAAAGTCGCATTCGAAGAAAAGGTGGGTAAGAGATTCATTGTTTAGGTTGCAAAGGACGCAGGCAGGATCGACATCAATGTTGAAGTGGCGAAGCCTTTCTTTTGTACTGATGCGATTGTGAATTAATAACCATTGAAAGAAAATGATGCGCGGAGGAAGACGACATTTCCAGATTCTGGAGAAGGAATAACATCGACCATGGTGGATAAGATAGGTGTAACAAGAATTAACTGAAAATTTATGAGAAGAGCCCAAAGCCCAGTAGAAAGTATCAGGCCCATTGAAAAGATGAAAAGATCTGATAACATCACTGATTTTAAACAGTTCTTGGAGAGCGCTTAGCCCAAATAGCGAACGGGGTAATAAGCCCAATAGGCCCAAATTGAAAACTTCTGCAATTGTTTGTGGGTTAGAAATGTTAAGAAAACCAAAGCTGGGTAAATCAGTGGATAAGGGTATCTCTTTGGTCCAAATATCTTGCCAAAACAAACACGATTCACCATTGTTTACCTTTTACATGAAGGAGCGGTTTAATCCTCATGAGTGATGCCATAACACCCCTCCAGAATGGAGAAGGTCTTGAAGTAGGATTGAAGTGAAGAATAAAGAAAGGATTTGCATAATAAAGGAGAAGTAAAATCCAGTCTTTCCAAATGTATTGAGAAGGAGAGAGAGCACGCCAGATCCATTTAGTTAAGATTGCGAGGTTGAAAGAGGCAAGCTAAGGGACATTCAAACCACCATCAGTGTAGGGAAGACATACTATTTGCCAGTTGACCAGTCTTTTGAGTTTGTTGCCATTCTAAAGAAAAGAACTCCAAATGGAATCAATTTTATTTATAACCCAGATGGGTAATTTGTGGAAAGACATCTAATAGGTTGGCATTGATGAGAGTGCATTCTTGAGAAGAACGAGGCGACCAGCTGAAGACAAAGAATTTGCCATCCAAATTACGAGTCTAGATTCAATTTTTTAGATGAGGGGAGTCCAGTCAGATTTACAGAGTTTGGTGGGGCGCAGAGGGATCTCAAGATAAGTGATGGGGAATGATCCTACCTTGCAACTAAGTCATTCAGTAATATAGTCACCGAGGAAACACTAGTTACCCAACATGATAATGGAGCTTTTATTGAAATTGATAGAGAGACCCGAATTGAGTTCAAAGTTGTATAACAGAACTTTAAGGCTATGAATGTTTTGAGGTGTGGGGGAAGTGAAAAGGATTGTGTCATATGCAAAATGTAAGTTGGCGTTGGTAAGATTGGAATTTGGTAAAGAAATGCCTGAAAGAATGTTGTGGGCTAGAGACAATTTCACCATTTGATTGAAGACATCAGCTATCAAGACATAGATTAAAGGCGAAAGTGGGTCTCCTTGTCGCAAGCCTCTTTTAAATTTTATTTTGCAACCCATTTCACCATTGATATTGACGGATGAATAACTAGAGACCAGGATATGCTTGATCCAACTACACCATTTAATTAGGAAACCTCGGTGAGACATGAGATCCAAAATGGAATCCCAATTAATCGAATCAAATGCTTTTGAGAAGTCAAGCTTAAGGAGAACTTCTGGGGTATTAGTGGTATGACAGAAGGAGATAACCTCTTGAGTGGATGCAACACAGTCTAATAAGTTTCTTCCCAATATGGAAGCAGATTGTTCTTTACCCACCAAATCAGAAATGTGATTTTGGAGTCTGTTGGCTAGGATTTTAGTGATAATGTTGAACGTGGTATTGAGAAGACTTATGGGTATGAATGAGTGAAGGGTGTTAGCACCAGGGAATTTGGGAATAAGGTTGATGTAAGCATAATTGAGCTTAGCAATTATTGAAGGGTTGGAGTAGAATTCTGAACACATCTTAGCTAGATCATGTTTTATGATGGGCCAAAAATGTTTGAAAAAACATGGGCCAAAACCATTTGGCCCAAGGGCCTTGTCCGTCGCCATTTTGGGTTTGTCGTGAATGGTGTCTTCAGTAACACTGTTCTTGAACCCTATGTGAAGAGAATAAATATTTTAATTAAGATTGTTAGAGTTTCTAATTATATTTAATAATTGAATAAAATGGAATGCGAATTGGGTTTATCGTGAACTGTGTTTTTAACGACATTAGTTCTTTAACCCGATTTACAGTGAAATGTGATTTGGAATTTATAAATCTTTTGTTAAGATTTAAAGGAGATTTTCCAAAGTAAAGTTTTCCAATTTAACATATTAATTTGGAATTGAATGGAATTCGATTTGGTAATAATCGAAGTAAGCTTCTGTAGAGGAAGACGGTTAATATATATGGAATTTAAAAGGCCTTGTCGTTATTCCATTTATATTATCGGTTGGATATGCAAGTTTATATCGATTATATATATATCGATTTGTTTTCCATGAAGATTCCATTGTTAATAGAGTGCGATTTTGGGTTGTCGTGAATGGTATCTTTAATAATACTATTCTTAGACCCAATGGAGTTAAGAAAAAATGAAACTAACTGAAGATTAGTTAAGTTGAATGGTTTCCTTGGTATTGATCTGATGTTAGTTTCGGCCTTTGGGGTTCATACTTAGGGAATTGTTCACTTGCTAATTTACGGTTAGAGGCTGATGGAATGGAATGTGATTTTGGGTTTATCGTGAACCGTATTTTAAAGGACATTGATTCTTTAACCCAGTTAAAGACAGGAATAAGATTCTGGGTTGTCGTGAATGGTATCTTTAATAATACTGTTCTTAGACCCAATGGAGTGTAGAAAATCAGAAACTAATTGGGGATTAGTTAAGGTGAATGGTTTCCTGGGTATTGATCTGATATTGGTTTCGGCCTTCGGGGTTAATACTTAGGGAATTGTTCACTTGCTAATTTACGGTTAAAGGTTGATGGAATGGAATGTGATTTTGGGTTTATCGTGAACCGTGTTTTTAATGACATTGGTTCTTTAACCTAGTTAAAGACAGGATATGATTTCCCAAGTTAAACCATCGTTAATATTGATTTTTGGGAAGATTAAAACCAAGTGGAGTTTTAGTGCATCTTTAATTAGACTGAAATGAAATCGAAAGGAAGATTAAAGAATAAATTTAAAGAATTTATATTTCAAAAAATTAATGGGAACCTTTCCCAAAGTATAAGAATATTTGGATAAAGGAATATTCTGGATTGGAATGAGGCGTATGTTGTGCTTTATAGCACTTGTTTATAATATACGCGAGTTATTCAAAAAGACCGGGTTTATCCCATTCTGAATAACTGATTCGACGATATGTCGAGAATGAAGACGGTGATTAAAGATCGATGGTCTTCACATCGTTTGGAAGATTACGGATGTCTTGATTAGGCTGTACACCAAAGACAAGGTAATAAGTGGTGATCGTCCAGACGTACTTGCAGATCGACGGATATGCGAGGGCCTCTCCCATATATTGGACATATGGGGGAGGAATAAGGTGCCTCCGGTTTCATTCAGACCCATAACGAACTTGTAAATGGAAGTGTGTCTAACATCGGATTTCATTCTGTGTGATTGATAGACGTCGGTTGCATAGCGTGAATTGCCTGTGTGGCATGTTGAGATGCAAATGATCAAGGCTTCTATTGAAAAGCAGAGTTTTGTGGTTGATGATCAAAGCACGATTTTAATATAGCGTAGCTTTGTATAGCGTTAATTCGCGAGCCTCACATCCCAGTGTGAACTAGAAACAGGAGAGGACATCAAGGAGGACATGCGTTTCCTTCTAGCTGGGAGTGGTGTCAGCGTTTTACTAGCCCTGACATTTTACTTATGTGGATGATGGATTGCGAGTTGCCACGGTTATGTCGGTCGTTCTAGGGCCAATAGTTTGGTCGGGATATGACCAGTTACGCCCCATAGGACGGAGTGTTCAGGCATTTTAATCCACATCGAGTGGACCGGCCTTGATGATCCAAAGGCTTGACAGAGTACTTGCCTGAGACACAGACTAGAGCATCTCGAAGCGGGAAGGACGATCCCTTGCCTTGGTTCACAGATGGAAATCAAACTTCCAATACGTGACATTTGCGGTTTTGATTGTAGAGCCTAGTATTGGCGACGTGATATATGGTATCCATGCCGTCTTGGACTGATACATTTATATTTGAAGTTGTTTTATACAATATGCACTTAAAATTGTACCAAATGATTTGTTTTAGTGTACCAAGCATGTTTGGCTACTATGTTACGACCCGAAATCCCCCTTACGGGAAATCGCAGATTGTACCAAGGACAAGACAGATTAGAATGCAAACAGAAGAACATTTCATTGTTTATTACAACAATTTCATAAGAATACAAGGATATATAGAGTATGAATAAATATTATACATCAGAGAAACATCAGAGATTTAAATACATTACTACAGCGAAAAAATAATACAAAATATAGTTGAAAAAGATATATGTATACAGAGCTTTCCGGATATCATTCCAGCTGTAAACCAGGTTCCTGTGAACATAAATCTGCAAAACCAAAACTACTAGCTGCCCGTGTCAAAATAAGGGCACCTAGAGTTTAGGTTAAAACAATAAACTCCAGGTCAGTCATGTGACTGGTGTGAGAACTAAAATAGTTATTAATCTTTATTTTAAAGTTAGATAAATCAAGGGACCATGCCGTATAACACGGAATGGATTTCCTCCCAAGAATACCACTGCATAAAACATCAGCGCAATGCTAAATAAAGAACAATGAAGCTATTATACGACCCAGGTCCCACCACACATTGCAACGCAAGCCGGAGGATAGGTTTTACCTTATAATAGCCAAAGAATGCTTGATACACTAAATTTCATCTTTTATTATTACTATAAGTGTATAGTGTCAAAACAATTTCAATCATAAGTATCAATCATAGGAAACATAAGTGCCCCATACCACTATGTCGCCGTATATAGCTATATAATCAAAACTGCACGATGTCGTATTTGGAAATTGGATTTCCACCTGTGAACCAAGGCAAAAGATAGTCCTCACCGAATTCGATACTGTCTAGCCCGAGTCTCAGGAAAGTACTCAGTCAAGCCTTTGGATCGTCAGAGCCGGTCCACCGATGTGGATTAAAATGCCTGGAAACTGTGTCTCCCCGCCCTTTGGGGCATAAATGAGTCCTATGACTCCATTGGATCCACATAGTCACTGATATATCCGAGGCGCCTCGCAACCCAACAACAACATAAGTCAAACTCGTCATGGCGTGTCAAACAACTGACGCCACTTCTATCTAGAAGGAAACGCATGCCCTCCGTGAGGTCCTCTCCCGTTTTTGGTTCACAACCGGGGTGTGAGGCTCGCGAATTAACGTTACACAAAGCTATGCCACATAGGCGGTGCTTTGATCATCAACCACAAGACTTTGCTTTTCAACAAAAGCCTTGATCATTCGCCACTTAGGCATGCCACACAGGCAATTTACTCCATGCGATTGATATCCATCAGTATTTAACCTCTGAGCTCGTACGTCTCAGAGAAGGGCGTTAAGCAAGAGAATAAATTCTCCGCCGCCAATCAGATATATATTTAATAGAAATCAATCACACAGAATGAAATCCAATGTCAAACACACAGTCCATTTACAAGTTCATTCTGGGTCTGAACAAAACCGGAGGCACCTTGTACCTCGCATATCCATCGATCTCCAAGCACGTCTGGACGATCACCAACTGATTCCCTCCTCTTGGGTGTACAACCCAATCAAGATCATCAGTAATTATCCAAACGATGTGACGACCTCCGTTCTTCGACCACCATCTTCATCCTCGACACATCGTCGAATCAGTTATTCAGAATGGGATAAACCCGGTCATTCTGAATAACTCGCGTATATAATAAACAAGTGTTACACAAACACAACATATGCCTCATTCCAATTCAGAATATTCTTGTATTCAAATATTCTTATACTTTGGGAAAGGTTCCCATTAATTTTGTCAAATATAAATTCTTTAAATTTATTCTTTAATCTTCTTTTGAATACCAATTCAAACTAGTCGAGATTAGCGAACCACACCGAAGAAATCATTTATTTTATTTCCCAATCCCAACCTATTCATCGCATGAAGTAAAACTGGTTATACTTCATGTCTAACACCACGGTGTTATCGGTAAATTCAATAACCATTTCACATTCAAATCTAATTAAAGATTTCACTATCGCCTGGAGCAAAACTGGTGATACTCCATTCTCGATCATTTCAATCTAACTAAAGATTCATTAAAATTCCACTTGGTTTTAATCTTCCCAAAAATCACATCAATGATTATTTAACTTGGGAAATCATATCCTGTCTTTAACTAGGTTAAAGAACTAATGTCATTTAAAACACGGTTCGCGATAAATCCAAAATCACATTCTATTCCATTAGCCTTTAACCGTAAATTAGCAAGTGAACAATTCTCTAAGTAATAACCCCGAAGTTCAAAACCATCATCAGATCAATACCCAAGAAACCATTCAACTAAACTAATCTCCCGTTAGTTTTTGATTTTATTAACTCCGTTGGGCCTAATAACGGTATTATTAAAGATACCATTCATGACAACCCAAAATTACATTTGATTTTAAATACGAGGCTCTGAATAGAAAATATATCGGCTTATATTCAATATCAAATTCTACGACCAACAAATATCGTATTTGAAATAACGATAAAAATATATCTTTCAAATCTCCATAACAATATCTGTATAATCACGAAATGCAACATCGAAATATTCCAAAGACAATTTCGATTCAAATCCATTCCAATTCAATTTTTGGAAATTCTGGTTAATTTTAAAACCCTTTCAAATCCAATATATTTATTTCAAAAATAAATGGATTATAATTCTAGTTCAAAACTAGTTCATTTCGATGAAAATCTATTTTTATCTTTTCAAATATGGAATTTTTCATCCCAATTCTTTCCA
Organism: Allium sativum; assembly: GCA_030737875.1. NCBI lineage: Eukaryota > Viridiplantae > Streptophyta > Magnoliopsida > Asparagales > Amaryllidaceae > Allium > Allium sativum. The sequence continues at coordinate 278,598,406 of CM060925.1, forward strand.
AATCATTTCTTATGATTTTACACAAATTATTACTATTTTTAATAATTTTATCAAGGCCCATAAAGTCGATTTCCATCAACGGCCATCGAACTGCATTTACAGCGACCCTTTCCAAATTTGTTTTGGACATAATTCCAAATCCAACCATTAAATTTAAAATCTCTAATATTCTTTAGAAAGCTCTTTTCGATGCAAACCCAATGGTTCCGGTCTTAGGAGAATCCGACAGTCGGATCTCCCGTAATGTCCATTCGAAGTCAATGGTCGAAATTCGCGAATTGCCGCGGCGCGCGCGTTGTATTCAGGCTATTATATATAATATATATAATAAATATTTCGTCGATTTCCTTTCAAAATGTATTTTATAAATTGTTTTAAATTCGTTTTCGAAACGATTTCAACTTCATATTCAATTTCTAATCAAAATTGAATATTCCATATCATTAATCTCTAAATGATAATATTTTCAAAACGTTATATTTTGAAATCACTTCCTTTTCTATATTCATTATAAAAATGAATAAAATCGATATACTTATCGTTCGCGTCAAAATGGCGCATATCTAATCAACATGGCTTTTATTCAACACATGAATTTTTATTCTATTCAACACATGAATATTTATTTTATTCAACACATGAATATTTATTCTATTCAACACATGAATATTTATTTTATACAACACATGAATTTTCTTTCTATTCAACATATGAATTTTTATTCTATTCAACACATGATTTTTCTTTTATAATATTCCTTATTTTCTGAATTGGAATGAGGCCCAATCAATTACCATATAATATTAATTATGTGGATTTCCTATAACACATGTATATAATAGCAACGATAAATCATCAACCATCATCAAGAGTGCACCACACACAACTGCATAAGCATTAAATATAAATAATTAACGCTTACACAGTCTGTCAACCCATCGATTGACATACAACTAAACAATCGGGATTAGTGTATGTCAAATATCATCCCAATACCCGTGTGGGGTTTCAAATCAACAAACACAAATTTTTATTAGCGTAGTTGAGCGATGTGTAAAATTTATCATCCCATTCAATATCAGTCAAATGGGTGTACATAAACAAATCGTTCGATTTGTTTATAAATATTTATTTCATATACACATTAAAAATCATACTTTTAACTATATAATATTTTATTCATTCCACTTCACACAATCAACTTTCACAACACATCAATTAAACAAACAAGTCATCCATGGTTTGTGGACGACGGGTGTCTGGTGTTGCTAAGCACCGTCTGCATCCTAGTATATATTTCAATTAGAAAATAAATAAAAGTGAGGAGTTCTCACCGAGAAGCTAAACCAAACACCGTGATTCTTCATATATAGAAATTCTTTACCGTGCTCGCCCTTTGTCACTTTCGTCTACTGTATCCACTACATATATAAAAATCACATTTTTATATTATTGTCATGTATATAAAAATCACATTTTTATACTGTTGTCATGTATATAAAATAACATTTTTATATTGTTGTCATGTATATAAAAATCACATTTTTATACTGCTACTATATAGATTAAAATTCTATTTTTATACAACTACATATATTATAAAGATCACATTTTCCTTCTTGTACTGTTCATATAAAAATCATATTTTTATTTTTCTCACTATATAAAAATTATTTTTTTGATTCACTTCTTATATAAAAATCATAATTTTATTATCTCACATATATAAAAATCATATTTTTATTTCAAAGACATATAAAAATTGTATCTTTTCACATTTAAAAATATTTCATGTTATAAAAATCTTATTTTTATTTGATCAAAAATCAAATCCTTTTAACTATAAAAATCAAACCTTTGTTCTAGTTATTCATATGTGAAAATAAAAACTTTATCATGATGTTTACACCATAAAAACCGCATTTTTATTTCTGTGAACACACTATAAAAATTGCATTTTTCTTCCTGTGAACACACTATAAAAATCTTATCTTTCTTTACTAAACTAAAAATCTTATATTTTCTATACTAAAAATCGTATATTTTTCTACACTAAAAAAATAGATTTTACAAGGGGTTAAGCAAAATAAAATAAAGCCAAAACTCACTGTTAGTCGATCGGAGGAGGGGAGGACGTCGCTGGTGGCCGACATGGTGACCGGAGGTGGCGGAACAGGGGTGGCGGCGCTGCATTGTGTCCTGGCGATTTGATTTGGGGGTTAGGGCTTAGGGCGTTCACTGTGGCTTTAGGGGTTTCGGGGGAATCCACGGTGGAGGGATGAGGAGCCAGAGGAGAGAGGGAGGGCGCCTTTGGCGGCGACGGCGAGTGGCACATAAGTGGGCGCAGTGATTGATCGACGGGGGAGCGACAGGCCTGAAGGGGTATCGCGGTTTAAATTTATTTTCTTTTTTTTTCTTTCTGTTATGAGCGTTGACCAGGAGAGGGAAGAGAGCGTGAGGGGTATGTTATATAATTTATTTAATTTAATTTAGTCTCCAAAAAGTAACTTTTAATTCCGACCTTCAAATGAGACCCACCGACTGTCTTCTATAATTAATTACCCCCATTCCGAGCACAATGGGATATGTATCGTGAGCCAATTCAAACATTACGATCAATTTCCGTTCAAATTAAAATATAAATCAATATATTGAATTTGAACACACATTTTAATTTACTGGAGACACATACGGAACACAAAAATTACAGAAAAATTATTTCCAGCTTCGTATTGACGATAAGGTCCTAACAAAATTAATTTCGTCAAATTCCGAGACCGTTTGAAAAATGGCCATTTTCTGATCGATCAAAATTGACTGAAACTGTCAAAACATGTTTTCCTTCGCCATGCTCACATCTTGATTCAGAACATTATGAATTTTGGAATCTAGCAATAATTTGACATCCCGGATCCAGCAAAAGTGGTTTCGTCAAAAACGAAGGTCATTTGCAAAATTTCCATTTTTAAGCGCCAGAATTCCATAATGACTATTCTGAATTTTCAACTGGGCATAACTTTGAATTCCTGCTTTGAAAATTCAATTTTTCGGATTCCTTGGAAAGATATTTTCAAATAAATTCTAATATTATTGGTTTTGCACAAATCCGGTTTATTTTGAATCCTGTACATTCATTTGAAATTTGAAATTGAATTTTCGAACTACCGCGCCATTTTCAATTCCTTTTATAATTAAAATAAAATATTTATATTCTAATGATGATTCAAATTAATATATACGTTTTAATTCTATTCAAAATTAATTTCTCATCATCATTATTTAAAATAATTCTTTTTAAATATTCAAAATTCACTAAAATTTCCAAAATAAAAATTTTAAATTGGCTCGGATTTCCGGGTTATAACAATCTCCCCCACTTAAAACTTTTCGTCCCCGAAAAGGAACAAAGCTGAAAGTTGTTTTACAAACCAACTTAACTTTCACTATTTTCATTTTGGCTTAAGTTCTTCAACCTTTCAGTTTCTAAAAACTATTCAATTTTTCCAAAAATTTGGCTAACACCCTAAAATTTCGAAAAATTTCGCCATAACCTTCCCTACACAGGGAGCTTCGGGATATTTCAAATAGCCTCCCATGGACCTCACCAATCTAAAAGAAAAAGCCAAGCGGCTAGCCTATCGGCGCATAAAATCATCCAAAACTCAAGAAATACAATAAACATGTACCTATTTGTCGGGCAAACAATTTTATTCCTCTTCTCTAGCCTCCTTGCTATCACCTGTTCAATGTAAGTACATGTATATGCATGCAACTGCGACTAATTTTCAATACAACTCAATATCCGTTTCCATTAGGCTAAATGGTTCAAAATTTTAGTAAATGAAACTAATAATCGAACAACACAACCATCAATCAATTAGTGAATTAACGTTTCAAATTCATAATTTTGATACATACACAGAAAATCATGTTTTTGATGCCAAATCACAACAAAAACTTATCTAGCTTTGGTTCTCACATCAGTCTAATGGAAATATATAGATATCCCACTTTCGGCACTCGAATATAAACACTGATGATGGCGCGCCATCATCAGAATCAGACCCGGGCGACTAGAGTGTGATTCTATATCTAACCAATAAATTAAAACTTGGAATACCCGTGGATCAAACGTATATGCAAAATCTATATATATTGGATTGTCCAAATTCAAAACAAATGAATATTCAAATACATTGAATAGGGTTTAAATTTTCAAAAAAAAACTCGTTTTCATTTTAAAAATATACTCTTCACACTCGTTCTAGGATACTACAGATCCCATCTCTAACAAGTCATTCTTATTGGATATTACTAATCCAATCTCTAATGAATTCTTTCATATGGTTCTAATGTGTCTTGTTCTCGAGCACTGTAAACCAGAGCTATGATACCAAGCTGTTACGATCTGAAATCCACCTTACGGGAAATTGCAGATTGTACTGAGGACAAGACAGATCAGAACGCAAACTGAAGAACATTTCATTGTTTATTACAACAATTTCATCAGAATATAAGATTATACAGAGTATGAATAAATATTATACATCAGAGAAGTATCAGAGATTTAAATACATTACTGCAGCGGAAATATGATACAAAATACAACTGAAAGAGATATACGGATACAGAGCTTTTCGGATATCATTCCAGCTGTAAACCAGGTTCCTGTGAATATAAATCTGCAAAACCAAAACTACTAGCTGCCCATGTCAAAATAAGGGCACCCAGAGTTTAGGTTAAATCAATAAACTCCAGGTCAGTCATGTGACTGGTGTGAGAACTAAAACAGTTATTAATCTTTATTTTAAAGTTAGATAAATCAAGGGACCACGCCGTATAACACGGAATGGATTTCCTCCCAAGAATACCAGTGCATAAAACATCAGCGTAATGCTAAATAAAGAACAATGAAGATATTATAAGACCCAGGTCCCACCACACAATGCAACACAAGCCGGAGGATAGGTTTTACCTTATAATAGCCAAAGAATGCTTGATACGCTAAATTTCATCATTTGTTATTACTATAAGTGTATAGTGTCAAAACAATTTCAATCATAAGTATCAATCATAGACGGCATAAGTGCCCCATACCACTATGTCGTCGTGTATAGGTATATAATCAAAAACGCACGATGTCGTATTTGGAAATTGGATTTCCACCTCTGAACCGAGGCAAAAGATAGTCCTCACCGAATTCGAGACTGTCTAGCCCGAGTCTCAGGCAAGTACTCAGTCAAGCCTTTGGATCATCAGGGCCGGTCCACCGATGTGGATTAAAATGCCTGAACACTGCGTCTCCCCACCCTTTGGGGCGTAAATGAGTCCTATGACTCCATCGGCTCCACATAGTCACCGATATATCCGAGGCGCCTCGCAACCAAACAACCACATAAGTCAAACTCGTTGGGGCGTGTCAAACCACTTACGCCACTTCTAGATAGAAGGAAACGCATGCCCTTCCTGAGGTCCTCTCCCGTTTCTGGTTCACAACCGAGGTGTGAGGCTCGCGAATTAACGTTACACAAAGCTATGCCACACAGGCGGTGCTTTGATCATCAACCACAAGACTTTGCTTTTCAACAAAAGACTTGATCATTTGCCACATTGGCATGCCACACAGGCAATTCACTCCAAGCGATTGATATCCATCAATATATAACATCTGAGCTCGTACTCTCAGAGAAGGGCGTTAAGCAAGAGAATAAATTCTCCGTCGCCAAACAGATATATATTTAATAGAAATCAATCACACGGAATGAAATCCAATGTCAGACAAACAGTCCATTTACAAGTTCATTCTAGGTCTGAATGAAACCGGAGGCACCTTGTACCTCGCATATCCATCGATCTCCAAGTACGTCTGGACAATCACCAACTGATTCCCTCCTCTTGGGTGTACTGCCCAATCAAGATCATCAGTAATTATCCAAACAATGTGAAGACCTCCGGTCTTCGACCACCGTCTTCATCCTCGACACATCGTCGAATCAGTTGTTCAGAATGGGATAAACCCGGTCTTTCTGAATAACTCGCGTATATAATAAACAAGTGTTACACAAACACAACATATGCCTCATTCCAATTTAAAATATTCTTTTATGCAAATATTCTTATACTTTGGGAAAGGTTCCCATTAATTTAATCAAAGATAAATTCTTTAAATTTATTCTTTAATATTTTTTTTAATATCAGTTCAAACTAGTCGGGATTAGCAAACCACACCGAAGTAATCATTTATTTTATTTCCCAATCCTAACCTATTCGTCTCATGAAGTAAAACTGGTAATACTTCATATCTAACACCACAGTGTTATCGGTAAATTCAATTAACTTTTCTCGTTCAAATCTAATTAAAGATTTCACTATCGCCTGGAGCAAAACTAATAATACTTCATTCTCGATCATTTCAATCTAATTAAAGATTCATTAAAACTCCACTTGGTTTTAATCTTCCCAAAAATCACTATCAATGATTATTTAACTTGAGAAATCATATCCTGTCTTTAACTGGGTTAAAGAAACAATGTCATTTAAAACACGGTTCATGATAAACCCAAAATCACATTTTATTTCATCAGCCTTTAACCGTAAATTAGCAAGTGAACAATTCCCTAAGTAATAACCCCGAAGGCCGAAACCAACATTGGATCAATACCCAAGGAACCATTCAACTTAACTAATCTCGAGTTAGTTTCTGATTTTCTTTACTCCGTTCGACCTAGGAACGGTATTATTAAAGATACCATTCATGACAACCCAAAATCACATTTGACATTAAATACAAGGCTCTGAATAGAAAATATATCAACTTATATTCAATATCAAATTCTACGACCAACAAATATCGTATTCGAAATAACGATTAAAATATATCTTTCAAATCTCCATAACAATACCTGTATAATCACGAAATCCAACATCGAAATATTCCAAAGACAATTTCGATTCAAATCCATTCCAATTCAATTATTGGAAATTCCAGTTACTTTTAAAACCCTTTCAAATCCAATTTATTTAGTTCAAAAATAAATGGATTATAATTCTAGTTCAAAACTAGTTCATTTCGATGAAAATCTATTTTTATCTTTTTAAATATGGAGTGTTTCATCCCAATTCTTTCCAAATCATTTCTTATGATTTTACACAAATTATAACTATTTTTAATAATTTTATCAAGGCCCATACAGTCGATTTCCATCAACGGCCATCGAACTGCACTAACAATGACCTTTTCCAAATTTGATTTGGACATAATTCCAAATCCACCCATTAGATTTCAAATCTCTAATATTTGTTAGAAAGCTCTTTCCGATACAAACCCAACGGTTCCTGTCTTAGGAGAATCCGACTGTCGGATCTCCCGTAATGTCCATTCGAAGTCAATGGTCGAAATTCGCGAATTGCCGCTACGTGGCGCGTTCTATTCAGGCCATTATATATAATATATATAATATATATTTAATCGATTTCCTTTCAAAACGTATTTTATAAATCGTTTTAAATTTGTTTTCAAAATGATTTCAACTTCATATTCAATTTCTAATCAAAATTGAATATTCCATATCATTAATATCTAAATGATAATATTTTCAAAACGTTATATTTTGAAATCACTTCCTTTTCTATATTCATTATAAAAATGAATAAAATCGATATACTTATCATTCGCGTCAAAATGGCGCATATCTAATCAACATGGCTTTTATTCAACATATGAATGTTTATTCTATTCAACACATGAATATTTATTTTATTCAACACATGAATATTTATTCTATTCAACACATGAATATTTATTTTATTCAACACATGAATTTTCTTTCTATACAACATATGAATTTTTATTCTATTCAACACATGCATTTTCTTTTATAATATTCCTTATTTTCCGAATTGGAATGAGGCCCAATCAATTACCATATAATGTTAATTATGTGGATTTCCTATAACACATGTATATAATAGCAACGATAAATCATCAACCATCATCCAGAGTGCACCACACAACTGCATAAGCATTAAATATAAATAATTAACTCTTACACAGTCTGTCAACCCATCGATTGATATACAACTAAACAATCGGGATTAGTGTACGTCAAATATCATCCCAAAACCCGTGTGGGGTTTCAAATCAACAAACACAGATTTTTATTAGCGTAGTTGAGCGATGTGTAAAATTTATCGTCCCATTCAATATCAGTCAAATGGTTGTACATAAACAAATTGTCCAATTTGTTTATAAATATTTATTTCATATACACATTAAAAATCATATTTTTAACTATATAATATTTTATTCATTCCGCTTCACACAATCAACTTTCACAACACATCAATTAAACAAACAAGTCATCCATGGTCTGTGGACGACGGGTGTCGGGTGTTGCTAAGCACCGTCTGCATCCTAGTATATATTTCAACTAGAAAATAAATAAAAGTGAGGAGTTCTCACCGAGAAGCTAAACCAAACACCGCGATTCTTCATATGTAGAAAATCTTTGACATGCTCTCCCTTTGTCATTTTCGTCTACCGTATCCACTACATATATAAAAATTGCATTTTTATATTGTTGTCATGTGTATAAAAATCACATTTTTATATTGTTGTCATGTATATAAAAATCACATATATATATTGTTGTCATGTATATAAAAATCACATTTTTATACTGCTACTATATAGATAAAAATTCTATTTTTATACCGCTACATATATTATAAAGATCACATTTTCCTTCTTGTACTGTTCATATAAAAATCTCATTTTTATTCTTCTCACTGTATAAAAATTATATTTATGATTCACTTCTTATATAAAAATCATAATTTTATTATCTCACATATATAAAAATCATATTTTTATTCATTTTATAATATAAAAATCATATTTTTTTCAAAGACATATATAAAAATTGTATCTTTTCACATTTAAAATCTTGCATGTTATAAAAATCATATTTTTATTTAATCAAAAATCAAATCCTTTTAACTATAAAAATCAAATCTTTGTTCTAGTTATTCATATGTGAAAATCAAAACCTTATCATGATGTTTACACCATAAAAACTGCATTTTTATATCTGTGAACACACTATAAAAATCGCATTTTTCTTCCTGTGAACACACTATAAAAATCATATCTTTCTTTACTAAATTAAAATCTTATATTTTGTATACTAAAAATCGTATATTTTTAAATACTAAAAAAACAGATTTTATAAGGGGTTAAGCTAAATAAAATAAAGCAAAAACTCACCGTTAGTCGATCGGAGGTGGGGAGGATGTCGTTGGTGGCCGACGTGGTGACCGGAGGTGGCGGAACAGGGGTGGAGGCGCTGCATTGGGTCCTGGCGATTTGATTTGGGGGTTAGGGCTTAGGGCGTTCGTTGTGGCTTTAGGGGTTTCGGGGGAATCCACGGTGGAGAGAAGAGGAGCCAGAGGAGAGAGGGAGGGCACCTTTAGCGGCGACGGCGGGTGGCACACGAGGGGGGCACGATGATTGATCGACGGGGGATCGACGGGCCTGAAGGGGTATGGCGGTTTAAATTTATTTTCTTTTTTTTGTTATGAGCGTTGACCAGGAGAGGGAAGAGAGCGTGAGGGGTATGTTATATAATTTATTTATTTAATTTAATTTAGTCCCCAAAAAGTAACTTTTAATTTCGACCTCTAAACGAGACCCATCGATTGTCGTATATAACTAATTACCCCCATTCCGAGCACAATGGGAAATGTATCGTGAGCCAATTTGACCGTTACGATCAGTTTCCGTTCATATTAAAATATAAATCAATATATTGAATTTGAACGCACATTTTAATTTACTAGGGACTCATACGGACAACAAAAATTATAGAAAAATTATTTCAAGCTTCATATTGACGATACGGTCCTAACAAAACTAATTTCGTCAAATTCTGAGACCATTTGAAAAATTGCCATTTTCTGGTGATCAAAATTGACTTAAACTGTCAAAACACGTTTTCCTTCGCCAAGCTCATATATTGATTCAGAAAATTATGAATTTTGGAATCTAGCAATAATTTGACATCCTGGATCCAATAAAAGTGGTTTCATCAAAAACGAAGGTCAGTTGCAAAATTTTCATTTTTAAGGGCCAGAATTACATAACGACTATTGTGAATTTTCAACTGGGCATAACTTTTTATTCCCGCTATGAAAATTCAATTTTTCGGATTCTTGGAAAGATATTTTCAAATAGATTCTAATATTTTTGGTTTCGCCAAAATCCGGTTTATTTTGAATCCTGTACATTCATTTGAAATTTGAAATCGAATTTTCGAACTACCGCATCATTTTCAATTCCTTTTATAATTAAAATAAAATATTTATATTCTAACGACGATTCAAATAAATATATACATTCTAATTCTATTCAAAATAAATTTCTCATCGTCATTATTTAAAATAATTCATTTTAAATATTCAAAATTCACTAAAATTTCCAAAATAAAAAATTTAAATTGGCTCAGATTTCCAGGTTATAACAATCTCCCCCACTTAAAACTTTTCGTCTCCGAAAAGGAACGAAGCTGAAAGTTGTTTTACAAACCAACTCAACTTTCACTATTTTCATTATAGCTTAAGTTCTTCAACTTTTCAATTTCTGAGAACTTTTCAAATTTTTCAAAAATTTGGCTAACACCCTAAATTTTCCAAAAATTTCGCCATAACCTCCCCTGCACCGAGAGCTTTGGGACATTTCAAATAGTCTCCCATGGCCCTCACCAATCCAAAAAAAAAAAAAAAAAAAAAGCCAGTCGGCTCATAATATCATCCAAAACCCAAGAAATATAATAAACATGTACCTATTAGTCGGGCAAACAATTTTATTCCTCTTCTCTAGCCTCCTTGCTATTACCTGTTCAATGTAAGTACATGTATATGCATGCAACTGTGACTAATTTTCAATACAACTCAATATTCGGTTCCATTAGGCTAAATGGTTCAAAATTTTAATAAATGAAACCAATAATCAAACAACACAACCATCAATCAATTAGTGAATTAACATTTCAAATTCTTAATTTTGATACATACACAGAATATCATGTTTTTGATGCCAAATCACAACAATAAACCTATCTAGCTTTGGTTCTTATATCAGTCTAATGAAAATATATAGATATCCCACTTTCAGCACTCGAATATAAACACTGATGATGGCGTGCCATCATCAGAATCAGACCTAGGCGATTAGAGTGTGATTCTATATCTACCCAATATATTAAAACTTCGAATTCCCGTGGATCAGACGTATATGCAAAATCTTTATATATTGGATTGTCCAAATTCAATACAAATAAATATTCAAATACGTTGAGTAGGGTTTAAATTTTCAAAACAAAACTCATTTTCATTTTAAAAATATACTCTTCACACTCGTTCTAGGATACTACTGATCCCATCACTAACGATTCATTCTTATTGGATATTACTAATCCAATCTCTGATAAATTCTTTCGTATGGTTCTAATGTGTCTTGTTCTCGAGCTCTATAAACCAGAGCTATGATACCAAGCTGTTATGACCCGAAATCCCCCTTACGGGAAATCGCAGATTGTACTGAGGACAAGACAGATCAGAACGCAAACAGAAGAACATTTCATTGTTTATTACAACAATTTCATCAGAATACAAGAATATACAGAGTATGAATAAATATTATACATCAGAGAAATATCAGAGATTTAAATACATTAATTTAGCGAAAAAATAATACAAAATACAACTGAAAGAGATATACGGATACAGAGCTTTCCGGATATCATTCCAGCTGTAAACCAGGTTCCTGCGAATATAAATCTGCAAAACCAAAACTACTAGTTACCCATGTCAAAATAAGGGCACCCAGAGTTTAGGTTAAAACAATAAACTCCAGGTCAGCCATGTGACTGGTATGAAAACTAAAACAGTTATTAATCTTTATTTTAAAGTTAGGTAAATCAAGGGACCACGCCGTATAACACGGAACAGGTTTCCTCCCAAGCATACCAATGCATAAAACATCAGCGCAATGCTAAATAAAGAATAATGAAGCTATTATAAGACCCAGGTCCCATCACACAATGCAACGCAAGCCGGAGGATAGGTTTTACCTTATAATAGCCAAAGAATGCTTGATACGCTAAATATCATCTCTTATTATTACTATAAGTGTATAGTGTCAAAACAATTTCAATCATAAGTATCAATCATAGACGGCATAAGTGCTCCATACCACTATGTCGCCGTGTATAGGTATATAATCAAAAACGCACGATGTCGTATTTGGAAATTGGATTTCCACCTCTGAACCGAGGCAAAAGATAGTCCTCACCGAATTCGAGACTGTCTAGCCCGAGTCTCAGGATGTACTCAGTCAAGCCTTTGGATCATCAGGGCCGGTCCACTGATGTAGATTAAAATGCCTGAACACTGCGTCTCCCCACCCTTTGGGGCGTAAATGAGTCCTATGTCTCCATCGGCTCCATATAGTCACCGATATATCCGAGGCGCCTCGCAAGCCAACAACCACATAAGTCAAACTCATCAGGGCGTGTCAAACCACTGACGCCACTTTTAGCTAGAAGGAAACGCATGCCCTTCCTGAGGTCTTATCCCGTTTCTGGTTCACAACCGAGGTGTGAGGCTCACGAATTAACGTTACACAAAGCTATTCCACACAGGCGGTGCTTTGATCATCAACCATAAGACTTTGCTTTTCAACAAAAGACCTGATCATTAGCCACTTAGGCATGCCACACAGGCAATTCACTCCATGCGATTGATATCCATCAATATATAACCTCTGAGCTCGTACGTCTCAGAGAAGGGCGTTAAGCAAGAGAATGAATACCCCGCCGCCAAATAGATATATATTTAACAGAAATCAATCACACAGAATGAAATCCAATGTCAGACACATAGTCCATTTACAAGTTCGTTCTGGGTCAGAGCGAAACCGAAGGCACCTTGTACCGCGCATATCCATCAATCTCCAAGTACGTCTGGACGATCACTAACTGATTCCCTCCTCTTGGGTGTACTGCCCAATCAAGATCATCAGTAATTATCCAAACGATGTGAAGACCTCCGGTCTTCGACCACCATCTTCATCCTTGACACATCGTCAAATCAGTTATTCAGAATGGGATAAACCCGGTCTTTCTGAATAACTCGCGTATATAATAAACAAGTGTTACACAAACACAACATACGCCTCATTCCAATTCAAAATATTCTTTTATTCAAATATTCTTATACTTTGGGAAAGGTTCCCATTAATTTTATCAAAGATAAATACATTAAATTTAATCTTTAATCTACTTTTGAATATCAATTCAAACTAGTCGGGATTAGCGAACCACACCGAAGAAATCATTTATTTTATTTACCAATCCCAACTTATTCAACACATGAAGTAAAACTGGTAATACTTCATATCTAACACCACGATTGTGACGATCGGGAATTTCGCTCGATCCAAATCAGTCGCTAAACCGACCCAGACCGTTCGAAACGCCTGATCGTTTCGAGAACACGACAAATCAAAACGCAGATGGAAGAACGTTTCATTGTATATTACAACAATGCATCAGAATACAAGAATATACAGAGTATAAATGAAAAAATATTACACAGAAATATCAGAGATTTAAATTACATTTAAATACATAGCAGCGGAAAATAATACAATACACAACTAGAAGAGATATGCGGATACAAAGCTTTCCGGATATCATTCCAGCTGTAAACCAGGATCCTGTGAGTATAAATCTGCAAAACCAAAACTACTAGCTGCCTGTGTCAAAATAAGGGCACCCAGACTTTAGGTTAAAACAATAAACTCTAGGTCAGTCATGGGACTGGTGTGAGAACTAAAACAGTTATTAATCTTTATTTTAAAGTTAGGTAAATCAAGGGACCACGCCGTATAACACGGAACGGGTTTCCTCCCAAGAATACCAGTGCTTAAAACAAACAGCGCAATGCTAAAAAAGAAAAATGAAGCTATTATAAGACCCAGTTCCCATCACACAATGCAACGCAAGCCGGATGATAGGGTTTTTACCTTATAATAGCCAAGAATGCTTGATACGTTTAAAAGAAATCATTTGATACTATTATAGGTGTATAGTGTATAAAACAACTTCAAATCATTAGTATCAATCATAGGCGGCATGAATGCCACATACCACTATGTCGCCATATATAGGTTATACAATCAAAATCGCAAAGTCACGTATTTGGAAATTGGATTTCCATCTATGAACCAAGGCAAAAGATAGTCCTCAGCCGATTCGAGACGCTCTAGCCCGCCCCTCAGGAACAGCCGCAACTGCCCCTTGGATCTTCAGGGCCGGTCCACCGATGTGGATTATTATGCCTGAACACTACGTTTCCCCGCCCTTGGGGGCGTAAATGAGCCAACGAATGACTCCATCGGACCCGGATCGTCCGATCAAACCGAGGCGCCTCGCAACAGCAACAACCACACAGGTGAAAAGTATATAAATGTCAGGGCTGGTAGGTCACTGACACCACCCTGGCTAGAAGGAACGCATGCCCTCCCTAAGGTCCGTCTCCCGTTTTTGGTTCACAACCGCGGTGTGAGGCTCGCGAATTCACGTTACACAAAGCCGTGCCACACAGGCTGTGCTTTGATCATCACCACAAGACTTTGCTTTTCAACAGAAGCCTCGATCAATTGCATCTTAGCATGCCACACAGGCAATTCACTCCATGCGTTTGATATCCATCAGTATATAACCCCTGAGCTCGTACGTCTCAGAGAAGGGCTTTAAGCAAGAGAATAAATTCTCCGCCGCCAAACAGATATATATTTAATAGAGATCAATCACACAGACTAAAATCCAATGTCAGACACACAGTCCATTTACAAGTCCGTTCTGGGTCTGAACGAAACCGGAGGCACCTAGTACCCCGCATATCCATCAATCTCCAAGTACGTCTGGACGATCACCAACTGTTTCCATCTTCTTGGGTGTACAGCCCAATCAAGATCATCAGTAATTATCCAAATGACGTGAAGACCTCTGGTCTTCGACCATCGTCTTCATCTTCGACACCACGTCGAATTAGTTATTCAGAATGGGATAAACCCGGTCTTTCCGAATAACTCGCGTATATATAATAAAAGTGTTACACAAACACAACATACGTCTCATTCCAATTTATCAGTCACTAACCGTAAATTAACTGTAATAACCCGGAAAATCTGGGCCAGTTTAAAATTTTTATTTTGGCAATTTTAATGAATTTTGAATATTTAAAATGAATTATTTTAAATAAAATCGACGAGAAATTTATTTTTGAATATTAATAGAACGTATATATCTATATACGTCGTCGTTAGAATTAAATATTTATTTATAATTATAAATAGAATTGAAAATGGCACGGTAGTTCGATAATTTGATTTCAAACTTCAATTGAATGTACCGGGTGCAAAACAATCTGGATTTTAGTGAAACCAAAAATAATAGGATCTATTTGAGAATATCTTTCCAACGAATCCGAAAAATCAAGATTTCATAACGGGAATCAAAAGATATGTCCAGTTGAAAATTCTGAATAGTCGCTATGGAATTCAGGCCCTTAAAAATTGACATTTTGCAAACGACCTCGGATTTTGACGAAAACACTTTTGTTGGGTCCGTGATGTCAAATTATTGTTAGATTCCAAATTTCATAATTTTTCGAATCAATATGTGAGCGTGGCAAAGGAAAACGCGTTTGACCAGTTTTAGTTGATTTTAATCGACTGGAAAATGACCATTTTTCTAACGGTCTCATAATTCGACAAAACTAGTTTTGTTAGGACCGTACCGTCAATACGAAGCTAGAAAATATTTTTCGGGAATTTTTAGAGTTCGTATGTGACCCCGTTAAATTGAAATGCGCGTTCAAATTCAATATATAGAGTTATATTTTGATTTTGACGAAAACTGATCGAAACGATCGAATCAGCCTACGATATATATCCCATTGTGTTCGGAATGGGGGTAATTAGCTAGGGGTGACAGTCGTTGAGTTCGATTTTGAGTTCGAATGAAAAGGTAACTTTTTGGAATAAATTAAATATATATTATTATATAAAGTCAACCCTTACCTTTCTCTCCTCTCATTCATTCACCGTATAAAAAAAAAGGAAGAAACCGCAGCCCCCCCCCCCCTCACGTCGCTGCCACCAACCCCCCCCCCCCCCCCCCCCCCTCTCGTGCACCGCCGGCCTCCTCCTCTCCTCCTCTTCTTCCTCCTCTTTCCCTCTTCCAATTTCATGAACCCTAGCCCCAAATCCACCACCACCCGCCACCGTGGGCCCCTCCAGCGCCTCCACCACCTTGCTGCAGCCTCCCCACGCCCCATCAGGTCCGCCTCCGCCTCTGGCCGCCCTCCCCTTGGCCGTGGGCCCCACAAATCCAAAATCCCTCTTTTTCACAAAAATTCCCGTATGTAGAAAAACAGCCGGATCTGTTTTGCCCCATAACTCCCAAACCGTGCGTTTCTAGCCAAAGTTCCTCAAAACCAAAGTCGAAGAGCACGATTTTCTCTTCGATTTGGTATATGATAAGTCCTATTTTGCATTGCGGAGTTGTCGGGAAAACGCGTCCGAAGTCTGCTGTTCAAACACTGTAAAAATGCTGTCTTTTCGCGATTTCCGGCGAAATGGCACATTTTCGGCAAGAAGACCACTAGGCAAAAGTTGTTCAGAATGGCGTGCTTGTGCTAGAAAAAAAAAGATGGTGTGAAGATTGAAGCTCGTTTGCAAATTCTGGAGCCAGAACAACGAATCCAGGCGTTAGAAAAAAAAAGTGAGTTTTCTCCGCTTTAAAGCTTCTATGATTTTTGACATATGAAGTTAATAAAAATATGATTTTTATGTTATAGAGATGATAAAAATATGATTTTTACATTATAGAAGTATTAAAGATTTGATCTTTATTATGTAAAAGGAGCAAAAATGTGATTTTTATATAAGTGGCGATATAAAAATATAATCTTTATTATATGAACACCGTTGTAAAAATAGAATTTTTATCTATATAGTAGTAGTATAAAAATGTGATTTTTATATACATAGCAACAATATAAAAATGTGATTTTTATATACATGGCAACAGTATAAAAATGTGATTTTTATATATGTAGCGACTACGGGCGGTGAAAGTGACAAAAGGCGATAACGAGGAAGATTTCTACATAAGAAGAGTCGTGGCGTTTGGTTTAGCTAGTCGGTGCGAACTTCTCACTCAAAATCACTTTTTCTAGTTATATATATATATATATACTAGGATGTAGACGGTGTTTAGTAGCACCCGACACCCGTCATCCACAGACCATGGATGGCTTGTTTGTTTAATTGTTTGGTTGTGTAGTTGATTAGATTATTTGGTTTGAATTGATTTGTTTGGTGAATTGAATGGATTTGATTGATGTGTGAATGGCGTGGGCCTTCACTAGACCGGGGATAAGGCTAGGCCTTGTTCCGTTTCTAGTATAGTGCCGTTATGCTGCCGAAATTTCCCAAAATATGTTAGAAAAATAAAAATATCATTTTTATTGTGTAAATGAACTGAATAGAAATTCATGTGTTGAAATAAAATATTTTATCGTTAGAAATATAATTTTTAACGTGAATGTGAATAAATAAATATTTATAAACAAATCGACCGATTTGTTTATATACACTGATTTGACTGATATTGATTGGGTCGATAAATTTTACACATCGCCCAACTGCACAAACAAAAATATGTGTTTGTTGATTTGAAACCCCACACGGGTGTTGGGATGATATTTGGCATACACTAATCCCAATTATTTAATTATTGTCGATCGATTGGTCGACAGACTGTGTAAGCGTCGATTATTTATATTTGATGCTTATGCAGTTGTGTGGTGCACTTTGGTTGATGGTTGATTGTTTATTATTGCTATTATATACATGTGTTGTATGGAATCCATATAATTAACGTTATATGGTGATTGATTGGGCCTCATTCCAATTGGGAAAATAATGAATATTATAAAAGAAAATTCATGTGTTGAATATAAAAATAGTCATGTGTTGACGATGTTCATGTGTCGAGTGAAATATTTTATACAATGAAATTTACATCTTTATCATATTTAAAATTAGAACTACTTCTCAGTAGAAGTCTAATTGAAAATCAAACGATAGATACCATAGTTTTATAAAATATTTTACATAACAAAAATAGTGATGTGTTGACAGTACTCATGTGTTGAGATTAGTCGTGTGTTGAAAGAAATATAGATTCATGTGTTGAATGGGATAAATATTCATTTGTTGAATAGAATAACGAATTTATTGAAATATATAAAGCCGGGTTGATTAGAGTTGCGCTATTTTGACGTGAACGATATTTATATCGATTATATTCGTTTTTATAATGAATATAGAAAAGAAGTGATTTCAAAATATAACGTTTTGAAAATATTATCATTTATATAGTAATGATATAAAATATTCAGTTTTGATTAGAAATTGAAATAGTGTTGAAATGGTTTTGAAACGAAGTTAAAACGATTTATAAAATACGTTTTAAAAGGAAATTGACGAAATATATATAATATATATATATTATATATATATATAATGACCTGAATAGAACGCGCCGCAGCAGTTCGTGAATTTCGACCACTTATTTCAAACGGACGTTGCAGGAGATCCGACCGTCGGATTCTCCTAAAACTGGAACCGTTGGGTTCGTATCGAAAAGAGCTTTCCAATGAATATTTGAAATTTGAAATCTAACGGTTGGATTTGGAATTATGTCCAAAACAAAATTAGAAAAGGTCGTTGTAAGTGCAGTTCGATGGCCGTTGATGGAAATCGATTGTACGGGCCTTGATAAAATTATTAAAAATATCTATAATTTGTGTAAAATCATAAGAAATGAATTGGAAAGAATTGAGCTGGAAAATTCCATATTTGAAAAGATAAAAATAGATTTTTATCGAAATAAACTAGTTTTGAACTAGGACTAAAATCAATTTATTTTTGAAATAAATAAATTGAATTTGAAAGTGATTTTAAAAATAATCAATATTCCCAATACGTGAATTGGACGGGAGTTGAATCGAAATTGTCTTCGGAATATTTCGATGTTGGATTTTGTGATTAAACAGATATGGTTGTGGAAATTTGAAAGATATATTCATATCGTTATTTCCAATACGATATTTGTTGGTTTCAGAATTTGATATTGAATATAAACCGGTATATTTTCTATTCAAAGCCTTGTATTTAATATCAAATGTGATATGGGTTTGTTGTGAATCGTGTTTTAGAAGACATTGGTTCTTTAACCCAGTTAAAGACATAATATTGATTTTTGAGAAGATTTAAAACTAAATGGAGTTTTAATGAATCTTTAATTAGATTAAAATGTGAATAGATAATTTAAATTATCAAATCTGAAAAGTGATTGAAAGTGGAGTATCACCAGTTTTGCTCCAAAGCGATAGTTAAATCTTTAATTAGATTTGAACGTGAAATGGTAATTAATTTTACCGATAACACTGTGCTGTTAGGAATGGAGTATCACCAGTTTCGCTCCATGGGATATATAGGTTGGGATTGGGAAATAAAATAAATAATTACTTCGGTGTGGTTCGCTAATCCCGACTAGTTTGAAATGATATCCAAAGGAAGATTAAAGAATAAATTTAGAAGAATTTATCTTGGATAAAATTAATGGGAACCTTTCCCTAAGAATGTGATTTTGTGAATAAAAGAATATTCTGAATTGGAATAAGGCGTTTGTTGTGTTTGTGTAACATTTGTTTATTATATACGTGGGTTATTCAGAAATGCCGGGTTATACCCATTCTGGATAACCGATTCGACGAGATGTCGAAGATGAAAACGGTGGTTGAAGACCGGAAGTCTTCACATCGTTTGGGTGATTACTGATGATCTTGATTGGGATGTACACCCAGGATGAGGGAATCAGTTGGTGATCGTCCAGACGTACTTGGAGATGGATGGATATGCGAGGAAAGTGCCTCCGGTTTCGTTCAGACCCAGAACGAACTTGTAAATGGATTGTGTGTCTGACATTGGATTTTATTCTGTGTTGATTGATCTCTATTAAATATACATCTGTTTGGCGGTGGAGAATTTATTCTCTTGCTTAACGCCCTTCTCTGAGACGTACGAGCTCAGAGGTTGTATATCGATGGACATCAGTCGCATGGAGTGAATTGCCAATGTGGCACGCGTAAGTGGCAATTGATCAAGGCTTCTGTTGAAAAACAAAGTCTTGTGGTTGATGATCAAAGCACGGCCTATGTGGCGTAGCTTTGTGTATAACGTGAATTCACGAGCCTCACACCTCGGTATGAGTCAAAAACGGGATACGGACCCAAGGAGTGCACGACGTTTCTTTCTAGCTAGGGTGGTGTCAGTGACCTACCAGCCCTGACATTTATATACTTTTCACCTGTGTGGTTGTTGGATACGAGGCGCCTCGGATATAGGTCTGTAAGGACCGGGAAACGTGTGTTCAGGAATTGCCAATCCTCAAAAGTAAGAGAGGACCGGCCTTGGAGAATCCAGGGATTGCTGTGTGCGGTCCCGAGGCATTTGCTAGAGTGTCTCGAACGCGGAGAAGAGCTTGCCCCTTGCCTCGACTCATGATGGAATCCAATTTCCAATACGTGTATTGCGGTTTTAATTGTAGAACTAGTATGGCGACATGATATATGGTACCCATGCCGTCTATGATTGATATTTATGATTGAAATTGTTTTGACACTATACACTTATTATAGTATCAAATGATTTGTTTTAAACGTACCAAGCATGTTTGGCTATTATAAGGGAAAACCCTATCCTTAGGCTTGCGTTGCATTGTGTGATGGGACCTGGGTCTTATAATAGCTTCATTTTTCTAAAAAGCATTGCGCTGTTTATTCTATGCACCAGTATTCTTGGGAGGAAACCCGTTCCGTGTTATACGGCGTGGTCCCTTGAATTACTATCTTTAAAGTAAAGTTTTAAATAGCTGTTTTAGTTCTCACACCAGTCACATGACTGACCTGGAGTTTATTGTTTTAACCTAAACTCTGGGTGCCCCTATTTTCCACACGGGCAGCTAGTAGTTTTGGTTTTGCAGATTTATATTCACAGGGTCCTGATTTACAGCTGGAACGATACTCGGGAAGCTCTGTATCCGTGTATCACTTTCAGTTGTGTTTTGTATATTTTTCCGCTGCTATGTAATTTATTGTAATCTCTGATATTTGTTGAATGTAATTTATTCATTTATACTCTGTATATTCTTGTATCTGATGGAATTGTTGTAATAACAATGAAATGTTCTTCCGTATGCGTTCTATTTTGTCTTGTACTCAATTCTATCCGTGCTTTCCTTCACGGGGAAGTTCGGGTCGTCTCATTAACAAGAGAATAATTCCCCAAATATTAACCCCGAAGGCCGAAACCAACATCAGATCAATATCCAGAAAACCATTCTGCTTAGCTAATCGACAGTTAGTTTCTAAATTTCACATTCATAGGGAAAGGTTCCCATTAATTTTATCAAAGATAAATTCCTTGAATTTATTCTTTAATCTTCCTTTTAATATCAATTCAACTAGTCGGGATTAACGAACCTTACCGAAGTAATCATTTATTTTAATTTCCCAATCCCAACCTATTCATCCCATGAAGTAAAACTGGTAATACTTCATATCTAACACCACGGTGTTATCGGTATATTCAATTACCATTTCACGTTCAAATATAATTAAAGATTTAACTATCGCCTGGAGCAAAACTGGTGATGCTCCATTTTCGATCATTTCAATCTAATTAAAGATTCATTAAAACTCCACTTAGTTTTAATCATTAACTGGGTTAAAGAATCAGTGACATTTAAAACACGGTTCACAATAAACCCAAAATCACATTCATTAATTATCGGGTTAAAGAACGAGTGTTATTTAAAACACTGTCCACGATAAACCCAAAAATCAATATCAATTCAATTAAATATTATTTAATTGGTACACTTCATTAAGTCTAAATAAAAAGATTTAATCTTTTCTCAACTGGGTTCAAGAACAGTGTTAATGAAGACACCATTCACGACAAACCCAAATCACATTTGATATTAAACACAAGGCTCTGAATAGAAAATATATCGGCTTATATTCAATATCAAATTCTACGACCAACAGTATCGTATTGGAAATAACGATATATAAATATCTTTCAAATTTCCATAACAACATCCTTATAATCACGAAATCCAACATCGAAATATTCCGAAGACAATTTCGATTCAAACCCATTCCAATGCAATCATTGGACATTCTAGTTATTTTCAAAACCATTTCAAATTCAATTTATTTATTTAAAAATAAATAGGATTATAATTCTAGTTCAAAACTAGTTCATTTCGATAAAAATCTATTTTTATCTTTTCAAATATGGAGTTTTTCATCCTAATTCTTTCTAAATCATTTCTTATGATTTTACACAAATTATTGATATTTTTAATGATTTTATCAAGGCCCTTACGGTCGATTTCCATCAATGGCCATCGAACTGCACTTACAGCGACCTTTTTCAAATTTGATTTGGACATAATTCCAAATCCAACCGTTAGATTTCAAATTTCTAATGTTCATTAGAAAGCTCTTTTCGATACGAACCCAACGGTTCCGGTTTTAGGAGAATCCGACGGTCGGATCTCCCGCAATATCCGTTCGAAGTCAATGGTCGAAATTCGCGAACTGTCGCGGCGCGGCGCGTTCTATTCAGACCATTATATTATATATATAGTATATATAATATATACTTCGTCGATTTCAATTCTAAACGTGCTTTATAAATCGTTTTAAATTCATTTTCAAAACGGTTTCAACTTCATATTCAATTTCAAATCAAAATTGAATATTCCAATTTAAATTCATTTTAAATTCATTTCAAATTGATTTCAATTCAAATTGATTTCTAATTCAATTTCCGTTCGTTTTCAATTCAATTCAATTCGAATTCATTTATATTAAATTTAAATTCGAATTCATTTCTATTCAATTTCAATTCGAATTCGTTTCTATTCAATTTCAATTCGAATTCGTTTATATTCAATTTCAATTCGAATTCGTTTATATTCAATTTCAATTCGAATTCGTTTATATTCAATTTTAATTCGAATTCGTTTATATTCAATTTCAATTCGAATTCGTTTATATTCAATTTCAATTCGAATTCGTTTATATTCAATTTCAATTCGAATTCGTTTATATTCAATTTCAATTCAAATTCGTTTATATTCAATTTCAATTCGAATTTATTTATGTTCAATTTAAATTCGAATTCATTTATATTCAATTCTTTTCAAAATATCAGATTTTGAAATCACTTTCGATATTCATTATAAAATGAATAAAATCGATATAAATATCGTTCACGTCAAAATGACGTCAATCTAATCAATAAGGCTTCATATATTCCTATTTTCAAATATTCTATTTGTGACGGCCCGCCCCGCACCAACCGACATTTACTCCAAAAGTACGCTGTACACATGTCCAGTTAGCACGGAACGGGTCGCCAGAAGGAAAAGGAAGAAGGAAATGAACATACAAAGAACCTGTAGAATGTCTCACAGTGCATCGAACAAAATATAATAATAATATACTTGACATAAAACAGGGGAGACAGTGCATAAGATGAAAATCAGAACTAAACATCATAGCAGCGGAAACTCAGAATACAGCTTATTATAACTTTTAAAATACTGTCTCTAAAGCAAAAGCAAGATAAAGAAGGTACACTACTAATGCCCAAGTAGTGACCACCAACGACACAGGGAGGATATCTATATATCATACGTGGAAGCCTCCTGCTCGCCTCCGAATCAGCTACTCGCGCATCACCAGCTAACCATAACCTGTCTCTAGTCTGCTCGTGTGAGCACCCAGAGTAATATGAGGAGACATAAAACTCTGGGTCAGACATAAAGCCTGGTATGAGCGATAAGCATCTAAAAAAAATAATAACAGGTATAATCCAATCATACATGAACCTGGACCTGCAACCAAAGAGTTAGCACTACATACTGTACAATACTCTAAGGTGCCCTTTCAAATGGTGTAAAGATAACGGGGGTGGGGGTGTGCATGTCATAGTGATGTCAAACAATCAAGCATAGCAATCATCCTCACATCCCTCACTCAGTGCGTAAAGCATACGATATCCACTACTTTGGTCACCTAATACTTTGGGCCATGACGGAATCCAATCCCGTGTAACTATCACTACAAGCCCACTATCCATCTCTCAGTGGTGAACCAAAGTTATGAATACCGACAACCCCTTTGCACATGTCCCGCAGCAAAGCCCAATCATGAAGTGAACTCATTGGTTCCCAACTGGATCCTAAGCTCTAACTTCCATTTGGACTACCTTTGCATCTCGGGTTATTGCCTTCACCTCCGGATCGGTCTTCATTCAGTTCGCAACCTCCTGGTTCGGTTCGTGACTCGCCCCCTCGCATCAGCTCGACTCGCGGATCGTGGTCATTGCCTTCGCTCGGATCGGGTCGTGCCTGTTACGTCAGCTCGGGTCGGATCGCACCATTCGTCAGTTCATTCGGATCGCGCCTGCTGCATCGGGTCGGGTCGCGATGCACTCGTGGTCACCATCCCCGTTCGGTTCGGTTCGCAGTCCTCCTTCGCGAATGGTCGGATCGCCATCATCGGATCGTGCTTCACCCATTCGTGGCATCGGTCGAGCTTGGAGTGGCTCGTGACGTCAGGTCGAATCGTGACCTTCGAAGTGGAGCGGATCGGGTCGTCTCGTGGCGTGAGCTTCAATCGGATCGGTTCGCATGGGGTAGGGGCGATCCGGTCCGGGGTATTTCCTGCACTTCGTTCCAGCGACTGTTTTTCGCCATTCGACGGCGTTTTTGACCAAACTAACACTTCTAAACAATCACAAAACATACCATACATTCATAGTAACATATAGTATCGACCACAAACACCAAAACATAAATCATAGCATGTAAAATGGATCAAACATAGCCAATACCCCATATTTTCCCTTAAGCATACTTAAGCAAATCTAACAATAAGGTTAGTAAATCTTAACCAAATTGAACCAAACTTCTAACAGAGGTCTAAAACAATATTTCAGAATTTCTGAACAGTTTTCCAGATTTTTAACATGCATAAATTCGCTAATTATCACTAATCACCCCTTAATCCCCCAAATTCTGGGATTTACAAAATTAGTCGAAATTAAACCAAATTCATATCAAAGGCATAAAATGATGTTTTAGAATTTTGGGAATTTTTCTAGATTTTTCTGAACCATAATTTCGCTAATCTTCGCTAATTACCATAATTAGCCGTAATTAGTGAGGAACTATGCAAATCACTCACCTTTGCCACAAATTAAACTATAGATCTGAAATGTCCTCTGATTTGGATCCAATTCCTACGTGTTCCAGCAGCTCTCTCGCTGATTTGGTGAAGATCTTTTTTGATTTGATGTAGATTAGGCCAAAACTTGTTTAGGAAGTGATTAGAAGGTGATTTGGGTGTTGGAGGCCATGGCTAGAGCTCAAAGGAGGTTTGTGGCGGCTGGAAAATGAATGAAGAATCGTTTTCTAAACCCTAGCAGCCCTCAAATACCTCTAAACCCGAAATCCCCCATTGGGCCTAGTTGCTAATCACCCGGTTAAGCCCAATTAGCTGAAAATAACCCTTTAAACATTAATTCAGCCATATCTCCCAAACGGTAAGTCCGTTTGGCTATTGTAACCACTCTACGGAAAGAGAAACCATCATTCGAATTCAATGGAACAGGTTTCAGGTCAAAATTCCTTTCTAGTCAAAAGTTATGGCCAAAACAGTACCAACTAGGGGCAAAACGGTCATTTAAAAATCGACAAAAATCATGAACATGGGAAATGACCCCAATAGTCGTTTCCCAAAGTTACATGACCATACGACTTCATATGTGAAAGAAATAAATATTCTACGATCCCATGATGCGTAGAATACGGGTCATTACACTATTTCAAATATTTCTTTTTCAAATATTTCTATTTTAAAACTGGAATGAGGCCCAATCAATTACCATATAATGTTAATTATATGGATTTTCTACAACACATGTATATATCAACAACGATGAATAATCAACCATCATCCAAAGTGCATTCTACACTGTATAAGCATCAAATATAAATATTCAACACTTATAACAGCCTGTCAATCAATCGATCGACATACAACTAAACAATCGGGATTAGTGTACGTCAAATATCATCCCAATACCCGTGTGGGGTTTCAAGCAATCAAACACAGATTTTTATTTGTGCAGTTGGGCGATGTGTAAAATTTATCGTCCCAATCAATGTCCTTCAAATAGGTGTACAAAAACAAACCGTCTGGTTTGTAAATGAATATTTATTTATTCACATTCATGTTAAAAATTATATTTTTAACGATCAAACTATTTTATTCAACCTATGAATATTCTATTCGGTTTATTTATTAAATAAAATGTTATCTTTATTTTTCTAACTTATTTTTAGAAAATTTCGGCGGCATAACGGCACGATACTAGAAACGGGACAAGGCCTAGCCTTATCCCCGGTCTAGTGAAGGCCCACGCCATTCACACATCAATCAAATCAATTTCATTTCACCAAACAATTCAATTCAAACCACATAATCTAACTAACTACACAACCAAACAATTAAACAAACAAGCCATCCATGGTCTGTGGATGACGGGTGTCGGGTGCTGCTAAGCACCGTCTGCATCCTAGTATATATATAACTAGAAAAAGAAATTGAAGAGTGAGAAGTTCTCACCGATAGCTATCCAATACCACGACTCTTCATTTATAGAAATCTTCATCGTTCTCGCCTTTTTGTAATCTTCGTTGCCCGTAGCCACTACATATATAAAAACCGAATTTTTACTTCGCTATTCAATATATAAAAATCGAATTTTTACTATGCTATTCAATATATAAAAATCGAATTTTTACTATCACGCTATATGGATAAAAATTCTATTTTTACATTGCTACTATATAGATAAAAATTATATTTTTATCTCGCTATTCTCTATATAAAGATTTCGCCTTTTCAAATACAAAGATTTCGCCCTTTCAAATATATCATTATAAAAATCACATTTTTATTTTTCTACACATATAAAGATGATATTTCTAATATTCCTATCATGTAAAAATTATATTTTTAATTCTCTGCCTAAACAAAAATCATATTTTTACATCTTCTACTTAATAAAGATTATATTTTTAATACTTTAAAAAAATATAAAAATCATATTTTCATTACTTATAACATATTGAAATAGTATTTTTCACCAAACTAGAACGTAAAACAAATCCTTTTTATAACTAATTATATTAAATTAATAAGCTAAACAAATATATAAACAAAATAGATAGGGACTTATAGTTCATCTTGAAAAGGGGCGAAAGGGGGTCGGGATTGCGTCGGTCAGGGGATGGAGGAGGAGGCGGTTCGAGTTCAGGGGGGGGGGGGGGGGGGGGGGGGGGGCTGCTTCAAATCGGCGGAGGGGGGGGGGGGGGGGTATCGCATCGGCGGCGGCGCCTAGGGGGAGAGCTGGCGGCGTGCGACGGTGGCAGCGGAGGAGGACCGAGCGCGATCGATTTGGGGGTTTTTTTTCTTTTTTTTCCATTTTTTTTATGTTGAACGAGAGAGAAGTGAGGGAGAGAGAGAGATAGGGAATATATATTTAATTATATTATTATTTTAATCCAGAAAAGTTGACTTTTACATACGACCTCTAAACGAGGCCCACCGCCTGTCGTCCATAGCGTTTCACCCCCATTCCGAACACAATGGGATATGTATCGTAGGCTGATTCGATAGTTACAATCAGTTTCCGCCAAAATCAACATATAACTCTATATATTGAATTTGAACGCGCATTTCAATTCACCGGGGTCACATACTAACTAGAAAAATTCCTAAAAAATATTTTCTAGCTTCGTATTGACGATACGGTCCTAACAAAACTAGTTTCGTTGAATTCTAAGGCCGTTGGAAAAATGGCCAATTTCCAGTCAATTAAAATCAACTGAAAATGGTCAAACGCGTTTTCCTTTGCCACGCTCACATATTGATTCGAAAAATTATGAAATTTGGAACCTAGCAATAACTTGACATCACGGACCCAACAAAAGTGGTTTCGTCGAAATCCGAGGTCGTTTGCAAAATGTCTATTTTTAAGGGCCTGAATTCCATAGCGACTATTCAGAATTTTCAACTGGACATATCTTTTGATTCCCGCTATGAAATCTCAATTTTTCGGATTCGTTGAAAAGATATTCTCAATTAGATCCTATTATTTTTGGTTTCACTAAAATCCGGTTTGTTTTGCACCCGGTACATTCAATCGGAGTTTGAAATCGAATTATCGAACAACAGCGCCATTTTCAATTCTATTTATAATTATATATAATTATTTATATTCTAACGATGACGTATATAATATTTACGTTCGAATTCTATTCAAAATAAATTTCTCGTCGATATTATTTAAAATAATCTATTTTAAATATTCAAAATTCGCTAAAATTGCCAAAATAAAAATTTTAAACTGGCTCAGAATTTCGGGTTGTTACTATCTCCCCCACTTAAAACTTTTCGTCCCCGAAAAGGAACAAAGTCGTAAGTGGTTTGATCAATCAACTCTACGTTCGATCTGGCTTCCATTCTCCAAATTTTCAGTTTCTGAGAATTTTCAAATTTTCAAAAATTTGGCTAACACCCTAAATTTTCGAAAAATTTCGCCATAACCTCCCCTGCACCGGGAGCTACGGGAAAATTCCGAAATTGCCATACAGGCCTTCTGATCTCAAAAAGAAAAAGAAAAAGCCAAGCGGCTAGCCAATAGGCTCATAAAATCATCATCACCCAAACGAAACAGTAAATTATGTAGTAAACATGTACCTATTTGTCGGGCAAACAAATTTTATTCTCTGCTCTAGCCTCCTTGCTATGACCTGTTCAATGTAAGTACAAGTATATGCAAGCAAATGCAACCAATTTTCAATACAGTTCCATATTTGATTCTATTAGGCTAAATGGTTAAAAACCATCAAACAAATAAACAAACAACACAAACATCAATCAATTAGTGGATTAACGTTTCAAATTCATAAACTTTGATATATAGTCAAAAATCAGATTTTTGATGCCAAATCACAACAATAAGCCCTATCTAGTTTCGGTTCTCACACCAGTCTAATGGAAATATATAGAAATCTCACTTTCATTACTCGAAAATAAATACTGGCGACGGTGCCCCATCACGAGAATTATCCCCGGGCAACTCGAGTATGATTCTATAACTATCCAGTATATTAAAACTTCGAATACATGTTTGCAAGACGTATATGCAAAATCTTTATATATCGGATTGTCCACATCAATATAGAATAAATAATCAAATACGAATAGTTGATTTAAATTTCAAAACAAATTTTGTTTTCATTTTAAAAATATACTCTTCACACTCGTTCTAGGATACTACTGATCCCATCTCTATCGAGTCATTCTAATTGGATATTACTAATCCAATATCAGATGAATTCTTTCGTATGGTTCTAATGTGTCTTGTTCTCTAAGATTTGTAAACCAAAGTTCTGATACCACCGGTGACGATCGGGAATTTCGCGCGATCCGAATCAGTCGCGAAACCGACCCAGACCGTTCGAAACGCCTGATCGTTTCGAGAACACGACAAATCAAAACGCAGACGGAAGAACGTTTCATTGTATATTACAACAATGCATCAGAATACAAGAATATACAGAGTATAAATGAATAAATATTACACAGAAATATCAGAGATTTAAATTACATTTAAATACATAGCAGCGGAAAATAATACAATACACAACTAGAAGAGATATACGGATACAAAGCTTTCCGGATATCATTCCAGCTGTAAACCAGGATCCTGTGAATATAAATCAGCAACACCAAAACTACTAACTGCCCATGTCAAAATAAGGGCACCCAGAGTTTAGGTTAAAACAATAAACTCTAGGTCAGTCATGGGACTGGTGTGAGAACTAAAACAGTTATTAATCTTTATTTTAAAGTTAGGTAAATCAAGGGACCACGCCGTATAACACGGAACGGGTTTCCTCCCAAGAATACCAGTGCTTAAAACAAACAGCGCAATGCTAAATAAAGAAAAATGAAGCTATTATAAGACCCAGTTCCCATCACACAATGCAACGCAAGCCGGAGGATAGGGTTTTTACCTTATAATAGCCAAGAATGCTTGATACGTTTAAAAGAAATCATTTGATACTATTATAAGTGTATAGTGTATAAAACAACTTCAAATCATAAGTATCAATCACAGGCGGCATGAATGCCACATACCACTATGTCGCCATATATAGGTTATACAATCAAAATCGCAAAGTCACGTATTTGGAAATTGGATTTCCATCTATGAACCGAGGCAAAAGATAGTCCTCAACCGATTCGAGATGCTCTAGCCCGCCCCTCAGGAACAGCCGCAACTGCCCCTTGGATCGTCAGGGCCAGTCCACCGATGTGGATTATTATGCCTGAACACTACGTTTCCCCGTCCTTTGGGGCATAAATGAGCCAACGAATGACTCCATCGGACCCGGATCGTCCGATCAAACCGAGGCGCCTCGCAGCAGCAACAACCACACAGGTGAAAAGTATATAAATATCAGGGCTGGTAGGTCACTGACACCACCCTAGCTAGAAGGAAACGCATGCCCTCCCTGAGGTCCATCTCCCGTTTTTGGTTCACAACCGGGGTGTGAGGCTCGCGAATTCACGTTACACAAAGCTGTGCCACACAGGCTGTGCTTTGATCATCACCACAAGACTTTGCTTTTCAACAGAAGCCTCGATCAATTGCATCTTAGCATGCCACACAGGCAATTCACTCCATGCGTTTGATATCCATCAGTATATAACCCCTGAGCTCGTACGTCTCAGAGAAGGGCGTTAAGCAAGAGAATAAATTCTCCGCTGCCAAACAGATATATATTTAATAGAGATCAATCACACAGACTAAAATCCAATGTCAGACACACAGTCCATTTACAAGTCCATTCTGGGTCTGAACGAAACTGGAGGCACCTAGTACCCCGCATATCCATCGATCTCCAAGTACGTCTGGACGATCACCAACTGTTTCCATCTTCTTGGGTTTACAGCCTAATCAAGATCATCAGTAATTATCCAAATGACGTGAAGACCTCCGGTCTTCGACCATCGTCTTCATCTTCGACACCACGTCGAATTAGTTATTCAGAAT
Source organism: Allium sativum (assembly GCA_030737875.1). Classification (NCBI taxonomy): domain Eukaryota; kingdom Viridiplantae; phylum Streptophyta; class Magnoliopsida; order Asparagales; family Amaryllidaceae; genus Allium; species Allium sativum. The sequence continues at coordinate 278,629,814 of CM060925.1, forward strand.
GGGATAAACCCGGTCTTTCCGAATAACTCGCGTATATATAATAAAAGTGTTACACAAACACAACATACGTCTCATTCCAATTTATCAGTCACTAACCGTAAATTAACAAGAGAATAATTCCCCAAATATTAACCCCGAAGGCCGAAACCAACATCAGATCAATATCCAGAAAACCATTCTGCTTAGCTAACCAACAGTTAGTTTCTAAATTTCACATTCATAGGGAAAGGTTCCCATTAATTTTATGAAAGATAAATTCCTTGAATTTATTCTTTAATCTTCCTTTGAATATCAATTCAACTAGTCGGGATTAACGAACCTTACCGAAGTAATCATTTATTTTAATTTCCCAATCCCAACCTATTCATCCCATGAAGTAAAACTGGTAATACTTCATGTCTAACACCACAGTGTTATCGGTAAATTCAATTACCATTTCACATTCAAATCTAATTAAAGATTTAACTATCGCCTGGAGCAAAACTGGTGATACTCCATTCTCGATCATTTCAATCTAATTAAAGATTCATTAAAACTCCACTTAGTTTTAATCGTTAACTGGGTTAAAGAATCAGTGTCATTTAAAACACGGTTCACGATAAACCCAAAATCACATTCATTAATTATCGGGTTAAAGAACGAGTGTTATTTAAAACACTATCCACGATAAACCCAAAAATCAATATCAATTCAATTAAATATTATTTAATTGGTACACTTCATTAAGTCTAAATAAAAAGATTTAATCTTTTCTCAACTGGGTTCAAGAACAGTGTTAATGAAGACACCATTCACGACAAACCCAAATCACATTTGATATTAAACACAAGGCTCTGAATAGAAAATATATCGGCTTATATTCAATATCAAATTCTACGACCTACAGTATCGTATTGGAAATAACGATATATAAATATCTTTCAAATTTCCATAACAACATCCGTATAATCACGAAATCCAACATTGAAATATTCCGAAGACAATTTCGGTTCAAACCCATTCCAATGCAATCATTGGAAATTCTGGTTATTTTCAAAACCATTTCAAATTCAATTTATTTATTTAAAAATAAATAGGATGGTAATTCTTGTTCAAAACTAGTTCATTTCGATAAAAATCTATTTTTATCTTTTCAAATATGGAGTTTTTCATCCCAATTCTTTCTAAATCATTTCTTATTATTTTACACAAATTATTGATATTTTTAATGATTTTATCAAGGCTCGTACGGTCGATTTCCATCAATGGCCATCGAACTGCACTTACAGCGACCTTTTTCAAATTTGATTTGGACATAATTCCAAATCCAACCGTTAGATTTCAAATTTCTAATATTCATTAGAAAGCTCTTTTCGATACGAACCCAACGGTTCCAGTTTTAGGAGAATCCGACGGTCAGATCTCCCGCAATATCCGTTCGAAGTCAATGGTCGAAATTCGCGAACTGCCGCGGCGCGGCTTGTTCTATTCAGGAAATTATATTATATATATAATATATATAATATATACTTCGTCGATTTCAATTCAAAACGTGCTTTATAAATCGTTTTAAATTCATTTTCAAAACGGTTTCAACTTCATATTCAATTTCAAATCAAAATTGAATATTCCAATTTAAATTCATTTTAAATTCATTTCAAATTGATTTCAATTCAAATTGATTTCTAATTCAATTTCCGTTCGTTTTCAATTCAATTCAATTTCAATTCAATTTCAATTCGAATTCATTTATATTAAATTTAAATTCGAATTCATTTCTATTCAATTTCAATTCGAATTCGTTTATATTCAATTTCAATTCGAATTCGTTTATATTCAATTTCAATTCGAATTCGTTTATATTCAATTTCAATTCGAATTCGTTTATATTCAATTTCAATTCGAATTCGTTTATAATCAATTTCAATTCTAATTCGTTTATATTCAATTTCAATTCGAATTCATTTATATTCAATTTCAATTCGAATTCGTTTATATTCAATTTCAATTCGAATTCGTTTATATTCAATTTCAATTCGAATTCGTTTATATTCAATTTCAATTCGAATTCGTTTATATTCAATTTACATTCGAAATCATTTATATTCAATTCTTTTCAAAATATCAGATTTTGAAATCACTTTCGATATTCATTATAAAATGAATAAAATCGATATAAATATCGTTCACGTCAAAATGGCGTCAATCTAATCAATACGGCTTCATATATTCCTATTTTCAAATATTCTATTTCAAATATTTCTTTTTCAAATATTTCTATTTTAAAACTGGAATGAGGCCCAATCAATTACCATATAATGTTAATTATATAGATTTTCTACAACACATGTATATATCAACAACGATGAATAATCAACCATCATCCAAAGTGCATTCTACACCGTATAAGCATCAAATATAAATATTCAACGCTTATAACAGCCTGCCAATCAATCGATCGACATACAACTAAATAATCGGGATTAGTGTACGTCAAATATCATCCCAATACCCGTGTGGGATTTCAAGCAATCAAACACAGATTTTTATTTGTGCAGTTGGGCGATGTGTAAAATTTATCGTCCCATCAATGTCCTTCAAATAGGTGTACATAAACAAACCGTCCGGTTTGTAAATGAATATTTATTTATTCACATTCACGTTAAAAATTATATTTTTAAAGATCAAACTATTTTATTCAACCTATGAATATTCTATTCGGTTTATTTATTAAATAAAATGTTATCTTTATTTTTCAAACTTATTTTTAGAAAATTTCGGCGGCATAACGGCACGATACTAGAAACGGGACAAGGCCTAGCCTTATCCCCGGTCTAGTGAAGGCCCACGTCATTCACACATCAATCAAATCAATTTCATTTCACCAAACAATACAATTCAAACCAAATAATCTAACCAACTACACAACCAAACAATTAAACAAACAAGCCATCCATGGTCTGTGGATGACGGGTGTCGGGTGCTGCTAAGCACCGTCTACATCCTAGTATATATATAACTAGAAAAAGAAATTGAAGAGTGAGAAGTTCTCACCGATAGCTATCCAATACCACGACTCTTCATTTATAGAAATCTTCATCGTTCTCGCCTTTTTGTCATCTTCGTTGCCCGTAGCCACTACATATATAAAAACCGAATTTTTACTTCGCTATTCAATATATAAAAATCGAATTTTTACTATGCTATTCAATATATAAAAATCGAATTTTTACTATCACGCTATATGGATAAAAATTCTATTTTTACATTGCTACTATATAGATAAAAATTATATTTTTACCTCGCTATTCTCTATATAAAGATTTCGCCCTTTCAAATATATCATTATAAAAATCACATTTTTATTTTTCTACACATATAAAGATGATATTTCTAATATTCCTATCATGTAAAAATTATATTTTTAATTCTCTGCCTAAACAAAAATCATATTTTTACATCTTCTACTTAATAAAGATTATATTTTTAATACTTTAAAAAAATATAAAAATCATATTTTCAGTACCTGTACCATATAAAAATAGTATTTTTCACCAACCTAGAACGTAAAAGAAATCCTTTTTATAACTAATTATATTAAATAAATAAGCTAAACAAATATATAAACAAAATAGATAGGGACTTACAGTTCATCTTGAAAAGGGGCGAAAGGGGGTCGGGATTGCGTCGGTCAGGGGATGGAGGAGGGGGCGGTTCGAGTTCAGGGGGGCTGCTTCAAATCGGCGGAGGGGGGGGGTATCGCGTCGGCGGCGGCGCCTAGGGGGAGAGGTGGCGGCGTGCGACGATGGCAGCGGAGGAGGACCGAGCGCGATCGATTTGGGGTTTTTTTTTCTTTTTTTTCTATTGAACGAGAGAGAAGTGAGGGAGAGAGAGATAGGGAATATATATTTAATTATATTATTATTTTAATCCAGAAAAGTTGACTTTTACATTCGACCTCTAAATGAGGCCCACCGCCTGTCGTCCATAGCGTTTCACCCCCATTCCGAACACAATGGGATATGTATCGTAGGCTGATTCGATAGTTACAATCAGTTTCCACCAAAATCAACATATAACTCTATATATTGAATTTGAACGCGCATTTCAATTCACCGGGGTCACATACTAACTAGAAAAATTCCTAAAAAATATTTTCTAGCTTCGTATTGACGATACGGTCCTAACAAAACTAGTTTCGTCGAATTCTGAGGCCGTTGGAAAAATGGCCAATTTCCAGTCGATTAAAATCAACTGAAAATGGTCAAACGCGTTTTCCTTTGCCACGCTCACATATTGATTCGAAAAATTATGAAATTTGGAATCTAGAAATAACTTGACATCACAGACCCAACAAAAGTGGTTTCGTCGAAATCCGAGGTCGTTTGCAAAATGTCTATTTTTAAGGGCCTGAATTCCATAGCGACTATTCAGAATTTTCAACTGGACATATCTTTTGATTCCCGCTATGAAATCTCAATTTTTCGGATTCGTTGGAAAGATATTCTCAATTAGATCCTATTATTTTTGGTTTTACTAAAATCCGGTTTGTTTTGCACCCAGTACATTCAATCGAAGTTTGAAATCGAATTATCGAACTACCGCGCCATTTTCAATTCTATTTATAATTATATATAATTATTTATATTCTAACAATGAGGTATATAATATATACGTTCGAATTCTATTCAAAATAAATTTCTCGTCGATATTATTTAAAATAATCTATTTTAAATATTCAAAATTCGCTAAAATTGCCAAAATAAAATTTTTAAACTGGCTCAGAATTTCGGGTTGTTACTACGATGTTATCGGTAAATTCAATTACCATTTCACGTTCAAATCTAATTAAAGATTTCGCTATTGCCTGGAGCAAAACTGGTGATACTCCATTCTCGATCATTTCAATCTAATTAAAGATTCATTAAAACTCCACTTGGTTTTAATCTTCCCAAAAATCACTATCAATGATTATTTAACTTGGTAAATCATATCCTGTCTTTAACTGGGTTAAAGAACCAATGTCATTTAAAACACGGTTTGTGATAAACCCAAAATCACATTATATTCCATCAGCCTTTGACAGTAAATTAGCAAGTGAACAATTCCCTAAGTAGTAACCCCGAAGGCCAAAACCAACATCAAATCAATGCACAAGAAACCATTCAACTTAACTAATCTCCAGTTAGTTTCTGATTTTCTTAACTCCGTTCGGCCTAAGAACGGTATTATTAAAGATACCATTCACGACAACCCAAAATCACATTCTATATTAAATACAAGGCTCTGAATAGAAAATATATCGGCTTATATTCAATATCAAATTCTACGACCAACAAATATCGTATTTGAAATAACGATAAAAATATATCTTTCAAATCTCCATAACAATATCTGTATAATCATGAAATCCAACATCGAAATATTCCAAAGACAATTTCGATTCAAATCCATTCCAATTCAATTGTTGGAAATTCTCGTTACTTTTAAAACCCTTTCAAATCCAATTTATTTATTTCAAATATAAATGGATTATAATTCTAGTTAAACTAGTTCATTTAGATGAAAATCTATTTTTATCTTTTCAAATATGGAGTTTTTCATCATAATTCTTTCCAAAACATTTCTTATGATTTTACACTAATTATTACTATTTTTAATAATTTTATCAAGGCCCGTACAGTCGATTTCCATCAACGGCCATCGAACTGCACTTACAACGACCTTTTCCAAATTTTATTTGGACATAATTCCAAATCCAACTGTTAGATTTCAAATCTCTAATATTCGTTAGAAAGCTTATTTCGATACGAACCCAACCGTTCTGGTCTTAGGAGAATCCGACGGTCGGATCTACCGTAATGTCCATTCGAAGTCAATGGTTGAAATTCGCGAACTACCGCTGCGCGGCGCGTTCTATTCAGGCCATTATATATATTGTATATTATATATATTTCGTTGATATCCTTTCAAAACATATTTTATAAACCGTTTTAAATCCGTTTTCAAAACGATTTCAACTTCATATTCAATTTCTAATCAAAATTGAATATTCTATATCATTAATCTCTAAATGATAATATTTTCAAAACGTTATATTTTGAAATCACTTCCTTTTCTATATTCATTATAAAAATGAATAAAATCGATATACTTATCGTTCGCGTCAAAATGACGCATATCTAATCAACACGACTTTTATTCAACACATGAATGTTTATTCTATTCAACACATTAATATTTATTTTATTCAACACATGAATATTTATTCTATTCAACACATGAATATTTATTTTATTCAACACATAAATTTTCTTTCTATTCAACACATGAATATTTATTTTATTCAACACATAAATTTTCTTTCTATTCAACACATGAATTTTTATTCTATTCAACACATGAATTTTCTTTTATAATATTCCTTATTTTCCCAATTGGAATGAGGCCCAATCAATTACCATATAATGTTAATTATAAGGATTTCCTACAACACGTGTATATAATAGCAACGATAAATCATCAACCATCATCCAGAGTGCACCACACAACTGCATAAACATTAAATATAAATTATTAATGCTTACACAATCTGTTAACCCATCGATTGACATACAACTAAACAATCGGGATTAGTGTACGTCAAATATCATCCCAATACCCATATGGGGTTTCAAATCAACAAACACAGATTTTTATTTGTGCAATTGGGCGATGTGTAAAATTTATCGTCCCAATCAATATCAGTCAAATGGGTGTACATAAACAAATTGTCCGATTTGTTTATAAATATTTATTTCATATACACATTAAAAATCATACTTTTAACTATATAATATTTTATTCATTCCATTTCACACAATCAACTTTCACAACACATCAATTAAACAAACAAGTCATCCATGGTCTGTGGACAATGGGTGTCGGATGCTGCTAAGCACCGTCTGCATCCTAATATATATTTCAACAAGAAAATAAATAAAAGTGAAGAGTTCCCACCGAGAAGCTAAACCAAACGCCGCGATTCTTCATATGTAGAAAATCTTTGCTGTGCTCGTCCTTTGCCACTTTCATCTACTGTATCCACTACATATATAAAAATCGCATTTTTATATTGTCGTCATGTATATAAAAATCACATTTTTATATTGTTGTCATGTATATAAAAATCACATTTTTATATTGTTGTCATATATATAAAAATCACATTTTTATACTGCTACTATATAGATAAAAATTCTATTTTTATACCGCTACATATATTATAAAGATCACATTTTCCTTCTTGTACTGTTCATATAAAAATCACATTTTTATTCTTCTCACTATATAAAAATTATATTTTTTATTCATTTCTTATATAAAAATCATATTTTTATTATCTCACATATATAAAAATCATATTTTTATTCTTTCTATAATATAAAAATCATACTCTTTTCAAAGACAAATATAAAAATTGTATCTTTTCACAATTAAAAATCTTTCATGTTATAAAAATCATATTTTTATTTAATCAAAAATCAAATCCTTTTAACTATAAAAATCAAACCTTTGTTCTAGTTAGTCATATGTGAAAATCAAAACCTTATCATGATGTTTACGCCATAAAAACCGCATTTTTATTTCTGTAACACACTAAAAAAAAATCGCATTTTTCTTCCTATGAACACACTATAAAAATCTTATCTTTCTTTACTAAACTAAAAATCTTATATTTTGTATACTAAAAATCGTATATTTTTCTATACTAAAAAAATTAGATTTTATAAGGGATTAAGACAAATAAAATAGAGCAAAAACTCACCGTTAGTAGATCATAGGAGGGGTGGACGTCGTTGGTGGCCGACGTGGTGACCGGAGGTGGTGGAATAGGGGTGGCGGCGCTGCATTGGGTCCTGGAGATTTGATTTAGGGGTTAGGGCTTAGGGCGTTCGCTGTGGCTTTAGTGGTTTTGGGGGAGTCCACAGTGGAGAGAAGAGGAGCCAGAGGAGAGAGGGAGAGCGCCTTTGGCGACGACAACGGGTGGAACACGAGGGGGGGTGCGGTGATTGATCGACGGGGGAGCGAAGGGCTTGAAGCGTTATCGCGGTTTAAATTTATTTTTTATTTTTTTCTGTTATGAGCGTTGACTAGCAGAGGGAAGAGAGGGTGAAGGGTATCTTATATAATTTATTTAATTAATTTAATTTAGTCCCCAAAAAGTAACTTTTAATTTCGACCTCCAAATAAGACCCACCGACTGTCGTCTATAACTAATTACCCCCATTCCGAGCACAATGGGATATGTATCGTAAGCCAATTTGACCGTTACGATCAGTTTCCGTTAAAATTAAAATATAAATCAATATATTGAATTTGAACGCACATTTTAATTTACTGGGGACACATACGGACCACAAAAAACAACAAAATTATTTCCAGCTTCGTATTGTAACGACCAGGAAAATCTGAACCAATTTAAAATTTTTAAATTGGCTAAAATAATGGATTTTAAATATTTAAAATAAATATTTTAAATAATAGCAATGAAAAGTGAGTTTGAATCGACGTTTGAAAATGAATATAATTAATTCTAAGTATAAACAAGGCCTGAAATGGCGCGGTAGTTTCAAAATTTGAATTCAAACTTTGTCTGACTGTACCGGGTGCAAAACAAAACGGATTTGAGTGAAACAAAAAATATTTAAATATGTTAGTGAATACCTTTCTAACGAATCTGAAAAATTGAAGTTTCATAGCGGGATGCAAAAGTTATGGCCAAATGAATTTTCTGAAAGGTCGCTATGGAATTTATATAGCCCGTGAAATTGGCCATTTTGCATACGACCTCGGAATTCGACGAAACTGCTTTTGTTGGATCCGGGATGTGAAGTTATTGCTACGTTTCAAATTTCATAATTTTTGAAGCTGATATATGAGCGTGGCAAAGGAAAGTGTGTTTTGGTCAATTACAGTTAAATTGGATCGACTAGAAATGGGCCATTTTTCGAACGGTCTCAGAATTGGACGAAACTAGTTTTGTTGGGACCGTATCGTCAAAACATAGCTAGATTTATTTTTCGGGAATTTTTAGAATCAGTTTGTAGCCCTGGCAAATTGAAATGTACGTTCAAATTAAATATTGAATGTTATATATTTTAAATTGAAGGAAAACTGATTGAAACAGTCGAATGGGCCTACGAAACATATCCCATTGTGTTCGGAATGGGGGTAAAATGCTAGGGACGACAGTCGTTGGGTTTGGATTGGAGTTCGTGTGCGAAAATCCTATTTTTCGAATTAATATAAATATGTACCAATCAGAATTTTTCTTCATAAATTAAAAAAATAAAAAAAGGTATTCTCTCCCCGCTACTCAGATCGAAGGCGGAAAAGCCTTCCAACCTTCCAGCTCCGATTCCGACTGCCACGTTCGTCAAAACCCCTAGCCCTTTTGCAACTTTTTGAAGATCTCCTCCTCCTCTTTGAATCCATGTAAGCTTCGCCCTCCACCATCAAGTATTTCGCCAGATCCAGCCTCTCAAAGATCGTGACTGTGAACCACCGCCAGGTTCGCCAAAGGCCACCGAGTGGGACCCCCTTACCTCGTTTTGCGCGCCTCTCCAAGCGCTGCGACGTGGTGTTGGCCGATCTCCATATCGCTACACGGATTGGAAGTAAAGGCTAAACCTAGTTTTGAGTCAATTAGACAGGTAATGGCCTGGGGTTTTTAATTAAGGCCATAACACTTTTAAGTGTTTCTAATCATGATTTTCGATTAAAAATCATATCTTTTTGCTACGTTAACGAAATTTGATGAAACAGGAGACATTGGGACCGTGAGGACTTCTTCTACATTTTAGAAGAGACCGCATATTTTTCTGAGCCTTCTGCTATTTTTGGTGCAGTGGAACCCAATGTGAGATTTCTAATTTATAAACGATATGGAAAACGACGATGTATAAATTATATAGTCGATGTATGAGTTATATAAGCGTTGTACACCTCTTGTATAAGCGTTGTATAAGTTGTACGTTCGATGTATAAGTTGCATATGCATTGTAAAAATTATATATGTGTTGAAATAGAAGTGAAATGCTATATATATATATATATATATATGTATGTATACGCCCCTCGTCCACAAACCATGGACGATATTTACTTGTTGTGATTAGTGTGAAAATTGATTGATAGCGAATGGTTGATTGGAATTGTTTGTGGTTGAAATTGATTGATTGTGGTTGAAAAATACCCGTTTGTGGTTGAGAAATATTTGGTTGAAACCACATAGGATTAGTTTCTGGAAATGAAAAAAATATACATGCCGCCTGCGTGCGAACTAGATGCATGATTCCCCATTGTCAAAAACTGCGAGGTTTTAAGGTAGAGCGAGGAGCCATACTAGGGACGGTCCCGGTTTTAACTACCCTGCTGTTATGCTGCCGAAATTTTGAATAATATTCATGTGTTAGAATTATTTTCATTTGTTGAAACTATATTTATTCGTTGAATAGGAAGCCTTCATGTATTGAGACGATATTCATTCATTGGATTGAATTTCATGTGTTGAATGGTATTCGTGTTTTAAATATAAAAATCACATTTTTATGTATATATATAAACTATAGAAAACCTTCATGTGTTGAATCGATATTCATTCGTTGAATTGAAATTCATGTGTTGAATGGCATTCGTGTTTTAAATATAAAAATCACCTTTTTATCGATATATACAAACTATAGAAAACCTTCATGTGTTGAATCGATATTCATTCGTTGAATTGAAATTCATGTGTTGAATGGTATTCGTGTTTTAAATATAAAAATCACCTTTTTATCTATTTATATAAACTATAGAAAACCTTCATGTGTTGAATCGAAATTCAACCATTGAATTGAAATTCATGTGTTGAATGGTATTCATATTTTGAAAGAAATTGTTTTATAATAAAAATCCCGTTTTTAACAACAATATGAAATGTATAAAATCATCTTGTTTTGAAATAAATTGTTTTATAATAAAAATCCTATTTTTATCACCTATATTAACTATACAAAATAATAGTGTTTTGAAATGAATTGTTTTACAATAAAAATCACATTTTTATTATATAAATGAATTGTTAAAAATAGTGAAGTGTTGAAATAGAAGACAGTTAGATAAAAATATCATTTTTATCAAATGTATGAAAAGAATATAGTTTTGAAATCGAAGAATCGATATATATATATATATATATATATATATATATATATATATATATATATATTTGAAATACATCGAATAATGAAGCTGTAGTTCATATTTTGAAACCGTGATTTCAAACGATTAGTGAGGGAGATCCGAACATCGGATTTTCCCAAAACCGCAACCATTGGGTTCGCTTTGGAAATATCTTTCCAACGGCACCAACTTTGTAAAGATCCAACGGTTGGATTGTCTGGAATGTTTAATTCAAATCTAAAGAAAAATAGCGCCAGAATCGATTATATATATATATAATTATATTTAATTGAATAACGACACTGCAGTTCGTATTTTGAAATCGAAATTTCAAACGATTATACCGGGAGATCCGACCGTCGGATTTTCCCGAAACCGGAACCGTTGGATTCGTTTTGAAAAGATCTTTCTAATGATGTAAATTTTATGAAGATCGAACGGTTAGATTTTCATATATGTGTAAATCAAATCTAAAGAAAAACAGCGCCACGGCCGCGTTTTGGCCTGAAGCGTCGTTTTGAATAAATTGGCTATTTTAAAATAAATAAAAATAGCGATAAATCATCATAAAATATTATAAACGATATGGATGTGAAATTTAGAAACTAACTGAAGCTTGGCTAAGTCGAATGGTTTCCTGGGTGTTGATCTGATGTTGGTTTCGACCTTCGGGGTTAATATTTGGGAAATCGTTCTCTTACTGATTGACGGTTAGTGACTAATGAATTGAAATGATGCATAGTAGTGTTTGTGTAGCACTTGTTTATTATATACGCGAGTTTCTCAGAAAGACCGGGTTTATCCCATTCTGAATAACTGAATCAACGAAAAGACATCGAAGATGAAGATGGTGGTCGAAGACCGGAGATCTTCACCTTGTTTGGATGGTAACCGAGGTCCTGATTGGGAGGCATCCCGAAATATGGATAATGAGTGGTGATCGTCTAGACGTACGTGGTGATCGATGGGTTTGCGAGGTATATAGCGCCTCTAGTTTCGTTCAGACCCAGAACGTACTTGCAAATGGACAGTGTGTCTAACATTGGAATTTATTCTGTGTGATTGATATCCATCAGTTGCACGGTGTGAATTGCCTGTGTGGCATGCTAAGATGTAGTGATCAGGGCTTCTTTTGAAAAGCACAGTCTTGTGGTGATGATCAAAGCACCTCATGTGTGGCGTAGCTTTGTGTATAACGTAAAATCGCGAGCCTCACACCCTGGTATGAACCAGAAACGGGAGAGGACATCGGGGAGGGCATGCGTTCTAGTTAAAAGTAACGTCAGTGGTTTTACACGCCCTGACGAGTTTGACTTATGTGGTTGTTGCTATTGCGAGGCGCCTCGGTTATATCGGTCGATCCGGGATCGATGGAGTCACTCGTTGGCTCATTGATGCCCCAAAGGGCGGGGAAGCGCAGTGTTCAGGTATAATAATCCACTTCGGTGGACCGGCCCTGACGATCCAAGGGGCAGTTGCGGCTGTTCCTGAGACACGGGCTAGAGCATCTCGAAGTCGGTAAGGACTATCTTTTGCCTTGGTTCATGACGGAAATCCAATTTCCAAATACGACACCGTGCGGTATTGATTGTATATATATATGGCGACATGATATATGGTACGCATGCCATCTACGATTGATAGTTATGATATGAAATTGTTTTTGAAACATATAAATACTAGTAATAATATCAAATGCTTTTGTTTTATTCGTATCAAGCATATTTTGGCCATTATAATGTAAAACTCTATCCTCCGGTTTGCGTTGCATTGTGTGATGGGAACTGAGTCTTATAATGGCTTCATTTTTATGAAAAGCATTGCGATGTTTAAAAGAAAGATTTGTTTTTAAATCACTGGCTACCCGATGGAGTAAACCCGTTCCACGAAAGTGGCGTGGTCCTGTGATTAGCCATATTTTGAATGTGTTGTGTAGATTTCTCATACCAGTCCCGTGACTGACTCATAGTTTGTTTCACTTTCAAACTCGAGTGCCCCTTTTCTCTACACGGGCAGCCTTGTATTCAGGTTTAGCTGGCTCTTTCAGGATGGCTGGAGCTGAAGATGGATTCTATTATTTATCTCTTTTTATGTTGTTCAACACCTATTGTACATTATGTTTGTTTTCTGCTGTAGACATTTATGTATAGCTGAACTGTATTTATACTAAGTATGATCATGTATACTGTGTAACTCTAATGATTACGTTTATCCAGTATATTCTATTGTTCATTATCTGGTGTATTTATTTATTTCTGTTCTGCTATTATCCGTTTCTGTGTTATATTCCAAGGATTACCCTTGCCACCGTTAGTACGGGGTTTGGGGTCGTCTCACGTATTGACGATACGGTCCTAACAAAACTAATTTCGTCAAATTCCGAGACCGTTTGAAAAATGGCCATTCTTTGGTCAATCAAAATTGACTGAAACTGTCAAAACACGTTTTCCTTCGCTATGCTCACATATTGATTCAGAAAATTATGAATTTTGGAATCTAGTAGTAATTTGCCATCCCTTATCCAACAAAGGTGGTTTCGTTGAAAACGAAGGTCGTTTGCAAAATTTCCATTTTAAAGGGCCAGTAATTCCAAAAAGGACTATTCTAAATTTTCAACTGGGCATAACTTTTTATTAACGCTATGAAAATTCAATTTTTCGGATTCTTTGGTAAGATATTTTCAAATAGATTCTAATATTTTTGGTTTCGCCAAAATCTGGCTTATTTTGAATCCTGTACATTCATTTGTAATTTGAAATCGAATTTTCGAACTACCGCGCCATTTTCAATTCCTTTTATAATTAAAATAAAATATTTATATTCTAACGACGATTCAAATAAATATATACATTCTAATTCTATTCAAAATAAATTTCTCATCGTCGCTATTTAAAATAGTTCATTTTAAATATTCAAAATTCGCTAAAATTGCCAAAATAAAAATTTTAAATTAGCTCGGATTTCCGGGTTATTACATATTATAAGGGAAAACCCTATCCCCCGGCTTGCGTTGCATTGTGTGATAGGACCTGGGTCTTATAATAGCCTCATCTTTTCCAAAAAAGCATTGCGTTGTTTTGTTATATGCACTGGTATTCTGGGGAGAAAACCCTTCCGTGTTATATGGCGTGGTCCCTTGATATATCTGATTTAAAGTAAACTTTTAAATAACTGTTTTAGTTCTCACACCAGTCACATGACTGACCTGGAGTTTATTGTTTTAACCTAAACTCTGGGTGCCCCTATTTTCCATAAGGGCAGCTAGTAGATTTGGTTCTGCAGAATTATATTCATAGGATCCTGGTTTACAGCTGGAATGATATTCGGAAAGCTCTGTATTTGTTTATCTCCTTCAGTTGTGTTTTGAATTATTTTTCCGCTGTAGTAATGTATTTAAATCTCTGATATTTTCTGATGTATAATCTTGTAAAAGAAATAACTTGGTCATACGTAAACGAAATCCAGCGAAACAAGATTCGACAGGATCGTATGGACGGACACTACCCAATGGAACTGACTGGAAGTCAATCGGAGCTCGTTACAATTCATGGCAAAATAAATTGTCCGTCTGAATCAAATCGAGCGATGGTTATCGTTATCAACGATGATCGTCCAATGTGAGTAAATCTCACTAACTCTGAACAGTTTATAATTTCATGTTGTATTTTTAGTACTGTGAAATATTGGCTGATTGACTGTGTGTTGACTGTTTGTTTGAACTGCTAGTCAGTTAGTTGAATTTCTATATTGATTCTGTTTAACAGAATATATCATATGGAACTGAAAGTGATGTTATCTATATTGTTTAACATCTGTAATGCAGGGAAATAGGTTGGAGGAATCCAACTGGATTCCTCAAACACTTATTTTGCTGTGATTCATTTATTGTGATATATGATGTGATATATATAATCGGTTGTCAATTATATGTGTTTGAACAATATTGATCATCGTGATTTGATATGTTGAATACCATAACATACCAAAATGTTGATAAGGGAATATTTTCAAAGTGATATTTGAAAATAAAATATTTATAAATGGAATATTTATAAATAAGAAATATTTATAAATTGGAATATTTATAAATAAGAGATATTTAGAAAAAGGGAAAATGTTATAAAAAGGAAACTGTTATAAGAAGGAAATCATTTTAAAGTGGAGAACCATTACTAAAAGTAAATCTTTAAAATGAATAAATATTGTTAAAAAGGAAATCTTTATAAATAGAATAAAGGAGTTAATCGAATATATAGTTTATTCAAATAGAATAAAGGAGTTACCGAATATTAGTTATTCGAAGAAGAGTTAAATAGAGTTATCGAATATTAGTTATTCGAATAGAGTTAAATGGAAATAAAGGAGTTAATCGAATATATAGTTTATCCAAATAGAATAAAGGAGTTAATCGAATATATAGTTTATTCAAATAGAATAAAGGAGTTAATCGAATATAGTTTATTCGAATAGAATCAATTGAGTTAATCGAATATTAGTAATTCGAATAAAGTAAAAGGAGTTATCGAATATTAGTTATTCGAAAAAGAGTTAAATAGAGTTATCGAATATTAGTTATTCGAATAGAGTTAAATGGAATTAGAGCTCGAATATAGTTTATTCAAATGGAATTAGAGGAGTTAATCGAATATAGATTAATCGAATAGAGTTAGAGGAGTTATCGAATATAGTTTATTCGACAGGAGTTAAGTGAATAGAGTAAATCAAATAGAGTAAATCGAATAGAGTTAAGTGAAAAGAATCAAAGAGAATATAGTTATTCAAAAGAAAGGTTAAGTAACGAAGTTTTTAAAGAAATTTATAGTGAACTTTGCCTATTTCAAGGTCAGAAATGTCGTTCAGTTAAGGTCTGAGAGGTAGTTCTACCCCAACTTGATTGGCTTCGTTTTTAACTAAGGAATAGTTATGGTTCAGCAGTAAAGGAAATGGTTTTAGTATGCATAGCGATGTTTGTTTAAACATCTGTCTATGTCCAATGAAGGAGTTTTGGAAATGTTTTCCAACTAAGAACCAGAAATGTTTTCTAATAAAGAAAACAAGAAATGGGAATGTTTTCCATTGTTAATAACGTATATTTTCCAAATTTAGAAAACAAAAAATATTGAATATAGGGAAACAGGAGATAAGGAAATTAATGAAATAAAGAGATAAATGTTGAATGATGTTTGATCGATATAAATTTCCATTTGGAAATAATATCATTGTATGCACACCTGTTTTTCTTCGATAGTTAAATCACAGACTTTCGAAGTTTTGACCATTTTAACGTTGTTAATATGGAGAGACTGGTTGGATTATTATCCAAAGAACCACTCTTTATTGGCATAAGCGTTGCGAATCATATATGCCAAAGGAAATTGAAGACGGAGTTATGCAAGGGCTATCCTGTTTACAGAATAGTGCCTTCGATTCATCCTGTTCTTGGATGACTTGTATGGACGGATGTCTGACAGAGTATTTCCAGACGATCACGTATATTGATTTCTCCAACCATACCAAGAGTGGAAGCGGAGAAGGAAACTTCTTTTAGCTAACACATATTGTAATAACCCGGAAATTCTGAGCCAGTTTAAAATTTTTATTTTGGCAATTTTAACGAATTTTGAATATTTAAAATGAATTATTTTAAATAATATCGACGAGAAATTTATTTTGAATGGAATTCGACGTATATATTATATACGTCGTCGTTAGAATATAAATAATTATATATAATTATAAATAGAATTGAAAATGGCGCGGTAGTTCGATAATTCGATTTCAAACTTCAATTGGATGTACCGGGAGCAAAACAATCCGGATTTTAGTGAAACTGAAAATATTAGAATCTATTCGTGAATATCTTTCCAACGAATTCGAAAAATCGAAATTTCATAGCGGGAATCAAAAGTTATGCCCAGTTAAAAATTCAGAATAGTCGCTATGTAAATTATACATGGCCCAAAAAGTCATATTTTGCATACGGATGAATTTGGACTCGAAACCACTTCCATTGAGTTCAAAATGCCGTTTAGAACTCCGAAAAGTATAAGCTTCGATATATTCCGATATCCGGAATAGTGGCTATGGGCTGGAGTTCGGTTAACAATACATAGCCCTTAAAAAGTGAAATTTTGCATACGAGCTCAGAATTCGACGAGATAAATTTTTATGGATTCATAATGACAAATTATTGTTGAGTTCCAAATGGCGCGCCGAACGGAGTTAGTATGTGGCCGTGCGAGCTGAAACAGTTCAGGGTAAAACGAGCAGTCATTTTACAAAGGAACATTACTGATACGAACTCGGAATTAAATTCTACCTTTTTTTCTAGATTCGTATCATCTAATAATGGTTAAATCCAAGAGGGCTTGATTTTTTGAGTTATCATGTGAGCGTGCGAGAAGTAAAGGTGCGCCAAAATCGCATTTTTAGAGCTTATCTGAGCATTTTTGTGATTTTTGTTGAACGGTCAAACGAACTCGGAATTCGACGAAACTTGTTTCGTTGGACCCGTCTTCACGTCTACTATCTTGTGTCCGAAATCCACGGCCATCGGAGATCGCTAGCGTTCAGGCGATACGCGAGAAACTAGCATATAATCACTTTTCCTCCTTTTCTATTTCATAAATTCACTTTTCCTCCTTCCTCCTTCCTCCACAAAAACTCAAAAATGGCCTCCTCCACCACCACCGCCGCTGCCCCCTCCTCCACCGCTGCCACCACTGGCCGTCGGCCTCCTCCACCCCCCTCCGGCCACCTCCTCCTCTTCCTCTCTCTCCTCTTCTCTCTCTCTTCAATTAGCAAACCCTACACACAAACACCACCACCGCGGCCACTACGGGCCCCACCACCGCCACCCACACCCTCCCCCACGTCCATCACGCCCGCGCCCCCCTCCAGCCCCCTCAATTCCGACCGTGGGCCCCACATGGCCAATATCCCCCTTTTCACCAAAAATCCCGTTTTTGCATAAAAGTCCCTGACCGTTTTTCGTCAATAACTCCCAAACCGTGCGTTTTTAGCCAAAGTTCCACAAAACCAAAATCGTAGAGCACGAAATTCTCTTCGATTTGGCTATATGGAAGTCGTGTTTTGGAGTTCGGAGCTGCCCGGAAAACGCGTTTAAAGTCTGCTGTCCGGAAGCGGCAAAATTCGTGTACTTTCGCGAATTCCGGCGAAATGGCACATTTTCGGCAAGAAGACCACTAGGCAAAAGTTGTTCAGAATGGCGTGCTTGTGCTAGAAAAAAGATGGTATGAAGATTGAAGCTTGTTTGCAAAGTCTGGAGCTCGAACAACAATTCAGCAGTTCAGAAAAGGCGTTAGAGAAAAAAGTGAGTTTTCTCCGCTTTAAAGCTTCTATGATTTTTGACATATGAAGTTAATAAAAATATGATTTTTATGATATAGAGATGATAAAAATATGATTTTTACATTATAGAAGTATTAAAGATTTGATCTTTATTATGTAGAAGAAGCAAAGATGTGATTTTTATATAAGTGGCGATATAAAAATATAATCTTTATCATATGAACACCGTAGTAAAAATAGAATTTTTATCTATATAGTAGTAGTATAAAAATGTGATTTTTATATACATAGCAACAATATAAAAATGTGTGATTTTTATATATGTAGTGGCTACGGGCAACGAAGATTTCTACATAAGAAGAGTCGTGGCGTTTGGTTTAGCTAGTCGGTGAGAACTTCTCACTCAAAATCTCTTTCTCTAGTTATATATATATACTAGGATGCAGACGGTGCTTAGTAGCACCCGACACAATCGTCCACAGACCATGGACTTGTTTGATTGGTTGTGTAGTTGGCTAGTCTAATTGGTTTGAATTGAATTGTTTGGTGAAATGGAATGGATTTGATTGATGTGTGAATGGCGTGGGCCTTCACTAGACCGGGGATAAGGCTAGGCCTCGTCCCGTTTCTAGTATCGTGCCGTTATGCCGCCGAAATTTTCTAAAATATGTTAGAAAAATAAAAATATCATTTTTATTGTGTAAATGAACTGAATAGAAATTCAAGTGTTGAAATAAATATTTTTGACGTTAAAAATATAATTTTTAATGTGAATGTGAATAAATAAATATTCATTTACAAACCGGACGGTTTGTTTATGTACACCTATTTGACTGATATTGATTGAGATGATAAATTTTACACATCGCCCAACTGCACAAATAAAATCTGTGTTTGATTGTTTGAAACCCCACACGGGTGTTGGGATGAAATTTGAAGTTCACTCATCCTGACTGATTAAATATGTTGATCGATTGATTGACAGGCTGTTATAAGCGTAAGATATCTATATTTGATGCTTATACAGTGTAGTGCACTTTGGTTGATGGTTGATTATTTTTCAATGCTATTATATACATGTGTTGTATGGAATCCATATAATTAACATTATATGGTGATTGATTGGGCCTCATTTCAAATCGGGAAAAAAGGAATATTATAAAAGAAAATTCATGTGTTGAATATAAAAATAGTCATGTGTTGATGATGTTCATGTGTTGAGTGAAATATTTTATACAATGAAATTTACATCTTTATCATATTTAAAATTAGTACTACTTCCCAGTAGAAGTCTAATTAAAAATCAAACGATAGATACCATAGTTTTATAAAATATTTTACATAACAAAAATAGTGATGTGTTGACAGTACTCATGTGTTGAGATTAGTCAGGTGTTGGAAGAAATATAGATTCATGTGTTGAATGGAATAAATATTCATTTGTTGAATAGAATAACGGATTTATTGAAAAATATAAAGCCGTGTTGATTAGAGTTGCGCTATTTTGACGTGAACGATATTTATATCGATTATATTCATTTTAATAATGAATATAGAAAAGAAGTGATTTCAAAATATAATGTTTTGAAAATATTATCATTTATATAGTAATGATATAAAATATTCAGTTTTGATTAGAAATTGAAATAGCATTGAAATGGTTTTGAAACGAAGTTAAAACGATTTATAAAATACGTTTTAAAAGGAAATTGACAAAATATATATAATATATAATATATATATATTATATATATAATGGCCTGAATAGAACGCGCCGCTCCGCGGTAGTTCGTAAATTTCGACCATTGACTTCGAATTGACGTTGCGGGAGATCCGACTGTCGGTTCTCCTAAAACCGGAACCGTTGGGTTCGTATCGAAAAAAGCTTTCCAATGAATATTAGAAATCTGAAATATAACGGTTGGATTTGGAATTATGTCCAAATCAAATTTGAAAAAGGTCGATGTAAGTGCAGTCCGATGGCCGTTGTTGGAAATCGACTGTACGGGCCTTGATAAAATTATTAAAAATATTAATAATTTGTGTAAAATCATAATATGTGAATTGGAAAGAACTGGGATGAAGAATTCCACATTTGAAATGATAAAAATAGATTTTTGTCGAAATGAACTAGTTTTGAACTAGAATTAAAAATCAATTTATTTGTGAAATAAATAAATTGAATTTGAAAGTGATTTTAAAAATAATCAATATTCCCAATACGTGGATTGGACTGGAGTTGAATCGAAATTATCTTCGGGATATTTCGATGTTGGATTTCGTGACTATACAGATATTGTTATGGGAATTTGAAAGATATATTTTATATCGTTATTGCCAATACGATATATGTTGGTTTCAGAATTTGATATTGAATATAAGCCGATATATTTTCTATTCAGAGCCTTGTATTTAATATCAAATGTGATTTGGGTTTGTCGTGAATCGTGTTTTAGAAGACATTGGTTCTTTAACCCAGTTAAAGACATAATATTGATTTTTGAGAAGATTAAAACTAAATGGAGTTTTAATGAATCTTTAATTAGATTAAAAAGTGAATTGATAATTTAAATTATCAAATCTGAAAAGTGATCGAGAGTGGAGTATCACCAGTTTTGCTCCAAAGCGATAGTTAAATCTTTAATTAGATTTGAACGTGAAATGGTAATTAATTTTACCGATAACACCGTGGTGTTAGATATGGAGTATCACCAGTTTTGCTCCATGGGATATATAGGTTGGGATTGGGAAATAAAACAAATAATTACTTCGGTGTGGTTCGCTAATCCCGACTAGTTTGAAATGATATCCAAAGGAAGATTATAGGATAAATTTAGAAGAATTTATCTTGGATAAAATTAATGGGAACATTTCCCTAAGAATGTGATTTTGTGAATAAAAGAATATTCTGAATTGGAATGAGGCGTTCGTTGTGTTTGTGTAACATTTTTTTATCATATACGTGGGTTATTCAGGAAGGCCGGGTTATACCCATTCTGAATAACCGATTCGACGAGATGTCGATGATGAAGACGGTGGTTGAAGACCGGAAGTCTTCACATCGTTTGGGTGATTACTGATGATCTTGATTGGGCTGTACACCCAGGATGAGAGAATCCGTTGGTGATCGTCCAGACGTACCTGGAGATGGATGGATATGCGAGGAAAGTGCCTCCGGTTTCGTTCAGACCCAGAACGAACTTGTAAATGGATTGTGTGTCTGACACTGGATTTTATTCTGTGTTGATTGATCTCTATTAAATATACATCTGTTTGGCGGCGGAGTATTTATTCTCTTGCTTAACGCCCTTCTCTGAGACGTACGAGCTCAGAGGTTGTATATCGATGGACATCAGTCGCATGGAGTGAATTGCTAATGTGGCATGCGTAAGTGGCAATTGATCAAGGCTTCTGTTGAAAAGCAAAGTCTTGTGGTTGATGATCAAAGCACGGCCTGTGTGGCGTAGCTTTGTGTATAACGTGAATTCGCGAGCCTTACACCTCGGTATGAGTCAAAAACGGGAGACGGACCGCTGGGAGAGCACGACGTTTCTTTCTAGCTAGGGTGGTGTCAGTGACCTACCAGCCCTGACATTTATATACTTTTCACCTGTGTGGTTGTTGGATATGAGGTGCCTCGGATATAGGTCTGTAAGGACCGGGAAACGTGTGTTCAGGAATAACTAATCCTCAAAAGTAAGAGAGGACCGGCCCAGCCGATTCCAAGGATCAAAGTGGGGTCCTGAGGCATTTGCTAGAGTGTCTCGAACGCGGAGAGGAGCTTGCCCCTTGCCTCAACTCATGACGGAAATCCAATTTCCAATACATGTATTGCGGTTTTAATTGTAGAACTAGTATGGCGACATGATAGATGGTACCCATGCCGCCTATGATTGATATTTATGATTTGAATTGTTTTGACACTATACACTTATTATAGTATCAAATAATGTGTTTTAAACGTATCAAGCATGCTTTGGCTGTTATAAGGGAAAACCCTATCCTCCGGCTTGCGTTGCATTGTGTGATGGGACCTGGGTCTTATAACAGCTTCATTTTTCTTTATTTAGCATTGCGCTGTTTGTTCTATGCACTGGTATTCTTGGGAGGAAACCCGTTCCGTGTTATACGGCGTGGTCCCTTGATTTACCTAACTTTAAAACCAATATTAATAACTGTTTTAGTTCTCACACCAGTCACATGACTGACCTGGAGTTTATTGTTTTAACCTAAACTCTGGGTGCCCCTATTTTCCGCACGGGCAGCTAGTAGTTTTGGTTTTGCAGATTTATATTCACAGGGTCCTGATTTACAGCTGGAACGATGCTCGGAAAGCTCTGTATCCGTGTATCACTTCTAGTTGTGCCTTTGTATATTTTCCCGCTGCTATGTAATTTAATGTTATCTCTGATATTTATCGAATGTAATTTATTCATTTATACTCTGTATATTCTTGTATCTGATGGAATTGTTGTAATAACAATGAAATGTTCTTCCGTCTGCGTTCTATTTTGTCTTGTTCTCAAAGTATTCGTGCTTTCCTTCGCGGGGAAGTTACGGGTTCTTACAGTTGGTATCAGAGCTCTGGTTTACAGAGCTCGAGAACAAGACACATTAGAACCATACGAAAGAATTCATCAGATATTGGATTAGTAATATCCAATTAGAAGGACTCGTTAGAGATAGGATCAGTAGTATCCTAGAATGAGTGTGAAGAGTATATTTTTCAAATGAAAGCAATTTTGTTTTGAAAATTTAAATCTCTTTATACGTATTTGAATATTTATTTATTTTGAATATGGACAATCGAGTATATAAAGATTTTGCATATACGCGTCATGAACGTATATTCGAAGTTTTAATATACTGGATAGATATGGAATCACATTCTAGACACCCGGAGATGGTTCTGATGATTGATATATCATCATCAGAATTTGTGTTCGTGTTTTGAAGGTGTGATATCTATATATTTCCATCGGACTGGTGTGAGAACCAAAACTAATATAGTTAGTACACATTGTTGTGAATTGGCATCAAAAACATGATTTTCTTTATATGTAGTAAAGTTATGAATTTGGAACTTTAATCCACTAATTGATTGATGTTTGTGTTGTTTGTTCATTTGTTTGATAATTTTGAACCATATATGCCTAATTGAACCGAATATAGAATTGTATCAAAAATTGGTTGCTTTTGCTTGCATATGCATATACTTACATTGAACATGTCATAGCAAGGAGGCTAGAGCCAGAGAATAAAATTTGTTTGCCCGAAATTTAGGTACATGTTTACTACATAATTTACTGTTTTGTTTGGGTGATGATGATTTTATGAGCCTATTGGCTAGCCGCTTGGCTTTTTCTTTTTCTTTTTGAGATTAGAAGGACCGGGGAAGCTATTTGAAATTCCCCGATGCTCCCGGTGCAGGGGAGGTTATGGCGAAATTTTTTGAAAATTTAGGGTGTTAGCCAAATTTTTGAAGAATTTGAAAATTCTCAGAAACTGAAAAGTTGGAGAATGAAAGCCGGATCGAACGTAGAGTTGATTAATCAAACCACTTTCGACTTTGTTCCTTTTCGGGGACGAAAAGTTTTAAGTGGGGGAGATTGTAATAACCCGGAAATTCTGAGCCAGTTTAAAATTTTTATTTTGGCAATTTTAACGAATTTTGAATATTTAAAATGAATTATTTTAAATAATATCGACGAGAAATTTATTTTGAATGGAATTCGACGTATATATTATATACGTCGTCGTTAGAATATAAATAATTATATATAATTATAAATAGAATTGAAAATGGCGCGGTAGTTCGATAATTCGATTTCAAACTTCAATTGGATGTACCGGGAGCAAAACAATCCGGATTTTAGTGAAATTGAAAATATTAGAATCTATTCGTGAATATCTTTCCAACGAATTCGAAAAATCGAAATTTCATAGCGGGAATCAAAAGTTATGCCCAGTTAAAAATTCAGAATAGTCGCTATGTAAATTATACATGGCCCAAAAAGTCATATTTTGCATACTGATGAATTTGGACTCGAAACCACTTCCATTGAGTTCAAAATGCCGTTTAGAACTCCGAAAAGTATAAGCTTCGATATATTCCGATATCCGGAATAGTGGCTATGGGCTGGAGTTGTTCGGTTAACAATACATAGCCCTTAAAAAGTGAAATTTTGCATACGAGCTCAGAATTCGACGAGATAAATTTTTATGGATTCATAATGACAAATTATTGTTGAGTTCCAAATGGCGCGCCGAACGGAGTTAGTATGTGGCCGTGCGAGCTGAAACAGTTCAGGGTAAAACGAGCAGTCATTTTACAAAGGAACATTACTGATACGAACTCGGAATTCAATTCTACCTTTTTTTCTAGATTCGTATCATCTAATAATGGTTAAATCCAAGAGGGCTTGATTTTTTGAGTTATCATGTGAGCGTGCGAGAAGTAAAGGTGCGCCAAAATCGCATTTTTAGAGCTTATCTGAGCATTTTTGTGATTTTTGTTGAATGGTCAAACGAACTCGGAATTCGACGAAACTTGTTTCGTTGGACTCGTCTTCACGTCTACTATCTTGTGTCCGAAATCCGCGGCCATCGGAGATCGCTAGCGTTCAGGCGATACGCGAGAAACTAGCATATAATCACTTTTCCTCCTTTTCTATTTCATAAATTCATTTTTCCTCCTCCTCCACAAAAACTCAAAAATGGCCTCCTCCACCACCACCGCTGCCACCACTGGCCGTCGGCCTCCTCCACCCCCCTCCGGCCACCTCCTCCTCTTCCTCTCTCTCCTCTTCTCTCTCTCTTCAATTAGCAAACCCTACACCCAAACACCACCACCGCGGCCACTACGGGCCCCACCACCGCCACCCACACCCTCCCCGACGTCCATCAGGCCCGCGCCCCCCTCCAGCCCCCTCAATTCCGACCGTGGGCCCCACATGGCCAATATCCTCCTTTTCACCAAAAATCCCGTTTTTGCATAAAAGTCCCTGACCGTTTTTCGTCAATAACTCCCAAACCGTGCGTTTTTAGCCAAAGTCCCTCAAGACCAAAGTC
Organism: Allium sativum; assembly: GCA_030737875.1. Lineage (NCBI taxonomy): Eukaryota > Viridiplantae > Streptophyta > Magnoliopsida > Asparagales > Amaryllidaceae > Allium > Allium sativum. The sequence goes on from CM060925.1 coordinate 278,655,383, forward strand.
GTAGAGCACGAAATTCTCTTCGATTTGGCTATATGGAAGTCGTGTTTTGGAGTTCGGAACTGCCCGGAAAACGCATTTAAAGTCTGCTGTCCGGAAGCGGCAAAATTCGTGTACTTTCGCGAATTCCGGCGAAATGGCACATTTTCGGCAAGAAGACCACTAGGCAAAAGTTGTTTAGAATGGCGTGCTTGTGCTAGAAAAAAAGATGGTGTGAAGATTGAAGCTTGTTTGCAAAGTCTGGAGCTCGAACAACAATTCAGCAGTTCAGAAAAGGCGTTAGAGAAAAAAAGTGAGTTTTCTCCGCTTTAAAGCTTCTATGATTTTTGACATATGAAGTTAATAAAAATATGATTTTTATGATATAGAGATGATAAAAATATGATTTTTACATTATAGAAGTATTAAAGATTTGATCTTTATTATGTAGAAGAAGCAAAGATGTGATTTTTATATAAGTGGCGATATAAAAATATAATCTTTATCATATGAACACCGTAGTAAAAATAGAATTTTTATCTATATAGTAGTAGTATAAAAATGTGATTTTTATATACATAGCAACAATATAAAAATGTGTGATTTTTATATATGTAGTGGCTACGGGCAACGAAGATTTCTACATAAGAAGAGTCGTGGCGTTTGGTTTAGCTAGTCGGTGAGAACTTCTCACCTAAAATCTCTTTCTCTAGTTATATATATATACTAGGATGCAGACGGTGCTTAGTAGCACCCGACACAATCGTTCACAAACCATGGACTTGTTTGATTGGTTGTGTAGTTGGCTAGTCTAATTGGTTTGAATTGAATTGTTTGGTGAAATGGAATGGATTTGATTGATGTGTGAATGGCGTGGGCCTTCACTAGACAGGGGATAAGGCTAGGCCTCGTCCCGTTTCTAGTATCGTGCCGTTATGCCGCCGAAATTTTCTAAAATATGTTAGAAAAATAAAAATATCATTTTTATCGTGTAAATGAACTGAATAGAAATTCAAGTGTTGAAATAAATATTTTTGACGTTAAAAATATAATTTTTAACGTGAATGTGAATAAATAAATATTCATTTACAAACCGGACGGTTTGTTTATGTACACCTATTTGACTGATATTGATTGGGATGATAAATTTTACACATCGCCCAACTGCACAAATAAAATCTGTGTTTGATTGTTTGAAACCCCACACGGGTGTTGGGATGAAATTTGAAGTTCACTCATCCTGATTGATTAAATATGTCGATCGATTGATTGACAGGCTGTTATAAGCGTAAGATATCTATATTTGATGCTTATACAGTGTAGTGCACTTTGGTTGATGGTTGATTATTTTTCAATGCTATTATATACATGTGTTGTATGGAATCCATATAATTAACATTATATGGTGATTGATTGGGCCTCATTTCAAATCGGGAAAAAAGGAATATTATAAAAGAAAATTCATGTGTTGAATATAAAAATAGTCATGTGTTGATGATGTTCATGTGTTGAGTGAAATATTTTATACAATGAAATTTACATCTTTATCATATTTAAAATTAGTAATACTTCCCAGTAGAAGTCTAATTAAAAATCAAACGATAGATACCATAGTTTTATAAAATATTTTACATAACAAAAATAGTGATGTGTTGACAGTACTCATGTGTTGAGATTAGTCAGGTGTTGGAAGAAATATAGATTCATGTGTTGAATGGAATAAATATTCATTTGTTGAATAGAATAACGGATTTATTGAAAAATATAAAGCCGTGTTGATTAGAGTTGCGCTATTTTGACGTGAACGATATTTATATCGATTATATTCATTTTTATAATGAATATAGAAAAGAAGTGATTTCAAAATATAACGTTTTGAAAATATTATCATTTATATAGTAATGATATAAAATATTCATTTTTGATTAGAAATTGAAATAGCGTTGAAATGGTTTTGAAACGAAGTTAAAACGATTTATAAAATACGTTTTAAAAGGAAATTGATGAAATATATATAATATATAATATATATATATTATATATATAATGGCCTGAATAGAACGCGCCGCTCCGCGGCAGTTCGTAAATTTCGACCATTGACTTCGAATTGACGTTGCGGGAGATCCGACCGTCGGATTCTCCTAAAACCGGAACCGTTGGGTTCGTATCGAAAAGAGCTTTCCAATGAATATTAGAAATCTGAAATATAACGGTTGGATTAGGAATTATGTCCAAATCAAATTTGAAAAAGGTCGATGTAAGTGCAGTCCGATGGCCGTTGTTGGAAATCGACTGTACGGGCCTTGATAAAATTATTAAAAATATTAATAATTTGTGTAAAATCATAATATGTGAATTGGAAAGAACTGGGATGAAGAATTCCACATTTGAAATGATAAAAATAGATTTTTGTCGAAATGAACTAGTTTTGAACTAGAATTAAAAATCAATTTATTTGTGAAATAAATAAATTGAATTTGAAAGTGATTTTAAAAATAATCAATATTCCCAATACGTGGATTGGACTGGAGTTGAATCGAAATTATCTTCGGGATATTTCGATGTTGGATTTCGTGACTATACAGATATTGTTATGGGAATTTGAAAGATATATTTTATATCGTTATTGCCAATACGATATATGTTGGTTTCAGAATTTGATATTGAATATAAGCCGATATATTTTCTATTCAGAGCCTTGTATTTAATATCAAATGTGATTTGGGTTTGTCGTGAATCGTGTTTTAGAAGACATTGGTTCTTTAACCCAGTTAAAGACATAATATTGATTTTTGAGAAGATTAAAACTAAATGGAGTTTTAATGAATCTTTAATTAGATTAAAAAGTGAATTGATAATTTAAATTATCAAATCTGAAAAGTGATCGAGAGTGGAGTATCACCAGTTTTGCTCCAAAGCGATAGTTAAATCTTTAATTAGATTTGAACGTGAAATGGTAATTAATTTTACCGATAACACCGTGGTGTTAGATATGGAGTATCACCAGTTTTGCTCCATGGGATATATAGGTTGGGATTGGGAAATAAAACAGATAATTACTTCGGTGTGGTTCGCTAATCCCGACTAGTTTGAAATGATATCCAAAGGAAGATTATAGGATAAATTTAGAAGAATTTATCTTGGATAAAATTAATGGGAACATTTCCCTAAGAATGTGATTTTGTGAATAAAAGAATATTCTGAATTGGAATGAGGCGTTCGTTGTGTTTGTGTAACATTTGTTTATCATATACGTGGGTTATTCAGGAAGGCCGGGTTATACCCATTCTGAATAACCGATTCGACGAGATGTCGAAGATGAAGACGGTGGTTGAAGACCGGAAGTCTTCACATCGTTTGGGTGATTACTGATGATCTTGATTGGGCTGTACACCCAGGATGAGGGAATCCGTTGGTGATCGTCCAGACGTACCTGGAGATGGATGGATATGCGAGGAAAGTGCCTCCGGTTTCGTTCAGACCCAGAACGAACTTGTAAATGGATTGTGTGTCTGACACTGGATTTTATTCTGTGTTGATTGATCTCTATTAAATATACATCTGTTTGGCGGCGGAGTATTTATTCTCTTGCTTAACGCCCTTCTCTGAGACGTACGAGCTCAGAGGTTGTATATCGATGGACATCAGTCGCATGGAGTGAATTGCTAATGTGGCATGCGTAAGTGGCAATTGATCAAGGCTTCTGTTGAAAAGCAAAGTCTTGTGGTTGATGATCAAAGCACGGCCTGTGTGGCGTAGCTTTGTGTATAACGTGAATTCGCGAGCCTCACACCTCGGTATGAGTCAAAAACGGGAGACGGACCGCTGGGAGAGCACGACGTTTCTTTCTAGCTAGGGTGGTGTCAGTGACCTACCAGCCCTGACATTTATATACTTTTCACCTGTGTGGTTGTTGGATATGAGGCGCCTCGGATATAGGTCTGTAAGGACCGGGAAACGTGTGTTCAGGAATAACTAATCCTCAAAAGTAAGAGAGGACCGGCCCAGCCGATTCCAAGGATCAAAGTGGGGTCCTGAGGCATTTGCTAGAGTGTCTCGAACGCGGAGAGGAGCTTGCCCCTTGCCTCAACTCATGACGGAAATCCAATTTCCAATACGTGTATTGCGGTTTTAATTGTAGAACTAGTATGGCGACATGATAAATGGTACCCATGCCGCCTATGATTGATATTTATGATTTGAATTGTTTTGACACTATACACTTATTATAGTATCAAATAATGTGTTTTAAACGTATCAAGCATGCTTTGGCTGTTATAAGGGAAAACCCTATCCTCCGGCTTGCGTTGCATTGTGTGATGGGACATGGGTCTTATAACAGCTTCATTTTTCTTTATTTAGCATTGCGTTGTTTGTTCTATGCACTGGTATTCTTGGGAGGAAACCCGTTCCGTGTTATACGGCGTGGTCCCTTGATTTACCTAACTTTAAAACCAATATTAATAACTGTTTTAGTTCTCACACCAGTCACATGACTGACCTGGAGTTTATTGTTTTAACCTAAACTCTGGGTGCCCCTATTTTCCGCACGGGCAGCTAGTAGTTTTGGTTTTGCAGATTTATATTCACAGGGTCCTGATTTACAGCTGGAACGATGCTCGGAAAGCTCTGTATCCGTGTATCACTTCTAGTTGTGCCTTTGTATATTTTCCCGCTGCTATGTAATTTAATGTTATCTCTGATATTTATCGAATGTAATTTATTCATTTATACTCTGTATATTCTTGTATCTGATGGAATTGTTGTAATAACAATGAAATGTTCTTCCGTCTGCGTTCTATTTTGTCTTGTTCTCAAAGTATTCGTGCTTTCCTTCGCGGGGAAGTTACGGGTTCTTACACATATGTATGTTTGAGGACGTCAATCGGTGATTTGATGGATTTGACGATGTGACATTCAAAGTGAATCTGGTGTTATGATAACGCGTAGCTTCTAGCCTCATCATCCGGTAAATGACAGAAATCGGGCAGGTAGCATGGCTAAGTCGGTCGCACCGAAGTAGGGTGTATAATCACCTGATCTAGAGTTTCATTTACTTCTAAAAATCTATTATTGATGTTGTCCCATTCGGGAAACGGTTGCTGACCCAACCGTTGGTGATATACATTCGATACACTCAAGCGAAATGAGTGGTCGGTCATGTGTGGCCGAGTTGCAAGATGTTCTTGTTGAACCCAGTGTATTCCTTTCTAGAGGTACACTAGCGAAAGGTGGTTCCATACCTTGTCATAGTTGGAAATCCATTACCCAATACGTGCTTACGGTTTTGATTATATACTATATATGTAGAATGTGAGATGAAAGCGTTCTGCTAGATGATTATATATACTGTGGTTGATAGACATTATTATAATATCATAAGGTTTTTGATATAAAGATAAATTTGGATTCTCATAAGGGAAAAAGCCGTTCCGTTATACGGCGTGGTCTTATGAGATATCGTTTACTTTTTCAAACTGTTTTAAACTGTTTTACTCATACTAGTCCCATGACTGACCTGGAGATTATATATATATTGTGGTTGATAGACATTATTTTAATATCATAAGGTTTTTGATATAAAGATAAATTTGGATTATCATAAGGGAAAAAGCCGTTCCGTTATACGGCGTGGTCTTATGAGATATCGTTTACTTTTTCAAACTGTTTTAAACTGTTTTACTCATACCAGTCCCATGACTGACCTGGAGATTATTTGTTTGTTTCCCTAAACTCTTGGGTGCCCAATTTTGTAAGTGCTGGATTTACAGATGCAATTGAAGAGCTGGAGCAGGAGGCTTCAGGATTATAGCTATAGTTATTTCCGCTGTGTTGTAAGTGCTGTACTTTGATAATGATATGTATATTCAAGTATAGATTTGTATTTCAAATTTATGTTATGAAATATATTTATTCGTTCCGATGTGAGATTCGTGTTACTCTGATATTGTGTTCTTTTTCTTCTTCTATTCTAAGTTTCTATCTTATCTTTCCTCACCCTCTAATTTCTTTCATTTATGACCGGTATTTTCTATCCTTGGTTAGTGATCATTGAGTTTATGGCGATAACCAAAGTTGACAAAAACCCGGGTCATTACAGTTGGTATCAGAGCTTAAGTTTAGTGAATTACCTTGGCTCTGTGGCGTGACTCAGTCGAGATAGGGTTAGTAATACCCTAGATTGAGTTTGAGTTTATATATACAAGTGAACGTATTTGTTATTGATATAAAAACTTGTTTTATATTGTGGAGATTTATTGGTTGAGTCGTTTATGAGTTCTGGTCGATCAGTTTGATCCACGGTATCAGTAGGGATTTTTTAAACACTCGAATACGATGAACCGTCATGGTATGTTTTGAAAAGAGGGTAAATTAAAATAAGTTTACCAAAGGTATATCTTCATATAGAGGAGATGTATATATCAAAATTTTAATATAATGGATATATTGGGTGTTACTATAATCGAGTAAGATTATAAATTAAATGGTTATGTAAATAACCAATCAGAATTCATATAAGTGAAATACGTGAAATCAGATGAGTTAAATCTAAAATTTAAACCAAAAATTGAATTAAAACTCTGGAGAATTGGATAAGTGTTTGTAAATTGGTTTGGATTAAGAATAAGGAAAATTTAAGATCCTGGGAGATTTTAAATTGTTTTACAAGCAGTGTGAATTATATTTTGAAATGAATTTCAAAGTGGAAATGTTTAGAAACGGTTTTATAGTATTGAACTCACTTCGATCACTGGAAAATAGATTCTGATGATGGCAGCTGCATCATCAGTATTCATTTTCGAGTTGTAAGTGACGAATTACTACCAGAGATACTGTTTTGAATTTGTTTTGGGAAAGACAAGTTGTGTTGAATTTCAAAATGGGATTTATAATAAAGAATGAAATTCAATGGAAATGAAATAGAAATTGAATATAGAAATTCAAAGGGAGTTTGAATATATAAAATTCAATGGAATTGAAATAGAAATTGAATATAGAAATTCAAAGGGAGTTTGAATATATGAAATTCAATGGAATTGAAATAGAAATTGAATATAGAAATTCAAAGGGAGTTTGAATATATGAAATTCAATGAAAGTGATATAGAATTTGAATATAGAAATTCAAAAGGAATTCAAATATAGGATTTGAATATAGAAAGTGAAATGGAATTTGAATATAGAATTCAGAAGGAATTCAAATATAGAATTTGAATATAGAAATTCAAATAGGATTTATAATATAGAATTTGAATAATAGAATTTGATATATAAATTTGATATATAGAATTTGAATAAAATTTGAATAGAAATTGAATAGATTTAACTAAGTCGAAGAGGAATTAGTTAATCGAGTATTGAAGTTGAACTTTGAAGGGTGAATTGGATTTGTAAATGAATATTCGAAATCGAATATAGAACTTAAATTTGAAGTTTGGATTCAAATTAGTTAATAAGCAAGTTAAAATATATTTGAACATGTCATGTTCAAATATAAAAGTGAAATAGACTATAGAGTTAATTAACAAATTAATTAATGAATTGAGTTAAAACGATCAGGTATAGTTAAAATAGATTGGGCAGGTATAAATATACATGAGATTGGTATGGATACCGTATGAAGGTATATAAATAGAATGCTCAACAAAAAGGTATGTATTTAATTCATATATGAGATTTTATACGCCGTATCGGCTAGCCGCTTGGCTTTTTCTTTTTCTTTTGGATTGGTAGGGGACATGGGAGGCTATTTGAAATATCTTGATGCTCCTGGTACAAAGGAGGTTATGGCGAATTTTTCCGGGAATTTAAGGAGTTAGAATATTTTTAAGATAAATTGATAGATAGAAATCAACGTATCGATATATATATACATATATATATAGAAGTCGATAAGGAAACGAACTTAGAAATAGAACAGTAAAATCAAAAAGGAAGACTAAGAATAAAATCTAGTAAGAATAGAAAGAGGAAGCGTATATGTGTTTAAAAGTGAATAAGTAGTTGTATGGTATTGTTTATTCGAGTAAGTAGTCATATCTTTTTTGACGTTATAAATGTTATTCAGTCAAGGTCTGAGAGGTAGTTATACCCCAACTTGATTGATTTCACTATTAACAGATAAATAGTAAGATTTCAGGCTCGAAGATCAATGTTGAATATAGTATTTGGGTTGTCGTAACGATGTTTTACACAACATCCGTTTTAACCCAAATAAGTGTAAGCTTGGAAATATAATAAATAATATTTCCTAAGTATAGAAATAAACAAGATCGGAAAAGAGATAAGTAATTGGAATATTTTCCAATTATAAATAGCATATATTTTCTAAAGTTTAGAAAATAAAGGAAGGCGATATTCGGAAATGTTTTACAAATAACATAAAAAGACCAATATGGTTATTGAAAACATTTGGTTAACAAATATTGATAAAGAAATAAAGAAGTGATTTAACTAATGGAATATTAATTAAGGGCTCAGTGACATGTTCAAAAGGAAATTTTGATTTTTGAAATGAGTAAACTGTTTAAAAACTCCCAGGGAAAGACTGTTTGAATTAAAAACAAATTTAACAGAAATTTGTGAAAGAAAATTCGAATTAACGTAAAGCCAGTAAAGTGGTAACTGAGATTGAATTAGAATGATATCAAGACAAATTGGATTGTGAGATTCAAATTTGAAGTGTAATGGGATAATCAAGTTAAGAGTTGAGAATCGATAAGAAACTCGAGTTGAAATGATATTTGGCTTGGATATAAGCGAATGGTTGTATTGTGGATAGAAGTAGATTGGAATTTGATTGGGATGACCCTTGTACCCACTGAATTGATAACAGGTGGAAAGGATATAATGATATGCCAACAAAATGTACAAGTTTATATTTCTATTGGATATAAGATTTATGAGCCGAATTGGCAAGCCGCTTGGTTGTTTGATTTTATTTTGGGATGGAGATGGCCCAGGGAGGCGAGTTGGAGTTTGACGTATTGACCAGTACAAAGGAGGTGCTGGCGAAATTTTTCGGAAAGTTAAGGCGTTAGAAAATTTTCAGGATTTTTGGAAATTTTCGTTGATAAGAATAAATTAATAATTTAATTGAAATTAAATTGGTTCAGTTGAAACTGAAGATTTAGAAGTGAACAAATATGTTCTAACCAGTTGATAGGGTCGTCCTCTACCTTTTAACAATTTCGAGGACGAAATTATTTTAAGTGGGAAAGATTGTAATGACCCGCATTGGCAGAGGTATTATAATTAATTTATGTAATTATATAAATGGTGGTATAGTGAATTAAATGGTCATGGAATTAAATAATGATGAATATTTAATTAAAATAATAAATTAAATAAATATTTAATTCTGAAATAATCAGAATTGGCTGAAATGGCGATATATGTGAATTGGGCAATTCGAATTATATAATTCAGTTTAAAGTTGAATTATAGTAACGAATATAATCAATCATCAATAGTTGAACGTATAGTTTATAATATAATTATAAACGAGCTTGAAATGGCGCTGCAGTTTGTAATTTGGCGATTTGAACTTCAACTGAATGTACAGGATTCGTTTTAAGCCGGATTTCTGTGAAACAAGAAACGTGTGGAGCTGGTGAAGTATATCTTTCTAGTGGAAGAGAAAAATCGGGATTTCATCGTGTAGATTTTTATTTATGTCCAACTTAAATTTTACAAAAGTCACTGTGGAATTCCTTTATAATTTATAAAGGAATTATTTATATTTTAAAAAGGAATTTCAATATAAATCGAATATCGATTTAAAACAGGATTTGAAAATATCGATTATAAATCCCAGTAGAGCTGTATGGTATTCCACTGTGAATATAGACGATAATATTTATTTTTTAATATTATATATAATTATATTTAAATATATTTATATATTTAAAAGGGTTATTAAGGACTTTAAAAATAGCCACTTTTGCAATCGAAGTCAGAATTTGATGAAACTAATTTTGTTAGATCCGCAATGTCAAATAGTTGCTAGATGTCAGTTTTCGTGATTTTTTGAAGTCAGTACGTGGCCGTACGGATTTTTAGAGTGAAAAACAGTCAGTATTTTGACGGCTAAAAATACGCTGTGTGAGCAAACGGAGTCGGAATTCGACAAAACCAGTTTCATTAGGACCGTAAGGTCGAACTGTAGCTGCATGTCAATTTTCGTGATTTTTGGGTATCATATGTGATTATAGGAATTTTTAGCAATGAATGAGTATACCGTTTGCTTAAAAATGAATTAAATAATCGAATTTAAAAATATTAAATCCTACCCTATAAATAGCCCACCCATCTTTACTAACCTAAATTTCTTTTTCTCTGGTCAAGGCAATAGAGAGCCGCCAGTCTTCCTCTTCCAAAACGCAAGAAAAATCAAAATCAATTCAAACAAAATGCCATAAAACACCAAAGTGGTATATTTGGATTCAGCATGTAAGGGGCTTCAACTGGGTACTGCTGTTTCAAGATGCGATCACGATTCAGGAAATGGGGAAAATTACAGTAGAATTAGGGTTCAGGAAATGGTGAAGAACATGCATCGATTCATATTTTTAATATCATTTTTGGATTTGTGGTGAGTTATAGCACTTGCGTGATGTGTTTTGTTGAAAGAGATGATGGAAATAAACTCGCGTCAGTCTTGTTGAGATCGACACAGCTGAAATCGCAACTGACAGGAGGACGACGAGATGGGGTTTACGGTAGTGGAGCTGGAGTGGTTGCGAAGTGAAGTTCAACGGTGTGTTTAGTTGAAAAATCCATGGAGTAATAAAGTTGCGAAGGAGGATGAAAGGATCGTTAATGGCTGTGTTTGTTTGGTGCCTGGAGCTCGAAGTATTCGGAGGAGAAGGAGTTGCAGGTACGGGCTTTTGTGGTGGGATGGGTCGGGTTATGGAATGTAAGGCCCGAACTTTATATAGGAATAGTTTATTTTTCAATTTAAATATGTATAATCTTGTAAAAGAAATAACTTGGTCATACGTAAACGAAATCCAGCGAAACAAGATCCGACAGGATCGTATGAACGGACACTACCCAATGGAACTGACTGGAAGTCCATCGGAGCTCGTTACAATTTATGGCAAAATAAATTGTCCGTCTGAATCAAATCGAGCGATGGTTATCGTTATCAACGATGATCGTCCAATGTGAGTAAATCTCACTAACTCTGAACAGTTTATAATTTCATGTTGTATTTTTAGAACTGTTAAATATTGGCTGATTGACTGTGTGTTGACTGTTTGATTGAACTGCTAGTCAGTTAGTTGAATTTCTATATTGATTCTGTTTAACAGAATATATCATATGGAACTGAAAGTGATGTTATCTATATTGTTTAACATCTGTGATGCAGGGAAACAGGTTGGAGGAATCCAGCTGGATTCCTCAAACATTTATTTTACTGTGATTAATATATTGTAATATATGATGTGACATATATAATCTGTTGTCGATTATATGTGTTTGAACGATATTGATCATCGTGATTTGATATGTTGAATACCATAACATACCGAAATGTTGATAAGGGAATATTTTCAAAGTGATATTTGAAAATAAAATATTTATAAATGGAATATTTATAAATAAGAAATATTTATAAATTGGAATATTTGTAAATAGGAGATATTTAGAAAAAGGGAAAACGTTATAAAAAGGAAACTGTTATAAGAAGGAAATCATTTTAAAGTGGAGAACCGTTACTAAAAGTAAATCTTTAAAATGAATAAATGTTGTTAAAAAGGAAATCTTTATAAGTAGAATAAAGGAGTTAATCGAATATATAGTTTATTCAAATAGAATAAAGGAGTTATCAAATATTAGTTATTCGAAGAAGAGTTAAATAGAGTTATCGAATATTAGTTATTCGAATAGAGTTAAATGGAAATAAAGGAGTTAATCGAATATATAGTTTATCCAAATAGAATAAAGGAGTTAATCGAATATATAGTTTATTCAAATAGAATAAAGGAGTTAATCGAATATAGTTTATTCGAATAGAATCAATTGAGTTAATCGAATATTAGTAATTCGAATAAAGTAAAAGGAGTTATCGAATATTAGTTATTCGAAAAAGAGTTAAATAGAGTTATCGAATATTAGTTATTCGAATAGAGTTAATTGGAATTAGAGCTCGAATATAGTTTATTCAAATGGAATTAGAGGAGTTAATCGAATATAGATTAATCGAATATAGATTAATCGAATAGAGTTAGAGGAGTTATCGAATATAGTTTATTCGACAGGAGTTAAGTGAATAGAGTAAATCAAATAGAGTAAATCGAATAGAGTTAAGTGAAAAGAATCAAAGAGAATATAGTTATTCAAAAGAAAGGTTAAGTAACGAAGTTTTTAAAGAAATTTATAGTGAAATTTGCCTATTTCAAGGTCAGAAATGTCGTTCAGTTAAGGTCTGAGAGGTAGTTCTACCCCAACTTGATTGGCTTCGTTTTTAACTAAGGAATAGTTATGGTTCAGCAGTAAAGGAAATGGTTTTAGTATGCATAGCGATGTTTGTTTAAACATCTGTCTATGTCCAATGAAGGAGTTTTGGAAATGTTTTCCAACTAAGAACCAGAAATGTTTTCTAATAAAGAAAACAAGAAATGGGAATGTTTTCCATTGTTAATAACGTATATTTTCCAAATTTAGAAAACAAAAAATATTGAATATAGGGAAACAGGAGATAATGAAATTAATGAAATAAAGAGATAAATGTTGAATGATGTTTGATCGATATAAATTTCCATTTGGAAATAATATCATTGTATGCACACCTGTTTTTCTTCGATAGTTAAATCACAGACTTTCGAAGTTTTGACCATTTTAACGTTGTTAATATGGAGAGACTGGTTGGATTATTATCCAAAGAACCACTCTTTATTGGCATAAGCGTTGCGAATCATATATGCCAAAGGAAATTGAAGACGGAGTTATGCAAGGGCTATCCTGTTTACAGAATAGTGCCTTCGATTCATCCTGTTCTTGGATGACTTGTATGGACGGATGTCTGACAGAGTATTTCCAGACGATCACGTATATTGATTTCTCCAACCATACCAAGAGTGGAAGCGGAGAAGGAAACTTCTTTTAGCTAACACATATTGTAATAACCCGGAAATTCTGAGCCAGTTTAAAAATTTTATTTTGGCAATTTTAACGAATTTTGAATATTTAAAATGAATTATTTTAAATAATATCGACGAGAAATTTATTTTGAATGGAATTCGACGTATATATTATATACGTCGTCGTTAGAATATAAATAATTATATATAATTATAAATAGAATTGAAAATGGCGCGGTAGTTCGATAATTCGATTTCAAACTTCAATTGGATGTACAGGGAGCAAAACAATCCGGATTTTAGTGAAACTGAAAATATTAGAATCTATTCGTGAATATCTTTCCAACGAATTCGAAAAATCGAAATTTCATAGCGGGAATCAAAAGTTATGCCCAGTTAAAAATTCAGAATAGTCGCTATGTAAATTATACATGGCCCAAAAAGTCATATTTTGCATACGGATGAATTTGGACTCGAAACCACTTCCATTGAGTTCAAAATGCCGTTTAGAACTCCGAAAAGTATAAGCTTCGATATATTCCGATATCCGGAATAGTGGCTATGGGCTGGAGTTCGGTTAATAATACATAGCCCTTAAAAAGTGAAATTTTGCATACGAGCTCAGAATTCGACGAGATAAATTTTTATGGATTCATAATGACAAATTATTGTTGAGTTCCAAATGGCGCGCCGAACGGAGTTAGTATGTGGCCGTGCGAGCTGAAACAGTTCAGGGTAAAACGAGCAGTCATTTTACAAAGGAACATTACTGATACGAACTCGGAATTAAATTCTACCTTTTTTTCTAGATTCGTATCATCTAATAATGGTTAAATCCAAGAGGGCTTGATTTTTTGAGTTATCATGTGAGCGTGCGAGAAGTAAAGGTGCGCCAAAATCGCATTTTTAGAGCTTATCTGAGCATTTTTGTGATTTTTGTTGAACGGTCAAACGAACTCGGAATTCGACGAAACTTGTTTCGTTGGACTCGTCTTCACGTCTACTATCTTGTGTCCGAAATCCGCGGCCATCGGAGATCGCTAGCGTTCAGGCGATACACGAGAAACTAGCATATAATCACTTTTCCTCCTTTTCTATTTCATAAATTCACTTTTCCTCCTTCCTCCTTCCTCCACAAAAACTCAAAAATGGCCTCCTCCACCACCACCGCCGCTGCCCCCTCCTCCACCGCTGCCACCACTGGCCGTCGGCCTCCTCCACCCCCCTCCGGCCACCTCCTCCTCTTCCTCTCTCTCCTCTTCTCTCTCTCTTCAATTAGCAAACCCTACACACAAACACCACCACCGCGGCCACTACGGGCCCCACCACCGCCACCCACACCCTCCCCCACGTCCATCACGCCCGCGCCCCCCTCCAGCCCCCTCAATTCCGACCGTGGGCCCCACATGGCCAATATCCCCCTTTTCACCAAAAATCCCGTTTTTGCATAAAAGTCCCTGACCGTTTTTCGTCAATAACTCCCAAACCGTGCGTTTTTAGCCAAAGTTCCACAAAACCAAAATCGTTGAGCACGAAATTCTCTTCGATTTGGCTATATGGAAGTCGTGTTTTGGAGTTCGGAGCTGCCCGGAAAACGCGTTTAAAGTCTGCTGTCCGGAAGCGGCAAAATTCGTGTACTTTCGCGAATTCCAGCGAAATGGCACATTTTCGGCAAGAAGACCACTAGGCAAAAGTTGTTCAGAATGGCGTGCTTGTGCTAGAAAAAAGATGGTATGAAGATTGAAGCTTGTTTGCAAAGTCTGGAGCTCGAACAACAATTCAGCAGTTCAGAAAAGGCGTTGGAGAAAAAAGTGAGTTTTCTCCGCTTTAAAGCTTCTATGATTTTTGACATATGAAGTTAATAAAAATATGATTTTTATGATATAGAGATGATAAAAATATGATTTTTACATTATAGAAGTATTAAAGATTTGATCTTTATTATGTAGAAGAAGCAAAGATGTGATTTTTATATAAGTGGCGATATAAAAATATAATCTTTATCATATGAACACCGTAGTAAAAATAGAATTTTTATCTATATAGTAGTAGTATAAAAATGTGATTTTTATATACATAGCAACAATATAAAAATGTGTGATTTTTATATATGTAGTGGCTACGGGCAACGAAGATTTCTACATAAGAAGAGTCGTGGCGTTTGGTTTAGCTAGTCGGTGAGAACTTCTCACTCAAAATCTCTTTCTCTAGTTATATATATATACTAGGATGCAGACGGTGCTTAGTAGCACCCGACACAATCGTCCACAGACCATGGACTTGTTTGATTGGTTGTGTAGTTGGCTAGTCTAATTGGTTTGAATTGAATTGTTTGGTGAAATGGAATGGATTTGATTGATGTGTGAATGGCGTGGGCCTTCACTAGACCGGGGATAAGGCTAGGCCTCGTCCCGTTTCTAGTATCGTGCCGTTATGCCGCCGAAATTTTCTAAAATATGTTAGAAAAATAAAAATATCATTTTTATTGTGTAAATGAACTGAATAGAAATTCAAGTGTTGAAATAAATATTTTTGACGTTAAAAATATAATTTTTAATGTGAATGTGAATAAATAAATATTCATTTACAAACCGGACGGTTTGTTTATGTACACCTATTTGACTGATATTGATTGGGATGATAAATTTTACACATCGCCCAACTGCACAAATAAAATCTGTGTTTGATTGTTTGAAACCCCACACGGGTGTTGGGATGAAATTTGAAGTTCACTCATCCTGACTGATTAAATATGTTGATCGATTGATTGACAGGCTGTTATAAGCGTAAGATATCTATATTTGATGCTTATACAGTGTAGTGCACTTTGGTTGATGGTTGATTATTTTTCAATGCTATTATATACATGTGTTGTATGGAATCCATATAATTAACATTATATGGTGATTGATTGGGCCTCATTTCAAATCGGGAAAAAAGGAATATTATAAAAGAAAATTCATGTGTTGAATATAAAAATAGTCATGTGTTGATGATGTTCATGTGTTGAGTGAAATATTTTATACAATGAAATTTACATCTTTATCATATTTAAAATTAGTACTACTTCCCAGTAGAAGTCTAATTAAAAATCAAACGATAGATACCATAGTTTTATAAAATATTTTACATAACAAAAATAGTGATGTGTTGACAGTACTCATGTGTTGAGATTAGTCAGGTGTTGGAAGAAATATAGATTCATGTGTTGAATGGAATAAATATTCATTTGTTGAATAGAATAACGGATTTATTGAAAAATATAAAGCCGTGTTGATTAGAGTTGCGCTATTTTGACGTGAACGATATTTATATCGATTATATTCATTTTAATAATGAATATAGAAAAGAAGTGATTTCAAAATATAATGTTTTGAAAATATTATCATTTATATAGTAATGATATAAAATATTCAGTTTTGATTAGAAATTGAAATAGCATTGAAATGGTTTTGAAACGAAGTTAAAACGATTTATAAAATACGTTTTAAAAGGAAATTGACAAAATATATATAATATATAATATATATATATTATATATATAATGGCCTGAATAGAACGCGCCGCTCCGCGGTAGTTCGTAAATTTCGACCATTGACTTCGAATTGACGTTGCGGGAGATCCGACCGTCGGTTCTCCTAAAACCGGAACCGTTGGGTTCGTATCGAAAAGAGCTTTCCAATGAATATTAGAAATCTGAAATATAACGGTTGGATTTGGAATTATGTCCAAATCAAATTTGAAAAAGGTCGATGTAAGTGCAGTCCGATGGCCGTTGTTGGAAATCGACTGTACGGGCCTTGATAAAATTATTAAAAATATTAATAATTTGTGTAAAATCATAATATGTGAATTGGAAAGAACTGGGATGAAGAATTCCACATTTGAAATGATAAAAATAGATTTTTGTCGAAATGAACTAGTTTTGAACTAGAATTAAAAATCAATTTATTTGTGAAATAAATAAATTGAATTTGAAAGTGATTTTAAAAATAATCAATATTCCCAATACGTGGATTGGACTGGAGTTGAATCGAAATTATCTTCGGGATATTTCGATGTTGGATTTCGTGACTATACAGATATTGTTATGGGAATTTGAAAGATATATTTTATATCGTTATTGCCAATACGATATATGTTGGTTTCAGAATTTGATATTGAATATAAGCCGATATATTTTCTATTCAGAGCCTTGTATTTAATATCAAATGTGATTTGGGTTTGTCGTGAATCGTGTTTTAGAAGACATTGGTTCTTTAACCCAGTTAAAGACATAATACTGATTTTTGAGAAGATTAAAACTAAATGGAGTTTTAATGAATCTTTAATTAGATTAAAAAGTGAATTGATAATTTAAATTATCAAATCTGAAAAGTGATCGAGAGTGGAGTATCACCAGTTTTGCTCCAAAGCGATAGTTAAATCTTTAATTAGATTTGAACGTGAAATGGTAATTAATTTTACCGATAACACCGTGGTGTTAGATATGGAGTATCACCAGTTTTGCTCCATGGGATATATAGGTTGGGATTGGGAAATAAAACAAATAATTACTTCGGTGTGGTTCGCTAATCCCGACTAGTTTGAAATGATATCCAAAGGAAGATTATAGGATAAATTTAGAAGAATTTATCTTGGATAAAATTAATGGGAACATTTCCCTAAGAATGTGATTTTGTGAATAAAAGAATATTCTGAATTGGAATGAGGCGTTCGTTGTGTTTGTGTAACATTTTTTTATCATATACGTGGGTTATTCAGGAAGGCCGGGTTATACCCATTCTGAATAACCGATTCGACGAGATGTCGAAGATGAAGACGGTGGTTGAAGACCGGAAGTCTTCACATCGTTTGGGTGATTACTGATGATCTTGATTGGGCTGTACACCCAGGATGAGAGAATCCGTTGGTGATCGTCCAGACGTACCTGGAGATGGATGGATATGCGAGGAAAGTGCCTCCGGTTTCGTTCAGACCCAGAACGAACTTGTAAATGGATTGTGTGTCTGACACTGGATTTTATTCTGTGTTGATTGATCTCTATTAAATATACATCTGTTTGGCGGCGGAGAATTTATTCTCTTGCTTAACGCCCTTCTCTGAGACGTACGAGCTCAGAGGTTGTATATCGATGGACATCAGTCGCATGGAGTGAATTGCTAATGTGGCATGCGTAAGTGGCAATTGATCAAGGCTTCTGTTGAAAAGCAAAGTCTTGTGGTTGATGATCAAAGCACGGCCTGTGTGGCGTAGCTTTGTGTATAACGTGAATTCGCGAGCCTCACACCTCGGTATGAGTCAAAAACGGGAGACGGACCGCTGGGAGAGCACGACGTTTCTTTCTAGCTAGGGTGGTGTCAGTGACCTACCAGCCCTGACATTTATATACTTTTCACCTGTGTGGTTGTTGGATATGAGGTGCCTCGGATATAGGTCTGTAAGGACCGGGAAACGTGTGTTCAGGAATAACTAATCCTCAAAAGTAAGAGAGGACCGGCCCAGCCGATTCCAAGGATCAAAGTGGGGTCCTGAGGCATTTGCTAGAGTGTCTCGAACGCGGAGAGGAGCTTGCCCCTTGCCTCAACTCATGACGGAAATCCAATTTCCAATACATGTATTGCGGTTTTAATTGTAGAACTAGTATGGCGACATGATAGATGGTACCCATGCCGCCTATGATTGATATTTATGATTTGAATTGTTTTGACACTATACACTTATTATAGTATCAAATAATGTGTTTTAAACGTATCAAGCATGCTTTGGCTGTTATAAGGGAAAACCCTATCCTCCGGCTTGCGTTGCATTGTGTGATGGGACCTGGGTCTTATAACAGCTTCATTTTTCTTTATTTAGCATTGCGCTGTTTGTTCTATGCACTGGTATTCTTGGGAGGAAACCCGTTCCGTGTTATACGGCGTGGTCCCTTGATTTACCTAACTTTAAAACCAATATTAATAACTGTTTTAGTTCTCACACCAGTCACATGACTGACCTGGAGTTTATTGTTTTAACCTAAACTCTGGGTGCCCCTATTTTCCGCACGGGCAGCTAGTAGTTTTGGTTTTGCAGATTTATATTCACAGGGTCCTGATTTACAGCTGGAACGATGCTCGGAAAGCTCTGTATCCGTGTATCACTTCTAGTTGTGCCTTTGTATATTTTCCCGCTGCTATGTAATTTAATGTTATCTCTGATATTTATCGAATGTAATTTATTCATTTATACTCTGTATATTCTTGTATCTGATGGAATTGTTGTAATAACAATGAAATGTTCTTCCGTCTGCGTTCTATTTTGTCTTGTTCTCAAAGTATTCGTGCTTTCCTTCGCGGGGAAGTTACGGGTTCTTACAGTTGGTATCAGAGCTCTGGTTTACAGAGCTCGAGAACAAGACACATTAGAACCATACGAAAGAATTCATCAGATATTGGATTAGTAATATCCAATTAGAAGGACTCGTTAGAGATAGGATCAGTAGTATCCTAGAATGAGTGTGAAGAGTATATTTTTCAAATGAAAGCAATTTTGTTTTGAAAATTTAAATCTCTTTATACGTATTTGAATATTTATTTATTTTGAATATGGACAATCGAGTATATAAAGATTTTGCATATACGCGTCATGAACGTATATTCGAAGTTTTAATATACTGGATAGATATGGAATCACATTCTAGACACCCGGAGATGGTTCTGATGATTGATATATCATCATCAGAATTTGTGTTCGTGTTTTGAAGGTGTGATATCTATATATTTCCATCGGACTGGTGTGAGAACCAAAACTAATATAGTTAGTACACATTGTTGTGAATTGGCATCAAAAACATGATTTTCTTTATATGTAGTAAAGTTATGAATTTGGAACTTTAATCCACTAATTGATTGATGTTTGTGTTGTTTGTTCATTTGTTTGATAATTTTGAACCATATATGCCTAATTGAACCGAATATAGAATTGTATCAAAAATTGGTTGCTTTTGCTTGCATATGCATATACTTACATTGAACATGTCATAGCAAGGAGGCTAGAGCTAGAGAATAAAATTTGTTTGCCCGAAATTTAGGTACATGTTTACTACATAATTTACTGTTTTGTTTGGGTGATGATGATTTTATGAGCCTATTGGCTAGCCGCTTGGCTTTTTCTTTTTCTTTTTGAGATTAGAAGGACCGGGGAAGCTATTTGAAATTCCCCGATGCTCCCGGTGCAGGGGAGGTTATGGCGAAATTTTTTGAAAATTTAGGGTGTTAGCCAAATTTTTGAAGAATTTGAAAATTCTCAGAAACTGAAAAGTTGGAGAATGAAAGCCGGATCGAACGTAGAGTTGATTAATCAAACCACTTTCGACTTTGTTCCTTTTCGGGGACGAAAAGTTTTAAGTGGGGGAGATTGTAATAACCCGGAAATTCTGAGCCAGTTTAAAATTTTTATTTTGGCAATTTTAACGAATTTTGAATATTTAAAATGAATTATTTTAAATAATATCGACGAGAAATTTATTTTGAATGGAATTCGACGTATATATTATATACGTCGTCGTTAGAATATAAATAATTATATATAATTATAAATAGAATTGAAAATGGCGTGGTAGTTCGATAATTCGATTTCAAACTTCAATTGGATGTACCGGGAGCAAAACAATCCGGATTTTAGTGAAATTGAAAATATTAGAATCTATTCGTGAATATCTTTCCAACGAATTCGAAAAATCGAAATTTCATAGCGGGAATCAAAAGTTATGCCCAGTTAAAAATTCAGAATAGTCGCTATGTAAATTATACATGGCCCAAAAAGTCATGTTTTGCATACTGATGAATTTGGACTCGAAACCACTTCCATTGAGTTCAAAATGCCGTTTAGAACTCCGAAAAGTATAAGCTTCGATATATTCCGATATCCGGAATAGTGGCTATGGGCTGGAGTTGTTCGGTTAACAATACATAGCCCTTAAAAAGTGAAATTTTGCATACGAGCTCAGAATTCGACGAGATAAATTTTTATGGATTCATAATGACAAATTATTGTTGAGTTCCAAATGGCGCGCCGAACGGAGTTAGTATGTGGCCATGCGAGCTGAAACAGTTCAGGGTAAAACGAGCAGTCATTTTACAAAGGAACATTACTGATACGAACTCGGAATTCAATTCTACCTTTTTTTCTAGATTCGTATCATCTAATAATGGTTAAATCCAAGAGGGCTTGATTTTTTGAGTTATCATGTGAGCGTGCGAGAAGTAAAGGTGCGCCAAAATCGCATTTTTAGAGCTTATCTGAGCATTTTTGTGATTTTTGTTGAACGGTCAAACGAACTCGGAATTCGACGAAACTTGTTTCGTTGGACTCGTCTTCACGTCTACTATCTTGTGTCCGAAATCCGCGGCCATCGGAGATCGCTAGCGTTCAGGCGATACGCGAGAAACTAGCATATAATCACTTTTCCTCCTTTTCTATTTCATAAATTCATTTTTCCTCCTTCCTCCACAAAAACTCAAAAATGG
The DNA here is from genome assembly GCA_030737875.1 of Allium sativum. Classification (NCBI taxonomy): domain Eukaryota; kingdom Viridiplantae; phylum Streptophyta; class Magnoliopsida; order Asparagales; family Amaryllidaceae; genus Allium; species Allium sativum. The sequence goes on from CM060925.1 coordinate 278,676,956, forward strand.
CCTCCTCCACCACCACCGCTGCCACCACTGGCCGTCGGCCTCCTCCACCCCCCTCCGGCCACCTCCTCCTCTTCCTCTCTCTCCTCTTCTCTCTCTCTTCAATTAGCAAACCCTACACCCAAACACCACCACCGCGGCCACTACGGGCCCCACCACCGCCACCCACACCCTCCCCGATGTCCATCAGGCCCGCGCCCCCCTCCAGCCCCCTCAATTCCGACCGTGGGCCCCACATGGCCAATATCCTCCTTTTCACCAAAAATCCCGTTTTTGCATAAAAGTCCCTGACCGTTTTTCGTCAATAACTCCCAAACCGTGCGTTTTTAGCCAAAGTCCCTCAAGACCAAAGTCGTAGAGCACGAAATTCTCTTCGATTTGGCTATATGGAAGTCGTGTTTTGGAGTTCGGAACTGCCCGGAAAACGCGTTTAAAGTCTGCTGTCCGGAAGCGGCAAAATTCGTGTACTTTCGCGAATTCCGGCGAAATGGCACATTTTCGGCAAGAAGACCACAAGGCAAAAGTTGTTCAGAATGGCGTGCTTGTGCTAGAAAAAAAGATGGTGTGAAGATTGAAGCTTGTTTGCAAAGTCTGGAGCTCGAACAACAATTCAGCAGTTCAGAAAAGGCGTTAGAGAAAAAAAGTGAGTTTTCTCCGCTTTAAAGCTTCTATGATTTTTGACATATGAAGTTAATAAAAATATGATTTTTATGATATAGAGATGATAAAAATATGATTTTTACATTATAGAAGTATTAAAGATTTGATCTTTATTATGTAGAAGAAGCAAAGATGTGATTTTTATATAAGTGGCGATATAAAAATATAATCTTTATCATATGAACACCGTAGTAAAAATAGAATTTTTATCTATATAGTAGTAGTATAAAAATGTGATTTTTATATACATAGCAACAATATAAAAATGTGTGATTTTTATATATGTAGTGGCTACGGGCAACGAAGATTTCTACATAAGAAGAGTCGTGGCGTTTGGTTTAGCTAGTCGGTGAGAACTTCTCACCTAAAATCTCTTTCTCTAGTTATATATATATACTAGGATGCAGACGGTGCTTAGTAGCACCCGACACAATCGTTCACAAACCATGGACTTGTTTGATTGGTTGTGTAGTTGGCTAGTCTAATTGGTTTGAATTGAATTGTTTGGTGAAATGGAATGGATTTGATTGATGTGTGAATGGCGTGGGCCTTCACTAGACAGGGGATAAGGCTAGGCCTCGTCCCGTTTCTAGTATCGTGCCGTTATGCCGCCGAAATTTTCTAAAATATGTTAGAAAAATAAAAATATCATTTTTATCGTGTAAATGAACTGAATAGAAATTCAAGTGTTGAAATAAATATTTTTGACGTTAAAAATATAATTTTTAACGTGAATGTGAATAAATAAATATTCATTTACAAACCGGACGGTTTGTTTATGTACACCTATTTGACTGATATTGATTGGGATGATAAATTTTACACATCGCCCAACTGCACAAATAAAATCTGTGTTTGATTGTTTGAAACCCCACACGGGTGTTGGGATGAAATTTGAAGTTCACTCATCCTGATTGATTAAATATGTCGATCGATTGATTGACAGGCTGTTATAAGCGTAAGATATCTATATTTGATGCTTATACAGTGTAGTGCACTTTGGTTGATGGTTGATTATTTTTCAATGCTATTATATACATGTGTTGTATGGAATCCATATAATTAACATTATATGGTGATTGATTGGGCCTCATTTCAAATCGGGAAAAAAGGAATATTATAAAAGAAAATTCATGTGTTGAATATAAAAATAGTCATGTGTTGATGATGTTCATGTGTTGAGTGAAATATTTTATACAATGAAATTTACATCTTTATCATATTTAAAATTAGTAATACTTCCCAGTAGAAGTCTAATTAAAAATCAAACGATAGATACCATAGTTTTATAAAATATTTTACATAACAAAAATAGTGATGTGTTGACAGTACTCATGTGTTGAGATTAGTCAGGTGTTGGAAGAAATATAGATTCATGTGTTGAATGGAATAAATATTCATTTGTTGAATAGAATAACGGATTTATTGAAAAATATAAAGCCGTGTTGATTAGAGTTGCGCTATTTTGACGTGAACGATATTTATATCGATTATATTCATTTTTATAATGAATATAGAAAAGAAGTGATTTCAAAATATAACGTTTTGAAAATATTATCATTTATATAGTAATGATATAAAATATTCATTTTTGATTAGAAATTGAAATAGCGTTGAAATGGTTTTGAAACGAAGTTAAAACGATTTATAAAATACGTTTTAAAAGGAAATTGATGAAATATATATAATATATAATATATATATATTATATATATAATGGCCTGAATAGAACGCGCCGCTCCGCGGCAGTTCGTAAATTTCGACCATTGACTTCGAATTGACGTTGCGGGAGATCCGACCGTCGGATTCTCCTAAAACCGGAACCGTTGGGTTCGTATCGAAAAGAGCTTTCCAATGAATATTAGAAATCTGAAATATAACGGTTGGATTAGGAATTATGTCCAAATCAAATTTGAAAAAGGTCGATGTAAGTGCAGTCCGATGGCCGTTGTTGGAAATCGACTGTACGGGCCTTGATAAAATTATTAAAAATATTAATAATTTGTGTAAAATCATAATATGTGAATTGGAAAGAACTGGGATGAAGAATTCCACATTTGAAATGATAAAAATAGATTTTTGTCGAAATGAACTAGTTTTGAACTAGAATTAAAAATCAATTTATTTGTGAAATAAATAAATTGAATTTGAAAGTGATTTTAAAAATAATCAATATTCCCAATACGTGGATTGGATTGGAGTTGAATCGAAATTATCTTCGGGATATTTCGATGTTGGATTTCGTGACTATACAGATATTGTTATGGGAATTTGAAAGATATATTTTATATCGTTATTGCCAATACGATATATGTTGGTTTCAGAATTTGATATTGAATATAAGCCGATATATTTTCTATTCAGAGCCTTGTATTTAATATCAAATGTGATTTGGGTTTGTCGTGAATCGTGTTTTAGAAGACATTGGTTCTTTAACCCAGTTAAAGACATAATATTGATTTTTGAGAAGATTAAAACTAAATGGAGTTTTAATGAATCTTTAATTAGATTAAAAAGTGAATTGATAATTTAAATTATCAAATCTGAAAAGTGATCGAGAGTGGAGTATCACCAGTTTTGCTCCAAAGCGATAGTTAAATCTTTAATTAGATTTGAACGTGAAATGGTAATTAATTTTACCGATAACACCGTGGTGTTAGATATGGAGTATCACCAGTTTTGCTCCATGGGATATATAGGTTGGGATTGGGAAATAAAACAGATAATTACTTCGGTGTGGTTCGCTAATCCCGACTAGTTTGAAATGATATCCAAAGGAAGATTATAGGATAAATTTAGAAGAATTTATCTTGGATAAAATTAATGGGAACATTTCCCTAAGAATGTGATTTTGTGAATAAAAGAATATTCTGAATTGGAATGAGGCGTTCGTTGTGTTTGTGTAACATTTGTTTATCATATACGTGGGTTATTCAGGAAGGCCGATTATACCCATTCTGAATAACCGATTCGACGAGATGTCGAAGATGAAGACGGTGGTTGAAGACCGGAAGTCTTCACATCGTTTGGGTGATTACTGATGATCTTGATTGGGCTGTACACCCAGGATGAGGGAATCCGTTGGTGATCGTCCAGACGTACCTGGAGATGGATGGATATGCGAGGAAAGTGCCTCCGGTTTCGTTCAGACCCAGAACGAACTTGTAAATGGATTGTGTGTCTGACACTGGATTTTATTCTGTGTTGATTGATCTCTATTAAATATACATCTGTTTGGCGGCGGAGTATTTATTCTCTTGCTTAACGCCCTTCTCTGAGACGTACGAGTTCAGAGGTTGTATATCGATGGACATTAGTCGCATGGAGTGAATTGCTAATGTGGCATGCGTAAGTGGCAATTGATCAAGGCTTCTGTTGAAAAGCAAAGTCTTGTGGTTGATGATCAAAGCACGGCCTGTGTGGCGTAGCTTTGTGTATAACGTGAATTCGCGAGCCTCACACCTCGGTATGAGTCAAAAACGGGAGACGGACCGCTGGGAGAGCACGACGTTTCTTTCTAGCTAGGGTGGTGTCAGTGACCTACCAGCCCTGACATTTATATACTTTTCACCTGTGTGGTTGTTGGATATGAGGCGCCTCGGATATAGGTCTGTAAGGACCGGGAAACGTGTGTTCAGGAATAACTAATCCTCAAAAGTAAGAGAGGACCGGCCCAGCCGATTCCAAGGATCAAAGTGGGGTCCTGAGGCATTTGCTAGAGTGTCTCGAACGCGGAGAGGAGCTTGCCCCTTGCCTCAACTCATGACGGAAATCCAATTTCCAATACGTGTATTGCGGTTTTAATTGTAGAACTAGTATGGCGACATGATAAATGGTACCCATGCCGCCTATGATTGAAATTTATGATTTGAATTGTTTTGACACTATACACTTATTATAGTATCAAATAATGTGTTTTAAACGTATCAAGCATGCTTTGGCTGTTATAAGGGAAAACCCTATCCTCCGGCTTGCGTTGCATTGTGTGATGGGACATGGGTCTTATAACAGCTTCATTTTTCTTTATTTAGCATTGCGTTGTTTGTTCTATGCACTGGTATTCTTGGGAGGAAACCCGTTCCGTGTTATACGGCGTGGTCCCTTGATTTACCTAACTTTAAAACCAATATTAATAACTGTTTTAGTTCTCACACCAGTCACATGACTGACCTGGAGTTTATTGTTTTAACCTAAACTCTGGGTGCCCCTATTTTCCGCACGGGCAGCTAGTAGTTTTGGTTTTGCAGATTTATATTCACAGGGTCCTGATTTACAGCTGGAACGATGCTCGGAAAGCTCTGTATCCGTGTATCACTTCTAGTTGTGCCATTGTATATTTTCCCGCTGCTATGTAATTTAATGTTATCTCTGATATTTATCGAATGTAATTTATTCATTTATACTCTGTATATTCTTGTATCTGATGGAATTGTTGTAATAACAATGAAATGTTCTTCCGTCTGCGTTCTATTTTGTCTTGTTCTCAAAGTATTCGTGCTTTCCTTCGCGGGGAAGTTACGGGTTCTTACACATATGTATGGTTGAGGACGTCAATCGGTGATTTGATGGATTTGACGATGTGACATTCAAAGTGAATCTGGTGTTATGATAACGCGTAGCTTCTAGCCTCATCATCCGGTAAATGACAGAAATCGGGCAGGTAGCATGGCTAAGTCGGTCGCACCGAAGTAGGGTGTATAATCACCTGATCTAGAGTTTCATTTACTTCTAAAAATCTATTATTGATGTTGTCCCATTCGGGAAACGGTTGCTGACCCAACCGTTGGTGATATACATTCGATACACTCAAGCGAAATGAGTGGTCGGTCATGTGTGGCCGAGTTGCAAGATGTTCTTGTTGAACCCAGTGTATTCCTTTCTAGAGGTACACTAGCGAAAGGTGGTTCCATACCTTGTCATAGTTGGAAATCCATTACCCAATACGTGCTTACGGTTTTGATTATATACTATATATGTAGAATGTGAGATGAAAGCGTTCTGCTAGATGATTATATATACTGTGGTTGATAGACATTATTATAATATCATAAGGTTTTTGATATAAAGATAAATTTGGATTCTCATAAGGGAAAAAGCCGTTCCGTTATACGGCGTGGTCTTATGAGATATCGTTTACTTTTTCAAACTGTTTTAAACTGTTTTACTCATACTAGTCCCATGACTGACCTGGAGATTATATATATATTGTGGTTGATAGACATTATTTTAATATCATAAGGTTTTTGATATAAAGATAAATTTGGATTATCATAAGGGAAAAAGCCGTTCCGTTATACGGCGTGGTCTTATGAGATATCGTTTACTTTTTCAAACTGTTTTAAACTGTTTTACTCATACCAGTCCCATGACTGACCTGGAGATTATTTGTTTGTTTCCCTAAACTCTTGGGTGCCCAATTTTGTAAGTGCTGGATTTACAGATGCAATTGAAGAGCTGGAGCAGGAGGCTTCAGGATTATAGCTATAGTTATTTCCGCTGTGTTGTAAGTGCTGTACTTTGATAATGATATGTATATTCAAGTATAGATTTGTATTTCAAATTTATGTTATGAAATATATTTATTCGTTCCGATGTGAGATTCGTGTTACTCTGATATTGTGTTCTTTTTCTTCTTCTATTCTAAGTTTCTATCTTATCTTTCCTCACCCTCTAATTTCTTTCATTTATGACCGGTATTTTCTATCCTTGGTTAGTGATCATTGAGTTTATGGCGATAACCAAAGTTGACAAAAACCCGGGTCATTACAGTTGGTATCAGAGCTTAAGTTTAGTGAATTACCTTGGCTCTGTGGCGTGACTCAGTCGAGATAGGGTTAGTAATACCCTAGATTGAGTTTGAGTTTATATATACAAGTGAACGTATTTGTTATTGATATAAAAACTTGTTTTATATTGTGGAGATTTATTGGTTGAGTCGTTTATGAGTTCTGGTCGATCAGTTTGATCCACGGTATCAGTAGGGATTTTTTAAACACTCGAATACGATGAACCGTCATGGTATGTTTTGAAAAGAGGGTAAATTAAAATAAGTTTACCAAAGGTATATCTTCATATAGAGGAGATGTATATATCAAAATTTTAATATAATGGATATATTGGGTGTTACTATAATCGAGTAAGATTATAAATTAAATGGTTATGTAAATAACCAATCAGAATTCATATAAGTGAAATACGTGAAATCAGATGAGTTAAATCTAAAATTTAAACCAAAAATTGAATTAAAACTCTGGAGAATTGGATAAGTGTTTGTAAATTGGTTTGGATTAAGAATAAGGAAAATTTAAGATCCTGGGAGATTTTAAATTGTTTTACAAGCAGTGTGAATTATATTTTGAAATGAATTTCAAAGTGGAAATGTTTAGAAACAGTTTTATAGTATTGAACTCACTTCGATCACTGGAAAATAGATTCTGATGATGGCAGCTGCATCATCAGTATTCATTTTCGAGTTGTAAGTGACGAATTACTACCAGAGATACTGTTTTGAATTTGTTTTGGGAAACACAAGTTGTGTTGAATTTCAAAATGGGATTTATAATAAAGAATGAAATTCAATGGAAATGAAATAGAAATTGAATATAGAAATTCAAAGGGAGTTTGAATATATAAAATTCAATGGAATTGAAATAGAAATTGAATATAGAAATTCAAAGGGAGTTTGAATATATGAAATTCAATGGAATTGAAATAGAAATTGAATATAGAAATTCAAAGGGAGTTTGAATATATGAAATTCAATGAAAGTGATATAGAATTTGAATATAGAAATTCAAAAGGAATTCAAATATAGGATTTGAATATAGAAAGTGAAATGGAATTTGAATATAGAATTCAGAAGGAATTCAAATATAGAATTTGAATATAGAAATTCAAATAGGATTTATAATATAGAATTTGAATAATAGAATTTGATATATAAATTTGATATATAGAATTTGAATAAAATTTGAATAGAAATTGAATAGATTTAACTAAGTCGAAGAGGAATTAGTTAATCGAGTATTGAAGTTGAACTTTGAAGGGTGAATTGGATTTGTAAATGAATATTCGAAATCGAATATAGAACTTAAATTTGAAGTTTGGATTCAAATTAGTTAATAAGCAAGTTAAAATATATTTGAACATGTCATGTTCAAATATAAAAGTGAAATAGACTATAGAGTTAATTAACAAATTAATTAATGAATTGAGTTAAAACGATCAGGTATAGTTAAAATAGATTGGGCAGGTATAAATATACATGAGATTGGTATGGATACCGTATGAAGGTATATAAATAGAATGCTCAACAAAAAGGTATGTATTTAATTCATATATGAGATTTTATACGCCGTATCGGCTAGCCGCTTGGCTTTTTCTTTTTCTTTTGGATTGGTAGGGGACATGGGAGGCTATTTGAAATATCTTGATGCTCCTGGTACAAAGGAGGTTATGGCGAATTTTTCCGGGAATTTAAGGAGTTAGAATATTTTTAAGATAAATTGATAGATAGAAATCAACGTATCGATATATATATACATATCTATATAGAAGTCGATAAGGAAACGAACTTAGAAATAGAACAGTAAAATCAAAAAGGAAGACTAAGAATAAAATCTAGTAAGAATAGAAAGAGGAAGCGTATATGTGTTTAAAAGTGAATAAGTAGTTGTATGGTATTGTTTATTCGAGTAAGTAGTCATATCTGTTTTGACTTTATAAATGTTATTCAGTCAAGGTCTGAGAGGTAGTTATACCCCAACTTGATTGATTTCACTATTAACAGATAAATAGTAAGATTTCAGGCTCGAAGATCAATGTTGAATATAGTATTTGGGTTGTCGTAACGATGTTTTACACAACATCCGTTTTAACCCAAATAAGTGTAAGCTTGGAAATATAATAAATAATATTTCCTAAGTATAGAAATAAACAAGATCGGAAAAGAGATAAGTAATTGGAATATTTTCCAATTATAAATAGCATATATTTTCTAAAGTTTAGAAAATAAAGGAAGGCGATATTCGGAAATGTTTTACAAATAACATAAAAAGACCAATATGGTTATTGAAAACATTTGGTTAACAAATATTGATAAAGAAATAAAGAAGTGATTTAACTAATGGAATATTAATTAAGGGCTCAGTGACATGTTCAAAAGGAAATTTTGATTTTTGAAATGAGTAAACTGTTTAAAAACTCCCAGGGAAAGACTGTTTGAATTAAAAACAAATTTAACAGAAATTTGTGAAAGAAAATTCGAATTAACGTAAAGCCAGTAAAGTGGTAACTGAGATTGAATTAGAATGATATCAAGACAAATTGGATTGTGAGATTCAAATTTGAAGTGTAATGGGATAATCAAGTTAAGAGTTGAGAATCGATAAGAAACTCGAGTTGAAATGATATTTGGCTTGGATATAAGCGAATGGTTGTATTGTGGATAGAAGTAGATTGGAATTTGATTGGGATGACCCTTGTACCCACTGAATTGATAACAGGTGGAAAGGATATAATGATATGCCAACAAAATGTACAAGTTTATATTTCTATTGGATATAAGATTTATGAGCCGAATTGGCAAGCCGCTTGGTTGTTTGATTTTATTTTGGGATGGAGATGGCCCAGGGAGGCGAGTTGGAGTTTGACGTATTGACCAGTACAAAGGAGGTGCTGGCGAAATTTTTCGGAAAGTTAAGGCGTTAGAAAATTTTCAGGATTTTTGGAAATTTTCGTTGATAAGAATAAATTAATAATTTAATTGAAATTAAATTGGTTCAGTTGAAACTGAAGATTTAGAAGTGAACAAATATGTTCTAACCAGTTGATAGGGTCGTCCTCTACCTTTTAACAATTTCGAGGACGAAATTATTTTAAGTGGGAAAGATTGTAATGACCCGCATTGGCAGAGGTATTATAATTAATTTATGTAATTATATAAATGGTGGTATAGTGAATTAAATGGTCGTGGAATTAAATAATGATGAATATTTAATTAAAATAATAAATTAAATAAATATTTAATTCTGAAATAATCAGAATTGGCTGAAATGGCGATATATGTGAATTGGGCAATTCGAATTATATAATTCAGTTTAAAGTTGAATTATAGTAACGAATATAATCAATCATCAATAGTTGAACGTATAGTTTATAATATAATTATAAACGAGCTTGAAATGGCGCTGCAGTTTGTAATTTGGCGATTTGAACTTCAACTGAATGTACAGGATTCGTTTTAAGCCGGATTTCTGTGAAACAAGAAACGTGTGGAGCTGGTGAAGTATATCTTTCTAGTGGAAGAGAAAAATCGGGATTTCATCGTGTAGATTTTTATTTATGTCCAACTTAAATTTTACAAAAGTCACTGTGGAATTCCTTTATAATTTATAAAGGAATTATTTATATTTTAAAAAGGAATTTCAATATAAATCGAATATCGATTTAAAACAGGATTTGAAAATATCGATTATAAATCCCAGTAGAGCTGTATGGTATTCCACTGTGAATATAGACGATAATATTTATTTTTTAATATTATATATAATTATATTTAAATATATTTATATATTTAAAAGGGTTATTAAGGACTTTAAAAATAGCCACTTTTGCAATCGAAGTCAGAATTTGATGAAACTAATTTTGTTAGATCCGCAATGTCAAATAGTTGCTAGATGTCAGTTTTCGTGATTTTTTGAAGTCAGTATGTGGCCGTACGGATTTTTAGAGTGAAAAACAGTCAGTATTTTGACGGCTAAAAATACGCTGTGTGAGCAAACGGAGTCGGAATTCGACAAAACCAGTTTCATTAGGACCGTAAGGTCGAACTGTAGCTGCATGTCAATTTTCGTGATTTTTGGGTATCATATGTGATTATAGGAATTTTTAGCAATGAATGAGTATACCGTTTGCTTAAAAATGAATTAAATAATCGAATTTAAAAATATTAAATCCTACCCTATAAATAGCCCACCCATCTTTACTAACCTAAATTTCTTTTTCTCTGGTCAAGGCAATAGAGAGCCGCCAGTCTTCCTCTTCCAAAACGCAAGAAAAATCAAAATCAATTCAAACAAAATGCCATAAAACACCAAAGTGGTATATTTGGATTCAGCATGTAAGGGGCTTCAACTGGGTACTGCTGTTTCAAGATGCGATCATGATTCAGGAAATGGGGAAAATTACAGTAGAATTAGGGTTCAGGAAATGGTGAAGAACATGCATCGATTCATATTTTTAATATCATTTTTGGATTTGTGGTGAGTTATAGCACTTGCGTGATGTGTTTTGTTGAAAGAGATGATGGAAATAAACTCGCGTCAGTCTTGTTGAGATCGACACAGCTGAAATCGCAACTGACAGGAGGACGACGAGATGGGGTTTACGGTAGTGGAGCTGGAGTGGTTGCGAAGTGAAGTTCAACGGTGTGTTTAGTTGAAAAATCCATGGAGTAATAAAGTTGCGAAGGAGGATGAAAGGATCGTTAATGGCTGTGTTTGTTTGGTGCCTGAAGCTCGAAGTATTCGGAGGAGAAGGAGTTGCAGGTACGGGCTTTTGTGGTGGGATGGGTCGGGTTATGGAATGTAAGGCCCGAACTTTATATAGGAATAGTTTATTTTTCAATTTAAATATGTATAATCTTGTAAAAGAAATAACTTGGTCATACGTAAACGAAATCCAGCGAAACAAGATCCGACAGGATCGTATGAACGGACACTACCCAATGGAACTGACTGGAAGTCCATCGGAGCTCGTTACAATTTATGGCAAAATAAATTGTCCGTCTGAATCAAATCGAGCGATGGTTATCGTTATCAACGATGATCGTCCAATGTGAGTAAATCTCACTAACTCTGAACAGTTTATAATTTCATGTTGTATTTTTAGAACTGTTAAATATTGGCTGATTGATTGTGTGTTGACTGTTTGATTGAACTGCTAGTCAGTTAGTTGAATTTCTATATTGATTCTGTTTAACAGAATATATCATATGGAACTGAAAGTGATGTTATCTATATTGTTTAACATCTGTGATGCAGGGAAACAGGTTGGAGGAATCCAGCTGGATTCCTCAAACATTTATTTTACTGTGATTAATATATTGTAATATATGATGTGACATATATAATCTGTTGTCGATTATATGTGTTTGAACGATATTGATCATCGTGATTTGATATGTTGAATACCATAACATACCGAAATGTTGATAAGGGAATATTTTCAAAGTGATATTTGAAAATAAAATATTTATAAATGGAATATTTATAAATAAGAAATATTTATAAATTGGAATATTTGTAAATAGGAGATATTTAGAAAAAGGGAAAACGTTATAAAAAGGAAACTGTTATAAGAAGGAAATCATTTTAAAGTGGAGAACCGTTACTAAAAGTAAATCTTTAAAATGAATAAATGTTGTTAAAAAGGAAATCTTTATAAGTAGAATAAAGGAGTTAATCGAATATATAGTTTATTCAAATAGAATAAAGGAGTTATCAAATATTAGTTATTCGAAGAAGAGTTAAATAGAGTTATCGAATATTAGTTATTCGAATAGAGTTAAATGGAAATAAAGGAGTTAATCGAATATATAGTTTATTCAAATAGAATAAAGGAGTTAATCGAATATATGGTTTATTCAAATAGAATAAAGGAGTTAATCTAATATAGTTTATTCGAATAGAATCAATTGAGTTAATCGAATATTAGTAATTTGAATAAAGTAAAAGGAGTTATCGAATATTAGTTATTCAAAAAAGAGTTGAACAGAGTTATCGAATATTAGTTATTCGAATAGAGTTAAATGGAATTAGAGGAGTTAATCGAATATAGTTTATTCGAATGGAATTAGAGGAGTTAATCGAATATAGATTAATCGAATAGAGTTAGAGGAGTTATCGAATATAGTTTATTCGACATGAGTTAAGTGAATAGAGTAAATTAAATAGAGTAAATCGAATAGAGTTAAGTGAAAAGAGTCAAATTGAATATAGTTATTCAAAAGAAAGGTTAAGTAACCAAGTTGTTAAAGAAATTTATAGTGAACTTTGCCTATTTCAAGGTTAGAAATGTCGTTCAGTTAAGGTCTGAGAGGTAGTTCTACCCCACTTGATTGGCTTCATTTTTAACTAAGGAATAGTTAAGGTTCGGCAGTAAAGGAAATGGTATGAGTTGGCATAGCGATGTTTGTTTAAACATCTGCCTAAGTCCAATGAAGGAGTTTTGGAAATGTTTTCCAACTAAGAACCAGAAATGTTTTCTAATAAAGAAAACAAGAAATGGGAATGTTTTCCATTGTTAACAACGTATATTTTCCAAATGTAGAAAACAAAAATTATTGAATATAGGGAAACAGGAAATAAGGAAATTAATGAAATAAAGAGATAAATGTTGATTGATGTTTGATCGATATAAATTTCCATTTGGAAATAATATCGTTGTTTGCACACCTGTTTTTCTTCGATAGTTAAATCACAGACTATCGAAGTTTTGACCATTTTACCGTTGTTAATATGGAGAGACCGATTGGATTATTATCCAAAGAACCACTCTGTATTGGCATAAGCATTGCGAATCATATATGCCAAAGGAAATTGAAGACGGAGTTATGCAAGGGCTATCCTGTTTACAGAATAGTGCCTTCGATTCATCCTGTTCCTGGATGACTTGTATGGACGGATGTCTGACAGAGTATTTCCAGACGATCACGTATATTGATTTCTCCAACCATACCAAGAGTGGAAGCGGAGAAGGAAACTTCTTTTAGCTAACACATAATGTATGGTTGAGGACGTCAATCGATTATTTGATGGATTTGACGATGTGGCATTCAAAGTGAATCTGGTGTTATGATAAAGCGTAGCTTCTAGCCTCATCATCCGGTAAATGACAGAAATCGGGCAGGCAGCATGGCTAAGTCGGTCGCACCGAAGTAGGATGTATAATCACCTGATCTAGAGTTTCATTTACTTCTAAAAATCTATTGTTGATGCTGTCTCATTCGGGAAACGGTTGCTGATCCCAACTGTTGGTGATATACAATCATACACTCAAGCGAAATGAGTGGTCGGTCATGTGTGGCCGGGTTGCAAGATGTTCTTGTTGAAACCAGTGTATTCCTTTCTAGAGGTACACTAGCGAAATGTGGTTCCATACCTTGTCATAGTTGGAAATCCATTACCCAATACGTGCTTACGGTTTTGATTGTATACTATATATGTAGAACGTGAGATGAAAGCGTTCTGCTAGATGATTATATATATACTGTGGTTGATAGACATTATTATAATATCAAATGGTTTTTGATATAAAGATAAATTTGGATTCTCATAAGGGAAAAACCCGTTCCGTTATATGGCATGGTCTTATGAGATATCGTTTACTTGTTCAAACTGTTTTAAACTGTTTTACTCATACCAGTCCCGTGACTGACCCAGAGTTTATTTGTTTGTTTCCCTAAACTCTTGGGTGCCCAATTTTGTACGGGCAGTCAAGTAATCAGGATTTACAGATGCAATTGAAGAGCTGGAGCAGGAGGCTTCAGGATTATAGCTATAGTTATTTCCGCTGTGTTGTAAGTGTTGTACTTTGATAATGATATGTATATTCAAGTACATATTTCTATTTCAAATTTATGTTATGAAATATATTTATTCGTTCCGCTGTGAGATTCATGTTACTCTGATATTGTGTTCTTTTTCTTCTTCTATTCTAAGTTTCTATCTTATCTTTCCTCACCCTCTAATTTTTTTCATTTATGACCGGTATTTTTGATCCTTGGTTAGTCATCATTGAGTTTATGGCGATAACCAAAGTCTACAAAAACCCGGGTCATTACACAAGGCACCCACTTAACCCCTATGTCGCACTTATATGTTTTACCTTGGTTAAGTGTTACTAATCGTATTTCCTCATGCCACCCAAGGCACCCACTTAACCCCCATGTCCCACCACATGTTTTACTTTGGTTAAGTGTTTCTTAATTTATTACTACCGTAACCCCTGTAGGACCTCTCACATTAGACTGGCATTTGTGGATGCTGGATTTTCCGGGCGAGTCCGGGCAGTCTTACACCAAAAACGAGCCTAACCTCGTGTCCATACAATTGTTACGCATTTAGCTTGGGCCTTTGACCTTTCACATTGGGCTACCATTTGTGGCTGCTGGATTTGCCGGGCGGGTCCGGGCAGTCTTACACCAAAATGAGTCCAACCTCGTGTCTTAGGCAATTAATTATACATACTTAATTTTCCCCAAATTTTTATTACTTTCCCTATTCAAATTTCCATATTTATTTATGTCCATAATTTATCACCTAAATTATGCTCATCTATTTATGGTATATAAATTATACCAATTTCATCACTAATTAATTTTATTCATTAAAATTAATTACATGCCTTTTTAGGCCATTACATGCCAAATTCACAATATGTGTGTATCCACTATTATCCCCATCGTACCCCCGTCATTCGTTCGCTTAACATGACATATATATATTAGACTAGAAAATAGTCTAATACTTAAAAAAAGGGAATAAACGTCACAAAGTCACATACACACAATAATAGATCTCATTTGCATCTAACTTACAATTAAGAATTACAACATACTTGCATAGTCTTTGTATTATCAAGTATCCAAAGATCATAGATCTAAAAGGTGTGAACTTGCATGTATGAACATAGTTTTACACCCAACTAGCCTAGGTAACTATCACAAACTTACATAAACTATGTATGTCGTCAAACTAAACATAAAGGTATCATCTTGCATAACTATGGATCCAATAAAAGGTGTTAACCTGAGTAAACTATGGATCCACATAAAGGTGTAAACTTGCATAACTATGCATGTCATAGTTCCAACATAAAAATGTCAACTTGAATATGGATCTAAACTTTAAAGGTGTGAACTTGTATATATGTGAATCCAATTATCACTTAAACTTGCATATGAACATAATACTTATACGAACTATCATATGTTCCACATCCATATTCGCATAAAAACTGATGTTATAAACCTAGGTGATTGGATTTAAAAAAGGGATTCATTGACACAAGTTAACATCATGAACTACTAGCATATATTTTAGGTCCAAACTTACACAAGATCATATAACTCGCATACAACTTGCGTGATCCTATTAACTTGCATAACATCATATGTACGACTTGCATAATCATATTAACTTGCATAACATCATATATGAAACTTGCATAATCATATTAACTTGCATAACATCATATATGAAACTTGCATAACCATATTAACTTCATAATCATATTAATCTTGCATAACATCATACATGAAACTTGCAAAACATCATATATAAAACTTGCATAACATCATATAATATGAATCAAGTTAACATACATGATTAAACATATGAATTAGATTCACAACCACTACTTATAATCCAACGTATATCACATCATAATTAATTTAGCAATTATTTTGTTAAGGTGATCGAACTCACCATTCAACGAAGTTCTGGAATTTATTAGCATCCCTTTGTTGTAGTTGAATTTGCTGTTGGATTGAATTGAGTTGCTTTAATCTTCTTCTAATTGGTGGCGACTACTCTAGGGTTCAAGACGACAGCATGACGGCCATAGTTTTAGTTTTAATTCTGATATAGGGTTTGAGTCTACGGGTCTTTTTACAGAGTTTTGAATTAATTTAAGCCGTCGGATCGCTCTAGGATCCATCTGGGCCTTAGAAACCACGAAATGATGTTAACAGACCAACCAGAAATCGCCACCTAAGCCCTAAAACATAAAATTTCGTCATAGACCATTTAGGGCCGACGGGACCAATTCCAAACCTCCTGAGTCGACCCTGGGGTCGATCGTCTCGGGTCGACCCCAAAAAATAGGTCTGTTTGGTGTTTTGCCTTCCCGCTTCCGTTGTTTTGAATTTTTTTCTTAAATTTTAGGTTGAATTAAATATATATATATATTTCTATCTTCCTAATTAACCATTTTCACACTAAACTACTTTTTGAACTGCGTTCACACTAAGCCGCTTTTTAGCCATTCCCCTAAAACAAAAATATGGCGTTGGCGGGGATCGAACTCTGTACCTCTTGTATGCAAGTCACATGTTCCAACCAAATGATCTACTTAGTCTTTTTCTTACAAACCTTAGAACAATGCTAAACATTTATTCTTTAATTTAGTTAATTTGATTATTCAAAAATCCGGGGTGTTACACCCACTCTTCCTAGTTCAGGGTACCTTGATACATCCATGTGTGTTACTGCTGAAACGAGTCCCCCTTACTAGGGTTTTTCTAGTCACCATGCTAAATTGGTTAAGTGTCCATTGTTTTACTTAACCCTTATCAATCTAGTCTAGTTAACATGTTAAGTTGGTTAAGTGTTTCCTCAATTACTTAACCCCACCAATCTTATCTTGTTAACATGTTAAGTTGGTTAAGTGTTCCCTTAATTACTTAACCTCACCATTTCTAGCTTGATTGTTCATGAGCTTTAATTAATTAATTAATTAAAGCACCAACCACTCACATTAGACAGGTATTGTTGTGGTTACTGGATGTGCCGGTCGGTTCCGGGCAGGTTTACACCACAACTCAGTCTAACCTCGGGTTAGGCATGTTCATCTGTTACATTTTATATATGTGAATTTTCTACAAGTGTTTCATGTCACATATTTTAATTATGTTCAAGACTAATGTTATAAATTATACCATTCACGGCCTTAACCATTTACATGGTTTTGGGCCCACCTACATTATTAACATGTTTTGATTTAATAACTATCCCAACATTACCTCCGTTTGTTCGTTCGTACTAATCACATAAAGTCATTGGGCCCGCACATTAGCCAATTTATAAACAAGAGGTAAAGAAGGGAACATGCATAACATAGATTCAACCAAACATGTAAATTTTGCATAAAACTTTATTCATATAATTTAACATGTCACATGAACTTGCATATAATTTAGACTTGGATAATCTTAAGCGTAAAACATGTTAATATGTAGATCTAGGCATGTTTGAACGTTACCTCAATTATAAACAAGCAAATGACATAATCATGACATGTCCAATCCCAAGGCATGTATAATTTTAACATTAACATATAGGTATGAACTAGATCTAACAAGGTGAACTTGCATAAGTCCACTTTACAAACATGCATATAAATATAGATCTAGTTTTGGATCTAACATGTAATTTGCATATGAACATATGTATAATTAGATCGTGACTTGGATCCATCATAAAACATATAACTTGATTAATCAAATGAACCTAGATAGATCTTGACATGCATCCGACATAAAATTTTGTAACTTGCATATGTACATATGAACATATATATAGGCATATGGATCTAACATAAAGCATATGAATATATATATATATATATATATATATATATATATATATATATGTAGATCTTGACTTGGATCTAACATAATGCATACAACTTGCATTAATCGTATAAACATATATATGTAGATCTTAACATGAATCATATAACTTGCATATGATATTGATAGTTTCATTCTCAATCTTTAATTGATCCAACACCAAGTCCAATAAGCCACAAACATTCCAAGACAATTCATGATAAAATCATCACAAGAAACAAACATGAATTTGCATTGTCAATATTATACAACATGTATAATTCTATTTTTCACTTTATATCAAATCACGTCTTAAATTTATTTACATCTTAAAGATAACTACACTTACAAATGACATTCTTGATTTCTGGAATCTGTATTCTGAAGTTGAAATGCTCGCCTTTGATGTAGACAATCATTGTTTTAGTTTAATTTTGATTTGATTTAGTTTGTCTCTTTTAATTTGCTTTAAGTTGAAAGGCGGCTACTCAAGGTTGTCCAACGGCAGCATGATGGCTCTTGGTTTGATTTTTAATATAATTTAGGGTTGAGGTAATAGGTTGCTTATATAGAAGTTTGATTTAATAGGAATCGTCAGATTAACCTAGAGCAAATCAAAGACATTCAGACAAGATAGATAGCCACATCAGCCCTAATGACTCATCAAGGAGTCCATCTGAACCAATCAGATGCCACATCTTCCTTAGAGCGAATCGACCCACGGGTTGACAGCCAAACACACTGAATCATCCCCTAGTCGACCCAGCGGAGCTTGGGTCGACCTCAAAAATGGGCTGGTTCGGTTGTTCCCCCTCCCGATTCACTGTTTTGAACTTTTTCGCATATTTATTTATTTATTTTATACATATATATATATATATTTCTCATATGCATACAAATTTCAAAGCTTAATAACTTCATAAGGTATCCGTTTTGTGCAAACCAAATGTCTATCTTGACCATAATTTTGAGACGAACGTAATAGCGCAACCCATTTCACTTAATTCTTCTTCTAAAAATTAAGTTTTTTTGAATTTTTGAATTTTAATATTCTCAGAAAATTCGGGGTGTTACATTCTCCCCTCCTTAAAGGATTTCGTCCCCGAAATCTTCAAGTTAAGAAGAATGCATATTAACATCCAATCATCCATCTACTCATCCATCATCCACAAGCATCCATTGTCCTTAAAAGACTTCTAATGCTATATGAACATATGTAGAGTGTGTGTATATGTCTCTTACCTAGTGCAAAATCAGGCGGTCTACTGATCCAGTCGACTTTCTTAATGCGAATCATGAGAGTGCCATGAGTCCATTATGTATGCAATTTTTCCTATTCATAATTCTACATGAGTGCATGATCATTCATATAAATGCAACGTCCATATGATAACACATCAAGTTTCAATCCACATACAATTTCATGCGTTCATATGCAAATGCAATATGAAAGTGATTCAGGCGATCTAGAACCTAATGTGTATGTGCATATGCATCCACGAGCAATCACTGGCGACCACTTGCAACCACTTTGCAACCATCAACCATAGCATGTTTCAAATACATGTTTACATCCATTGATTTCTACTAAGGATCAAGAAATAGGACCGAGAAGATAACTATGCTTGAATAAACTTATGATAAAGGAGAGATCAAAGATGTACCCTCAAAAAGATAAGGGTAGGCTGCGCGTATCTTTGCTAATTACCATAATTAGCCGTAATTAGTGAAAAACAATGCAAATCACTCACCTTAGCCACAAACAAACTTTAGATTTGAAATAATCTCTGATTTGGATCCAATCCCTATGTGTTCCAGCAACACTCTCTCTGATTTGGTGCTAATCCCCCTTGATTTGATGTAGTTTTGCTTAATCTTCGATTAGAAAGTGATTAAAAATGACAAAAAGATGTTTTGGAGTGTTTTAGGAGATGGAGGCCATTGCTAGAGCTTGAAGGATGTAGAATTATGACCACTAATCCCGAAATCCCCCATTGGGCCTAGCTGCTAATCACCGGTTAAGCCCAATTAGCTGTTTTTAATACTTTAAACCTTAATTCAGCCATATCTCCCAAACGGTAAGTCCGTTTGGCTATTATGACCACTCTGAAAGAGAAACCATCATTCGGAGCTAATGTAAGTGGTTTTAGGTCAAAACTCCTTACCAATCAAAAATATGGGAAATGACCCCAATAGTCATCTCCCAAAGTTACATGACCATACAACTTCATATGTGAAAGAAATAAATATTCTACGATCCCATGATGCGTAGAATGCGGGTCGTTACACTCTCCCCCCCTTAAGAAATTTTCGTCCCCGAAATTCATTAACCCAAAACATACAAAGGATCCCGCATGCCTAACAACCACATACAACAATCAAACATACAAAACAAGCAAACAGCCTATCCTAATATGCGGAAAAACTAAATCGAAGTTAAAATCTTACCTGGCGAAGAGTTTTGGATACGTCTTCCTAATGCTCTCCTCTGTCTCCCAAGTACAGTCATTCTCATTCTCGCCCCACTGAACTTTGACTAGATTCACTGCTTTCCTTCGAAGTTGCTTCGTATCGTTCCCAACAATACGCATAGGCTTGCGGTTCCCAACCGCCTCGGGTTCAACCTCGCTATCGTCCAACTGATCTGGTGAAATAGCCACATTTGGGTCTTGCACAAACTTCCTTAACTGGGAAACATGAAATACGTTGTGAACTCCCGCCATCTTGTCAGGTAGCTCTACTTCATATGCCAAATTCCCAACTTGTTCGAGGACTGGGAATGGGCCAACAAATCTTGGTACTAACTTACCTCTCCAACCAATCCGAATCACATTCTCAATGGAGAGATCTCGACGAACACCAAGTCGTTAACGAAGAATTTCAAATCTCTTCGTCTCTTATCGAGATAAGCCTTCTGCCTATCTTTATCCCTTCTCAATAGTAGATCTGCTCTATGTCTCAATACATCTCGTTACCACTGGGATATATAGTCAATTTCGAGTGATGATATGCTCTAAGCACTTCACCTCTCAGTCCATCTACGTTGGGTACAACTAGTCCCTTATTCTTTCGAAGCCACCCTTCTTGATCAAACCCTTACCTGATCATTCTCTTTCCATCGATATCCATCTCTACCCTAGAGATGGTTTCCAATAGATTAGGATCGTCTTTCTAACTGGAACCAATCCACTCAATCAAAATCGATCTAATCGTCAAGCTTACTAGTGTTTCTGAATCCAATTCACTCTTGGGTCCGAAATCATATCCTGTGATATACTTTAGTTGCTTCCATCCTAGAAACAAAACCCCTAAACTGGCATGTTTCCTACTCAATGCAACTATTACCGCACCCAAATCCTTACTATGATCACTCTGCCCTATGGAGTCATGGCGACTCCACTGCACTGATCCATAACCACTAGTCCTTTGCTATGTCCACTCTGCCCCGTGAAGTCATAACAACTCCACTGCACTGGCTCATAGCGTTACTAATCATTTACTATGTCCACTTTGCCCCTCGACTCATGATGTAACGACACGGATTTTGCCCGGACCTAATCGACCGCTAAATCGACCAAGACCGTTCAAAACTCGCATACGTTAACTTTGGGAATACAATACATCAGAACAATAACAGCAGACTTTTATTACATTACAATAATATAACATCAGAGTACAGAATATCAGAGTACAAATAAAGTAAACTACAGCGGAAGATAAATTACAACAGATTTAATACATTAAACAGCGGAAGACTTCTAAGCTCTGGACACAGCTTTAGGCTTCGATTCAGGATCCTGCTAAAGAGAGAGATATCTGCAAAAAGCTACTCGACTGCCCGTGTGGAAAAGAGGGCACCCGAGTTTGCAAAGTGAAACAAACTACGAGTCAGTCATGGGACTGGTGTGAGAATTCTAAACTAATTTAACTAATAAGACAAATCCAAGGACCGAGCCGCTAATGTGGAACGGGTTTTATTCCAATGGATTGTCGGTGCATAAACTAAAGTAAATCGAGAAATAACGCAATGTCTTTTTGGAAAAATGAAACCATTATAAGACCCAGGTCCCATCACACAATGCAACGCACACCAGAGGATAGGGTTTTACCTTATAATGGTCAAAAGATGCTTGATACGTATAAAACGGATTTGATATTATTATTAGTGTATATATGTTTTTAATAAAAAAGATTTGAATCATAAGTAGCAATCCTAGACGGCATGGTTACCATATAGCATGTCGCCAATACTAGTTCTACAATCAAAACCGCAAGGGCGTATTGGAAATTTGGATTCCATCATGAGTCGAGGCTAGGGGCAAGATCCTCTCCGATTCGAGATACTCTAGCAAATGCCTCAGGATTCCCCGCAGTGAACCCTTGGAAGCGGTAGGGCCGGTCCCCGCCAA
This sequence comes from Allium sativum, assembly GCA_030737875.1. Taxonomy (NCBI): domain Eukaryota; kingdom Viridiplantae; phylum Streptophyta; class Magnoliopsida; order Asparagales; family Amaryllidaceae; genus Allium; species Allium sativum. Next base: position 278,699,414 of record CM060925.1, read on the forward strand.
TGGGCAGTGGATTAGTTATGCCTGAACACACGTTTCCCGGTCCCTTTGGACCTATAGTATGACCACCAACGGCCTATAAAAATAACGAGGCGCCTCAAAATCCATCATCCACATAAGTAAAATGTCAGTGCTGGCAGGTCGCTGACACCACTCTAGCTAGAAAGAAACGTGTGCACTCCCTACGGTCCATATCCCGTTTTTGACTCATACCGGGGTGTGAGGCTCGCGAAGTCACGATATACACAAAGCTATGCCTAAATAGACTATGCTTTGATCATCAACCACAAGGCCCTGCTTTTCAACAAAAGCCTTGATCAATGCATCTTAGTATGCCACATTGTCAGTCCATACTATACCATTGATTTCTGCCAATATATAACCTCTAAGCTCATATGTCTCAGAGAAGGGTGTTAACCACCAAATAGATATATATTAAGAGAGATCAACGAATGTAGTATAAGGGACTACAACGTCAGACATACATTCCATTTATAAACTTATGCCCTGGGTCTGAGCGAAAGTCAAATCCGTGCAATCAACACTACGTCCGGACGGCTACTACTGTCGCCCCTTCAAGGTAGCTACTCCCATCATGGGTCTCAATAGCAACACACCCATTCGATGTGAAGATCGTCGGTCTTCAATCACCGTCTTCAACTCTTCGAACGTCGTATCATTATTTGGAATGAGAGTAAACTCGGACTTTCCAAATAATTCTCGCATATATAAATTTGCAAACCATTCTATATCGTTATTTATTCTTTTATAAATATAAATATCGTCCATTCATTTCATGTATATATATATCGTCCATTCATTTCATAAATATCGTCCATTCATTTCATGCGTATAAATATTGTCCATTCATTTCATGCATATAAATATATCGTCCATTCATTTCATGCATTTCATATGCGACTTCATGCTTTTTAAAACATGTTAAATTTTCATATGCGGTTCATGCTTCTAAATCATGTTTCATTTCATATTTTTATATTTTTATTCGCATGTGAAATGTAAATAAAAATTCCCTTCTTATTTTCATCTTTTTATTTACATGTGAAAAGTAAATAAAAATTTCATTCTTATTTTTATCTTTTATTTACATGCGAAATGTAAATAAAAGTTTCATTCTTATTTTCATTCTTTTTATTTACATATGAAATGTAAATAAAAGTTTCATTACTTTTATTTATATAAAATATATAAATAATATAACCATTTCATGTTTTCATTCATTTATTCATTTATAACATGAAAATATTCATTGCTTTATGGTTCATTTTCCATTTTCGATCACTTTCTTAATTTAGTGATCTTAACTACTTAATTCCCTTTCAATCTAATTAAAGATTTAATTAAAATATTATTTAGTTTTAATCTTCCAAAGTCATTATTAAATGATTATTCAATTTCTAGGGAATTAATTCTATCATAAATTCGGGGTAAAGAATAAATGTTATTTAAAACATAATTCACGATAAACCCAAATTTAGATTTCATAAATTTCCCATTTAATATATATAATTAGACATCATTTATTTCAGAGTATTTCATTTAATCTTAAATAAAATATTAATCATCTTCGATTTCCTTTATAAAATGTATAACATAATTTATACGGGTTAAAATGGAGTTACAATTTTAAAATGGACTGAATAGCCCAATTCATTTTCCTTATCCATTTATTATGTTTATCTTTACATTTTATTATTTAATAGCGGGCCAGACCTCTCACATTAGGCCTACAACTTGTGGATGCTGGATATGCCGGTTGGTTCCGGGCAGACTTCTACCACAGGTTGGGCTTAACCTCGTGTCTTGACCCAATTTGTATTTGCGCACTTGGACCTCTCACATTAGGCCCAACATTTATGGCTGCTGGATATGCCGGTTGGTTCCGGGTAGACTTCCGCCATAAATGTGACCTAACCTCGTGTCCAGGTACAATTAAAAAAAATATTATTTATAAATATTATCCAAGAATATTATTTTAAAATATTTTATATTTTAAAATATCCTACTACTTAATATCATTCCTTACTTGAAATATTCTTTCATATAAAGCTTTATTATTCCATTTCAATACATATTAACTTTCCATATTATTATGATATTATAATAATAATAATTATAAAAAAAACGGTTTTAATTTGTGATATTAAAACCTACCATTTCAATATTAAAATGAAATCAATTTAAAAACATTTCAAATTTTGAAATCCATCTTCCATTTTTAATGTTAACATAAAAAGTAATCTTTTCAATTTATAATCTTCTTAATATAATTGGAATGTGATTTACTAATTCCAATAATTTGTTTATAACCTTCCAAATGTTAAAGGTTTTTATCTACTTAATTCAAGCGTCAATTAATATCATTAATTGAATAATAAATGGGCATTTATTTCCTTCATTCGAAGGAAATATAGTCAATTCAAAAGCTTCTTTATTATTTCCTTTTTAAATGGAAAATTAAATCATCTAAATACTTCAACTTCCAATTTATTTCATTAATTTGCATATTTATTACTTTACTCAAAATTGGAATGAGACCCACCATTTCCATATAATTTAATTATACGTAAAATCAAACATTAATTACATAACAATTTCAGAACATCCATCCAAAGTGCATTTCTAATTATTCCAAGGGTGACGTGTATTCAAAAGTCAACCCTTGACCCGTGTGGAGTTTCAGCCAACACAATTCACATATTTAAAATAAACTGTGCTTCTGGACGATGTGTAAAAATTGATCGTTCACTCACATAAACAAGCCAGGGTCGCTTGTAAATGGCAGTGTATACAGGTGCATAAATGGAACATAGACAATTTTTACAATTTAACAATGTTCACATATTGGGTATTGCCCTTTTTATTTCATTTGATTTAATGACACAAATTCACCATAAAATATATTCCTTTATCTAACTTAAAATAAAAATAAAATCTTTTATTAAAAGTCAAAATTTTAATTATTCTAAAATAAAGATCAAAACTTTATTTATTATAATCGTCTCAAAATAAAGATGAAATTTTTATAACCAAAACAAAGTTTTAATCTTTATAAACAAAACAAAATTTCAGTCTTTTATAAGCAAAAACAAGGTTTTAAATCTTTACCAACAAAACAAAGTTTTGTTCTTTTTAAACAAAACAAAATAAGGTTTGAACTTTTATTCAATAAACAAAACAAAGTTTTGTTCTTTTTCATAAACAAAATAAAGTTTGTTCTTTTCAAAAACAAAATAAAGTTTCAATTTTATATATAAAAAAAAAACGCAAACAAAGTTGTAATTTTTTTTAGAACAAAAACAAAGTTGTAATCTTCTTAATCCCATTCAAAGTTATAATCTTTGTAAACATAAACAAAGTTTCATTTTTTCTGAACAACAATGAAAATTGTAACTTTTATTTAAATATAAATTTCCATACATTTTAAATAAATAAATAAAAATGAATTTATCATTTACATCATGTACATCGTTTCTATTGATTCAACAAATTTCATCAACAGTGTATGCAACAACAATTTGTCCATAATAACCCAAACAACTATCACCAATTCTCAAACAGACATCATACATCATCAATCCACAATCATGTACATACAAACATCAAAACCACAAGAAAAATAATTTAAATTTAATAAATTATAAAATAGAATCTCACATTGATTTTTGCTGAAAATTTGACTGTCTCGGATTCAGCTCTGGTCTGCGCCATCACGAAGAGCTCGGAAAGACGAGTCCAACGCAATTTACGGTTCGTCAATCGGACCTCGTACGAGAGAGTTATGATTTATTAAAGTTGGACATAATTAAATAATTAATTAATATTCGTGAAAAATACCTAAAAATTTCACTGTCTCAGAATTGGACAAAATTAGTGTCCACGCGTCCATCTCGTCGCCACGATCCCAACGCACCTGAAATCGTCGATTTTCGACTTCGTATGAGTGAGTTATGCAATTTTAAAGTTCTGGAAATTAATTAAATAATTTAAAAATAAAATAGAAAATACCCTCAGCCCGTTGACCGAAAAACACTGTTCACCGCCGAACTTTGACCGCACTTTGTCGCTGCCTCGGGCCACCTGACGCCACGGGACCACCGCCAATGTCTTCGTCTTGGCGAGACGCACCACCACCAGAAAGAGCCGCCCCTAAAGCTTCTCCGATCATCGGGAAATCGCCTAGAAAGGATTTCGCCTCGCGGGTCCCACAGGCCGTCTCACACCTCCAAACTGCCTGAAATTTTCTGAGCATCTTCGTCTTGCGTAGACGAAGAACTTCCGTGTTCGTGACTTCGTCTAATTCTTCCTCCATTCACGGGAATTTCTTGATTTACGTTTTGAGCTTCTGAATTTCGAAAACAGCGAGCTTTAAGACGAGATTCCGGCGAATCCGAGCGCTGTTTGACAAAACCGACTACACTATTAGCTTCATATCGTCGAGACTTTCGAGAAAACATATAATTTGCTATGGTTTGAAGAGATTTTATTTTTTATGAATTTTAGAGGAAGAGGGAGCCGCCATGGAAATTGAGAAAAAATGATGGAAAAGAGAGTGGCTGCTGTGCATTTCGAATTTCAGCCCTAAAACTCAGAAAAAAGATAATATATACCATGGGTTTAATTTTGGTTTGGGCCCAAATATCATTATGTGCCCAATTACTCAATTTTCAACTGTTTTCTTCAGTTCAAAAATTCTTATAAATACATGCTGATTTCAAAATTAATAAAATTTTAAACATAATTATTTCAGGTCATTACGAATCCAACGAACCTGATTTCGTAATTTTCCGAGTCCGTATGAATTTATTATGAATTTCTGAAGTCTGAAAATAGGCTGTATTTCCACTGTAAAAATTATACAGGCCACAAAATAATTCCAAAAATTATAAATTTTATAATTTTACCTTAATTTAATATTCCGAATCAATAGAAACTGGTTTCGTCGAATTTGGAGTTCATTTGCAAAAATTCTATTTTTCAGGTGTATATTTTAATATTTAAAAATACCAAAAATAGTGGAATTTTTCCGAAACTCAAAAATATAAGTTCTTATAGTCATTTTTATATGTAAACAACATTCTAAAACCAATGGAGATGGTTTTGGGTCCTAATTCCTTATTCTGCAAAATGTAGCATTTTGGCCCTTATAAATTTCATAGCGACCATTCTAGATTTTAATTTTGACATAACTTTTGATTCTCGTTATGAAATTTCGATTTTTCGGATTCGTTGGAAAGATAAATTTAAATAGATTCTAATATTTTTGGTTTCACTAAAATCCGTTAAATTTTGCATCATGTACGGTCAGTCAAATTTCAAGTTTGACTTTTCAAACTACCGCGTTATTTCTAACTCTTTTTATAATAAAAAATTAAATCATTCATTCTAACTTCGATTTGAATCAAATTTGTGATCATTATTATTTAAATAAATTATTTTATATTGTCAAAATTCATTAAAATTTTCTAAAATAAAATTTTAAACTGGTCCTGATTTTTGCGGGTTGTTACAATCGCCCCCACTTAAAAAACTTTTCGTCCTCGAAAAGGAACGTAGCTAAAAATTGTAAAATTAACTATCTTAATTTTAAATTTTAATGGTTGATTATGTTTTCAAAATATATATAACTTTATATATATAAAAATCATATTTCAAAAAATATATTATAAATATCAAAAATACGCTAATTATAAATTCGTAACTCTTAACTCGTTCTAGGACATTACTAACCCCATCTCTAACGAGTTTACTCATTCTAGGATACTGCTGATCCTATCTCTAATGAGTATTCTTATTGGACATTACTAATCCAATCTCTGATGAGTCTTTTGTTCAGTTCTAACGAGTTGTACCCCAAAGATTTGAGCTAACCAGAGCTCTGATACCACCTGTAACGACACGGATTTTGCCCGGACCTAATCGACCGCTAAATCGACCAAGACCGTTCAAAACTCGCATACGTTAACTTTGGGAATACAATACATCAGAACAATAACAACATACTTTTATTACATTACAATAATATAACATCAGAGTACAGAATATCAGAGTACAAATAAAGTAAACTACAGCGGAAGATAAATTACAACAGATTTAATACATTAAACAGCGGAAGACTTCTAAGCTCTGGACACAGCTTTAGGCTTCGATCCAGGATCCTGCTAAAGAGAGAGATATCTGCAAAAAGCTACTCGACTGCCCGTGTGGAAAAGAGGGCACCCGAGTTTGCAAAGTGAAACAAACTACGAGTCAGTCATGGGACTGGTGTGAGAATTCTAAACTAATTTAACTAATAAGACAAATCCAAGGACCGAGCCGCTAATGTGGAACGGGTTTTATTCCAATGGATTGTCGGTGCATAAACTAAAGTAAATCGAGAAATAACGCAATGTCTTTTTGGAAAAATGAAACCATTATAAGACCCAGGTCCCATCACACAATGCAACGCACACCAGAGGATAGGGTTTTACCTTATAATGGTCAAAAGATGCTTGATACGTATAAAACGGATTTGATATTATTATTAGTGTATATATGTTTTTAATAAAAAAGATTTGAATCATAAGTAGCAATCCTAGACGGCATGGTTACCATATAGCATGTCGCCAATACTAGTTCTACAATCAAAACCGCAAGGGCGTATTGGAAATTTGGATTCCATCATGAGTCGAGGCTAGGGGCAAGATCCTCTCCGATTCGAGACACTCTAGCAAATGCCTCAGGATTCCCCGCAGTGAACCCTTGGAAGCGGTAGGGCCGGTCCCCGCCAATGGGTAGTGGATTAGTTATGCCTGAACACACGTTTCCCGGTCCCTTTGGACCTATAGTATGACCACCAACGGCCTATAAAAATAACGAGGCGCCTCAAAATCCATCATCCACATAAGTAAAATGTCAGGGCTGGCAGGTCGCTGACACCACTCTAGCTAGAAAGAAACGTGTGCACTCCCTACGGTCCATATCCCGTTTTTGACTCATACCGGGGTGTGAGGCTCGCGAAGTCACAATATACACAAAGCTATGCCTAAATAGACTATGCTTTGATCATCAACCACAAGGCCCTGCTTTTCAACAAAAGCCTTGATCAATGCATCTTAGTATGCCACATTGTCAGTCCATACTATACCATTGATTTCTGCCAATATATAACCTCTAAGCTCATATGTCTCAGAGAAGGGTGTTAACCACCAAACAGATATATATTAAGAGAGATCAACGAATGTAGTATAAGGGACTACAACGTCAGACATACATTCCATTTATAAACTTATGCCCTGGGTCTGAGCGAAAGTCAAATCCGTGCAATCAACACTACGTCCGGACGGCTACTACTGTCGCCCCTTCAAGGTAGCTACTCCCATCATGGGTCTCAATAGCAACACACCCATTCAATGTGAAGATCGTCGGTCTTCAATCACCGTCTTCAACTCTTCGAACGTCGTATCATTATTTGGAATGAGAGTAAACTCGGACTTTCCAAATAATTCTCGCATATATAAATTTGCAAACCATTCTATATCGTTATTTATTCTTTTATAAATATAAATATCGTCCATTCATTTCATGTATATATATATCGTCCATTCATTTCATAAATATCGTCCATTCATTTCATGCATATAAATATTGTCCATTCATTTCATGCATATAAATATATCGTCCATTCATTTCATGCATTTCATATGCGACTTCATGCTTTTTAAAACATGTTAAATTTTCATATGCGGTTCATGCTTCTAAATCATGTTTCATTTCATATTTTTATATTTTTATTCGCATGTGAAATGTAAATAAAAATTCCCTTCTTATTTTCATCTTTTTATCTACATGTGAAAAGTAAATAAAAATTTCATTCTTATTTTTATCTTTTATTTACATGCGAAATGTAAATAAAAGTTTCATTCTTATTTTCATTCTTTTTATTTACATATGAAATGTAAATAAAAGTTTCATTACTTTTATTTATATAAAATATATAAATAATATAACCATTTCATGTTTTCATTCATTTATTCATTTATAACATGAAAATATTCATTGCTTTATGGTTCATTTTCCATTTTCGATCACTTTCTTAATTTAGTGATCTTAACTACTTAATTCCCTTTCAATCTAATTAAAGATTTAATTAAAATATTATTTAGTTTTAATCTTCCAAAGTCATTATTAAATGATTATTCAATTTCTAGGGAATTAATTCTATCATAAATTCGGGGTAAAGAATAAATGTTATTTAAAACATAATTCACGATAAACCCAAATTTAGATTTCATAAATTTCCCATTTAATATATATAATTAGACATCATTTATTTCAGAGTATTTCATTTAATCTTAAATAAAATATTAATCATCTTCGATTTCCTTTATAAAATGTATAACATAATTTATACGGGTTAAAATGGAGTTACTATTTTAAAATGGACTGAATAGCCCAATTCATTTTCCTTATCCATTTATTATGTTTATCTTTACATTTTATTATTTAATAGCGGGCCAGACCTCTCACATTAGGCCTACAACTTGTGGATGCTGGATATGCCGGTTGGTTCCGGGCAGACTTCTACCACAGGTTGGGCTTAACCTCGTGTCTTGACCCAATTCGTATTTGCGCACTTGGACCTCTCACATTAGGCCCAACATTTATGGCTGCTGGATATGCCGGTTGGTTCCGGGCAGACTTCCGCCATAAATGTGACCAAACCTCGTGTCCAGGTACAATTAAAAAAAATTTATTTATAAATATTATCCAAGAATATTATTTTAAAATATTTTATATTTTAAAATATCCTACTACTTAATATCATTCCTTACTTGAAATATTCTTTCATATAAAGCTTTATTATTCCATTTCAATACATATTAACTTTCCATATTATTATGATATTATAATAATAATAATTATAAAAAAAACGGTTTTAATTTGTGATATTAAAACCTACCATTTCAATATTAAAATGAAATCAATTTAAAAACATTTCAAATTTTGAAATCCATCTTCCATTTTTAATGTTAACATAAAAAGTAATCTTTTCAATTTATAATCTTCTTAATATAATTGGAATGTGATTTACTAATTCCAATAATTTGTTTATAACCTTCCAAATGTTAAAGGTTTTTATCTACTTAATTCAAGCGTCAATTAATATCATTAATTGAATAATAAATGGGCATTTATTTCCTTCATTCGAAGGAAATATAGTCAATTCAAAAGCTTCTTTATTATTTCCTTTTTAAATGGAAAATTAAATCATCTAAATACTTCAACTTCCAATTTATATTAATTTGCATATTTATTACTTTACTCAAAATTGGAATGAGACCCACCATTTCCATATAATTTAATTATACGTAAAATCAAACATTAATTACATAACAATTTCAGAACATCCATCCAAAGTGCATTTCTAATTATTCCAAGGGTGACGTGTATTCAAAAGTCAACCCTTGACCCGTGTGGAGTTTCAGCCAACACAATTCACATATTTAAAATAAACTGTGCTTCTGGACGATGTGTAAAAATTGATCGTTCACTCACATAAACAAGCCAGGGTCGCTTGTAAATGGCAGTGTATACAGGTGCATAAATGGAACATAGACAATTTTCACAATTTAACAATGTTCACATATTGGGTATTGCCCTTTTTATTTCATTTGATTTAATGACACAAATTCACCATAAAATATATTCCTTTATCTAACTTAAAATAAAAATAAAATCTTTTATTAAAAGTCAAAATTTTAATTATTCTAAAATAAAGATCAAAACTTTATTTATTATAATCGTCTCAAAATAAAGATGAAATTTTTATAACCAAAACAAAGTTTTAATCTTTATAAACAAAACAAAATTTCAGTCTTTTATAAGCAAAAACAAGGTTTTAAATCTTTACCAACAAAACAAAGTTTTGTTCTTTTTAAACAAAACAAAATAAGGTTTGAACTTTTATTCAATAAACAAAACAAAGTTTTGTTCTTTTTCATAAACAAAATAAAGTTTGTTCTTTTCAAAAACAAAATAAAGTTTCAATTTTATATATAAAAAAAAACGCAAACAAAGTTGTAATTTTTTTTAGAACAAAAACAAAGTTGTTATCTTCTTAATCCCATTCAAAGTTATAATCTTTGTAAACATAAACAAAGTTTCATTTTTTCTGAACAACAATGAAAATTGTAACTTTTATTTAAATATAAATTTCCATACATTTTAAATAAATAAATAAAAATGAATTTATCATTTACATCATGTACATCGTTTCTATTGATTCAACAAATTTCATCAACAGTGTATGCAACAACAATTTGTCCATAATAACCCAAACAACTATCACCAATTCTCAAACAGACATCATACATCATCAATCCACAATCATGTACATACAAACATCAAAACCACAAGAAAAATAATTTAAATTTAATAAATTATAAAATAGAATCTCACATTGATTTTTGCTGAAAATTTGACTGTCTCGGATTCAGCTCTGGTCTACGCCATCACGAAGAGCTCGGAAAGACGAGTCCAACGCAATTTACGGTTCGTCAATCGGACCTCGTACGAGAGAGTTATGATTTATTAAAGTTGGACATAATTAAATAATTAATTAATATTCGTGAAAAATACCTAAAAATTTCACTGTCTCAGAATTGGACAAAATTAGTGTCCACGTGTCCATCTCGTCGCCACGATCCCAACGCACCTGAAATCGTCGATTTTCGACTTCGTATGAGTGAGTTATGCAATTTTAAAGTTCTGGAAATTAATTAAATAATTTAAAAATAAAATAGAAAATACCCTCAGCCCGTTGACCGAAAAACACTGTTCACCGCCAAACTTTGACCGCACTTTGCCGCTGCCTCGGGCCACCTGACGCCACGGGACCACCGCCAATGTCTTCGTCTTGGCGAGACGCACCACCACCAGAAAGAGCCGCCCCTAAAGCTTCTCCGATCATCGGGAAATCGCCTAGAAAGGATTTCGCCTCGCGGGTCCCACAGGCCGCCTCACACCTCCAAACTGCCTGAAATTTTCTGAGCATCTTCGTCTTGCGTAGACGAAGAACTTCCGTGTTCGTGACTTCGTCTAATTCTTCCTCCATTCACGGGAATTTCTTGATTTACGTTTTGAGCTTCTGAATTTCGAAAACAGCGAGCTTTAAGACGAGATTCCGGCGAATCCGAGTGCTGTTTGACAAAACCGACTACACCATTAGCTTCGTATCGTCGAGACCTTCGAGAAAACATATAATTTGCTATGGTTTGAAGAGATTTTATTTTTTATGAATTTTAGAGGAAGAGGGAGCCGCCGTGGAAATTGAGAAAAAATGATGGAAAAGAGAGTGGCTGCTGTGCATTTCGAATTTCAGCCCTAAAACTCAGAAAAAAGATAATATATACCATGGGTTTAATTTTGGTTTGGGCCCAAATATCATTATGTGCCCAATTACTCAATTTTCAACTGTTTTCTTCAGTTCAAAAATTCTTATAAATACATGCTGATTTCAAAATTAATAAAATTTTAAACATAATTATTTCAGGTCATTACGAATCCAACGAACCTGATTTCGTAATTTTCCGAGTCCGTATGAATTTATTATGAATTTCCGAAGTCTGAAAATAGGCTGTATTTCCACTGTAAAAATTATACAGGCCACAAAATAATTCCAAAAATTATAAATTTTAGAATTTTACCTTAATTTAATATTCCGAATCCATAGAAACTGGTTTCGTCGAATTTGGAGTTCATTTGCAAAAATTCTATTTTTCAGGTGTATATTTTAATATTTAAAAATACCAAAAATAGTGGAATTTTTCCGAAACTCAAAAATATAAGTTCTTATAGTCATTTTTATATGTAAACAACATTCTAAAACCAATGGAGATGGTTTTGGGTCCTAATTCCTTATTCTGCAAAATGTAGCATTTTGGCCCTTATAAATTTCATAGCGACCATTCTAGATTTTAATTTTGACATAACTTTTGATTCCCGTTATGAAATTTCGATTTTTCGGATTCGTTGGAAAGATAAATTTAAATAGATTCTAATATTTTTGGTTTCACTAAAATCCGTTAAATTTTGCATCATGTACGGTCAGTCAAAGTTCAAGTTTGACTTTTCAAACTACCGCGTTATTTCTAACTCTTTTTATAATAAAAAATTAAATCATTCATTCTAACTTCGATTTGAATCAAATTTGTGATCGTTATTATTTAAATAAATTATTTTATATTGTCAAAATTCATTAAAATTTTCTAAAATAAAATTTTAAATTGGTCCTGATTTTTGCGGGTTGTTACACATGACGACTCTACTGCACTGGCTCATAGTCCTATTACAATCACTTTGTTCCCCATCGCTGGAACCCTACAGGTAATAGTCTACTCAAGGGAAGAAAAATAGGAACAACATAGCAACTATAAAATCCATCAAACAAGTCCTATCTATCACCTGCTAAATTCATAAACACATCGACACCTACATGATTGGTCTAACCAATCCCAATATGTCGATTCTAGTATGTCTGGTCTAACCAACATAAATAACTAATGGAAGCCCAACCTCCATACATACACCGATGCCTACTTGACTGGTCCAACCAATCCCAGGCCAATGGAAGCCTCGCCTCCCTTCGGACTACTGTACGTCCAACGTACGTTTATCCACCAAGGATAATTAAACTAATGGAAGCCCAGCCTCCAATCGGACTACCGTACGTCCAACGTACGTTTATCCTCCAAGGATAATTAAACTAATGGAAGCCCAGCCTCCAATCGGACTACTTTACGTCCAACTTACGTTTATCCTCCAAGGATAATTAAACTAATGGAAGCCCAGCCTCCAATCGGACTACCATACGTCCAACGTACGTTTACCCTCCAAGGATAACTAGATCACGTCCAACGGATCCAAGGTAACGGGCGTCCCCAGATACCCCTGCTTTTAGTCCTAAAATACTTGAGTCCAACCCAAGTCTATCCATTATCTTGCTGCCCTCTCGAGTCCAACTCGAGCTGAATCCAATTCCTTGCAGCCTTCTCGAGTCCAACTCGAGTCAATCTATAACTCAGACCCAGTCTTGAGTATCCATTAGTGACAAACACTAGTCCAACGTGAGTCGTCTCCCTATTCGTTGTATCTCCAAGATCAACGAACACCCATTTTCTTTTGCGAGTTCAAGTCCAACTTGAATCGCCCTAATCTTCGTTGTATCTTCGATGATCAACGAACACATCCTATTCCTTCAAAGTTCTACTATCCAATAGAGAACATCAACATAGGGTCCTAAACAATCGATTACTTTGCATCTTTCCCAAGTCCCACTCGAGCAGTCTCATAACCCTATCGAGTCTAACTCTGGGCAGTTTATACCATTAAACAGTCTCATCATGTTCCGTCTGCCCATCACTCCTCGAGTAAACCAAGATATCATCTAATGAAAATTGCAATGACTACTTATCCCTCACGCAAACCATCCTAGTCAAACTCGACATTCCCCAAGCACAAGCCCCAAAGGCCTAAACCAATATCTGACAAGCACCCAACGAACATCTCCTCCGAGTTCGGACAACCCATGTGAGGTGATACTAGCAAAACAATCTACCACTGGAGCACTCATTTGCCTCCCAGAGACAACTAGAACTTATTACAACGATAACCTTTCAGCTTCCTTAACTCCAGTTACTATCGCCATCACTAGGTAGGTACCTAATACCACCCTATTCCTTTGGAGTAGATCGACTCCCCAAAATAATGCTAAACCCAGTAAAGCCTAAACAAAGCAAACACAAAAAAACATACATCCATGACTCGATAAGACCACGTTACGGTAAATCATGCTAAGGTTAGTTGAACCACCAATCTGGTTCATCACAACTAGAGGTCTATCGACTATCTCGGGTTTGTCAAACAAAACCCGATCAAAACATCTTAAATAGAAAGCATACCTCGAATAACGACACCTTTTTCCTTCTGCGCCGCAGTTGGGGCATTCGATGAAGAAGGAACAGCGTTGATAGCATACGCTTTCACAATCTGCTTCTCCCTAGGAGGTTATGGGCAATCATCCTTGTGATGTCCCGCCTGGCCGCAGTTAAAGCACTTCCTTTCCCCAGGCTTTTCTCGACAATCTATGGCATAGTGGCCCTGCTTGCCACAACTAAAGCATTCGCCATCTTTCTTATTTTTCTTATTCTGACCATCCTTGGTCGGGTTCTGCTTCCTCTTATTCTGAGAATTCTTCTTGCCTTCACCGCCTGCTTGCGGCTTTGGCTCTTCTACAGATGCCATAGCAACCTCAGTCTTTGACTTAGGGAAAAGGCTCTCTGACCTTAATGCCTTTCCTACAATTGACTCGAACGTCTCATCGATATGGTTTATAAGTCGTTCCCCCAAATACCCATCCAAGCCAGTTATGAACTTCTCGTTCTTCTTTTCGACTGTATCGATAAGGGACCATCCATATTTCGATAAAGTATCGAATTCTGCGATGTACTCCGAGACTGCCATGCCATTCTTCTTAAGCTCCAAGAACTTCCTGAACAATTCTGATTTATGAGCAGCTAGAATAAACTTATCACAAAAGCGAGTCTTAAACTGATTCCAAGTAACTTGATCTTCTGGAGTAGCTATTCTAATGGCATTCCACCAATTCATCGCTCGCCCTTGCAGCTGACGAGACGGTAGCCTTCTCTTCATCGCATCCTCAAGACCCAAGTCGTCGAAGATACGATCACATCTATCCAACCTATCCCGAACATCTGTGGCCGACTCCGTTCCGTGGAACGGCTTCCCACCAAGGTTAGTGTAATCCTTGCACAACTTGGCGAAATCGACCCTCGGCGCCTGCACTACTGGACCACCACCATTTCCGGGATTGGGAACTGCCCCTTGAACATCCCTAAGCATCTCCCTCATGAAGTTAGTGAACATTGTCCTCATGTTAGGAGTATTCCCATGGTTGGTACCTCTACCAACACCTCTAGGATATCGGCTCATCGTTAATCTGTAAAAGGGGAAATGATTAACGACCCCATAGTGGTGTTAGTGCAGTACGACTTCATTCTTATACTACCAATAGTATATATATAGCTTTTAAAAACCAAATTAATCACAAATACGCGCTCTCGTATACGTACTATCTCTCCCTAGTGTCTTTCCCTAGGTTAACTACGCAACCTAGAGCTCTGATACCAAGTGTGACGGCCCGCCCCGCACCAACCGACATTTACTCCAAAAGTGCGTTGTACACATGTCCAGTTAGCATGGGACGGATCGTCTGAAGAAAAAGAAAGAAGAGAATGGGCTAATCAAGGAACCTGTAGAATGTCTCATAGCGCATATGATAAAATATAATAACAACATGCTTGACATAAAACAGGTGAGACAGTGCATAAGCTGAAAATAAACTAATATAGCAGCGGAAAAATCCAAGTACAACTTATGATCCAAAGCCAACATTATTACAACTTTTCAAACTGTCTCAACAAAACAAAAGTAAGATAAAGGAGGTACACTACTAATGCCCAAGTAGTGACCACCGGCGACACAGGGAGAATATCTATATATCATACGTGGAAGCCTCCTGCTCGCCTCCGAATCAGCTGCTCGCGCATCACCAGCTAACCATAACCTGTCTCTAGTCTGCTCGTGTGAGCACCCAGAGTAATAAGAGGAGACAAAAAACCCTGGGTCAGACATAAAGCCTGGTATGAGCGATAAGCATCTAAACAGAATAATAACAGGTATAATCCAATCATACCTGAACCTGGACCTGCAACCAAAGAGTTAGCACCACATACCGTACAATACTCTAAGGTGCCACTAACATACCGTGTAAGAGATACGGGGGTGGGAGTGTGCATGTCATAGTGGTGTCAAACAATCAAGCATAGTAATCATCCTCACATCCCTCACTCAGTGCGTAAAGCATACGATATCCACTACTTTGGTCACCTAATACTTTGGGCCATGACGGAATCCAATCCCGTATAACTATCACTACAAGCCCACCATCCATCTCTCAGTGGTGAACCAAAGTTATGAATACCAATAACCCCTTTGCACACTTCCCGCAGCAAAGCCCAATCACGAAGTGAACTCATTGGTTCCCATCTGGATCCTGAGCTCTAACTTCCATTTGGACTACCTTTGCATCTCGGGTTTTTGGTCATCACCGGATCAGCTCGGCTTCAGGTCGTCATCATCAACACGGTTCGGTTCAGCCTTCACTACCCCACACTGGATCGGTTCGGACGCAACCAGGTTGTGCTTAACGTCTCGGTTCGTGACTACCTCCCCCGGGTCGGATCGGAGGGTACCATCGGTTCGGGTCGTACTCCATACTCCAGCTCTGGGTGGTTCAGATCGTGGCCATGCTCCGGTCGTATCGTCCCATCGTTCACGAATGGATCGGTCAAAGAACTTCAGGTGAAAGGAGTCGGTTCGTGGTCACCTTCCATGGACGGATCGGGTCGGGGTCTTATGAACGGGTCAGGTCGGGCTATCCGATCCGATCCGGTCTCCTGCACTTCTTCCAGCAAGCAACTTAGGCCACTCGACGGCATTTTCGGCCATTCTACCTATTCTAATCAATCACAAAGCATACCATACAGTCATAGCAACAAGTAGAAGTGACCTCAAACACCAAAACAACAATATGATGGGTTAAAATGGATCAAACATAGCCAAAATCCCATATTTCCCCTTAAGCATGTTTAAGAACAACTAAGCATAGGATTAACAAAACTTAACCAAATTAACCCAAACTTCTAACAGAGGTCTAAAACAATACTTAGCAATTTATAAATATTTTTCCAGATTTTTAACATGCATAAATTCACTAATTATCACTAATCACCCCTTAATCCCCCAAATTCCGGGATTTGCAAAATTAGTCGAAATTAACCCAAATTCATATCAGAGGCATAAAATGATGTTTTAGAATTTTAGGAATTTTTCTAGATTTTTCTGAGCCATAATTTCGCTTATCTTTGCTAATTACCATAATTAGCCGTAATTAGTGAAAAACAATGCAAATCACTCACCTTAGCCTCAAACAAACTTTAGATCTGAAATAATCTCTGATTTGGATCCAATCCCTATGTGTTCCAGCTATGATTTGGTGCTAATCCACCTTGATTTGATGTAGTTTTGCTTAATCTTCGATTAGAAAGTGATTAGAAATGACAAAAAGGTGTTTTGGAATGTTTTAGGAGATGGAGGCCATTGCTAGAGCTTGAAGGAGGTAAGTGGCGGCTGAGAAAATGAGTGAAAAACCGAAATCCTAACCCTAGCAGCCCTTAAATACCTCTAATCCCGAAATCCCCCATTTGGCCTAGCTGCTAATCACCGGTTAAGCCCAATTAGCTGTTTTTAATACTTTAAAACTTAATTCAGCCATATCTCCCAAACGGTAAGTCCGTTTGGCTATTATTACCACTCTACGGAAAGAGAAACCATCATCCGGAGATAATGGAAGTGGTTTCAAGTCAAAACTCCTTACCAATCAAATGTTATGGCCAAAACAGTATCGGTTAGGGGCAAAACAGTCATTTAAAAATCGGCGAAAATCGTGAACATGGGAAATGACCCCAATATTCGTCTCCCAAAGTTACATGACCATACAACTTCATATGTGAAAGAAATAAATATTCTACGATCCCATGATGCGTAGAATGCGGGTCGTTACATGTAAGCACTTCCGTAGGTGAGAAACATGAAAGACATTGTGAACTCCAGCCAACTTTTCAGGTAGCTCTAATCTGTAGGCCATCGTCCCAATTCTTTCAATGATAGGAAATGGTCCTATGAATCTGGGTGCTAATTTCCCTTTGGATCCAAAGCGAACAACATTCCTCAAAGGAGATACTTTAAGGAACACTCTGTCTCCAACCTCAAACTCAAGGTCGGTCCTTCTTTTATCTGCATTGTACTTCTGTCTATCTTGAGCAGTCTTCATTCATCTTCTTATTAGGTCCACCTTTTCTGAGGTTTCCCTAATCATGTCTGGCCTAAGTATAAGCTTATCTGTGGATTCCCGCCAATAGGTTGGTGATCGACACGGTCTCCCGTATAAGGCTTCGAAGGGTGTCATGCCTATTGTAGCCTAGTAGCTGCTTTTGTAGGCGAATTCCAACAGAGGAAGATGATCTTCCCATGTCCCTCCAAAGTCAAGAACACACAATCTCAAGAGGTCTTCTAAGACTCTGTTCACCCTTTCCGTCTGTCCATCGGTTTGGTGGTTGTAAGCCGTGCTTAAACATAGTTGTGTGCCTACAACCTCTTGCAAACTATTCTAGAACTCGCTTGTGGGTCTCGATCGCTTACTATGCTGGAAGGTATCCCATGCAGTTGAACTACCTCTTTAAGATATAGAGATGCTAGAGATGAGGCAGTCCTTCTACTTTTGACAGGTATAAAGTGAGCGCTTTTTGTGAGTCGGTACACCATTACCCAAATACTAGTATTGCCCCTTCTTGACCTAGGCAACCTATCAATAAAGTCCATCAAAATGCTATCCCATTTCCACTGTGGGACCTCTAGAGGATGAAGCAAACCACCAGGCTTCTTCTGCTCCGCGTTGACCTACTGGCATATCATGCACTTAGAAATGAATTCAGCTACGTCCCTCTTCATTCCATTCCAAAAGAAAACTCTTTTGGTGTCTTTATACATTTTGTTTCCACCTAGGTGTATGGTTAGCTTTGAATGTTGTGCTTCTTCTAGAACCATTTTCACTAAATCTCTTACTTGTGGGACGCATAGCCTTCTATCCCGTCTCAACCATCCCTTATCATCGATGGAATATCTATTGAGGTGAATCGAAGTCTCACCCCTAATCAGCTTATCTATCACATCTACCAGCTAAGGGTCTTCACGTTGTGCGGTTCCTATTGAGTCAAAAAGTGTAGGACGCACTTCCAGTGTTGCTAACATGCCAGGTACAAATTCAGAGGAGGGTCTAAAGTCAAAGTTGGCAATGTACTCCAAGCTTTGCCTTTATACAAAGAGAGGGCTTAAGGTCAGCTTCTTTCTACTCAAAGCGTGTGCTACCACATTACCCTTGCCAGGAGTATAGGAAATCTCAAAATCATATGAGGTAAGAAACTCCATCCATCTTTGCTGCTCAAGTTGAGATCTTTCTACGAGAAAAGGTACTTCAATGATTTATGGTCAGTAAACAATTCAAACTTCTCACCTAGGAGATAATGGCGCTAAGACTTAAAGATCAAAAACAATAGCCACCAATTCTAGGTCGTGGGTTGGGTAGTTTTTCTCATGTACTTTCAGCTGCCTTCCACCATAAGCTACTACCTTCCCTTCTTGCATCAAGACAGCGCCTAATCCTGTACCGCATGCATCCATGTATACGATAAACATCTTGCTCCCATCAGGCAATGTCAGAACTGGGGCTGTTGTTAGAGCCCTTTTCAAGCATTGGAAAGCAATATCGCAGTCCAAATCCCAAGCGAAAACTAGGTTCTTCTTCGTCAACCTTGTAAGTGGAGCTGAGATTTTCGCAAAGTCTTTGATGAACTTCTAGTAAAAGCCTGCTAGCCCGAGAAAGCTTCGGACATCAGTTGCGTTTCATGGAATCTTCCAATATTGCACAACAACCACTTTTGCGGGGTCCATGGCTAACCCCTCTTTAGACACCACATGTCCAAGGAATCTAACTTCTTCTCTACAGAAATGGCGTTTGGAGAATTTGGCTTTCAACTGATGTGCATGAAGAGTACCCATGACTTCCCTTAAGTGTTGAGCATGTTCTTCCTCACTTTCGAGAAGATCAAAATATCGTCCACGAAGACCACCACAAACTTATTGAGGAATTTCCGGAACACCCTTCTCATCAAGTCCACGAAATAGGCAGGTGCGTTTGTCAAGCCAAAAGGCATGACAAGCCACTCGAAGAAACCATCCGGGGTCCTAAATGCGGTCTTGTCAATGCTATCCTCAACCACTCTTAGCTGATGAAACCCGGTAGCCAGATCTAGTTGGGAGAAAACGAATGCACCTACGAGCTGATCAAATAGATCGTCAATTCTTGGGAGTGGGTGCCTATTCTTCTTGGTCAGCTTGCTCAGCTCCCTATAATCCACGCATAGGCGGAGTGAACCATCGGTTTTGGTCACGAACACTACTGGAGCACCCCATTCAGAAATACTCCATCTTGTGAACCCCTTTTCAAGCAGCTCTTTATCTTGCTTGCTGAGTTCTTTTCTCTTCCTTGGGGCCATGTATCTAACGGGCAAAGCAACGGGTTTTGCATTGTCAACGAGTTATATGCGGAAGTCTATCTCCCACTTCGGAGGTAAGCCCTTTACCTCTTCAAACACATCCGAGTATTCATGGACCATTCTAACAGACTGCATATTCTCAACAGACGCATCAATATATTCTAGATAACTTAGCATAACAGAATTCATGGGATTACAAGATATTTCGAGAGTGTTACCGAGGCGAGTCATGAGTTTAACCACTCTCTTTTCACAATCGAGGATGGAACCATTACAGGATAGCCAATCCATGCCTAGAATTAGCCCATAGCCCGTGAAGCCCAAAACATAAGCATTACATTTAAACCCAACACTTAAAATGGATATTTCAAATACAAACAAATCATTGACAAATAAACTGAGCCCCCAATTGGATTTGAAACAACAAAGGGATCTTCTACTATTTGGGTGTCTAGGTGCAGAGATTCAACTAAAGCAATAGATATAAAAGAGTGCGATGCGCCAAAATCAAAGAGCGTACGAACAATATTATCAAACAGATAAACTAAAATCTCAACAGAAATATGTCTATCTCGTTCCTGCAGAGGTGCAACAAGAGCATGAACCTGCCCTCCAGAAGATGATCCAGTCCTCTGTGCCTGCCCTTGCCTTTTTGGGCAGTCCTTAGACAAGTGTCCAGTATCCCCGCATGGGAAACAAGCGCTCAGTTTCGTCTTTTCTTTCTACAATCCCTAGCCAAGTGTCCAGGTATCCCACATAAATTACACTTCATCTTATTATAGGATTTATTATCCTTCCCGCCTTTCTTGGGGCCCGTCTTCTTGTTCTGAGATCCATCTCCTTTCTTGTTTTCAGGCTTTTCCTTCTTCACCTCCTTCTTTCCATCTTTGTTCTCCTCTTGCAACAGAGCCATGCCCACCAGTCTCTCGTAAGTCACTCCCATAGGTATATGGAACATTGCCAAACCTTGCAGTGGCTCATTCTGTCCTTTTGCGAAGCGGAGAGCCTTCTTGTGTGGAGTGTTTACTAACTCCAGTCCAAATCGAGCAAGCTGGCTGAATTTATTAACGTATTCTTTGACCGACAAGATGCCCTGTTTAAGTGATAGGAACTTCTCCATTTGCAGACTCTGCTCTGCTTGTGAGAGGAACTTCATTTCAAATCTTGCCCTGAAGTCCTCCCAAGTCTCTATCGGTCTTTCAACATTAGTGACTTCCCACCAGAAGGAGGCCTCGTCTTTGAGCAACCACACCACCAACTATAGTTTCTACCTCTCATCTACTTCAAGATAATAAATGAGTCCTCAGTCTCCTTGAGCCATTTTCTGGCTTCCACGAATGATTCACTCCCCTTAAAGTCTTTTCCACCCATGGATCTAAAGTCTCTACAGATCTTTGAGAAAGCATTTCCTCTCGGAAGAGGAGGAGGAGGAGGAGGAGGAGCAGTAATTGGGGGAGAAGGAATGTCTGTTGGGCCCGCGTCATTGGCCCTAGCTTCAAGGTATCTTCGGAACCAGTCAGGTATCGGTACACCTCTGGAAGGTTAACATCCCCAGACATGCTGAAACAAAAAGGAAAGATTCAAAACGAAGGAAAGAAAGATAGTGCATATGGCTTTGGGGATTATGCCTTTTTAAATTAACACTTTTTCTTGAAAATGCTTCTTTATGACTTCTTTTTGAAAAATAGTTTCAAAATTTTTATCCGATCTAGTAACCTTTAGCTTTGATACCAAGTGTAACACCCCACCTCCGTTAAGGTCACTCTCAAAGGGAATGCCTTAACTTCTGTGGAGCGTTTTAAGGTATAAGATACTAATAAATTACAAGACAGAAAATTTATGCAGTGGAAAAAGATAAATATTATTTCATAAATACTCATTCAACACAAAAATTAAACAACTGTTTAAACCTTCCAAATTATTACAACTTTTCATCTATCTTGAAAAAATAAAGAAGCAACACTGAAAATAAAATGACATAAATCCCCAATAAGTGCTTGACCATAGCCATAGCTCAAAAAGGAAAGTCCAAGCCTTACATCTACGGTCTTCAAGCTTTGGCTAACCTGGACTAAGCAGAAGTGTTTCCTCCCTCCGGACCTTGGGGGCGATGGAAGAAAAGAAGCGAAAGGAAAATGGGTCAGACATAAGTCTGGTAAACCCAGTTATCTAATAGCATGTAAACAAGTAAAATACTATGACATGAATAAACTGAACTTAGAATGATACCACAAGGATAGGGTAGTCCTAAAACGAGGTAAAGTAAGATTTAACAAGATTTGCCTATCGCACCGATTTTTACTTCTCTGCACCCACTAAGAACTGTTTAACTAGCAATGTTAGTTCATGATAAAGTGATCCCATTCATGTATTGATCGACTCCTACTCGCATTCATGTATTCCGAGTGTCATGCGACCCTACCTGATTTTTAAGTACTTGTGCTGGTTCCAGTATAGGATGTATCAAGTCCTATAATGGCAACCCTGACACAATTCAAAGATGCACAAGTGTACGCCTGGTGCCCAGTGCCTGCTTTTTCCACTTCGGAACCTGTGCACGCCCGTACTCCATCGGAACCTACACTGATGCACCTAATCGCCGCCCTTTTGACCGCTTATATTCAGCAAGTAATTGTGCCCCACCCTGCCTAGTTCAGGTACCTTGATACATCCATGTGGGTTACTGCTATACGGGTCCCCGTTACTAGGGTTTTTCTAGTCACCATGCTAAATTGGTTAGGTGTCCTTGGTTTGACATAACCCCTATCAATCATGTCTAGTTAACATGTTAAGTTGGTTAAGTGTTTCCTCAATTACTTAACCCCACCAATCTTGTCTTGTTAACATGTTAAGTTGATTAAGTGTTCCCTTAATTACTTAACTTCACCATTTCTAGCTTGATTGTTCATGAGCTTTAATTAACTAATTAATTAAAGCACCAAACACTCACATTAGACAGGTATTGTTGTGGTTACTGGATGTGTCGGTCGGTTCCGGGCAGTTTTACACCACAACTCAGTCTAATCTTGGGTCTTTTTGGGCTTGATGCACTAACCCCTCACATTAGACAGGTATTGTTTTGGTTACTGGATGTGTCGGTCGGTTCCGGGCAGATTTACACCACAACTCAGTCTAACCTCAGGTTTTGGTATATTCATCTTTTACATTTTATATATGCGAATTTTCTACAAGTGTTTCATGTCACATATTTTAATTATGTTCAAGACTAATGGTATAAATTAGACCATTTATGGCCTTAACCATTTACATGGTTTTGGGCCCACCTACATTATTAACATGTTTTGATTTAATAACTATCCCAACGCTACCCCCGTTTGTTCGTTCGTATTAATCACATAAAGTCATTGGGCCCGCATATTAGCCCAATTTATAAACAAGAGGTAAAGAAGGGAAAATGCATAATATAGATTCAACCAAACATGTAAATTTTGCATAAAACTTTATTCATATAATTTAACATGTCACATGAACTTGCATATAATTTAGTCTTAGATAATCATAAGCCTAAAACATGTTAATATGTAGATCTAGGCATGTGTTAACATAACCTCAATTATAAACTAGCATATGACATAATCATGACATGTCCAATCCCAAGGCATATATAATTTTAAAATTAACATATAGGTGTGAACCAGATCTAACAAGGTGAACTTGCATAAGTCCACTTTACAAAAATGCATATAAATATAGATCTAGTTTTGGATCTAACATGTAACTTGCATATGAACATATGTATAATTAGATCGTGACTTGGATTTATCATAAAACATATAACCTGCATTAATCATATGAACTTAGATAGTTCTTGACATGGATCCAACATAAAACTTGTAACTTGCATATGAACATATGAACATATATATAGGCATATGGATCTAACATAAAGCATATGAATATATATATATATATATATATATATAGATCTTGACTTGGATCTAACATAATACATACAACTCGCATTAATCATATAAACATATATATGTAGATCTAAACATGAAACATATAACTTGCATATGATATTGATAGTTTCATTCTCAATCGTTAACTGATCCAACACCAAGTCCAATAAGCCACAAACATTCCAAGACAATTCATGATAAAATCATCACAAGAAACAAACATGAATTAGCATTGTCAATATTATACAACATGGTATAATTCTATTTTTCATTTTATATCAAATCATGTCTTAAATTTATTTACATCTAAAAGATAACTACACTTACAAAAGACAATCTTGATTTCTGGAATCTGTATTCTGAAGTTGAAATGTTGCCTTTGATGTAGACAATCATTGTTTTAGTTTAATTTTGATTTGATTTGGTTTGTCTCTTTTAATTTGCTTCAAGTTGAACGGTGGCTACTCGAGGTTGTCCAATGGCAGCATGACGGCTCTTGGTTTGATTTTTAATATGATTTATGGTTGAGCTATTAGTTTGCTTGTATAGAAGTTTGATTTAATAGGATCCGTCAGATTAACCTAGAGCAAATCAAAGCCATCCAGAAAAGATACAATAGCCACATCAGCCCTAATGACTCAACAAGGAGTCCATCAGAACCAATCAGATGTCACATCTGCCTTAGAGTGAATCGGCCCACGGGTTGACAACCAAAACCCTGATAAACCCCAAGTCGACCCAACGTGGCTCAGGTCGACCTCAAAAATGGACCGGTTCGGTTATTCCCCCTCACGATTCGCTGTTTTGAACTTTTTTGCATATTTATTTATTTAATATATATACATATATATATATATACATATATATATATATATACTTCTCATATGCATACAAAATTCAAAGCTTAATAACTTCTTCATAAGGTATCCGTTTTATGCAAACCAAATGTCTATCTTGACCAAAATTTTGAGACAAATGTAATAGCGCGACCCATTTCACTTAATTCTTCTTCTAAAAATTAAATGTTCTTGAATTTGTTTATTTTAATATTCTCAGAAAATTTGGGGTGTTACACCTTGCCTTGGTTCACTGATAGAAATCCAACTTCCAATACATGACATTTGCAGTTTTGATTGTAGAGCCTAGTATTGGCGACATGATATATGGTACCCATGCCGTCTAGGATTGATACATTTATATTTGAAGTTATTTTATACACTATGCACTTATAATAGTATCAAATGATTTGTTTTAACGTACCAGGCATGTTTAGCTATTATAAGGGAAAACCCTATCCCCCGGCTTGCGTTGCATTGTTTGATAGAACATGGGTTTTATAATAACCTCATTTTTCCAAAAAGCATTGCGTTGTTTTATTATATGCACTGGTATTCTTGGGAGGAAACCAATTCCGTGTTATACGGCGTGGTCCCTTGATATATCTGATTTAAAGTAAAGTTTTAAATAACTGTTTTAGTTCTCACACCAGTCACATGACTGACCTGGAGTTTATTGTTTTAACCTAAACTCAAGGCGCCCCTATTTTCCACACAGCAGCTAGTAGTTTTTGGTTTTGCAGATTTATATTCATAGGATCCTGGTTTACAGCTGGAATGATATTGGGAAAGCTCTGTATCCATTTATCTTCTTCAATTGAGTTTTGTATTATTTTTCCGCTACAGTAATGTATTTAAATATCTGATATTTTCTGATGTATAACATTCATTCATACTCTGTATATTCTTGTATTACGGTGTAATTGTTGTAATAAACAATGAAATATTCTTCTGTTTGTGTTCTGATTCGTCTTGTCCTCAAGTCGATCCGGGCTTTCATTCATGGGGAAGTTCAGAACGCTTCATTAGCAAAATGGGATAATTGTTTAATGATTAATTAGTTGATATTTAAAATTAATTAAGTTAATTAATTAGTTTAAAAGGAGAAATGATAATTGAAATCAGTTAACAGTAACTAATATATATGGTTAGCGAAAATTAACCGTTTTAATTAGAAATCTGATAATGGTATTAATTTGATTTAAATTAATCTAATCAGTAAATTTTTGAATATTCTTTAAATTTAACGAATGTTAGTTATTCTTCGATTAACTATATTTTAAAGAAATTGTCGAATTGTTTAGTGTAAATAAAGTTGATTATTATTTAATAAGCTTTAAAAAGAGGATAATTATTCTCTTTTAGAATATCAAAGTCAATTTTTTTTATATAGTTAATATTAAAGTTAATTATTATTTTAGTTAATAATAATTTAAGCAATGATTTTTAATTGGAATTCATTTGGAAAGTGATTAAGTGGAGATGAGGTTTGATAAAAATCAAATAAGAGTTTTATAAAAGGATCACAACCCGAGAGTGCAGATAAAGTGATTTATAAGCTAACGTAGGAATTGAAACAATATTTATTAAGTAAATAAAGGAGATTAAATAGGATTTTGAAGAAGAGGGCTGAACGGATTTGTGGAATAAGGATATTGAATAGTTTAACTACATAAATAAAGAGATTATGAGGCAGTTCCCAATATAAGATATGGTTTATGAAAAACATATTGAATTCGTATGGCAAATATAATTGGAAAGTTTGCTTACTGAAGAAAAAGGATTAATATGTAAATGTTGATTTTCAAATAAAAGAAAATGGTCTATTAAACCATAAAGAATGGAAATGGGAATGAATTATCAGGTTTTTGAGCTGCAACAATTATTATCTTGAGATAAGAACGTTGTCGATCAAGGTCTCAGACGTAATTAGAATACCCCAACTTAAACGGCTTCACTATTATCGAGAGATGGTATTAGTTTGTAACGGGTAAGGATGTGTAATGTTTATTATCTTCTTAAGGAAGCATTGAGGTTAAATTTTCAAAAGGATTTAGAAATGAAATAAAAACTACTGGCTATTCCATAATAATGTTTTATTGATATTATGGGCTAATGGTAGATTGATAAAAGCACTTCGTCAAAGAAATAAGTCAACAGTACTAGTTGTTGGGAAAATATGAATGATATAGGAATATTGGTTTTGAAATGAGGTTAAAAGATTTGGAATTCTATTCGAAAAAGATGTAATAACCCGGAAATTAGAGCCAATTAAAAATTTTTATTTTGGCAATTTTGATGAATTTTGAATATTTAAAATGAATTATTTTAGATAATAACAATGAGAAATTTGTTTTGAATAGAATTAGAATGTATATATTTATTTGAATCTTCATTAGAATATAAATATTTATTTTAAATTATAATAGGAATTGAAAATGCGTGGTAGTTTGAAAATTCGATTTCGAATTTCAAATGAATGTGCAAGATTCAAAATAAACCGGATTTTGGCGAAACCAAAGATATTTGAATCCATTTGAAAATATCTTTCCAATGAATCCGAAAAATCAAAATTTCATAGTGGGAATCAAAAGTTATGTCTAGTTGAAAATTCAGAATAGTCGCTATGCAATTTTTGACCCTTAAAAATAGCAATTTTGCAAATGACCTCTGTTTTCGACGAAACCACTTTTGTTGGATCCAAGATGTCAAATTATTGCTAGATTCCAATTTGCATAATTTTTTGAATCAATATGTGAGAGTGGCGAAGTAAAACGTGTTTTAACAGTTTTAGTCAATTTTGATCGACGAGAAAATGGCCATTTTTCAAACGGTCTCGGAATTTGACAAAATTATTGTTTTTAGAACCGTATCGTCATTACGAAGCTAGAAAATATTTTTCGGGAAATTTTAGAGTCCGTATGCGGCCCTGGTAAAATGAAATGTGCGTTTAAAATTGAATGTATATATTTATATTTTAATTTATACAAAAACTGATTGAAACGGTCGAATTGGCTTATGAAACATATCCCATTGTGTTCGGAATGGGGTAATTGGCTAGGGGCAACAGTCGCTGGGTCTTGTTTGGGGCTCAAAATAAAAAGTCACTTTTTAAAATAATTAAATAATATATATACACACACACACACACACACACACACACACACATATATATATATATTACATGCCCCCCTTTATTTTCTCTAAACCTAAATCAGAAGAAAACCGCACCCCTTTCAGCCTGTTCCCGCCGCCGCTCCACCTCCGCCGCCCATCGCAGCTCGACCGCCACCTCCCCATCCCGGCGCCACCTCTCTTCGACCCCCTCCTCTCCTTCTCTTCCCCTCTCTCTCCCCAAACCAGCAACAAAGCCCTCCCGATGCAAGAAAGCCCGCCGCCGCCACCATTGACTCAACCCCGACCGGCGCCGCCCCCTTCCACCACCTACACCCCTTCCCGCGCCACCTCAGCCCGACCCCGACCCCGCGGACCCCTTCAATAGCGACAAAGCTTCAATCCTTGCAATGAAATGTAAGTTTTTACTTATAAAAAAT
This sequence comes from Allium sativum, assembly GCA_030737875.1. Lineage (NCBI taxonomy): Eukaryota > Viridiplantae > Streptophyta > Magnoliopsida > Asparagales > Amaryllidaceae > Allium > Allium sativum. The sequence goes on from CM060925.1 coordinate 278,727,979, forward strand.
AGATTTTTATAGTTTATAAATATTAGATCATTATAGTCAATAAAAATTAGATTTTTACGCTAAGAAAGTTTATATTTTTATTCAAGGAAAGGTTTGATTTTTTTCAACAAGGAAAAGTTTGATTTTGATATGTAGAAAGGTTTGTTTTTATATATATGTAAAGAGCGAATAAAGTTTTGGTTTTTGTTGTGAAGTTAGCCGGATAAAAATATGATTTTAATCATATAAGTGATGTTATAAAAATATGAACTTTATTTATTAGAAAGTTAGAAATATAAAGATATAATTTTTATCATGAGGTTAGAGAAATAAAGATATGATTTTTATTAGGAAGATAACGATATGAAAATATGGATTTTAACGATGTAAAAGCATGACTTTTATATATAATAAAGAGGTAAAAATATGATTTTTAATGATGTAGAGTAATAAAAATATTTTTTTATATATGTAGCATAATAAAAATATAATTTTTATTATATGAGAAGTGAAATAAAAATATAATCTTTACAGTATATGAAGTGAAATAAAAATATGAACTTTATTTTTATCATGAAGTAGTGAGAATAAAGATTCGATTTTTATAGGAGTAGCGAATTAAAAATAGAATTTTTATATAATGGAGAATATAAAAATATGATTTTTATATATGCAGCGAAATAAAAATGTGATTCTAATAGCGTTGAAATAAAAATGTGATTTTTATATATGTAGTGAATACGGATGACGAAAGTGACAAAAGGCGAGCACGACAAAGATTTTCTACATATGAAGAGTCGCGGTGTTTGGTTTAGCTGATCACTTATAAATGAATTAAACTATGATTTAATCATTTATGTTACATATTTACCCTTTGGTATTTCTCTCGTCAAATTTTCCCTTTTGATTCGTTCATTCTTGACTTACTTATTTCACTCTCCATACTGATACAGTTCCTTTTTTATCTTGTTTGTTTCAAACTAAATATTTCATTAGAAAACAGATTCTAAATGATTAGTTATAAACAAATTTTATAACTCTATTTATTTACCTGACGGTAAGTCAAACTTTATAAAACGATTTATTCTTTTGTTAACTTTTGTCAAAACAATATCCGACCTTTCATACTCGATCGACTTTCTTTTGTTAACTTTACATTTTGAATCTTTCTTAGAAAAATCATCCCTAATACTCAATTTAAATTAAATTAAATTTAAAATTACAGCTTTTTGTATTTAAAATTTAGTCCTTGACAAAAGTGTATTTCTAATCCATGTAAATGCACACTCATGCACATTGTACAAGTGTCCCAATGCTCCAGCCACCCGACGACTGTTGCGTCACTCCCAACATGTCATACCGCCTCCCCCGATCATTTTCCACTCGTCACCTTTGTTCATTTCTTTTCGTTTTTCTATTTCCATACATTTTCTATTATTATTACTTTGTTTCCATATATTGTGTTTACTTTAGTTCTGTCTACTGTTTCTTACTTTGGTTACTATCTCTCCTTCCCTTCTTCTATTCTATTTGATTTCCCTTCTACTTTGTAATTTTAATTAACTTATATGGGCCATGTCCCAAACCCATTAGGCCACATACTAACGAAACCCCACGCGTTTAAACTGCCTGCACCCATTTCCATTCTTTCCTTTCTTCATTTTCATGCGCTGTGTACCTACTACACACATACACACTAACCACCGTGCCCACAACCACGCTCCAACCGCCAACGGCCACCGAATCACCACCCAACTTCCATCATCTCCTTTGCATCACTGACGTCCGGCCAAAACAGCTACCCTAGACCTTCTTATCAAAAGCACCCCTCCATGCCATGTTACCCGAAGACCAAACGTCAGGTGTCCTCACAAAAACGAACCCCAATGATCACCTCCGACCACCTGGCGCACTTCCCTCTCCACCGTGTTGAATCCCATACCCACACGTGCCCCCTCTCCAAAAATCCACACACACGATCCATCCTATCCCTCATAAAAGTAATTTAAAAACCTGAACCCAGACAATTTCCAAAAGCCTAAACCTACCTTTCCTGATCGTCTCCGACCACTAGTGATCGTGAAACTTTACAAGCATCTCGATCTACCCTCCACGACACTCCAATAGTAACAGTTTTTAATATCTCTAACCCAAGCCCAAGAATTCCTTTATTTTGCCCAAAAACATAAATAAACTATAACTCACTATATACCCTATTAAAAATCTGGATCTTTATCTTAAAAATCATGGTTTTAATACATTAACATTTTCGTATGCCTGGATCTCTATTTTGTGATGATCAAAATTTTGATTTTTTTCACAAATTCCTGAAGTATCATATATATGGAAATATATAAATTTATTTGGAGTGGGATTATTTTTAAGATAACCCTCTAACATAATTGAGTTACTTTGATGTTGATCACCATCAATAAATCTCACTAGAATTTGATTATTGATTTTCGGAATTTGGGGTTGGTTTCAACCAAACAGAGTCCTGTGCTTGTATTTGCTTCCAGGCTTACATTTTCCATTAGTTTAACATGATGTCCAATTTATTTAAAAACATCCAGGAGTGTTAAAACACATATATGAGTTTGTACTGTCGTGCATATCAACTCATACTATTTTTAAATGGGAAAAACTTAACTCACAGTTGTTCCTTATTTTAGGTTTTACAGTTTTAGCGGATAAAACAAATCGGCTACACCCATATTCAAGCATGTACACAACTATCTGTGTCTGCATTTGCTATATACCATCAGTAAGGGTTCACATGGAAGAAAAACAAAGGGGTTTACTCATCCAATCTCATTCACCATTTGGTCATTTAGTCACAGGTTTGTTCCATCTTTATTTCCAGCTAATATGAATGATTAACTAAACCCCAATCACACACTCAAGACACTCATACATACATACATACATACATATATATATATATATATATGTTTGCACTGACATATAAATAAACAATAGCATTTGAAGAGAGAAAGGGGTTTACTCACAAGTATATGATTACTGTCTTGCAATTTCCCTTAGGTGTTCAAACTAGAATTAAAGCATCAATATTGAATCAAGGTGTGCTGTGTACATATCAGCATATAAATCTACTTAGAACTTAATGACAGTAAAGATATTTCAGCAGGAAGTTTACTCACTTTTGTATGCTCCAAAAGTCCTTGTTTCTCTTTTGCTAAGACCCTTGAATTGCCGTGTGTTTTGTGTGAGTGAAATGGTGTGTGGGTTGGTCCTTATATATGTGTAAAAATGTTTAAAATATTGGTGCAATAAATGTGTGATGTGAAACTACACAACAGCCTTTTTCTCTTGACAATGAAAGACCACACCACCCACCACTTTTTTCTCTCAAAATCCTTGCAACTCTTATCATAATCACATGGCAAATATCAGCCTAGATCCTCCCTGAAAACACACCCTATACCTTGTACAAAAACCCCCATTGGCCTACAAATACTATCATATTTATTGTTCTATGCACAGCCAATCTTTCTACAATCTTTTCCTTTGATTCAATCAAGATTTTGAGATCATGTATGTACTAAAAATATTCAGTTTTCATTGAGTTTTCAATTCATACTTTTCACATGTCAAAATTGATTTCAAAAATATATTTAAAATGTAAACTTGCCTTGCAAGTAGTATCAAAAATCTAAAAATCCTGTGCATGAAAATCTGAAATTTTCTGCTCAGATTTTCTCACGGCCATGTGAGTATTGGACATAAAAATATTTTAGAAAATCAGTTCTTATGTGCCTACTAGGGTAGGAAAGATCTAGGTGCCTATATATGATTTTTGCAAATCTTTTAATGTGCATGTTCCTTGACAACTTGCCAATGTTTTTGAAAATAGAAACATGTATTGTATTTTCAGAAATTCACATTTGAAAAGAAATGAAAGAATTGAAAACTGAAAATATTTTTATTTCTAAATTGATTATGTCCTATGCCAAATCTTTGGCTTGAACAATCTTGTTTGATAGCAAGACTCATGGGGTCGTAAGATCATAAAGTGAAATAAAATTGTACAACACAAGTTATCTTTTCAATGCATGAGCAAATAAAAATGTCATGAGATCTTATTTGCCATCAATTTATGGTGTAGATATCATGATTTGAAAAGAGAATTTAAACAACACATTCTTTTGATTTTTATGCATATAAAAATTCAAATACTTCCTTGCATTTATTTGAGAATAAACATGTTTAAAATCATGCTTTAGGCAAGGTAGTTTATCATGTTTGAAACAAGGAGTCTTTGCTTAAACATTGTTTAAAAGCTTTTGGAAAAAATATATATAAACAAGTGTTTTTCACAGAAAAATGGCATTTAAAATAAGTGTTATTTATCATACAAAAAATGAATTTAAAAACAAGTGTTATCCTATCCATGTTATCATATATACTTGTATTAAATAAAATTAACAAACGCTATTAAATTTGTGCTATCATACCTCAATATATCAAAAATGGATTTTGATAAATGCTGCACATAAACATGCTATTATATATATGTCAACAAATTCTGTAATTAATAAATTCAAATTTTAAATCGTATTTGAAAATACGTATTCACGATCAATCAACACTGTATCAGTGATCCATGAAAATACCGGGTCATTACAACGAAATTGTTTTAATTTTAATTTTTAAAAATTAGACCCTTCACACTCGTTCTAGGGTACTACTGATCCCATCTCTAATGAGTCATCCTCATTGGATATTACTAATCCAATCCCTGATGAATTCTTTCGTTCAGTTCTAATGTGTCTTGTTCTCGAGCTCTGTAAACCAAAGCTCTGATACCAACTGAGACGACCCAAACTTCCCCATAAAGGAATGTCCGGACTGAATTTGAGAACGCGACAAATCAAAACACAAACAGAAGAACATTTCATTGCTTATAACAACAATTACATCAGAGTACAGGAATATAACAGAGTATGAATAGATATTACACATTTGATAAATATCAGAGATTTAAATTACATTTAAATACATAGCAGCGGAGAAATAATACAAAACACAACTAAAAGAAATACACGGATACAGAGCTTTCTGAATATCCCTTCAGCTATAAACCAGGATCTTGTTAATATAATATCTGCAAAACCCAACTACTAGCTGCCCGTGTGGAAAATAAGGGCACCCAGAGTTTAGGTTAAAACAATAAACTCTAGGTTAGTCATGTGACTGGTGTAAGTGTAAGAATTAAAACTATTATTAATCTGATTTTAAAGTTAGATAAATCAAGGGACCACCCCGTATAACACAGAACGGGTTCTAACTCTCAGAATACCAGTGCATAAAACAAACAGCGCAATGCTAAATAAAGGACAATGAAACTATTATAAGACTCAGGTCCCATCATACAATGCAACGCAAGCTGGAGGATAGAGTCTTACCTTATAATAGCTAAATATGCTTGATACGCAAAATTTATCTTTTATTATTACTATAAGTGAAGAAATCAACTTCAAATATAAATGTATCAATCATAGACGGCATGAGTGCCCCATCCCACTATGTCGTCATACTAGGATTACAACTAAAACCAAAATGTCATATTGGAAGTTGGATTTCCATTTATGAACCAAGGCAAGGGATCGTCCTCACCGAATTCGAGACAATCTAGGCCATGCCTCATGAACAGAACGCATCATCCCTTTGAAGCCACAGGGCTGGTCCACATTTTAAATGGATTAAAAATCCCTGAACAATACGTCTCCCCGACCTATGGGGCGTAAATGAGCCAGATGACCCAATATCCATTGGCACCACAGTGACCAATATATCCGAGGTGCCTCGCATTCCAACAACCACATAGTTAAAAATATAAAAATGTCAGGGCGTGCAAAACCCTCACACCACCTCTAGCTAGAAATAAACACATGTTCTCCCTAGATCCTCTCTCGTTTCTAGTCCATACGGGGTGTGAGGCTTGCGAATTAACGCTATACACAAAGCTGCGCTATTGTAACGTCCCGTATATTGATCGCTTCAGTTTTGAATATTTAAAACCAGTTTAAATGTTGAAATGTTAATATAAATGGATTTTATATTAATTAAAACGAAGTTTAAAACGTATAAATATATAATATAAACGAGCTCGAAATGGCGCAGTAGTTCGTATTTCACGATTTGAACTTCAATCGAATGTACAAAAGCCATTATAAGTCGAAATTTTGTGAAACAAGAAATATTCGAATCTCTTGAACTATAATTTTGTAATAAAAAAGAAAAATCAGAATTTCGTATTTTATATTGATAGTTATGGCCAAATCAAATTTTGAAATAGTCGCTATGGAATCGTATATAAACCGTAACGATTTATTTAATAAAATAAATCAATTTTAAATCAATTGAATACTGGTTTAAATAGATAATATAATATCGTGTTTAAAATTTATATTTAGATTATTCTGGGAATTTTATGAATTCAGTTTTTGTATACATATGATAATAATAATTTGTTTGCTTATATTAAATAGAATTTAACGTTAAACAGTTAATTTAATTTAATATCTTTTGTATATGGTCGAATTAGACCGTGGGAACTGTTCCAGTATGTTCAAAATAGGGGTAGAACCCTAGAAATGTTATTCGTTGCGTTCAGATAGGAGTTTGATAACAAGTGATATTTTAAATAAGGTGAAACCACACCAGTTCAACCAGAAATAAAAATAAATCAATCAAAGAAATAAAAATCTAAAAAATAGGGGACGACCTAAAACTCTTAAGCACATGCTACTCTGAAAATTATAGTTGTATTCTCTTTTCGGATGTCTCATTCGAATTTATTTCCTTCTTCGTTAAGCTTACACTACAAACCTACATCCCCTTATGTCAACGCCTAAAGCTACTAGTCTGAGAAGCTACCATCGTCTTCTCATTTCAGTTTCACATCCGCGTTACCTTCCCAAAGCTTCGTACACTGAAAATCTATGGCCACTTCTAACCCCTACTGAAAGACACCATCCTTATCGTTCCCCCTTGGCATCTATAAAAAGGCCATCGCCTTTGTAACTTTCCATCCCAAAGCAAACAACAGAATTAATTTTTACCCTCAGTTTTCAATTCTTTTTCCTGTCACTAATGTTTGTTCCTTTCATTTCTCTTCCTCCTCCCAATACAAAATCGCGAAACCATCCTCTGATAAAAAGGGGGAAGACACCGGAAATTAAAAGAAAAAAGGAAATCGCAATTTCCAGTTATCGCGTTTCAAAAATTCGGCTGTCCTGGAGCTCCTCAACGCTTGCGAGGCATGCGCGATTCAGCAAGGGGGTGCTAGTGGTGCTTTCAGTCTGATTTTGGGTCAAGGTGAAGAGGTGAGACTCTGATATTATTCTTCTTTTTCTTTTCTTCTATTCTAATATTTCTTTCTTTCTTATCTCACCATCTAGCTTCTTTCTTAAGCAGTCTGGATTTTTGGTACTCAAGTTGGACATGGGATGTATTTGTGTCGAAAATTCGAGCATTGAATTTTCCGATTCGTTACAGTGGTATCAGAGCAATGGTTTAGGAATAACCTTGGCTCTGTGGTGTAACTCAGTAGAGATGGGGTTAGTAACACACTAGATTGAGTTGAGTGTATATATATGAGAGCGTATTTGTAGATTTCATATACAAATGTTTTGTATTGTGTTGGTTGATCGGTTCAACTGTGGAAAGCATTGAACTGGAAATTGATTCAATATTGTTTTGTAAAGCGAGTAAATGAAATAATTTTTCCCAAATCTATTTTTGTATATAAAGGGAATAATTTTATCAGACTATTGTTGATATGTATGTGCTTGATTAATTAAATAAAAGTCAAGTGGCACTATGGAATTGAAATGGTCAAATATGACCAAAAGATGAATAAATGATGTTTGAAATAAAAATCAGAATTCAAAATTATAATGGGAAGCTAAAGAAACAAATTCCAATATAAATGGATGGGTTGGAACTTGGTTGAAAAATAAGTTAAGCAGATTTGGATTGAAATAGAAACCATATTAACTTAAACAAATTATTGAACCAATATGGAATGAAAATGATTAAGACCAAGTTGAAATGCAAATTGATTGAATATTGATACTCTCAACACATACAGCTTAAATGTATCGAGTAGAATAAGAAGTAAGTTAAAATAAATCCAGTTCGAGTAGAAATAATTGAATAGAGAATAAATCAAATTAAGTTTGATTGGAACTGAAATTTGAACTCAAAATATATATGGACTCATAAATTAAAAATAAAACTTGGAACTCAAGTGTAGAATTAAAAGAATGTGTGAATTGACAATTTACTCGGAACTTGAATTTTAAATGAAACTCGACTTGTTGTAAGTAAGTATATACATTTTTGAACATGTGTTTCAAACTGTCACAAGTTAGGCAAGAAAACCAATAAATGGTAAATTGGCAAATTTGAAGTAAGAAGTAAAATTGTGACCGAATAGGAATGGATATGCATGTGATTATATAGGTTTATTGGATAGAAGCAAGTGTGAAGAATAAATATGAGATGCCCGACAAAAAGGTACATGTTTAATTCAATATGAGGTTTTATGTGCCAAAACGGCAAGCCACTTCGCTTTTTGATTTTCTTTTTGAATGGAAAGGGCCTAGAGAGGCGATTTGAGGTTTGAACTATTGACCGGTACAAGGGAGGTGCTGGCGAAATTTTTCGAAAATTTAGGGAGTTAGAAAAATTTTCAACAATTTTGAAAAAAAAAATTGTTAACAAAAAGTTATTCAAAGTTGAGGATTTTTGAGTGGAATAGGAAACTAATAAGTCAGTCAAATTGAAAGGATATTGGGGTAAGTGTCGAGTTTCATGAGTGAATTGTGGGAAGTGAATAAGGTATAGCTACATTTCCTACTTAGCAATTCCGGGGACGAAATTCTTTTAAGGAGAAAGGAATGTACCGTCCCGTATTTTGATCGCTTCAGTTTTGAATATTTAAAACCAGTTTAAATGTTGAAATGTTAATATAAATGGATTTTATGTTAATTAAAACGAAGTTTAAAACGTACAAATATATATAATATAAACGAGCTCGAAATGGCGCGGCATTTCGTAATTTACGATTTGAACTTCAATCGAATGTACAAGAGCCATTATAAGTCGAAATTCTGTGAAACAAGAAATATTCGAATCTCTTGAACTATAATTTTGTAATAAAAAAGAAAAATCAGAATTTCATATTTTATATTGATAGTTATGGCCAAATCAAATTTTGAAATAGTCGCTATGGAATCGTATATAAACCGTAACGATTTATTTAATAAAATAAATCGATTTTAAATCAATTGAATACTGGTTTAACTGGATAATATAATATCATGTTTAAAATTTATATTTAGATTATTCTGGGAATTTTATGAATTCAGTTTTTGTATACATATGATAATAATAATTTGTTTGTTTATATTAAATTGAATTTAACGTTAAACCGTTAATTTAATTTAATATCTTTTGTATATGGTCGAATTAGATCGTGGGAACTGTTCCAGTATGTTCAAAATAGGGGTAGAACCCTACAAATTTCATTCGTTGCGTTCAGATAGGAGTTTGATAACAAGTGATACTTTAAATAAGGTGAAACCACACCAGTTCAACCAGAAATAAAAATAAATCAATCAAAGAAATAAAAATCTAAACAATAGGGGACGACCTAAAACTCTTAAGCACATGCTACTCTGAAAATTACAGTCGTATTCTCTTTTCGGATGTCTCATTCGAATTTATTTCCTTCTTTGTTAAGCTTACGCTGCAAACCTACATCCCCTTATGTCAATGCCTAAATCTACTAGTCTGAGAAGCTACCATCGTCTTCTCATTTTAGTTTCACATCTGCGTAACCTTCCCAAAGCTTCGTACATTGAAAATCTATGGCTACTTATAACCCCTACTGAAAGACACCATCCTTATTGTTCCTCCCTGGCATCTATAAAAAGGCCATCGCCTTCGTAACTTTCCATCCCAAAGCAAACAACAGAATCAATTTTTACCTTCAGTTTTCAATTCTTTTTCCAGTCACTAATGTTTGTTCCTTTCATTTTTCTTCCTCCTCCCAATACAAAATCGCGAAACCATCCTCTGATAAAAAAAAGGGGAAGACACCGGAAATCAAAAGCAAAAAGGAAATCGCAATTTCCAGTTATCGCGTCTCAAAAACTCGACTGTCCTGGAGCTCCTCAACGCTTGCGAGGCATGCGCGATTCAGCAAGGGGGTGCCAGTGGTGCTTTCAATCTGATTTTGGGTCAAGGTGAGACTCTGATATGGTTCTTCTTTTTCTTTTCTTCTGTTCTAATATTTCTTTCTTTCTTATCTCACCCTCTAACTTCTTTCTTAAACGGTCTAGATTTTTTGTACTCGAGTTGGACACGGTATGTATTTGTGTTGAAAATTCAAGCATCGAATTTTCCGGTTCATTATAGCTATATTAAAGCTATGCTTTGATCATCAACCACAAGACACTGCTTTTCAATAAAATCCATGATCATTTGCCACTCAGGCATGCCACATAGGCAATTTACCCCATGCGACTGATGTCTATTGATATACAACCTCTAAGCTCGTACGTCTCAGAGAAGGGTGTTAAGCAAGAGAATAAATTCTCCACCACCAAACAGATATATATTAAATAGAGATCAATCAATCACAGAGTAAAATCCAATGTCAGACACATTGTCCCTTTACAAATTCGTTTTGGCTCTGAAGGAAACCGGAGGCACCTTATTCCTCGTCCCATATGTCCAATACAGGAGAGAGGCCCTTATATATCTGTTGATCTCCAAGTACGTCTGGAAGATCACCACTTATTACCTCGTCTTGGTTGTACAACCCAATCAAGACATTAGTAATTATCCAAACGATGTGAAGACCTCCGGTTTTCAACCACCATCTTCATCGTTGACATATCGTCGTATCAGTTATTCAGAATGGGCATAAACTCGGTCTTTCCGAATAACCCGCGTATTTTATAAAAAAGTGTTACACAAACACAACATATGCCTTATTCCAATCCATAATATTCTTTTATTCAAATATTCTTTTCACAATTTTAAACCATAATAAGGTTTATCCAAGCTAGTCGGGATTAGCAAACCTTACCGAAGTAATCATTTATTATATTTCCCAATCCCAACCTATTCATCCCATGGATCAAAACTGGTAATACTCTGTATCTAACACCACATTGTTATCGGTAAATATTAATTACCATTTCACGTTTAAATCTAATTAAAGATTTAACTATCGCATGGAGTAAAACTGGTGATATTCCATTCCCGATTATTTCCCAGATTTGATAATTTAAATTATCAAATCCTCATTTGAATCTAATTAAAGATTAATTAAAACTCCACTTAGTTTTAATTTTCTCAAAAATCAATATTAATGATCATTTAACTTTGGGAAATCATATCCTATCTTTAACTGGGTTAAAGAACCAATGTCATTTAAAAACTAGTTCACGATAAACCCAAAATCACATTCCAATAATTGTGGAATCCTCACGGAAAAAAGATCAATATACAATCGATATTAATTTCCGTATCCAATTAATAATATAAATGGAATAATGACAAAGCCTTTTAAATTCCATATATATTAACAGTCTTCCTCCCCAGAAGCTCACTTCGATTATTATCAAATCGAATTCCATTCCATTCCAATATATTAAATTGGTAAACTTTACTTTGGAAATTTTCCATTAAATCTTAAGAATAAGATTTATAAATTCCAAATCATATTTCTTTGTTAATCGGGTTAAAGAAAAAATGTCATTTAAAACACAGTTCACAATAAACCCAATCTACATTCTATTTCAATTCCAATTAAATGTTAATTAATTGGTAGTTCTTCTTTAAATCTTAGTTAAAATATTTAAGAGCAGTGTTAATGAAGACACCTTTCACGACATACCCAAAAATCCAATTCAATTCAATTCCAATTAAATATTAATTAATTGGTAAACTTCATTAAATCTTAATAAAAAGAGTTAACCTTTTCTCAATAGGGTTTAATAATAGTGTTAGTGAAGACACCATTCACGACAAACCCAAAATCCCATTTGGTATTAAATACAAGGCTCTGAATAGAAAATATATTGGCCTATATTCAATATCAAATTCTGAAATCAACAAATATCGTATTAGAATAACGATATATATATATATATCTTCCAAATTCCTCCACAATGTCCGTATAATCACGGAATCCAATATCTAAATATTCCGAAGATAATTTCGATTCAAATCCATTTCAATTCATGTAATGGAAATTCTGGTTATATTAAAACCCATTCTCAATCCAATTTAATTATTTAAAAATAATTGGATTTTAATTCTAGTTAATAACCAGTTCATTTCGATAAAAATATATTTTTATCTTTTCAAATATGGAATTTTTCATCCCAATTCCTTTCAAATCATTTATTATGGTTTTACACAAATTATTAATATATTAATAATTTTATCAAGGCCCGTACAGTCGATTTCCATAAATGGTCATCGAACTACACTTACAACGACCTTTTCCAAATTCGATTTGGACATAATTCCAAATCCAACCGTTAGATTTCAAATCTCTTATATTCCTTGGAAATCTCTATTCGATACGGACCCAATGGTTCCTGTTTTAGGAGAATCCGATGGTCGGATCTCCCGTAACGTCAATTCAAAGTCAATGGTTGAAATTCGCGAACTGCCGCGACGTGGCGCGTTCTATTCAGGCCATTAAATATATATAATATATATTATATATATTTCGTTGATTTCTATTTAAAATGTATTTTATAAATTCATTTTAAATTTGTTTTAAAAATGCTTCCAACTTCATTTTCAATTTTAAATCAAAGTTGAATATTCTATATCATTAACGTATAAATGATAATATTTTCAAAATATCAGATTTTGAAATCATTTCCTTTTCGATATTCATTATAAAAATGAATAAAATCAATATAAATATCATTCACGTCAAAATGGCGTTAATCTAATCAACACGGCTTTGTATATTTAAATATATTCGTGTCCATCCCAAATCGGACATCAAAATCAGATTTTGATCTTTTACTGAATATTATTTTAAAATATTCATTATTTTAAAATATTCGTTATTCTTCACTTTGAAATATTCATTAATTTAAAGTATTCTTTCTTTACAAATTGGAATCAGACACAGTCAATTACCATATAATTTTATTTATATGGATTTCATACACACATGTACACAACAATAATCAAACACAATCAACCATCATCCAGACTGCATTACACAACTGCATAAGCCTTAAATATAAATAATTAACGCTTACAACCGTCTATCAACCCATCGATTGACATACAACTAAATATTGGGATTAGTGTATGTCCAATATCATCCCAATGCCCGTATGGGGTTTTCAAACAACAACACTGATTATTATTTGTGCAGTTGGGCGATGTGTAAAATATATCGTCCCAATCAATATCAGTTAAATGTGTGTACATAAACAAGTCGTCCGATTTGTAAATGAATATTTATTTTATTCATATACACGTTAAAAATTATATTTTTAACTGTAAAATATTTATTTCAATACATGAATTTTTTATATTATATTTCACATCACGATCACAATCAATTTCCACAACACCATACAATTAAACAAGTCGTCCATGGCCTGTGGACGACAGGTGTCGGGTGCTGCTAAGCACCGTCTACATCCTAGTGTATATTTTAACTAGAAAATAAAATTAAAGTGAGAAGTTCTCACCGTGGGTTCCACTCCTCCAGTTCTATTTCTGAAGTTCTGAACTGTTTGGATTCATATTTGTTTCCCGACAGTTCCATCGCAATCTGTGTCACGAAATTTATATTAAAAATCATATTATTAATAATGCCTCATTTATTTAAAAGCCACATTTTTATTCGCTACTACGTATATAAAAATCATATTTTTATATCGCTACTTCTTATATAAAAATCGTATTTTTATACCAATGTTTGCATTATAAAAATCATATTTTTATCAAGCCTTTACATATATGAAAATCATATTTTTCTATAATGAAAAATCTAATCTTTTCTATAAACAAAAATCATATCTTTCTATATAAACAACATCTTTTTATTTTCAAAAATCGAATCTTTTTATTTATACAAGTCAACTCTTTTTGTTTTCAAAAATCAAATCTTTTTGTTTTCAAAAATCAACTCTTTTTTTTTCAAAAATCAAATCTTTTTGTTTTCAAAAATCAAATCTTTTTGGTACTAAGTTATATATATATAATTCTGTTTCTAGTTTGCTATTATATATATATATATATATATATATATATATATTAAAATCCAATTTTATAAGTCATGCCATAACATATAAAAACTTATTTTTTTTCCAAAGCTAATTACCCTGAATATATAAAGTAAAAAAAACTCACAGCGGGTTTCGGTGGTGGGGGATGGCGGAGCATCGGAGGGGGGCGTCTGAGAGGGAGGCAGTGGGGGGGGGGGGGATGGGTGGTTGCAGCTGCGAGTAGTGGTCAGGAGATGCGTCGGTTTTTGGAGCGTGGGGGCGTCGGGCTGCAAATCGAGAAGGAAAAGAGGAGGAGGGAGGAGACAGAGGCGCGAGAGGGGTTCGTCAGAGATGGCAGCGGCGCCGCTGGAGGCACGCGCAGGCGGAGGAGGGAGGAGAGCGTCGCTCGATTTGGGGAAGGATGGTTTGGGAACAATGACGGGATTTTAATTTTTAGAAATTAAGGCTGAGAAAACAAAGGCGTATATATATAATTAATATTTTATTTTATTTTTCTTTTTAAAAGTTGACTTTTTATTCAAACTCCAAACGAGGCCCAATGACTGTCGCCCCAAGCTAATTACCACCATTCCGAACACAACGGGATATGTCCCGTAAGTCAATTTGACTGTTATGATCAGTTTCCATCAAAATCAAATTATAAATCAATATATATTTAATTTGAATGCACGTTTTAATTTACCGGGGCCGCATACTAACTCTGAAAATTCCAAAAAAAAATATCTGGCTATGTTTTGACAATACGGTCCTAACAAAACTAATTTCGTCGAATTTGGAGACCGTTTGAAAAATGGTCATTTTCCTGTCGATTAAATTCAAACTGAAATTACCAAATGCATTTAAATTCACCACCCTCAAATATTGATTCCAAAAATTATGAAAATTGGAATCCAGTAATAATTTGACATTCCGGATCCAACAAAAGTGGTCTCGTCGAAAATGGAGGTCATTTGCAAAATCGGTATTTTTAAGGGCTATATTTCCATAGCGACTATTCTGAATTTTCAACTAGATATAAATTTTTATTCCATGTACAGTATTCAAAGTAAACCAAATTTTAGTGAAACCAAAAATATTTGAATCTATTTGAAAATATCTTTCGAACGGGTCTGAAAAATTGAAATTGGTTGTGATTTTCCAGATTGTTACAGTACGCTTTAAAACAAATCATTTTGATATTATTGTAATTATATAGTGTCAAAACAACTTCAAATATAAATGTATCAATCATAGACAATATAGTACCTCATCCGTTTATGTCGCCATATAAGTTTACAGCTAAAACCGAACGATGTTGTATTGGAAATTGGGTTTCCATCATGAGTCAAGGCAAGGGATGGTCTCCTCAACGGTTCAGATCACCTCTAGTAAGATGTCCTAGGATCACACCTATGGGAAACCCTTGGATCCTGTAGTGTCGGTCCTCTCTTAATTTTGAGGATTAGTTATTCTTGAAAAATATGTTTCTCAGTCCTATCGGACCTATCACTCGAGCCTTTTAGTCGGCTCCATATCCGAGGCGCCTCGCAATCCATCATCCACATAAGTAAAAATGTCTGGGCTCCATACCATGAAACAACTTCTAGCTTGAAAGAAAGTATGCACTTACTGCGTCCCTTATCCCGTTTTTGACTCATACCAGGGTGTGAGGCTCGCGAATTACTGCTATACACAAAGCTATGCTACTTAAAATTGTGCTTTGATCATCATCCACAAGACTCTGCTTTTCAACAAAAGCCTTGATCTTAGCATCTTAGCATGCCATATTAACAATTCATTCCATACAACTGATGTTAATGAATATATAATCTCTAAGATCGTACATTTTAGAGAAGGGTGTTAAGCAAGGGAATAAATTCTCCACCACCAAACAAATATATATTTAATAGAAATCAATCATTACAGAATAAAATATAATGTCAAACACGCAATCCATTTACAAGTTCATTCTGGGTCTGAACGAAACCTGAGGCACCTTATTCCCCATCCCATATGTCTAATACAGGAGAGAGGTCCTCACATATCCGATCGATCTCCAAGTACATCTGGACGATCACCACTAATTACCTCGTCTTGGGTGTACAGCCCAATCAAGACATCAGTAATCATCCATACGATGTGAAGATCTTCGGTCTTCAACCACCATCTTCATATCTTCAACTTTTAATCGTCATAACAGTTATTCAAAATGGGTTAAACCCGATCTTTCTGAATAACTCTTGCATCCGTACAATCATGTGATAAATACACAAAGATAACACACATCTCATTCCAATCCATACTATTCTTTTATTCAAATATTCATATCTTTAGTGAAAGTTTCCTATTAGTTTTTATCAAAGATAAGTTCTTTTAAACTTATTATTTATTCTTCCTTTTAATGTCATTTTCAAAAGATTTTAGTTTATCTTTCCACGACTTAAACCAAATTAAGGTTTAAGAACTAGTCGGGATTATCGATCCTTACTGGAGTAACCATTCATTTTATTAATACCAGTCCCAACTTATTCATCCACGGAGCAAAACTGGTGGTACTCCATATCTAACACCCATTGTGTTATCGATAAAATAAATTATCATTTCATGTTTCAAATCTAATTAAAGATATAACTATCGCATGGAGTAAAACTGGTGATACTCCATATCTCGATCATTTCTTAAATTCAGTAAATTTAATTACTTCATTCACATTTCAATATTATTAAAGATTTATTAAAATTCCACTTAGTTTTAATCTCAAAAATCATTACTTAATGATTATTCAAAGTTAGGAAATAAATCTTGTCTTCACTTGGGTTAAAGAACCAATGTCATTTAAAACACAATTCACGATAAACCCAAAATCATCTCCCATAAAAATTGAACCTTCACGAAAAATATAATAGCATATAATCGATATGAATTTCCATATCAGACTTATACTTTAAGTGGAATAACGACAAGGCCTTAAATTCCATATAGAGTAACGGTCTTCGTTTACAGAAGCTCATTTCGATTATCACTAAATCGAGTTCCACTCAATTCCAATTTAATATATTAAATTGAAAAACTTTACTTTGGTAAATTCCCTTAAATCTTAGTTAAAAGACTTATAAACTCTAAAATAATATCTTCATGGTTAATTAGGTTTAAGAACTAGTTTCATTCAAAACACAGTTCACAACGAACCTAAAATCAACTACCATTTAATTCCAATTATATTTGTTAATTGGAAAACTTCATCAAATCTTAGTTAAAAGATTTATTCTTTTCTCAACTAGGTTTAAGAAGAGTGTTATTAAAGACACCATTCATGACAAGCCCAAAATCTCATTTGATATTAAATACAAGGATTTGGATATAAATCATGTCGACTTATATTCAGTATCAAATTCTAAAACAAACAAATGTCGTATTGGGAATAACGATATCTATATCTTCAAAATTCCTCAACGATATCCGTATAATCACGGAACCCAATATCGAAATATTCCGAAGATTATTCCCATTCAAATCCTTTCCCCAAGGCCTATGATAACAAGATCAAAGTGATATCGACAAATTCCCCAACGCCTATGATGTTACGTACATGCAAATGAGGCTTCTAAAACTCCCTGAGGTAGCTCATAACACCAAACTCACATGCACAAACATTCATATAATAGATTTGCATTTTTGATTCTAAATTCAAAACAGACTAAATTCTCTAACTAAAGCAATCAAATGCAATATAAGCAAATGGTGGAGTCTTAGAACTTGCCGGTGCGACAATGGAGCTTCACCATATCGCAATAACAACTCATAACATACGCATTCGATTGTGGGTACATTCTGAATGAGAAATTCCAGTTTTGTGAAACTAAAACTAATGAACCAAAAAGTGTATACTTATCTAACCAGTTCATATGCATATGCAAATCCAAATGAATACTAAATTACACTCTTATAAGCTAAGAACTTATGGCATAGATGAAGGTTCATGAATAACTCACAAAGCTCTCATCTTTGATGGTTAGAAGCAAGAAATCTATCCAATGACAAGCTAGAACAACCTCTCTTCCAATATTACTCACGAATCTTCAATAAAAACATGAATGCACAAATTTCCTAGAAGTTAGGTCATAGGAAATGCCACAAATCGAAGAGGAAATAAGATGGAGAAGATGGAGAGGAGCTTACTAAACGTTTTCCTTTGATTTGCACTTGATTTCAACAAGAATTGGAGCTCCTAAGATTAACTAGGTTTAGGGAATTTTAATTTCCCATTCCCTTCCCCCATTTTCTAGTTTGCGCTAAGTGTTGGAATGAATGGAAGGAGAGGGCTGATTTGGGGGTTATAAGAGTGGGCTAGGTTTAGCCAAACCAAGACCCAACCCAAGCGCCAAAACTCCGAAGCTCAGAATATATTGAATTTTATGGTTTTCGAACACGCAAACGACATTTTGAACCCAATAGAAGTGGTTTTGAGTCCAAATTCGTCTATATGTAAAAAGAGATATTTTGGTCATACATCCTATGAAAAGGGAAAAAATTTCCAACTAGAAAGATATCGATGTTTGTAGTTTTTGAACATGCAAACTACATTTTGAACCCAATGGAAGTGGTTTCAAGTCCAAATTCATCCATATGTAAAAAATGATATTTTGGTCGAAAAGGACCAATTTCTCCAACTTCAAAGATATCGATGTTTATAGTTTTCAAACATGCAAACAACATTTTGAACCCAATGGAAGTGGTTTCAATTACAAATTCGTCTATATGTAAAAAGTGATATTTTTGTCATGCATCCGATGAAAAGGACCAAATTTCTCTTACTCGAAAGATATCGATGTTTATAGTTTTCGAACACGCAAACGACATTTTGAACCCAATGGAAGTGGTTTCGTTGAAAACCGAGGTCGTTTGCAAAATGACGATTTTTAAAGGCAGTATATAATATTAAAACATACATATATATCTACTCCATAGCGACTATTCTAAATTTTAATTTAGACATAACTTACAATTTATAAAGTGAAATCTCAATTTTTTACATTCGTTAGAAAATTACAATTCAAAATATTCCAATGTTTCTTGTTATATCAAATTCTGATTTATATTGAATTCTATACATTCATTCAAAGTTTGAAATCAAAATCTCAAACTACCACGCCTTTTCAAGCTCGTTTTAATTAAATTTTAAATTTATACGTTCTAACTTCAATTTCAATAAATTTTAAGTCGTTTATTCTCAAAATAATTCATCTAAAATATTTAGTTTATATGAAAATCAATTAAAAATAAATTTTAAATTGGTTCCAAAAATATGGGTTATTACATTTCATTCGACAGCTAAACCGCTAGATAAATCCTGGAATATTTTGGGACATGAACATATGAATGAAATCTTTATCCTGTCCCTAAAAGCCAACCTAGCATGCATATTAAATATCATCTATATAGTATACCCAGATGAACGTGGAGATATTAATGTACAAAAACTATATATATATATATATATATATATATATATATTTTTTCCTTGGCTCCCAAGGTTTTTGTACCCCATCTCTTTACGTAGACTATATCACTGATATAACATCCACAATTTGTCACCACTCGGCCGAGATTTCACATAGACCTACCAAGTTTCAACTTCCCTATTTTGTACTTTTGAAATAAAATCATTCTTATCTTCTTTTTCTTCTTCCTATATATATACGTAAGCTATCTTCTTCCCTTTGGGGTTCGAAACTAGTTTCCATGGTTTTCCAGAAATCGAAACAGAACTCTACCCTCCAAGAAAGAATTTAAAACATAAATATATAAAACCCTGGTCACTTTCTCTTCACTATTATATACTTTTGGGTTTGCTGGCTTCGCTGTAGCTTCTGGAAGCGGGTCACGGTCGCGACCCTTGGGGTTTGTGCGAATGTGTGGATGAGGTGTGCAGATGTTGGGGTTTGCGTAGAAGGTCGGTTGCCTCGATGGGTTGTTGTAGAGTGGGTTCTAAGATTGGAAAAATGTAGGAGATGTAGCTAACGTTGACAAGGATGGATGGTGGCAGTAAAGTTTGTTCGTGCGTGGGGTATGGAGTAGAGAGGGTATCACGAGCATGAAGTCACGGCAATGGAAATAAGGAGGTATATTGTGTACCGCCTTTTGTAATATGTAAGGTTTACAGTTCGGGAATAGGAAGGGAGTGGAAGGGCGTCCAAAATGGGGGTAGTTGGTCGAAGAATAATGGGTTGGGATGGCCAATTTCTGGCAATGATTTGCTCGTGGTTTGGGTAAATTCATTGGTGATGGAGAAGCATTCTTTTTGAAACTTGGGTGGGAAGAAATAGTTGTTGCTATTAGTTCTAAGAAGGGTAGTTCGTGCGAGAATGTGGAGCAATATGCATGGTCAGGAAACATTGAAGGCAATATTTGGAGTGAAGGACAGATGTGAAGAAGACATGCGAAGATGGCCATTAAAACAAGGGCCCGCGTTCGAATTATAGAAAAAAGAGACACTGTAGTAGTGGGTTAATGTAACACCCAGCATTTTATGACAATTAAATAATGCATATGTGTATATATACATAGATATAAATGTATATATGAAGAATAAAATAAAGATTAATGCAAATAAAATGTAATGTATACATTAAAAGAAAGAAAGGATTGGTTGCATGCGGTGTAAATGTGTTACCTGCACTGATTATGCACTAATAATAAAAAAGAAATAAAAGAAAAAGATTCATGCAATGGTTTAAATGGAATAATGTAAAAATTATGAAAAAGAGGAATGTGAAGAGAACAATAATTACCATTGTTCTAAGCTTTTTTAACAATAGCCTTAGTAGTCCAGTTGGTTAAAACATGTGACTTGCATACAAGAGGTACAGAGTTCGATCCCCGCCGCCATCATATTTTAAGGGAACGGCTAAAATAACTCATGTTCATGAGGGAAAATATGTATAAACGCACATATAAGGAAAAACATACATATAAAGAAGTAAAGAAAATATGTGTATATGAGAATATACGCGTATATATGTGTAGGAATATATATATACACACACACACAAGAGAAAAAATTCAAGATAAGGCTGTAATCAGAGAAATATGGTAAGAATAAAATAACGACGCAACGCCGTTTGAATTTTGAGAACGAAGCAAAATTTGTGCGTATATATACGAGTAAAATGGTCATTACAAGTTTTGTATACATATAAGGGCCTTATATATGAACATATTCTAATCAATTCAAAACTGAAGACCATATGCAGAGAAAAACATATTATAGCCGGGGTCAACCTAGGAATGGGGAGGTCGACCCATAGGTCAACCCACCCAAAGGGGGTCGATCCACTATAGATTTGGTCATGTTCATTAATGAATCTGGACTGCTTTCTTAACCAAGTTCAAATGCTGACTTAGTGCTGCGTGTACCATAAGATCCTAAACACGTACAAATATGTTAGAAGAGCCTAGCCTAAATCTCACATTCTCTGAGACAACGTCCAAGCTCTGCCATTCTTTCTCCTCCTCAAATCTCTTCAGAAAAATAAGATAATTAGTTTAGGAAAATTTTGAATCAAGATCTGGAGAAAAAGAATGAATATTAATTAGAAGGTGTTCAGAATCATATTTGAAGTGAGGTAATTTTCCGGACCTGGTTTATTCAATTTTCTTCCTCTTTCTTTTCTTTTTCTTTTAGTAAAAATTATGAACCCATGGTTGTTAGGTTCTGAATCCAATTAGGGGAAAACCATGGAATGCTACATCTGGACCATATCTAGAATTTGGAAAGCAAATGACGTGAGTGGATTTAAATTATATCATTTTTGATAATGATATATTATCGTTTAGGATTCCCCGTTATTAAGAAATGTGAATTTGCCAGAATAATTAAAAGTGTTAAGATGTTGCTATAACATGTTGAGATATTAATATGAATATGATGGAAAATTCATACGTTGAAATGTTTAAAGTGTTGAAATGTTTACATGTTGAAAGATAAACTTGTTAAAATATGGGTATTGACTACTGTTGTTCGTATTACATGTCAACTTGTGACATTTATATACATGAACCCTTATTTGTGGGAATAGAAATAATTATATGATTGAATGGTTTCATGTTGGAATAGAATTAAATACATGTTAAAAAGGACATGCAACATAAATTGGGCTCAATATGATGAACATGTAAAACATAGATTACAGTAAAGAATTTGAATGAATGGACATGCCCAAATCATATAGAAAATTTACAGTGAAATAGAAAATTGTAACGCACTTAGACACTAGGTTAAATTCAACATGCGGTAGAAGTCTGCCCGGAACCACCCAACAAATCCAGCATCCACAAGTTGTTAATTTAATGTGAGGGCTCTCGTGTGTGAATAAAACATGTAACAGTGCCAAGACACGAGGTTAAGTCAACTTGTGGAGGAAGTCTGCTGGGAACCACCCGACAGATCCAGCATCCACAAGTGGTAGGCTTAATGTGAGAGGTCTAGCACATAAGCAATATATATATATATATATATATATATATATATATATACACATGAATATAAAAGGATAGAAATAAATGGCATTAAAGGTAATTAATGGAAATGGATGGAATTGAATGCAAGTGAGAACAGTAGAAGAAATAGAACGAACGGCGAATGATAATAACCTATTATAGATAAATTACATTAATGAGAATGTTGTATAATAGGTAGACTTGTCTTAGGGACAAGAAGAGATTATAACTTAGGTTACAATAAACTAGTCAGGAATTGAGATAAGTGGCACTTAATTGTAAATTAAGTAATTAGTAAATGGGGAAAATCTGAAACCAGTTGTTTGTAATAAGTAGAGAAAAGGGGGAAAATTTATAAAATTAAGAAGTTGTTCTTAATTATAAATTAGGTAATCTGTAAACTTGGAAATCTGAAATATGCTGATGAGAATACCATGTTAAGGCTTGTCTTAGGGACAAGTAGAAATTATAACATTGGTTATAATAAATGGAAAGGAGACTTATTAGTGAACCATAGTTAACAGAACTAAGTTAATAAGTAAATAACGATAAGTTGTAGTGACAATATAAAATAGAATTATGATTAAATAAGAAAGAATGAGGCAACATATGAAATGAAATAAGTTATATTTAATCATAAATGATAGGTGACATATTAAATAGGAAACATGTAAATTGAGATATACTTAATTACATATTAAGTAGAACATGTTATTATAACTATGAAATCAAATAAGAACATAAAAGGATTGTGTATTACAGACCTTGGATCAAATCTAGAGAATAACATGTTGTGGACTTATTAATAAACTTAAATGGGTTAAGTTATATGACTGAAATTAATAAGCGAGAGGAACTTGGTAACTTGATTAAGAAGTCAATGTGAATGGGAATAACCAAGTTAAAGGGAAACCTGATGAGGTAAGGCAAGAGCATAAAAGAACGTTTAGACATACGATCTAATAACATATTAAAATGAGGTGCTTGGACCAGTCCGCACGTTTTGGGGTGAATAACCCAAAGGGGTAGATCATCATGGTGTCATGAGGCCAAGGGGAGCGCACGTTCATCTAATTATTCTATCGGCTTCGAAGGACCGGAAGGCGAAGCATGCGACTTCCTAAGAAATGTAAGGTGCTCCTGTTATTTCTCTATGTGGTGGCAGATGTTTAGGCTGTACTCGCAGAGGTTGGATCTGTGCGTTACAACCAGGTGGGTGGGCCTTGGTTGCAAAAGTAGCTTTGCAGTCTGAATGCTATGACGAGGTGACACAAGGGTGACTCAGCGATCACCTTAATGGGAGGCGAGGTCAGGACCAAGAAGGATAGTAGATCGTCGGGTACCCGTCATCGGCAACCAATGGGATGCAAAAAGACTTGACCTAAACCCAATAGACCATTCACCTTTCACTTTGAGGTAGGTGGTTGAGGGGAGACGCCAACTGTATGTTTAGATCGTTTGTTAGGGGCAAGTCACTCAAATCTTGCTGTCCTTACTATTTGAGGGAGGGGCCGAGGTAGGGCCATAGCCACCATGAAAAACAGACCCGAGGGGTATCTGTATTTTGAGGCCCTTAAAGGCTGGCCTATACAAAAATGGAAAAGCTCCCGACGGAGTTTTGTGTTTCTTGTGTAGCCCTACCACGGAACTAGGTGCACATTAGAGATTATGTGCAGATAAGGCATCAAATACGATTAACGATACGGACATGGGAAAGTCTAGACGTATGCAAGTCTGCTCTGGGTGGTGTATCTTAGACTCGAGGGCATTACTCAGGGATAGAATCTGATTTGATTGAACGCAGCAGTCTATACGCTTATTTAGCGTAGTAAGGACAGATATATACGGAACGTAACAGAAATCCATACATCACTCTAGCGTAGGATGAGGGATTGCGTATATTTCTATGACATTACGGTGGAGACCGTGCGACTGGGTGTACCATGGAGTGTACCTCAATATTGGGGGTAGCTACATATATACTGTATTAGGATAATCCACTCGGAGTAAATGGGTACGACATGTATGTAAGCCTTGAGTGTTGTTAACCCAAGTAACCTGATAAATATGAAAATATGATTGAACATAATATATAGGAATATCCGAAGTGTATAATTTAAATCTAGTCCCTAGAACTTGTGTTCTGACACCCTCCTCATAACGTACTCACAGGTTAGAATTGTGGTAGAGATATTATAGCTTTGGTTACTAGTTTGGCAATATTATTACTACGGTAAGGCTATTCTTTGATTATACATACTTTATATATTCCGCTGTAAGATATTTTCCGAGCTCTGATATATTTTATATCTTTGTCTTTTCTGCAGGATACCAGAACAACCAACACGAGTTTCTTTGGATTTGAATTTTGAAAAAAAATCGGTCTTTCGGAATTCGGGTTGTTACATCTAGTATCAGAACATAGGTTTAGAACTCCTGTATAAATAGTGAGTGAACTTATTGTTATTTTTTAAAATATAAATATTATATATATATACCTAGATCCATAAAGGAACCCACTAAATATAAAGAGTATAATGTGGTAAGAATTGGGATGACTATTTTGTACACTAAAGGAATGAATATGGAAATTTGAGACCCTTAGGTAATTTGGGAGGAAAGTGTACAATGTACTTTATATGGAAGGAAGGTGAATCCCATATGATTAGAATTTTGGGTTAGTGGGTTTGGCGGCAAAACCATATAATTTGGAAAGGGTTAAAAAGAGAAAAATGGATTAGGAATATATATAGTTGAGAGAATTGAGCTGGTGGAAGTGTCTAGGAAAGCCTACAAAATTGGAAAGCCGCTTTGAGTCTAACCCCATTGTTAACTTTAAAAAACTTGAAATTATAAAAGCTTTTGGAAGATGGTTTATGGTGTGTTCAAGTTTTAATCTTAAAAGTTATAGTTTTAAATATGTAAAGTACACATATTGAGTTTTAAAGTAAAATGGGGTATGTTTTGTAAATAGTGATTTCTTGCGAAAACTTTGTCTAAAGTAAAATTCTCTCAGTAAATGGTGTATATTATAGACCACATATAGCTCGCTAGTTTTCTTGTTATATTACATACAAGAATTTTTAATAAATATAGTTTTGAAGTATCTATTCTTTGGACAATCATTTTTGATAAATTGTTTAAAAGAGAAAATTTTGTTGGGTGGACAAAATAAGTTGTAAAAATTAAGAATATAGTAGATGGTTGCACCTTGTAGTAACAGACTGAACCGACCTTACAGGTAAGAACAAGTTATAAACCCGATTGATAATTAGTTGTCCTTGTCTACTCCGGTTTTTGTGATTTGAAAAAAAAAAGAACGATGATTTACATTATTTTTTAGATATGTTTTTTTTATCGCTTGGGAAAATTAAGTTTTGGTGAGGAAAATAAAGTTTTGATACTTTTTAACTTTTGAAAGAAAAGTGAAATGAAAATGTTAAACCGTGTTTTAAAAAGTATAGAGTAGGTAAGGATTAATGCCTAGGGAAGACAGGAAAAGTTCTGAGGCTATGATGTGAGTAGCGAGAATTATCTTGGAATAATGGTAAATTTCCATAGAATGCATAAGCACTGAAAAGCCTAGGATATTGCTTGAGATGATTATTGGTACACAGTTAGGACTAGTGGTGACTACTAGGTAGTAAAGGGCAAGTAATTATTCATATCTTGTTGCTATCTTTCATGTTTGGGGTACAACCCGTTATTGTTGGGATCGTTCTGTTATTTTTCTTGCTGAGTAGTTAGGGTAACACCTAAACTTGTCATGGATCCCGTGGTTCAAGCTTGTTATCTGAGGGGGACATAGTCCCAAGATTCTTGGCCCTTAGTAGTAGTTGTGTTGAGTGTCTGTTTTCCTATTTTAGTTGAAGGATTATTTGAAATTAAACTTAGATCAGATAATTAAATAAGCTAATAAAAGACAAACAGTACAGCTAAAAATGAAATGGAAAATTTAGTAAAGCAACAAACATAACAATTAAAGAAAAATGGAAAAGTTATGAGAAAAGATGAATTAGAGTAAAAATTTCCAAGATAAGACGAAAAAGAAAATCAGTAACAAAGAAAAAATTTCTTATGTGGGCTGTGCTTGGATAGGAAAATATGGAATCTTTATAAATAGTTACATAAAATCTAAGTATGGTTAGAAAAAAAAGGTTGAAAAAGAAAAACGGAAGATGTGAAGTTTTCCGTTTTCCACCTTTTGTAACATAAGAAGTCGAATTTAGAAAATTTGATTTTTCTGAAATTCAAAAAATAAAGTTGGTTGGTAGGATTTTGGATGCAAAAATTGGATGAACTACGCTATTACTTAGTAAGAGTGTGGGAAAATTGGGATGAAAATGTATTTTGATTTTCAAAATATTGCACTCAAGTAGAACTTCAAGTATATTTACGACATGAGCATCATATTTTTGAAGAATTTTTGAAAAACTTGCATACACATAGGAGGTACCACTTAGGCATACATGTATTATTACGTTGTATTTTACTTTGCACAAGTGCACAATGTTTGCAAAAATTGGATGCACACAAGATGGATGTATATTATGCTAGAGATTAATTGATTTTTACGCTTATCAAATTTCGGGGATGAAATTTCCTAACGGTGGGAGAATGTAACACCCCGCATTTTATGACAATTAAATAATTAAATAATGCATATGTGTATATATATGCATAGATATAAATGTGTATATGAAGAATAAAATAAAAATTAATGCAAATAAAATGTAATGCATACAATAAAAGAAAGAAATGATTGGTTGCATGCGGTGTAAATGCGCTACCTGCACTGATTATGCATTAATAATAAAAGAGAAATAAAAGAAAAAGATTCATGCAATGGTTTAATTGGAATATTATAACAAATATGAAAAAGAGGAATGAGAAGAGAACAAATACTACCATTTTTCTAAGCCTTATTAACAATAGCCTTAGTACTCCAGTTGGTTAGAACATGTGACTTGCATACAAGAGGTACAGAGTTCAATCCCCGTTGCTATCATATTTTTGTTTTAAGGGAACGACTAAAATAGCACATATTCACGAGGGAAAATATGTATAAATGCACATATAAGGAAAAATATACATATAAGAAAGTAAATAAAATATATGTATTTACGTATATGAGAATATACGCGTATATATGTGTAAGAATGTGTGTGTATATATATATACATGTATATATATATATATATATATATATGTGTGTGTGTGTGTGTATAAGAGATAAAATTCAAGATAAGGCTGAAATCACAGAAATATGGTAAGAATCAAATAACGATGCAACACCGTTTGAATTTTGAAAACGAAACAAAAGTTGTACGAGTAAAATGGTCAGTACAAGTTTTATATACATATAAAGGCCTTATATATGAACATATTCAAATCATTTCAAAACTTAAGACCATATGCAGAGAAAAAATATTATAGACGGGGTTAACCCAGGGGTCGACCCAAGCATGGGGGGTCAACCCTTGAGTCGACCCAACCAAATGGGGTTCGACGCTGAGGTCGACTTACCCTAGATCCAGTCAGGCTCATTAACGAATCTGAACTGTTTTATTAACCAACTTTGAATCCCGACTCAGCGCTGCATGTATGACAAGATCCTGAACACCTATAAATAGGCTAGCACAACATAGCCTAAATCTCACATTCTCTAATACAACGTCTAAGCTCTGCCATTCTTTCTCCTCCTTAAATATCTTTAGAAAAATAAGATAATTAGTTTAGGAAAATTCTAAACCAAGATCTGGAGGAAAATAATGAATATTAATTAGAAAATGTTCAGAATCATATTCGAATTGAGGTAATTTTCTAGATCTGGTCTATTCAATTTTCTTCCTCTTTCTTCCCTTTTTCTTTTAGTAAAAATTATGAATCCATGGTTGTTAGGTTCTGAATCCAATTAGGGGAAAACCATGGAATGCTAGATCTGGACCAGATCCAGGATTTGGAAAGCAAATGAGGTGAGTGGATGTAACATCCCATATTTTCTGTATATTTAATTTTCAATTTTAAGTAAATAAAATAGAATGTATTTGAGTTATAATTTGGTCTAAATCTGCATTTAATGAATATTCAAATTGAATTTTAATAGTTAAATATTTTTGAATATTTTATTAATTAATTAACTGTGAAATTTAACTATTTGGCAACTGTCTCGGAATTCGATGAAACTGGCGCCACTGGAACCAGAATGGTAAACTATTATAGGATTTCAATTTTTCATTAAAATCTGACTTGCCATTTAATCGTACGGGAGAAAACGAATGAAATCAACGTAATATGATAATGGTTTGGTTCTCATGTTGGGCCTTATGTATATATATAAGTTAATCTCCATTCCACTCCATCATTCATTTTTATTAAATGTACATCTCCATCAATTTTTCTCTCTAATGGATGAAAACTTCTAAACCCTAGGTCTAATTTAAAATTCAAGCATCAAAATAAAATCTCTTCAAACCATAGCTTATTATATGTCAAAACGAAGCTCCTGACGATACAAACCTATGGGTACCATCAGTTTCAGCATGCAGCGCTCCGTTTGGTCAGAAATCATGGTCAAACTTTTGGTTTTTCAAAAACCTAGTGTTCGAATTGGGCTTTGCGATCTTGGCATCAATTGCATAAATCAAGATATGTGTTTTGTTGCTCTCGTCGATAGGAATCGATTGGTGGTGGTGGCTCGCTGTACGGTGGCCTAAGGTGGTCGAATTTCATTGGTAAAGGGCTGAAAACTCGGTGCATTCTTTAACTTGAATCGGCGATGGTGGACCATAGGAGGTGGTGGGTCAGGCCCTGGTAGGTGCGGCCAGACGCGAGCTTCTGAACGCCGGTGGTCGGAGTCTCTATCTCGATTGGAGGACGGCGCAATTTCCAGTCAAAGTCGCGCTAGTTGGGTTCTTTTTCTCGTGTACTTTAGCAAACCCAGTGGGAAAGGAGAAGCTTAACCCGTGTGCTGGCCTGTAAATATTTGATTGGGTAAGGATATATTTTAATTATTTTTATATATTTAAATTTCAAATGATTAAAAAGCTTATAACTTTTGCATATGAATTCGGATTTGGACGTGGTTGGGTGCGTTGGGATTGTGGAAGAATTGCGGTCGATCTAGGACTAGTTTGGCTGCGTTTGAAGACTATTAAATTTTGGGCTTTGGTTGGATGCCGATCCACTAAGGACCCAAAGGTAAGTGATTTTATCACTCACAATAAACTGAATTATTCCCAATTTATCGAATTACATTATGAGATAGTTTGGTTGCATGGCTGCTGAATTGGTTGCTTAAATTTGATATTCAAGTGTGTTAACATGCAAAGTAGACCGATAATTAGTTATTTAATTTAATTAGATTTCTAATTGGAAATTTTGATCCTTGAAATCCGTGGAACAGTCTAATACTGATTAATTGGATGGAATGGTTGTGATGGATATTGGCTGAAACTTATTATTGAATTTATATTGACACTGCTAATGCTCCATATTTCAGTATATTGTATTGCATGTCGATTTTGGCGATAGATCCCATTTACCCTTGATGTTACGGGCATCCAATGAACCCGAGGTTAATCGATTTAAAATAAATCAAGAACACAGAGTGAAATGATAAATCTCTGTGACCCTAATTTACATTGAAATGATTGATCCATCCCTGAAATATCGAGAAATTAAATTTAAAATTCACTTGGCCATAGGATAGAAAATTATATATGGACATCGGTTGGTTAAACGATTTTTAAATATTCGAAATCCTATTTGATGAAATTTTATATAAGGAAATTGTGTTGATTTTCGATGAATTTTATTCTTCCTTTAAAAATCTGGATCTTTAATGTATTTGAAATGGTTAAGAAAATTTCTCCCAAAACCAATTAGAAGTTTTGAATTAGAATTTTTATATTATTGGGATTATTCCAATAATTGGGCAGACCCGGATTTAATTAATTTTTATTGAATTTAATTTTTGAATAAAGATAAACAAGGATACTCGGAGTTATTTTAAACCTAATGTGAATGTGGTTTTGAGTCCTTTAAATTGGAAGATGGGATTGAATTGGTGTTTGAAACAAAATATGGGACTATGTAAACTCCATTGAGACTGAAGTTAGATTCAAGTATTTGAAGTTCGGAAGAAAGGAACGATTGTTGTTTGAAGAATTTTATTATATATATACACTTCTTGAATTCAAATTACTATTCCTTCTTAAAAATTTATTTATTTAAAACTTTTCCTATAAACTATTTCGTTATAACTAAGATTTTCCTTATATTACTTAAACTAAGACGTAAAACTTCTAAACTATATATATATATATATATATACATAGTGTTTTGAAATTTCCTTATTTTATTCTAGCTAATATATTTCATACATAAAGATATTTTATATAAAGATTTTGATTTATAAGCATCTATTTTCAAGTTAGATTAAATGATCGTAAATTTCTTCTGAATGGAAGTGTTGGATCTAATACCATTGTTCAAATGGAGTTGAGATAAATTTTATTCTATTTGAATATGAATCGATTTCTAAACCGATTTTGATATGGAAATGTAAATTATATTCTACTCGAATATAAATGGACCTCCTAAGGGATTGAAATGAGTTGAAGTGAAAGTATATATTCTATTTGAATATGAATGGATTTCGAACATAAATCGATTTGGAATAACTTGAAATCTTTGAGATAAAATATATTCTATTTGAATATAAGTCGATTTTGAAATATTATATGATTATAATATAAGGATATGGAAATATATTCTAATTTAGAATATAATCAGTTTGGTATGATTATGAAATTTTGATATGAAATTATATTCTATTTGAATGTAAATTTGGTTCGAAACAAAATATGATATTTTAATATGAAGTGAACCTTTGTGAAATATAAAAGAACCAACCGATGTGAAAGATGTAAGCGTTAGTTGTTAAAGAGACTGGAGTCGTCATAAGGAATACTCTCTGTCAGTGTCGATACCACTTTAACAACTGTGAACGTTTTGACGTATTCAAAATGGAAGATGATGACTTGGAGGCGATTATTGAATCGAAGAAGATGAACGATGACGAAATAGCCCTAACCTTCGGGTCAGAATTGAAATGAATAAAACAGAAGCTATACCATGACTAATTGAGGTGGCACCTTTGATCGGACACACTTCTTCAATATTATTTCTATGACTATGATGATGATGATGATGATTTGAGCCCTTTATGATTTTGGGTTTTGTGTTCAGAGATGGGCGGTAGTGGCTGCTATGCATTACCACTGGTCCGGGAGTGCAATTGGTAGAATCCTACCCTGGGCATTGCCTCGAGTGCCTTGTCATATTTATCCATATCGCGCCCCATACGATTTTTATTTAGCATTGCCTTCTATGGAGTGCCTTCTGATAACACCCGTACGGTGAATTTACGGTACTATATAGACTGTTGATGCCTGTAAACGGCATGAGGGTAATATGGTAATCCCGCTTACGCTATTTTATAATATCTACTTTACTTGATAGATACTATCTTAATAGCGTATTTGTAACGACCCAAGGATTTTCGGCCTCGAAAATCGACATAGATACCTTTACCGTAACTCATGCCGACCTTCCAAACACCGAAAACACTAGACGTTATTAGAAAGAATTTAGAGGGTGAGATAAGAAAGAAAGAAATATTAGAATAGAAGAAGAAGAACACAACACAGAGTCTCACATCGCAGCGGAACAAAATATAATACAGAAATAAACTTTATTGAGAGCTTTCAAATACTTACAATATCAGAGTACATCACACCATCTGGACAGTTATAATAACCTGTCCTCAGATACAACACACAGCAGAATAGTAGCTATATAATATTACACGTCTGGACTCTTCCAGCTCGTCTCTTCATAGCATTCGATAACCTGAACCTGTACACCCGGGCTAACCCGAGCATTTACAAAACACCGGGTCAGTCTGGTGAACCAGAATGAGTAAAACTCGCACAGTATTAAGGTAAATTATCCAACATGATTTTAAAGTTCAAAATCTTTTCAAAAGAAAAGGATAATCGTAAGACCAAATCCACACATAAACGCGGACGGTTTTTACCTTACGATAACCCAAAATATTTTTGAAATCAATAACTTTTCTGATATTATAATAATGTCTAAATACAAGTAAATAACAATCTAGTGGAACGCTTGCATCTCATGCTCCACATATATAGTATACAATCAAAACTACGGGCACTTATTGGAGATTGGATTCCGACCTTGACAAGTTATGGACCACCTGCCCATAATGTATTTCTAGAGGCGAATACACTGGGTTCAACAAGAATGTCTTGCAACCCGACCCTCACACTACCGACCACTCATTTCGCATGAGTGTGTCAAATGAATATCACCAACGGTTGGGCTCAAACCACTGTTTCCCGAAAAGGGACAGCATCGAAATATAGATTAAAGAAGCAAAAGGAATTTCTCTAGATAGGTGATTATACACCCTAGTGGGAGCGACCCACATAGCCATGCTGCCTGCCCGATTTCTGTCATTTACCGGTTGTGAGGCTTGAGACCAGAATTACTTTGAAACATCTGATCGTCATTCACTTTGAAGGCCACATCTTCAAATCCACTAGATATCGCTAATTGACGTCCACAAAAATACTCTAGTTGGGAGCTACCCAACTATGGCACGTCTGAAGAAATCAACGTACGCGATCCTTTTGGAAATACTCTGTCAGACACTCGTCCATACAAGTCATCCAGGAACAGGATGAACCGAAGGTACTCTCCTACTGCATCCAATATAGGAATCACCCCATTGATTAGTAGCGAGAAGTCCTTACAACCCGTAAATTCCAATCACAACAGAACCACAATTTATCCCTAGCCGCTAAACCAGAGATTTTTTAGTAGTCCTTGCGCTTATGAAGATCCACGGTCATCAATGCTCCATCTCGACCGTCTTCTGATATCTTCACGAATTTGTTGGTCGGAATGGTTCTCGAATATAAATTCGATCCCGGTCTTTCCGTGCCAACAATCGTGTTGGACAGATTTGATAGTCGGTGATTTAACTATCAAAATAAACAGTGTTTCAATCATGATAATCCAGTGAGTTCACTGGTTCAGTATTCAGCATCACATGGCCTCTTTAATTAAACAAAT
Source organism: Allium sativum (assembly GCA_030737875.1). Lineage (NCBI taxonomy): Eukaryota > Viridiplantae > Streptophyta > Magnoliopsida > Asparagales > Amaryllidaceae > Allium > Allium sativum. The sequence goes on from CM060925.1 coordinate 278,761,914, forward strand.
GTAAATTTAAAAACTCTTAAATATTTCGATATTACGAATATAACTCTTTGCTTCTCATTTAACATAAGATCTATTCTCTCAAAACCATTTCAAAAACACTAGAATTTACTCTATATATATATATATGTACCCAACCTTGTTTTTAACAATTTCACATAAAACATTGCTATTGAAAAACAATAACCATCTCTATTCTTAGAGTAAACTCGTTCCCAAAACTTATCGTTTTTATTTCCTTTTGCTTTTGGAATATCGTTATATACGTAATATATATCCTCTAATTTTCTTTTCTTTGGTTACTCTAGGGATTTCGCAATATATATATATATATATATATATATTCAAATCCTTTTTATTTCCATTAATTTGGTAATCAAAATATATGTACTCAAAATTTCACCACACATTGCATTATTATTCCTTTAATGGAATAATCAATTATCACTAATCCCTTTTAAAATTACAGTTAATATCAATCCTTAGATAATCCTGATGTCGTTCAAGTTAGGGTATTTTAATTACCTCTCAGACCTTGATCAACAATGTTCATATCCTTAGATAAATATAAGTTGTAATTCAAAAACCAATATTCAATTCCAGTCTCAAAACAATTTCCATTTAACTATTCCATTCCAAATACGGTTTCATGCAACCTTCTTATCTCTTTGGAAATCTCCTTTTCAGATATACATTTATCCCTTAATTTAATAATTAAGTAATTCCTTATAAAACACAACTTTTTAACTTTTACCTTTTTAAAATAATCTCATTCCCTAATTCAGATTTGTTTATCAAATCTATGATCCACTCTTTTAACTAAATTCGCTTTTGCCAATCACCTTTCAAATTTATTCGACCATTTCCACTTTGGAAATCTTATTTCCATTTCCCTTTCTACTTGATCTCATTTTCAAGTATCGTTAATGTAAAATTAATGCCTTAACACTTTAAGCCTTATTTACATAACCCTGGTTTATTATAAACCTTATATCTTAATTTCCTTTGACTTAATTCAAATAATTAAGTAACATTTATTTCAAACCATTGTATTTGCTTGAAATTCTCTTTATAACTTCGTTATTAAAAATCAGGTATTAAATATAAACCCGTTCTTACACCCCTTTCACCATTCAACTTGATTTCATCTCAACCCGATGAATTTCCATTCAAAAGAAATTCCCTAAATTATTATTCATTAGGATAATATCTTACTTCGATCATTAACTACTGTAAAGTAGTTAATTTCTTTATTAGCTAGAATAAATAGTAAATCTCTTTTAAATCAATTATCAATATAATTAACTTAAATAAATTCCATTTAATTGTTTTAAACAAAACAATTATCAAATTTAACGGTTAGGTCAATTTCTATTCGCAAGTTTATTGATTTGATTAACATAAGAATTTACTTTATAAAATCAATTTATAATTAATTATAAATTGAATAATAAATATTTATTTTCTTTATAAAAACTTTTATTCTAAATAATATATTTCAAAAGCTATATACAATTATAAAATAAATTTTATAATTTTAGTTCTATCGATATCCTTGACGGTAAATCAATATAAACAAAACCATTTACTCTTGGGCCATTTACTGCCGATTACCCAACCAATATCGCCAATTGGTTAAAACAAAACACAGGCTGACTTTCCAGTCAAAGACCACAGTTTAATTCAACCATCCAATCATGATGATTCATATATAGTAATATGAAATTAAATAATATATTTGAGGAATCCGGTTGGATTCCTCCAACCTGTTCTTCCCTGTATTCAAATGGTTATTTCCAATCAAATCATTCAACCAAAAAAGACCATTTAATCCAACCACAAGCAATTCAAACAATTCAACCAATTAAACACGTTTATTTTATAAACATGACCAACAAGGTAAGTTACCTCTATTGGAACCAATCGTTAGAATAACGATTTGGTATTTCACTGAAATTAAATGATGGTTTAATTTCGTCAATCAAATCAACAAATATAGTTAGCAAACAGTCAACCATCAGCAGGTAGAGCACCCAAAATAAAAACCCAATTTATATTAAAATATAAATGGGGAAACTGAGTGAGTTTAACTCACCTTGAATAAATTCTGCGATTTAAACGAGTTGGTTTGATGATATTAGCAGCTTCCATTGCCAATCTAATCAGCTCCACTGCAGGGTGTCCGCCAACACGGTTCCGGCATCTTCTGTCTTTGTCGAATTCTGATGACAAATGAATGCGTACACATTATATACGCTATACAATTTATAATTGAAATAAATTTTTTTATTTTTTATTTTTTATTTTTTATTTTTGTATATTTTTTTTTATTTAAGCCACTTTATATAACTGATCATTATACTAATAATGATCTTTTAAAACTAACTATAATTATAAATCATTTTTGACAATGTCATCGTTATATCCGCAAAACGCTAATGTGGTATTTAAGTTGAAAATAACCCTTTTTCTGCTTAAAGTTTATACGGTAGACATTATATACTACCTCAATGTTTTATTCAATTTCATGTTGTACTTATTTGTCTTATTTTATTTATATACCTATTAATATACGATTTGGCAGGAAAACCACTGATTATGCATGGGAAAATAATTAGACAATACTAATAGTGATTAAGCATGTGAAACGATTAGGCATATTACTAAAATATATACCAATCATGTTTCGAATTATGCCAACCCGTACTGTTCATCTTCTCTACAAACCGCCTGCCTTTCACCATTCCCATTATTGAGACTATCGCACCCCCACGTTCACTGCTCTTATACCATCTGCATGCTCCCTCAACGCTTCCATGACAAAATGATCCACATCTGTACAGCACTTAAGCCATCACGTCTTCATGTTTGCTCCTCCCTCCTTGCGTTTCGTTTCTGTCATCTTTTTTTATCATTTTTTTTATCGAAAGCTTGCACTGACCAAAAAAGAATCGGCCTCTCCCATGACCTTCAAATGCACCATGCATGCACAGCTCCGCCGAAAATAGGCCACGCCCCCAACCGATCCTTCCTAGTTCTAGCTACCCACGTGAAGCATGCAACCCGGCCACCTTTGTTCTTCATTTCTTGCATGTCATCTTCTTCCTTACATATTTTCGGTTTCTCTACTATTTTTTTTTTGTGAGAAGGAGTAAGGAACGAGAAGGACTGCAGGTGTTTCACTAGAGCGATGGCATTTTATAAGGGGAGAAGGTGTGGGCATCAAGTAATTGAAAATTCATTTTATATTGGTTCCTTTATCAGCACGGTGTTACATATTACAAGACTGCCATTTTCGTGGTCAGCGCGGTGTTAACAGATTTGCTGGCGCGTTCTCTCTTTGTCTTTTTTTAGTAACTTGGCAGTTATGTACATACTTTGCTCAATTGAGAGAAAAGGCAAGTGGAAAGGAAGTGTGAAGGTTTAATAATATTTTATTATAAGGAACTGATGTCATCGACTTTTCTAAAAAAATTAGGTTATATGACCTCCATTTTCTGATAAAAAAGCTAACCTTAGTGTAAAAAAGTATTCCGAACCCAATGGGACAAGTTTCGTCGAAATCCGAGGTCGTTTGAAAAAAATTCCTTTATAAAATCAGAAATAAACACACGTTTAATTTTTTCGCGACCACCAGACAAATCAAATCAACTTGAAACCTCGATATCCTACTATAATTTATTGATACGAACCCAACGGCACCAGTTTCATCGCATTCTGAGACTGTTTCCCCGGTAGGCTATTTTTACCGCGCACCGCAATACCCTTTTTAACGCCAAATTACCCGGTCTCTAAAAATAACAAACTATATACCTATTCTGGCTCAAATCCACGATACGAACTCAACGAGACTAGTTTCATGGCCTAATTCGATCGTCAGCTCAAGTTACACCCAAATATCTCTTTATTTATTTAAATAAGCGCTATAGAAAATGAATGGCCATTTTTGGCTACCGTGGCCACATACGACATCGGTTTGTCACGCCATTCACCACCATACAATAATTTAACGATACGGTTCTAATGAAACTGATTTCGTCGAAAATGAAGTCCGTTTGCAAAATGACCATTTTAAAGGCCGATATTTAAATAACGATTTTTCACAGCGACTATTTTAAAATTTGATTTAGCCATAACTTCAAATCTATAACGAAAAATCTGTATTTTTCTCTTTCATATGAAAATTATCATCAATACGGTTCTAACGTTTCTTGTTTCGCTGAAATTCGACTTATATCGAGTCCTGTATATTAAATTGAAGTTCAAAACTCCAATTTACGAACTGCACGCCATTTTCAAACTCGATTTATATTATATAAATATATATCATTCGATCTCATTTTAAATAACGAATTCAATATTAAATCTATTAATATTCCAAATAAATTATTTAAAATATTAAATTAAATATTTGACTGCCAAAAACACGGGTCGTTACATTCTTCCCCCTTAGAATAATTTCGTCCTCGAAATTGCTAAGGTAAGAAAGAACGTTACTAACCCATTATATTTACAATAATAAATTTAAAACTCGATTTTATTTCCAAACCGATCTAATTGGTTTTAAAACCAATTTAATTCAAGTAAAAGAATTTTCCAAAAATCTTCAAAAAAATTCTAACACCTTAAATTACCGGAAAAATTCGGCAGAGTCTCCCTTGCACGGAGTGACATCTGCGATATTGCAGGAACAAATAATATATATTCATCAACCAACGGTCGGAAAACAAAAATCAAAAGCCCAAAATTTTATATTTTCGCGTAGGCGTACCTTTTCGATCGCTATTGAGCATATCTGCTCAACGTATATGCGATTTTCTCAACCAATCTCAATCTACCTAGCCATATGGCACCTGTACTTAACTCAATTCACATATCAGTAACAGATATATGAAATTCTTAAGTAATATTCACGAATCAACTGGTATAACTATACCAATTGCAAAATCAAACACACAACATCAATTCATTATCAAATACAAGGCTAAGTCATAAATTTCAATTCATAGGCAGTTTCATTCTAGTTTAAATTATACCAGAATTTATTCTTTAGTTTATAATCATTTAGCTCCATTAAATTTCCGATTATTCTCATTCAAATAATTTAGCATCACCGACAAACAGTTCACAACCAATACACGGCCAAATCAACCAAATCAACTGAATTTACATTCAGTATTAATATTTTATTTGGTTTCACATATTTGATTATTATTTATTCAAAATTCCAAATTTATTTAATTTAATTTCAATATCATTATTAATTTCACTTAACCAAGTTAAATTTCAATTCGATTTGAATTCCATTCAAATCGATCAATCACACTAATATCTCAATAATTTGACAAAATTATTTCCTTTCTATACAAAAATATAATTTGGGTAAAATTATTTCATTTACCCTCTTTTCAAAATAATACTGTATCGGTTGTCAGTTCAATGCTTCTTAACACTTGAACCGATCAACCAACACAATACAAAACATTTGTGTATAAAATTTACAAATACGCTCTCATATATATATATATATATATATATATACTCAGTCTCGATCTAGGATCTTACTAACCCAATCTCTATCGAGCCACACCACAGAGCCAAGGTTATTACTGAACCAATAGCTCTGATACCACTGTAATGACCCAAGGATTTTCGGCCTTGAAAATTGACATAGATACATATACCGTAACTCATGTTGACCTTCCAAACACCGAAAACAATGGACGTTATTAGAAAGAATTCAGAGGGTGAGATAAGAAAGAAAGAAATATTAGAATAGAAGAAGAAGAAGAAGAACACAACACAGAGGCTCACATCGCAGCGGAACAAAATATAATACAGAAATAAACTTTATTAAGAGCTTTCAAATACGTACAATATCAGAGTACATCACACCATCTGGACAGTTATAATAACCTGTCCTCAGATACAACACACAGCAAAATAGTAGCTATATAATATTACACGTCTGGACTCTTCCAGCTCGTCTCTTCACAGGATTCGATAACCTGAACCTGTAAACCCGGGCTAACCTGAGCATTTACAAAACACCGGGTCAGTCTGGTGAACCAGAATGAGTAAAACTCGCACAGTATTAAGGTAAATTATCCAATATGATTTTATCGTTTTTATTTCCTTTTGCTTTTGGAATATCGTTATATACAATTATCATTTCTTCCGTTACTTTGGGGATTTCACTATATATATATTCAAATCCTTTTTATTTCCGTTAATTTGGAAATCTAAATATATGTACTTAAATTTTCACCACAAATTGCATTATTATTCCTTTACTGGAATAATCAATTATCACTAATCCCTTTTAAAATTACAGTTAATATCAATCCTTAGATAATCCTGATGTCGTTCAAGTTGGGGTATTTTAATTACCTCTCAGACCTTGATCAACAACGTTCATATCCTTAGATAAATATAAGTTGTAATTCAAAAACCAATATTCAATTCCAGTCTCAAAACAATTTCCATTTAACTATTCCATTCCAAATACGGTTTCATGCAAACTTCTTATCTCTTTGGAAATCTCCTTTTCAGATATACATTTATCCCTTAATTTAATAATTAAGTAATTCCTTATAAAACACCACTTTTTAACTTTTACCTTTTTAAAATAATCTCATTCCCTAATTCGGATTTGTTTATCAAATCTATGATCCACTCTTTTAACTAAATTCACTTTTGCCAATCACCTTTCAAATTTATTCGACCATTTCCACTTTGGAAATCTTATTTCCATTTCCCTTTCTACTTGATCTCATTTTCAAGTATCGTTAATGTAAAATTAATGCCTTAACACTTTAAGCCTTATTTACATAACCCTGGTTTATTATAAACCTTATATCTTAATTTCCTTTGACTTAATTCAAATAATCAAGTAACATTTATTTCAAACCATTGTATTTGCTTGAAATTCTCTTTATAACTTCGTTATAAAAAATCAGGTTTTAAATATAAACCCGTTCTTACACCCCTTTCACCATTCAACTTGATTTCATCTCAACCCGATGAATTTCCATTAAAAAGAAATTCCCTAAATTATTATTCATTAGGATAATATCTTACTTCGATCATTAACTACTGTAAAGTAGTTAATTTCTTTATTAGCTAGAATAAATAGTAAATCTCTTTTAAATCAATTATCAATATAATTAACTTAAATAAATTCCATTTAATTGTTTTAAACAAAAAAATTATCAAATTTAACGGTTAGGTCAATTTCTATTCGCAAGTTTATTGATCTGATTAACATCAGAAATTACTTTATAAAATCAATTTATAATTAATTATAAATTGAATAATAAATATTTATTTTCTTTAAAAAACTTTTATTCTAAATAATATATTTCAAAAGCTATATACAATTATAAAATAAATTTTATAATTTTGGTTCTATCGATATACCGGACGGTAAATCAATATAAACAAAACCATTTACTTTTGGGCCATTTACTGCCGATTACCCAACCAATATCGCCAATTGGTTAAAACAAAACACTGGTTGACTTTCCAGTCAATGATCACAGTTTAACTCAACCATCCAATCATGATGATTCATATATAGTAATATGAAATTAAATAATATATTTGAGGAATCCGGTTGGATTCCTCCAACCTGTTCTTCCCTGTATTCAAATGTTTATTTCCAATCAAATCATTCAACCAAAAATGACCATTTAATCCAACCACAAGCAATTCAAACAATTCAACCAATTAAACACGTTTATTTTATAAACGTGACCAACAAGGTAAGTTACCTCTATTGGAACCAATCGTTAGAATAACGATTTGGTATTTCACTGAAATTAAACGATGGTTTAATTTCATCAATCAAATCAACAAATATAGTTAGCAAACAGTCAACCATCAGCAGGTAGAGCACCCAAAATAAAAACCCAATTTATATTAAAATATAAATGGGGAAACTGAGTGAGTTTAACTCACCTTGAATAAATTCTGCGATTTAAACGAGTTGGTTTGATGATATTAGCAGCTTCCATTGCCAATCTAATCAGCTCCACTGCAGGGTGTCCGCCAACACGGTTCCGGCATCTTCTGTCCTTGTCGAATTCTGACGACAAATGAATGCGTACACATTATATATGCTATACAATTTATAATTGAAATAATATTTTTTTAATTATTTTTTATTTTTATATATATATATTTTTTATTTAAACCACTTTATATAACTGATCATTATACTAATAATGAGCTTTTAAAACTAACTATAATTATAAATCATTTTTGACAATGTCATCTTTATATCCGCAAAACGCTAATGCGGTACTAAAGTTGAAAATAACCCTTTTTCTGCTTAAATTTTATACGGTAGACATTATATACTACCTCAATGTTTTATTCAATTTCATGTTGTACTTATTTGTCTTGTTTTATTTATATACCTATTAACATACGATTTGGCTGGAAAACCACTGATCAGGCATGGGAAAATAATTAGACAATACTAATAGTGATTAAGCATGTGAAACGATTAGGCATATTACTAAAATATATACCAATCATGTTTCGAATTATGCCAACCCGTACTGTTCATCTTCACTACAAACCGCCTGCCTTTCACCATTCCCATTGTTGACACTATCGCACCCCCACGTTCACTGCTCTTATACCATCTGCATGCTCCCTCAACCTTTCCATGACAAAATGATCCACTTCTGTACTGCGCTTAAGCCATCACGTCTTCATGTTTGCTCCTCCCTACTTGCGTTTCGTTTCTGTCATCTTTTTTCTTTTTTTCCTTTTTTTATCGAAAGCTTGCACTGACCAAAAAAGAATCGGCCTCTCCCATGACCTTCAACATGCACAGCTCCGCCGAAAACAGGCCACACCCCCAACTGATCCTTCCTAGTTCTGGCTACTCACGTGAAGCATGCAACACGGCCACCTTTTTTCTTCTTTTCTTGCATGTCAGCTTCTTCCATACATATTTTCGGTTTCTCTACTATTTTTTTTTTGAGAGCAGGAGTAAGGATTGAGAAGGACAGCAGGTGTTTCACTGGAGCTGTAATAACCCGGAAATCCGAGCCAATTTAAAATTTATTTTGGCAATTTTACCGAATTTTGATTGTTTAAAATGAATATTTTAAATAAAAACGACGAGAAATTTATTTTGAATAGAATTCAAATGTAAATATTTATGTAGATCGTCATTAGAATATAAATATTTATTTTAAATTATAAAAGGAATTGAAAATGACGCGGTAGTTCGATAATTCGATTTCAAAGTTCAAAGGAATGTACAGTATTCAAAATGAATCGGATTTTAGCGAAACTAAAAATATTTGAGTCTATTTGAGAATATCTTTCCAACGAATCCGAAAAATCAAAAATTCATAGCGGGGATCAGAAGATATGTCCAGTTGAAAATTCAGAACAGTCGCTATGGAATTCTGGCCCTTAAAAATGGAAATTTTGCAAACGACCTCGGAATTCGACGAAACCACTTTTGTTGGATTCGTGATGTGAAGTTATTGCTAGATTTCAAATTTCATAATTTTTCGAGTCAATATGTGAGCGGGCCAAAGGAAAACGCGTTTGACCAGTTTTAGTTAATTTTAATCGACTGGAAAATGTACATTTTTCAAACAATCTCAGAATGTGAAGAAACTAGTTTTGTTAGGACCGTATCGTCAATACGAAGCTAGAGAATATTTTTTGGGAATTTTTCTAGTTAGTATGTGGCCCCAGTAAATTGAAATGTACATTTAAATTGAATATATATATATTTATATTTTAAATTTGACGGAAACTGATCGAAACTGCCAAATTGGCTTATGATACATATCCCATTGGGTTTGGAATGGGGGTATTTAGCTAGGGAGGACAGTCGTTGGGCTTGAATCGGGGTTCGAAATTAAAAGTGAACTTTTTTGAGAAAGATAAATAATAATATAAATTATTATATAAGCCCTTCTTTTCTTCTTGCCCCTCACTCTTGCCGTTGACCTCATAAAGAAAATAAAAAAACCAAAAAATAAAACCCGCTAGCCCCCTCGTTCAACCCCCCCACCACATCGTCGATTCCGCCAGTCAACTCCGCCCCTCCAACGCCCTCCAACCGACTTCGCCCCTCCACCAATCACGAGTTCCAGAACTCGCGAGACCACGACTTCGTTGCGAAGCTTCAGCCACCACCATGTGAACCCAATGCGCCGCCCCTCCAGTTGGCCACCGCCCCTGCTTGTGGACCGCCGCTGCCCACCCCAGAACCGCCAGACTCCGGTGCGCACGTGGATTGGTGAAGTGGGCCTTGGGTTCCTCCGATTCAGCAAGGAAGAAAGGTCAAAACTGTTAATTCTTTTCAGTTTTTCATTTAAATCGATGTTAGAATTGTCTTCAGTTTTTGATTTAAATTTAAATTGAACTTCATTTTCAGTTTTGTTATATGAATAACATTAAAAGATTATATTTTTATTATGTAGAAGATTAGATTTTTATTATCTAGAAGATTATATTTTTATAATGTAAAAATTCGATTTTTAGGAATCTAAGGATTCAATTTTTATAGATACAAAGATTGAATTTATATATATATATATATATAACGAGTATAAAAATATGATTTTTATTTTTAACACCTAAAAGATGATTTTTAAAATATAAAGATTTGATTTATAAAACCATAGAGTTTAGATGCTTATTCATAAGAAGTTAAGATTTTTCACACCTTAAAAATATGATTTTTAAATGGTAAAAATGTGATTTTTATACTATAAAGATATTAAAAATATAATCTTTATATAGGAAGTAGCATTGTTAAAATATAATTTTTAACATATACTTCGTGAAACAGACAGCGTTGGAAACATGATGAAGAATTCCTACATATGAAGAGTTGAGGTGTTTGTTTTAGCTTGGGTGAGAACTCCTCACTTTTAAATTTATTTCTAGTTAAAATATATACTAGGATGCAGAAAGTGTTTAGTAGCACCCGACACCCGTCGTTCACAGACAATGGACGGCTTGTATGCTTGTTTGTTTGATTTTGATGTGTAGTTGATTGTGTGATGTGATGTGAAATGAAATAATATATTTATATGGTTTATTAAAAATATTTTATAGTTGAAAATAGAATTTTTAACGTGTAAATGAAATAAAAATAAACAAATCAGACGATTTATTTATATACACACATTTGACTGATATTGATTGGGACGATAAATTTTACACATCGCCCAACTGCACAAATAAAATCTGTGTTTGATTGATTGAAACCCCACACGAGTATTGGGATGATATATGACATACTCTAATCCCAATAATTAGTTGTATGTCGGTCGATTGATTGACAGACTGGTATGAACGTTTAATATTCGTATTTGATGCTTATACAGTGTAGAATGCACTTTGGATGATGGTTGATTATTTGTCATTGTTGATATATACATGCGTTGTATGGAAATCCATAGAAATAAAATCTAAGGTAATTGATTGGGCCTCATTCCAGTTTTGAAATATAATATTGGAAGAGAACTATTGGAATAAAATATTTGAATAGAAATATTTGAAATAGAATATTTGAAAATAGAAATATTTGAAGCTGTGTTGATAAGATTGACACCATTTTGATGTGAACGATATTTATATCAATTTTATTCATTTTATAATGAATATCAAAAGTGACTTCAAAATTTGATAATTAGAAAAGAATTGAATTCGAATTGAAATTAATAGAAATGAATTCGAACTGAAATTCAAATAGAATGAATTCAAATTGAAATTGAATAGAATTAAAATTTAAATTGGATTAAAAAAGAATTGAAATCATTTTGAATTGAATTTAAAACGTATTGAAATTGAACTGAAATTAATTTGAATTGAAACCAATTCGAATTAAATTGAAATCGATTTGAAATGAAATTAAAATGAATTTATAAGGAAAAATTCAGTTTTGATTTGAATCAGAAATGAAGTTGAAATCATTTAGAAAACGAATATAAAACGATTTATATAATACATTTTAAAAGGAAATCGACGAAGTATATATTATATATATTATATATATAATATAATGGCCTGAATAGAACGCGCCGCGCTGCGGCAATTTGTGAATTTCGACCATTGACTTCGAATGGATATTGCGGGAGATCCGACCGTCGGATTCTCCTTAAACCAGAACCGTTGGGTTCGTCTCGAAAAGAGCTTTCTAACGAATATTAGAAATTAGAAATCTAATGGTTGGATTTGGAATTATGTCCAAATCAAATTTGGAAAAGGTCGCTGTAAGTGCAGTTCGATGGCCGTTGATGGATATCGACTGTACGGGCCCTGATCAAATTATTAAAAATAGAAATAATTTGTGTAAAATCATAAGAAATGATTTGGGAAGAATTGGGATGAAAAACTCCATATTTGAAAAGATAAAAATAGATTTTTATCGAAATGAACTAGTTTTGAACTAGAATTATAATTCTATTTATTTTTAAATAAATAAATTGGATTTGAAATGGTTTTGAAAATAACCAGAATTTCCAATAATTAAATTGGAATGGATTTGAATCGAAATTGTCTTCTGAATATTTCGATGTTGGATTTCGTGATGATACACATATTGTTATGGGAATTCGAAAGATATATTAATATCGTTATTTCCAATACGATATTTGTTGGTCGTAGAATGTGATATTGAATATAAGCCGATATATTTTCTATTCAGAGCCTTGCATTTAATATCAAATGTGATTTGGGTTTGTCGTGAATAGTGTCTTCATTAACAATGTTCTTAAGCCCAGTTGAGGAAAAGATTAAATCTTTTTATCTAGATTTAATGAAGTGTACCAATTAAATAATATATAATTGGAATTGAATTGGTATTGATTTTGGGTTTATCGTGAACAGTGTTTTAAATAACACTTGTTCTTTAACCCGTTAATTAATGGAATGTGATTTTGGGTTGTCGTGAGCGGTATCTTCAATAATACTGTTCTTAGCCCCAAAGGAGTTAAGAAAATCTGAAACTAACGGGAGATTTGTGAAGTTGAATGGTTTCATGGGTATTGATCTGATGTTGGTTTCGGCCTTCGGGGTTAATACTTAGGTAACTGCTCACTTGCTAATTTACGGTTAGGGACTGATTGAAATGTGATGAGATTTTGGGGTTTATCGTGAACAGTGTTTTAAACGACACTAATTCTTTAACCCTGTCAAAGATTAAAACTTAGTGGAGTTTTTAATGAATCTTTAATTAGATTGAAAAGATCGATAATGGAGTACCACCAGTTTTACTCCAGACGGTAGTTAAATCTTTAATTAGATTTGAACGTGAAATGGTAATTGAATTTACCGATAACACTGTGGTGTTAGATATGAAGTATGACCAGTTTTACTTCATAGGATGAATAGGTTGGGATCGGGAAATAAAATAAATAATTACTTCGGTGTGGTTCGCTAATCCCGACTAGTTTGAAGTGATATTCAAAGGAAGATTAAAGAATAAATTTAAAAGAATTTATCTTTGATAAAATTAATGGGAACCTTTCCCTAAGAATGTGAAATTTAGAAACTAACGGTAGGTTAGCTAAGCAGAACGGTTTCCTAGGTATTGATCTGATGTTGGCTTCGGCCTTCGGGGTTAATATTTGGTGAATTATTCTCTTGTTAATTTACGGTTAGTGACTGATGAATTGGAATGAGGTGTATGTTGTGTTTGTGTAACACTTGTTTATAATATACGCGAGTTATTCAGAAAGACCGGGTTTATCCCATTCTGAATAACTGATTCGACGTAGTGTCGAAGATGAAGACGGTGGTTAAAGACCGTAGGTCTTCACGTCATTTGGATAATTACTGATGATCTTGATTGGGCTGTACACCCAAGAGCAGAGAATCAGTTGGTGATCGTCCAGACATACTTGGAGATCGATTGATATGCGGGGTACTAGGTGCCTCCGGTTTCGTTCAGACCCTGAACGGACATGTAAATGGACTGTGTGTCTGACATTGGATATCATTCTGTGTGACTGATATCGGTTTCATAGAGTGGTTTTCCTGTGTGGCATGCTAAGATGCAAATGATCAAGGCTTCTGTTGAAAAGCAGATTCTTGTGGTTGATGATCAAAGCACGGCCTTTGTGGTGTAGCTTTGTATAGCGTGAATTCGCGAGCCTCACACACCGGTTGTGAACCAAAAACGGGAGAGGACCTCAGGGAGGACATGCGTTTCTTTCAAGCTAGAAGTGGCGTCAGTGGTTTTATACGCCCCGACGAGTTTGACTTATGTGGTTGTTGCTGTTGCGAGGCGCCTCAGATATATCGGTCATTCCCGAACCGGGAGTCATTCTTGGCTCATTTACGCCCCATAGGGCGAGGAAACGTAGTTTTCAGGAATTTTAATCCACATCGGTGGACCGGCCCTGTCGTTCCAAGGGTCGATGCGCTCTGACCCTGAGGCTCGGGCTAGACAGCCTCGAAGACGGTGAGGATGATCCCTGGCCTCGGTTCACAGATGGAAATCCAACTTCCAAATACGTGACATTTGCGGTTTTGATTGTAGAGCCTAGTATGACGACATTATATATGGTACCCATGCCGTCTATGATTCATATTTATGATTGAAATTGTTTTAAACACTATACACTTATAATAGTATCAAATGACTTGTTTTAAACGTATCAAGCATGCTTTGGCTATTATAAGGGAAAATCCTATCCCCCGGCTTGCGTTGCATTGTGTGACAGGACCTGGGTCTTATAATAGCTTCATTTTTCTTTATTTAGCATTGCGCTGTTGTTTTATGCACTGTTGTTCTTGGGAGGAAACCTGTTCCGTGTTATGCGGCGTGGTCCCTTGATTTATATAACTTTAAAATAAAGATTTATAACTGTTTTAGTTCTCACACCAGTCCCGTGACTGACCTGGAGTTTATTGTTTTAACCTAAACTCTGGGTGCCCTTATTTTGACACGGGCAGCTAGTAGTTTTGGTTTTGCAGATTTATATTCAAAGGATCCTGGTTTACAGCTGGAATGATATTCGGAAAGCTTTGTATCAGTATATCTCTTCTAGTTGTGTATTGTATTATTTTCCGCTGCTATGTAATGTATTGTAATCTCTGATATTTTTCTGATGTATATTATTTGTTTTTATACACTGTATATTCTTGTATTCTGATAGGATTGTTGTAATATATAATGAAATGTTCTTCCGTCTGCGTTCTTCTGTGGCTTGTCCTCAACTCAATCCGTGATTTCCCGTAAGGGGGATTTCGTGTCGTTTCATCGTGGTATCAGTGCTTTGGTTTACAAAGCTCAGAGAACAAGACACGTTAGAACCAAACGAAAGGATTCATCAGAAATTGGATTAGTAACATCCAATGAGAATGACTCTTTAGAGATGGGATCAGTAGTATCCTAGAACGAGTGTGAAGAGTATATTTTTATAATGAAAAAAAATTTGCTTTGAAATTTAAATCACTTATTCGTATTTGATTATTTATTTATATTGAATTTGGATAATCCAATATATAAAGATTTTGCATATATGTCTTGCAAACGTGTATTCGAAGTTTTAATGTATTGGATAGTTATAGAATCGCACTCTAGTGCCCGGGGATAATTCTGGTGATGGGGCACCATCGCCAGTATTTATTTCGATTTTCGAAAGTGAGATTTCTATATATTAACCGAAACCAGATAGGGCTTATTGTTATGATTTTGCATCAAAAATCTGATTTTTGACTATGTATCAAATTTATGAATTTCAAAAGCTAATCAACTAATTGATTGATGGTTATGTTGTTGATTATTGGTTGATTAATTAAAATCTGTACCATATAGCCAAATTGAATCAAATAGTGAATTGTATTGGAAATTTATCGCATTTGCATGCATGTACATATACTTACATTGAACAGGTCATAGCAAGGAGGCTAGA
The DNA here is from genome assembly GCA_030737875.1 of Allium sativum. Lineage (NCBI taxonomy): Eukaryota > Viridiplantae > Streptophyta > Magnoliopsida > Asparagales > Amaryllidaceae > Allium > Allium sativum. Next base: position 278,777,819 of record CM060925.1, read on the forward strand.
GCAGAGAAATAAAATTGTTTGCCTGACAAATAGGTACATGTTTATCATAATTTACTGTTTTGTTTGGGTGATGATGATTTTATGAGTCGATTGGCTAGCCGCTTGGCTTTTTCTTTTTCTTTTTGAGATCAGAGGGCCTATATGGCAATTTCGTGATTTTCCTAGTGCTCCCGGTGCAGGGGAGGTTATGGCGAAATTTTTCGAAAATTTAGGGTGTTAGCCAAATTTTTTGAAAAATTTGAAAAGTTCTTAGAAACTGAAAAGTTGAAGAACCTAAGCCGTAATGGAAATAGTGAAAGATGAGTTGATTAGTTAAACGACTTTCGGCTTCGTTCCTTTTCGGGGGCGAAAAGTTTTAAGTGGGGGATATTGAAATAACCCGGAAATCCGAGCCAATTTAAAATTTTTATTTTGGCAATTTTAGCGAATTTTGATTATTTAAAACGAATATTTCAAATAAAAACGACGAGAAATTTATTTTGAATAGAATTCAAACGTATATATTTATATAGATCGTCGTTAGAATATAAATATTTATTTTAGATTATAAAAGGAATTGAAAATGGCGCGGTAGTTCGATAATTCGATTTCAAAGTTCAAAGGAATGTACAGGATTCAAAATGAACCGGATTTTAGTGAAACCAAAAATATTTGAATCTATTTGAGAATATCTTTCCAACGAATCCGAAAAATCAAAATTTCATAGTGGAGATCAGAAGATATGTCCAGTTGAAAATTCAGAATAGTCGCTATGGAATTCTGGCCCTTAAAAATGGAAATTTTGCAAACGACCTCGGAATTCGAGGAAACCACTTTTGTTGGATCCGTGATGTCAAGTTATTGCTAGATTTCAAATTTCATAATTTTTCGAATCAATATGTGAGCGGGGCAAAGGAAAACGCGTTTGACCAGTTTCAGTTGATTTTAATCGACTGGAAAATGGCCGTTTTTCAAACGATCTCAGAATTTGACAAAACTAGTTTTTTTTAGGACCGTATCGTCAATACGAAGCTAGAAAATATTTTTTGGGAATTTTTCTGGTTAGTATGTGGCCTCGGTAAATTGAAATGAACGTTTAAATTGAATATATAGATTTATATTTTAAATTTGACGGAAACTGATCGAAACAGCCGAACTGGCTTACGATACATATCCCATTGGGTTCGGAATGCGGGTATTTAGCTAGGGAGGACATTCGTTGGGCTTGAATCGGGGTTCGAAATTAAAAGTGACCTTTTTTGAGAAAGATAAATAATAATATAAATTATTATACAAGCCCTTCTTTTCTTCTTGCCCCTCACTCTTGCCGTTGATCTCATAAAGAAAATAAAAATAACCCAAAAATAAAACCCGCTAGCCCCCTCGTTCAACCCCCCATCACATTATCGATTCCGCCAGTCAACTCCGCCCCTCCACCGCCCTCCAGTCGACTTCGCCCCCCCACCAATCGCGAGTTCCAGAACTTGCGAGACCACGACTCCATTGCCACGCTTCAGCCACCACCACGTGAACCCAATGCGCCGCCCCCTCCAGTTGGCCACCGCCCCTGCTTGTGGATCGCCGCTGCCCACTCCAGAACCGCCAGACTCTGGTGCGCAGGTGGATTTGTGAAGTGGGCCTTGGGTTCCTCCGATTCAGCAAGGAAGAAAGGTCAAAACTGTTAATTCTTTTCAGTTTTTCGTTTAAATCGATGTTAGAATTGTCTTCAGTTTTTGATTTAAATTTAAATTGAACTTTATTTTCAATTTTGTTATATGAATAACATTAAAAGATTATATTTTTATTATGTGGAAGATTAGATTTTTATTATCTAAAAGATTATATTTTTATCATGTAAAAATTCGATTTTTAGGAATCTAAAGATTCGATTTTTAGAGATACAAAGATTGAATTTATATATATATATATATATATAAAGAGTATAAAAATATGATTTTTATTTTTAACACCTAAAAAGATGATTTTTAAAATATAAAGATTTGATTTATAAAACCATAAAGTTTAGATGCTTATTCATAAGAAGTTAAGATTTTTCACACCTTAAAGATATGATTTTTAAATGGGTAAAAATGTGATTTTTATACTGTAAAGATATTAAAAATATAATCTTTATATAGGAAGTAGCGTTGTTAAAATATAATTTTTAACATATACTTCGTGAAACAGACTGCGTTGGAAACATGATGAAGAATTCCTACATATGAAGAGTCGAGGTGTTTGGTTTAGCTTGAGTGAGAACTCCTCACTTTTAAATTTATTTCTAGTTAAAATATATACTAGGATGCAGACGCTGTTTAGTAGCACCCGACACCCGTCGTCCACAGACCATGGACGGCTTGTATGCTTGTTTGTTTGATTTTGATGTGTTGTTGATTGTGTGATGTGATGTGAAATGAAATAAAATATTTATATAGTTAAAATATTTTATAGTTGAAAATAGAATTTTTAACATGTAAATGAAATAAAAATAAACAAATCGGACAATTTGTTTATATACACACATTTGACTGATATTGATTGGGACGATAAATTTTACACATCGCCCAACTGCACAAATAAAATCTGTGTTTGATTGACTGAAACCCCACACGGGTATTGGGATGATATATGACATACACTAATCCCAATAATTAGTTGTATGTCGGTCGATTGATTGACAGACTGTTATGAGCGTTAAATATTCGTATTTGATGCTTATACAATGTAGAATGCACTTTGGATGATGGTTGATTATTTGTCATTGTTGATATATACATGCGTTGTATGGAAATCCATAGAAATAAAATCTATGGTAATTGATTGGGCCTCATTCCAGTTTTGAAATATAATATTGGAAGAGAACTATTGGAATAAAATATTTGAATAGAAATATTTGAAATAGAATATTTGAAAACAGAAATATTTGAAGCTGTGTTGATTAGATTGACGCCATTTTGACGTGAACGATATTTATATCGATTTTATTCATTTTATAATGAATATCAAAAGTGACTTCAAAATCTGATATTTTGAAAAGAATTGAATTTGAATTGAAATTAAATAGAAATGAATTCGAATTGAAATTCAAATAGAATGAATTCAAATTGAAATTTAATAGAATTGAAATTCGAATTGGATTGAAATAGAATTGAAATCGTTTTGAATTGAATTTAAAACGTATTGAAATTGAACTGAAATTGATTTGAATTGAAACCAATTCGAATTAAACTGAAATCGATTTGAAACGAAATTGAAATCAATTTATAAGGAAAAATTCAGTTTTGATTTGAATCAGAAATGAAGTTGAAATCATTTTGAAAACGAATTTAAAACGATTTATATAATACGTTTTAAAAGGAAATCGATGAAGTATATATTATATATATAATATAATGGCCTGAATATAATGCGCCGCGCTGCGGTAGTTTGTGAATTTCGACCGTTGACTTCGAATGGATATCGCGGGAGAACCGACCGTTGGATTCTCCTAAAACCGGAACCGTTGGGTTCGTATCGAAAAGTGCTTACTAACGAATATTAGAAATTAGAAATCTAAAGGTTGGATTTGGAATTAAGTCCAAATCAAATTTGCAAAAGGTTGATGTAAGTGCAGTTCGATGGCCGTTGATGGAAATCGACTGTACGGGCCCTGACCAAATTATTAAAAATAGTAATAATTTGTGTAAAATCATAAGAAATGATTTGGGAAGAATTGGGATGAAAAACTCCATATTTGAAAAGATAAAAATAGATTTTTATCGAAATGAACTAGTTTTGAACTAGAATTATAATTCTATTTATTTTTAAATAAATAAATTGGATTTGAAATGGTTTTGAAAATAACCAGAATTTCAAATAATTAAATTGGAATGGATTTGAATCGAATTTGTCTTCAGAATATTTCGATGTTGGATTTCATGATGATACAGATATTGTTATGGGAATTTGAAAGATATATTAATATCGTTATTTCCAATACGATATTTGTTGGTCGTAGAATGTGTTATTGAATATAAGCCAACTGATGAATTGGAATGAGGCGTATGTTGTGTTTGTGTAACACTTGTTTATAATATACGCAAGTTATTCAGAAAGACCGGGTTTATCCCATTCTGAATAACTGATTCGACGTGGTGTCGAAGATGAAGACGGTGGTTGAAGACCGGAGGTCTTCACGTCGTTTGGATAATTACTGATGATCTTTATTGGGCCGTACATCTAAGAAGAGAGAATCAGTTGGTGATCGTCCAGACGTACTTGGAGATCGATGGATATGCGGGGTACTGGGTGCCTCCGGTTTCGTTCAGACCCTGAACGGACTTGTAAATGGACTGTGTCTGACATTGGATATCATTCTGTGTGACTGGTATCGGTTGCATAGAGTGGTTTGCCTATGTGGCATGCTAAGATGCAAATGATCAAGGCTTCTGTTGAAAAGAAGAGTCTTGTGGTTGATGATCAAAGCACGACCTTTGTGGCGTAGCTTTGTGTAGCGTGAATTCGCGAGCCTCACACCCCGGTTGTGAACCAAAAACAGGAGAGGACCTCAGGGAGGACATGCATTTCTTTCTAGCTAGAAGTGGCGTAAGTGGTTTTACATGCCCTGACGAGTTTGACTTATGTGGTTGTTGCTGTTGCGAGGCGCCTCGGATATATCGGTCGTTCTCGAACCAATGGAGTCATTCGTTGGCTCATTTACGCCCCATAGGGCGGGGAAACGTAGTGTTCAGGAATTTTAATCCACATCGGTGGACCGGCCCTGTCGCTCCAAGGGTCGATGCGCTCTGACCCTGAGGCTCGAGCTAGACAGTCTCGAAGACGGTGAGGACGATCCCTGGCCTCGGTTCACAGATGGAAATCCAACTTCCAAATACATGACATTTGCGGTTTTGATTGTAGAGCCTAGTATGGCGACATGATATATGGTACCCATGTCGTCTATGATTGATATTTATGATTGAAATTGTTTTAAACACTATACACATATACTAGTATCAAATGACTTGTTTTAAACGTATTAAGCATGCTTTGGCTATTATAAAGGAAAACCCTATCCCCCGGCTTGCGTTGCATTGTGTGATAGGACCTGGGTCTTATAATAGCTTCATTTTTCTTTATTTAGCATTGCGCTGTTGTTTTATGCACTGGTGTTCTTGGGAGGAAACCCGTTCCGTGATATGCGGCGTGGTCCCTTGATTTACCTAACTTTAAAATAAAGATTTATAACTGTTTCAGTTCTCACACCAGTCCCATGATTGACCTGGAGTTTATTGTTTTAACCTAAACTCTGGGTGCCCTTATTTTGACACGGGCAGCTAGTAGTTTTGGTTTTGCAGATTTATATTCATAGGATCCTGGTTTACAGCTGGAATGATATCCGGAAAGCTTTGTATCAGTATATCTCTTCTAGTTGTGTATTGTATTATTTTCCGCTGCTATGTAATGTGTTGTAATCTCTGATATTTTTCTGATGTATATTATTTGTTTTTATACTCTGTATATTCTTGCATTCTGATAGGATTGTTGTAATATACAATGAAATGTTCTTCCGTCTGTGTTCTTCTATGGCTTGTCCTCAACTCAATCCGTGATTTCCCGTAAGGGGGATTTCGGGTCGTTTCAGGAGCGATGGCATTTTATAAGGGGAGAAGGTGTAGGCATCAAGTAATTGAAAATTCATTTTATATTGGTTCCTTGATCAGCACGGTGTTACATATTAAAAGGCTTCCATTTTCATGGTCAGCACGGTGTTAACAGATTTGCTGGCACGTTCTCTTTTTGTCTTTTTTTTAGTAACTTGGCAGTTACGTACGTACTTTGCTCAATTGAGAGGAAAGGCAAGTGGAAAGGAAGTGTGAAGGTTTAATAATATTTTATTATAAGGAACTCATGTCACCAGCTTTTCTAAAAAAATCAGGTTATATGACCTCCATTTTCTGATAAAAAAGCTAACCTTAGTGTAAAAAAGTATTCCGGACCCAATGGGACAAGTTTCGTCGAAATCCGAAGTCGTTTGAAAAAAATTCCTTTATAAAACCAGAAATAAGCACGCGTTTAATTTTTTCACGATCACCAGATAAATCAAATCAACTTGAAACATTGATATCCTACAATAATTTATTGATACGAACCCAACGACACCAGTTTCGTCGCATTCTGAGACTGTTTCCCGGTAGGCTATTTTTACCGCGCACCGCAATACCCTTTTTAACGCCAAATTACCATGTCTCTAAAAATAACAAACTATATACCTATTCTGGCTTAAGTCGACGATACGAACTCAACGAGACTGGTTTCTTGGCCTAATTTGATCGTCTGCTCAAGTTACACCCAATTATCTCTTTATTTATTTAAATACACGCTATAGAAAATTAATGGTTGTTTTTGGCTACCGTGGCCACATACGACATCGGTTTGTCACGCCATTCACCACCGTACAATAATTTAACAATACGGTTCTAATGAAACTGATTTCGTTGAAAACGAAGTTTGTTTGCAAAATGACCATTTTAAAGGCCGATATTTAAATAACAATTTTTCACAACGACAATTTTAAAATTTGATTTAGCCATAACTTCAGATCTATAACGAGAAATCTAGATTTTTCTCTTTCATATGAAAATTATCATCAATACAGTTCTAACGTTTCTTGTTTCACTGAAATCCGACTTATATCGAGTCCTGTATATCAAATTGAAGTTCAAAACACCAATTTACGAACTGCACGCCATTTCCAAACTCGATTTATATTATATAAGTATATATCATTCGATCTTGTTTTAAATAACGAATTCAATATTAAATCTATTAATATTCCAAATAAAATATTTAAAATACTAAATTAAATATTTGACTGCCAAAAACACGGGTCGTTACAGTATTACTATGTATGTATTAGTTTAACGGATCCTCGAGAGATGGAAAAATCCCGTAACATCTCTTGAGTTACTACACTCATGATAGTTAAGTTAATTCAAGTTTTAATTTGACTAATATGAGAATTATTTTGTGCTGATCAGAGTGTTAGTTGTGTTTTCTTTTTTATGCAATACGCTCGGGTCAACAGACGTTTGCAGTTAGCGAAGATTGCAATAGCTTGGAGGATGAAGACAAGGATTTGGTGTGTATATATATCAACTATGTATTTATTTCCGCTGCTTATTATGTACCTGTGTATGTATATGTAACTCTGATAATCAATGTATACTTTTCAATTGTTTTTAAACTGCTATTTGTCTATTATATGTGGTCCTTCCGCTATGAGATCCTATGATTATTTTTCTCTTCTTTCTTTTTTCTTTTCTTTTCCCAATAACTACCTGCATTTGCGATTTGTTTGGGTCAACATGTGTGGTTTATTGTCAGTTTGAACAGTCAAAAATGGAGGGTCATTACAGTTTGGTATTAGAGCGAGGTTAGTGATAACCTTGGCTCTGTTTGGGAATCAACTCATTAGAGATAGGATTAGCAATATCCTAGAATGAGTTTGAGACTATATACGAGAGAGTGCACTTGTATTTTTCATACAAAATGGTTTTTTAATGTGTTGACTTGTTCCGTTGAATATTTATGGATTCCGGTCGATGCATGGGACGCCATGGAATCGATAGGAATTTCTAAATAATCTAACAGAATGAATCGACATAATATGGTTTTCGATTATGTGCTATAAATATCAAATATATTATCGGTTTTATGTTAATATGCATTTAATATTAGTGGGTAATAATATTAAGTTATTACCTATTATGGTCAGTTGAATAATAAATATAATAAGAGATAATTAATAGGTGTTGGAAATTTAATGGTTTAGAAAATATTTGAAATAAAATACCCGTAGGTATAATTAGGGGTAAAGGGTTTGTGATTGAAATGGAAATGGACTTGAAAAACTTGATCTTGGAGTTCTAAGTAGTTTTGTCAAAATTTTGAAATAATATAGTATTTTAAGTATTTTCTAAATGGAAGGGGTTTAAAAGATTTCTAATGTAATAGGTGTAATCCATTCTTGGACTTTGGAAATAACTTCGGTAATGAGTGCACGTGTTATCGATGTTTATTATGCAGAGTTTAAGTGGGGGAGACCACTCGATGGTTATTATAACTTGTTTGACAAAGGATTTTGAATTTAATTCCATATGATATAAATTTTTATATAAAGGTATTATAATATGTTATTTAAAGTTGAAATTTAAATTAAACATACTTTGAAAAAATATCCTATGTTTTTGGTAATAAGAATTTGGATTTAAAACTTTTATGACATGATTTTTCTATAAAATGACATAAGCACATATGTTATTTTAAAACTTAGTTTATAAGCCCAGGATCTAAGTTTAAGTTTACCCCAACTAGTAATATTAACTCTTATGCTAAGGTAAATCGATTCCTTAGAATTTGTGATTTTAAACCAAGAAATGGACTTAAGAAGTTAGAAGAAAGGAAGTGTCATTTAAACTCCTGAATGTGGACGATGATTAAGTTTAAACAAATCCTAAGTTTGACCGATAAAAAGTGTTAGAGAAACTGAAATTAACCGTGAAATGAAATTCAACTATAGTTAACTAAAATGAATTGGAAGATTAGGTTGTGTAATGAGGTTATAACTTGTGACTTGGGAAATAAATAAGTATATCAAGTTAATTCGAGAAAGTGGGGAAAAGAAATTTATGTTGTTGATAAAATATGAATCATCGATAAATATAAATAAATAAATTAAATGGCAAATGAGTGAATATGTGAAATGAAAGCACAGAAAAAAATCTAAAATGGGGAAAACCTGATTTAAACAATATGTTGAATGTAACGTGGGTTTGAGTAATGAAATGAATGGAATGCAAATCAATTCGTCGAGTGAAATGAAACTTAATTGGAGTGAAGGAATCGAGTTAAATAAAATATAACTTAAGAGATCGAACAATAATAGTTCGAAAACTAAGTATAAAAACTTGAGTATTAATAGTCCTTAATCCAATTCATGATTGTGAGTCGAATAAATATATTAGGTTAATGGAAATAAGACTTTATTTAAGGTGAAACTAGAATAAACGAATGAAGTAAATAGTTAAATGAATAGAAAAGCCAAAACAAAAGAATTGAGATGTAAATATAAAATTTGGCTTATACGAAATAAGGTAATAGTTAAGCGAATTGTAATTTGGAAATTTTGATATAATGAAATGAGATCAACTTAGAAAGACTAAATAAGTTGATATAGTATTTACATATATTGTTGGATTAAGTAAGAAAAAAGAAAATTTCGAAACGAGAGAAATATAATGTTATATATATATATATATATATATATATATATATATATATATATAACCATCACTGACCTTAACCCTTGATCATGAATTCGAAGTTAACTAAATAGAACGAAGAAATGGAATAAACTGGAATTGAAAATATGAAATAAGATACGAGAAATATAGAACCGAAGTCTAATTTGTTAATTAGGATATCGAAAGAATTTTAGACTAAAGGGATTCCATTAAGTCAAATGAAAAAGAATAGATGGAAGTAAACTTGAGAAAATCTAAATTGGTCGACTTAGAACCAAACATGAATGAATGAACTGAAGTGAGGATGAACTTAAATAATTAGAATAAGTAAAGTCAGAATTAATTCAAATGTGTGGATGAACGAGAAACAACGAAATGGGTAAGTTGAAATGAACTTAATATAATACGAACGATAAGGGAGTATAAATGAAACTGAAGTTATTATAAATGAAACGAATACGAAATATTTACGCAACAGAAGGGTAATCCTATTTTGAGCATAGTGGAGAGATGTTCCATTTGGTGATTAAGTTTTGTTAAGGTTCTCGAATTTGAGAGTTGAAACACTAAGTAAATAAATCGACGTTTATACGAAAACCTGAAATATTGGATGAGCTTAGGCAAATTGACCATAACTTTTGAATGAATGATCGGAATTTGATGATTCCGGACCTTTTGGAAACCTTAGAAAGTGAGCTAAAACTTTTGTTAATAAAGCCTTGTCGAAATTTAAAGTTAATTAGGTTGAAATCCAAGATTTAATTGTAGTTGTAGGCACAAAAAATTTAAAATCTGAAGCGTATACCTATGTTGTTTTGACCATAACTTCCTAGCGGAGCATCGGATTTCGGTATACGAGTACAATTCGGAAATCACAGGATCTGAATTAAAAATTTCCCTTGAAATGCTTTGTAAAATTTTGAAATTTAAAGGAGTAAAAACTGGGTTGAACAACTCAGACCTGCTTTTTTCAGTGTATGGGCCGAGGCGTTTGCCTTCACTAAAATAGTCATAACTTTTGGATTAATTATCCAAATTCGACGAATCCGGACAATTCGGAAAGCCTGAAACGATTAGAACAACTTTTGACAAGTGTGATGTGGTCAAATTCCATCATCTAAGGGGTGATAACCCTCAATTTGTTCGCTAGTCTGTCATTAACATTTTGGTTTTATAGTTGAAATGTTCAATACATGTTGTGTAAGTTGTATACCTTTGCTATATATTGTATATATGTTTAATCCTCATGCATATGTGTGTATGTAGCAGGTGTAGGGAAGTCGCGCTTTGCTTCGGAGCTCACTTGCGCTAAATGCTAAGCTAAATAAATTCGCAAATAAACGCTAAAGAAGGTACGCATTTGTGTTGTATGGTTTTAGGTTTATATATATGTTGTTTTCCCCATTCTTGGGATGCCTCATCGTGTGACGAGATGAATATTGTGTTTATATATATGTTGGGATTTTCCCGGACCTCTGCGTACAAAGGAGATGTTGCCGAAATTTTCCATGATTTCAGGAGTTAGAAAGATTTATGAGGTTTTACAACTGTAACTTACTTTGTTAATACTATTTTATGAGTATGGATTTGGAAGTATGAATATGGTCAATATCGTATTTCATTCTCTTTTCGAGGACGAAAAGGTTTTTAAATGGGGGAGAATGTAACATCCCATATTTTCTATATATTTAATTTTCAATTTTAAATAAATAAAATAGAATTTATTTATGTTATAATTTGGTCTAAATCTGAATTTAATGAATATTCAAATTGAATTTTAACAGTTAAATGAGTATTTGAATATTTTATTAATTAATTAACTGTGAAATTTAACTGTTAGGCGACTGTCTCCGAATTCGACGAAACTGGTGCAACTGGAACCGGAACGGTAAACTATTATAGGATTTCAATTTTTCATTAAAATCAGACTTGCATTTAATCGCATGGGAGAAAACGAATGAAATCGACGTAATATGATAATGGTTTGGTTCTTATGTTGGGCCTTATGTATATATATAACTTAATCTCCATTCCACTCCATCAGCCATTTTTATTACACGTACACCTCCATCATTTTTTCTCTCTAATGGCTGAAAACTTCTAAACCCTTGATCTAATTCAAAATTCAAGCTTCAAAATAAAATCTCTTCAAACCATAGCTTATTATATGTCAAAACAAACCTCTTGACGATACAAATCTACGGGTACCATCAGCTTCAGCATGCAGTGCTCCGTTTGGTCAAAAAACATGGTCAAATTTTCGGTTTTTCGAAACTATAGTTCGAGTTGGGGCTTTGCGATCTAGGCATCAATTGTAGAAATCAAGATATGGGTTTTGTTGCTCTTGTCAATAGAAATCGATTGCTGGTGGTGGTCTGACGTGGTTGAATTTCATCAGTAAAGGGCTGAAAACTCGGTGCGTTCTTTGAATCGACACGGCGATGGTAGACCACCGGAGGTGGTGGGTCAGGCCCTGGTAGGCGCGGCATGACGCGAGCTTCTGAATGCCATTTGTCGGAGTCTCTATCTCGATTGGAGTACTGCGCAATTTCCGATCAAAGTCGCGCTAGTTTTTGTAATAACTCGGAAATCTGAGCCAATTAAAAAAAATTATTTTGGCAATTTTAGCGAATTTTGAATATTTAAAATGATTTGTTTTAAATAATAACAACGAGAAATTGTTTAGAACAGAAATAGAACGTATATATTTATATATATCGTCGTTAGAATATAAATATTTTATTTTAAATATAAAAGGAATTGAAAATGGCGATAGTTCGAAAATTCGATTTCGAAGTTCAAATGATTGTACAGGATTCAAAATAAACCAGATTTTGGCAAAACCAAAATTAATAGGATATAATTAAAAATATCTTTCCAACGAATCCGACAAAACTGAAATTTCATAGCGGGAATAAAAAGATATGTCCAGTTGAAAATTCAGAATAGTCGCTATGGAATTCTGGCCCTTAAAATTGGGAATTTTGCAAACGACCTTCGTTTTCGACGAAACCACTTTAGTTGGATCCGGGATGTAGAATTATTGCTATATTCCAATTTTCGTAATTTTCTAAATCAATAGGTGAGTGTGGCGAAGGAAAACGCATTTGACCAGTTTCAGTTGATTTTAATCGACTGGAAAATGGCAATTTTTCTACCAGTCTCAGAATTCAATGAAATTAGTTTTGTTAGGACCGTATCGTCAATAGGAAGCAAGAAAATATTTTTCGAGAATTTTTGGAGTTCATATGTGGCCCCAGTAAATTGAAATGTGCATTTAAAATTGAATATATAAATTTAAATTTTAATTAGAATGGAAACTGATCGCAACGATCGAATTAGCTTACGAAACATATCCCATAGTGTTTGGAATGGGGTTATTAGCTAGGGGCGACAGTTGTTGGTCCTCGTTTGAAGTTCAAAAGAAAAGTCAACTTTATGAGAATAATAATAATAATAATAATAATAATAATAATCTCTTTACATTTAAACCCCCCTCCCCCCTCCCCGATCTTCACTTTCTCCAATCAAAACTCGAGCCCTAAATGAAAAAATGGCGGGTCTCTCACTCTTCTCCACCACGAGCTCCTCCACTCGCATCCACCCTCCTGTCGCCGCCACACACTGACGCCACCTCACCACTTCCCCCTCCCATCGCCTTGTAGCACCCCTATAACCGTGAAATTCACAAATTAAAGTATAACTAATTTCAAATCAGAGAATTAAGGGAAACGGGATACGCCATTGCGTTCATCTCGGAATTCTGCTTGAGATAGAGTCTGAGTTTGCGTAAAACGGATATCGTATGAAGAAGATATGGACGAACGAAGTTGGGCGAAAAACAAGAAAACGGGTCAGAATGCACTAGCGGACTTGGGAAGTGCGCCAGAACAAAAATGAACTAGCGCACTTGGGAAGTGCGCCAGTACATTTTTGACCTGGCGCACCTACCAAGTGCGCCCAGGTCAAAAATGACCTGCTGGTCAGGTCTGGTCAAGTCCTAGCTGGCCAGGTCTGTGTTTGGTCGATTTTCTGAGCCTTGCCTTGTCACTAGGGCTAGGTGTCAGCTCCTGGTTGGTCTCTCCTTCAAACGAACGGCTATTATTGAACCAAGCTTCATCGACAGTCTAAATCAACTCACAAACTCTATAAAAAGGACCTAAGACTAACCCTAATACACATAAACTAAAATGGAGATGAGACCGTCATGCTGCTGAGGAGAGACTGAGGATAGCCTTCAGAAATAGAGAGACAACTAGGAGATAATTCAAAGCTTAAAGCAACGTTAATCAAATCAAAGCAACGCCTACAACAAAGGACAGCATCTCCAAATTCAGAATTCAGATTCCTGAATTGAAGATTCGTCATACGTTGTAAGTAGAGTGCTATTCCGATATGAATTAAATAATTGTGTTGATTTGTGTAAAGAAAGAAATGGAATTGTGGCGATAATAATCTATATTTGTATGTTGCTTTGATGCTAAACGATTTGGGAATATTGTGGTATACGATTGGATATTTGCAAGTACGTGATTTGCGAAATGGAATTGTGGCGATAATAATCTATATTTGTATGGTATTTTGATTCTAAACGATTTGGCAATACTATGGTGTACGATTGGATTCATACAAGTATATGATTTATGTTGACAACCACATGTTGTGGAATTTTAATTGGGATTCATGCAAGCATATGATTCATATTGAAAACTACATGTTTGTGGTAGTTATTTACAACACTCATTGGATAATTGCAAGTATATGATTCATGTTAAAAGTAACAACTATATGTTGTAATAGTTTATTTGAGATTCATGCAAGTATATGATTTATTGTTATGCCAACATGATGTATAATTCTATGGTCATCTTTAGTGTAATTTGATCCACTTAAGTATTATGATTCATATGAAGGTTATGTTGGAATTGGCATCATAGTTCAAGTATAAAAATCATGATTTTGTGATAGTGACAAAAGCAAGCGTCTTTGTAAGTTTGTATTAATTTTATGAACATGACTAAACTATGTTCGTTATTATGCCCAATTGAAAAACATGTTTTTAGGCTTATGTTGTTATCATAATCATATGATAATATATTTGACACATAAGTTACATTAGAATTACACTAGAATTACATACCACTTACAAGTTACATAGATAGGATAAAAACCATGATTATATGAATAGTAGAATTCATGTTCAATTATGTTTATGCCATGACTATATGAATAGAAGGACTCATGTTCAATTATGATTATGCCATAATTATATGATTAGAATGGTTCATGTTTAAGTATTATTTATTCCATGACTACATGAATAGAATGATTCATGTTTTGTTTATACCATGATTATGTGAATAGAATGATTCATGTTTAAGTATTGCTTATATTATATGTTGTTACAATTGCAAGTTCACATGTGCCTACCTTATGTTAATTGAATCGTTATGTTGCAAGTTCATGCGTTCACACTCCCCTTTCTATGTTACCTTATAAACACCATGTTATAAGCCTCCCCTTTTCATATGGCTAAATTGGGTTTAAGTGTTAAACCCAACACACCTTACATTGGAGCGAACGTATAAAACGGGGGTAATGACGTTTGGGCTAAAATATAGAACATATGTGTTGGCATGTTTGACGCATGCCAACAACCTTGAAAAACAATTAAGTGGCATAAATAAATCTTAATCAATAAAGAAGAATTTGAATAATGGGCCGCAAATATTTACATATAAAAAGAAAAGAGACAAAATATGTAAATGTAGAAAAATACGATGTGTTTAACCCGAGGTTGGATTGAGTTGTGATGTAAACCTGCCCGGAACCGCCCGGCTGTCCAGTAGTCACAACAATACCTATCCAATGTGGGTGGTTAAACACGGAGCCCAATAAGGACCCGAGGTTAGACTGAGTTGTGGCGTAAGACTGCCCGGACCCAACCGGCAACAGGCAGCCACAACAATACCTGTCTAATGTGAGAGGTCAAGGCTTTAATAAGACAATTAAGGCTGAGTCAGGATTGATAGGATTAAGTAAATTATATTAATACTTAATCAAAATGGAACATGCTAAACTAAACAGACTGATTGGGGGTTAGGTTTATAAAACACTTAACCAACTTAGCATGTTGGCTAGAAATAGAAAACCTAGTAGCGGGGGACCCTTTTCAGCAGTAACCCTATAAGGTGTATCATGATACCCTGAAACTAGGCAGGGTGGGGCACGATTACTAGACTGACTGTAAGAGGTCAAATCGATGGTGGTGGTGCAGTAGTGTAGGTTCTAACGGGGTGCGGGCGTGCACACACTCTGGCGCAGAAAAATAAGGCACTGGGCACCAGTAGCATACCTGTGCATTCTAGGATTGTGTCGGGCCGCCACCATGGGACTTGATACACCCCATGGTGGGACCAGCATAGGTAACTACAACATCGGGGGCCGTAAGACACATGTAACTATGCGATTAGGAGCCGATCATCATAAAATGGATCACTTCACCCTGATTATGGGGTGCCCGTTGGGAACTAGTTTATATGGGTACAGAGATTAATATGGGGTACGATAGTATATTCGACCCTAGACAACTTAACTAAGTTTATGGTGCTTTCCCATTTCTAGTTTATACTTATCATACCCAGTTCTTTATTCATAGACTGAATAGTCCTAGACTTACTCAGGCTTTATGTCTGACTCTACTTTTCTTTCGTCTTCTTTTCTTCCGTTCCCCCCCCCTAGGTCCACAGGGAGGGAATACCGCAGCTTGACCAGCCTTCATATCCAGCTTGAAGAGAAAGAATGTATTGCTTGGATCTTTTTGTTTTGGACTATGGCTTTGGACAGCAATTATGGGACTTTTGCAGTTTATTTATGTTTTCTTTATGCTTCTTTAAATAATGTAATCAAGACAGTTATGAAGATGTTATGTTTTTGGAAGTATTGTAAGACAATTATGGTATGGTTGGTGTAACACGTATTTTAATGAAATAAAAGTTGTTGTTTTCCGCTGTTCAAAAATATGTGTTCTTATATCTGTCTTGTATATATGTGACTTATACTTATAAACCTCCACCAAAATTAGGGCATTCCCTTTGAGAGTGACCCTAACGGAGGTGGGGTGTTTCACTTGGTATCAGAGCATAGGTTTACCAGATAATATAAAAAGTTTCGAAAAATTTATTCAAAAAGAAATTTAAAGAAGCATTTTTAAAAGAAAAATATTATTTTATTTTAAAAAGGCAAAGTCGCCCCCAAGCCATAGGTACTATCTCTTATCCTTCGTTTTGAATCTATCCTTTTTGTTTCAGCATGTCCGAAGAATTTAACTTGCCAGAGGGTGTACCAATACCTGGTTGGTTTAGACGGTTCTTAGAAGCAAGGGCCACTCAGCCAGGTCCTACCTTTCCTCCTCCCCCAGCTGCAGGAAATCATCCAGCTGCAGCAGCACCTCTTCATCCACCTCCTTCGCGGGGAAACACGTTTGCTAAGATATGTAAAGATTTTAAAGCTATGGGAGGAAAGGTTTTTCATGGAACTGAGTCCTTCGTGGCAGCTAGAAATTGGCTGAAAGAAACCGAGGACTTATTCATCATCTTTGAGGTAGAAGATAGACAGAAAGTACAACTGGCAGTATGGCTACTAAAGGGCGAGGCTTCCTACTGGTGGGAAGTCACTAATGCAGAAAGACCAGTGGAGACATGGGAGGACTTTAGGGAAAGGTTTGAGGCTAAATTTCTCTTAGATGCGGAAAGGAGTTTGCAGTTGGAAAAATTCTTATTTCTTAAGCAAGGGAACAAGACAGTCAAAGAGTATGTTAATCAGTTCGATGAGCTGGCTAGGTTCGGACTGGACCTAGTCAACACCCCACACAAGAAGGCTCTCCGTTTTGTGAAAGGGTTGAATGAGCCATTACACAGTTTGGCCATGACCCATATACCCATGGGAGCTACATATGAAAGATTGGTACAGATGGCGTTGCTGAACGAAGAGGATAAGGGCAAGAAGGAGACAAAGGAAGAAAACTCTCAAGGGAAGAAAGAGGGTTTGCAGCCTAAGAAGACAGACTTTAAGAAGGGCGGGAAAGGCAACAAAGAGAAGAGGAAGTGTAATTTCTGTGGCAAAGTGGGGCACTTAGTGAAAGATTGCCGGAAAAAGAAGGCCAAGATGAATGGTGGGTGCTTTTCTTGCGGTGAGACAGGCCACACGGCTAAGGACTGCCCAAAGAAACGAGGACAGGGGCAGAGGGCTGGATCCACCTCAGGGGCACAAGTTCATGTGCTAGAAGCGCCACCTCTGCAACAGCGAGGTATAAATACTTCTGTAGAAAGTGTAGTTTATCTTTATGATCACCCCGTTCGCACTTTATTTGATTCTGGCGCATCACACTCCTTTATCTCGTCTGCTTTAGTAGAATCTCTGCACCTAAAAACTAGTATGGTAGAGGACCCCTTAATTGTTTCAAACCCAATTGGGGGCCCAGCTCATTTGTCTATGATCTGTTTGGGATTGAAAATTTCTATTCTAAGCGTAGAATTTAAGTGTAGTGCCTTTGTTTTGGGCTTTTCGGGATATGGTTTGATTTTGGGCATGGATTGGCTATCCAGTAATGGGGCCATCCTTGATTGTGAGAAAAGGGTTGTTAGGCTCCTAACCCAGCTCGGTAATACTTTGGAAATTTCTTGTAATCCCTCGTATGCGGTTATGCTTAGTTACCTTGAATCGCTAGATGCCTCCGTTGAAAATTTGCAATCGGTTAGAGTGGTCCGGGAATATCCGGATGTCTTCGAAGAGTTGAAGGGCTTGCCTCCGAGGCGGGAGATAGACTTCCGCATATACCTTGTAGATAATGCAAAGCCCGTTGCATTTCCCGTTAGACACATGGCTCCACGGGAAAGGAAAGAGCTCAGTAAACAGATTAAAGAGCTTCTAGAAAAGGGGTTCATTAGGAGGAGCATTTCAGAATGGGGCGCTCCAGTGGTGTTCGCTACAAAGGCGGATGGTTCACTTCGTCTATGTGTTGACTATAGGGAGCTCAACAAGCTAACGAAAAAGAATAGGCACCCTCTCCCCAGAATTGACGATCTGTTTGATCAGCTTGTAGGAGCGTCTGTTTTCTCCCAACTCGATTTAGCGACCGGTTTTTATCAGCTAAGGGTGGCTGAAGATAATATCGATAAAACAACATTCAGAACCCCAGACGGCTTCTTTGAATGGCTTGTCATGCCTTTCGGCTTGACAAATGCACCTGCTTACTTCGTGGACCTGATGAGTAGGGTATTCATAGATTTCCTCAATAAGTTCGTAGTGGTCTTCGTAGACGATATCCTTATCTTCTCAAAGAGTGAAGAGGAACATGCTCAGCACTTAAGGGCAATCATGGAAACTCTGCGAGTCCATCAGCTAAAAGCCAAATTCTCCAAATGCCACTTTTGGAGAGAAGAAGTGAGGTTCCTTGGGCACATAGTATCCAAACAAGGGTTAGCTGTGGACCCTGCTAAGGTAGTGGCGGTACAAGATTGGAAGACACCAATGAATGCAACCGAGGTCCGAAGTTTTCTAGGACTAGCAGGTTTCTATCGAAAGTTCATAAGGGATTTTGCGAAAATCTCAGCTCCGCTCACAAAGTTGACCAAGAAGAATCTAGTGTTCAATTGGGACTTGGATTGCGAGTTTGCTTTCCAGCGACTGAAAAGGGCTCTTACAACAGCCCTAGTTTTGACGTTGCCAGATGGAAGCAAGATGTTCACCGTTTATACAGATGCATGTGGGACAGGGTTAGGCGCTGTCTTAATGCAAAAAGGAAGGGTAGTAGCTTATGGCGGGAAACAATTGAAAGTGCACGAAAAGAACTACCCGACCCACGATCTTGAGTTAGCTGCCATCGTCTTTGCACTCAAGTCTTGGCGACACTATCTCCTAGGTGAGAAGTTCGAACTTTACACTGACCATAAATCGTTGAAATATCTTTTCTCGCAGAAAGATCTTAACTTGAGGCAACAGAGATGGATGGAGTTTCTTGCCTCGTACAATTTCGAGATCTCCTACACTCCGGGCAAAGGCAACGTAGTGGCAGACGCGTTGAGCCGAAAGAAACTGAGCCTAAGCCCGCTGTTTGTTAAAAGACAAAGCCTAGAGTTTATAGCCAGCTTCGACTTTAGGCCTTCCTCCGATTTTGTACCAGGCTTGCTAGCATCTCTCGAAGTGCGCCCGACTTTAGTGGACTCAATAGGGACAGCACAACGCGAAGACCCTCAGCTTGTGGAAACGATTGATAGGCTAATTAGGGGTGAGACTGCGAGTCACCTCAACAGATACTCCATCGATGATAAGGGTTGGCTAAGGCGAGACGGAAGACTATGCGTCCCACAAACAAGGGATTTAGTAAAGAAGGTTCTCGAGGAAGCACATCACTCCAAGATGACGATACACCCAGGCGGAGATGAAATGTACAAACATATAAAAAGAACTTTCTTTTGGAACGACATGAAGAAGGACGTGGCAGATTTCGTTTCTAAGTGTATGGTGTGCCAACAGGTTAAGGCGGAACAGAAAAAGCCTGGCGGTCTGCTACATCCTCTAGAGGTCCCACAGTGGAAGTGGGATAGCATCTCAATGGACTTCGTTGATGGGCTGCCTAGGTCTAGGAGAGGCAACACTAGCATATGGGTAATAGTGGATAGGCTTACTAAAAGCGCCCACTTTTTACCTGTCAAAATTAAAAGAACTGCCTCATCCCTAGCATCTCTTTACCTCAAGGAAATCGTTCGACTCCATGGAATACCATCCAGCATCGTTAGTGACCGAGACCCTATCTTCACCAGTGAGTTTTGGCGGAGTCTGCAAGAAGCAGAAGGAACACAGTTATGCCTGAGCACAGCCTATCATCCCCAAACCGACGGCCAAACAGAAAGAGTGAACAGAGTTTTGGAGGACCTTTTAAGACTGTGCATCCTTGACTTCGGAGGGACGTGGGAGGACCATCTTCCTTTGGTGGAATTTGCCTACAACAACAGCTATCAAGCAACCATCGGAATGGCGCCCTTCGAAGCTTTATATGGAAGACCGTGTCGATCGCCCACTTGTTGGTGGGAGTCTACTGATAAGCTCATACTTGGACTAGATATGATCCGAGAGACTTCAGTGAAAGTAGACTTAATACGAAGAAGGATGAAGACGGCCCAAGACAGACAAAAGTCCTACGCCGACAAGAGGAGGACCAACCTTGAATTTGAGGTTGGGGACAGGGTTTTTCTTAAGGTATCTCCGCTGAGGAACGTTGTTCGTTTTGGAACCACAGGAAAGCTAGCACCAAGGTTCGTAGGGCCATTTCCTATCATCGAGAAAATTGGGAAAATGGCCTATAGATTAGAGCTACCCGAAAAGCTGGCCGGAGTTCACAACGTTTTTCATGTTTCACATCTCCGAAAATGTCTACATGAGTCTGCTGAAGTGGTAGAGCCAAATATCCTAGAAGAAGCTGAAGTGGAATGCGAAGCAACCGTGAGGAAAGTTCCAACCCGCATATTAGGAACAGAAGTGAAGAAGCTACACAACCGCGAAGTCAAGCTCGTCAAAGTTCAGTGGAGCGACGCCGAGGGAGACGCAATTTGGGAAACTGAAGCTAGAATACGCGCTGCCTACCCTTTTCTTTTCGAGGGTACATCCTTGATCTTTCTTTTTCCTTAAGTTGCGCTTTTATCTATCTTTTTAGGTATATCTCCTCGACCTTATCTTTTAGGTAGAAACCCTTTGGATGAAAACATGTAATTAAAACATGTTATGGATGATGATTGCAAGTGGTTGCAAGTGATTGCTAGTGGTTGCTCGTGGTTGCATATACACACACAATCTAGGTTTTAGATCGGCTCAATCACTTCATATTGCATATGCATATATGTTTGCATTCGTATATGGTTGAAGTTTAATATGTTGTCATATGGATGTTGCATTTGTATGAATGATTGTGCACTCATGTAGAATCATGAATATGAGGATTTGCATACATAATGGATTCATAGCACTTACATAATCCGCATTAAGGAGGTCAACTGAATCAGTAGACCGCCTGATTTTGCATTAGATAAGTACATGTACACACACACTTCGCATATGATCATGAAGCATTAGAAGTCTTTTAAGGACAATGGATGCTCGTGTTTGATGGATAAGGAGATGGATGTTTGATGTTAGTATGTACATTCTTCCTGAACTTGAAGATTTCGGGGACGAAATCCTTTTTAAGTGGGGGAGAATGTAACACCCCGTGTATTCTATAACCGTGAAATTCACAAATTAAAGTATAACTAATTTCAAATCAGAGAATTAAGGGAAACGGGATACGCCATTGCGTTCGTCTCGGAATTCTGCTTGAGATAGAGTCTGAGTTTGCGTAAAACGGATATCGTATGAAGAAGATATGGACGAACGAAGTTGGGTGAAAAACCAGAAAACGGGTCAGAATGCACTGGCGCACTTGGGAAGTGCGCCAGAACAAAAATGAACTGGCGCACTTGGGAAGTGCGCCAGTACATTTTTGACCTGGCGCACCTGCCAAGTGCGCCCAGGTCAAAAATGACCTGCTGGTCAGGTCTGGTCAAGTCCTGGCTGGCCAGGTCTGTGTTTGGTCGATTTTCTGAGCCTTGCCTTGTCACTAGGGTTAGGTGTCAGCTCCTGGTTGGTCTCTCCTTCAAACGAACAGCTATTATTGAACCAAGCTTCATCGACGGTCTAAATCAACTCACAAACTCTATAAAAAAGGACCTAAGACTAACCCTAATTCACATAAACTAAAATGGAGATGAGACCGTCATGCTGCTGAGGAGAGACTGAGGATAGCCGTCAGAAATAGAGAGACAACTAGGAGATAATTCAAAGCTTAAAGCAACGTTAATCAAATCAAAGCAACGCCTACAACAAAGGGTAGTATCTCCAAATTCAGAATTCAGATTCTTGAATTGAAGATACGTCATACGTTGTAAGTAGAGTGCTATTCCGATATGAATTAAATAATTGTGTTGATTTGTGTAAAGAAAGAAATGGAATTGTGGCGATAATAATCTATATTTGTATGTTGTTTTGATGCTAAACGATTTGGGAATATTGTGGTATACGATTGGATATTTGCAAGTACATGATTTGCGAAATGGAATTGTGGCGATAATAATCTATATTTGTATGTTATTTTGATTCTAAACGATTTGGCAATACTATGGTGTACGATTGGATTCATACAAGTATATGATTTATGTTGACAACCACATGTTGTGGAATTTTGATTGGGATTCATGCAAGCATATGATTCATATTGAAAACTACATGTTTGTGGTAGTTATTTACAACACTCATTGGATAATTGCAAGTATATGATTCATGTTAAAAGTAACAACTATATGTTGTAATTGTTTATTTGAGATTCATGCAAGTATATGATTTATTGTTATGCCAACATGATGTATAATTCTATGGTCATCTTTAGTGTAATTTGATCCACTTAAGTATTATGATTCATATGAAGGTTATGTTGGAATTGGCATCATAGTTCAAGTATAAAAATCATGATTTTGTGATAGTGACAAAAGCAAGCGTCTTTGTAAGTTTGTATTAATTTTATGAACATGACTAAACTATGTTCGTTATTATGCCCAATTGAAAAACATGTTTTTAGGCTTATGTTGTTATCATAATCATATGATAATATATTTGACACATAAGTTACATTAGAATTACACTAGAATTACATTCCACTTACAAGTTACATAGATAGGATAAAAACCATGATTATATGAATAGTAGAATTCATGTTCAATTATGTTTATGCCATGACTATATGAATAGAAGGACTCGTGTTCAATTATGATTGTGCCATAATTATATGATTAGAATGGTTCATGTTTAAGTATTATTTATGCCATGACTACATGAATAGAATGATTCATGTTTTGTTTATACCATGATTATGTGAATAGAATGATTCATGTTTAAGTATTGCTTATATTATATGTTGTTACAATTGCAAGTTCACATGTGCCTACCTTATGTTAATTGAATCGTTATGTTGCAAGTTCATGCGTTCACACTCCCCTTTCTATGTTACCTTATAAACACCATGTTATAAGCCTCCCCTTTTCATATGGCTAAATTGGGTTTAAGTGTTAAACCCAACACACCTTACATTGGAGCGAACGTATAAAACGGGGGTAATGACGTTTGGGCTAAAATATAGAACATATGTGTTGGCATGTTTGACGCATGCCAACAACCTTGAAAAACAATTAAGTGGCATAAATAAATCTTAATCAATAAAGATGAATTTGAATAATGGGCCGCAAATATTTACATATAAAAAGAAAAGAGACAAAATATGTAAATGTAGAAAAATACGATGTGTTTAACCCGAGGTTGGATTGAGTCGTGATGTAAACCTGCCCGGAACCGCCCGGCTGTCCAGTAGTCACAACAATACCTATCCAATGTGGGTGGTTAAACACGGAGCCCAATAAGGACCCGAGGTTAGACTGAGTTGTGGCGTAAGACTGCCCGGACCCAACCGGCAACAGGCAGCCACAACAATACCTGTCTAATGTGAGTGGTCAAGGCTTCAATAAGACAATTAAGGCTGAGTCAGGATTGATAGGATTAAGTAAATTATATTAATACTTAATCAAAATGGAACATGCTAAACTAAACAGACTGATTGGGGGTTAGGTTTATAAAACACTTAACCAACTTAGCATGTTGGCTAGAAATAGGAAACCTAGTAGCGGGGGACCCTTTTCAGCAGTAACCCTATAAGGTGTATCATGATACCCTGAAACTAGGCAGGGTGGGGCATGATTACTTGGCTGACTGTAAGAGGTCAAATCGATGGCGGTGGTGCTGCAGTGTAGGTTCTAATGGGGTGCGGGCGTGCACACACTCCGGCGCAGAAAAATAAGGCACTGGGCACCAGTAGCATACCTGTGCATTCTAGGATTGTGTCGGGCCGCCACCATGGGACTTGATACACCCCATGGTGGGACCAGCATAGGTAACTACAACATCGGGGGCCGTAAGACACATGTAACTATGCGAGTAGGAGCCGATCATCATAAAATGGATCACTTCACCCTGATTATGGGATGCCCGTTGGGAACTAGTTTATATGGGTACAGAGATTAATATGGGGTACGATAGTATATTCGACCCTAGACAACTTAACTAAGTTTATAGTGCTTTCCCATTTCTAGTTTATACTTATCATACCCAGTTCTTTATTCATAGACTGAATAGTCCTAGACTTACTCAGGCTTTATGTCTGACTCTACTTTTCTTTCGTCTTCTTTTCTTCCGTCCCCCCCCCCCCAGGTCCACAGGGAGGGAATACCGCAGCTTGACCAGCCTTCATATCCAGCTTGAAGAGAAAGAATGTATTGCTTGGATCTTTTCGTTTTGGACTATAGCTTTGGACAACAATTATGGGACTTTTGCAGTTTATTTATGTTTTCTTTATGCTTCTTTAAATAATGTAATCAAGACAGTTATGAAGATGTTATGTTTTTGGAATTTTTGTAAGACAATTATGGTATGGTTGGTGTAACACGTATTTTAATGAAATAAAAGTTGTTGTTTTCCGCTGTTCAAAAATATGTGTTCTTATATCTGTCTTGTATATCTGTGACTTATACTTATAAACCTCCACCAAAATTAGGGCATTCCCTTTGAGAGTGACCCTAACGGAGGTGGGATGTTTCACGCCTTCTCTGATTCCCCCCTTCTGCTTCCACCGCGAGACACGCAAGACCCCCCTCGAGCCGACGCTCCTCCAACCCGCCACCCGCCTGACCACAACCCACCACCGCTTGCTTCCTCACCCGCACCACCATTCAGCCGCACCGGGTCGTCCATCACCATCTAAACGAAAATATAGTGAGTCTTTTTTTTACTTAGTTTAATTAGAAAAAAATCTAATTTTGTTTATTTTTTTCATTGGTTATAAACAGATAAGATTTTATTATACAAAGATAAGTCTTTATTTATTTATTTATAATATATGAAGCTATTATTATTTTTTATTTTATAAAATTAGGACTTTTATTTATAAAAATATGATTTTTATTTGAATGGTATTGAGAAAAAAAATACAGTTTCTATACATATGGTTTGAATATAAAAGTTTGATTTTATTAATATAAATATTGAATTTTTATATATAATGAAGAGATTAAAAATATGATTTTTAGATAAGTAGCGAATTAAAAATATGATTTTTATGTAATAGAGAATATAAATATATGATTTTTATATTATAGAAAGAATAAAAATATGATTTTTTATATTATATAGATAGTAAAAATATAATCTTTATTAGAAGAAGAGCGATATAAAAATATAATTTTTATTATGAAGTTAGCGTGGTAAAAATATGATCTTTATTATATGAACACCATTATAAAAATAGAATTTTTATCTACATAGTAGCGGTATAAAAAAGTGATTTTTATCCATATAGATGATTATAAAAATGTGATTTTTATATACATAACAACAATATAAAGATGCGATTTTTATATATGTAGTGGATACGGACAACGAAAGTGACAGAAGGCGAGCACAACGAAGATTTCCTACATATGTAGAGTCGTGGCATTTGGTTTAGGGAATCGGTGAGAACTCCTCACTTTTATTTTGATTTCTAGTTGAAATATATACTAGGATGTAGATGGTGCTTAGTAGCACCCGACACCCGTCGTCCACAGACCATGGACGACTTGTATGCTTGTGTGATTGTTTGTGTTGAAATAAAATATATATTCATGTGTTGAAATAGAATATATATTCATGTGTTGAAGTAAAATATATATTAATGTGTTGAAGTAAAATATATATTCATGTGTTGAAATAAAATATATATTCATGTGTTGAAATAAAATATATATTCATGTGTTGAAATAAAATAAATATTCGTGTGTTGAAATAAAATAAATATTCATTTACAAATCGAACGATTTGTTTATGTACACCCATTTGACTGATATTGATTAGGACGATAAATTTTACACATCGCCCAACTGCACAAATAAAAATCTGTCTTTGTTGATGTGAAACCCCACACAGGTATTGGGATGATATTTGACGTACACTAATCCCGATTGTTTAGTTGTATGTCAATCGATGGGTTGACAGACTGTGTAAGCGTTAATTATTTATATTTAATGCTTATGCAGTTGTGTGGTGCACTCTGGATGATAGTTGATGATTTATCGTTGCTATTATATACATGTGTTGTAGAAAATCCATATAATTAACCTTATATGGTAATTGATTGGGCCTCATTCCGATTTGAAAACTAAGGAATATTATAAAAATAAATTCAAGTGTTGATTAGAAAATAAATTCATGTGTTGAATAGAAATAAATTCATGTGTTGAATAGAAATAAATTCATGTGTTGAATAGAATAAAAATTTATATGTTGAATAGAATAAAAATTCATGTGTTGAATAGAATAAAAATTCATGTGTTGAATAGAATAAAAATTCATGTGTTGAATAATATAAATTCATGTGTTGAATAGAATAAATATTCATGTGTTGAATAGAATATATATTCATGTGTTAAATAGAATAAACATTCATGTATTGAATAAAAGCCGTGTTGATTAGATTGACGCCATTTTGACGTGAACAATATTTATATCGACTTTATTCATTTTTATAATGAATATAAGAAAGAAAGTGATTTCAAAATATAACGTTTTGAAAGTATTATCATTTGTATATCGATGATGTGGAATATTCAATTTTGATTCGAAATTGAATATGAAGTTGAAATCGTTTCGAAAATGAAATTAAAACGATTTATAAAATACGTTTTAAAAGGAAATCGATGAAATATATATATTATATATATTAAGTGGCCTGAATAGAACGCGTCGCGTCGCGGCAGTTCGCGAATTTCAATCATTGGCTTCGAATGGATATTACGGGAGGTCCGACCGTCGGATTCTCCTAAAACTAGAACCGTTGGGTTCATATCGAAAAGAGCATTCTAACGAATATTAGAAATTAGTAATCTAATGGTTGGATACGGAATTATGTCCAATCAAATTCGAAAAAGGTCACTGTAAGTGCAATTCGATGGCCGTTGATGGAATTCGACTATACGGGCCTTGATAAAATTATTAAAAATAGTAATAATTTGTGTAAAATCATAAGAAATGATTTATGAAGAATTGAGATGAAAAATTCCAAATTTGAAAGATAAAAATAGATTTTTATCGAAATGAACTAGTTTTGAACTAGAATAATAATTTATTTATTCTTAAATAAATAAATTGGATTTGAAAGGCTTTTAAAAGTAACCCGAAGTTTCAATAATTGAATTGGAATGGAATGTGATTTTGGGTTTATAGTGAACTGTGTTTTAAATGACGTTGGTTCTTTAACCCAGTTAAAGACAGGATATGATTTCCCAAGTTAAATAATCATTGATAGTGATTATTAGGAAGACTAAAACCAAGTGGAGTTTTAATGAATCTTTAATTAGATTGAAATGATCGAGAATGTAGTATCACCCGTTTTGCTCCAGGTGATAGTTAAATCTTTAATTAGGTTTGAACGTGAAATGGTAATTGAATTTACCGATAACACCGTAATGTTAATATGAAGTATGACTAGTTTTACTTCATGGGATGAATATGTTGGGATTGGGAAATAAAATAAATGATTACTTCGGTGTGGTTTGCTAATCCCGACTAGTTTGAATTGATATTCAAAGGAGATTAAAGAATAAATTTAAAGAATTTATCTTTGATAAAAGTAATGGGAACCTTTCCCAAAGTGTAAGAATATTTGAATAAAAGAATATTCTGAAATGGAATGAGGTGTATGTTGTGTTTGTGTAACTCTTGTTTATTATATACGCAAGTTATTCAGAAAGACCGGGTTTATCCCATTCTGAATAACTAATTCGACGTGGTGTCGAGGATGAAGACGGTGGTCGAAGACCGGAGGTCTTCACGTCGTTTGGGTGGTTGTTGATGATCTTGTTTGGGCTATACATCCAAGAGGAGGGAATCAGTTGGTGATCGTCTAGACGTACTTGGAGATCGATGGATATACGAGGCACAAGGAGCCTCCGGTTTCGTTCAGATCTAGAACGAACTTGTAAATGGACTATGTGTCTGACATTGGATTTTAATCTGTGTGATTGATTTCTATTAAATATATATCTGTTTGGCGGCGGAGAATTTATTCTCATGTTTAACGCCCTTCTCTGAGACGTACGAGCTCAGGGATTATATATTGATGGATATCGATCGCATGGAGTGAATTGCCTGTGTGGCATGCCTAAGTGGCAATTTGTCAAGGCTTCTGTTGAAAAGAAAAGTCTTGTGGTTGATGATCAAAGCATCGCCTGTGTGGCATAGCTTTGTGTAATGTTGATTCGCGAGCCTCACACCCCGGTTTTGAACCAGAAACAGGAGAGGACCTCAGGGAGGGCATGCGTTTCCTTCTAGCTAGAAGTGACGTCAGTGGTTTTACACGCCCTGACGAGTATGACTTATGTGGTTGTTGCTATTGCGAGGCGCCTCGGATATATCTGTGACTGTGTGGAGCCGATGGAGTCATTGGACTCATTTACGCTCCAAAGGGTGGCGAAACGCAGTGTTCAGGCATTTTAATCCACATCGGTGGACCGACCCTGACGATCCAAAGGCTTGACTGAGTACTTGTCTGAGACTCGGGCTAGACAGTCTCGAAATCGGTAGAGGGCTATCTTTTTCCTCGGTTCACAGATGGAAATCCAACTTCCAATAAGTGACTTTGCGGTTTTGATTGTAGAGCCTAGTATGGCGACATAGTGGTATGGGGCACTTATGCCGTCTATGATTGATACTTATGATTTGAAGTTGTATTATACACTATGCACTTACAATAGTATCAAATGATTTGTTTTAAACGTATCAAGCATTCTTGGCTATTATAAGGTAAAAACCCTATCCTCCGGCTTGCGTTGCATTGTGTGATGGGACCTAGGTCTTATAATAGCTTCATTGTTCTTTATTTAGCATTGTGCTGTTGTTTTATGCACTGGTATTCTTGGGAGGAAACCCATTCCGTGTTATATGGCATGGTACCTTGATTTACCTAGCTTTAATATAAAGATTAATAACTGTTTTAGTTCTCACACCAGTCACATAACTGACCTGGAGTTTATTGTTTTAACCTAAACTCTAGGTGCCCTTATTTTCACATGGGAAGCTAGTAGTTTTGGTTTTGCAGATTTATATTCACAGGATCCTGGTTTACAGCTGGAACGATACTCGGAAAGCTTTGTATCCGTGTATTACTTTCAGTTGTGTTTTGTATTGTTTTTCCGCTGCTATGTAATTTATTGTAATCTCTGATATTTTCTGTGTAATATTTATTCATACTCTGTAATATTCTTGTATTATGATGGAATTGTTGTAATATACAATGAAATGTTCTTCTGTTTGCATTCTGATTTGTCGTGTTCTCAAAACAATCAGGAGTTTCGAACGGTCTTGGTCGGTTTAGCGACTGATTCGAATCGAGCGAAATTCACGATCATTTCAGATTGGTTCTATTTCTCGTGTACTGTAGCAGGGCCAATGGCAAAGGAGTGGGAGAAGCTTAACCACGTGTTGACGTGTAAATATTTGATTGGGTAAGGATATATTTTAATTATTTTTATATATTTAAATTTCAAATGATTAAAACGCTAATAACTTTTGCATGTAAATTCGGATTTGGACGCGGTTGGGTGCATTGGGATCATGGCAGAATTGTGGTCGATCTGAGACTGGTTTGGCTGCGTTTGAAGATTGTGAAATTTTGGGCTTTGGTACGACTTCCGATCCACTAAGGACCCAAAGGTGAGTGATTTTACCACTCACAATAAACTGAATTATTCCCATATTTATCGAATTAAATTATGAAATAGTTTGGTTGCATGGCTGTTGAATTGGTTGCTTAAATTTGATATTCAATTATGTTAACATGCAAAGTAGACCGATAATTAGTTATTTAATTTAATTAGATTTCTAACTGGAAATTTTTATCCTTGAAATCCATGGAACAGTCTAATACAGATTAATTGGATGGAATGGTTATGATGGATATTGGCTGAAATTTATTACTGAATTTATATTGACACTGCTAATGCTCCATATTTCAGTATATTGTATTGCATGTCGATTTTGGTGATAAATCCCATTTATCCTTGATGTTATGTGCATCTAATGAACCTGAGGTTAAT
The DNA here is from genome assembly GCA_030737875.1 of Allium sativum. Taxonomy (NCBI): domain Eukaryota; kingdom Viridiplantae; phylum Streptophyta; class Magnoliopsida; order Asparagales; family Amaryllidaceae; genus Allium; species Allium sativum. The sequence goes on from CM060925.1 coordinate 278,808,342, forward strand.
CGATTTAAAATAAATTAAGAACATAGAGTGAAACGATAAATCTCTGTGACCCTGATTTGGATTGAAATGATTGATTCATCCCTGAAATATCGAGAAATTAAATTTAAAAATCACTTGGCCATAGGATAGAAAATTATATATGGACATCGGTTGGTTAAACAATTTTTAAATATTCGAAATCCTATTCGATGTAATTTTATATAAGGAAATTGTGTCGATTTTCGATGAATTATGTTCTTCCTTTAAAGATCTGGATCATTAATGTATTTGAAATGGTTAAGAAAATTTCTTCTAAAACCAATTGGAAGTTTTGAATTTGAATTTTGATATGATTGGGATTATTCCAATAATTGGGTAGACCCAGATTTAATAAATATTTATTGAATTTAATTTTTGAATAAAGATAAACAAGGATACTCGGAGTTATTTTAAACCTAATGTGAATGTGGTTTTGTGTCCTTTAAATTGGAAGATGGGATTGAATTAATGTTTGAAACAAGATATGGGATAAAATCCATTGAGACTGGAGTTAGATTCAAGTATTTGAAGTTTGGAAGAAAGGAACGATTATTATATAAAGAATTATATTATATATATACACTATTTGTAACAACCCGGAAATGCGAGCCAGTTTAAAAATTTTATTTTGGCAATTTTAGCGAATTTTGAACATTTAAAATGAATTATTTTAAATAATATCAATGAGAAATTTATTTTGAATAGAATTTGAACGTATATATTATTCGAATCGTCGATAGAATATAAATAATTATATATAATTATAGAAGGAATTGAAAATGGCACAGTAGTTCGATAATTCGATTTCAAACTTCAATTGAATGTACCGGGTGCAAAACAAACCGGATATTAGCGAAACAAAAAATATTTGAATCTAATTGAGTATATCTATCCAACGAATCCGAAAAATTGAAATTTCATAGCGGGAATCAAAAGATATGCCCAGTTGAAAATTCAGAATAGTCGCTATGGAATTCGTGCCCTTAAAAATGGAAATTTTGCAAACGACCTCGGATTTCGACGAAACCACTTTTGTTGGATCCGGGATGTAAGGTTATTGCTAGATTCCAATTTTCATAATTTTCCGATTCAATATGTGAGCGTGGCAAAGGAAAACGCGTTTGACCAGTTTTAGTTGATTTTAATTGACTGGAAAATGGCCATTTTTCTAATGGTCTCAGAATTTGACGAAACTAGTTTTGTTAGGACCGTATCGTCGATACGAAGCTAGAAAATATTTTTCTGGAATTTTTTTAGTTAGTATGTGACCCCGGTAATTTGAAATGTACGTTTGAATTCAATATATGTGGATTTATATATTTATTCAAATGAAAACTGATCGTAACGATCGAATTGGCTTACGATACATATCCCATTATGTTTGGAATGGGGGTAATTAGCTATGGACGACAGTCGGTGGGTTCGATTTCGAGTTCGAATAAAAAGGTTGCTTTTTGAAATTTAAATAATAATAAAATAATAAAATTATTTTCCCTTAACCCCCCTTTCCCCTTCAGAAAAGTCAACCCGACCTTTTAAATCAAAAAAATTCAGGAAGCTAAGGGGCGGGGTTCGCCGCCGCCGCCCACCAGAGGCGCCGCGCCTCTGGCGCCACTTCCCCAGGCGGAGCCGCCCACCCGCAGGTCCCCCCTCTTTCTCCTCCCTCTCTCCTCTGTTCCCTCTTCTTCCCCCAAACCCGAACGACGCCGCCCACCGCCATGTCAGCAGACCGCCAGCATCCTTTTCCGCCCTCCTCCGACGTAGCTGCGAACTCCCCTTCCCCCCTCCTACCTGAAGCCGACGCGACCCTCCCCCTTTCTTTCCAAACCCTAGGGCGCCGCCCCTCCTAGCCGCTCCACCACCTGATGCCGCAACTCACACTGCTCCAGCGAACTCTCCCTCCGCCGCCTTGGTCAGCCATGAACGCCCCCTCCATTTAAAATTAAAAAAAACACTGTAAGTCTTTCTATTTGTTTTTATTTATTAATTTATTTCTGTTTATTTTCTTTGTAATAAGTTTAGGAAAAAAATCAGTTTTATTTTTATTTATAACATGAAGTTAGGATTTCTATGATATGAAGAGATATAAAAATATAATCTTTTATATGTAGAGATATAAAAATATAATCTTTTATATGTAGAGAGATATTAAAAATATAATCTTTTATATGTAGAGATATTAATAATATAATCTTTTATATGTAGAGATGTTAAAAATATAATTTTTATATAGTAGAAGTATTAAAAATATGATCTTTATATAATAGAAGATATAAAAATACTATTTTTTTATAAGTAGTGTATTGAAAATAGAATTTCTATATAATAGAGAATATAAAAATATTATCTTTATATATGTTGCGAAATAAAAATCTTATTTTTATTATATATATAGTAATGTAAGGAAAAGATGAAATCTTTACTTTTGAAAATATGAAATCTTTATATTTGAAAAGGCAAAATCTTTATATTTGAAAAGGCAAAATCTTTATATTTGAAAAGGCGAAATCTTTATATAGAGAATAGCGTGATAAAAATATAATCTTTACTATATGAACATCGTTGTAAAAATAGAATTTTATCTATATAGTAACGATGTAAAAATAGAATTTTATCTATATAGTAATGATGTAAAAATAGAATTTTATCTATATAGTAACGATGTAAAAATAGAATTTTTATCCATATGGAGTGATTATAAAAATGTGATTTTTATACATGTAGTGAATACGGGCAACGAAAGTGACAAAGGGCGAGAACAACAATGACTTCTACATAAGAAGGGTCAAGGCGTTTGGATTTAGCTTGGGTGAGAACTTCTCACCTTCTAATTTTGTTTTCTAGGTTATAAATATATACTAGGATGCAGACGGTGTTTAGTAGCACCCGACACCATCGTCTACAGACCGTGGACTTGTTTGTTTGGTTGTGTAGTTGGTTAGATTATTTGATTTGATTTTGATTGTTTGGTGAAATGGAATAGATTTGATTGATATGTGTATGGCGTAGGCCATTATTAGACCGGGGATAAGGCTAGGCCTTGTCCCGTTTCTAGTATCGTGTCGTTATGCCGCCGAAATTTTCTAAAATAAATTAGAAAAATAAAGATATCATTTTATTTAATAAATGAACCAAATAGAATATTCATAGGTTGAATAAAATATTTTGGTTGTTAAAAATATAATTTTTAACGTGAATGTGAATAAATAAATATTCATTTACAAACTGGACGGTTTGTTTATGTACACTGATTTGACTGACATTGATTGGGACGATAAATTTTACACATCGCCCAACTGCACAAATAAAATCTGTGTTTGTTGATTTGAAACCCCACACGGGTATTGGGATAAAATACGACATACACTAATCCCAATAATTAGTTGTATGTCGATCGATTGATTGACAGGCTGTTATAAGCGTTAAATATCTATATTTGATGCTTATACAGTGTAGTGCACTTTGGATGATGGTTGATTATTTATCGTTGCTATTATATACATGTGTTGTATGGAATCCATATAGTTAACGCTATATGGTGATTGATTGGGCCTCATTCCAATTTAGAAAATAAAGAATATTATAGAATAAAGGTTCATGTGTTGACCGTACTCATCCGTTGAGATTAGTCATGTGTTGAACGAAATATTTTAACAATAAAATTTACATCTTTTATATTATAGAATAAAGGTTCATGTGTTGACAGTACTCATCCGTTGAGATTAGTCATGTGTTGAACGAAATATTTTAACAATAGAATTTACATCTTTATCATATATAAAATTAGAAATTAACTGGAAAATAGATGAGATGAGTGGTCTCCTGATATTGATCTGATGTTGGTTTCGGCCTTCGGGGTTAATATTTAGGGAATTGTTCTCTTACTAATTTACGGTTGGAGTCTGATTTAAAATCAAACGATAGATACCAAAATTTTTATAAAATATATTAAATAACAAAAATAGTCACACGTGGACAGTACTCATTCGTTGAGATTAGCCATGTGTTGACAAAAATATAGAGTCATGTATTGAAAGAAATATAGATTCATTTGTTGAATAGAGTAATGAAGTTATTGAAAAATATAAAGCCGTGTTGATTAGAGATGCGCTATTTTGACGCGAACGATATTTATATCGATTATATTCGTTTATATAATGACTATTGAAAAGAGATAAAAATCGAATATTTATAACAGGAAATCGAATTTGAATTGAATAAAAAACGAATCCGAATTGAATTGAATAGAAAACGAATTCGATTTGAATTAAATAGAAAACGAATTTGAATTGAATTGAATAGAAAACGAATCTGAATTGAAGTGAATAGAAAACGAATTCGAATTGAATTGAATAGAAAACGAATTCGAATTGAATAGAAAACGAATTTGAATTGAATTGAATAGAAAACAAATTTGATTTGAATTGAATAGGAAACGAATTTGATTTGAATTGAAAAGAAAACGAATTCGAATTGAATTGAATTGAAAAGTAAACGAATTCGAATTGAATTGAATTGAAATTTGAATTGAATTGAAATGAATTTAAAACGAATTATAAGGAAAAATTAAATTTTGATTTGAATTGGAAATGGAAGTCGAAATGTTTTTGAAACGAATTCAAAACTATTTATAAAATTCATTTTAAATAGAAATCGACGAAATATATATTATATATATTATATATATATAATATAATGGCCTGAATAGAACGCGCCGCGCCGCGACAGTTCGTGAATTTCGACCATTGATTTCGAACGGACATTACGGGAGATCCGACTGTCGGATTCTCCTAAAACCGGAACCGTTGGGTTCGAATCGAAAAGTGCTTTCTAACGAATATTAGAAATTTGAAATCTAACGGTTGGATTTGGAGATACGTCCAAATCAAATTTGGAAAAGGTCGCTGTAAGTGCAGTTCGATGGCCGTTGTTGGAAATCGAATGTACGGGCCTCAATAAAATTATTAAAAATAGTAATAATTTGTGTAAAATCATAAGAAATAATTTGTGTACAATCATAAGAAATAATTTGTGAAGAACTGGGATGAAAAATCCCACGTTAGTAAAGATAAAAATGGATTTTTATCGAAATGAACTAGTTTTGAACTAAATTTAAAACCCAATTATTTTTAAATAAAAAAATTGGATTTGTAAGGGGTTTTAAATAATCGGAATTTCTAATATATTTGATTGGAATTGAATTAGAATTCATTTGTGGGTTTATCGTGAACGGTGTTTTAAATAACACTAGTTCTTTAACCCGATAATAAATAGAATGTGATTTGGGTTTATCGTGAACTGTGTTTTTAAATGACATTAGTTCTTTAACCCAGTAAAATGGAGTTTTAATGAATCTGCAATTAAATTGAAATGTGAATTGATAATTTAAATTATCAAATTTGGAAAATGAGCGAGAATGGAATATCACCAGTTTTGCTCCAAGCGATAGTTAAATCTTTAATTAGATTTGAACGTGAAATGGTAATTAAATTTACCGATAACACCATGGTGTTAGATATTGAGCATTACCAGTTTTGCTTCATGGGATGAATAGGTTGGGATTGGGAAATAAAATAAATAATTACTTCGGTGTGGTTCGCTAATCCCGACTAGTTTGGAAAACCATAATTTGGTTTGAAATGACATCCAAAGGAAGATTAAAAGAATAAATTTAAAATAATTTATCTTTGATAAAATTAAGGGGAAACTTTCCCTAAGATTATGAAATTTAGAAACTAGCTGTATGTTAACTAAGAAGAATGGTTTCCTGGGTATTGATCTGATGTTGGTTTCGGCCTTCGGGGTTAATATTTGGGGAATTTCTCTCTTACTGATTTATGGTTAGTGACTAATGAATTGGAATGAGGCGTATGTTGTGTTTGTGTAACATTTGTTTATAATATAAGCGGGTTGTTCGGAAAATCCGGGTTTATACCCATTCTAAATAACCAATTCGACGGTAAGTCGAAGATGAAGACGGTGGTTGAAGACCGAAAGTCTTCACATCGTTTGGGTGATTACTGATGATCTTGATTGGACTGTACACCCAAGAAGAGGGAATCAGTTGGTGGTCGTCCAGACGTACTTGGAGATCGATGGATATGAGAGGAAAGTGCCCCCGGTTTCGTTCAGACCCAGAACGAACTTGTAAATGGATTGTGTGTCTGACATTGGATTTTATTCTATGTTGATTGATTTCTGTTAAATATATATCTGTTTGGCAGCGGAGAATTTATTCTCTTGCTTAACGCCCTTCTCTGAGACGTACGAGCTTAGATGTTATATATCGATAGATATCAATCGCATGGCATGAATTGCCTATGTGGCACGCTGAGTTGCATGGATCAAGGCTTCTGTTGAAAAGCAAAGTCTTGTGGTTGATGATCAAAGCACGGCCTATGTGGCAGCTTTGTATATAGCGTGGATTCGCAAGCCTCACACCTCGGTATGAGTCAAAAACGGGATGAGGACCCAAGGAGTGCACGATGTTTCTTTCTAGCTATGGGTGGTGTCAGTGACCTACCAGCCTTGACATTTATATACTTTTCACCTTTGTGGTTTGGATGCGAGGCGCCTCGATTATAGGTTCTATAGGGCCGGGAAACGTGTGTTCAGGAATAACTAATCCTCAAACGTAAGAGAGGACCGGTCTTGGAGGATCCCAGGGGTTACCCAGAGTGTGTAGTCCTGAGGCATTTGCTAGAGTGTCTCGAAGCGAAGAGGAGCTTGCCCCTTGCCTCGACTCATGACGGAAATCCAATTTCCAATACGTGATATTGCGGTTTTAATTGTAGAACTAGTATGGTGACATGATATATGGTACCCATGCCGTCTATGATTGATACTTATGATTGAAACTGTTTTGACACTATACACCTATAACAGTATCAAATGATTTATTTTTGAACGTATCAAGCATTATTTGGCTATTATAAGGGAAATCCCTATCCTCCGGCTTGCGTTGCATTGTGTGATGGGACCTGGGTCTTATAATAGCTTCATTTTTCGAAAAAGCATTGCGCTGTTTATTTTATGCACTGGTATTCTTGGGAGGAAACCCATTCCGTGTTATATGGCGTAGTCCCTTGAATTACTCTCTTTTAAAGTAAAGCTTTAAATAACTGTTTTAGTCCTCACACCAGTCACATGACTGACCTGGAGTTTATTGTTTTAACCTAAACTCTGGGTGCTCTTATTTTCTACACGGGCAGCTAGTAGTTTTGGTTTTGCAGATTTATATTCACAGGATCCTGATTTACAGCTGGAACGATGCTCGGAAAGCTCTGTATCCGTGTATTACTTTCAGTTGTGTTTTGTTTTATTTTTCCGCTGCAGTACTGTATTTAAATCTCTTATATTTATCGAATGTATATTTATTCATTTATACTCTGTATATTCCTTGTTGTTATAAGCAATGAAATGTTCTTCTGTTTATGTTCTATTTTGTCGTGTTCTCAAGGTAATCCGAGCTTTCCTTACCGGGGTAGTTACGGGCTATCACAGTCTTCTTGATTTCAAATTACTATTCCTTCTTAAAAATTTATTTATTTAAAACTTTTCCTATAAACTATTTCGTTATAACTAAGATTTTCCTTATATTACTTAAACTAAGTCGTAAAACTTCTAAATTATATATATATATACATAGTGTTTTGAAATTTCCTTATTTTATTCTAGCTAATATATTTCATACATAAAGATATTTTATATAAAGATTTTGATTTATAAGCATCTATTTTCAAGTTAGATTAAATGATCGTAAATTTCTTCCGAATGGAAGTGTTGGATCTAATAGCATTGTTCAAATGGAGTTGAGATAAATTTTATTCTATTTGAATATGAATCGATTTCTAAACCGATTTTGATATGGAAATGTAAATTATATTCTACTCGAATATAAGTGGACCTCCTAAGAGATTGAAATGAGTTGAAGTGAAAGTATATATTGTATTTGAATATGAATGGATTTCGAGCATAAATCGATTTGGAATAACTTGAAATCTTTGAGATAAAATATATTCTATTTGAATATAAGTCGATTTTGAAATATTATGATTATAATATAAGGATATGGAAATATATTCTAATTTAGAATATAATCGGGTTGGTATGATTATGACATTTTGGTATGAAATTGTATTCTATTTGAATATAAATTTGGTTCGAAATAGAATATGATATTTTAATATGAAGTGAACCTCTGTGAAATATAAAAGAACCAACCGATGTGAAAGATGTAAGCGTTAGTTGTTAAAGAGACCCGAGTCGTCATAAGGCATACCTCTGTCAGTGTTGATACCACTTTAACAACTGTGAACATTTTGACGTATTCGGAATGGAAGATGATGACTTGGAGGTGATTACTGAATCAAAGAAGATGAACGATGACGAAATGACCTTGACTTTTGGGTCAGAAATGAAATGACTAAAACAGGAGCTATACCGTTTGTTAGATCAAAATTTGGCACTAACACCCAAATTGTTCCGATTTGTAGAGAATTATAACTGAAAAATGAGAAAACAGCAGAGAACACACAAGGTTTATAGTGGTTCGGCGTTAACGAGCCTACGTCCACTTTATATGCTATTGATTATACTTTGAATGCTAGTACAACCAATGATTTCTCTCAAACTCACTCTTACAATTATGATTTCTCTCAGTAATTTCGAAGTAAAACTGATAAGAAATAGTGGTGCGACAGTAATGGTGGAATCAATACTCAATACTGCCAAAAGATCCTGAAAAATGCCAATCTCTGGGCTATTTATAGCTGATTCTGTCAGGCGGATCGCGGTCACACGTGGCGCAAATCCCGAGAATATCGGATCGGATCGAGGCATGATGAAGAATTGGTCAATATGACAGGTGTCGCTGGATCCATGCATCTCGGATCGCTGAAGAACAGTTCGTGGTAACCGTTGCGTCTTCTGGGCTCAGACTAGATCGGGTCACGACGAGGTGGACGGATCAGTTCGCATCAGCTCGTGGCGATCCGATGGGAGTGTGGCGATCCGAAGGCTGGCGAATGACCGCGATCGAGTTTTCTCTGGATTAAAGGCACGAAGCTTTATACTCTTTTCTCATGTGTGAACCTTGGTGGCTTGGCCAAAAAGCTAGCCAACATTTTGCCCCCTCGATGTATGTTTTATTGAGGATGGAACATGCTTCGAAATTACAGAGATATCTTTTCACCGAACGGTGTGAATCAATGGTCGCATCTGTCTAAAATGTCGTGTTTCTCAGGAAAGTTGCATTCTTTGACCGCTATAAATATCAGTATAACTCGTCCATCGTTTCTTATTTCATTAAGCAGTTCTTATTTCTGGAATCTTTGAAGACTTCATTCTCCAATTTTCCGGGTAAACTTCTATATATATATATATATATATTTGAATCATTGGCTCGGATCGCATATTAGTGTCACGATCCGAGGGGTGAAATGTTCGTCTTCGAGTTTTTTGGTGAGCATTCGGATTTGTTCACGGAACGGAACTGGCTTCTCTTCGGAACGTGGTGGGCTTTGGTTGGCGGAGCGGGCTTCATCACGAATCGCGATGGGCTTCGATCCACGACCCATCTATTTTCACGGGTCGAGTAAAACAGAAAAGGGAAGATTAACGGTCGCCTCACGGTCTATATAAACCGAACCCCCCTTTATTTTTTCCTTTTCTTCTTCATTCCTCGTTGCTCCGCCAGACCTGCTGAAAGAAAACCCTAATTTCTTTTCCAATCTCCAAAAACCCACTCGCTTTGCCAATCTTTAAGAAAGGTAATTATGTTAAAAGCTTTCTCTTTCATGATTTCTGAGTTTTCTGACTGATTTGAGGAAGGAATGGGCAGAATTCGGTGGTTTTTGAGGTGTTGGAGGCTATGGAGACGCCATGAATCTCGTCGTTCGAGCTCGGAGGTGAGGCAGTGAAGAGGAAGAAGAAGAAAGGAGAAGGTCGAATCGGATCGTGAGTGAGGCGAGACAATGGGATTTGATTGGCAGTCGGATCGGGGCATCGGTTTGTGGTGATGCGAGGGTCAGAGAGGAAGTTATGGTGTAGAGTCTGGTATCGGGTCGGATCGTGTTCGAATCAAGGGTGCGGATCGTAGCGATGTAACGAGGATATGGATCGCGATGAGCTCATAGCGACCTGATCTGGAACACTCTCATGGGCTAGCGCCCCCGCTGCGGATCCATACTTGCTTCACAATCCAGATTCATGCCGCGATCCGAATGCCACCACACACGATCCGGAGATGTATCACGATCCAGATGGCGAACGACCCAACGAACTTGTAAAATGAGCAATCTAACTTAACCCCGGTACATCAATGGACAGTTAGGCTAGAACCTTGGAAACAGACTTCTCGGACTGAGCAAAAGCATAACTTGACCGCATATGATGATTAATACTTCGACGATCTTGATAAACTTTATGCTTTTTATTTAAGACATGCACAGGCACACACTTGCACTCACACACACGGGGGGACAGGTAATTATATTCTTATTTGTCATGTTTACTCGCCTAAACAGTAATGTCAGATAATCGTTCCCCTTCAAGATCTGATACAGAGACGGATCCCGAGGTGTATGAGCATCACAACCCCGAGGTTCTTCCAACTAATCCAGAGGGTGCGGATTCTGGATCCGAATATGAGGCAGAAACAGAATCGAATCCGTCCGAGAGTACCTCGCTTGATGAGGAGTCCAAGGTAGACGACCGAGCTCCTAACGAAATTCCTGGTGCAATAGAAATAGAGAAATTCACATATTCTTTAGCTTCCAAACTTGATGACATAAAGCTTAAGAGAATTTGCTTGAGACACGGGATTCCTTGGGATGATGTGAGGACACCCGGCAGCGAAGATAGACCTCATTTGGCTCCGGAGGGGTATATGACAGTTAGCCGACTCATGTGCTGGGTAGGCGCTATTCCTCCGTTTCCTCCAATCGTCATTAAGACCCTAAAACGATTGGGTATTGCTCCAATGCAGCTTCATCCCAATGCCTACACAGCTTTATACACTCTATATATCGCATACGCGGAAATCCTGCATACCGAGCTCACGTTTAAAGATTTGAAATTCTTTTACCTTTTCAAGCATCGCTCCTCGGCAACCCCAAATTTCTCTTTCTTCGAATCGGTAGCAAATAGGAAGGTTTTGTCTGACGGATACATCAAAATAGGGGATTCCAAGGCCGATTGGTTCTAAATAAAGAGACAGGCTGGGTGTTCAAGAAGATGGCTTAAATCAAGTAAACTTTAAACTTTTGATTGAATAACTTGTTTAAGAAATCGAAGTATTAACATGCTTCTTTTCTCTAAGCAGATCACGCCTTACCCAAGACGGAAGGCTCGGTATACAATAATCGACTGTCCCTTCTTCTACAAAGCAAATCCGATTTCCTAAAGATCAAGAGATGCATTACTGACGAGAACCTTCACCGGCACCGCCTTCTGGATACAAGGTTTGGACTTGGTGCAGGTGGAAAACCCTATAAATACGTGCCCCGACTGAGGGAGAAGGAACGTCGCGGGCAGCAGAAACAATTAAATTTCATAAGAGTCCTTCGCCGATAGTCATCCAGGACGACGAAGACCTAAACATATATAGAGGAGGCCCGTGCTGATAAGTCTAAGGAAATCCCAGTTTCTCCGGGGGGTTTCCCCTCAAGGGCTTCTTTACCGGTTGAACCTGCTGCTCCCGATGATTTAACAGAAGAACAGCTATTTAAAGAACTGAGCAAAATTCCTTTGCCTGATGATGTATATACACAGGGAGACTTTGAAGGGGAGCCATTTTTCCCTATTTCTGAGGAAACAACTATTCCAGTTGGAGAACGAGAAACTACTCAGATGATCCTGACTTTGGGCCGTGGTCTGTTAGGGGGAATTATACGGGATGCACAAATCACATGCATTGCCTGACCCCACACTTTTATATCAACAGTATTCAAGGTTTTAATATGCTCTTGTTTCTTTTGCAGGAAAGATGTCTCGCAGGTGATCTTATTCCTATCGCTCTCTCCGTGAAGGCACACCTAGCCTTCATCCAAATCCTGAGCGTGCTCGCGGCCTTTCTCATAAGCCTACTTCTTCACAATCCAGGTCTCCATCAAAACCAACCTCTGGTAAGCCTCCCAATCATTCGGTGCCGCCTACAGGGGGAAAACAACTTCCCAAAGACTTAACCCCTCCGAAGAGTGCATCCTCTCACAACATATCATCAAAAAGACACCACGAGCCCAAGGATAAGAGAAAGGATCCAATCAAGGATTCTGAGAAGGAGAAAATCGACATTGTCCCTTCCAGCCAACAAGGTTTGATTGCCCCCGGGTCACGAGATTATATCCATGGTCCTAAGACTCAGGCTAAGCTGGAAAAGTTATAAGAACAATTCCCCGATATCTTCTTCGAAAGGATGATGTTTGTTCCAGCCTTGGAACCAGTCCCTAGGAACTGGGATACTGAAGTCATCGGGCACATTCGCCATGTAGCCACGCAGTATGAGGCAATGAAGAAACATGTTGTCAATCTTTCAGACGTCATCCGAACGCTTGAGATGGAAGCGCATAGATCCAGAGTAAAAATAGATAACAATGAAAGGGCCAGGGAAAAAATGGAGAAGGAGTTAGAGGATGCACAATCTTTGCTTGCCTTGGCTCAACGAGACGCTAAAGCTTACAAAACAGAGCTGGAGGAGGCCAGGCAACGTTTCCATAATGAGCTTGATTCTAATAGCAAAGAGCGAACGTTATTGAAGCAAGAGGTGGAAGATCTCAGGATGGCCAACTCCGAATTGAAAACACGGGATCACTTCGAGGCCGAAAGAGCTGCTTGGGAGAAAGAAAAGGCAAGTTTGAAAGATAGCTTAGCTCTGGCCGAAAAGGAGAAGGTTATTCTGAATGATCAACTCACATGTGCAGAGAAGCGCACTATTCTTGCTGAAAATAATGCGGAGAGTGCCATTGAAATGGCCACTGTTTCTAATGGAAAGCTCCTCGGGAGAGAGATGGAGATCGAAGGATTTGAAGAAATGTTATTCGACTTCCTTGGTCAGGTCATCAAGACCCGTAACATCTCCTGGATCCCAGACTATCATGTCACTCTAGCCAACATATAGGATGCAATCGTTGAGGGTGAGAAACAGCGATTAGGAGTTGACGAGATTGATGAGAATGAGTTGATGCGGACCATTCTTAGGGATAATGAACCTGAGGATTTAGAGAAAGGCAGACGCCTACTCCAAGAAGAAATTGAAAAAGAGAAAACTCAGGCGAAGGGCAAAGAAAAAAATGGAAGAAGGCCCGAGTTCAGCTGCAGAGCCCAAGCCTTCCGAAATTGAGGAATACAATCCAGATTATCCATTGATTCCTCTGGGTCCAACTCCTCCAGCTGTCGGGGCTTCTACTGCTAGCTTGGATGGAGGATCAACGGAAGGTATCTCTATATTTTCTCCACAACTTGCCAAAGCCATTTTCACTTGTCGTCGTCTTGTCGGACAATCAACTAAGCAAACCACATTTTCTCCCAAAATAACATTTGTTTCTCATGATACAGGTGGCGGGCCAGTTGATAAGGATGCTGAAAAGAAGGTAGGGGCAGAGAAGATTGACATCCTGCTAGGCGTTGGTGCTGATGTCCCCTCAGATGCTGAACCTATCAAGGCTTTGAGAGACATGGACGGGCGCCACGACGGTGATGAAGAGGAAGTCGCCATTACCAAAGAGAGCAGAGGCGGTGATGAGGAAATCTTGGCTGATCAACAGGCCGAAGGGGAGGAGCAGTTGCTCCCTATGAAAGGGGGACAGGATCCAGTATATGTGCCCCTTATCTCTGAGATCGACCCTAAAACTGGGTTGGTCGTAAGATTTTCCTCCCAGTCGATAACTTCACAACTAACCTCTCAGTCCTCTAGTTCTTCACCGGAGCCTCTTGTTGATAAGAGGAAGAGGAAAAAAGGTGGTCGTTCGGATGTTGACAAGGAGGCGTCGGGGAAGCAGAAAAAGAGCAAGAAGTCTACATAGTCCCCTCCCTCCAGCATAAGTAGGAGGCAGCTATCAGTTCATATTTTGTCCTTAGGATTTTTAGGCTTTCCACTGGCCATGAAATATAACTGTGAGAATGGCCCTCACTATTGTTTAGGTCCCTCTTTATCTTGTAGGTTTGCAGTTTATGAATGAAAGTTTATTTCTTTTGCGTCATCGTTTACCTGCAGTCAATAAACTCTTCATATTTAGTCACTAGTCACTTGGCTACAACCAAACTAAAATTATATCGCAAATCATTCAAGCAACAGAAAGAATTTAACAATTCATGGGCATGTTGCCCCCTATATTCGAGTACGGGGGACTTGGAATTTTTTTTTAGTAGAATTATAGTCCTTGAGGCGACGAATCTCCGGTGCCTCTATGCTTTCCCGATCCATCAGCAGGATAAAGTTCGAACTCGTGTCATGATCTGCTCACCGATCCTTTAACGGGGCAGGAATTCTGGGGACGCTGAGTCTCCAGCATCCTTATCAGCACTTAATCACAGACACTTTTATACTCTCCTAGCGGTCACCAAGGTTAGAGTTCGAGCTCGGCTGTTCAGTCGCCCCCCGATCCTTCAGCGGGGTAAGAGCTCTTTCTCAGCGCTTAATCGTAGACGCTTTTATACTCTCCTTGCGGTCACCAAGGTTAGAGTTCGAGCTCGGCTGTTCAGTTGCCCCCCGATCCTTCAGCGGGGTATAAGCTCTTTCTCAGCGCTTAATCGAAGATGCTTTTATACTCTCCTGGCGGTCACCAAGGTTAGAGTTCGAGCTCGGCTGTTCAAGCGCCCCCCAATCCTTCAGCGGGGTAAGAGCTCTTTCTCAGCGCTCAATCATGGACGCTTTTATACTCTCCTGGCGGTCGCCATGGTTAGACTTCTGTCAATGATGTGATTCATTCCATTGTACCTTCAAAGTTCTAGCTGTGGATTGCTCTCCATCTTGATGGAAGGTACTTGGAGTCACATGTTCCTGTGATTTCCGCATGGTTTGCAGCAAATTTCATAAAGATAAAAAAGCGGATAAATAATAGTGCAATAAAGGTAAACAACACACGGTATTTTTATAGTGGTTCGGTCAAATCGTAACCTACGTCCACTTTATAATATTTTGCTTAAAAAATAGGACTATTCTAGGCAAGTCGTGCCTTTTACATGGTCCTATGAAACAAAAGAATAAATCCGACATCTTTATGTCAGATATGGCCGCAAATGTTGGGCATTCCACACTCTAGGGATTTCCTCTCCATCCACTGTAGCTAGCTTGAAGGTTCCATTATCAATCTTTCGTAGAATGGAGTATGGTCCTTCCCACTTCGCACCCATATAAGTCGGGGGTGGAAAGACACGCTTCAGAACCAAGTCTCCGGGTTCAAAGGTTCGGGCTCGAACCTTTTTGTTGTAGTATCGAGCGACCTGTTGCTTGTGTCTCAAGGCACGAAAGTCTGCTTCATCCCTCTTCTCTTCTATTGAATCTAGGGATTCAAGGAGCAACTCGTTATTAATCATCAGATCGTAATAAGTAACTCGGTGAGATGGTACTTTTAGCTCAACCGGGATGACCACTTCCGCTCCAAAAGCAAAGGAGAAGGGGGTATGGCCTGTTGCCGATTTATATGTCGTTCTATAGGCCCATAATGCCAAGGGTAATTCATCGACCCCCATAGCTTTAGCCCGCTTCAATCTTCTTTTGCTAATGGACTTAATCACTTTATTTGCTGCTTCGATCTGTCCGTTCAACTGCGGATGCGCCACAGAGGTGTATCGTTTCTCAGTGTGGTATTTCTAGCAGAAGTTCCTGAATTCGCTGCTGTCAAACTGGGTTCCATTGTCAGTTATGACGATCTTTGGAATCCCGAACCGGCAAATAATGTTCTTAACAACGAAATTGATCACTCGCTTGGTTGTAATTGCAGTCAACGGTTCGGCCTCAACCCACTTGGTGAAGTAGTCTACAGCTACAATGATGAACTTTGCTCCGCCTTTTGCTATAGGGAGGGTTCCAATGATATCAATTCCCCACATAGCAAAAGGCCACGGACATGTCATCGTTTTTAACTGACCAGGAAGTGCCCTGGGAATCCTCGAAAATCTTTGGTAGGCATCGCAAAGTCGCGCGTACTTTGTTGCGTCTTTGTTTATGGTAGGCCAGAAATAACCATACCGCAACACCTTTTTTGCCAGAGCTTGTCCTCCCGTGCGATCGCCACATTCACCCTCATGCACTTCCTGCAGTACAGGTTTGACGTCGTCGTGGGCTATACACCAAAGGAGAGGCATTGAAAATCGCTGTCTATACAGGACTCCGTCTTGCAGAACGTATCGGGAAGCTTTACGAATTACTTTACGCCTCTCGCTCTTCTTGGTCGGAAGCGTTCCATTCATTAGAAAATTCTTTAGTGGGCTCATCCATGATTCCCTTTCTGGCTTGGTTTCTAGTACCAGATCAATTTCCATCTGATCTATACTAGGGAACCGAAGCACTTCAACGGGGGCTAGTCTGATCTCTTCAGGATCGTCGGAACTAGACATTTTGGCTAATTTATCCGCCTGTTGGTTCTCTGACCGCAGAATATGAGAGATACTGTAGTGATCAAAACCTATCAGCAACTCCTTTACTTTCTCCAAATACGAAATCAATCTTGGGCTCTTAGCTCGAAATTTTCCAGAAACCTGATTTACAACCAACTTGGTGTCACAAAATATGTCCAGCTTCGCGATCTTTAATTCTTTTGCGATCCTTAACCCGGCTATCAGGGCTTCATATTCGGAGTCGTTGTGAGTGGCGTGAAATTCCAGCCGGATAGCATAAGATATCAGCCTTTTCTCAGGAGTTTCAAACACCACTCTGGCACCAAATCGTTTATCATTCCTAGCGCCATCAATATACAATTTCCATGCACTAGGATCGAGAAGTAACTTTGGTGGTTCAGCCTCTTCGTTTACCATGTCGCCCTCCAAGGCAGTAAATTCTGCTATGAAATCTGCCATCACTTGCCCCCGTATTGACCGTCGGGGCTGAAAATTTAAATCAAATTGACTCAATTCAATGTTCCACTTAAGCAACCTTCCAGAAGCTTTTGGTCTCTGTAGAACTTGCTTGAGCGGATGATCTGTGTAAACGGTGATAGGATGAGCTTGGAAATAATGTCGGAGTTTCATTGATGCAATCAATAAACTGTACGCCAGCTTTTCGATCCTCGGATAATTGCGTTCAGCTGCCGCCAATTTTTTACTCACGTAGTACACTGGCCTTTGAATCTTATCTTCTTCTCTCACTAACGCTGAGCTGATCGCGTGGGATGACATCGCTAAGTACATGAATAAATCCTCGTGATCCACAAGCTTAGACAATATCGGAGGTCTCTCCAGATGATTTAGCAAGTTCTGGAATGCTTCAATGCAATCAGGAGTCCACTTAAAATTGCGTTTTCCTCGCTTTATCAATTCAAAGAACGGGATGCATTTGTCTGTCTCTCTAGAGATGAATCTGCTTAATGCCGCTACTTTCCCCGCAAGGCTCTGCACATCTTTGATTTGTCTAGGCTCCTGAATGTCTCTGATGGCTGCAATCTGTTCTGGATTAATTTCAATCCCGCGTGAGCTGACAATGAATCCCAAGAATTTCCCGGATGAAACTCCAAATGAGCATTTTGTTGGGTTGAGTTTCATCCCATACTTTCGAAGAATGCCAAACATCCCTGCCAAGTTTGTAGTGTGATCAGACGATTGTCTGGACTTAACCAACATGTCGTCAACATACACCTCCATCGTTTTCCCAATCTGGTTATAGAACATTATGTTCACTAACCGTTGATATGTAGCATCTGCGTTCTTCAAACCAAAAGGCATTACCACGTAGCAGTATAATCCCAGATCGGTAATGAAGCTAGTGTGTTCTTGATCCAGAACATGCATAGGAATTTGGTTATATCCTGAATAAGCATCCATGAAAGAGAGAAGCTCATGACCTGCCGTTGAATCTACCAACTGATCAATTCTGGGTAACGGAAAGCTATCTTTTGGGCAGGCTTTATTCAAATCCGAAAAATCAATACATGTACGCCACTTTCCATTGGCTTTCTTTACCAAAACTGGATTTGAAATCCAATCTGGGTAGGTTGAATCTCTGATAAACCCGTTACTCCTTAACTTTTCAACTTCTTATTTTAAGGCTGCGGACCTCTCCGGGCCTAGCATTCGCCTTTTTTGTTTTACAAGGGGATGCTTTGGGTTAATGTTCAACGAATGGCTCATGATGGATGGAGATATCCCACACATGTCCGCGTGGGTCCAAGCAAATACGTCCAAGTTATCTTTCAGGAAATCCGTCAATTCTTTAGCTCGAACTGGATCCAACTGGGATCCAATCTTCAGGACCTTCTCTGGGTCACTATCATCGATTGGTACATCCACAGTCATTTCGTTGGGAGCCGCCAATCTGCCCCCAGTCTTTTCGTCCTCTCTGGGATCTATATCCTCAGGCAATTCTCTGGGCGTCTCACCTATAGTGATTCTCTTTAATTGCTATGACGTCTCCTGCCTCGTGGGGGAAGAAGCGTCTTTAATCTCATTATCTTTTCCTTTACGGAGTAGCTTTAGCTCTGCAATGTAACATACACGTGCAGCAACGTAATCTCCTCTGACTATACAAACACCAGCTTCTGTAGGAAACTTCAATAACAAGCACCAGGAGACTATACAAGCTCTAAACTTTGCTAGGGCCGGTCGGCCCAAGAAGGCATTATAAGGAGATTCAATATCCAAAACTACGAAGGGAAGAATTCTCACTCTCTGGCGTTCTCCTTCCCCAAGTGTCACTGGCAGTTCTACATATCCCATTGGAGTAGTTGATGCCCCATTAAATCCACGGATCCATCCTTCACATGGCTTTAAATCTTTCAATTCAAGGTTCATTAGATCGAACGTCTTTTTGAATAGAATGTTGACTGAACTCCCATTATCCACTAAAACTTTATGGACAATGGCCGGGCCAATAGGAACTGTGATTACAAATGGATCTTCGATCGGAGCGTGGACTCCTATACTCTCTCGGTTGCGGAAAATGACGTTATCTGACATCGTCTTTTGTTGTTTTGCCGGGACATTGTCCTCAGGGTTGCTGCACTCTCCTGCCTCAAGATGATGCTTTGCTGCATTTACGTACTGGTCCATCGCCTTGAAACTATGCCTGGCTAGGTGAAGCCCTCCGATTATGGTATTGATAACAAGATCCTTTCCTTTTTGCTGGGCAGTTGGCCTGGCGGTAGGTTGATTCTGGTTTTGGTTCGGGGTCTGAAGAGCTTGCCCCCTGTCTCTAGGAGTCACTCGGTACTCATCCAACTTCCCTTCTCAGAATATCCTCTCAACTACGTCTCTCAGATGACGGCATTCATTTGTAGAGTGGCCATGAGTCTGATGGAAGAGACAAAACTTCGCTGTCTCATGTTCTTTCTCCGTCGAATCTCTTGGAGGAGGCTTTTTATGTTGGAGAATGTTGTACGAGTCGACGAATATATTCTCCAAAGTATCATTTATTGGTGTATAATTTTCAAAAGACCTGGGACGGGTCCTTCTCTGGGAATCGTTCCCTCGATTTCCCTTCCGATTATTGCCATTACTGTTGTTTCCATTGTTTCCTGACTGGCGGCCGCCACCCTGGTTTCAGTTTCCAATGTTGACTTCAACCTTTCCCGAGCATTCTCCAGTTTGCTTGATGGCGATATGACTTTGGATTTCCTCCTTATTTGCCTTTTTCATCTCTCGGTTAGCATATACCTCCTCCTGACGTAAGCGTACATTTGCTTTCTCGTAAAACAATTCTCTAGTATGAGGTGGTTTACCGGCCAGGTATCTCCCAAATTCAGTATCTTTATCTACCCCATCAATTAGGGCTGCCACAACGGTCGGTTCATGAGGATCCTTCACTTTGGTGGCGGCTAGGTTGAAACGATCCAGATACCCCCTCAAACTCTCACCTGGTCGTTGTTTGACAAGGAACAGGTCAATCACACTTTTCGATCTTTGAGCGTAGATACGGAACTGTTCTACGAACTTTTCACTCAATTCCCTGAAACAGGAAATTGATCTTGCTGGTAAGCGAGTAAACCATAATAACGCTACATCCTCCAGTAATATAGGGAATGCTTTGCACTTTACAGCGTCGGAGGCTGCGGCAGCGGTCATTGACCAAGAATATCTAATTAGATGTTGGATTGGATCAGATCTACCCACGTAACGGTTCATTTTAGGCATGTTGAAGCGCCTAGGGAATGTTACATCTAGAATGTCATCGGTAAAAGGGGTGTGGCTGCGATCAATCCCCTAGTCTTCATTCCTTTGTCCACGGCTATCTGCCAGGATTTGATGGACCATAGCTGCAACATTTGCACTGGTCATCGGAGGCTCGGGGTCAACGCTTCTAGCTCGGTGGAATTCTCCGATCTCTCTTCTAGGAACATTCACGAAGTCCGAAGCTCGGATTGGGCTTCGCTGCCACCTGTTACTGTGAGTATTTGCATGGCGGAGGAGTTGAGGTGGTCTATTCTCAACAGGATTATTCACAACTCGAGCTCTAGGAGTTGCAGCATGATTATTCAAGTTGCAGTTTGAGGGTCCCTCACCAAGTATCTCTTCCTCCCATGATGGCAAGGTTCCAAATCAGAGCTGCTCTATGTTTTCAGCCCGCTCATACGGTCGTTGCGGTGGTCTTGGAGATTCTTCCGATGAAGAAGAATATTCTGGGGTGAGCGGACGGACTGAAGGAGGTGTTCTTTGCCTTACAAGATCATCCAGACGTCTATCCATAGTAGTCAAATTCTGTAGCAACATGGAGTTTTCCTACCTTTGAGCAGCTATTTCATCAAACAGCCTATCCCACATTTCAACGAAGCGAGAGAGATCTCCTTCAGTAACTGGAGCAGAGGGGTCATACTGATCATCAGCATTTTCCCTTATGCGCAGAGAGCTTGAGCCAGGTTGAACAGAGGGACCAGGACGGGAAGAGCGAGCCATAGGCTCCTTTCCAGGTCGAGTTGTAATCCGGTCATCACCTCGGATCGTGGTGGATCAATGTCGGCGGCTCGCAGCACCCCCCTGGGATCGGATCGTGGTAACATCGGGAGGGAGGTTCGTGATGTTATCATGGGACCGGGTGACAACCCCTTCAACGGTTCGGTTCGTATCGCCCTCCACGATTCGGTTCGCCATCTCCGTTCCGCGATCCGAGGGTCTTTCGATGACCTGTTCATGCACGCTTTCTTCAATTGCTTCATTCGCAGCTTCACTCGCCTGTGAAGCTCGCACTTCCTTAGACTTCTTTCCAGCCATAATATCAGGTATTGTTGAAATCTTCGAAGGCCTAAACAGTGAGGTTTCGGGACTGTTTTCTTCGGACATGAATATCCAAACAACGGAGAAACAATCCAATATCTTGGGTTCAATTCTCAGTGAAAGCACTAAAATGTTAGATCAAAATTTGGCTCTAACACCCAAATTGTTCCGATTTGTAGAGAATTATAACTGAAAAATGAGAAAACAGCAGAGAACACACAAGGTTTATAGGGGTTCAGCGTTAACGAGCCTACGTCGACTTTATATGCTATTGATTATACTTTGAATGCTAGTACAACCAATGGTTTCTCTCAAACTCACTATTACAATTATGATTTCTCTCAGTAATTTCGAAGTAAAACTGATAAGAAATAGTGGTGCGACAGTAATGGTGGAATCAATACTCAATACTGCCAAAAGATCCTGAAAAATGCCAATCTCTGGGCTATTTATAGCTGATTCTGTCAGGCGGATCGCGGTCACACGTGGCGCAAATCCCGAGAATATCGGATCGGATCGAGGCTTGATTAAGAATTGGTCAATATGACAGTTGTGGACATGTGTCGCTGGATCCATGCATCCCGGATCGCTGAAGACCAGTTCGTGATAACCGTTGCATCTTCTGGGCTCAGACTGGATCGGGTCGCGACGAGGTGGATGGATCGGTTCGCATCTGCTCGTGGCGATCCGATGGGAGTGTGGCGATTCGAAGGCTGGCGAATGACCACGATCGAGTTTTGTCTAGATTAAAGGCATGAAGCTTTATACTCTTTTCTCATGCGTGAACCTTGGTGGCTTGGCCAAAAAGCTAGCCAACACCGTGACTAATTGAGGTAGCACCTTTGATCAGACACACTTCTTCGATATTATTTCTATGACTATGATGATGATGATTTGGGCCCTTCTGTTATTTTGGGAGTGTGTTCCGAGGTGGGCGGTAGTGGCTGCTATGCGTTACCACTGGTTTGGGAGTGCAATTGGTAGAATCCTACCCTGGGCATTGGCTTGAGCGCCTTGTCATATTTATCCATATCGAGCCCCATACGATTTTGATTAGCATTGCCTTCTATGGACTGCCCTCTGATAACACCAATACGGTGAATTTACGGAACTATATAGACTGTTGATGCTTGTAACCGGCGTAAGGGTAATATGGTAATCCCGCTTACGCTATTTTATAATATTTACTTTATTGGATAGGCACTATCTTAATAGTGTATTACTATGTATGTATTAGTTTAACGGATCCTCGAGAGATGGAAAAATCCCATAACATCTCTTGACTTACTACACCTATGATACTCAAGTTAATTCATGTTTTAATTTGACTAATATGAGAATGATTTAGTGCTGATCCGCGTGTTTGTTCTGTTTTCTTTTTTATGCAATACGCTTGGGTCAGCAGATATTTGCAGTTAGCGAAGATTGCAATAGCTTGGAGGATCAAGACGAGGATTTGGTATATATATATAGATGTCAACTAAGTATTTATCTCTGCTGCATTTATTTCCGCTGTTTATTATGTACCTCTGTATGTATATGTAAATCTGATAATCAATGTATACTTTTCAGTTGGTTTTAAACTGCTATTTGTCTATTATATGTGGTCCTTCCGCTGTGAGATTATGTGATTGTTTTTCTCTTCTTTCTTTTCTTTTCCTAATAACTACCTGCATTTGTGATTTGTTTGGGTCGACGTGTGTGGTTTATTGTCGGTTTGAACTGTCAAAATGGAGGGTCATTACAGTGGATTTAAATTATATCATTTTTGATAATAACCTATTATAAATAAATTACATTAATGAGAATGTTGTATAATAAGTAGACTTATTCTAGGAACAAGTGAAGATTATAACTTAGGTTATACTAAACTAGTAAGGAAATGAGATAAGTGGCCCTTAATTTTAAATTAAGTAGTCAATAAATGGGGAAAACCTAAAACTAGTTGTTTGTATTAAGTAGAAAAAAGGGGGAAATTTATGAAATGTAAGAAGTTATACTTAATTATAAATTAAGTAATCTGTAAATTTGAAAATCTGAAATCTGCTGATGAGAGTAACATGTTAAGTCTTGTCCTAGTGACAAGTGGGAATTATAACATAGGTTATAATAAATGGAAAGAAGACTTATTAGTAAACCTTAGTTAAGAGAACTAAGTTAATAAGCAAACAACGATAAGTTGTAGTGACAGTATAAGATGGAATTATGATTAAATAAGAAAGAATGAGGCAACTTATGAAATGAAGTAAGTTATATTTAATCATAAACGATAGGAGATATCTTAAATAGAAAACATGTGAATTGATATATACTTAGTTACATATTAAGTAGAACATATTATTGTAACTGTGAAATCAAACGAGAACACAAAAGGATTATGTATTACAGACCTTGGATCACAATCTATAGAATAACGTGTTGTGGGATTATTAATAACCTTAAATGGGTTTAGTTATATGACTGAAATTAATAAGCGTGAGGGACTTGGTAACTTGATTAAGAAGTCAATGTGAATGGGAATAACCAAGTTAAATGGAGACCCGATGAGGTAAGGCAAGCGCAAAAAAGAATGTTTAGACATAGGGCCTAATAACATATTAAAATAAGGCGCTTGGAATAGTCCGCGAATTTAAAGGTGAATAACCTAATGGGGTAGATCATCGTGGTGTCATAAGGCACAAGTGGAAACACACATTCATCTGATTATTTTATCGGCTCCAACGGACTGGAAGGGGAAGCACGCAGCTTCCATAGAAATGTAAGGTGCTCCTAGTAGTCCTCTGTGCGGTGGCAGATGTTTAGCCTGTACTCGCAGAGGTTAGGTCTACGTGTTACTACCAGGTGGTTGGCCTTGACTGCAAAAGTTGATTTCCAGTCAGAATGCTGTGACAAGGTGACACTAGGGTGATTCGGCGATCGGCTCAATGGGAGGTGAGGTCAGGACCAATAAGGACAGTAGATCGTCGGGTACCCGTCATCGGCAGCCAGTGGGATGCGAAAAGACTAGACCTAAAACCAATAGACCATTCACCTTTCACTATCGAGGTACGGTGGTTAAGGGGAGAAGCCAACTGTATGTTTTGAATGTTTGTTAGGGGTAATTCGCTTAGTTCTTGCAGTCTTTACTAGTTGAGGGAGGGGCCGAGGTGGGGCTATGGCTACCATGATAAACATACCCGAGGAATATCTGTATTTTGAGGCCCTTAAAGGCGGGCCTATACAGATATGGAAAAGCTCCTGATCGAGTTCCTTGTTTTGTATAGCCCTGCCATGGAACTCGGTGCACATTAGAGGTTATGTGCGAATGAGGCATCAAATACGATTGACGATACATGCATGGGAAAGACTAGATACATGTATGTCTACTCTAGGTCGTTTATTGCAGAGTCGAGGGTATTACTCTGGGATAGAATCTGATTCAATTGAAGGTGGTAGTTTGTACGCTTACGTAGCATAGTAAGGACAGATATATATATGAAACGTAATAGATATCCATACGTCACTATGGCATAGGATGAGGGATTGCGTACATTTCTATGACATTACGGTGGAGACCGTGCGAGTGGGGTACCATTAGGTGTACCTCAATATTGGGGGTAGCTACATATATATTGTATTAGGATAATCCACTGGGAGTAAATGGGTATGACGCATGTGTAAGTCTTTAGTGTTGTTACCCAAGTAACCTGATAAATAAGAAAATAAGATTGAATGACGTATGTAGGATTATCCAAAGTGTATAATTTAAATCCAGTCACCGAAACTTGTGTTCTGACTCCCTCCTCATAATATACTCGCATGTTAGATTTACGGCAGTGATATGATAGCTTTTGATACTCGTAAGTCAGTATTATTACTACGGTAAGGCTATACTTTGATTATATTATACTTTATCCATTTCGCTGAGAGATATTTTCTGAGCTCTGATATATTTTATATCTCTGTCTTTTCTGCAGGATACCAGAACAACCAATACGGGTTTTGTTGGATTAGTATTTTGAAAAAAAATCTATCTCTCATAATTCGGGTTGTTACAGTAATTCTTATTTGGGTGATGGACCGTATTAACACACGTGAGGCCCAAACTAAAAAAGAAAAAAAGAGGCTTCATGCGTGTACAAAACTTGCAGCAGCAATTTTTGATCGTCTGATATGTTTACTGAAGTGCACGATTGTGCAAACATAACTGGAGGGGATGTGTCAGCTCAGATATGTGACGTTTGGTTGGAAGATATTCGTGAACTAATTTTTCTAAAACTTGGGATATGAGGGGAGTTCGGGTGGACATTTTCGGGAACAAAACAAAAGAGCAACGAGAGTGTGTTCATCTTAAAGTGAAAGAATGCAGTACAAATCAAAATTAAGAAAATAATTAAGATTTATTGATTATAAACTTGAAGTTAAGTTAACTAATAATGTGTAATATTCATAATTGTGTCATATGTAATAACCTGGAAATCCGAGCCAATTTAAAATTTTTATTTTGACAATTTTGATGAAATTTGAATATTTAAAATAGATTATTTTAAATAATTAGACGAGAAATTTATTTTGAATTGAATTAGAACGTATATATTTATTTGAATCGTCGTTAGAATATCAATTATTATTTATAATTATTTAAGGAATTGGAATGGCGCGGTAGTTTGAAAATTCGATTTAGAAATTCAAATGAGTGTACAGGATTCAAAATAAACCGGATTTTACTGGGACCAAAAATATTTGAATCTAATTGAGAATATCTTTCCAACGATTCCAGGAAATCAAAATTTCACAGCGGGATTCAAAAGATACGTCCAGTTGAAAATTCAGAATAGTCGCTATGGAATTCTAGCCCTTAAAAATGGAAATTTTGCAAACGACCACGGCTTTCGAAGAAACCACTTTTGTTGGATCTGGGATGTCAAGTTATTTCTAGGTTTCAAAATTCGTAATTTTACGAATCAATATGTGAGCATGGCAAAAGAAAACGCGTTTGACCAGTTTCAGTTGATTCTAATCGACAGGAAAATGGCCATTTTTCAAACGGTCTCGGAATTTGACGAAATTAGCTTTGTTAGGACCGTATCGTCAATACAAAGCTAGAAAATATTTTTCGGGAATTTTAGAGTTCGATGTGGCCCCGGTAAATTGAAATGCGCGTTCAAATTCAATATATAGAGTTATATTTTGATTTTGATGAAATTAGATCGAAACGATCGAATCAGCTTACGATACATATCCCATTGTGTTCGGAATGGGGGTAATTAGCTATGGGCGATAGTCGGTTAGTTCGATTTCGAAGTCAAAATAAAAAGTTGCTTTTTGAAATTAAATAATTAAATAAAATAAAAAAATAAAATCCCCCTTTCATCTCTATACCCTCAGGCCCTCCCCCCATTTCATTTATTCAGAAAAAAAGAAAAAAAAGAAAAAAAAGGGGGATCGCGCCCCTACTGCCGCCACCGCCCTCCTCTAGCACGCCATCACCACCGGCGCGAGGCGCCCCCTCCTCCTTCTCGACAGGTGAGCCCCCCCCTTCAAATCCCCCAAACCGTAGACCCCCCTCCTCCTCGACAGGCGAGCCCCCTTCGAATCCCCCAAAACCGCGCACCCCTTCTCCTTCTCGACAGGCGCGCCTCCCCCCACTACCTAGGGCCGACGTGAATCACCCCCTTCCTTCGCTGTAAGTTCTTTATTATTTAATTAATTTTGTTTTAATTTATTTTATCTATTTAGTTAATCTTAACTAGTAGAAAAATCTGATTTTTATATTATTTTTAAATGAAGGATTTGATTTTAAAAATGACAAAAGTTTAATTTTTAATGCTAAAAAGTTTGGATTTTTAATATAGCAAAGTGATGATCTTTTATGAAGAAAGTTGCAATTGTTAGTTTAGAAAAGTTTGAATCTTTATATGAAATGTTAGAAGAAAAATATAGCAGAAATAATAAAGATGTGATTTTTATATTTGTAGAGTTATAAAAATGTGATTATTAGATATGTAGCATAATAAAAATATAATTTTTATTATATGAGAAGTGAAATAAAAATATAATTTTTATATAGAAAGAAACGTTGTAAAAATATAAGATATGAACACCATTAAAAATAAAATTTTTATCTATATAGTAGCGGTGTAAAAATAGAATTTTTATCTATATTGTTGCGGTGTAAAAATAGAATTTTTATCTATATAGTAGCAGTATAAAAAGGTGATTTTTATATACATAGCTACAATATAAAAATGTGATTTTTATATATGTAGTGGCTACGGGCAACGAAAGTGACAAAAGGCGAGAACGGCGAAGATTTCTACATATGAACAGTCGTGGCATTTGGTTTAGCTAGTCGGTGAGAACTCCTCACTTTTAATTTATTTTCTAATCTGAAATATATGCTAGGATGCAGACGGGGTTCAGTAGCACTTGATACCCATCGTCCACAGACCATGGATGACTTGTTTGTTTGATTGCTGTGTAGTGAAATTTGATTGTGTGATGATGAATGAAATAAAATATTTTATGGTGGAAAATATTTTATAGTTAAAAATATAAATTTTAACGCGTATATAAAATAAATATTTATAAACGAATCGGGCGATTTGTTTATATACACACATTTGACTGATATTGATTGGGACGATAAATTTTACACATCGCCCAACTGCACAAATAAAATCTGTGCTCGATTGTTTGAAACCCCACATGGGTATTGGGATAATATGTGACTTACACTAATCCTAATAATTTGCGGTATGTCGATCGATTGATTGACAGACTGTTATAAGCATTGAATATTTATATTTGATGCTTATATAGTGTAGAAAGCACTTTGGATGAGGGTTGATTGTTTATCGTCATTGTTGTATATATGAATTGGATGAAATCCATATAACTGAAATTATATGGTAATTGACTGTGTCTGATTCCAGTTCAAAATTATCGAATAATTTAAAATAATATTCAATGAAAATTGAATTGGGAAGCAGTGTTAAGTAGTTAAACGCCATTTCAACACGAACGTAAATTTTGTTGATATTATAATGGATATCGAAAAGTGATTTCAAAATCGAATATTTTGAAACGAATTCGAATATTTTGAAATGAATTCGAATTGAAATTGAATAGAAATGAATTCGAATTAAAATTGAATAGAAATGAATTTGAATCGAATTGAATAGAAAATGAATTCGAATTGAATAGAATAGAAAATGAATTCGAATTGAAATGAATTTGAAATTTGAATTGATCAAAATGAATTTAAAACGAATTTATAAGGAAAAATTCAATTTTAATTTAAAATTGAATATGAAGTTGAAACTGTTTTGAAAACGAATTTAAAACGATTTATAAAATTTGTTTCAAAAGGAAATCGACGAAGAATATATTATATATATATATATTATATATATAATATAATAGCCAGAATAGAACGCGCCGCACCGCGGCAGTTCGCGAATTTCGACCATTGACTTCGAATGGATATTGCGGGAGATCCGACCGTCGGATTCTCCTAAAACAGGAACCATTGGGTTCGTATCGAAAAGAGCTTTCTAACGAATATTAGAAATTAGAAATCTAAAGGTTGGATTTGGAATTATTTCCAAATCAAATTTGGAAAAGGTCGCTGTAAGTGCAGTTCGATGGCTGTTGATGGAAATCAACTGTAAAAATAGTAATAATTTGTGTAAAATCATAAGAAATGATTTGTGAAGAATTGGGTTGAAAAACTCTAAATTTAAAAAGAAAAAAATTGTTTTTTTTTCCGAAATGAACTGATTTTGAACTAGAATTATAATTCTATTTATTTTTAAAATAAATAAAGTGGATTTGAAATGTTTTTAAAAGTAACCAGAATTTCCAATAAGTGAATTGGAATGGATTTGAATCGAAATTGTCTTTGGAATATTTCGATCTTGGATCTCACGTGATTATACAGATATTGTTATGAAAATTTGAAAGATATATTTATATCGTTATTTCCAATACGATATTTGTTGGTCGTAGATTTTGATATTGAATACAAGACAATATATTTTCTATTCAAAGCCTTGTATTTAATATCAAATGGGATTTGGGTTTGTCGTGAATGATGCCTTCGTTAACACTGTTCTTAAACCCAGTTGAGAAAAGGTTAAATCTTTTTATTTAGATTTAATGAAGTGTACCAATTAAATGGTATTTAATTGGAATTGAATTTGAATTGATTTTTGGGTATATCGTGAACGGTGTTTTAAATAACACTTGTTCTCTACCCCAATAATTAATGTAATGTGATTTTGGGTTTATAGTGAACCTTGTTTTAAATGACATTAGTTCTTTAACCCGGTTAAAGACAGGGTATTGATTTCTGTGAAGATTAAAACTAAGTGGGGTTTTAAATGAATCTTTAATTAAATTGAAATGGTCGAGAATGGAGTATCACCAGTTTTGCTCCAAGCGATAGTTAAATCTTTAATTAGATTTGAATGTGAAATGGTAATTGAATTTACCGATAACACCATGGTGTTAGATATGAAGTATGACCAGTTTTACTTCGTGGTATGAATATGTTGGGATTGGGAAATAAAATAAATGATTACTTCGGTGTGGTTCACTAATCCCGACTAGTTTGAATTGATATTCAATGGAGATTAAAGAATTTATCTTTGATAAAATTAATGGGAACCTTTCCCAAAGTGTAAGAATATTTGAATAAAAGAATATTCTGAATTGGAATGAGGCGTATGTTGTGTTTGTGTAACACTTGTTTATTATATACGCGAGTTATTTAGAAAGACCGGGTTTATCCCATTCTGAATAACTAATTCGACGTGGTGTCGAGGATGAAGACGGTGGTCGAAGACCAGATGTCTTCGCGTCGTTTGGATGATTACTGATGATCTTGATTGGGCTGTACACCCAAAAGGAGGGAATCAGTTGGTGATCGTCCAGATGTACTTGGAGATCGATGGATATGGGAGGTACAAGGTGCCTTCGGTTTCATTCAGACCCAGAACGAACTTGTAAATAGACTGTGTGTCTGACATTGGATTTTATTCTGTGTGATTGATTTCTATTAAATATATATCTATTTGGCGGTAGAAAATATATTCTCTTGCTTAACGCCCTTCTCCGAGACGTACGAGCTCAGGGGTTATATATTAATGGATATCAATCACATGGAGTGAATTTCCTGTGTGGCATGCCTAAGTGGCAATTGATCAAGGCTTCTGTTGAAAAGCAAAGTCTTTTGGTTGATGATCAAAGCACCGCCTGTATGGCATAGCTTTGTGTAACGTTGATTCGCGAGCCTCACACCCCGGTTGTGAACCAGAAACGGGAGAGCACCTCAGGGAGGACATGCGTTTTCTTGTAGCTAGAGGTGGTGTCAGTGCTTAAACTGACTATCATTTATCTTATTTTTACCTGTGTGGTTGTTGCTGTTGCGAGGCGCCTCGCTTAGATCGGACGATCCGAGTCCAATGGAGTCATTCGTTGGCTTATTTACGCCACAAAGGGCGGGGAAACGTAGTGTTCAGGCATTTTAATCCACATCAGTGGACCGACCCTGACGATCCAAGGGCTCACCTGTGTCTGGGTCTTGAGGCATGGGCTAGATTGTCTCGAATCGGTAGAGGACAATCCCTGGCCTCGGTTCACAGGCGGAAATCCAATTTCCAAATACGTGACTTTGCGGTTTTGATTGTAGAGCCTAGCATTGGTGACATGATATATGGTACCCATGCCGCCTATGATTGATACTTATGATGGAAATTGTTTTGACAATATATACTTATAGTAATAATAAAACATGAAATTTCACGTACCAAGCATGCCTGGCTATTATAAGGTAAAAACCCTATCCTCCGGCTTGCGTTGCATTGTGTGATGGGACAGGCGTCTTATAATAGCTTCATTGTTCTATATTTAGCACCGCGCTGTTGTTTTATGCACTGGTATTCTTGGGAAGAAACCCGTTCTATGTTATACGGCGTGGTCCCTTGATTTACCTAACTTTAAAATAAAGATTAATAACTGTTTTAGTTCTCACAGCAATCACATGACTGACCTGGAGTTTATTGTTTTAACCTAAACTCTGGGTGCCCTTATTTTGACACGGGCAGCTAGTAGTTTTGGTTTTGTAGATTTATATTCATAGGATCCTGATTTATAGCTGGAACGATACTCGGAAAGCTATGTATCCGTGTATTACTTCTAGTTGTGTATTGCATTATTTTCCGTTGCTATGTAATGTATTGTAATCTCTGATATTTTATAATGTGTAATATTGATTTATACTCTGTATATTCTTGTAATCTGATGGAATTGTTGTAATAAGCAATGAAATGTTCTTCTGTCTGCGTTTCGATATGTCTTGTTCTCAAAGTATTCGTGCTTTCCTTACCGGGGAAGTTACGGGTTATCATAATGGTATCAGAGCTTTGGTTTACAAAGCTCAGAGAATAAGACACATTAGAACTATATGAAAAAATTCATCAGAAATTGGATTAATAATATCCATGAGAATGACTCGTTAGAGATGGGATCAGTAGTATTCTAGAACGAGTGTGAAGAGTCGTATTTTGAAGATGAAATAAAATTGAAAACAATTTTTGTTTTGGAAATTTAATTCAATTATTCGTATTTGAATATTTATTTATATTGATTTGGACAATCCAGTATATAAAGATTTTGCATATACATCTGATCGACGTGCATTCGAAGTTTTAATATACTGGATAGATATTGAATCACACTCTAGTCGCCCGGAGATGACTCTGATGATACTGGTGATTGACATGTCAGCAACAGTAGTTTATGTTCGAGTTTTGAAGGTGGGATTTCTATATATTTCCAATTGACTGGTGTGAGAACCAAAATTAGATAGAGCTTATTGTTGCGATTTGGCATCAAAAATGTGATTTTTGACTATGTATCGAAATTATGAGTTTGAAAAGCTAATCAACTAATTGATTACTGGTTGTGTTGTTTGATTAATTAAATGCTGAACCTTTAGCCAAATTGAACCAAATAGTGAGTTGTATTGAAAATTTATCGCATTTGCATGCATATACATGTACTTACATTGAACAGGTCATAGCAAGGAGACTAGAGAAGAGGAATAAAATTGTTTGCCCGACAAATAGGTACATGTTTATTGTATTTCTTTGGGTTTGGATGATTTTATGAGCCGATTGGCTAGCCACTTGGCTTTTTCTTTTTGATTGAAGAAGGCCATGGGAGGCTATATGAAATATCCCGAAGTCCCCGGTGCAGGGGAGGTTATGGCGAAATTTTTCGAAAATTTAGGGTGTTAGCCAAATTTTTGAAAAATTTAAAAAGTTCTTAGAAACTAAAAGTTGAAGAACTTAAGCCATAAAGAAAATAATGGATGTTGAGTTGATTAGTTAAAAAACTTTCTGCTTCGTTCCTTTTCGGGGACGAAAAGTTTTAAGTGGGGGAGATTGAAATAACCCGGAAATCCGAGCCACTTTAAAATTTTTATTTTGCCAATTTTGATGAAATTTGAATATTTAAAATAGATTATTTTAAATAATTAGACGAGAAATTTATTTTGAATAGAATTAGAATGTATATATTTATTTGAATCGTCGTTATAATATAAATAATTATTTATAATTATTTAAGGAATTGGAAATTGCGCGGTAGTTTGAAAATTCGATTTCGAAATTCAAATGAATGTACAGGATTCAAAATAAACTGGATTTTAGTGAAACCAAAAATATTTGAATCTAATTAAGAATATTTTTCCAACAAATCCGGGAAATCAAAATTTCATAGCGGGAATCAAAAGATACGTCCGGTTGAAAATTCAGAATAGTCGCTATGGAATTCTGGCCCTTAAAAATGGAAATTTTGCAAACGACCTCGGTTTTCGACGAAACCACTTTTGTTAGATCTAGGATGTCAAGTTATTGCTAGGTTTCAAAATTCGTAATTTTACGAATCAATATGTCAGCGTGGCAAATGAAAACGCATTTGACCGGTTTTAGTTGATTTTAATCGATTGGAAAATGGCCATTTTTCACACGGTCTCGGAATTTGACGAAATTAGCTTTGTTAGGACCATATCGACAACACGAAGCTAGAAAATATTTTTTGGGAATTTTAGAGTTCGTACGTGGCCCCGGTAAATTGAAATGTACGTTCAAGTTCAATATATCGAGTTATATTTTGATTTTGACGAAAACTGATCGAAACGATCGAATCAGCTTACGATACATACCCCATTGTATTCGGAATTGGGGTAATTAGCTATGGAGACAGTCGGTGAGTTCGATTTCGAAGTCGAAATAAAAATTTGCTTCTTGAAATTAAATAAAATAAAAAAATAAAATCCCCCTTTCATCTCTATACCCTTAGCCCCCCCCCCCCCCCGGTTTCATTCATTCAGAAAAAAGGAAAAAAAGGGGGATCGCGCCCCTACCGCCGCCGCCGTCCTCCTCTAGTGCGCCATCACCGCCAGCACGAGGCGCCCCCTCCTCCTTCTCGACAGGCGAGCCCCCCCTTCGAATTCCCCAAACCGCATGCCCCCTCCTCCATCTCGACAGGCGAGCCCCCCTTCGAATCCCCCAAAAACGCACACCCCCTTCTCCTTCTCGACAGGTGCGCCTCCCCTCACTACCCAGGGCTGACGTGAATCACCACCCTTCCTTCGCTGTAAGTTCTTTATTATTTAATTAATTTTGTTTTAATTTATTTTATCTATTTAGTCCAATAGAAAAATCTGATTTTTATATTATTTTTAAATGAAGGATTTGATTTTTAAAATGATAAAAGTTTGATTTTTAATGCTTAAAAGGTTGGATTTTTAATATAGCAAAGTGATGATCTTTTATAAAGAGAGTTGCGATTGTTAGTTTAGAAAAGTTTGAATCTTTATATGAAATGTTAGAAGAAAAATATAGTAGAAATAATAAAGATGTGACTTTTATATTTGTAGAGTTATAAAAATTGTGATTTTTAGATATGTAGCATAATAAAAATATAATTTTTATTATATGAGAAGTGAAATAAAAATATAATTTTTATATAGAAAGAAACGTTGTAAAAATATATGATATGAACACCGTTAAAAATAGAATTTTTATCTATATAGTAGCGGTGTAAAAATAGATTTTTTCTCTCTATAGTAGCGGTGTAAAAATAGAATTTTTATCTATATAGTAGCAGTATAAAAAGGTGATTTTTATATACGTAGCTACAATATAAAAATGTGATTTTTATATATGTAGTGGCTACGGGCAACGAAAGTTACAAAAGGCGAGAACGGCGAAGATTTCTACATATGAAGAGTCGTGGTGTTTGGTTTAGCTTGACGGTGAGAACTCCTCACTTTTAATTTATTTTCTAGTCTGAAATATATGCAAGGATGTAGATAATGTTTAGTAGCACCCGATACCCGTCGTCCACAGACCATGGATGACTTGTTTGTTTGATTGCTGTGTAGTGAAATTTGATTATGTGATGATGAATGAAATAAAATATTTTATAGTGGAAAATATTTTATAGTTAAAAATATAAATTTTAACGTGTATATAAAATAAATATTTATAAACGAATCGGACGATTTGTTTATATACACACATTTGACTGATATTGATTGGGACGATAAATATTACACATCGCCTAACTGCACAAATAAAATCTGTGTTTTGATTGTTTGAAACCCCACACGGGTATTGGGATGATATATGACATACACTAATCCCAATAATTAGTTGTATGTCGATCAATTGATTGACAGACTGTTAGAAGCATTGAATATTTATATTTGATGCTTATACAGTGTAGAAAGCACTTTGGATGATGGTTGATTATTTATCGTCATTGTTGTATATATGAATTGGATGAAATCCATATAACTGAAATTATGTGGTAATTAACTATGTCTGATTCCAGTTCAAAATTATCGAATAATTTAAAATAATATTCAATGGAAATTGAATTGGGAAGCCGTGTTAAGTAGTTAAACGCCATTTCAACGCGAATGGGAAGTGATTTCAAAATCGAATATTTTGAAACGAATTCGAATTAAATCGTATATTTTGAAATGAATTCGAATTGAAATTGAATAGAAATGAATTCGAATAGAAATGAATTCGAATTGAATTGAACAGAAAATGAATTCGAATTGAATTGAATAGAAAATGAATTCTAATTGAAATGAACTTGAAATTTGAACTGAGCCGAAATGAATTTAAAACGAATTTATAAGGAAAAATTCAATTTTGATTTAAAATTGAATATGAATTTGAAACCGTTTTGAAAACGAATTTAAAACGATTTATAAAATTCATTTCGAAAGGAAATCGATGAAGTATATATCATATATATTATATATATAATATAATGGTCTGAATAGAACGTGCCGCGCTGCGGCAGTTCGCGAATTTCGACCATTGACTTCGAATGGATATTGCGGGAGATCCGACTGTCGGATTCTCCTAAAACCGGAACCGTTAGGTTCATATCAAAAAGAGCTTTCTAACGAATATTATAAATTAGAAATATAACGGTTGGATTTAGAAATATGTCCAAAATAAAATTTGGAAAAGGTCGTTGTAAGTGCAGTTCGATGGACGTTGATGGAAATTGACTGTACGGGCCTTGATAAAATTATTAAAAATAGTAATAATTTGTGTAAAATAATAAGAAATGATTTGTGAAGAATTGCGATGAAAAACTCTAAATTTGAAAAGAAAAAAATTGTTTTTTTCCAAAATGAACTGGTTTTGAACTAGAATTATAATTCTATTTATTTTTAAAATAAATAAAGTGGATTTGAAATGGTTTTAAAAGTAACTAGAATTTCCAATAAGTGAATTGGAATGGATTTGAATCGAAATTGTCTTTGGAATATTTCGATGTTGGATTTCGTGATTATACAGATATTGTTATGGAAATTTGAAAGATATATTTATATCGTTATTTCCAATATGATATTTGTTGGTCGTAAAATTTGTTATTGAATATATGCTGATATATTTTCTATTCAGAGCCTTGTATTTAATATCAAATGGGATTTGGGTTTGTCGTGAATGGTGCCTTCGTTAGCACTGTTCTTAAACCCAGTTTAGAAAAGGTTAAATATTTTTATTTAGATTTAATGAAGTGTACTAATTAAATGGTATTTAATTGGAATTGTATTTGAATTGATTTTTGGGTTTATCATGAATGGTGTTTTAAATAACACTTGTTCTTTAACACGATAATTAATGTAATGTGATTTTGGATTTATAGTGAACCGTGTTTTAAATGACATTGGTTCTTTAACCCAGTTAAAGACAGGATATTGATTTCTGTGAAGATTAAAACTAAGTGGGGTTTTAAATGAATCTTTAATTAAATTGAAATGGTCGAGAATGGAGTATCACCAATTTTGCTCCAGGCGATAGTTAAATCTTTAATTAGATTTGAATGTGAAATGGTAATTGAATTTACCGATAACACCGTGGTGTTGGATATGAAGTATGACCAGTTTTACTTCATGGTATGAATAGGTTGGGATTGGGAAATAAAATAAATGATTACTTCGGTGTGGTTTGCTAATCCCGACTAGTTTGAATTGATATTCAAAGGAGATTAAAGAATAAATTTAAAGAATTTATCATGATAAAATTAATGGGAACCTTTCCCAAAGTGTAAGAATATTTGAATAAAAGAATATTCTGAATTGGAATGAGGTGTATGTTGTGTTTGTGTAACACTTGTTTATTATATACGCAAGTTATTCAGAAAGACCGGGTTTATCCCATTCTGAATAACTAATTCGACGTGGTGTCGAGGATGAAGACGGTGGTTGAAGACCGGAGGTCTTCACGTCGTTTGGGTGATTACTGATGATCTTGATTGGGCTGTACACCCAAAAGGAGGGAATCAGTTGGTGATCGTCCAGACGTAATTGGATATTGATTGATATGCGAGGTACAAGGTGCCTCCGGTTTCGTTCAGACCCAGAACGAACTTGTAAATGGACTGTGTGTCTGACATTGGATTTTAATTTGTGTGATCGGTTTCTATTAAATATATATCTATTTGGCGGTGGAGAATTTATTCTCTTGCTTAACGCCCTTCTCTGAGACGTACGAGCTCAGGGGTTATATATTGATGGATATCAATCGCATGGAGTGAATAGCCTGTGTGGCATGCCTAAGTGGCAATTGATTAAGGCTTCTGTTGAAAAGCAAAGTCTTGTGGTTGATGATCAAAACACCACCTGTGTGACATAGCTTTGTGTAACGTTGATTCGTGAGCCTCACACCCCGGTTGTGAACCAGAAACGGGAGAGGACCTCAGGGAGGACATGCATTTTCTTCTAGCTAGAGGTGGTGTCAGTGCTTAAACTGACTGACATTTATATTATTTTCACCTGTGTGGTTGTTGCTGTTGCGAGGCGCCTCGGTTAGATCGGACGATCCGGGTCCGATGGAGTAATTCGTTGGCTTATTTACGCCCCAAAGGGCGGGGAAATGCAGTGTTCAGGCATTTTAATCCACATCGGTGGACCGGCCCTGACGATCCAAGGGCTCACCTGTGTTTGGGTCCTGAGACATGGGCTAGATTGTCTCAAATCGGTAGAGGATGATCCCTGACCTCGGTTCACAAACGGAAATCCAATTTCCAAATATGTGACTTTGCGGTTTTGATTGTAGAGCCTAGTGTTGGCGACATGATATATGGTACCCATGCCATTTATGATTGATACTTATGATTGAAATTTTTTTGACACTATACACTTATAGTAGTAATAAAACATGAAATTTCGCGTACCAAGCATGCTTGGCTATTATAAGATAAAAACCCTATCCTCCGGCTTGCGTTGCATTGTGTGATGGGACCTGGGTCTTATAATAGCTTCATTGTTCTTTATTTAGCATCGCGCTGTTGTTTTATGCACTGGTATTTTTGGGAGGAAACCCGTCCCATGTTATACGGCGTGGTCCCTTGATTTACCTAACTTTAAAATAAAGATTAATAACTGTTTTAGTTCTCACAGCAGTCACATGACTGACCTGGAGTTTATTGTTTTAACCTAAACTCTGGGTGCCCTTATTTTGACACGGGCAGCTAGTAGTTTTGGTTTTGCAGATTTATATTTGTAAAATCTTGATTTATAGCTGGAATGATACTCGAAAAGCTATGTATCCGTGTATTACTTCTAGTTGTGTATTGCATTATTTTCTACTGCTATGTAATGTATTGTAATCTCTGATATTTTATAATGTGTAATATTGATTTATACTCTGTATATTCTTGTAATCTGATGGAATTGTTGTAATAAGCAATGAAATGTTCTTCTGTATACGTTCCGATATGTCTTGTTCTCAAAGTATCCGTGCTTTCCTTAACGGGGAAGTTACGGGTTATCACATCATATGTTAAAAAAATTGAACAAAACAGTCACGTTGGGACCATAACGATGGAGTCTACGTTGTAGCACTAACGTGGCTGAGACCAGACCTATTGGAATTTCATGGTAAAGTCGTATGACTGTTTGATTGTAAACAAAACCAAAGCAGAATCATCAACTGCAAGACAAGGTGAGTAAACTCATTAACTATGTCCAGTCTTATAATATTATAAATGTAATTTAATATTGATAAATAATGATTGAATGTTGTATGATGGTTATTTGGATGAATTGCTGATAATTCAGTTGAAATTATAGATACAATTATATATATATATATATATAACGTTGGTTAAATACTGATCCTATTTATTTTAATATCTCACATCGATATGGTATTTATATTTTTATGTTGATTAACATCTATGGATGCATGGAAACAAGCTGAAGGAATCCAACTGGATTCCTCAACAATTATATTGTTATTTTTCATATAGTGCATTGTATGATGTGACAGATAGTCTGAAATTGATTATTGTTGTTTGGCATGTGGAAGTACATTGGCCGTGAAATAATTAGTATTTAAATACCATAAAAATATATTGGAAATGAGTTCGAATTTTAAAAGGGACAAATTTATTGTTTATTATTTTTAATAATAGAAATTGAATCTTGATTGGATTAGAATATAATAACTTGTTTTAATTATGTTAAAACAAGTGGTTTGATGTATAAATGATATTTAGAGATAAAATGTAATAGTTATTATTAAATACTTTAGAATTATAAGAATAAATTTAAAAATAGGAATTGGAAAATCGTTTCAATAATCGAAATGTGAATGGAACTAAGTAAAACCAAAAGGATTTGTAATTATAAGTCGACGATGTCGGATGTTATTATTTTTAGAAGTTATATATTATATAAGTCGACTATGTTGGAAGTGACTAAAGTAAATTATTTTTAGAAATTATATACTATATAATTCTAGATTTACAAGATGGTTAGTATATGATTTGAAACATATAGATTATAATCGAATAGGAAGTAGGTATTAAGTTATAAACCTGAGATATAATTAATTAGAAGTTAACTTGCAAATGGAGTTTATGAAGTAAAATATGATTCGAAATTTATAAAATAACTCAATATACAAGATTTTAATGTATAATGGTATTTATTGTTTAAATGAAGATTTATTTGATTTAACAAGATCAAATTTCTATAAGGGGTAATATTCTCGTTTTAAAATGATTAATGTTTTAAAAGCAAGAGTTTTACAA
Source organism: Allium sativum (assembly GCA_030737875.1). Classification (NCBI taxonomy): domain Eukaryota; kingdom Viridiplantae; phylum Streptophyta; class Magnoliopsida; order Asparagales; family Amaryllidaceae; genus Allium; species Allium sativum. The sequence goes on from CM060925.1 coordinate 278,848,338, forward strand.
TTAAAATTGTTATAGTGCAAATTGGAAATATTTTCCAATGTAAATAATGTATATTTTCTAAAGTGAGAAAATAAGGAATGTGAAAAGATGTATTTTTTTTCGGATGTTAATAACGTATATTTTTTGAAATATGGGTATATAAGAGTTTATAATATTTGAAAATGTTTTCCAAGAAGCATGAAGGGGCTAAACGGGTTTTTGAGAAAATATTTGGAAAGATATGGGAAGCTGGAAAATTAATGTTAATTAAAAAGGGCCAGGGTTGTTGATGCATAGTTGTAAATTTGAATGGATGTTTGTTTTCTTTGATAGTTAAATCACCTGCTATTAAAGCCATTGACCATCGCTGTCAGTACGTAGAGAACGGTTGGATTTATTATCTGAAAACCACTTTATATAGGCATAGGCATTGCGAATTAGATTATGCTGAAGATAATTGAAGATGGAGTGAAGTGCAAGGGTTGTTCTGTTTATAGCATAGAGCTTTCGGTTTGTCCAGTCCTAGGACAACTTGTATGGATGAATGTATGATAGAGTATTCCTAACAGATCACATAAGATGATCTTTTCAAGGTATTACTTTCAGTGGCGGAGGAACTCGTTTCTCTTAGCTTTTTATACTCGTAATATTTTTGGGAAGATTAACTAGTAATTTGACGGGTTTGACGATGCGACATTCAGAGTGAATGGTAGACAAATGTTCTAAAAGAAAATTGTAGCCTCAAGCCTCATCAACCGGGAAATGACAAAAATCAGGCAGGCAACATGACTAGTTGGGTCATAACTAAGCATGGTATATTTGTCACCGATCTAGAGAAAATTCATTATTTGTTTTTTTTTTCGATTCTATATCTTACGGATTAAAGTTGGGCGTCCAACAACCATGGGTGACAATATATTCGATACACTCAAGTTGAATGAGTGATCAATCACGTGTGGCCGGTTTGCAAGATGTTCTTGTTGAACCCTAGTGCATCCCCTCTAGAATACACTGATTAAGAGGTGGTCCCATACCTTGTCATAGTTGGAATCCAAGCTCTAATAAGCACCATGCGGTTTTTGATTTTATACTATGTATGTAGAGCGTGAGATGCAAGTATTCTGTTGTTTGGTTATTTATTTGACTAGACATTATTATAATATCACCGGATTTTGATATCAAAAATGTTTTGGGTTATAGTAATGTAAAAATGACCCATGTTTGTGTGTGGGTTTGTCTTACCATTAACCTTTTCTTTCAAAAGATTATTTTCAAAGCTAAACAATACAGTTAGAGATTACTCACACCAGTCCCATAACTGACCCATAGTTTATTTTGTTTGTTTTTCCCTAAACTCTTGGGTGCCCTAATTTGTATGGACAGTCAAGTGTTTCAGGCTTTTACAGATACACTTGGAGAAATTTGAAGCAGGAGGCTTCACCGTTAGTTATTTAGAGTTATTTTTGCTGTGATATATAGGTGTGTACTCTAATGATGCATGTAAGTACAAATACAGTTTTGCATTTTTGAAGTATGTTATATAACATATTTTATTCGTTTCACTGTGAGATTCGTGTTTACTCTCATTTGTTTAATTTTGTTGTAGTTCTTCTTCTTCTTCTATTATAACCCTCTTTCTTTCTATTTGTCACCCTCTAACTTCTTTCTATTAATGGCCCGATATTTTTGATTTTTGAATAGTCGACATGGTATTTGTGTTGATTTTCGGGGTCAAAAATCTCCTGGACCGTTGCATGAATCGGCTGGGGTGCATGGTTTGATTTAATAACCTAGTATCTAATGGTTTAGATTTATCATAACCTATTTATACATAGGCTATCAGTCTCGCCATTTTCTTACACATAAACATTCTTCATCTTCTTCATCCAAGCTATTTAAGACCCAAGAAAGCGGACTATACACGAAGATTATTAAGTTCGTACCCCATTAGCCTTTAATACCTTTCCCTATTTGGATAAAATAGGCTATGTTATTAAGTCCTTCCTGTTTGATCTCTCCTAACGAAAATATTATACGCACACGATTTATCGTTACCGGTTCCTATAGTTAATAACATCATTAACCTACTAAGTCCAATCCTAAATTTTAATTATAAGTTCTATATTAACTAGTATAAATAAGGAAAGTTATATCCTCCTTACCCTAGGATATTTATTCAATTATTTCCCTAATTGGAATTAGTATTTAAATAACAATCAATACCCATAAACCCCATTTATTTCATTTATTCTTGTTCATACGTTTATTTCCATTTATAACCATAATGATCAAATTTTCCTAAGGCAAACATTAAATTCCTAATTTCCTTTTTATTACCATTGATTGTAATTAATGCCATTTATGATCCTAATGGCCATAATTTTCCTAAGGCATTAATTCACAATGGAAATCCTTATCTTATCAGTCCCGAATATTTCTATTTATTGTACCCCAGCAGACATTACTAATTTAATTTATTATTTATTTATTGTCTATTATATATATATATATATATACATATATATATATATATGCACTAGACCTCTCACATTAAGCTGACCACTTGTGGATGCTGGATTTGTCGGTCAATTCCATGCAGAATTCTACCATAAGTTGAACTTAAACTCATGTCTTAGTACAGTTATATTTATGCACTATACCCCTCACATTAAGCTGACCACTTGTAGATGTTGGATTTGCTAGTTAGTTCTGGGTATACTTCTACCACAAGTTGAGCCTAACCTCGTGTCTAAATGCGAATTTAATTAAATTCCTTAATTGGGGTGTACAACGTTAATCCTAATAAATCTTAGGAACTATAACCATTTTACTTAATTTCCCTATTAAGTTTACTTTCCCCAAATCAGTATTACTTACCATTGTTATTTATATATTTATGGCCCTATTTATAGCAGCCAATTACACTGATTGCTACAACGGTCAGCACAAATATATTCATTTAATACAGATTGCATTTATGTGTATAATTCCATAATTGAATACATTCAAACATTCAATATAATGTATATTTTGTCGCTTCACATAGATTCGAGCGGATAATTTGTATATATTTATATTTATATTTTTGCCAATCAATGTAGTTATCTTTCTTTATTATTATTTATTGTTAAATTTAATAATTTGGTATAATTAACAACCAAACATTCTTTTTTACATTCAGTCTTTCCAAAAGGTTCAAAAATTTACAAAAAACCTTTAGCCATAGCTATTGTAAATTATGCCCGATTATTGGAATAGACACATTTCAAAACCACAAGAAATATATATGTGTTTATGTGTATTTTTGAATAGTTGATGCGGACTACACATAAATATGTATATTTATATCTATACGTACATTTGCACCACTTATACCTAACCAATGAGGTGGATATCCAAGTCAATCGCTCATTAGTGTATTTAGAGTAAAGAACCAATGAGGCAGGTATTATCAGTCACTTATGACCCTATTAATGGTGGATTCTTATGATCTCTCATAACCCTGAGGCAGACTCTAGCATCTTGAGACCCCGTCCTAACACGTCAATGTTCTTAAGTTTATACTTGTAATATAAGAAGTAGTATTGCGAACGTTACTACCTCACTGATATTACAATAGAACACCTATGTCGCTTAAGACTTCCCTTAGACAGTTGGTGAGCATGCTATGGCCGCATATCTTTTATAAACTAGTCATGTCCCTAATTGAGCCCTACAAGCTTCCAAAGGAAGAGGACATCCCCCGTGAACTACCCTACTCCGTTACCACTATGCCTAACCACTTTAGAGAAGGACCCATAGACTTACTTCGAATAAAATAAGGGTGGGTCCCATGACTTTGGTTCCTCTCCAAGGAATAAACTATGACACCCTACGTTCGTTAGTGTCACTCTTTAACAGAATGCATTAAGTTCCGTGAAGCTTTATAGGTAAACAGAAATACAAACATCACAAGACATATATAAAATACCTACGAAAATTTAAAACTTTATTTTCCAACAGAAAACATCTTGGTCCAAAATTTTCTTACAACCTCAGTCTGAAATACTGAAAACTAATTACTTCAAATAAAGTATCTTCCTTATACTAAAACCATCAAAGTACAGTAATATAAAATCATAGTCCCAAAAAATAGCGATAGCAAGGTAGACAGGAAATCGAAGTGGTACGTCTAATTGGCTCCATGCAGAAAGAGAAGGAAGAATCCTAATCAAGCCTGAGTATTCCCACCCTGAGAATCTGGGGGGGGGGGGGGGGAAGGAAGAGAGAGAAAAGGAAACAAAATGGGTTAAACATAAAGTCCGGCAAGTCCAGTTATATTTAGCATATAAATAAGTAAAAGCATCATGATAGGCATATAAACTGGATAAGAGAGAAAATAGTATCATAACACAAGTATAACAGACTAAGCAGGATAAGCAGAATAAACCAAATAGAATAGATTACACTTCCCAAATACTTTTCTCTACACCAATACTTGTATAACAGGAATAGAATGATCCCAACAGAAACAAATGGTAGACTTAGGTGTACTTCTAGTGACGGGTTTTAACCCCAACGATAATAACAGGCAGCCCAATAGAAATAATGGGTGTTACCCCAAACGATAACAACGGGCACCTAAACAAGCAGGACTAGATGTACCTAATTACTACTCCAATCGATCGGCTCCCTATCTTGTAGATACTTTGTGCTGGCCCCACAGTAGGATGTATCACTTGCTAAAGTGGCAACCTTTTTTTTCGAGAGGCACAACCATATCTATTGGTGTTATAACATCTTATTTTCCCGGGCAAGTGGATCCATGCACGCACTTAACTTCGTTGGAACGCGCCATCAGACACCTCCACTCATATGAACCTCTTATAATCAGCTCGGTAAGCGTGCCCTGACCCCGACCTAGTTCAGGGTCCCCCTTTGGATACCAATATAGGTTACTGACTGATACGGGTCCCACATAACTGATGATACAAGCCACCCCCTAAGCTTGTATCCCCACTACTAGGTTTTGATAGGTTATGCCTAACAGATTAACAAGCCCGCATAACCCCAACTTATAAAACAGGTTATGTTTGTGATGTTCATATAACCCCCTACAGATTTATCAGATTTACTTAAACAACCATTGATTCAAGCAAGTTTACTTAACCCTTACATAATTTGACAGGTTCATGTAACCCCCACAGATTTAAACAGGTTAAGTATTACAGGTTAACGGGTTCACATAACCCTAACAGATTAACAGATTAGGTCTTACATATTAATAGGTTCATGTAAACCCCACAGATTAAGCAGAATTACTTAACCCCTCATTGATTCAAGCAAGTTTACTTCACCCTTACTCAATTTGACATGTTCATGTATCCCCCACAGATTAAAATAGGTTAAGTATTACATATTAACGAATTCATATAACCCTAACAGATATAACATGTTAAGTCTTACATACTAACAAGTTCATATAAACTCCACAGATTAAACAGATTTACTTAACCCCGCAGATTCAACAAATTTACTTAACCCCACAGATTCAACAAATTTACTTAACCCCACAGATTCAACAAATTTACTTAACCCACAGATTCAATGAGTAACAGGGATTATATAATCCCCGCGGATTAAACATGTTAAGTATTATAGGTTAACAGGTTATTATCATTCCCCGTTCATGTATGTTAATGCACTAGACCTTTCACATTAAGGTGATCACTTGTGGACGCTGGATATGCCAGGCGGTTTCGGGCAGACTTCTACTACAAGTTGGACTTAACCTCGTGTCTTAACACCACTACAAGTGTATTACGCACTAGACCCCTCACATTAAATTAACCATTTGTGGATGTTGGATTTTCCGGGTGGTTCCAGGCAGACTTCTACCACAAATTGAATTTTACCTCGTGTCTAAATGTGGTTACAATTTTCTATTTATTGTAAATTTAGGCATATTTATTCTTAAACAATTATTCATGTTCATCATAGGCTTTTCAATTAAAGTATTCAGTTTTCAACAGATTTCAGCAGATTTGTCATTTTAACAGATTAAACATCTCTGCAAGTTACAGCATGTTACTTGCAGTTTCATTAACATGTTTCGCTTAATCTTAAATTAAGCCTACATATTTATGTACCCTAAATTACGGTCATAATTCACAGTATAACATATGCCCCAAGTTTAGTCTTATAGTACAACATACATTATGCCCCAAATCCCGGTCGTGATTCATAATACAAGTTATTCCCCAAATTATAGTCATAATTCAAAGTATAACATATGCCCAAAATTATCTTTCCCAACCGTTCCCAATTTAGTCCGTTCGCATATTTTGGTGATAGGCCTAGGCTCGAAGGTAGCCTAGGCTATAAAAATAAAAAGGGAAAGACATAGAGAAGTGAACAGAAACAGGCCTAATAATAGAATAAGCATATGATGACAGAAATAGGCATAATAACTGAATAGGCATATGATGATAGAAATAGGAATATCAGGAATAGTCAATGATGATAGAAATTAGTATATGGGAACTTAACAGTAGATCAGGTATATAAATGAATACATGTAATGATGTATCTGTTTAGGTATGAATCAGATTCTTAATAGGCATAGGTTTAGATCTAAATTTATAAACATATCAGGGTTACTTATTAAATGTTTATATCTAAAAGCAATATAAACTCACAGAGATTGGATCTAAAGAACAGAGAACAATAGGATGAAGATGTAGAAGAAATTCTTGTATTCGTATAAGCTGTTGTTAGAGAAAATAGGCTAATTCAATCCAAGCTGGGGTAGCATCTCGTTGTCTATAGCCTAAATCCAATGAATCAAGCCACAAAACAAGTCCATGTTCAAAATGATGAATTCTACCCAGATTTGAATAAGGGTCGACCCCGCTTTTCTGTGTCGACCCCAAACACCCTGGATCGACCTCGAGGTCGACCCAGCCGGTCTCGGGTCGACCCCTCCAATGGGTATATTCCGCTCTTACCCCTTCCCGCTTCGCTGTTTTGAATTATTTTGAACTTTATTATTTGTTTGTATATATATATGTATATATATATAATTCTCTTGAGTGTATGCAAACTTCTATGCTTATTAACTACTTCCTACGATGCCTTTTTTATGCAAACTCGGAGTCTATTTTAAGCAAAATTCCGAGATAAACGCAATGGCATAGTTCGTTTTACATAATTACCAATATTTGGTTAAGTATTCTTTATTTTATCATTATAGTATTCTTTAAAATTACGGGGTGTTACATTCTTTCTGCTTAAATGATTTCGTCCCCGAAATCTCCAAGTTAAGAAGAATGTATATCCTAACATCCATCACCCATATACTCATCCACCAATCACAAGCATCCATTGTCCTTAAAAGATTACTAATGTTTATATGGACATATGCAAAGGTGTGTGTATATGTCCCAATACTAATGTGAAAGATCGGGCAGTCTACTAATTCAGTTGACCTCCTTAATGCAACGTTTGCCAGTGTCATGAATCCAACATGTATACAAATAGTCCTAGTATATCTTGTAAATACTATGTGTGTGCACAATCATCCGTCCAAATGCAATATTCATGTGATGATACACCAATTTCCATCCATAGTGAAAAATATGCACACGCATCGATATGTAGTATGAGAGTAATTGAGCCAATCTAGTACCTAATATATGTGTATATGCATCCACGAGCAACCACTAGAAAACACTTGCATCCATCAAACATAACATGCCTCAAACACATGTTTACATCCATTGGTTCCTTACCTAAAGGTCGAAGATTCAATCGATAGGATACATATAAGTGATAGAAACAAGTAACAGATAAAAGTTTTTGGAAAAACAAGTTAAGAACATACCTTGAAAAGAAAAGGGTACAAAGCGCGAATCTTATCCCCAGTCTCCTGAGTTGCATCCTCACGGTCTTCTCCCTATTGAACTTTCATCAAATTGACCCTTCGGTTGCATAGCTTCTTAAACTTTGATCCAAGAATACGGGTAGGAACTCGTCTAACTGTCTCCTCCCATTCTACCTTGACTTCGTCAAGCATACTCAGCTCAACTACTTCTACGGCATCATGTAGACACTTCCACGAAACGTGGTTAACATCATGAACTCCTACAAATCTTTCTGGTAGCTTTACTTTATTGGTCGTTTGACCTATTCTTTCCACTATGGGAAATAGCCTTGCAAACCATGGTGCCAGTTTCCCAACAGATCCAAAGAAAACCACATTCATTAAAGGCGATTCTTTGATGAAAACCATGTCTCCCACCTCAAACTTAATACCGGTCCTTCCCTTATCTGCGTATGACTCCTGCCTATCCTGAGCTGTCTTCATGCGCATGCGGATAAGATTAATCTTTTCTGAAGTTTCTCAAATTGTCTTAGGTCCGAGTGGAAGCCTATCTCTGCTGTCTCAATTTGAGATCCTTCTGCGAGACAGATACTTGTTCGACTTATAGTTCGTGTATAACTCGAACCTCTCTCCAAGAAGATATTACCGCCAAGTCCTAAGCGTGAATACTATAGCAGCTAATTCCAAAATATGGGTAGGATAGTTCATCTCATGAACTCTCAACTGTCTACCACCATAACGTACTACCTTTCCCTCCTGTGTCAAGATGGCATTGAGTTTTGAATCCCATGCATCAATGTATACCATGAGCACTTTGTTCCCATTAGGAAAAGTCAATGGGTTAATATCAGAGCCCTGTTCAATTGATGAAAAGCAACCTCATAGTCAATATCCTAAAAAAAAAGGGTCAAGTTCTTCTTCGTTAGTCAAGTGAGTGGTGCTGATATCTTTGCAAAGTCCTTAATGAATTTCCTATAACAGCCTGCTAAACCAAGAAAACTCCTCAGCTCTGTTACATTCTTTGGAATCCGCCAATCTTGAATGGAAACTACTTTTGCAGGATCTGCTGTTATCCCATCCTTAGAGACCACATGCCCTAGAAATCTCACTTCCCTTCTCCAAAAATGAAATTTGGAGAACTTTTCCTTAAGATGGTGTGCTTGGAGAGTCTTCAGAAACTCCCTTAAATGTAGGGCATGCTCTTCCTTGCTCTACGAGTAGATCAGGTTGTCATCCACAAAGACCACAATGAACTTATTCAGAAACTCCCGAAACACCCTACTTATCAGATCCACAAAATAGGTGGGTGCATTCGTCAACCCAAAAGGCATGACGAGACACTCGAAGAAACCATATGGAGTTATGAAAGCAGTCTTGTCTATACTGTCCTCGGTCACCCTCAACTGATAAAAGCCTGTTGCCAATTCTAATTGAGGGAAAACAGATGCACCAACAAGCTGGTCAAACAGATCATCTATCCTCGGAGGTGGGTGCTTATTCTTCTTAGTGAGCTTATCCAACTCCCTGTAATCCATGCATAAGAGAAACGAGCCATTCGCCTTAGTTGCGAATACGACTGGAGCACTCCATTCAGATATGCTTCTCCTTATAAATCCTTTATCAAGTAGCTCCCTTACTTACTTGCTGAGCTCCCTCCTTTCCCTAGGAGCCATGTGGCACATAGGCAATACGACTAGCTTTACATTGTCCTCTAATTATATCCAAAAATCAATCTCGTGGCTCAGAGGTAAGCACCTAACCTCCTCAAAAACATCTGAGTACTAACAAACAACCAGTACAGACCACGAGGTTGACCCAGTTGGGTCTTGGATCGACCCCTCCAACGGCTCGATTCCGCTCCTAATCCATCCCGCTTCGCTATTTTGAATTATTTTGAAAATTTGGATTTGTTTGATATATAATTCTCTTATATGTGTACAAACTCTAGGCTTGGTAACTTCATCCTACGATGTCTATTTTACACAAATTCGGAGTCTATTTTAAGTAAAATTTTGAGATGAACGCAATGGCGTACTCCGTTTTATTTAATTCCCAGTATTTAGTTAAGTATTATTTAGTTTATCATTATAGTATTCTTTAAAATTACGGGTGTTACATAAACCTTTGGAGTGGTTTCTATTCCTAACCACTTAAGAACCAAACTATACAAGAAGGGAGTCAGCCACTTAAGACCTTATCAAGGTGTAGTGAACCTGCCTATTTTCATACATAATAGATTTATATATATAAACACACACACTAGACCTCTCACATTAAACTGTATATATGTAGATGTTGGATATGTCGGATGTTTCCGGACAGACTTCTACTGCAAGTTTGTTTAACCTCGTGTCATAGTGTACTAAGTTTGAATGGTCCATGGCACCAGGACCTATCACATTAGTTGGGCCTACTTGTGGTTACTGGATTGGCCGGTTTGTTCTAGAGAGGCTTATACCACAAATGACAATTAACCACGTGCTTGTGTGTCACTATTAATGTATGTAAACTCATTCTATACACACATACAAGAAACCAATATATATGGGGACAATTCAAATTCGAATCCTATCCTAATCGTATTTATTAAGTCCTTATTATGTTAATTACATTAATACGCTATATAAATATAATATTTAAAACGTATAAGTAACGGTAATTTTCGTATGAATGAGAGAACGTTCTAACGAGATAAAAATTGTCAACTTGTCATAAGTTTAAGGTATACAAGTTAATTTCCATGCTTTAACCGCTACATTTAAGGCATGATGGCATAATTTTATAATAATAGATAACAATGAATGGAAAATACAACATACATGCAAATGTCAACTTGCATCCTTGGCTTATTGGAATGATTTTAATAATGGACTAAGAACAGAGTATACTATACATATATACATATATATAAATAAATATATACATGTGTATACATAAGCATTTTTTTATCTAATTTACCCCTTTATATATATTGCACATAAAAACATTCATATTTGATAGGCTTTAAATCTGAATACGTTTGGATTCAGAATTAAACCCAAACCTAATCAAATAATGAATCAAACCAAATCCAAACCTTTTTACATTACAAACAAATATTTAGATATATGGATAAACTATATAAAATAGAAGCACAATCACCCTTTTTTATTCTCAATTCAATACTATGACCAAGATCCACAAACCCAATAAATTGAAAATTCTTTTGCAATACATAAAAATAAAGGATTTGGGGGTTTTGGCATTTTTATATTATCGTGTGCCAAATCCTCTTAGGCACACAAATAATTATGTAAATCTACAAAAAGTAGAATATGCCATAAGAAATACAATACTCCACTCACATTGATTTGAACAGCATAAATCAAACGTTGTTGTGCCTTTAGATGAAATTTCCAACTCTGGAAACCTAAATTATACATAAGAATATATTAATTGAATTCTTATGTATATTTCATATGAATTCCAGAAAAAATTCCAATCTAGATCTATTATAAAAGATTAGTGAGTAAGATTAATAGATTAGAAGAAGATGAAAAAAAACTAATTCTAGAAATCAATGGAGGTAGAGGTAGAGTGGAGGCACACTGGATAAAAAATGGCTAGGATTTAGTCGTGAGGTCTAGGGGTCTATATATAGTCGCTTGTGTAAGCTTGGGCGGTTGGATTATTTAGATATAATCTTGGTCATCCGTTTATATATATCAACCCTAAAAACCTAACCAAACCTAGCATTATTGGGCCTTTCAACCCCGTATAACCATATTTGTATAAATTAACACCTCAGCTCCACACAGCTATTAGAAATTTAGAAATTAAGTACTGAATATTTTTAATTAGTATTTTATTTATTTTCAAATGGATTTTTTTAAAGAAATGAGTGATTCTTATAAATCTCATATAATTTTATTCTACACTTATAAAAAAGATGTCAAGAAGCATGACATGTAGAAATCCCCAACTTCGGTACAAAACAGAAAGTCCAACCAAACTTTTGAATCTAGAGTGCATAGTAAGAATACAACCATAATAATACAAAAAATAAACTAAACTTCAACGACCGAATAATCCATCGGTCTAATAGCTATACCAGTAGTTGTAAAGAGGAACTACACAGATATGTAAGATGATTCATATATGTGTACACATACACCCACAAACACCCTCACACACACAGACATATATATATATATATATATATATGGATAAGAAAATAAGATAAGCTAAAACAACCATTAAAAGACAAAGAACAAGTAACAAATTATTATTTTGATAAAGCCAGCCAGTTTTCATAATAGCGGCAACCACTTTTCATTACAACAAATAATGAATACATGAAGTACATAAGTTAGATAAAATATCTAACCACTAAAAATAGAGGGGATTTGTACATTTATAGAAACCTATTTCTAATTGATGTGCTAGAATATAGAAATATACAAGACAGGAGAGAAGATAAGCACTTCTACTACTATGAATACAAGGTGGTTTCTAGTCAACTTTATCTTTACTGATGTCAGCTTTGGCCTATGACATGCTGAATGGCATTGAAAAAGAGGCAAGAAGAGGATCACAACATCGTGAAATCAGAGAGTACAAAAAGTTCCTATCCTAGAAGGATTGAATAAGTAACTTCCAATTATGCCATCCATCACCGTCAATACAATATCATCACTAACTACATGATAAATAAGGTGCCAAGATTCCTTATCATTTTCAATGAACTTACGAAAATTATTTATTGCATGATCGTACCTCATCTCTGTCTTTCGTGTATCCAGGTTCTCTCAGTGTCATTCCAAGTAATAAATTGATCATTAGGAGCAACCATTGTACTTTCCGAAGGCTTAGGAGCAACACCTATAGGATAATAAGGGGGACGTCAGGAAACATAGGTGAAGATAGCTCAGGCTTCTAACAAAAACTAAATCGATATATAGGCGGTCTAGTGGAGACAAGCCTAGAAGCATTAGAACATGAAGTAGAAATATGGCTAAAAGATTGACAAGCGGTGCAAATTTCCAGTTTCCAACTATATCGAATATCTGCTTCCATGGCTGTCCCATCTATAATTCTGACTTTTAGTTTTACTGGGAGAGGCTTGGGTGGGGGAATTTCAAATAAACCTCTCACAGATAGAAGGCTTCTCCAGGTTTCATTTGCTGCGTCAAAACATCTGAACTCAACAACAAGACTTGATAACCAGTTAAGTCCAATCAAACATTAGAGAATAAAAGGAATGTTGGTAAAAGTAACCCAAACAGGTATAGAATGAACTTTCTCTTTGACCTTGTCTATACCTATTCCCCACAGAGTGATTATGAATGGTTTGCCTGCAATAGTTAAAGGACTAGATTCAAGTGAACGGAGATGATCTTCTTTACGAGAGAACTATAAATAGAACAATGATCTATATAATTGCACATGAAGCCTACCTACTAGCTTCCAAACTCAAAGGCATTGTAGCCACACCTCATTATATGATGCTGATACATCTAGGAAGAATCCAAATAAATGGTTAACCTAATAGCTAACACCATCTTGAATGACGTTAGCAAGCAGTACACTAACTCCTCCTCCGACCTGAGTGCAAAAAGAAGTTGAAACAAAAGAACCCACATTCTTTGGTAAAGATGCAACAACCCGGAAAATCAGAACCAATTTAAATTTTTTATTTTGGCTGTTTAAATGAATTTTGAATATTTAAAATGATTTATTTTAAATGATAACGACAAAAAAAATTATTTTCAAAGAAGTTAGAACGTATATATTTATTTAAGTCGATGTTAGAATATAAATATTTATTTTAATTATAAAATAAATTGGAAATGGCGCGGTAGTTCGCAAATTCGATTTCAAACATCAAATGAATGTACAGGATTCAAACCAAACCGGATTTTAGCGAAACCAAAAATATTTGAGTCTATTTGAAAGTATCTTTCCAAGAACCCGAAAAATCAAAATTTCATAGCGGGAAAAAAAGTCATGCCCAGTTGAAAATTCAGAGTAGTCGCTGTGGAATTTTAGCCCTTAAAAATGGAAATTTTGCAAACGACCTCCGTTTTCGACGAAACTACTTTTTTTGGATCCGGGATGTCGAGTTATCGCTAGATTCCAATTTTCAAAAATTTTGGAATCAATATGTGAGCGTGGTGAATTTAAATGTGTTAGGCAATTTTAGTTTAAATTTAATCGACTGGAAAATGACCATTTTTCAAACGGTCTCCAAATTCAACAAAATTAGGTTTGTTAGGACCGTATCATCTAATCATAGCCAGATTTATTTTTCTGGAACTTTTGGAATCTGTATGTCGCATCGGTAAAATAAAATGTGCATTTGAATTTAAAATATAATGATTTATATTTTAAATTTAACGGAAACTGGTCGTAACAGCCGAATGGGGTTACGAAACATTTCCCATTATGCTCATAATCGGAGTAATTCGCTAAGGCAATAGTCATTGGGTTTAAATCGGAGATTGAATGAAAATTTGCACTTTGAATATATATATATATAGGGGTTTGACAGGGCCAAACCCCTAAAAAAGATATCTCCTGGTCAACGAGAAACCGCCCCCCTCCCAATTTTAAATCGCGATGCCTATTCCCCAGCCTGCTGCCACCGCGAGAGGAATGTGCCCCCTCCACCACCGCCGTCGTCACAATAAGATCCCCCTTCTTCCACCTCCGACGCCATCTCTCTTCCCCTTTTTCCTCCATTGAAACCTCCCCAAAACCACGCCTCAGCTCCACCGTGTGCCACCACCTTGCATCGTACCCTCCACCATGGGTCGTGCCATCGCTTGCGCCGCCTTAGCACCCACGCCTCCTACCCGAACCCCAAACCACCAACGACGCAGCCAACGACCACCACAACCCCACGCCGCTCTCCTTCAACCAAGAAAAGAGAGTTTTGTTAGTATATTTTCTTTTATGCTAGGAAGTCAATAAAAATCTGATTTTTAAAATATATTTAGCAAATTAAAAATTCAGATTTTTATATATAAAACGTAGGATTGAAAATTGATTTTTATATATACATACAAAGTTGAGTTTTTTAAGTAGTAAAAAGATTTGATTTTTACTTTTGAAAATATTCGATTTTTGAAACCGCAAAGATTTGATTTTTAAAATTATAAAGATGCGATTTTTAAGAATATAAAAATATGATTTTCATATATGGATAGCGATATAAAAAAATTCAATTTTTAAATATATGAACATCATATTAAAAATATGATTTTTATTATGAACAGCGGGAAAGATAGCATTGGAATTTTGGGCAAATCCGAACAGTTCAGAAATAGAGAATGGAGGAGTGGGGACCAAAGGTGAGAACTCCTCACTATAATTTTCTTTGTACAGTTATTTATTTTATAACTACATATATGAACTGCTCCCCATCATCCACAGACCAAGGACGATTTGTTCGATTGTTTGGTTTGGGTGATTTATTTGTTTGGATTGTTTTGGGATCAGAATTGAATTGAATTGAATTGATTGAGTTGCTATGTGTGCATGGCGCGAGTCAATATTAGGAGAGGGGTAATGCTAGACATTACCCGATTTCGATATCGCGCCGTTATAATGCCGAAATTTTCTGAAAAAAATGTGTTAGTTAAAAATAACGTTTTTAACAAATGAATGAACTGTTAAAAATAGTAAAGTGTTGAAATAAATATTTTAACATTAGAAATATAATTTTTAATGTATAAAAGAACCGGATAGAATTCTCCTGAAACAAAAATGAATATTCATTTACAAATCAGACGATTTGTTTATGTACACCCATTTTACTGATATTGATTGGGACGAGAAATTTACACATCGCCCAACGGCATAAATAAAACCTGTGTTTGATTGTTTGAAACCCCACACGGGTATTGGGATGATATATGACATACACTAATCCAATAATTAGCTGTATGTCGATCGATTAATTGACAGGTTGTTGTAAGCGTTAAATATTTATATTTAATGCTTATACAGTGTAGAATTTCTCTCTGGATGATCGTTGACTGTGTTTGGTTATTGTTGTGTACATATTTTCATGAAATCCATATAAATAACATTATATGGTAATTGACTGTGTCTGATTCTAGTTCAGAAAGAATGAATATTTTAATATAATGATTATTTTAAAATAACGAATATTTTAAAAATAATATTCAGTAAAGGATCAAAATATGATTTTGATGTCCGATTTGGGATGGATACGAATATATTTAAATATATAAAGCCGCGTTGATTAGATTAACGCCATTTTGACGTGAACGATATTTAAATCGAATTTATTTATTTTTATAATGAATATCGAAATGGAAGTGATTTCAAAATCTAATGTTCTGAGAATACTATCATTTATATATGGATGATATGAAATATTCAACTTTGATTTGAAATTGAATATGAAGTTGAAATCATTTTGAAAACGAATTTAAAACAATTTATAAATACGTTTTAAATGGAAATCAATGAAATATATATAATATATGTATTATATATATAATGGCCTGAATAGAAAACGCCGCACCGCGGTAGTTCGTGAATTTTGACCATTGATTTCGAATGGACATTACGGGAAATCCGACTGTTGGATTCTCCTAAAATTGGAACTGTTGGGTTCGTATAGAAAAGAGCTTTCCAACAAATATTACAGATTTGAAATCTAACGGTTGGATTTGAAATTATGTCCAAATCAAATTTGGAAAAGGTCGATGTAAGTGCAGTTCGATGACCGTTTATGGAAATCGACTGTAAAGGCCTTAATAAAATTATTAAAAATATCTTTAATTTGTGTAAAATCATAATAAATGATTAGGAAAGAATTAGGATGAAAAATTCCATAATTGAAAAGATAAAAATATATTTTTATCGAAATGAACTAGTTATAAACTAGGATTATAATCCAATATTTTTAAATAAATGAATTGGATTTGAAATGCTTTTAAAAATAACCAGAATTTCCAATTTATGAATTGGAATGGATTTGAATCGAAATTATCTTTGGAATATTTCGATATTGGATTCTGTGATTATATGGACATTGTGGAGGAATTTGGAAGATCTATATATATATCGTTATTCCAAAACGATATTGGTTGATTTCAGAATTTGATATTGAATATAAGCCGATATATTCTCTATTCAAAGCCTTGTATTTAATATCAAATGGGATTTTGGATTTGTTGTGAATGGTGTCTTCGCTAACACGGTTCTTAAACCCAATTGAGAAAAGATTAAATATTTTTACTTAGATTTATTGAAGTATACCAATTAATTAATATTTAACTGGAATTGAATTGAAATTGATTTTTGGGTTTATCGTGAATGGTGTCTTAAATAACACTTGTCCTTTAACCCGATTAACAATGGATTGTGATTTTGGGTTTGTCATGAATGGTGTCTTGAATAACACTGTTCTTGAACCCTGTTTGAATAGAATAAATCTTTTAATTAAGATTTGACGAAGAATTACCAATTAATTAATATCTAATTGGAATTGAAATGGAATGTGGATTGGGTTTATTGTGAACTGTGTTTTTAACGACATTAGTTCTTTAACCCGATTTACAGTGTAATGTGATTTAGAATATATAAATCATTTAATAAGATTTAATGGGATTTTCCAAAGTAAAGTTTTCCAATTAATTAATATTTAATTGGAATCGAACGGAATTCGATTTGGTAATTATCAAAGTGAAGTTCTGTGGAGGAAGTCTGTTAATACATGTGGAATTTAAAAGACTTTGCCTTTATTCCATTTATATTATTAGTCGAATACGGAAATTGATATCGATTATATATTGATTTGTTTTTCCGTGAAGATTCCATAATTAATGGAATGAGATTTGGGTTTATCGTGAACTGTGTTTTAAATGACATTAGTTCTTTAACTCAGTTAAAGGCAGGATTACATGTCTGTCATTGTATTTCGAACTGTATGGTTGATCTCTGCTAAATATATATCTATTTGGTGGCAGAGAATTTATTCTCATGCTTAACACCCTTCTCTAAGACATTTGAGCTTAGAGGTTATATATCGGCAGAAATCAATAGTATGGTGTAGATTGTCGATGCGACATGTTTGTGTTTCCAAAGTTAAATAATCGTTAATATTGACTTTTGGGAAGATTAAAACTAGGTGGAGTTTTAATGAATCTTTAATTAGATTGAAATGAGAATTGATAATTTAAAGTATCAAATTTGAGAAATGATCGAGAATGGAGTATCGCCAGTTTTGCTCCTTGCGATAGATAAATCTTTAATTAGATTTGAATGGGAAATGGTAATTAATTTTACCGATAAGACCGCAGTGTTAGTTATGGAGTATTACCACTTTTGCTCCATGGAATGAATAGGTTGGGATTGGGAAATTAAACAAATGATTACTTCGGTAAGGTGCGCTAATCCCGACTAGTTTGGAAAACCATAACATGGTTTGAATTGACATCCAAAGGAAGATTAAAGAATAAATTAAAGAATTTATCTTTGATAAAATTAATGGGAACCTGCCCCAAGGTATATGAATATTTGAATAAAAGAATATTCAGAATTAGAATGAGGCGTATGTTGTGTTTGTGTAGCACTGGTTTTTAATTTACGCGAGTTATTCGGAAAGGCCAGTTTTATACCCATTCTGAATGACTGATTCGACGATAAGTCGACGATGAAGACGGTGGTTGAAGACCAGAGGTCTTCACATCGTTTGGATGATTACTGATGTCTTGATTGGGCTATATACCCAAGACAATGTAATAAGTGGTGATCGTCCAGACGTACTTGGAGATCAACCGGATATGCGAGGACCTCTCTCTTGTATTAGACATACGCGATGAGGAATAAGGTGCCTCCGGTTTCGTTCAGACCCAGAACGAAATTTTAACTGGATGTGTGTCTGACATTGGATTTTATTCTTTATTGATTGATGTTTATTAAATATATATATATATATATTTGTTTGGCGGCGGAGAATTTATTCTCTTGCTTAACGCCCTTCTCTAAGACGTACGAGCTCAGAGGTCATATAACGATAGACATCAGTTGCATGGCGTGAATTGCCTGTGTGGCATGCTGAGATGCAAATGATCAAGGCTTCTTTTGACAAGCAGAGTCTTGTGGTTGATGATCAAAGCACGGCTTTAATGTATCATAGCTTTGTGTAAAGCGTTAGTTCACGAGCCTCACACCTCGGTATGAGTCAAAAATGGGATAAAAGACCTGAGGAGAACATGACGTTTCTTTCTAGCTATAGATGGTGTCAGGGTTTTGCACGCCCTGACATTGTTATATTTTTACCTATGTGGTTGTCTGATTGCGAGGCGCCTCGGTTATATCAGTCTCTACGGAGCCGATGGATAGGTCCTATAGGACCGGGAAACGTGTGTTCAGGAATAATTAATCCTCAAACGTAAGGGAGGGCCAGCCTTGGAGGATCAAGGGGATGCCTAGATTGTGTAGTCCCGAGGCATTTGCTAGAGTGTATCTAAGTGGAAAGGAGTACATCCCTTGCCTAGACTCATGACGGAAATCCAATTTCCAATACGTGACATTTGGTTTTATTTGTAGAGCCTAGTATGGCGACATAGTGGGATGGGGCACTATGCCGTCTATGATTGATACATTTATATTTGAAGTTGCTTTCGCGCACTTTATACTATAATAGTATCAAAATGATTTGTTTTAAACATACTAAGCATGTTTGGCTATTACAAGGTAAAAATCTATCCTCTGGCTTGCGTTGCATTGTGTGATGGGACCTGAGTCTTATAATGGCTTCATTTTTCCAAAAAGCATTGTGCTGTTTGTTTTATGCACTAGTATTTTTGGGAGGAAACCCGTTCCGTGTTATACAGCGTGGTCCCTTGATTTACTCTATTTTAAAGCAAAGTTTAAATAATTGTTTTAGTTCTCACACTGTAACAACCCGAATTTTCAAACAGTTTATTTTAAATATTTAATATGGTGTTGATAATATAAATTAATTTTTATATTGAATTATCGATTTAATAATCGAATATAATTTAATTTAGAATATATCGAATTATTGCAATTCGAAATATAATTGAAATCAAAGTTAACAAAAACTAAATCAAAATGATTAAGATGATAAGTAGGAATTTTATTTGATATATACGATAATAAATAATAATTTATTATCATAGAATTTGTGGTTTTCAAATTTAAATTATATTAATTTAATAATGTATATATGTTGAAATTAAATTTTAGAATATTTGCTGTTGAGTTCAGAATAAGGTTATTATATTGAAATGTTGGTCGGTACGCTAGAATAGCGGTTCGTGATTTAAATTAATGGAACCCGTGATATTTGATTGTGGATAGGTTCAAAATTAAATCGATATCCATCTAAAAAGAACAAAAATCTCTTCATATCGAATCATATTAAATACGAGATCAAATCGATATCTGTTTAAAATAAAGTGAAAATCTATTTAAATCAAATCAGAATCCGTTTTAAAAGAATAAAGATCTCTTTAATCAAATAACATTAATGTTATTGTACCATATTTCCTTAATGCTGAAGTGATTTTCTGTATAAAATCGCATATACCCCTTTCATTTCTCCCTTCTGAAACCATACTCGATCCTAAACAAATTAAATGTCCACTGTCTAAATTAAAATTTCTTTGAAGCCGCTATTCATACAATTATAATGAAATCGAACGATAGATGGAAACCTGTCATTCCTCAAATCTCATTTTAAATCGAAGCTTCGACCATAGAAATGGCCACTGCAGACGAGAATCGAAAACCAGATCCAATAAAATAGAAGGTGGAAATTGCGATTCGTGATAGGCGATGATAATGGAAGTCGCGTTCAACAGGCTGACGATACCTGTTTCTAGGGTTCGAACTTGGTTATCGCGATGTCAGATTGGGAGGTTAAAGTCGCGACTGCGACAGTGTCTTCGAGATGGGGGATTGGGTAGCGATTGGGGATAAGGAAGTTGTGATGGCCATTGTATGTTAAGGCTCGAAGTCGCTGGGGGGTTCAAGAAGAGACTGTGAGTTGTTTGGTGAGTTCACAGATGGAGTGTCTGACCTAGGAAAAGAGCGCGAGTTGAGTAGAAAAATTTGAGGAAGTGCGATTTGTGGATTAGGGAAACTGACATGGTTTTAGGGAGGAGAGTGAGAGACTTAATCTTCTGGGTATGGTGATTGGCAGCTAAGATTTTTGGAAAGAGCAGTGTTTAAACAACAAGGGCGTTGGCAGCGAGAAAGAAGGCGATTATGGAGGAGTCAAACTTCCGGTCCAAATGTTTACTGGTGACAGTAACAAGATTTACTGATGCTGTCTTGTGGTGTTTCCATGGAGTATTTCTAGAGCTGGGAATGAAGTTATTTTTAGAGAATGGTTAATTATTGGTATGGATTTTGGCAGAGGAAGAAAAAAGGTTTTGCACAAATCCTAGGTAATTGTCTTAGTTTAATAATTAAAAATATTTAATCATATTCAAATTTGTTCAATTACTTATAAGGTGAACTTATAATTTAATCAATGCCAGATTCGATCGTGTTACAGGAGAAAGGGAAAGGATCAAGTGGACGGATTAAAATTTGAACAAGGAAAGTTAATCAGTTTTAATTGATTAAAATTAATGATCGTTAAAGATGGTTTGAACTTGTGATATTTATAACTTTGACCAACGTCATCAAAATTGAACGCGACCATGTCAGTTGGAACAATAACAATGAAATCTACAGTGTGGAATTATTTTCGTAGAGAACGGAGCTGAAATTGTTTTGTGATAAAATCAAACGTCCGTTGATTTTAAATGAAACAAAAGCAGAATCACCAACTGCAAAACAAAGTAAGTAAATCTCACTCACCTGTTATTTAGAATTATTATTTTTCAGTAAAAATAATTGTTGTTGCTTGTTTGAATGCTTTCTAGTTGATTTAAATATATTAGTTATTTAGGGTTGACTATTATATATATATATATATATATATATATATATATTGGGTTGATGATTGGATTGTTCCCGTAGTCTCATTAGCGGATGCCCGCAGTTTCATAGCGGATGATTTCCCTATGCGCCCCACAAATATATATTAGTGGATGACCTTCATACCGCGATATCCTGCCTCGAAGCAGGATGGGTATTACTATGTTGACTAACGTCTCTGGTTGCAAGAAAACAGGTTGGAGGAATCCGACAGGATTCCTCAAAAAAATATTATTTGTTTGTTTATTTATTTCCCTATATACTGTCATATATGATGTGTTAGAAAACCTAAAATAAATAATTGGTTGTTTGGTGTTTAAATATCACTGGGCCTAAATGTTGATATTTTAAAATATCGTGAAAAGGAAATTTCCAGAGTTAAAAAGGGAAATTCTATTTTTCTAAAATAGAACTTGAAATTCAAATGGAATAGAAATATTAACTTGTTTTAAAGAATAAAAACATGTAGTTCATTTATAAACAAAGTTTATAAATAAAGTGAAATTAATTATCAGGGGATAATTTAGAAAATAGAAATACAAGTGTGACTTTGGGAAGGAAATATATCTTTTCCAAAGAAGAAATATTATATTTGAAAGCGAGACATGGTTAATAATGGTATTTGTAAATAGATAGGTGAAAAAAATTATCATTTGGATAATTTAAATATTTTAAATTCAAATGTGAATTTAAAATAAGAACTTAGAATCGTTTTAAATAATAAACGATTAACATTATCCGGATATTCGGAGTATAAGTGAAGTTGAATAAATCCTTAGGATTTATGTTTAAAATTTGAATATGTTGGATTTATAAAAATAGATTATTTCCAGACGAGATATTTAAATTTAATTTAAATAGAAACTGAGACAGGACATGAAAATAGGTTCTATATTTATATAGATAAGTTAAATAAAGGGAATACTCCAAAATGAGATTTTGGAATTAAATAAATTTCGAAATAAACTTGTTTAAATAAAATAAGGGAATTTATAAAATGGTGTTCATAAATAAATTGAACAAATTATCAAGAGATAATTTGAATATAGAAAATTTAAATGGAATTTGAATATAGAAAATTCAAATAGAATTGTAAATAGAATTTGAAAATAGAAATTTGAAATCATTTCGAAGTGGGAATGAAGAAATATATTTCAGAATGAGGATTTTAAACAGAATGGAAATAAATAATTTGTCAAAGGAATTGGAATTAAATATAGAAGATCGAAGTATAAATAAATTTATTTCCGAGTTAGGGAAAATCGACAATTTTAGAAATTCGGAAATATAATGTTGAATTGGAAAAATTGATTTGATATATATTAAAAAGATACTAGAATGGAGTTGAATTTATTATAAATGAAGTCTAAACGTTTATATATAAATATAATTAAAACGAACTCGCCGCAGTGCTGCAGTTCGTAATTTGGCGTTTCGAACTTCAATTGAGTATATAGAACTCAATTTAAGCCGGAATTCTTTAAACAAGAATCGTCAGGACCGATTTGATAATAGTTTTCTAATGGAAGAGAAA
Organism: Allium sativum; assembly: GCA_030737875.1. Taxonomy (NCBI): domain Eukaryota; kingdom Viridiplantae; phylum Streptophyta; class Magnoliopsida; order Asparagales; family Amaryllidaceae; genus Allium; species Allium sativum. The sequence continues at coordinate 278,871,686 of CM060925.1, forward strand.
AATATGGATTTCGTCTTATAGATTTTGAGTTATGTCAAAATCAAATTTTCAGAAAAACAGCGCCAAAACCTCTATAAAACCATAACGGTTTACTTAATTTTATAAAAGGATTTTAAGCGAATAAAATCTGAATTTCTATTTAGAAAATTTCAGATTTGAGTATAAATTATATGTGAACTCAAGTGGAGTAATGAATTGATTTTTTTGAAACGGAAGTCAGATTTTTAATTATTGAATAGAATTAACTATTTGAATAGTAATTACTTAATGAAATTTTGAATTGATATTGGGCTTGAATAAGTGAATTCGATTTGGAAATTTATATTCAAAATCGAAAAGGAAACTAGAATTGAAATTGGAATTCAATTTGGTTATAAGCAAGTTAAATATTTTATTTGAACATGTTATGTTCAAACAAAGAAGTGAAATAGGCAAAATAGCTAATTAAAGAATAAATGGATGAAACTGAATTCAAACGATTGGATTGAGCTGAATTGAATTGAAAATAGGTGAACATGTGTTACCTAATTATGGATTGAAGTATATGAATAGAATGAAGTTTATAGACTTAGTGCCCGACAAAAAGGTACATGCTTAAATTCCATTTGAGGTTTTATGCGCCATATCGGCAAGCCGCTTGGCTTTTTCTTTTTGATTGGAGAGGCATGTGTGGCGATTTGGGGATTTTCCCGATGCTCCCAGTACAAAGGAGTTTATGGTGAAATTTTCCGAAAATTTAAGGAGTTAGAATATTTTTAAGAAAATTTGATAATTAGAAATCTATATATTAATATATATATATATATATATTGATTTCGATAAGGAAACAAATTTAAAATAGAATATTATAAACAAAAAGGAAGTCAATAATCTAGTAATAGAAAGAGAAATGTATATACGAATAATTGGTTTTATATGATGTTAATTATTCGAGGTAAGTGGTCTTGTCTGTTTTGAAGTTAAGGATGTTTTCAGTCAAGGTCTGAGAGGTAATTTTACCCCAACTCGATTGATTTCACTTTTAACCGATAAATAGCAAGGATCCAGTTTCGAAGATCAATGGTTGAATAAAAGATAGTTGAATGAAATATTTTGGGTTGTTTGTAACGAAGTTTTACACAACACTCGTTTTAACCCAAAGAAGTGGAATTTTGGAAATATAATAATATATATTTCCTGAGAATAGAATTAAATGAGTCGAGCAAGAGATAAGTAATTGGAAAGTTTCCAATTATAATTAGAATATATTTTCTAAGTAAAGGAAATAAAGGAGTCGATATATGGGAATGTTTTCCAAATAGCATAAGAGGCCAAGAAGAATACTGAAAATATTTGGCTAACAAATATTGATAAGGAAATGGAGAAGTGATTTAGAGAATAAAAATATTAATTAAATAGCCCAATGATTTGTTAGATGTTTTGAATGAATATTTGTTTTCTTCGATAGTTAAATAACCGACTATCGAAGTGTTTGCCAATATCGTTGTCAATATGGAGAGATCGGTTGGATTATTATCCGTGAACTACTTCGTATTGGAAGTAGCGTTGCGAATCAGATTATATGAAGATAATCGAAGATGAAATAAAGTGCAAGGGCTTTTTCTATTAATAGAAATGGTTCCTTCAGTTTCGTTCAATCCCAGAACGAACGTAAATGGACGAATGTCTGACAGAGCATTTCCAATGGTCGCATATGCTAGTCTGTATGGATATATATGGTGGTGGAGAATTTACTCTCTTAGCATAATATCCAAAATATATTTGTGCAAATCAATTAGTGATTAACGGATCTAACAATGTGGCATTCAAAGTGATTGTGCTATCAAGGAATGATAAGTAATTGTAGCCTCAGACCTCAACGACCGGGAAATAACAAAAATCGGGCAGGCAGCATGGCCATGTGGGTCGCTCCCATTAGGATGTGTAGTCACCTGTCTAGAAAAATTCCTTTTACTTCTTTAATATATTGATGTTGTCCCATTCGGGAAACGGTTGCTGATCCCAACCGTTGGTGATATACATTCGATACACTTAAGCGAAATGAGTGGTCGGTCATGTGTGGGCCAGGTTGCAAGATGTTCTTGTTGAACCCCAGTGTGTCCCCTCTAGAGTACACTGGTCGGAAGGTAGTTCCATACCTTGTCATGTTGGAAATCCAATCTCCAATAAGCACCATGCGGTTTTTGATTTTATATTATATATGGAGAGTGAGATGCAAGCGTTCCTCTAGATTCTATTTATTTGATGTAGACATTGTTATAATATCACCGGATTTGATATCAAAGATATTTTGGGTTATCGTAAGGTAAAAACCATCGTGTTTATGTGTGGATCGTTCTTACGATTATCATTTCTTCGAAAGGATTTTTAAAGTTAAACAAATGATTGGAGTTTACTCACACCAGTCCTACGACTGACCCAGAGTTTATTTTGTTTGTTTTCCCTAAACTCTTGGGTGTCCAAATTTGTACGGGCAATCAAGTAGTCGGGATTTTTCATATTCACTTGGAAGAGCTGGAAGCAGGAGGCTTCACCAGTAGCTATAGACTATCATATTTCCGTTGTGTACTATGTTGTATCTGGAAACAGGTGTTTGTAACTGTTCCAGAAATAACTGTTGTGCTCTGATGATGGTATGTATATAAAGTATTTCAAAGTTTATGTTATCTAATATATTTTATTCATTCCGTTGTGAGTTTGTGATCTTTGTTTTCTTCTATTCTAACATTTCTTTCTTTCTATTTCTCATCCTCTAACTTCTTTCTAATAATGATTCGTATTTCTGTGCAATTTGGGTTGGACGTGTGGTGTTATTTGTCAACTCAGATAGTACAGATTTGCTGGCCATTACACACACCAGTCACATGACTTACCTGGAGTTTATTGTTTTAACCTAAACTCTGGGTGCCCTATTTTCCACACGGGCAACTAGTAGTTCTAGTTTTGCAGATTTATATTCATAGGATCCTTTTTTACAGTTGGAATGATATTCGAAAAGCTCTGTATCCGTATTTCTACTTCAGTTGTATTTTGTATTACTTTCTGCTGCACTGTAAATTTGTAAATCTCTGATATTTATCAAATGTATATTATTTGTTCATACTCTATGTATTCTTGTACTATGATGTTAATTGTTGTAATAAGCAATGAAATGCTCTTCTGTTTGTGTTCTGATTTGTCGTATTCTCAACTCAATCTAGGATTTCCTTTACGAGGAAGTTCGATTCATGTTAGTTTGGTATCAGAGCGTTAGTTTACAGAGCTCGAGAACAAGGCACATTAGAACTAAACGAAAGAATTCATCAGAGATTGGATTAGCAATGTCCAATAAGAGTGACTCATTAGAGATGGGATCAGTAGGATCCTAGAACGAGTGTGAAGAGTATTATTATTAAAATAAAAAGTGAAAACAAATTTTTTTTTTGAAAATTTAAACCATTTTATACGTATTTGAATATTTATTTTAAATTGATTTGGACAATCTGATATATAAAGATTTTACATATACGCCTTGCAAAAGTGTATTTGAAGTTTTAATATTCTGGATAGACATAGAATCACACTCTAGTCGTCGGAGATAATTCTGGTAATGCGACCGCATTATCAGTATTTGTGTTCGAGTTTCGAAAGTAGGATTTCTATATATTTCCATTAGACTGGTGTGAGAACCAAAATTAGATAGGGTCTATTGTTGTGACTTGGTATCAAAAATGGATTTTTATATATATAAAAAAATTATGAATTTGAAAAGATAATCAACTAATTGATTGCTGATTGTGTTGTTTGATTGATTAAATTTTTTGAACCATTAAGCCAAATTTAGTCAAATTTGAACTGAACAAGTCATAACAAGGAGGCTAGAGAAGAGGAATAAATTGTATGCCTGACAAATAGGTACATGTTTATTAATTTATTGGGTTTGGATGATTTTATGACCCGATTGGCTAGCTGCTTGGCTTTTTCTTTTTCTTTCTGAGATGAGAGGGCCTACGTGCGGTTTGGGGATTTTCCCGGTGCTCCCCATACAAAGGAGGTTATGGCGAAATTTTTCAAAAATTTAGGGTGTCAGCCAAACTTTTGAGAAATTAGAAATTCTTAGAGACTGAAAAGTTGAAGAATGAAAGCAAGAATGAAAGTTGAGTTGATTAGTTAAACAACATTTAGCTCCGTTCCTTCTCAAGGACGAAAATATTTTAAGTGGGGGAGATTGTAACAACCTGAAAAATCATAACCAATTTAAATTTTTTGTTTTGGTGGTTTAAATAAATTTTGAATATTAAAAATGATTTATTTTGAATAATAACGACAAAAAAAATTATTTTTGACGAAATTAGAACGTATATATTTATTTAAATCGATGTTATAATATAAATATTTATTCTAATTATAAAATAAATTGGAAATGGCGCGGTAGTTCGAAAATTCGATTTCAAACTTCAAATGAATATACAGATTCAAAATAAACCGTATTTTAGCGAAACCAAATATATTTGAATTTATTTGAAATATCTTTCCAACCAACTCGAAAAATCAAAATTTCATAGCGGGAATAAAAAGTTATGCCCAATTGAAAATTCAGAATAGTCACTATGCAAATTCCATCAATGGCCATCGAACTGCACTTACAGCGACCTTTTCCAAATTTGATTTGGACATAATTCCAAATCCAACCGTTAGATTTATAATTTCTAATATTCGTTAGAAAGCTCTTTTCGATACGAACCCAAGGTTCTGGCTTTAGGAGAATCCGACGGTCGGATCTCCCGTAATATCCATTCGAAGCCAATGGTCAAAATTCGCAAACTGCCGCGGCGCGGCACGTTCTATTCAGGCCATTATACATATATATAATATATTATATATATTTTGTCGATTTCCTTTCAAAACGTATTTTATAAATCGTTTTAAATTCGTTTTCAAAACGATTTCAACTTCATTTTCGATTTCGAATAAAAATTAAATATTCCACATCATCGATATACAAATGATAATATTTTCAAAACGTTGTATTTTGAAATTATTTCCTTTTCTATATTCACTTTAAAAACGAATAAAATCGACATAAATATCGTTCATGTCAAAATGGCGTCAATCTAATCAACGCGGCTTTTATTCAACACTTGAATGTTTATTCTATTCAACACATGAATATTTATTCTATTCAACACATGAATATTTATTCTATTCAACACATGAATTTTTATTATTCAACACATGAATTTTTATTCTATTCAACACATGAATTTTTATTTTTATTCAACATATGAATTTATTTCTATTCAACACATGAATTTATTTTCTATTCAACACATGAATATTTATTCTATTCAACACATGAATTTATTTTTATAATATTCCTTATTTTCCAAATCGGAATGAGGCCCAATCAATTACCATATAAGGTTAATTATATGGATTTTCTACAACACATGTATATAATAGCAACGATAAATCATCAACCATCATCCAGAGTGAACCATACAAGTGCATAAGCATTAAATATAAATAATTAATTCTTACACAGTCTGTCAACCCATCGATTGACATACAACTAAACAATCGGGATTATGTACGTCAAATATTATCCCAATACCTGTGTGGGGTTTCACGTCAATAAACACAGTTTTTATTTGTGCAGTTGGGCGCTGTGTAAAATTTATCGTCCCAATCAATATCAGTGAAATCGGTGTACATAAACAAATCATTCGATTTGTAAATGAATATTTATTTTATTTCAATTCCAATCACACAATCTATTTTCACAACACATCAATCAAACAAACAAGTCGTCCATGGTCTATGGACGACGGATGTCAGGTGCTGCTAAGCACCGTCTGCATCCTAGTATATATTTCAACTAGAAAACAAATTAAAAGTGAGGAGTTTTCACATTGGGGTTCCACTCCGCCATTCTTTATTTCTGAACAGTTCGGATTTCGATTCGATTCGAGTGGATACCATCGCTATATTTTTCCGCTATTCATATTAAAAATCACATTTTTAATATGATGTTTGTATTAAAAATCACGTTTTTATATCGCTACTTCCTATGTAAAAATCATATATTTTTCTTCGCTATATGAATATATATAAACATTATATTTTTGATTCACTACTTACATAAAAATCAGATTTGAAAACAATGTTATTTATAATAAAAATCACCTTTTTCTTTTAATTCAAGGCTTAAATTTACCTGTAAAAAGAATAGAAAAGCTCACTGGTTTGGTTCAGAACCTGTTGTTCTTGGCCCTTCAAAACTAGGGTTGCCAACTGCGCGACATTCGAGAAGCTTGGACCAGATCAGACAAGCCCACGTTCTTCGCCACCGAGAGAGCTACTGTTGGCACCTCCTGCGGTTGAATTCGATCGCATCTAGATGGAGATAAAGGGGTGCGAACGGCGCACCTTTGAGATGAGATTTTGATCAAAACACTGAACGATAGTTTACCGGACCTGTATGGATTTGAAGGTGGCAAAATTCTCTACAGAGTTACCCCAAGAATTATTGAATTTCATTGAGTAAATTGGAAGAAGTCGAGGGGAGAAGGTGGGAGTGTTTTCTGTCGGTCGCTGGAGAGGGTATCGGGCTTGGAGAGAAGTGATCTGGTCAACACGGGTTTGAATATTTTATAATATTTTTTTAATTCTTTTATTTCAAAAATATCACTTAATCCATGCGAACTCCAAATCACACCCAACGACTGTCGCTCCAAGCTAATGACCCACATTCCAAACACAATGGGATATGTTTCGCAAGCTGATTCAACTGTTTCGATCAGTTTCCGTCAAAATCAAGATATGAATCTATATATTGAATTTGAACGCGCATTTCAATTTACCGGGGCCCCATACGGACTCTAAAAATTCCCGAAAAATATTTTCTAGCTTCGTATTAATGATACGGTCCTAACAAAACTAATTTCGTCAAATTCCGAGACCGTTTGAAAAATGGCCGTTTTCCAGTCGATTGAAATTGACTGAAACTGGTCAAACGCGTTTCACTTCTCCATGCTCACATATTGATTCGAAAAATTAAGAATTTTGAAACTTAGCAATAACTTGATATCATGGATCCAACAAAAGTGGTTTCGTCGAAAATCGAGGTTGTTTGCAAAATTTCCATTTTTAAGGGCCAGAATTCCATAGCGACTATTCTGAATTTTCAACTGGGCATATCTTTTGATTCCCGCTATGAAATTTTGATTTTTCGGATTCTTTGGAAAGATATTCTCAATTAGATTCTAATATTTTTAGTTTCGCTAAAATCCAGTTTATTTTGAATCCTGTATATTCATTTGAAATTTGGAATCGAATTTTCGAACTACCGCGCCATTTTCAATTCCTTTTATAATTAAAATAAAATATATATATTCTAACGACGACCTATATAAATATATACATTCTAATTCTATTCAAAATAAATTTCTTATCGTTTTTATTTAAAATAATTCTTTTCAAATATTCAAAATTCATTAAAATTGCCAAAATAATTTTTTTTAAATTGGCTCAGATTTTCGGGTTATTACACTGTGTTTGATTGTTTGAAACCTACACAGGTATTGGGATGATATATGACATACACTAGTCCCAATAATTGGCTATATGTTGATCGATCGATTGACAGGCTGTTGTAAGCGGTAAATATTAATATTTAATGCTTATACAGTATAGAATTGCACTCTAGATGATGGTTGACTGTGTTTGGTTGTTGTGTACATGTGCGTATGAAATCCATATAAATAACATTATATGGTAATTGAGCGTGTCTGATTCCAGTTCATAAAGAATGAACATTTTAAAGTAACGATTATTTTAAAATAACGAATAATTTAAAAGTAATATTCTGTAAAGGATCAAAATATGATTTTGTTGTCCGACTCGGGACGGACACAAATATATTTAAATATATAAAGCCGTGTTGATTATATTAACGCCATTTTGATCTGAACGATATTTAAATCGATTTTATTCGTTTTTATTATGAATATCGAAAAGGAAGTGATTTCAAAATCTAATGTTTTGAGAATACTATCATTTATATATGGATGATATGGAATATTCAATTTTGATTTGAAATTGAATATGAAGTTGTAATCGTTTTGAAAACGAATTTAAAACGATTTATAAGTATGTTTTAAATGGAAATCGACAAAATATATATATAATATATATATATATTATATATGTGTGTGTATATATATATATAATGGCCTGAATAAAACGCGCCACGCCGCGGTAGTTCGCGAATTTCGACCATTGACTTCGAACGAACATTACGGGAGATCCGACCGTTGGATTCTCCTAAACCTGGAACCGTTGGGTTTGTATCGAAAAGAGATTTCCAATGAATATTAGTGATTCGAAATCTAATGGTTGGATTTGGAATTATGTCCAAATCAAATTTGGAAAAGGTCTTTGTAAGTGCAGTTCAATGACCGTTTATGGAAATCGACTGTAAGGGCCTTAGTAAAATTATTAAAAATATCGATAATTTGTGTAAAATCATAATAAATGATTTGAAAGAATTAGGATGAAAAATTCCATATTTGAAAAGATAAAAATATATTTTTATCGATATGAACTAGTTATGAACTAGGATTATAATCCAATATTTTTAAATAAATGAATTGGATCTGAAATGGTTTTAAAAATAACCAGAATTTCCAATATATGAATTGGAATGGATTTGAATCGAAATTATCTTCGGAATATAGATATTGGATTCCGTGATTATACAAACATTATGGAGGAATTTGGAAGATATATATATATATCGTTATTCCAATACGATATTTGTTGATTTCAGAATTTGATATTGAATATAAGCTAATATATTATCTGTTCGGAGCCTTTTATTTAATTTCAAATGGGATTTTGGGTTTGTTGTGAACGGTGTCTTCACTAACACTGTTCTTAAACCCAACTGAGAAAAGATTAAATCTTTTTATTTAGATTTAATGAAGTATACCAATTAATTAATATTTAATTGGAATTGAATTGAAATTGATTTTTGGGTTTATCGTGAATGGTGTTTTAAATAGCACTTGTTCTTTAACCCGATTAATAATGGAATGTGATTTTGGGTTTGTTGTGAATGGTGCCTTAAATAACACTGTTCTTGAACCCCGTTTGAATAGAATAAATCTTTTAATTCAGATTTGAAGAAGAATTACCAAATAATTGTTATCTAATTGGAATTGAAATGAAATGTGGATTGGGTTTATTGTGAACTATGTTTTTAATGACATTCGTTCTTTAACCCGATTTACAGTGTAATGTGATTTGGAATATATAAATCATTTATTAAGATTTAATGGGATTTTCCAAAGTAACGTTTTCCAATTAATATTTAATTTGAATGGAATGGAATTCGATTTGGTAATAATTGAAGTGAACTTCTGTAGAGGAAGACTGTTAATACATATGGAATTTAAAAGGCTTTGTCGTTACTCCATTAATATTATTAACCGAATATGGAAATTGATATCGATTATATACTGATTTGTTTTTTTGTGAAGATTCATAATTAATGGAATGTGATTTGGGTTTATCGTGAACTATGTTTTAAATGACATTAGTTCCTTAAACCAGTTAAAGGCAGGATTAAATATCTGTCATTGTATTTCGAACTGTATGGTTGATATTTGCTAAATATATATCTGTTTGGTGGCGGAAAATTTATTCTCTTGCTTGACACCCTTCTCTCAGACGTACGAGCTTAGAGGTTATATATCAGCAGAAATCAATAGTACGGTGTAGATTATCGATGCGACATGTTTGTGCTTCCAAAGTTAAATAATTATAATATTATTTTTGGGAAGATTAATACTAGGTGGAGTTTTAATGAATCTTTAATTAGATTGAAATGGGAATTGATAATTTAAATTATCAAATTTGGGAAATGACCGAGAATGGAGTATTGCCAGTTTTGCTCCTAGCGATAGTTAAATCTGTAATTAGTTTTGAATGGTAAATGGTAATTAATTTTACCGATTAGACCGTGGTGTTAGTTATGGAGTATTACCAGTTTTTCTCCATAGAATGAATAGGTTGGGATTGGAAAATTAAACAAATGATTACTTCGGTAAGGTGCGCTAATCCCGACTAGTTTGGAAAACCGTAACATGGTTTGAATTGACATCCAAAGGAAGATTGAAGAATAGATTTAAAGAATTTATCTTTGATAAAATTAATGGGAACCTTTCCCAAAGTATATGAATATTTGAATAAAAGAATATTCAGATTTGGAATGAGGCGTATGTTGAGTTTCTGTAGCACTAGTTTACAATATATGCGAGTGATTTGGAAAGGCCGGGTTTATACCCATTCTGAAAACCTGATTTGACGATAAGTCGACGATGAAGACAGTGGTTGAAGACCGGAGGTCTTCACATCTTTTGGATGATTATTTGTAACACCCCATGTCCATTAATGTCACTCTCAAAAGAAATGCATTAACTTTCACGGAGTATTATTGGTGTATAGAACAGAATATAACAAGACAAATACGTATATTGGTACTTGAAAAACAAACTTTTATTGCAGCGGAGAAATAGTTTGGTTACAACAACAATAAAAACCATCAATAAAACCAAGTACACTTAATATCCATCTTGACAAATTTAAAAAAAGCATAACCCCAACATAAGTAGCCATAAAAGAGATGAGATGGACTTTACTTTCAACAATCCAAGCGTTTCCAAAAGAGAGAGAGAAAGAGATCCAAATCAAGCTCCACTAGTCGCACCCTGAGAACCTGGGGGGTGGAGGGGGAAGGAAGAAAAGAGGCAAAAACAAAGGGGGTCAGACATAAAGTCTGGCGAGTCCAATAACTTTAACAATATAATTATTAAAGCAATTGGGATAAGGCATAAACTGGTAAAACAAGGAATGACCGTGAAACAAATGGGCATGACAAAAAAAAAGAATAAGATAACGTTAATTATGCCTCCAACACTATAGGATAATTACTATACTGCACCATTACTAGTCACCCTAAAAGTTGATCCCACCTTCTAAGCATAATAATCATAATGGTAGTTTCGTGTACCCTTAGCTGTATTCATAGGTGCCGCCTGCTCCTATCTCCACTAGTTGTACCCACTAACCTCCTCATTCTAATTACAACATTTATTCATAATATGGTAGTTGGACTCCTAGCTGTCTTCGTAGGTGTCGCATGCTCCTATCTCCGCTAGTCGTACCCACTACCTTCCCCATTCGATCGACTCCCTAACTCGTAGATACCCCCGCTGGTCCCATAATGGGGTGTATCACTTCCCAAAGTGGAAACCCGATACCACTAAAGATGCACGGCTTATACCTACACGATGCAACAACGTCTTACCTACCATCCCGGGCCCACACACGCGCATGACCTCGTTGGACTTGCGTTGCCACCGCTAACCTATTTTGACCTCTTACAATCAAACCCAGTAAGCGTGTCCCATCCTCGATCTAGATCGAGCTCACTTAGATACTAAATGGGTTACTGGTTGAAAAGGGTCCCCACACTTGACACAAGCTTTCCACCTATGCTTGGTCCCTACTAGGATTTCCCACTTAGCCCCCTCTTATTCATGTCTTCTTACATGTTTCAACTTGGTCAGGTGTTTATAATTATATCCCACAAGTCACCCATGTTACCACTTATCAAATCAACATGTGCTATTGGTTAAGCTTGTCTTAACCCTATCCGCTTATCAGATCAATAAATATTATTAGTTAAGTTGGTCTTAACCCTATCCACTTGTATATCATTGGTTGAGTTGGTCTTAACCCTATCCACTTATCAGATAGATATGTATTATTGGTTGAGTTTGTATTAACCCTATCCGCTTATCAGATACATAATATTGGTTAAGCTGGTCTCAACCCTACCCACTTATCAAATTAATATATATTATTGGTTAAGCTGGTCTTAACCCTACCTACATATCAGATTATAGGTTAAGCTAGTCTTAACCCTATCCACTATCATGTTATATATATATATATATATATATATATATATATATATATATATATATATATATATATATATCATATAACATGTTTTACTTAATTTATGATTAAGTACATCTTAGTTCATAGATACATTGGTTAAGAGAATAACTCCCTAAGTATTAACCCCGTAGATCGAAATCAACATCAGATTGGTACTCAGAGAATTACTCAACTTAACTAAACTTCTGTTTGTCATTCATATTCGTCTTTGATCAGCATTAATTAATTATTAATGCACAGACCTCTCACATTAAGTCGATTGCTTGTGGCCGCTGGATATGCCGGGCGGTTCCGGGCAGATTTCCACCACAAGTCAGACTTAACCTCGTGTCTAAGCATCTTTTAATTAAGCCTACGACCTCTTACATTAGACTGCCGTTGCGGTTGCTGGATGTGTCGGGCGAGTCCGGGCAGTCTTATACCACAAACGAGTCTAACGTCGTGTCTTAGGCATTTATTACTCATTTAATTTATGCCTTTGACCTCTCACATTAGACTACCGTTTGTGGTTGCTGGATGTGTCGGGCAGTTCCGGGCAGTCTTATATCACAAATGAGTCTAACCTCGTGTCTTAGACATTTATTATTACACATTATTATTCAACCCCAATTTGAATTGATATCTCTATTTCAATTTGTTAATAACTTCCAAATTAATCTATGTCCATAATTGTCACCTAAATTATGTCCATAATTCTATGCATATAAATTAGGCCAATTAATGTCGCAAATTTATTATATGTTTTTGAGCCATTTTATGCCAATTTTCACAATATTAATATTTAATATTTTCCCATTGCCCCCATGTTGTTCGTACGTGTAATACATATAATACGTTGGATAACAAATAGCCTAACTCACAAAAACATCACAACTTGCATAACACGTAAAAATAGATATAACTCGCAAATAAAAAAAGGCTAGCATGGATCAAAACTTCCATGATTATAATTTATATAATCATAAATTTGCATAATCAGTAACTCGCATATGCAATAGGCATAATTTGCATAAACTACAAACTGGCATGGATCAAATTATACAAGATATGATTTACATAGATTTATACACATAAAGGTGAACTTGCATATATGTACATGGTTTTTGTATAAACTTGCATATGATCTACATAAAAACTTTTATTAAACTTGCATATGCAATTTAGATATGTAAATTAAGACTTACATATGATTCGCATACAATCTTACATATAAACTAGCATATGATCAACATCCAAACTTATATATAAACTTGCATATATAATTTAGACACGTAAATTAAGATTTACATTTACACTTGCATATGATTTAGACATGTAAATGCCACAAAATGAATCAACTCTAGCATATGTGTTTAGGCATATGAACCAACATCATGAATTTAAACATGTAAACTAATACCACACGTTTTACATATAAACTTGCATGTATATATATACTTGATTCACATATAAACTTGTGTATAATTCACATAAAGACTTGCAAATAAATGGATGTCATAAAATGAATCAAGTTAAACATATGTGATTGGACATATGAAACAGATCCACTAACATAAGTTAACAAAACCGTCATATGTTCACAAACAGTTGATAACAAAATTAAGTAACGTCACATGATTCAATAGGCATGTTCTCATAATCCAAATTATAACTCATCATAATTAATTTATTAATTATTTTGTGAAACAAATTGTACTCACAAAGGCAGGTTAGAGAAGAGAATAATTCATTCGTCGTTTGTATTAGAATCTTGACTTGCAATTCCTAAGCTTTAAGAAGAAGAACTATTCTAGCAGCAGCATGGAGGCCAATGGACTAATTTAGTTTAGGTTTAGGGCTTGAGTCTACTCGTGCTTATATAGAAGTTTAAATCAACATAATTCGTTAGATTATCATAGGAGCAATCACAACCGTCCAGACTAGATAGAGTTATCCAGAATTGCCACCTATGCTCTGGTGACTCAACAATAGGTCAGAAAAGACTCAGCAACAAGTCAGGATCGTCTCATTTCAGATCTGTCCCAGAGGGGTAGGTCGACCCCTAGGTTGACCTGTATAGGGGAGGTCGACCCCCTGGTCGACCTGACCTGGGGCGGGAGAAATCCCACCCAGCCCGCTTCCTCGTTTGAATTTTGAATTTTTGATCTGAACTGTTTTTAATTTATTTAAATTACTGAAACTTCTGAGGGTCATAACTTCCTCATACGAATTCCGATTTACAAAAACTTGGACTCTATTCCAAGCAGAATTTTGAGGGCGTAACCCGTTTCCCTTAATTCTCACTTTAACAAGTAAGTATTCTTAAATTCATTCTTTTGATAATCACAGAAAATTCAGGGTGTTACATTCTCCCTTCCTTAAAGGATTTCACCCCTGAAATCTCCAAGTTAGGGAGAATGTATATTTTAACATCCGATCATCCATCTACTCAACCATCAAGCACAGGCATCCATTGTCCTTACAAGATTTCTAATGCCATATGAACATATGCAAAAAAGTGTGTGTACATGTTCCTTATCCAATGCAAAATCAGGCAGTCTACTGATTCAATTGACTCCTTAATGCAAATCGTGATAGTGCCATGCATCCATTATGTATGCGAAAGAATCCTAACGATACATATTACTTTTACATATGTGCACAACCATTCATCAAAATGCAGTATCCATATGATAACACAACCATTATACATCCATTGATTTAAATATGCACACATATTTATATGCAATATGAAAGTGACTGAGCCGATCTAGTGGCTAATGTGTGTGTACATGCATCCACGAGCAACCACAAGTAACCACTTCCAACCACTCGCAACCATCAATCATAACATGTTTCAAATACATGTTTACATCCATTGGTTTCTACTTAAGTATAGAGAATAGGACCGAGGAGATATACTTAAATGATAGATATAAGCATGAATAAACTTATGGAAAAAGAGATCAAGGAGGTACCCTTAAAAAGAAAAGGGTAGGTTGCGCATATTTTTCTCTCAGTTTCTCAAGTCGCGTCTTCCTCAGCGTCACTCCATTGAACTTTAACAAGCTTGACTTCACGGTTGCGTAGCTTTTTGACTTTCGTACCTAAGATACGAGTTGGAACTCTTCTCACAGTCGCATCTCGTTCCACGTCTACTTCCTCTAGTGTACTTGGCTCCACCACTTCCGCAGACTCATGTATACGCAAATGCGAAACCTGAAACACGTCGTGAACACCACTAAGCTCATTGCCTCTTCTCTTGTCCCTCCAAAATCTAGGATACATAACCTCAAAAGATCTTCAAGGATTCTATTCACCCTTTTCTGTCCGTCCCTCCGTCTGTGGATGATAAGCGATGCTCGTACTTGCCGCCTTTTGCATATCACCTTTTCCTCTTTCATCGAAAGCAGCTCCAAGCCCTGTCCCGCAAGCACCGGCATACACTGTGAATGGCTCCATCTGGAAAAACTAAAACTAGAGCTATCGTCAAAACCCTCTTCAAACGTTGGAAAGCATCGTCACAGTCAACATCCCAAGCAAAAGTCAAGTTCTTCTTCGTTAACCGAGTAAGTGGAGCTGATATCTTCGCGAAGTCCTTAATGAACTTCCTATAATAGCCCGCCAGCCCTAAAAAGCTTCTTACTTCTGTTGCGTTCTTAGGAATCTTCCAATCTAGGATTGCCACCACCTTTGTGGAATCCACTGCTATCCCTTCCTTAGAGACCACGTGTCCTAAGAACCTCACTTCTTTTCTCTAAAAATGACATTTGGAGAACTTATCTTTGAATTGATGTGCTCGTAGGGTCTCTAAGATTTCCCTAAGATGTAGGGCATGCTCTTCCTTGATTCTAGATAAAATCAAGATATCGTCTACAAAGACTACCACAAACTTGTTTAGAAACTCCTAAGCACCTTACTCATTAAGTCAACGAGGTATGCGGGTGCATTCGTCAAAACAAAAGGCATGATGAGGCACTCGAAGAAACCGTCAGGAGTTCTAAATGCAGTCTTATCTATGCTGTGCTTAGCCACCCTTAGCTGATGAAATCATGTAGCCAAATCCAGCTGTGAGAAAACCAAAGCGCCAACCAACTGATCGAATAAATCGTCTATCCTCGGCAAGGGTTGTCTGTTCTTCTTGGTGAGCTTATTCATCTCTCTATAGTCCATGCACAGTCTAAGTGAACCATCATCCTATGTAGCAAAAACAACTGGAGCACTCCATTCCGAAATGCTTCTTCTTATGAACCCCTTCTCAAGCAACTCTTTCACTTGCTTACTGAGTTCCCTTCTCTCTCTCGGAGCCATGTGGTGCACTGGTAATGCAACTGGCTTTGCATTATCTACTTGGTATATATGAAAGCCTATCTCGCGCCTCGGGGGTAAACCCCGAACTTCATCTAAGACGTCACCATATTCACGGACCACACGAACAGATTCCAAATCATCATTGGACGCATTAAAAGATTCTAGGTATCTAAGCATCATCGAACCTCTAGGGTCACAAGAAATATCAAGTGTCTTTCCACAACGAGTCAACAATTTAACTACCCTTCTTTCACAGTCTAGGATGGCGCTGTATCTGGCTAGCCAAACCATGCCTGAATCAAGCCGTAGCCCATGAAGCCAAGAACGAAGGCATTGCATTCAAACCCAACGCCCAAGATAGACACTCTCAAATCCCGACAAATCATCGAAAGATTAGCCGAACCACCAATAGGATTTGAGACTACTATGGGATCTGTAACTAGACTAGTATTCGGGTGCAGTGTTTCAACTAACAAAGCAGAAGTGTTTCAACTAACGAAACAGACACAAACGAGTGTGAAGCACCAGAATTCAAACAAGGTTCGAACAGGATGATCAAAAAGAAAAACCAAACATCCAACCAAGATATTTCTACCTCTATCAGGTATGCCAGCCGTGATGGAACGCGTCTGCCGTCCATAAGATCCTATACTTTGTCCTTACCTTTGCCTTTTGCTTCTTTGGACGATCCTAATAAGATGACCTGTTTCTCCACAGCGATAACAACTAGTCTTCTTATTCTTTCTAATGTCTTTATTTAAGTAGTCAGATATTTCACAAGTGTGGCCCTTCCTTTTCTCTTGGCCCCTTGTTATCCTTATCGCCTTTCTTTGGATCTACTTTCTTATTGTGTGTCCTATCCATGTCTCTCCTGTACATTCTCCATTCGTGACCTCCCGCCAAAATGAGGTTTCGTCCTTTATTAACCAAGCAGCTAATTGAACCTTCCTCCCATTGTCTATCTTAAAGGTTCCAACAAGTCCTCCATTTCCTTCTAGCTTTGACAATCGTCCCAGTCCCATGAAGAAGTTTTCCTGCCCATCGTATGGAAGTTCTTACATATCTTAGAAAAATCGTCTATACATGGAGGAAGAAATTCAAAAACGAAAGAGGAAGAGATTTAAAATGGAGAATCGAAGGAAAGATATATGGCTCTTCGGGGTTATGTTTCTCAAAATAAACCTATCTCTTAAAAATACTCTCCTTAAAACATATTTTTGATAGTATTTCTTTATAAAAATGCTTTTGAAAGCGTTTTTTTTTTCAAAATCTCTTATCTATTCCGTTAACCTTCAGCTCTGATACCACGTGTAACACCCCACGTCCATTAATGTCACTCTCAAAGGGAATGTATTAACTTTCATTGAGTATTATTGGTGTATAAAACAAAATATAATAAGACAAATACATATATTGGTACTTGAAAAATTAAAAACAACTTTTTTTGCAATGGAGAAACAGTTTGGTTACAAAAACCAACAATAAAACCAAGTACACTTAATATCCATCTTGACAAATTAAAAAAAAAGCACAACCCTAACAAAAGTAGCCATAAAAGAGATGATATGAACTTTACTTTTAGTAATCCAAGCGTTTCCAAAAGAGAGAGAAAGAGATTCAAATCAAGCTCCACTATTACTAGTCCCACTCTGAGAACCTTGGGGGGGAGGAAGGAAGAAAAGAGGAGAAAACAAAAGGGTTCAAACATAAAGTCTGGCAAGTCCAATAAATTTAACAATATAATTATTAAAGTAATTAGGATAAGGCATAAACTGGTAAAACAAGGAATGACTGTGAAACAAATGTGCATGACAAAGCAAACAAGAAGAATAAGATAATGTTAATTGCGCCTCAAACACTATAGGATAACACCATTACTAGTCACCCTAAAAGTTGATCCCGCCTTCTAAACATAATAATCATAATGGTAGTTTCGTGTACCCCTAGCTATCTTCATAGGTGCCTCCTGCTCCTATCTCCACTAGTTGTACCCACTACACTCCCCATTCTAATTACAACATTTATTCATAATATGGTAGTTGGACTCCTAGCTGTCTTCATAGGTGCCACCTGCTCCTATCTCCGCTAGTCGTACTCACTACCTTCCTCATTCGATCGGCTCCCTAACTCGTAGATGCCCGTACTGGACCCACAATGGGGTGTATCACTTCCCAAAGTGGCAACCCGATACCACTAAAGATGCACGGCTTATACGTACATGATGCAACAACGTCTTACCTACCAGTCCGGGCCCACGCACGCACATGACCCCGTTGGACTTGTGTTGCCACCGCTAACCCGTTTTGACCTCTTACAATCAAACCCAGTAAGCGTGCACCGTCCTCGATCTATATCAAGCTCACTTAGATACTAAATGGGTTACTGGTTGAAAAGGGTCCCCATACTTGACACAAGCATTCCAGCTATGCTTAGTCCCCACTAGGATTTCCCACTTAACCCTCTCTTATTCATGTCTTCTTAC
The DNA here is from genome assembly GCA_030737875.1 of Allium sativum. Taxonomy (NCBI): domain Eukaryota; kingdom Viridiplantae; phylum Streptophyta; class Magnoliopsida; order Asparagales; family Amaryllidaceae; genus Allium; species Allium sativum. The sequence goes on from CM060925.1 coordinate 278,890,467, forward strand.
ATGTTTCAACTTGGTTAAGTGTTTATAATTATATCCCACATGTCACCCATGTTACCACTTATCAAATCAACATATGTTATTGGTTAAGCTTGCTTAACCTTATCTGCTTATCAGATCAATATATATATATATATATATATATATATATTATTGGTTAAGCTGGTCTTAACTGTATCCACTTATATATTATTGGTTGAGTTGGTCTTAACCATATCCACTTATCAGATCAATATGTATTATTGGTTAAGTTTGTCTTAACTCTATCCACTTATCAGATATATATTATTGGTTAAGCTGGTCTCAACCCTACCCAGTTATCAAATTAATATATATTATTGGTTAAGCTGGTCTTAACCCTACCTACTTATCAGATTTTAGGCTACGCTGGTCTTAACCCTATCCACTATCATGTTTTATGTATCATATATATATGTATATATATATATATATCATATAACATGTTTTACTTAATTTATGATTAAGTACATCTTAGTTCACAGATACATTGGTTAAGAGAATAACTCCCTAAGTATCAACCCTGAAGACCGAAATCAACATCAGATTGGTACTCATAGAATTACTCAACCAAACTCCTGTTTGTCATTCATATTCATCTTTGATCAGCATTAATTAATTATTAATGCAAAGACCTCTCACATTAAGTCGATTGCTTGTGGCCGCTCGATATGCCGGGCGGTTTCGGGCAAACTTCCACCACAAGCCAGACTTAAACTCATGTCTAAGCATCTTTTAATTACACCTACGGCCTCTCACATTAGACTGCCATTGTTGTTGCTGGATGAGCCGGGCAGGTCCAGACAGTCTTATACCACAAACGAGTCTAACCTCATGTCTTAGGCATTTATTACTCATTTAATTTATGCCTTTGACCTCTCACATTAGACTACCGTTTGTGGTTGCTGGATGTGCCGGGTGGTTCCAGGCAGTCTTATACCACAAACTAGTCTAACCTCGTGTCTCAGGCATTTATTATTACACATTATTATTCAACCCCAATTTGAATTAATATCCCTATTTCAAATTTTCAATAACTTCCAAAATAATCTATGTCCATAATTGTCACCTAAATTATGTCCATAATTTCTATGCATATAAATTAGGCCAATTAATGTCTCAAATTTGTTATATGTTTTTGAGCCATTTTATGCCAATTTTCACAATATTAATATTTAATATTTTCCCACTGCCTCCATGTTGTTCGTACGTGTACTACATATAATACGTAGGCTAGCAAATAACCAAACTCACAAAAGCATCACAACTTTCATAACACGTAAAAATAGATCTAACTCGCAAATAAAAATAGGCTAGCATGGATCAAAACTTGCATGATTATTATTTATATAATAATAAATTTGCATAATCAATAACTTGCATAGGCAACAGGCATAATTTGCATAAACTACAAACTGGCATGGATCAAATTATACAAGATATGATTTGCATAGATCTATACACATAAAGGTGAACTTGCATATATGAACATGGTTTTCGCATAAACTTGCATATGATCTATATATAAACTTGTATTAAACTTGCATGTGCAATTTAGACATGTAAATAAGACTTACATATGATTCGCATACAATCTTACATATAAACTAGCATATGATTCACATCTAAACTTATATATAACTTGCATATATAATTTAGACATGTAAATTAAGATTTACATTTACACTTGCATATGATTTAGACCGGTAAATGTCATAAAATGAATCAAATCTAGCATATGTGTTTAGACATATGAACCAACATCATGAATTTAAACATGTAAACTAATACCACACGTTTTACGTATAAACTCGCATGTATATATCTACTTGATTCACATATAAACTTGTGTAAATTCGCATACAGACTTGCATATAAAATGATGTCATAAAATGAATCAAGTTAAACATATGTGATTGGACATATGAAATAGACCCACTAACATAAGTTAACAACACCGTCATATGTGCACAAACGGACGATAACAAAATTAAGTAACGTCACATGATTCAATAGGCATGTTCTCATAATCCAAATTATAACTCATCATAATTAATTTATTAATTATTTTGTGAAAGAAATTATACTCACAAAGACGGGTTAGAGAAGAGATTAATTCGTTCGTCGTTTGTATTAGAATCTTGACTTGCAATTCCTAAGCTTTAAGAAGAAGAACTATTCTAGCAGCAGCATGGAGGCCAAGAGACTAATTTAGTTTAGGTTTAGGGCTTGAGTCTACGCGTGCTTATATAGAAGTTTAAATCAACATAAGCCATTAGATTATCATAAGAGCAACCACAACCGTCTAGACTAGATAGAGTTATCCAGAATTACCACCTATGCCCTAGTGACTCAGTAACAGGTGAGAAAAGACTCAGCAACAAGTCAGGATTGTCTCATTTCAGATCTGCCTCGGGGGGTTAGGTTGACCCCCAGGTCGACCTGTATAGGGGAGGTCGACCCTTTGGTCGACCTGGCCTAGGGCGGGAGAAATCCCACCCAGCCCGCTTCCTCGTTTGAATTTTGAATTTTGAATTTTTGATCTGAACCGCTTTTAATTTATTTGAATTACTGAAACTTCTAAGGGCCATAACTTCCTCATACGAAATCCGATTTACGAAATCTTGGAATCTATTCCAAGCAGAATTTCGAGACGAACGCAATGGGGTAACCGTTTCCCTTAATTCTCACTTTAACAATTAAGTGTTCTTAAATTCGTTCTTTTAATAGTCACAGAAAATTGAAGGTGTTACATTATTGATGTCTTGATTAGGCTGTACATCCAAGACAAGGTAATAAGTGGTGATCGTCCAGACGTACTTGGAGATTGACTGGATATGCGAGGACCTCTCTCTTGTATTGGACATATAGGACGAGGAATAAGGTGCCTCCGGTTTCGTTCAGACCCAGAACGTACTTGTAAATGGATGTGTGTCTAACATTGGATTTTAATTTGTGTTGATTGATTTCATTTTAATATATATCTTTTTGGCGGTGGAGAATTTATTCTCTTGCTTAGCGCCATTCTCTGAAAAGTACAAGCTTAGAGGTTATATATCGATAGACATTAGTTGCATGGCGTGAATTGCTTATGTGGCATACTAAGATGCAATTGATCAAGGATTCTGCTGAAAAGTAGAGTCTTGTGGTTGATAATCAAAGCACGGGTTTAATATAGCATTGCTTTGTGTATAACGTTAATTCGCGAGCCTCACACCTTGGTATGAGTCAAAAACGGAATAAGGGACCCAAGGAGAACATGATGTTTCTTTCTAGCTATGGATGGTGTTAGGGTTTTGCATGCCCTAACATTGTTATATTTTTACCTATGTGGTTGTTGGATTGCGAGGCGCCTCGGTTATATCGATCTCTATGGAGTCGATGGATACGTCCTATAGGATCGGGAAACGTGTATTCAAGAATAATTAATCCTCAAATGTAAGGGAGGACCGGCCTTGGAGGATCCAGGGGTTGCCCAGAGTGTGTAGTCCCGAGGCATTTGCTAGAGTGTCTCGAAGCGGAAAGGAGTACATCCCTTGCCTAGACTCATGACAGAAATCCAATTTCCAATACGTGACATTCGTTTTTATTTGTAGAGCCTAGTATGGCGACATAGTGGGATGGGGCACTATGCCGTTGATTGACATAGAAATGTGTTTATTTTATGCTCTTATATCTTATCTTTTGTATATAAATAAATATTACTTGGGTATTGTTTTGTCACTTTTACAGATATTCCAACCCAGCCCGCATGCAACCAGAAAAGTAGAGAAATAGAGATCAAATTGCTATCTATTTACATTTTGAAGATTTGCATATGAAGATGCCACATCTAGTTGCTGTTGGACATGAAAATGATTGATAAAAAGGCCATGCACATCTCAAATCAAGGAAGGCTTGTCAAAGAACCAAGAGAAAAAGAAGAAAGGCCAAAATTTTAATAGATATAACTAAGGCCAATTTGAGATTCTCATTGTAAACTAATGAGTGATGTAATGGCTAGGCCCAATTGTATTAGGGTTAGGGTTTGGTTATCCCCTATATATACCCTTGTAGTATCATTGTAGCCGCCATCCTATCCTATCCTATTCTATATTCTCTTCTCCATTAATAACAGTTCTTCTTCTTTTTATTATTTCTGCATTTTTCTTTTTCTTAGCAATCGGTGTTGTCTTCACAATTAGTTTTGGAAGAACACCAATTGTATTTTACATTTTTTTTGTTAGTGATTAGTCGTTTGATTAGTTTCAACGACAATCCTAATTTACTTTTTGTTGTTCTTCTTATTCTGCACTTTTATTTTCTGCCTTGTTGTTCTTGTTTTGCAATTTACTTTCTTTAGTGATTAATCGTTGATTAGATTCAACGATAATCCTAAGTTCGCAATTTCAATTTGTTTTTATTTTAACAAAATCTCCAGGCTTCTTCTAACTCGCCCAAGAGATTAGATAAATAATTTAATTTTAATTTACCTCCCTGTGTTCGACCTGTATGCTACATACCTGTGCGCTTGCAGAATTTTATTACAAATATCGCGCTTTTCTAGCGACGATCAAGTTTTTGGCGCCGTTGCCGGGGAGGTAACGATTGAATTTTATTGTTTATTTAATTTCCGATTCGTGTTAGTTTTTATTTTATTTTGTATATATTTTTGTTTCTTGTACATATAGAAAAAAAATCTCAATTAGTGATGTGGCGTATTAATTACATTGATACTGTCATGAACTAAGCAAGAGAAAAAAATAATTTCTTGCCTTTTTTCCTTTCAATTTCTTTTCCTATTTTCAATTATTCCTTTCCATTTTTCAATCCTCCTTCCTACTTTTATATTCATTTCATTTTTCAATCCTCCTTCCTACTTTTATATTCATTTCTTCTTTTACAATCTTTCAAAAAAAAAAAATCTTGCCCCTTTTTCTTTTAATTTTCCTTCCTTTTATTTTCATTTATTTCTTTCTTTTTTTTGTTTGCATTTCTTCCAATCTAATTCTTTCTTCAAAAAGAAAAAATATATACAAAAAAAAGAAACTTGCTAATTTTTCTTCAATTTCTTTCCATCTTTCTACCACCTCGCTGATTTTCACATTTTTCTTTTCCCTTTCCTTTTATTTTTATTTGTTTCCATCTTTTGTCTACAACTTTCTAAAAAAAAACTTTTGAAATTTCTTCTCTGTCTACTTTGATTTCTTTCTTGTTTTTGTCTGCTTTTATTTCTTTCCTCAATTTCTTCTACCCTTCCTCTCTACTCAAAAAAACCTTGCTTTTTTCTCTTATTTCCTTCCTCTTTTAATTTTTTTCCCTTTTTTGTTTGGGTTTTTACCATTCATTTCTTTCCCTTTCTTCTTGTTCAAATTTTCATAAAAAAAACTTGCATTCTTTTTTTTTATTTCTTTCCAATTGCATTTCTCATTCACCTCCTACAATCTCTCTTTCCATTTTTTTTCATTTATTTCTTTCCGGCTCTCTCCTTCATTGAAAAAAAAAACAACTTTCAATTTTCCTTTATTCTTTCCATCTTTCCACTTTCTTTCCAATCATCTACATTCTTTTTCTTTTTACAAATTTCAAAAAAAAAAAGATTCCTCTTTTGCAAAAAAAAATTCCTTTCTTCTTTTGTCTTTCTTGTTCTCAATACATTTGATTTCTTTTCTTCTCTTACAAATTCCCTTTCTTTTCAAAAAAAAATCCTCTTCTAATTTTACAACAATAAACAAAAGAAAAAAAATTCTTTCTTTTTTTGTCTTCTCTTTTATTGCTTTCCCTTCTCAATTTCTTTTCCAAATCTTTTGCAATTACTTGCCTTCCTTCCTTTACAATTCTCTTTCTTTCCTGAAATCTCTCTTCCCATTTTTTTTTTTTTGGTCATTTGTTTCTTTCCTATTTGTCCACTTTTTCAACAATAAAAAAAAGGGAAGATCATAAAAAGATTCATTCTTTTTTTTTCAATTATTATTCCCTGCTTCATTTCTTCCCTTTGATCAATTACCCCTTCCTCTCACATAATCTCATTTCACCACAGTTTTTTTTTTTCAATTCACACTTCAGCACCATCTTCTCCAAAAAGTTAGCTTTTTTTTTGTTAATTCCTTTGTTTCTTTTTCTTGTGTTTTTTGTTGTTATTCAATTCATTCAAAAAAAAAGAGAGATTTCGAACTAAGGACAAGGTGATTGGAGTTCAAGCAACAAATCAAGATTTCAGAAATCAAAAGAAATTGCAAATAGTGATATTTCAATCATTGACGCTACTCATTTTTTCTGGATGGACAGCCATACCCCATTGTAAATTTCTTTTAACTCTACAGGTGCTCTGCTGCAAAGAAAAAATATAGACAATTGCTTGTAAAAATCTTCTGCAGGGGCAGCGGCTTGCTTGTACCAATTTTTTATTCTACTATTGTTCTGTGACTATTCTGTGATTGAATTTTTCTTAATCTGTTTAGTTAGGAAATATTTTCCATAACTAAAATCATCACGCTCGTCGTTTTTTAATAATAAAACTTGATTTGATTTTCAAAATAATATAATTGAAAAGTGGTGTTTTGTGAAGTTGACATATCTCGTATAATTGGATCGCGGATATATAGTAGTTCAATTTATTGAACTATTAGCAAAAGAGGTTGCATACTACCCATAAAACATTGGTCGTATCCCTTAGTATTCATACTATACGTGAACGGCCATAAGACCCTCTTCCCCCTTCCAGTTGAGTTGGTTAATTAATAGAGCACAACTTAGTATTTTATATTATTTTGAAGTGAGAATAAATTCTGCCTTTCCTTGATTTCATTCAAATGTCTGATTCAAAAAAATCTTTGAGAGAATTCTGGGATAATAATCGGAGTAGACGTCCTCTTGAAGAGTATGAGTATGAATTGCAACTCATGAAACAAGATTTTCCAAAATTTCGTAAGCCCAATGTCAACCATTTTCAATATTTTCCAACTGACCAACATTTTCAAAATCATAGATATAATCGAAACGACGATTTCAATTTAGATTTCAATAACTTCGATTATGGGCCACATCCACATCAAAACAGTTTTGAATCGCAACGTAGCTTTGATCCACACCAATATGGGGTTGGAAACCAATTCGAAAATAATTTTGAAAATGATTTTCAAATCGATCATAATTTTGAAAATTACAACCCATATCCACCTCTTGAGATTAACCAAAATTGCAATTTTCCTTCGAATTTCAACAGTTTTGGTTACGAACCTAATTTTCAAAATCAAAATGATTTCCAATATCAAAGTCAATTTTCTGAAAACTCAGATAATTTTGAGAATCAAGAAATCCAAAACGAGAGCTCTCAAATCAACGATCGTCTTAACATTCTTAGAGATAGGGAAGAAAGACTAAATAAAAAGGCTGATGAACTTCTTTGTTTATTGACATCTTTGAAAGAACAACAAGAGCAACAAAATCAAATTCAAACATGTGATGAATCAGAAAACAATCCAATTTCTACTGACATTGAAAATTTTCAAATAACGACTTTTGAAATTGAGAATAATCCTCTTGATGAAGTTTTTCAAAATTCAACAAATGATTTGGACTTCAACTCTTTTCAGAAAAAAGATTTAAGCTTGGATTTTGATCTTTCTCTTTCAAACTACGAGAAACTTGAAATTTTTGAAATTGAACAAAATGAAAATGTTAAAATTTTCAATTCAAATTTGGAAAAGGATTTTAATGAACATGAAATTTTTGGATTGAATGAGGAGGAGTTGCCAAATGAGGAAGAAGTAGATTCACGTCACGAGTTCGAAAATTTTAACTTTGAGAAAATTTCAAATGAACTTGAAATTGTCAGTGTCGAAAATACGTTGTCAGTTAATGATGAGAAATGCGATCACATAGTTTTGAACAACACTCAGAATTCAAATTTCACTGAATTTATATACGATCACAAATTTTTGAACAATTACACTGATAAATTTGTTGAGCACATGAATTACTTTTGGAATGTTGGCTTGATTGAAAAACTTCTTGTTAGGACGACCCTGGATATTTATCTACTGGACTATAAATCTAGGTATAAAGATGAGATGGTTTTCAAAACCCTTGGCTTATTAGAAAACATGCCTAGACATAGTGGAAATGAAATTCATCGGGCTAGAACCAAGTGTGGGGGGAAAGTTGGTGGAATTCTTTGCGTCGCACGCATCGCAAACACATATATCATTTTCATTCGCATATAGTGGCTAAACTCCATTTCATTCTTTAAATAATTTTTCATCTCATTCACCGTTGGGTACAATCTTTCAAATTTAGGAAACGTTCACAGTGTGGACACTGTTTAGTTCTAGTGTGGGGGGAGTCTGCATTTCATTCATTTTTCATTTTTCTTTCTTTTCATTTTCAGCCATTTAAATAGGACCATCATGCATTTTAGACTGTACTAACATGCCATTTTTTTTTCAAACATAACTCATTTTAGATTGATACAACAAAATAAGTTAAGGATTTTTAGTCAGTTGATAGTATTTTTTTCTCTCAACTTAGATCAAATAAGAAATATAATGAAACCATATCAATCTAAAATGAGTTATGTTTGAAAAAAAAAAGGCATGTTAGTACAGTCTAAAATGCATGATGGTCCTATTTAAATGGCTGAAAATGAAAAGAAAGAAAAATGGAAAATGAATGAAATGCAGACTCCTCCCACACTAGAACTAAACAGAGTCCACACTGTGAACGTTTCCTAAATTTGAAAGATTGTACCCAACGGTGAATGAGATGCAAAATTATTTGAAGAATGAAATGGAGTTTAGCCACTATATGCGAATGAAAATGATATATGTGTTTGCGATGCATGCGACGCAAAGAATTCCACCAACTTTTCCCCCCACACTTGGTTCTAGCCCGATGAATTTCATTTCCACTATGTCTAGGCATGTTTTCTAATAAGCCAAGGGTTTTGAAAACCATCTCATCTTTATACCTAGATTTATAGTCCAGTAGATAAATATCCAGGGTCGTCCTAACAAGAAGTTTTTCAATCAAGCCAACATTCCAAAAGTAATTCATGTGCTCAACAAATTTGTCAGTGTAATTGTTCAAAAATTTGTGATCGTATATAAATTCAGTGAAATTTGAATTCTGAGTGTTGTTCAAAACTATGTGATCACATTTCTCATCATTAACTGACAACGTATTTTTGACACTGACAATTTCAAGTTCATTTGAAATTTTCTCAAAGTTAAAATTTTCGAACTCGTGACGTTAATCTACTTCTTCCTCATTTGGCAACTCCTCCTAATTCAATCCAAAAATTTCATGTTCATTAAAATCCTTTTCCAAATTTGAATTGAAAATTTTAACATTTTCATTTTGTTCAATTTCAAAAATTTCAAGTTTCTCGTAGTTTGAAAGAGAAAGATCAAAATCCAAGCTTAAATCTTTTTTCTGAAAAGAGTTGAAGTCCAAATCATTTGTTGAATTTTGAAAAACTTCATCAAGATGATTATTCTCAATTTCAAAAGTCGTTATTTGAAAATTTTCAATGTCAGTAGAAATTGGATTGTTTTCTGATTCATCGCATGTTTGAATTTGATTTTGTTGCTCTTGTTGTTCTTTCAAAGATGTCAATAAACAAAGAAGTTCATCAGCCTTTTTATTTAGTCTTTCTTCCCTCTCTCTAAGAATGTTAAGACGATCGTTGATTTGAGAGCTCTCGTTTTGGATTTCTTGATTCTCAAAATTATCTGAGTTTTCAGAAAATTGACGTTGATATTGGAAATCATTTTGATTTTGAAAATTAGATCCGTAACCAAACTGTTGAAATTCGAAGGAAAATTGCAATTTTGGTTAATCTCAAGATGTGGATATGGGTTGTAATTTTCAAAATTATGATCGATTTGAAAATCATTTTCAAAATTATTTTTGAATTGGTTTCCAACCCCATATTGGTGTGGATCAAAGCTAAGTTGCGATTCAAAACCGTTTTGATGTGGATGTGGCCCATAATCGAAGTTATTGAAATTTAAATTGAAATCGTCGTTTCGATTATATCTATGATTTTGAAAATGTTGGTCACTTGGAAAATATTGAAAATGGTTGACATTGGGCTCACGAAATTTTGGAAAATCTTGTTTGATGAGTTGCAATTCATACTCATACTCTTCAAGAGGACGTCTACTCCGATTATTATCCCAGAATTCTCTCAAAGATTTTTTTGAATCAGACATTTGAATGAAATCAAGGAAAGGCAGAATTTATTCTCACTTCAAAATAATATAAAATACTAAGTTGTGCTCTATTAATTAACCGACTCAACAGGAAGGGGGAAGAGGGTCTTATGGCCGTTCACGTATAGTATGAATACTAAGGGATATAACCAATGTTTTACGGGTAGTATGCAACCTCTTTTGCTAATAGTTCAATAAATTGAACTACTATATATCCGCGATCCAATTATACGAGACAGTCAACTTCACAAAACACCACTTTTCAATTATATTATTTTGAAAATCAAATCAAGTTTTATTATTGAAAAACGACGAGCGTGATGATTTTAGTTATGGAAAATATTTCCTAACTAAACAGATTAAGAAAAATTCAATCACAGAACAGTCACAGAACAATAGCAGAATAAAAAATTTGTACAAGCAAGCCGCTGCCCCTGCAGAAGATTTTTACAAGCAATTGTCTATATTTTTTCTTTGCAGCAGAGCACCTGTAGAGTTAAAAGAAATTTACAGTGGGGTATGGTTGTCCATCCAGAAAAAATGAGTAGCGTCAATGATTGAAATCTCACTATTTGCAAATTCTTTTGATTTCTGAAATCTTGATTTGTTGCTTGAACTCCAGTCACCTTGTCCTTAGTTTGAAACCTCTCTCTTTTTTTTGAATGAATTGAATAACAACAAAAACACAAGAAAAAGAAACAAATGAATTAACAAAAAAAAAGCTAACTTTTTGGAGAAGATGGTGCTGAAGTGTGGATTGAAAAAAAAAACTGTGGTGAAATGAGATTATGTGAGAGGAAGGGGTAATTGATCAGAGGGAAGAAATGAAGCAGGGAAAAATAATTGAAAAAAAAAAGAATGAATCTTTTTATAACCTTCCCCTTTTTTTTATTGTTGAAAAAGTGGACAAATAGGAAAGAAACAAATGACCAAAAAAAAATGGGAAGAGAGATTTCAGGAAAGAAAGAGAATTGTAAAGGAAGGAAGGAAAGTAATTGCAAAAGATTTGGAAAAGAAATTGAGAAGGGAAAGCAATAAAAGAGAAGACAAAAACAAAAAGAATTTTTTTTCTTTTGTTTATTGTTGTAAAATTAGAAGAGGATTTTTTTTTTTTTTGAAAAGAAAGGGAATTTGTAAGAGAAGAAAAGAAATCAAATGTATTGAGAACAAGAAAGACAAAAGAAGAAAGGAAATTTTTTTTGCAAAAGAGGAATCTTTTTTTTTTTTGAAATTTGTAAAAAGAAAAAGAATGTAGATGATTGGAAAGAAAGTGGAAAGATGGAAAGAATAAAGGAAAATTGAAAGTTGTTTATTTTTTTCAATGAAGGAGAGAGACGGAAAGAAATAAATGAAAAAAAATGGAAAGAGAGATTGTAGGAGGTGAATGAGAAATGCAATTGGAAAGAAATAAAAAAAAAGAATGCAAGTTTTTTTTAATGAAAATTTGAACAAGAAGAAAGGGAAAGAAATGAATGGTAAAAACCCAAACAAAAAAGGGAAAAAAATTAAAAGAGGAAGGAAATAAGAGAAAAAAGCAAGGTTTTTTTGTGTAGAGAGGAAGGGTAGAAGAAATTGAGGAAAGAAATAAAAGCAGACAAAAACAAGAAAGAAATCAAAGTAGACAGAGAAGAAATTTCAAAAGTTTTTTTTTTTAGAAAGTTGTAGACAAAAGATGGAAACAAATAAAAATAAAAGGAAAGGGAAAAGAAAAATGTGAAAATCAGCGAGGTGGTAGAAAGATGGAAAGAAATTGAAGAAACATTAGCAAGTTTCTTTTTTTTGTATATATTTTTTCTTTTTGAAGAAAGAATTAGATTGGAAGAAATGCAAACAAAAAAAGAAAGAAATAAATGAAAATAAAAAGAAGGAAAATTAAAAGAAAAAGGGGCAAGATTTTTTTTTTTTTTGAAAGATTGTAAAAGAAGAAATGAATATAAAAGTAGGAAGGAGGATTGAAAAATGAAATGAATATAAAAGTAGGAAGGGGGATTGAAAAATGGAAAGGAATAATTGAAAATAGGAAAAGAAATTGAAAGAAAAAAAGGCAAGAAATTATTTTTTTCTCTTGCTTAGTTCATGACAGTATCAATGTAATTAATACGCCACATCACTAATTGAGATTTTTTTTCATATATGTACAAGAAACAAAAATATATACAAAATAAAATAAAAACTAACACGAATCGGAAATTAAATAAACAGTAAAATTCAATCGTTACCTCCCCGGCAACGGCGCCAAAAACTTGATCGTCGCTAGAAAAGCGCGATATTTGTAATAAAATTCTGCAAGCGCACAAGTGTGTAGCATACAGGTCGAACACAGGGAGGTAAATTAAAATTAAATTATTTATCTAATCTCTTGGGCGAGTTAGACGAAGCCTGGAGATTTTGTTGAAATAAAAACAAATTGAAATTGCGAACTTAGGATTATCGTTGAATCTAATCAACGATTAATCACTAAAGAAAGTAAATTGCAAAACAAGAACAACAAGGCAGAAAATAAAAGTGCAGAATAAGAAGAACAACAAAAAGTAAATTAGGATTGTCGTTGAAACTAATCAAACGACTAATCACTAACAAAAAAATGTAAAATACAATTGGTGTTCTTCCAAAACTAATTGTGAAGACAACACCGATTGCTAAGAAAAAGAAAAATGCAAAAATAATAAAAAGAAGAAGAACTGTTATTAATGGAGAAGAGAATATAGAATAGGATAGGATAGGATGGCGGCTACAATGATACTACAAGGGTATATATAGGGGATAACCAAACCCTAACCCTAATACAATTGGGCCTAGCCATTACATCACTCATTAGTTTACAATGAGAATCTCAAATTGGCCTTAGTTATATCTATTAAAATTTTGGCCTTTCTTCTTTTTCTCTTGGTTCTTTGACAAGCCTTCCTTGATTTGAGATGTGCATGGCATTTTTATCAATCATTTTCATGTCCAACAACAACTAGATGTGGCATCTTCATATGCAAATCTTCAAAATGTAAATAGATAGCAATTTGATCTCTATTTCTCTACTTTTCTGGTTGCATGCGGGCTGGGTTGGAATATCTGTAAAAGTGACAAAACAATACCCAAGTAATATTTATTTATATACAAAAGATAAGATATAAGAGCATAAAATAAACACATTTCTATGTCAATCAGCCGTCTATGGTTGATACATTTATATTTGAAGTTGTTTTCATACATTTTATACTATAATAGTATCAAAATGATTTGTTTTAAATGTACTAAGCATGTTTTGCTATTATAAGGTAAAATTCTATCCTCCGGCTTGTTTTGCATTGTGTGATGGGACCTGAGCCTTATAATAGCTTCATTTTTCCAAAAAGCATTGCACTGTTTGTTTTATGTACTGGTATTCTTGGAAGGAAACTCGTTCCGTGTTATACGGCATGGTCCCTTGATTTACTCCACTTTAAAGTAAAGTTCAAATAACTGTTTTAATTCTCACACCAGTCACATGACTGACCTGGAGTTTATTGTTTTAACCTAAACTCTGGGTGCCCCTATTTTCCACAGGGACAGCTAGTAATTTTGGTTTTGCAGATTTATATTCACAAGATCCTGGTTTACAGCTGGAATGATATTCGAAAAGCTTTGTATCCTATAACTACTTCAGTTATGTTTTGTATTATTTTCCCCTGCATTGTAAATTTGTAAATCTCTTATATTTATCAAATGTATATTATTTGTTCACACTCTGTATTCTTGTACTCTGATGTTAATTGTTATAATAAACAATGAAATGTTCTTCTGTTTGTATTCTGATTTGTCGTGTTCTCAACTCAATCCGGGCTTTCCTTTACAGGGAAGTTCGGGTCATGTCAAATATTTCATAAGGGAAGATCAAGAAGGTTTGCATTTACTGCTCACTGTGTTTTCAACATTCTTGGCACCTGGAGCAAAAGAGCAACCCTTCACGCAAGTAAAAGCCTTGAATGGAACCTAACTAGAGGAAATAGGGCTGCAAACGCATGGATCTGACTTGCATAGATCTTATCACCGATCCTAAGGGCATTGAAATCTGACTGAAGTATTCGTATAGCATATGTTACTATACCAATGAAAAGAATATATGATAATCAACAAGAATAATAAGTAAATCTAATCTACTATGTAGATAATAAAAGACATACATGAATATCTATACACAAACACACATATAAATTAAAATCATATAATTTTCAAAATAAATTAATTAATTAAAACCATATATAATTACAATAAAAAGTAACCAATGAATGAAAATAAAAAAATGTAACTATTGAGTAAGAAATAAACAAAATAATTAAGTAATAACATAAAAATAATAAAGGAAAAATAAGAAATTGTCAATTATAGTAACATATTACTAATATTTTATTTATTTTGAATTTGTTATGACAGAAACCGAACGGAGCCGTAAAACCCTACCTAGTGCAACTAGCCCGGTCCGCGAGCACCATATAAGAGGTTGATCTTAGCGTATGTAGATGGTAAACATTACTACTATTTATATTATTAAAATGTATTTTATATTTTAAAAAAATCAATTCAAACTTTGATATTTTTAAGAAATTCTCTGTAACTAGGATTCAAAATCCAATTAAAATGAAATAAAGAAGTAACACTAATTAGTCCTTCTAAATTAGTATTAGCAATATTAAAATCGTCTTGGCTACCTCGAAGCCAACTACACCAACAATTTGAAATCTTGTTGTGATGCAACAGAAAATGAAGATGATAATGTTTTTATTATTTCGACATTGTGCCTTATTCATATCTTTGAATACAGAATACATAGGTATGGACTTGTATTTATAACATCCTATAGAGAACAAAGGAAAAAGGGAATGTAAGGGAAAATAGGAATGTGAAATACATGTAAAGAAATCATCCTGATATGCAAAAAGAAATCTTACAGATATGCGGTAGGTCAATTGGATATGTTCAGCAAGATATTTATATGTTATTTCATACTCCCCCCATCATTAGGGTTGCAACCTACACCATCAATAATCATCGAATGAAAGCAATTTCTATCAGATTTGAGCTCGAGATGCCAAGCTAACAACAAACTTTAGGTGAGAGAGAGAAAATAGAGCTTCTATTCTGGAAGATAGGCAAGAGCAGAGGATCTCAAGTTCAATTCTTCCTCATCCACGCTCAACTCATATATGAGCATGGTAAAGCTTGATTTTGAAAGCGGCTTAGTGGGTATATCCGCCTTTTGGTGAGTAGATGGTATGTATCCAATTCTCATTTTTTTCTTCGATGACTTATTCTCTGAGGAAGTACAAATCAAGCTCGATGTACTTAGTTTTGGAGTGTAGAATTGGATTGGTTGTGAGGGCAATCATACTAACATTGTCACATCATATGCTAGGTTTATTTTTGGTTTTTATTTGTAGTTCATTTAATAGTGCTTGCACCCACAAAAATTTCTGTTGCACAACTTGCTACACTTCTAAACTCAATTCTATGCTCGAATGAGATAGTGTATTCTGTTTCTTTGCACATCACGATACCGGTTTTTTTTTCCAGGAAAATACAGTGTCCTGATGTTGACTTTCGATAACCATGGTCAGTTCCCTAGTCTACATCAACGAATGCATTGATATTTAGTGAGTTTCTTGTCTTAATTATCTGTTCTTGATTGATAGTTCCTCTTAGATATCAAAATATTCTTTTTGCTGCTTTCCAGTGATCATCTTTAGTGTAACACCCCGCATTTTTAACTCAAGACAACAAAATAAGAATAATTTAATTTAATATTCAAAATTAATTAAAACGGGTGGTATTTTGCGTTCATCTCAGAATTTTGGTTTAGATGGACCCCAAGTTTGCGTAAAACGGATAACGTATGAAGAAGTTATGAGCATTAGAAGTTTATATATATAAGGCTCATATATATATATATATATATATATATATGTAACAATAAATTTACCCAGAAAGTCAAATTTACGTAGCGGGAAAGTGAGCGGGAAAGCATACCATTGGGGGTTGACCCACCAACAGGGGAGTCGACCCATGGGTCAACCCACCCAAAGGGGGATCGACCCCACCGCAGATTTGGGCAGATTCTTTTACGTGAACGTGGACTATTTTCTAGTCTAAATTCGCTGCTGAACACGTATAAATAAGCCTGTAGAGCCTACCTTAAATCCCATATTTCTGAGACAACGCAGAAGCTCTGCCATTCTTCTTCCTCCTTAAATCTCTTCAGAAAATTCAGATTATTAGTTTAGGAAAAATTATGAATCCAGATCTGAAGGAAAGGAACGTATGTTTGTAAATGGGTGTTCAGATCTCTTATCAAAGTGAG
Organism: Allium sativum; assembly: GCA_030737875.1. Taxonomy (NCBI): domain Eukaryota; kingdom Viridiplantae; phylum Streptophyta; class Magnoliopsida; order Asparagales; family Amaryllidaceae; genus Allium; species Allium sativum. Next base: position 278,907,003 of record CM060925.1, read on the forward strand.
GTAATTTCCTAGATCTGGTTTATTTCAATTCTCTTCTCTTTCTTCCCTTTTTCTTTTAGTCACTACAGAAAAAATAGTCTTTTATAGCGGTATATAGCCGCTATTAAATAATTCCATAGCGGCCCGAAAAATGCTATATATCGACATGTTATAATAAAAAGTTAAATAATTATAACACACAAACTGCCGCTATGAAAGGGTATGATTTTATAACGGCTATATGTCGCTATGGTATATAAGGATAGTAGCTCGCTATTGCCGCTATAAAACATATCATTCTTCATGCAAATAACAAATTTCTATAACACTGTATAGCTGCTACAAATTATCAATTCAATAGCTGATTTATCGCGCTATAGTACTGGATAACTCCTGTATTACATTATCTTTTATAACGCTTTTCAATATATATTATAATAATAGCAATCAACTAACAAAAAATATAATAACCAACGAATGTAACACATATTCATGATAACAAAATAAAGCATCAACTAACAAAAAATAAGTTCAATACATGAGTTACCAAATTCAATACATATGTTTTCGATTCCATATTGATGTCAATTTGTAATGACCCGCATTGGCAGAGGTATTATAATTAATTTATTTAATTATATAAATGGTGGTTTAGAGAATTTAATGGTCGTGGAATTAAATAATTGTGAATATTTAATTAAAATAATAATTAAAATAATAATTAAAATAATATATTTAATTTTGAAATAATCAGAATTGGCGAAATGGCGATATGGTGTGAACTGGATCATCTGTGAATATAAAATTCAGTTTGGAATTGAATTTGAATAACGAACATATTATATAAACGACAGTTTGAACGTATAATTATAATTAATTAAAATCGAGCTCGAAATGGCGCTGCAGTTCGTAAATTGGCGATTCGAACTTCAACTGAATGTACAGGATCCGTTTTTAATCGGATTTCTATGAAACAAGAAACGTGTAGAGCTGGTGGAGTATATCTTTCTAGTGGAAGAGAAAAATCAGGATTTCGTTGTGTAGATTTTGATTTACGTCCAAATCAAATTTTAGAAAAGTCGCTGTGGAATTCCTTTATAATTTATAAAGGAATTATTTATATTTTTAAAAGGAATTTCAATATAAATCGAATATCGGGTTGACCCAGAAGTGAATATCAAGTTCGAAATTCATATAGGAATATTCTAGAGCTGTATGGTATTCCACTGTGAATATAGACGATAATATTTATTTTTAAATATTAAATTTAATTATATTTATATATATTTATATATTTAAATGGGCTATTTAGGGCTTTAAAACTAGCCACTTTTGCAAACGAAGTCGGAATTCGACGAAACTAATTTTGTTGGATCCGCAGTGTTAAATTATTGTTAGATTTCAAGTTTCGTGATTTTTAGAGTCAGTGTGTAGTCGTATGGATTTTTAGAGTGAAAAACAGTTAGTATTCTAACAGTTAAAAATAAGCTGTGTGAGCATACGGAGTCGGAATTTGATGAAACCAGTTTTGTTGGGACCGTAATGTCGAACTGTAGCTACATGTCCAGTTTTGTGATTTTTGGGTATCGTATGTGATCACAGGAATTTTAGAGGACGCAGAAAAATAACGTTTGCTTAAAATTTAATATAATAATCGAATATTAAATTATTATAAATATCCGATATAATAACTCAAACATCCTAAACCTAATTTCTATTTTTCCACAAGTCAACAAATGCGCCGCAGTATTTTTCTTTCTTACAGGAAGGTTTCGATCCTCATAAAATCAAATAGAAATCGAATGAAATTCTATAAATCACTAAATTAGCCTCTTTGGATTCACACAGTGATTCTCTCCAATCTGCTACCCTCGATTGTTGGTGCGATGCAGTATTTCCGAGCTCTAGTTTTTGCAGCAAAGCGTGTTTGAATCTAGGGTTGAAAGTTGTGTGAAATTGAAGAAGTGGAGTGTTTCGAGTTCATTTTCGGGTTCGGGAAGTAAATCCGCACCTACGGTGCAAAAATGGGGGGGGACCAGTGAGCTTTGAGGTCGGTACCAGTACGGGATCGGGTCGACGACGCAACAGGAGGAGGAACTCGAGTGGAGCATGTTGGGTATGAAGATGAAGAGGCCGAGAAGTGGAGTCAATTGGTGAAGACCATTTTCGAATCCGTGGAGAATTAAGGGTGGAAGAGTGGACCAATGAAGTCGGGTATGGTGAGGAGCAAAACTGAGCGACGGGATTTGGTATTTGGGGAAGAAATAAAGCAAAGGTGGGTGGGCTTTTGTTGGGATGTTGGGCCGGTGAAACAAGGGTAAGACCATGAGAATTTAAAAAGGAAATTTCAAGTTTCATTTAATTATAAATAGTGTACAAACTTATATAACGTATAACTTGGTCATACGAGGTCAGATTGACGAGCCGTTAGTTGCGTTAGGACCGTATGGACGAGAGCTGCACAATGAAGCTGACTGGAAGTGGATTGGGGCTCGTATGAATTTATGGCAAAATAAATTGTTTGATTCAAATCAAACAAACTGTTTATCGTTCTTTAACGATGAACTGCAAATGTGAGTAAATCTCACTAACTCTGAACAGTTATAATTTCATGTTGTATTTTTAGAACTGTTAAATATTGGTTGATTTACTGTTTGTTGACTGTTCGATTGAACTGCTAGTCAGTTAGTTGAATTTCTATATTGATTCTGTTTAACAGAATATATCATATGGAATTGAAAGTAAATGCTGATTTTAGTATGTAACATCTGTGGATGTAGGGAAACAGGTTGGAGGGACCCAACTGGGTTCCTCAAGATTTATTTTACTGTTTTTCATATATTCTGAAATATGATGTGATATATAATCTGTTGTCAATTATATGTGTTTGGACGATAATGATCATCGTGATTTGTTATGTTGAATACCATAACATACCAAAATGTTGATAAGGGAATATTTTCAAAGTGATATTTGAAAATAAAAATATTTATAAATGGAATATTTATAAGTAAGAAATATATATAAATTGGGATATTTATAAATAGGAGATATTTAGAAAAAGCGGAAAACGTTATAAAAAGGAAACTATTAAAAGAAGGAAATCATTTTAAAGTGGAGAACCGTTACTAAAAGTCAATCTTTAAAAATGAATAAATGTTGTTAAAAAGGAAATCTTTATAAAGCAAATAAAGGAGTTAAATCGAATATGATATTCGAAAGAAGTTAAATCGAATATGGTATTCGAAAGTTAGTAAATCGAATTAGTTATTCGAAAGGGGTTAGTCGAGTCGAGTTAGTTGAATAGAGTTAATCGAATATTAGTTATTCGAATTAGGTTAAACCAGTTAGGGTAAAACCATTAGCGTAAATCAGTTAGAGTTAAACCAGTTAAGGTAAAATCATTAGGGTAAACCAGTTAGAGTTAAACAGTTAGTGTTAATCAATTAAAGTAAATCGATAGAGTTATATCGAACTAGAATTTATTGAATAGATTTAAATCGACTAGAGTTATTTAAATAGAGTTATCGAATATTAGTTTATTCAAATAGAGTTAAAGGGAAGGAGTTATCGATTATTAGTTAATCGAAGGAGTTATCGAATTTAGTTATTCGATGGAGTTAATCGATTAGAGTTAAATCAAATGAGTTAATCAAATATAGTTTATTCGAATATAAAAGTAAATAGAGTTAATCCAATAGCGTTAGTCCAATAGAGTTAATCGATAAGGGTTAATCAAATAGAGTAAATTGAATAGAGTTATCGAATATACCTTATTCGAAGGAAAGAATTATCGAATAGAGATGATTCGAAAGAGAGTTACGTAAGGAAGTTGATAAAGAATTAAAGGGGTGAACTTTGTCTATTTCAAGGTTAGAAACGTTGTTCAGTTAAGGTCTGAGAGGTAGTATTACCCCAACTTGATTGACTTCATTTTTAACTAAGGAATGGTTAAGGTTCGATAGTGAAGGTGGATTAAAGGAATTTAGTAATTAAAGGAAATGGATTGAGTTGGCATCGCGATGGTTTTTTTAAACATCTTTCTAAGTCCAATGAAGAAGCTTTAAAAATGTTTTCCAAATAAGAAACCAGAAATGTTTTCTAATAAAGAAAACAAGAAATGGAAATGTTTTCCATTGTTAATAACGTATATTTTCCAAATTTAGAAAATAAGAAATATTGAATATAGGGAAACAGGAGATGAGTAAATTAATGAAATAAAGAGATAAATGTTGAATGATGTTTGATCGATATAAATTTCCATTTGGAAATAATATCGTTGTTTGCACACCTGTTTTTCTTCGATAGTTAAATCATAGACTATCGAAGTTTTGACCATTTTAACGTTGTTAATATGGAGAGACCGGTTGGATTATTATCCAAAGAACCACTCTGTATTGGCACAAGCATTGCGAATCATATATGCCAAAGGAAATTGAAGACGGAGTTATGCAAGGGCTATCCTGTTTACAGAATAGTGCCTTCGGTTCATCCTGTTCCTGGATGACTTGTATGGATGGATGTCTGACAGAGTATTTCCAGACGATCACGTATATTGATTTCCCCAACCATACTAAGAGTGGAAGCAAAGAAGGAAACTTCTTTTAGCTAACACATAATGTATGGGTGAGGACGTCAATCGGTGATTTGATGGATTTGACGATGCGGCGTTCAAAGTGAATCTGTTGTGATGATAAAGCGTAGCTTCTAGCCTTACATCCGGTAAATGACAGAAATCGGGCAGGCAACATGGCTAAGTCGGTCGCACCGAAGTAGGGTGTATAATCACCTGATCTAGAGTTTCATTTACTTCTAAAAATCTATTGTTGATGCTGTCCCATTCGGGAAACGGTTGCTGATCCCAACCGTTGGTGATATACATTCGATACATTCAAGCGAAATGAGTGGTCGGTCATGTGTGGCCGGGTCGCAAGATGTTCTTGTTGAACCCAGTGTATTCTTTTCTAGAGGTACAATAGCAAAAGGCGGTTCCATACCTTTGGAAATCCATTACCCAATACGTGCTTGCGGTTTTTGATTGCATACCATATATGTAGAACGTGAGATGAAAGCGTTTCTGCTAGATGATTATTATATTGTGGTTGATAGACATTATTATAATATCAAAAGGTTTTTGATATAAAGATAATTTGGATTCTCATAAGGGAAAAACCCGTTCCGTTTTATGGCGTGGTCTTATGAGATATCGATTACTTGTTCGAACTGTTTTAACTATTTTACTCATACCAGTCCCATGACTGACCCGGAGTTTATTTTGTTTTCCCTAAACTCATGGGTGCCCAATTTTGTATGGGCAGTCAAGTAGTCGGGATTTACAGATACTTGAAGAACTGGAGCAGGAGGCTTCAGAATCATATAGCTATAGTTATTTCCGCTGTGTTGTAAGTGTTGTACTCTGATAATGTTATTGTATTCATATAATGATTTTATTTCAAGGATATATTATCTATTATATGTTGTTCATTCCGCTGTGAGATTCGTGTTACTCTGATGTTGTGTTGTTCTTCGTCTTCTTTTATAAGTTTCTATCTTATCTTTCCTCACCCTCTATTTTCTTTCTACTAATTTCCTGATTTTCAGTTTAATTTGGGGTTGAACTTGTGTTTTTGGTCAGTTCAAATTGGACCAGATTTTCGGGTCACTACAGTTGGTATCAAAGCTTAAGTTAAGTGAATTACCTTGGCTCTGTGGCGTGACTCAGTAGAGATAGGGTTAGTAATATCCTAGATTGAGTTTGAGTGTATATATACGAGTGAACGTATTTGTTATTGATATAAAAATTTGTTTTATATTGTGGAGATTTATTGGTTGAGTTGTTTATAAGTTCTGGTCGATCAGTTTGATCCACTTTATCGGTAGGAGTTACTAAATACTCGAATACGATGGGTCGACACGATATGTTTTGAAAAGAGGGTAAATTAAAATAAGTTTACCCAAGGTATATCTTGATATAGAGAAGATATATATATATATATCAAAATTTTAATATATTGGATACATTGGTTATTATTATAATCGAGTAAGATTATAAATTTAATGGTTATGTAAATAACCAATCAGAATTCATATAAGTAAAATACATGAAATCATATGAGTTAAATCTGAAATTTAAGCCAGAAATTGAATTAAAATTCTGGAAAATTGGATAAGTATTTGTAAATGGATTTGGATTAAAAGTAATGAAAATTTAAGATCCTGGGAGATTTTAAATTGTTTTACAGCCGTGTGAATTATATTTTGAAATGAATTTCAAAGTGGAAATGTTTAGAAATGGTTTTATAGTATTGAACTCACTTCGATCGCTGGAAAATAGATTCTGATGATGACAGCTACATCATCAGTATTCATTTTCGAGTTGTAAGTGACGAATTACTACCAGAGATACTGTTTTGAATTTGTTTTGGGAAAGACAAGTAGTGTTGAATTTCAAAATGGGATTTATAATATAAAATTTGAATTTTTAAATAGATTTGAAATATAAGCTTGTTTTGAAAAATAAAACAAGTGATTTCTTTATAAACGAAGTTTATCAATAGTTCTTTTATAAACGAAGTTTATAAATGAAGTGAAAAGAATTATCACTGGATAATTCAGAAATAAAAATACAAGTGTGAAATTGAAAGGGAAATCTATTTTCCAAAGGTAGAAGTATCGATTTAAAAAGGAATTGAAATCGAGACTTATTTAAAGAATGAATAAAGAAAGTTTGAAAAGGAATTTGAATAAAGGAAATTCAAACATAGAATTTAAATAAGAGAATTCAAAGGGGATTTGAATATAGAAATTCAAATGAGATTTGAATAAAGAAGATTTAAATAATGGAAAAATGAATATAGAATTCATATAGAGTAATAATGAAATTTGAATATAGAATTCAAAAAGTTTGAAATGAAATTTGAATATAGAATTCAAATAGATTGAAATGGAATTTGAAAATAGAATTTCTAAATAGAATTTGAAATAGGAATTTGAATATAAAATTCAAATAGAGTTGAAATGGGAATTGGAATATATAATTCAATGGAGTTTGAAAATAGATTTGAATATCGAAAGTGAAATGGAATTTGAATATAGAAATTCAAATATGGAATTTGAATATAAAATTCAAATGGAATTAAAATATAGGATTTGAATATCGAAAGTGAAATGGAATTTGAATATACAAATTCAAATGGAATTCAAATATAGAATTTGAATATAGAAAATATAAAGGAATTCAAATATAGGATTTGAATATCGAAAGTGAAATGGAATTTGAATATGAAAATTCAAATGGAATTTGAATATAAAATTCAAATGGAATTAAAATATAGGATTTGAATATATGGAATTTGAATATAGAATTCAAATGGAATTTAAACTATAGAATTTGAATATATAGGATCTGAATAGAATTTGAATAGCAATTGATATATAGATTTGAATAATAGAAGTGATATAAAATTTGAATAGAAATTGAATAGAATTAACTAAGTCGAAGAGGAATTAATTAATCGAGTTTCGAGTTTGAAGTTGAACTTTGAAAGGTGAAATGGATTTGTAAATGGATATTCGAAATTGAATATAGAACTTAAATTTGAAATTTGGATTCAAATTAGTTAACAAGCAAGTTAAATATATTTGAACATGTCATGTTCAAATATAAAAGTGAAATAGACTAAAGAGTTAATTAACAAATTAATTAACGAGTTGAGTTAAAACGATCAGGAATAGTTAAAATAGATTGGGCAGGTATAAATATACATGAGATAGGTATGGATAAGGTATGAAGCTATATAAATAGAATGCTCGACGGAAAGGTATGTATTTAATTTATATATGAGATTTTATGCGCCGTATCGGCTAGCCGCTTGGCTTTTTCTTTTCCTTTTGGATTAGTGAGGGCCATGGGAGGCTATTTGAAATATCCCGATGCTCTTGGTACAAAGGAGGTTATGGCGAATTTTTCCGGGAATTTAAGGAGTTAGAATATTTTTAAGATAATTTGATAGTTAGACATCAACGTATCGATATATATATACAGAAGACGATAAAGAAACGAACTTAGAAATAGAATAGTAAAATCAAAAAGGAAGACTAAGAATAAAATCTAGTAAGAATAGAAAGAGGAAGCATATACGTGTTTAAAAGTGAATAAGTAGTTGTATGGTATTGATTATTCGAGTAAGTAGTCATATATGTTTTGACGTTATAAATGTTATTCAATCAAGGTCTGAGAGGTAGTTATACCCCAACTTGATGGATAATTATTAACAAATAAATAGTAAGATTTCAGGCTCGAAGGTCAATGTTGAATAAGTGTTAGTTGAATATAGTATTTGGGTTGTCGTAACGATGTTTTACACAACATCCGTTTTAACCCATATAAGTGTAAGCTTGGAAATATAATAAAGAATATTTCCTAAGTATAGAAATAAACGAGATCGGAAAAGAGATAAGTAATTGGGATATTTTCCAATTATAAATAGCATATATTTTCTAAAGTTTAGAAAATAAAGGAAGGCGATAATCGAAAATGTTTTCCAAATAACATAAAAGGCCAATATGGTTATTGAAAATATTTGGTTAACAAATATTGATAAAGAAATAAATAAGTGATTTAACTAATGGAATATTAATTAAAGGCTCAGCGACATGTTCAAAAGGAAAATTTGATTTTTGAAAAGTGTAAACTGTTTAAAAACTCCTAGGGAAAGACTGCTTAAATTAAAAACAAATTTAATAGAAATTTGTGAAAGCAAAATTGAATTAAAGTAAAGCCAGTAAAGTGGTAACCGAGATTGAATTAGAATGATATCAAGACAAATTGGATTGTGAGATTCAAATTTGAAGTGTAATGTGATAATCAATTTAAGAGTTGGGAATCTAGAAGAAACTCGAGTTGAAATGATATTTGGCTCGGATATAAGCTAATGGTTGTGTTGTGGATAAAAGCAGATTGGAATTTGATTGGGATAACCCTTGTATCCTCTGAATTGATAACAGGTGGAAAGGATATAATGATATGCCGACAAAAGGTACAAGTTATATTTCTATTGGATATAAGATTTTTGAGCCGAATTGGCAAACCACTTGGCTATTTGATTTTCTTTTGGGATGGAGATGGCCCAGAGAGGCGAGCGGTGATTTGACGTATTGGCCGGTACAAAGAATGTGCTGGCGAAATTTTTCGAAAAGTTAAGGTGTTAGAAAAATTTCAGGATTTTTGAAAAATTTCATTGATAAGGATTAACTAATATTTAATTGAAATTAAATTTGTTCAGTTGAAACTGAAGTTAAGAAGTGAACAAATAAGTTATAACCAGTTAATAGAGTAGTTCTCTACCTTAGCAATTTCGAGGACGAAATTATTTTAAGTGGGGAAGATTGTAATGACCCGCATTGGCAGAGGTGTTATAGTTAATTTATTTAATTATATAAATGGTGGTTTAGAGAATTTAATGGTCGTGGAATTAAATAATGGTGAATATTTAATTAAAATAATAATTAAAATAATATATTTAATTTTGAAATAATCAGAATTGGCGGAAATGGCGATATGGTGTGAACTGGATCATCTGTGAATATAAAATTCAGTTTGGAATTGAATTTGAATAACGAATATATTATATAAACGACAGTTTGAACGTATAATTATAATTAATTAAAATCGAGCTTGAAATGGCGTTGCAGTTCGTAAATTGGCGATTCGAACTTCAACTGAATGTACAAGATCCGTTTTTAATCGGATTTCTATGAAACAAGAAACGTGTGGAGCTGGTGGAGTATATCTTTCTAATGGAAGAGAAAAATCAAGATTTAATCGTGTAGATTTTGATTTACGTCCAAATCAAATTTTAGAAAAGTCGCTGTGGAATTCCTTTATAATTTATAAAGGAATTATTTATATTTTTAAAAGGAATTTCAATATAAATCGAATATCGGGTTGACCCAGAAGTGATTATCAAGTTAGAAATTCATATAGGAATATTCTAGAGCTGTATGGTATTCCACTGTGAATATAAACGATAATATTTATTTTTAAATATTAAATTTAATTATATTTAAATATATTTATATATTTAAATGGGCTATTTAGGGCTTTAAAAATAGCCACTTTTGCAAATGAAGTCGGAATTCGACGAAACTAATTTTGTTGGATCCGCAGTGTTAAATTATTGTTAGATTTCAAGTTTCGTTATTTTTAGAGTCAGTGTGTGGCCGTACGGATTTTTAGAGTGAAAAACAGTTAGTATTCTAACAGTTAAAAATACGTTGTGTGAGCATACGGAGTCAGAATTCGATGAAACCAGTTTCGTTGGGACCGTAATGTCGAACTATAGCTACATGTCCAGTTTCATGATTTTTGGGTATCGTATGTGATCACAGGAATTTTAGAGGACACAAAAAAATAAAGTTTGCTTAAAATTTAATATAATAATCGAATATTAAATTATTATAAATATCCTATGTAATAACTCAAACATCCTAAACCTAATTTCTATTTTTCCACAAGTCAAAAAATGCGCCGCAGTATTCTTCTTTCTTACAGGAAGGTTTCGATCCTCATAAAATCAAATAGAAATCGAATGAAATTCTATAAATCACTAAATTAGTCTCTTTGGATTCACGCAGTGATTCTCTCCGATCTGCTGCCCTCGATTGTTGGTGCGATGCAGTATTTCCGAGCTCCAGTTTTTGCAGCGAAGTGTGTTTGAATCTAGGGTTGGAAGTTGTGTGAAATTTAAGAAGAAGTGGAGTGTTTCGAGTTCATTTTCGGGTTCGGGAAGTAAACCCGCACCTACGGTGCAAAAATGGGGAGGACCGGTGAGCTTTGAGGTCGGTACCAGTACGGGATTGGGTTGACAATGCAACTGGAGGAGGAACTCGAGTGGAGCCTGTTGGGTATGAAGATGAAGAGGCCGAGAAGTGGAGTCAATTAGTGAAGACCATTTTCGAATCCGTGGAGAATTAAGGGTGGAAGAGTGGATCAAAGAAGTCGGGTATGGTGAGGAGCAAAAATGAGCGACGGGATTTGGTATTCGGGGAAGAAAGAAGGCAAAGGCGGGTGGGCTTTTGTTGGGATGTTGGGCCGGTGAAACAAGGGTAAGCCCAAAAGAATTTTAAAAGAAAATTTCAAGTTTTATTTAATTATAAATAGTGTACAAACTTATATAACGTATAACTTGGTCATACGAGGTCAGATTGACGAACCGTAAGTTGCGTTGGGACCGTATGGACGAGAGCTTCACAATGAAGCTGACTGGAAGGGGATTGGGGCTCGTATGAATTTATCGCGAAATAAATTGTTTGATTCAAGTCAAACAAACTGTTTATCGTTCTTTAACGATGAACTGCAAATGTGAGTAAATCTTACTAACTCTGAACAGTTATAATTTCATGTTGTATTTTTAGAACTGTTAAATATTGGTTGATTGACTGTGTGTTGACTGTTTGATTGAACTGCTAGTGAGTTAGTTGAATTTCTATATTGATTCTGTTTAACAGAATATATCATATGGAATTGAAAGTAAATGTTGATTTTATTATGTAACATCTGTGGATGCAGGGAAACAGGTTGTAGGGACCAAACTGGGTTCCTCAACATTTATTTTACTGTTTTTCATATATTGTGATATATGATGTGATATATAATCTATTGTCGATTATATGTGTTTGGACGATACTGATCATCGTGATTTGATATGTTGAATACCATAACATACCGAAATGTTGATAAGGGAATATTTTCAAAGTGATATTTGAAAATAAAAATATTTATAAATGGAATATTTATAAATAAGAAATATTTATAAATTGGGATATTTATAAATAGGAGATATTTAGAAAAAGGGGAAAACGTTATAAAAAGGAAACTGTTATAAGAAGGAAATCATTTTAAAGTGGAGAACCGTTACTAAAAGTAAATCTTTAAAAATGAATAAACGTTGTTAAAAATGAAATCTTTATAAAGCAAATAAAGGAGTTAAATCGAATATGGTATTCGAAAGAAGTTAAATCGAATATGGTATTCGAAAGTTAGTAAATCAAATTAGTTATTCGAAAGGGGTTAGTCGAGTCGAGTTAGTTGAATAGAGTTGATCGAATATTAGTTATTCGAATTAGGTTAAACCAGTTAGGGTAAAACCATTAGAGTAAATAAGTTAGAGTTAAACCAGTTAAAGTAAAATCATTAGGGTAAACCAGTTAGAGTTAAATAGTTAGTGTTAATCAATTAAAGTAAATCGATAGAGTTATATCGAACTAGAATTTATTGAATAGAGTTAAATCGACTAGAGTTATTTTAATAGAGTTATCGAATATTAGTTTATTCAAATAGAGTTAAAGGGAAGGAGTTATCGATTATTAGTTAATCGAAGGAGTTATCGATTTTGAGTTAATCGAAGGAGTTATTGAATTTAGTTATTCGATGGAGTAAATCGATTAGAGTTAAATCAAATGAGTTAATCGAATATAGTTTATTCGAATATAAAGTAAATAGAGTTAATCCAATAGCGTTTGTCCAATAGAGTTAATCGATAAGGGTTAATCAAATAGAGTAAATTGAATAGAGTTATCGAATATACCTTATTCGAAGGAAAGAATTATCGAATAGAGATGATTCGAAAGAGAGTTACGTAAGGAAGTTGTTAAAGAATTAAAGGGATGAACTTTGTCTATTTCAAGGTTAGAAACGTTGTTCAGTTAAGGTCTGAGAGGTAGTATTACCCCAACTTGATTGACTTCATTTTTAACTAAGGAATGGTTAAGGTTCGATAGTGAAGGTGGATTAAAGGTATTTAGTAATTAAAGGAAATGGTTTGAGTTGGCATCGCGATGGTTTGTTTAAACATTTGTCTAAGTCCAATGAAGAAGCTTTAAAAATGTTTTCCAAATAAGAAACCAGAAATGTTTTCTAATAAAGAAAACAAGAAATGGAAATGTTTTCCATTGTTAATAACATATATTTTCCAAATTTAGAAAATAAGAAATATTGAATATAGGGAAACAGGAGGTAAGTAAATTAATGAAATAAAGAGAAAAATGTTGAATGATGTTTGATCGATATAAATTTCCATTTGGAAATAATATCGTTGTTTGCACACCTATTTTTCTTCGATAGTTAAATCACAGACTATCGAAGTTTTGACCATTTTAACGTTGTTAATATGGAGAGACCGGTTGGATTATTATCCAAAGAACCACTCTGTATTGGCATAAGCGTTGCGAATCATATATGCCAAAGGAAATTGAAGACGGAGTTATGCAAGGGCTCTTCTGTTTACAGAATAGTGCCTTCAGTTCATCCTGTTCCTGGATGACTTGTATGGACGGATGTTTGACCGAGTATTTCCAGACGATCACGTATATTGATTTCTCCAACCGTACCAAGAGTGGAAGCGGAGAAGGAAACTTCTTTTAGCTAACACATAATGTATGGGTGAGGACCTCAATCGGTGATTTGATGGATTTGACGATGTGGCATCTAAAGTGAATCTAGTGTGATGATAAAGCGTAGCTTCTAGCCTCACATCCGGTAAATGGCAGAAATCGGGCAGGCAGCATGGCTAAGTCGGTCGAACCGAAGTAGGGTGTATAATCACCCGATCTAGAGTTTCATTTATTTCTAAAAATCTATTGTTGATGCTGTCCCATTCGGGAAACGGTTGCTGATCCCAACCGTTGGTGATATACATTCGATACACTCAAGCTAAATGAGTGGTCAGTCATGTGTGGCCGGGTTGCAAGATGTTCTTGTTGAACCCAGTGTATTCTTTTCTAGAGGTACAATAGCGAAAGGTGGTTCCATACCTTGTCATAGTTGGAAATCCATTACCCAATACGTGCTTGCGGTTTTTGATTGTATACCATATATGTAGAACGTGAGATGAAAGCGTTTCTGCTAGATGATTATTATATTGTGGTTGATAGACATTATTATAATATCAAAAGGTTTTTGATATAAAGATAATTTGGATTCTCATAAGGGAAAAGCCCGTTCCGTTATACGGCGTGGTCTTATGAGATATCGATTACTTGTTTGAACTGTTTTAATTGTTTTACTTATACCAGTCCCATGACTGACCCAGAGTTTATTTTGTTTTGTTTTCCCTAAACTCTTGGGTGCCCAATTTTGTACGGGCAGTCAAGTAGTCGGGATTTACATATATTTGAAGAGCTGGAGCAGGAGGCTTCAGAATCATATAGCTATAGTTATTTCTGTTGTGTTGTAAGTGTTGTACTCTGATAATGTTATTGTATACATATAATGATTTTATTTCAAGGATATATTATTTATTATATGTTGGTCGTTCCACTGTGAGATTCGTGTTACTCTGATGTTGTGTTGTTCTTTTTCTTCTATTCTAAGTTTTTATCTTATCTTTCTTCACCCTCTGTTTTCTTTCTATTAATTTCCTGATTTTCAGTTTAATTTGAGGTTGGACTTGTGTTTTTGATCAGCTCAAATTGGACCGGATTTTCGGGTCATTACACAATTTGAGTTAACAAAAGACAAACATAGTTCATATTTAAAACTACAAATACCAAATCCATCATTAAGAACTTCTTTTCTACTTATGGTACATCATTTCTCTTATTTGCAGTCCCATATCTGTTGTCTGCAATAAAATCAAGCAAAATGTTATATATATTATATTAATTAATAACTTCATGCTAACTAGGTTCCCTTCTACTTTGTTTAACCAAATAAAAATGATTAATTAATAACAAGAAAAAAAATAAAGACAGAAGGGGATACGTCTTCGCTTCTTGTAAAATAGAATACAAAAGGATGATACTCTCTACCGACCTTCAATCAGTTCTTGAACAAATATACATATCATAATTGTGAATATAATATAATAGGCAGTCTCTTCAGAAAGACCATCAGGTTTTTATCAATGCTCTAATACTCATATGGTAAAATTTGAAAATAAAGGATAAAGTGGATCACTTTTCCTCTGGCTGTTCCTAGTGGCTGATGAATCTTGACTCCCGCTTCTGGCATACATTGATGCTGCGAGACCAAGCAAACAGTTGATACATCAGCCTTACATAACTTCATTGCATCATATATTCTCATTCCTGCATACAGTTACCAAGCAATAATTGTGCAAATATCCATATTTATTCAAGTAAAACAATTTAATACTTTCCTTCACGCAATAAAAAAAGGCGCATGTGAACATAAATTTATTAAGCATACTGCATCAGGGGCATGAGAGAATATGACATGAAATTCAACCATTAATTTGTCAAATTAAATGATGGATATTAGGACGCCCAAAAAGAAGGGGCTATTTATATCAAACTTTAAAATTTAGGTACCTGATTCTGTTTCGAATAATTTCTACAATGATTATTATATGGTCAGTGGAGATATTCCATCATCGGACACATAACAAGCAAGATGATCAGTGGGATACTACTCCAGTGAAAGAATGCAAAGCATCGTGGTTGCAGTTATGATTGGAGGTTCAGGCTCGGGATTAGCTGTTGTTATAAATATTTCTATAGCTGGAAGATCTTCATGTCTACATATCATCATATTATGTTTTCATTCACACCTGCACATATGCAGGGATTTATATTACTAACAACAGATGCACAAATTTGGAAACTAAAATCTATGCCATACAATCCATTTGTCTCAACCTCTCTAGAATTTGCATATACATCAACAAAATGAGTTGATACTTGATAACCTGACATAATATAGAAAATGACTCTCTAGTATATGATGCCAAACTAATTGAACGCCTACTTATTTCACCTAAACTAAGGATAGCCAATCATTCCTTATTATAAACACATGCAGGCAAGGTAATATTCAGCCTAACTAAAACAGATGCAGGCAAGCTAATACAACACAAGAACATATCCACGACATTTATAAACTAAAAAGAAACAGGTAAGTTGGCCCAATGTGTAAGCCCATAGCGATAAGTTATGAAATGAAATAAATGGTAGAATCCGTATTGTTGTTGGACATATAATGTTTTTTTTCTTTTCGAAAAGGAGTTAATGAACCAGATATCTTGTCGGAAGGGGAAAATACAGGAAATGAAATGTTTAAGCCCATCTGTATATTAGAATATATTCGGGGAACTTTTTAAACACTAAAATTGAAGGTGCATATATTTTGTTTCATATGCTTCCATGAAAAATCTATAAAAGGAGAGCAAAACACTCATCCATCAAACTGCCAACTATGCATCTAGATATTGTTGCCTAATCCTCTCGTCATTGAACTTGCATACATTAATGGTGAAGGCATATTTTCATCAATGATCTTGAATACGTCAACTATGTCAGTGGGGTTCACCTTCATTTCAAGAAAATGTTACCAGATCTGAAATTGAAAGCTAACATTTGAGTGTCAAAATGTTTGTCAAATATCACATATGTAGCATAACTTTGAATTCTCTACAAGTCAGATCCATCAGTTATATTATTAATGTTTTACTTTTGATCGGTTCTTTTAAATACAAGTATTTTGAAAACTTTTGATCGGTTCTAAGCTCAAATTTCACATACTATATCATAAAAATTTTAATTAACGTATTTCTCAATATAGATCTACAAAATAGAGTGAAATTGTGCGTTCACTCTTTGATATTTGTACAATACATGATGGAATTCGATTCACACACACTAAATTGATATACATACACTAGAAATTTTGTCAAAAACACATACATCAATTGTTGCTTAATACACACCACATATATTACTTAAACGTACCTGCTCAGGTCAAGATTTGAATGGTTGGTTTTCTTTTTTCTTTGGTGCTTTTGCAGACTTCTTCACCACTCAATTTGGCACTCTACAACTCCCTTTTTTTTAAAGCTTCTTCGGACGGACCTGGCAACTATCTAAATGTTTAGTTACATTTAAACCAAGAGTTACAAAAAACCCTAACAGGTGTCTACTAAAACATTTTGAAAAAGAAAAAAAAACTTTTGCACCAACACTTTAATTACATGCCCAACAAATTAGCAACCGAAAACACACTTCCTGACCATTTCACATGAATGAAAAGTCAAAAACAACAAGGATTTAAACATGCACAATCATTTATCTGTTCTTCTTAAGTCTCCCTGTTTGTCTCTTCAAAGTAAGAATATTTACGAGGTACAGCAATATCTTATCGTTAGCCAACCTTTAGATAAGGCCGCCCAATGATCATTATTACATGCACAAAGGGTAAAAATCAAGTCGATTCAATAGTAGAGCTTCGGGCCGAATTTGATAATGGAGCATCGGGTCGAATGGGAGACCAGGCATGCGGCTCGAACGATGTTAAGGACTTTCGGATCGGTGGTGCTCATCGGGTCGGATGGGCTCGACCCGACCCGCTGTTGATCTGAAGCACAGTCAGAAACTAAAACATTAATATGTTCTGCAGCAAGTATAACTAAAACACATCATCAAACAGCTAAACAAACTGCTAACGCATCATCAAAATAATGACAAAAAACACAGTCAACAATAATATGTTCTGCAGCAGTATTTTGTTTCTGACCATACTAGGAACTTCTACATATTCTTAAATTTTTAATATAACTAGCTGTTGTATTTGCATTGGACTAACCCAGAACATCACTTATGCTATTCATGAGATTTCTAAATGATTAGTTCCTAAGCTCATAGATTTTAGCACACACCCAAGAAATTCAATTATAAAGTATACTCATTCCAGTATACAAACATTAAAGATGCAAATATATAATCAAATGGGGTTTCAAATAAAAATAAACAACAAAATATAAAACCACACTATTTAAGATCATGATTTCCTACTAAGATGGTGGAAAAATTTATGTTTCTTTATACGAGAGTGTTTCCGAACAGCTCGGAACATTGTGTACGGTATAAAATGAACCTACAAAAGAACACATAATGACTTAGATAGTGTGACTAGGGAAAATTTTCTAATGTGTCACAGAATGACTATGCCAAAATTAGTGGAAGTGTTATGTTCCTCATGAGTAATGCTAGATCGTGGCTATGAGTAGGTAGACCAAATCAACCTCAGGATAAGACTGGTAAACCAGCCACTTAGGGAAACCTGAGGAGGAACAACAATCCATGAGTTCGGTTGTGTAATAAGCTTTTACTACATAAATGATTCAAGTGATAATTCAAATGCTAATGTATCTTTGTGATAAGCATCCACGGCTCAATTAATTCATGGCTCCTCCATTCTTTGGTGATTTTATTATTTCACTTGTGTTTACAAATTGATTTGTCTGGGGCAACCAAGTCATGTCAATAGATTAAACCATAGTTTTCATGACCGTGCCGTGTCTCGAACCGTGATAGCTCAAGGTCGGAGGTTTTGAAGGTCGGATCGGTCGAACCGTAAGAACCGTGCGGACATGAATTTTAACTAAAACTAGTATATTAATACATGATATTAGGAATTTGGCACGAAAAACAAAAATTTACTGCCACTCATATAAAACAGTGTCTCAGTGGCGCATTTAATCATAACAAAACAGGCACATGCTCTTAGCGTAACATTTTATCATATAGCTTGCACATAAATGTTTGCAGTTTCAAACATATTTCCATCCTATTTTCCATTCTAAATACAGTTCAAAAACTTCAGGTAATCTTTTTGTACCGCTTGAAGCTTAAAACTAGAAACATGAGCTGATACAAATGGAGTGATAATAGATTAGCAGGATAGCATCATTAAAGAGCCCAACATTGTTAGGTTTGGACTGCAAATAGGAATACTTAGCACAATGCTCTGATGAAGTTCCCACAAAGAATTGTTGAATTGTAGTTTGGGATTCTTTGGTGTCCAAGGATATTCTTGCTTCTAACTTCTAAAAGACTTTGAGTTATACATGAACTATCATATTCATTATACTATGCGAATCACATTACATATGCCAAGTAAAGTTCTGTTAGATGGTAATATGCGCGAAATGTTTATGATAGAGATATTAATTAAATTATGCTGATATCGAATAACATAAAATTTGGAATAGATTGATATTTTGAGCTTGAATTAAATATCACCAACAATACAAATTAGATTCAAACATCAATTGTTGTAAACACCAACAGTGCGTACAAATGTTACTTGGTTTTATTTATATGCACATTTACAATGCATTATGGAATATCTAACTTGTATACTTGCATAATATAGTATAAAATGGTAGTCACCTGTCAATGGTAATATATGGTCATGGAGAGAATGGAGAAATAAAAAGTGTAGGAAAGCACATATGACACATCAAATCTGCTTATATCTACAAAATCGTAAACCAAACAAAGCCAACTGGTTTCGAGTTAAATACCAAGCCAAATGAACAATAATACAAACATATGAAGATATTCAGAGCATGTTTGATAATTACTTATAAGCACCTGAACAGTCTTTTTTTTTTCTAGTATGGTTTGTGATAACTTGTAGGTAGGACAAAAAAAAAATCTACATCTTTACCACCAAATTTTATAAAAATAATTCCACTGATCAGTCACATTTAGTATTCACTTAAACTACTAAATGTTGCTATTATACCCGTATGTTGACCATACTCCGGAGACTCTTTTTCAAAAGTGATATTTGACTAAGCGCTAGAAAATACAACTTTAAACAAACTGAAAAGCGAACTTGTTAAAACGCTTGAAAAGCTCAAAATAAGCATTTAAAGATGGATCCAAAGCATGTTTTAGAAGCTAGCTCTGGAGCATTCTCCAAGCAACGCTCAAACTGACTGCTTTGGAGCGTCTAAGGCTCCAACGAAGAGGCGCACCTACAAATGAGCATCTAGCACTTCTACAGATCAGAGCCCTAGCTTTCTTAACTATGAGCAGTCAGGGATCCTACAAATAAGCGCTCCCTAATAGGAGTGCTCCCTACCAGGCTACCAAGGAAAGCTCCTATGTAGCACTTCCAAATAAGAGCATTTCAACGCTTTTTACAGGAAAAGAAAAAAGTGGTCCCGATCGATATACAACCAGTGTTAATCAGGGCTACTTACACTGGAGGATTTATTTTTATCCAAATTAAAATTATTTGGCATAAAACAAGCAAGCATCAAACTCCCAAACGATGACAATAAACCAAAGATTCACAGAGTATAACGATCCGGATTTTTAGCCGTTGAATTCTGAATATTTAAATTTGTTTTAAATATTTTATTTGAATTATATATAGGAATTTATAAGGAATTTATTTAATAAAACAATATTTAAACGTATAATTTATTATATAATTTAAAACGATCTCGAAACAGTCGCGGTAGTTCGTAATTTATGATTTAAAACTTCAACTGAGTATACAGGATTCGTTATAAGTCGGATTTCTTTAAAACAAGAAACATTTGAATCTATTGAACTGTATCTTTCTAATGGAAGTGAAAAAATCGAGATTTCATTTTATAGATTGTACGTTACGTCCAAATCAAATTTTCAAATAGTCGCTATGGAATCATATATAAGCCATAACGGTTATTTAAATTTATTTAAATATCGGTCTTGAATTTGGACAAGCCCTTTGAGACGTAGTTATAATTTAATTTTTAGATTTTTATAGTAATTTTTAATTAATTAAATACACAATTTTTTATTTCGAGTACTTTTCACCCTATATCAATATTTTGGGATTTCATAATATAAGTTAAACTACCGATATTATTATATTTTTGGAATCGTGGTGCCTCGCTGGACACGACCATACTCTTATTTCTGTCCATGACAATTTGTACGCAAACGAAGTTCCATAACGACTTGCCGTTAAACTCCATTTTATAGAATTTAAATAAAACATATATATAAAAATCTTTTGCCCTGTACTTAGTTTAGTTACCCTATATGCTGCGCC
The DNA here is from genome assembly GCA_030737875.1 of Allium sativum. Lineage (NCBI taxonomy): Eukaryota > Viridiplantae > Streptophyta > Magnoliopsida > Asparagales > Amaryllidaceae > Allium > Allium sativum. The sequence continues at coordinate 278,927,830 of CM060925.1, forward strand.
ACCCTATATATGTATACATCCCTTCACTGACAAGTTGTTCCCTACCGTGATGAGCAAGCTTTTACCCAACGTTTCATCCAAAATATTAAATGTGTGTGTGCCAAGCTATCGAAGTCGTGTGTGCCAAGCTATCGAAGCCGTGCGTGCTACGGTATTTTTGCTTTTAAATACTGGACTCTTTCACCATCATTCTCAAAGCCGAGAATAACACATGAGAGGAAACCGGAACTTCAAAATTCAATTAAAAATCAAACCACAAATTCCAAAATCAAAAACTCAATTGAAAATTCAATCGTGAGTTCAATGGGAGTTTGGAGGGGGGTGGCGGTCCACGTTTGGGGAACCGCGACAACCTGGACGCAACTACAGATCGCGAGTGACTGGATTGGTCTTGGTGGTCTGCCATTTCCAGGCGAGATTAGAGGGGGCGGAGATGTTTTAGTGGTAAGTGTGGGCTGGCAGTGGGTCTCCTCCCGCGATGGTGGAGGAAGTCGGCCTGAAGTAGGGATGGAGCAGGATTAAGGAGTTAACACGGTCGTGGTTTCTGAAGTATTCAGAGATGGTTAAGGGAATGGAGACTGATGGAGGTCTGATGATGGAATCTGGTTGGTGGTGGAATATAATTGGTGACAAGTTGGTAAAGGAATCGCGTATTAAAAAAATTTGAGGTATCGAGAAAAGGGAATTTTGGTGGTCTGTAGGGTGTGGCGTCTCCAAAATTTTCACAGCTTGTCCAACGAGCTTCTTCCTCGGCATGTAGACTATTCCCTCTTGGACACACATATCCTGTCTTTGTTTCAAGCTATCGATGACTCCTTTTGTTCTTTTACTGATAGTGATTATTTCATACACTTCCATGTTACTAACAACTATCGTTTCACGTCTTTTGTGTTTAAAAATTCAATGGTTATGCTCCCTTTATAATATCCAAATTCTACCATGATGATTACACTGTTTAATTGGCTTCCGTGTTCACCACTCGGTAGTTCTCAAATAGGTCTGGAGTTCAGAACATCACGATAGAGAAGCAGTTCGAGTTTGATTAACCATTGGGGAATGATGGGAGCTGGTTGATGTTATGTTGTTAATTCTCAACGGTTTGGAGTGGGCAAGTTGCGAGAGGTAAATTATTTGGGTTTTTACAATGGGAAGTCTTTGGCGAAGCCAACAGTGATGGACAGTGAAATTCCGGTCATCTGTGTTTAGCAGTAGAGGTGTTTCTCTTATATTGGGTTTGTAACAACCCGTATTTCAATAACATGTTAAAACGAGAATCAAGGAAGAATTTAATTTTAAATTCTGAATCAAGTGAAACGGGCTATGCCATTGCGTTCGTCTCGGAAAAATACGCGAAATAGAGTCCGAGTTTTTGAGAATCGGAGTCCGTATGACCCGTTAAAGGCCCAAAGAAGATTTCTGGAAATTTGAATTTCGGAAACAGTTTTGGAAATCAGATCTGGGGCTAGGCGGGGAGTTTCCCGCCTAGGCCATGTCGACAGGGCTGTCGACAGGCCTGTCTACTTGGGCCTAGACCAAGTCGACAGCCCTGTCGACTTGCCTGTCGACAGGGGGTGGCCGGGGCAAATAGCCTGGCGCACCTGTTTGTCTCACCTGGTCTTGTTCTTGGGCTGGGTCTGGAAGCTTCCGAGATCTGATGGTCCTAATCTATCCTAGGGTTAATCTAAGGGCCTAAAACTATCCTAATCTCTATAAAAAGACCCTAAACCTAACCTAAATCCCTAAAAATCAAACCTAGCAACTAAGTGCTGCCAAAATTAATTTTGATCATGGCCTCCATCTCCAATCCCTAGAGCCTATGCATTCAAATCGGGTTCAAATCAAAAGATGCAAGCTTGCTACACCAAATAGAGGCCAAATCGACGTTGCTATGCGAGTTTCATGGCGGATCTTCATCAAAGGAGCCACCTTTCTTCGCCAAAACGATTCATGCTCCTAGTCCTCTTGCCATGCTATGTAAGTTCTAGCCACTTTTGGATCAAAACGGTATTTTTAATGTTGACATGGGATAAAATGAGGCTAAACATGATTATGCGAATCTATATGAACCTTACCATGCCTCTTGTGTTCATGTTTATGATTTTAGGCTATGTGAGTGACTTGATCATGCCTCTCATGCTATGCATAACCTAGTTTAACTTGCAAGTTTGGATCTTTATGCATGAAATGCTAGCATGAACCTTTAAGAACCACTTTACTTGTGAAACATTGGCTAAGACAAGATTTTGGGGTTTATGCATCCCCTTATGCTAACATGCAAGTTTGTGGCCAAATCCTTTATGAGATTATGCATGCTCGTGGCCAATCCCCTCTTTTAAGTTGTGCATGTTTATGGCCAAACCCTTTTTGGTAATATGCATGTTTGTGGCCAAATTACCTTATGACACTATGCATGTTTATGGCCAATCCCTTTATGATGTTATGCATGTGGAAGCCAAGCCCTTTTGGCATCATGCATGTTTTGAGACCAATATGTGACATAGTATCCTTACTATGTTGACTCGCTTTGCTTGCGTTGGGAAAACACGATTTTGGGTAGTTAGATAAACATGAACATGTCGCAAAATCTTAACTTGAATATGACATGTGTTTATACTTGAAAATATGACTTGAAAGATAACATGGAAGATGACATGTAAGTATGCATAAAAACATGAGCTTGGGAATTTACCTATTAAGTTAGGTCTACCCTTTGGGAATTTACCTATTAAGTTAGGTCTACCCAAATGCTTGAAAAACTTGTAACATGTTTTGGAAACATGATGAACTTAGATAATATAAGTATGGCCAACTCGAGGTTAGGTTGAGTTTGCAACGTAAAACTACCCGGAACCGACCGGCCTAACTAGTAGTTGCAAACAATAGGACCCAATGTGAGAAGTTGGTCATGTCGCGCTTAAGACCCGAGGTTAGACTAGGTTATGGTGTAAATCTACCCGGACCCGCCTGGCTTAACTAGTAACCACAACAAGGTCTAATGTGAGAGGTTGAGGGTGCATTAATTAAATTAATGCCACATAATAGGGTTAAGTTAATTTGATTAATGAGGCTTAACCAAATATGATATGGACAAATGGGTTAAGTAATTTGGTTAGGCTAATGATACTTAACAAAACATGATAAGCTTGGGTAGGTTAAGTAACTTGATTTGCCTAATGACACTTGACCATTTAATACGACTAGTGGACGGGATTAAGTTAACCAACACTTAATCAATCCAACACGATAACGTGATAAGGTTAAGTAAATTTTCTTAATGACACTTAACCGTATAATACAGTTAATGGATGGGGTTAAGATTAGGCTTAACTAATCTAAACATGGTAATCGGATGGGGTTAAGTTAGCCTGGACTTAATTGATCCCACTTGGTAATTTAATGGGGTTAAGTTAAACACTTAACTAATTTAACACGATGATTTGATGAGGTTAAACGACCTATACTTAACCAATCTAACTCGTTAATTTGATGAGGTTAAGTTAATATATACTTAACCAATCTAACGTGAAAACATGATAAGGCTAAGTCACGAATCACTTGAATACGCTTGACCGATTTGACTCGGTAATTTGACAAGGTCGAGTTAATTTATATAATTAACCAATCTAAAATGATAATTAGACGTGGTTAAGTTATGGATTGCTTAATATACTTAGCCAACTTGACACATGGTTTGTAGGGTTAAGTCTTGGACTTGGATACTTAGCCAATTTTGATATGGTTTGTAGACGGGCTAAGTTATGAACTTAAGTGACACTTAACCCATTAGATAAACCCTAATTCGGAGGATTAGGTAAATAACCATAGTTAACAAGCGTAATGGAAATAAGGCTAAGTGGTAAACCTTAGTTAAGGGAAACTAAGTAATAATTCTTAGTCAAGGAAATCTGGACCATTTCTCAGATGGATCAGTAACCCGATACGTTAGGTCAACGTTTAAGTATGCGTGTAGGAGCAGGCTATCTGATTTGGATAAAGGCTCCAACGAACTGGGTAACGAAGCAGCGACTTCGGGGAACGTGAGGATATTCTTGGGATCCCTCTGTGAGCTGTCAGGTCATTATACTAGGCTCACGAGAGGTTGAGGTCTGCGGTAGAAGAACCAAGAATATGCCTTGGTTGCTATGCGAGCGACCTAAAGACTGGGGTGGATAGCAGTGAGTCGGTGAATACATAAGGTGCCCGAGATAGCAAGTTCGTCGATCATCTACCATCTTGAGTCAAGCGTGTACGTACGAAAAGGCAGGGAACACCCAACAGACCATAATTTGCTATCTAATTATGGGTGAGGTAGGCCGTAGGATGTGGGCTGGCGGGAGTGTAGTTCTCATGCAAGATTTTCTCTTGTGTTGCCTTTCACTAGTTGAGGGAGGGGTCTCGTGGGACCATAGCCACGTGTAGAAAAGCAGACCTTAGTATCTGCATCGGCAGATAAATCTAAAGCTCCCGACCGAGTCCTGTATTTCTTGTTTTGCCCTGTGACAGGACTCAGATGGCACGATGTGATACATGTGCATACAGTTATAGAAAACGATTCACGATGAATGCGTGGGAAAAAGGGCGCGGTTGAGGGTTAGCGTAATCCCTAGTGGCCTAGGTGGTTTAACCCAAAACCGAAATACGAAAGCGTGCAATAGGTAAGCGTAATCCCTAGTGGTGCTAGGTGGCGTAAGTCCTAGTAGTTCAAACGATGATTCATATGGAGGAGCCTAGCTAGAACAAGGGTGACAGTCCAAAACGACTTCAAGGATAATACGACATGAGGAAGCCCGTACGAGGTACGGCAAAGGTCTGAACTTATATACATGGAAAGAAACATATGATTTGAGTAACCTAGATATGCGATATTAGGTTGACATGGACCATTACACGACTTTGAGCACGGGACATTCATGGTTAACAAATGACGCGGGTAGAGATACTAGTACGAGAGGTGCAGAGCAAATATACATGTTAGAACTAGGAAGAATATACAAAATAGATACCGTGGGATGTTAGACGGGGTAGATACCTTGGGATAATGTACTCGATAGAAATCTGACGATGTGATACCTTGACTTATCATAACACCGTAGTTATCATGATACCTTAGTTTACCTTGCCGCAGTAGTTCAACCGGCTACCCTGGTTTATCTATCTTGTAGTTATCCTTATGTTTACTTTCATTTTATGCATGTCATGTTACCTTTACCTGTTTTTATACTGGAAGTAGATAGGACTTACTCAGTCTTTTTGACTGACCCGTTTTGTTTCGCCTCTTTTCTTCCGTTTCCCCCCCCCCCCCAGGTCTCAGGGAGGAAACAATGCTGTTTAGTTCGGACTTCTTCTGCTTGAAGGTCATCATGGATGGCTTGGACTTCTCTTGGCTATGGCTACTTTACGGTTTTACTTGGGGAATAATTTATTAAAAAGTCTTTATGCTTCTTTACTATTGCAAGACAGGTTTTGATGTACTCTGATGTAAAAGGCTTTAGACCTTATTTATTCATGTTATGAAAGTTTGATTTTACTTCCGCTATTTATATATGTTCTGTCTTGTGATATTTCTGTGCATGTTTACCAATAATGCCCCTCTAAAGCTAGTGCATTCCTTTGCGAGTGACCCTAGCGGAGGCGGGGTGTTACAGGGTTCGTTCATGTTCTGTGGAAGGTGGCGATCGAAGTATTTAGGGAAGGGTTACGTTCACTGCAAAGAAACAACTGTTATAGTTGGTAAGGAACAAAAGTTTATATAGAGGGAGACACATTAATATGGCCAAATCGGGATTTAAGAATAATTAAGTTATAATTTAATAGTTAATTAAATAATTAATTAATTCATTAATGTCCGTTACTTTATTCAGACTTGTAATGATCATAACGAATTCATACCTTAACAGAATGCAACGAAACTGGTTACGTTGGAATTAATACAACGAGATCTACATTATGGAACTAACATGGCAGAGAACAGAGTCGTTGGAATTTAGTGATAAAATCAAATGCCCGGTTGATTTTAAAATGAAATGAAAGCAGAATCGTCAACTGCAAACCAAGGTGAGTAAACTCACTAACTCTGCCTCGTTTATATTTCTATATAAATGAGTTTTAAAATTATTTTATACTGTGTGATGGTTGATTGGTTGAAATGGTTGATAAAATTGGTTGAAATAGTTGACATAGATATATTGTTGATCAATTATCAGTTATGTTTACTATGATATCTCATATTGATGTGATTAACATTTGTGGATGCAGGAAAACACGTTGGAGGGGCCCAACTGGGTTCCTCAATGTTTATATTATTGTTTTTATATATTTGCGTTATATGAATTCTATGATTGATTTTGTTGTCACTGGCCCTATAAATTTTAGTATTTAAATACTATAAAATATTTTCGAATATGGTAAAAGGAGTTTGGGATTTAAAAAGAAAATTTATTTCCAAAAATAGAAATTTACTTTCAAATAAAATTGAAAATAGAAATACGTTAAATGAATAAAACATGAAGTTGTTTATAAATGAGTTTGTAACTTAAGTGAATTATTTATCACTGGATAAACTGAAATATAAATTCAAATTTGAATTTATATGAAAAAGTGGAAAAGGGTTTTGAAACAAATATTTGGGAATGAGATTAAACTTAGCAATTATTAAGGAAATTTAAACGAGATTTTATATGATTGAAATAAAAAGGAAATAAGACTTATATAAATATTTCCGAATAGGAGTTATAAAAATTGAGTTTAAGAGATTTTTATAAGTATGAATCAAATAGTATATAAAGGAATATATTTACGATTAAAGTGAATAATGGTTTAAAGGAAATATTTTGCAAATGAAATATCTATAAAGAAAATTTAGATGATTTGAAATATGAACCCAAACTGGAAATTGAGTAAAAAGGGAAATGGAGAATCGTTAAAAGAAAACGATGAGTTTAGTTCAAGATTCAGAATATAAAATAAATTGTGATAACGTTCATAGATTGGAATGGTTATAAAGGAATTGAAAGAATAAATTCAATGGTGAATTTGAAATTTGAATTTACCTGAAATGGTAAATAAATTCTTAAGTTCAGAATATGAATCGAATATAGAGTATTCAAATCAGAGTTATTTATTGGAATTCGATTATATCGAGTTTAGGGAAGTAGTTATTTTACTTTCCGTTTGAAACAAATTTAATAACTTATTTATTTATTTATTTAAATAAATACAAATTGCATTTTGATCAACCAAATATATTTAAATAGCGATTTTAAATGTTGTTGTTATAATAAATGTTTTGGTAAATCTCAATAGCAAATTTTAACGTTGCCTTTATAATAACTGTTCTGTAGCGATCTTAACGCTATTATTATAAGTGTTCTATAATTCTACACAGCATTTGTAACGCTGTTGTTAAAAGCAAAGTTTTATAATTCAAATATTTGGAAAACAATGATTATAACGCTACCATTATAATTAATATTTTTTGTAAAGGAAGTATGTTCTTAGATCGAATCCAAGAGTAGTGTAAGCAATGGTTTGTTCAAAGTGGTGAGCTTTGACTATTTCAAAGTTGAGAATGTGATTCAATTAAGGTCTGAGAGGTAATTATACCCCAACTTGATTGACTGCATGATCGATGGAGGAATGAGTAAGGTTCGATGGTGAAACTTGGTTAAGCAATATGGTTAGATATTAAATGATTAGTGGGTTGAGTTATAATAACGATGCTTTATAACATCGCGTTAATTTAAAATGTTTTCCCAAATAAAATAAGAGTTATTTTCTATGCGTAGAAAATGAAATGAATTGGTCAACGAGGAATTAAGAAAGGGAATTCGGAAATATTTTTCGATATTAATAATGTATATCTTCTAAATATAGAAAATAAGGATTTGTGAATAATTAGAAATATTTTCTAACTAAAATAAGTGATATTTTCTCGAATAAAGGAATTATAATATTGAAAATGTTTTTTTTAAAGAATCGAAAGAGGGGAAATCGAGCTTCAAAAGAATACGAAAGATGGTAAATGAGAATTGTAAGTGATAATATAATAAGGAATTGATTTAAAGGGGCCAAATGTTGATTTCTGATTGATCGATCGAATTCCTACCTGGAAATAAGATCGTTGGTTGCACACTTATTTTTCTTTGATAGTTAAATCACCGACTATCGAAGTTTTTGACCATTTTTCCATCGTTAATATGGAGAGACTGGGATCAGGTCCAGTATCTGAAAACCACTCTGTATGGATGTTAGCGTTGCGATCGAATATGGTGAAGAAAATTAAAGACGGAATTATGCAAGGACTATCATGTTTACGGGATAGTATCTTCGGTTTATCCAGTCCCAGGACAACGTGAATGGACGAATGTCTGACAGAGCATATCTAACGGATCGCGTAAGTTGATCTCTTCAAACGTACTTACGTTTGGTGGCGGAGGAATTCCTTTCTCTTAGCTTTATACCCGTGGTATTTTTGGGGAAATCAATTTGTGATTTGGCGGGTATGACGATGTGGCATTCAAAGTGAATGGTGGCCAAATGTTCTGGAAGATAATTCAAACCTCAAGCCTCACAACCGGAAATTGACAAAAATCGGGCTGACAGCATGGCTATGTGGGTCGTACCCATTAGGATGTATAATCACCTATCTAGAGAAATTCCATTTGATTCTTTAATCTATCGATGTTGTCCCTTTCAGGAAACGGTGCCGATCCCAACCGTTGGTGATATACATTCGATACACTCAAGCGAAATGAGTGGTCAGTTATGTGTGGGCCGGGTTGCAAGACGTTCTTGTTGAACCCAGTGTATTCGCCTCTAGAGATACACTATCGGAAGGTGGTCCCATACCTTGTCATGTTGGAAATCCAATCTCCAATAAGAGCCCTACGATTTTTGATTTTATATTATATATGGAGTGTGAGATGCAAGCGTTCCGCTAGATTCTATTTATTTGATGTAGATATTATTATAATATCGTTGGATTTGATATAAAAAATATTTTGGTTATCGTAAGGTAAAAACCATCCGTGCTTATGTGTGGATCGGTCTTACGATTATCATTTCTTTCGAAAGGATTTTGAAAGTTAAACAAATGGTTGGAGTTTACTCATACCAGTCCCATGATTGACCCAGAGTTTATTTTGTTTCGTTTTCCCTAAACTTTTGGGTGCCCAAATTTGTACGGGCAGTCAAGTAGTCGGGATGTTACAGATTCATTTGGAGGTGTTCGAAGCAGGAGGCTTCATCAGTTGGCTATAGGCTACCATATTTTCCACTGTGTACTATGTCGTAACTAGAATCAGGAGTTTATAACTCTTACAGGGATAACTGTTGTGCTCTGATGATGGTATGTATATACAATCACTAATTTGTATTTCAAAAGTTATGTTATATAATATATTTTATTCGTCCCGCTGTGAGTTTGTGATCTTCGTTTTTCTTCTATTCTAATATTTCTTTCTTTCTATTTCTCATCCTCTAAATTCTTTATAATAATGATTCGTGTTTCTGTGCAATTTGGATTGGACGTGCGGTGTTATTAGTTGACTCAAAGAGTACAGAAATTCGGTCCATTACACAGAGTATCAGTAAATATCTATACATTCATTTCTGCCTTTTAAATCGCATCCCATAATGAGACATGCTTGCATAATATTCAGATAAAAGTTTCAAATATGCCTAAAATTTAGAAGGAAAACAAAATATCAAAGATGTACCATGTATCGGTTCAAGAATCCAGGACAAATGATTTTCCCTTATGATCAAAAAATTATTCTTGTTCCACAGTTGGAATGTGGATGCTTTCAATATAATAAAAAAACAATAACACTGGTTCATCAATAATCACCCAACTGCTAAATTCACAAGGCAATTAACATTAGTACATCAAGTGAGATTACTCACCTTATTTTCTTTAGAAAAATGAAAAAAACACAATTGTCTTCGGTTGTTACGAAAATATGGAACAGATTAAAATTTGTAATTATAGATAAGAATAAAGCGCTCCAATTAAAAAAAAAATAGCATATGTTTGGAACACACTAAGCTTATAATAAATCCACCTAGAAGAATTAACACTTACACATATATAGGAATAGCTTTAATGTATTATAAATTCTTCAGGAAAACAATATTGAATTACATTCAATTTTCGTGATTTACATGCCCTAGAAAATTGTAGTTAATTCTATTTAAACCAAAAATTTGGTGAGTTCACCAAGCAAATTCAAAAAAATGTGTAAAAACCCGGAATTTTGGGCCGAATTAAAAATTTTTATTTTAATTATTTTAATGGGTTTTTAATATTTAAAATAATTTATTTTATATAATAACAACTACAAATTTATTTTAATCGAAGTGAAAACGAATAAATTTTATTTAAATTATAAAAGGAGTTAGAAATAACGTGGTAGTTTGAAAATTTGAATTTTAACTTTGACTGACTGTACAGGATGCGAAATAAATCGGATTTTATCGAAACCAAAAATATTAGAATCTATTTAAAAATTTCTTTCCAGGAATCCAGAAAATTGAAATTTCATAGTGGGAACCAAAAGTTATGTTCAAATCAAGATATCAGAAAAATATGGGAAAGCTTTTATATATAATATATATGGCCCAAATGGGCCAAACAGCTACTTTTTGCATATGAATGAATTTGGACTCGGAACCACTCCCATTAATTTTAAAATGACATTTCTGAATCCGAAAAGTATAAAAATCAAAATATTCCGAGATTCAGAAATTATTCATTTAAATATGTATTTTTAATATTAAATATATACGCCTTAAAAATGGGAATTTTGCAAACGACCTCCGAATTCGACAAAACCACTTTCTACGGATCCGGAATATTAATGCAGAATTTTTAAGTGAAAAACAGTCAATTTTCAATCGTTAAAATTTCACTATTTATTCATGCGGACTCGGAATTCAACGAAACCAGTTTCTTTTGTTTCGTAATGTCAAATAATATTTGTGTTCCAATTTTCATCGAAATCGGAATCCGTATGTGTTCGCAAGAATTTTAAAACCGTTAGAAGGATTGAAAATTGAATAACTTTAATTGCAAAAGGGCTATAATTATAAAGTTAAACAAGGATTAAAACATAATTACACAGCCCATATATAATATCTCCAACAGCTCCTAACCTAAGAGAAAACACTAGCCACCTTCTTCTTCACTTTCATGGCCTCCACTCTAAATTCTTTTTTGCAAATAAGACCCTGATTCTTCAAAAATTTATATCTCTCAAACGAGAAAAAATCAGACCAAACCCTTTTTGGGTTTTTGCATCTCTATTGTCTCTACCAACCATGAAAAATCCATGGCCTAATGTCGCACGGATTCGCCGGGGTCTGAGTTCAACGGCAGAAAACTGCTGTTGGAAATTTGGGATTTCTGGCCAATCCGTGAAGAATTAGGCGAAGGCCCAGTTGGGGAAGTTGTAGAGGGGAGATAGATGCACAACTTTGTCGAAGGAAGTTTGGTCTGAAAGTGTACGGTTTGACGAGGAAATGATGAAAACAGCAATTTCGAAACTGAAAACAAAAACGATTTTTTTCCCGTCGATCTGTGCATTTTCAGGCGAAGTGACCTGAACGAAAGTTGCTCGGGAGGTCGAGACCTAGCTACTGACAAAAATTGGTGGCATTTGGAGCACCGAGGCGGTCTCATCACTAAGATGAACGGAAACTGCACTTTTCCGTTCATCTACAGATCGTGGGCCCCGCGAGGAGAATTGGAGGGGGGACCACAAAGCGTGGAAAGAGAGGGAGAAGCCGGAGAGAATGACGCTGGTTTCGTGCAATTCCGACTTACGGTTTGGCCATGTGAAGCATTTTAAGTTGAGGGTGTCGTTTGGAGAAGAAGGTGAATAATAATTTTATTATATAAATAATATTCCATGTTCGTATATTAATATCTTTCTGCCACGAACTCAGAATCATGCAAAAATGGATCCGCCGCGATCATGGTGACGAGACCTTCGAGTGCACACCAATTTCGTCCAATTTGGAGGAAGTTGAAATTTTGGGTAATTTTTACAAATTCAAATATTATTTAAATCGATTTGTTAACTTCGCAAGTGCATAACTCTTTGTAACATTATCGAAATTGCATGGAACAAAATGCGTTGAGTTCTTTTTGTCGAGAGCTTCGAGCGAGCAGTAATTTTGTCCAATTCTGAGCAAGTTGAAAATTTGGGTAATTTCCATATTTTAAATTAATTATTAAACTGTTACAAAATTCAAAAATTCATATCTTTTTGATACAAACTCAAAATTGCGCAAAACAGGATTTGCCATGATCGTTGAGTCATAAGCTCCACGTAGACACCAAATTTGTTAATTTTGGAGCATGTTGGATTTTGGGCCAAAATTGGGCCCCAACCGTCAATTAAAGCCCGAAAAAGGTGAGAACTTTTATCTAACTCAAGCTTTTGAACAGTTAATTATTTTTATTATTAAATATTAATTAATTATCTGTGTTGGAATTATTGTTCGTTGGATAAATGTTGATTTGGATGACTGTTGTGAATTGTTTGAAATTTGAAATATGTAACATGTTGTTATGGCATCTATGATATTTAAAACATGTTTACACTGCCATTTACAAGTTGCCTGACGTGTTTATGTTGATTGGATGATAAATTTTCACATATTGTCCAAAGGCACAATTAATAATATATTATTTGAATTTGTGTTGGCCGAAACCCCACACGGGTCTTGGGTTGATATTCTGACTACACATCGCTCTTGTGATTAGTTTTAAAATGCACTTTTGCTATTATTGAATGTTTTATCATTATTATAGAATTAATGCGATGTTTGAAATCTATATAATTAAAATTATATGGTAATAGATTGGGTCTCATTCCAATTTTGAATTAAAGGAATATTTTAATTTAATATTCAGTTAATGGAATTAATTGACGTATGAATTAGAAAGATTATATCTTTATTGTTTAAAAGTTATTATAAAAAGGATTCACTTAAAAAGATTACATATTTACGGTCAGTATGTCAAGATAAGAAGGTTTGATTTCAAAATTTTAAAAAGATTATTATTATAATATAATAATAATATAGAAAGTTCAATTTTTCATTAAAAAATTGAAATGTCAGTTAGGATATTCGGAAATAAAGGGTTTTATAAAATTAGTAACAATTTAATGTAAAGATCATATCTTTATTTTAAAAGAATATTTTAAAATAAAATCTTCAGTGAATTAATTATAATTGTACTTGGACACGAGGTTAGGTTACATTTGTGGTATAAGTCTGCCCGGACCCGCCTGGCATATCCAGCAACCACAAACGTTGAACCTAATATGAGAGGTCCAAGTGCGCAAATACGAATTGAGCCATGACACGAGGTTAAGCCCAACTTGTGGGATAAGTCTGCCCGGAACCAACCGGCATATCCAGCATTCGCAGGTTGTAGGCTTAATGTGAGAGGTCTAGCCCATAATAAAATATAAATGGATAAGATAATGAATTGAGCTTTTTAGTCCTGTAACGCTATTTTAACTCGAACGTATTTATCGATTTACGTTATCCATTTAATTATGAATACTAAAAGAGAAATTTCAAAATTAATATTTTGGAAAATAATATTATTCAAAAAGGATAATATATAGAATATTCAACTCATTTTTAAAATTTAAATATAAGTTGGAATCATTTTCAAAACAAATTTATAAACGTTTTAAAATACGTTTAGAAAGGAAATTGACGATAATATATATTAATATATATAATGGTTTGAACAGAACGTTTCGCACAGTGACCGTTTGCGAATTTCGACACTTTTGATTAGACATAGCAGAAGATCCGACCGTCGGATTCTTCTGGAACCGGAACCTATGGGTTCGTATTGAAAAGAGCTTTTAAACTAGTATTTAAGATTTGAAATCCAATGGTTAGATTTTCCGAAATGTTTAAATCAAATTGGAATAAAAAAATAGCGACTGTGTAGTTGAATGACCTGGAACGTCGTTTAAATTAAAATGGCCTATTTTTAATTAAAAATAGGGAGAAATTACTAAAATCATAATAAATGTTTTACAAGGGTTTTTGATGAAAATTCCAAGTTTATAAAGATAAAAGATATTTTTTTCAAATAAGTGATTTATTTATTTTATTAATAATAAAAAGGGATTTAAATGGATTTAATTTTAATTAGGAATTTCCAATGAATAGAGTGAATTGGACTTGAATGGAAATTATCGACGGATTGTTTCAATATTGATTTTCTGTGATTATGTGGATATTATGTTGGAAATTTGGAAGATATTTAATACCGTTATTTCTGATATGATATCCATTAGTTTTAGAATTTGATATTGAATATAAGTCGTTATAGTGCCTATTCAAAGCCTTATATTTAATATCAAATAGGAATTTGGGTTTGTCGTGAATAGTGTCTTAATTAACGCTATTCTTGAACCTTTTTAAAGAATAAACATTTAAATGTGATTTCTCTAATTTAATATGATAAATTAGAAATTAGTGAAATACGAATCTGGGTTTATCGCGAATTATGTTTTAACTGACATTTATTTTTAACCTGGATTAAAGATAAGATTAATTCCGAAAAGCTGATAATCATTTAATAATGATTTTAGAAAATTAAAACTAAATAAAGTTTTAAAAAAATTTAATTAGATTGAAAGGGAATTAAATAGTTAAAATTATGGAATTAAGGAAGTGATCGGAAATGGAGAACTACCAGTTTATCTCCATGCGATAGTTAAATCTTTAATTAGATTTAAACGGAAAATGGTAATTAAGTTTACCGGAACAAATCGGGATGAGTAGGTTGGGATTGGGATTAATTAATAAATAATTACTTCGGTAAGACGTGAATCCCGGCTAGTTTGGATAAAACATAATTTGGTTAATATGGAGAAAGGATAAAGTAAAATCTTTTGAAACAAATATCAAAAGGAAAAATTAAAGAACAAAGTTGAAGGATTTATCTTTGATAAAATTAATGGGAATCTTTCCCTAAGAATGTGAATATTTTACTCTGAATTGTAATGAGGCGTATGTTATGTTTTTATAGCACTTGATTATAAAATACGCGAATTGTTCAGAAAAACCGGGTTTAACCCATTCTGAATAATAAATAAGACGATCAAGAGTCGAAGATGAAGACGGTGGTTGAAGACTGGAGTTCTTCACATCGTTTGGATGGTTATTGCTATCTTGATTGGACCATACACCAAAAACGATGGAAAAATGGTGATCATCCAAACGTACTTAGAGATCGATGGGAATGCGAGGAATAAGATGCCTCCGGTTTCGTTCAGACCTAGAACGAACTTGTAAATGGATTGAGTGTCTGACATTGTATTCCTTTTTGCTGTATTCGTTGATCTCTGCTAAATATATATCTGTTTGGTATTTAACACCCTTCTCTGAGATGTACAAGCTTAGAGGTTATATATTGGTAGGAATCAATGGTATTGTATGGATTGACAATGTGGCATGCCAAGATGCAAATGATCAAGGCTTTTGTTGAAAAGCAGGGCCTTATGGGATGATCAAAGCATAGCCTGTATAGGTGTAGCTTTGTGTACAATGTTACTTCGCGAGCCTCACACCCCGGTATGAGTCAAAAACGAGATTAGGACTGTAGGGAGTGCAAACGTTTCTTTCTAGCTAGAGTTGTGTCAATGGCCTACCAGCCCTGACATTTTTACTTATGTGGATGATGGATTATGAGGTACCTCGGATTTATAGGTTGTTAGTGGCCATATGGAGGTTCAAAGGAACCGAGAAACATGTGTTCAGGCATAACCAATCCAGCCATTGCACTACGGGCGGACCGACCCTGAAGATCCAAGGGTTCACTACGGGGAATCCTGAGGCATTTGCTAGAGTATCTCGAATTGGAGAGGACGATCCCTAGCCTCAGTCTCATGATGGAAAGCCAATTTCCAATAAGACATTACGGTTTTGATTGTAAACCCTACATATGGCGACATAGTATATGGTACATATGCCGTCTATGATTAATACATTTACTTTCGAAATTGATTTCTGCACTATGCACTTATAGTAATATTAAAAGATAAATTTCGCATACCAAGCATATTTGGCTATTATAAGGTAAAACTCAATCCTCCGGCTTGTTTTGCATTGTATGATGGGACCTGAGTCTTATAATAGCTTCATTTTCCTTTATTTTGCATTGCAATGTTTATTTTTGTGCACTGGTATTCTTGGGGGTAAACCCGTTCCGTGTTATACGGCGTGGTTCCTTGATTTACCTAACTTTAAAATCAACTTAACAACTGCTTTGAGTTCTCATACCAGTCCTATGACTGACCTGGAGTTTATTGTTTTAACCTAAACTCTGGGTGCCCATATTTTCCACACAGGCAGCTAGTAGTTTTGGTTTTGCAGATATTATATTCACAGGATCCTGGTTTACAGCTGAAGCGATATTCAGAAAGCTCTATATCCGTGTATTCCTTTCGGTTGTATTTTGTATTATTTTTCCACTGCTATTTAACTGTAATTCAAACTCTGATATTGTATTTCCAATGTATATTATTCATTCATACTCTGGAATATTCTTGTACTCTAATGTAATTGTTGTAATAGCAATAAAATGTTCTTCTGTTTGTGTCCTGATGTGTGTTGTTCTCAAAGCAATCTGGGCTTTCTGTTACTGGGAAGTTTTGGTCGTTTCAAAATGGGAGAAAAACAATATTTTGCTAAATTCACCCATATATAATTAAAAGAAATCCAATTTTACCTTTCTTAATAGGGACCCTTCGAGATATGCTGAAAATAATAAAAAAAGAGATAGTTTTATCATTGATTTTTGGGTAAACTCATCAATTTCTAGGATTTAAATAGAATTTGACCAAATTGTATGAAGGTCTACTAAACACAAAATCATTTAATATACATGTATTAAGTGTTAAAATCAAAATTTAAAATAAATTGTGAAGCAATTGGAGCTGCACTTAAAATACATTTCTAATCCATCAACATTACGAAATTAACCCACAGACAACCACTTAGCCAAAAAAAAACTATTTTGTTTAAAACAATAACAAATCAATTTGAAATCACAACAATTGACTTTAACTAAAAATAAATGACATGTATTAATCCTTAAATAGGACTCATAAATGACATATAACAACACTACGATTGTAAATAGTGCAGAAAGATACTAATTTTCAGTCTTGAAAGGCTAATCATATCACATAATTTAACCGAATATCAACAGCAGATCGCTGCATACCCAAAGTAAACAGATAGTGAAAAGATACATCAAATATAGAGTTACAATAGGATCGAGCTAACCTAAGCTCGCATACACGACAAATCATAGCAAACAAACCGTAGATTTAAATATCAATCAACTTATGGAGAATAATATAGATCTAGTGGCTCAATCATATCTTACTACTCAAATAAATAGCAAAACAAAACAATCACGCATCAGAGGATCAAGTGGACCAATCAAAATTATATTCAAAAATACAAATCTAAAGAGAATGGTTAAAAATAAAAATCAGCACATAATTTAGCTCATTCCCAGATCCACAACGACCAAATCCAAATTAAAACACCATTTTCACCTTATTTTCTTTGGTAACAAGAGATCTGAATATGAATTAAGGCTTGGCTTGTCTCAATTAAACATCAAAATTTGATTGCCAAACAAGACGGATAATATACAGATAAATTTGTAAAATTAGCTGAAATAAATATTCAAATAGATGAAAGATTGTATAAGATACATGCCCAAAACATAAAAATTAGGAATTTACAGCTATTATTCTTTAAATTAATACGGATTCGCTAACCAGAATCAAAATCCATATTAGATCCAAAACGACCTACCTTCGACAAATCGTGCTTTCTTCGACTCGAAGCGAAACGACCTTCTTTTGTGTGAGGGGAAATGATTTTGGAGGGAGGGGAAATGGTTTTGGAGGGAGACAGTGAAAATTTTGTCAAGGAACGTTACATCGTGATGTTGGGATGACCGCTGAATAATTTCTATGAAAGGAGCATTATACTCAAAACAAAATCACCTAGTGGAGGTTAAATAATAAAACTTCAAAATAATGTGTTATAAAATAGCGTTATTAATACTATATTTTGTTGTATTGAGTAAAAATTATGAATCCATGGTTTTTAGGTTCTGAATCCAATCCAATTAGAGGAAATCCATGGAATGCTAGATCTGGACCAAATCCAGGAGTTGGAAAGAAAATGATGTGATTGGATTTAAGTTATATCATTTTTGATAATGATATAGTATCATTTAACATTCCCCATTATTATACGATGTGAATTTTCTAGAATAATTAAAAAGCATTGAAATGTTATATATGATATGTTGAAATGTTTAAACATATGTTAAAAAGATTAAAGTAACGAATATGACATGTTGGAATATTAATATGCTAAGATATTAATACGTTGGAAAATTCATATGTTGAAATATAAACTTGTCAAAATATGTGTAGCAATCACTGTTGTTTCAATTCCATGTTAACTTGTGACATTTATGTACCTGGACCATTAATGGTAGAAATTGAGAAAATTACAAGTTAGTTTGTTTGATTTGAACAATTATATGATTAAAAAAATTACATTTTAGAATAGAATCCATTGTATGTTAGAAAGAACATGCGACATAAAATGGGTTTAGTATGATGACATGTAAAATATAGACTTGAAAGAATGGACACGTCTAAATTATATAGGAAATTTACAGTAAATAGGAAATTGTAACCGCACTTAGACACGACGTTAGATTACACTTGTGGTAGAAGTCTGCTTGGAACCGCCCGACATATCCAGCATCCACAAGTGGTAAACTTAATGTGAGGGGTCTAAGTTCATAAATAAAATATGTAACGGTGCTAAGACACGAGGTTAAGTCAACTTATGTAAGAAGTCTTCCTGGAACTGCCCGACAAATCCAGCATCCACAAGTGGTTGGTTTAATGTGAGAGGTCTAATTACATAAGCATATATATATATATAAAAATATATGAATATAAGAGGATAGAAATAAATGGCATTAATGGTAATTAATGGAAATGAATGGAATCGAATGAAAGTGACAACAGTTAAAGAAATAGAATTAACGGAGAATGATAATAAACTATTATAAATAAATTACATTAGTGAGAATGTTCTATAATTAGTAGACCTGTCCTAGGGACAAGTGAATATTATAACTTAGGTTATAATAAATTAGTAAGGAAAAGAGATAACTGGTGAAATGAGATAAGTGGCACTTAATTGTAAATTAAGTAATCAGTAAATGGGGAAACCATGAAGCCAGTTGTTTGTAATAAGTAGAGAAAAGGGGGAAAGTTTATTAAATGTAAGAAGTTGTACTTAATCGTAAATTAAGTAATTTGTAAGCTTAGAAATTGGTAATCTGCTGATAAGAATAGCATATTAAGGATTGTCCTAGGGACAAGAGGAAATTATAACATAGGTTATAATAAATGGAAAGGAGACTTATTAGTGAACCTTAGTTAAGAGAACTAAGTTAATAAGTAAACAATGATAAGTTGTAGTGACAATGTAGTATGGAAATATGATTAAATAGGAAAGAGTGAAGCAGATTTATGAAATGAAATAAGTTATATTTAATCATAAATAATGACTGACATGTTAAACAGAAAACATGTGAATTGAAATATACTTAATTATATATTAAGTAGAACATGTTATTGTGACTATGAAATCAAACAAGAATATAAAGGGATTGTGGCTTACAGACCTTAGATCACAATCTAGGAAATAACATGTTATGGGCTTATTAATAAACTTAAATAGGTTAATTTATATGACTGAAATTAATATGCAAGAGGAACTTGCTAACTTGAATAAGAAGTCAATCTGAATTAGATTAACCAAGTTAAATGGAAACCTGATGAGATAAAGCAAGCGCATAAAGGAAAGTTTAGACATAGGATCTAATAACATATTAAAATGATGCGCTTGGACCAGTCCGCATGTTTGAGGTTAAATAACCCAAAGGGGTAAATCATCGTGGTGTCATGATGCCCGAGGGGAGCACACGTTCATCTGATTATTCTGTCGGCTCTGGAGGACTGGGAAGGGATGCATGCGGCTTCCTTAGATACGTAAGGTGCTCCTGGTAGTCCTCTATGCAGTGGCAGATGTTTAGGTTGTGCTCGTAGAGGTTGGGTCTGCACGTTACTACCAAGTGG
The DNA here is from genome assembly GCA_030737875.1 of Allium sativum. Taxonomy (NCBI): domain Eukaryota; kingdom Viridiplantae; phylum Streptophyta; class Magnoliopsida; order Asparagales; family Amaryllidaceae; genus Allium; species Allium sativum. Next base: position 278,948,061 of record CM060925.1, read on the forward strand.
GTGGGCCTTGACTGCAAAAGTAGCTTTGTAGTCAAAATTTTGTGACGAGGTAACACTAGTGTGATTCGGCGGTCGCCTCAATGGAGAGGCAGAGGTCAGGACCAACAAGGATAGTAGATCGCTGGGTACCCATCATCGGTAGCCAGTGGGATGCAAAAAGGCTAGAGCTAAACCCAATAGACCATTCACCTTTCACTATCCAGGTACGATGGTTGTGGGGAGATGCCAACTAGATGTTTAGATTGTTTGTTAGGGGTAAGTCACTTAGCTCTTTTAGTCATTGAGGGAGGGGCTGAGGAAGCCACCATGAAAAATTGACCCGTGGGATATCAATATTTTGAGGCCCTCAAAGGCGGGCCTGTACAAATATGGAAAGGCTTCCGACCGATTTTCGTGTTTCTTGTATAGCCCTGCCATGGAACTCGGTGCACATTAGAGGTTATGTGCGGCAAAGGCATCAAATACGATTGCGATACGTACGTGGGAAAGACTAGATACTTGCATGTCTGCTTTGGGTGGTGTATCGTAGACTTGAGGGCACTACGCTCGTATGGCATCTGATCCAATCAAAGTTGGCAGTCTGTACGTTTACGTAGCATAGTGATGAGAGATATATGATGAATGTAATATTCTTATATATAGATCCGTACGTCACTCGGCATGGGATGAGGGACCGCGTATATTACGGTGGTGTTACGGCGGAGACTGTGCGAGTGGGGGTACAATGGGGTGTACCTTATTAATATTGAGGGTAGCTACATATATACTATATTAGTTTAATCCACTGGGGAATAAATGGGTACAACATGTGTGTAAGCCTATAGTGTTGTTAACCCAAGTAACCTAATAAATAATAAAATGTGATTGAACGGTATATATAAGATTATTCAAAGCGTATAGTTTAAATCCAATCATAAGAACTTGTGTTCTAACCCCTCCTTATAACATACTCGCAGGTTAGATTTGTGGCAAAGATATGATAGCTTTGGATACTGGTTAGGCAGTACTATTACTACGGTAAGGCTATACTTTGATTATATTATACTTTATCCATTCCGCTGTGAGATATTTTCTGATCTCTGGTATATTTTATATCTCTGTCTTTTCTGCAGGATACCAGAGCAACCAACACGGGTTCTGATGGATTCGAATTTCGAAAAAAAATTAATCTGTCGGAATTCGGGTTGTTATATCTGGTATCAGAGCTTAGGTTTAGGATTCTTGTATAGATAGTGAGTTAACGTATTTGTATTTTTTAAAAATATAAATATTATATACCAAGATCCATATAGAAACCCACTAAATAGAAAGATTATAATATGGTAAGAATTGGGATGACTGTTTTGTACACTAAAGGAATAATATGGAAATTTGAGACCCTTAGGAAATTTGGGTGGAAAGTGTACAATATATTTTGAAATAGAGAAAGGAGGATCCCTTATGATTAATAGTTCATATTAGTGGGTTTGGTGGTAAAACCTTATAAATTGGAAAAGGTTAAAAAGAGAAGGATGGCTTATGAACATATATAGTTGACAGAATTAACTTTGTGGGAGTGCATGTCTAGGAAAGGCTAGAAAAATTGGAAACCTGCTTTGAGTCTAACCCCATTGTTAACTTTTAAGAACTTGAAATTGTAAAAGTTTTGGGAAAATGTTTATGGTGTTTTCAAGTTTTAGTCTTAAAAGTTATAGTTTTAAATATGTAAAGTACACATATTGAGTTTTAAAGTAAAATGGGGTATATTTTGTAAATACTGGTTTCTTGCGAAAACTTTGTCTAAAATAAAATTCTCAGTAAAGAAAGTCTTGAAATCTCTATTCTTTTGGCAATCATTTTTGATAAATTTTTAAAAGAGAAAATTTTGTTTGGTGGACAAAATAAGTTGTAGAAATAAAGAATAGAGTAGATGGTTGCACTTTGTAGTAAGAGAACAGAACCGACCTTATAGGTATGAAAAAATTATAAACCCGATAGAGAAATAGTTATCTTTATCTACTCCAGTTTTTGTGATTTGAGAAAAAAATGATTTAATTTTTTTATATAAAATGGTATGTTTTATGGTTTGGCAAAAGTAAGTTTTATGAGGAAAATAAAGTTTTCTTATCATTAAATTTTCGGAAGAAAATTTAAATGAAAAAGGCCAAACCACATTTTAAAAGTATGGAGTAGGTAAGGATTAATGCCTAGGGAAGACAGGAAAGGTTTTGAGTCTATAAAGTAAATAGAGAGAATTATCTTGGAATAATGATAAGCTCCCGTAGAGTGCGTAAGCATTGAAAATCATAAGGTGTTGTTTGAAATAATTGTGGGTACATAGCTAGGACTAGTGGTGACTACTAGATAATAAAGGGCAAGTAAGTGTTTAGATCCTGTTTCTAATTTTCATGTTAGGGGTACAACCCGTTATTACACTTCTGATTGGACCATTTCGTTATTTTGTTCATGTTGGGTAATTTGGATAACACCTAAGCCTGTCGTGGATCCCATGGTTTGGACTTTTCTACTTGATGGGACATAGTTCCTAGATTCTTGGCCCTTAGTAGTAGTTGTGTAGAGTGTCTGTTTTCCTGTTTTAGTTGAAAGACTAGAACGCTTATTTGAAAACTAAACTTAGATCAGATGATTAAATAAGCTAAGAGAAGAGTAAAGGCATGACTAAAAAGGAAACAACAAATTCAGTATAGCGACAAACTTGACAATTTATGAGAAAAGATGAATAAGAGTAAAAATTTCCAAGATAAGACGAAAAAGAAAAGCTACAACAGAGAAAATTTTCTTATGTGTTGTGCTTTGATAGGAAAATAGGGGAATCTTTATAAATAGTTTCATAAAATCCAAGTATAGTTAGAAAAGATCGAAAAAGAAAAATGGGAGATGTGAAGTTATCCATTTTCCACCTTTTTGTAACATAAGAAATCGAATTTAGAAAATTAGATTTTTCTGAAATTCGAAAAATAAAGTTGGCTGGTTGGATTTTAGATGCAACAATTGGATGAACTACGCTTTTATTCGGTAAGAGTGTGGGAAAATTTGGATGAAAAAGCATTTTTGATTTTCAAAATATTGCATTTATGTAGGACTTCTAGTATATTTAGTATGTGAGCATCATATTTGAAAAGGATTTTTGAAAAAATTGCATACACATAGGAGGTACCGCTTAGGCATACATGCATTATTATGTTTTATTTCAGTTTACACAAGTGCACAATGTTTGCAAAAAATTGGATGCACGCAGGATGGATGTATATTATGCAAGGGGTTAATTGATTTTATCCTTATCAAGTTTCGGGGACGAAATTTCCTACGGATGGGAGAATGTAACACCCTGCATTTTTAACTCAAGATAATAAAATAATAATAACTTAATTTAATATTTAGAATTAAGTAAAGCGAATGGTAACGTTGCGTTCGTCTTGGAATTCTAGTTCAGATGGACCCCAAGTTTGCGTAAAATGGATAACGTATGAAGAAGCTATGAGCATTAGAAGTTTGTATATATATAAGGCTCATATATATAAATATATAAACAATAAATTTATCGAGAAAGTCAAATGTACGTAGTGGGAAAGTGAGCGGAAAGTATACCGTTGGGGGTCGACCCACCAACAAGGGGGTCGACTGTGACACCCCACCTCCATTAAGGTCACTCACAAAGGGAATGCCTTAATTTTGGTGGAGCGTTTATTGTGTATAAAACAGAGAAGTAAACAAGGCAGATAAATATATTGGTACTTGGAAAACAAAAACACTTTTATTGCAACAGAGAAATAGTTTGTTTACATCACATCAAAAACCAACTACAAAACCAAATACACTTATTATCCATCTTGACAAATAAGTTCTGAGTACATAAAATAAGAGACATAACTCCAACATAACATAGCCATAAATAGGATAGGCTGAACTTTACTTCAGCGATCCAAGCAACTTCAAAAAAGAGAGATAAAGCTGTCCAACTCAAATCCACTAGTGCTAGTCCCACCCTGAGCACCTCGGGGGGGGGGGGGGGGAGGGGGAGGGGAGTGGGGAAGGAAGAAAAGAGGTGGAAGCAAAGAGGGTCAGACATAAAGTCTGGCGAGTGCAATAACTTTAACAATATAATCATTAAGTAACTAGGATAAGGCATAAGCTAGAAAATAAGGAAATAACTGTGAACCAATGGGCATGTCAGAGCAAACAAAGGAATAAGATGAACAATGATAACGTTAAAGGCGCACCTAATCATTATAAGATAATTACTACATTGCACCACACCAAACACCCTAAAAGTTGATCCCGCCTACTAAACTTAATAATGATAATGGTAGTTTCGTGTACCCCTAGCTGCCTTCATAGGTGTCGTCTACCCCTATCTCCACTAGGTGTACCCACTACCCCCATTCGATCGGCTCCCTAACTCGTAGATACCTGTGCTGGCCCCATAGTGGGGTGTATCACTCCCCAAAGTGGCAACCCAATACCACCAAAATGCATGGCTTATACCTATATAATGCAACAACGTCTTACCTATAAGCCCAGAGCCACACGTGCACCTGACCCTGTTGGACTTGCGTTGCCACCGCTAATCCGTTTTGACCTCTTACAATCAATCCTAGTACGCATGTACCGTCCTCGACTTGGGTCGAGCCCACAAAGATACTTAATGGGTGACTGGTTTGAAAAGGCCCCCCTATGCATGACACAAGCTTTCACCTATGCTTGGTCCCCTCTAAGGTTTTCCCCACTTAACCCCATTATTATTCATGTCTTATTACATGTTTCAATCTTGGTTAAGTGCATCTAATCGTATTTCACATGCCACCCAAGGCACCCTCTTAATTTCACATGCCACCCATGACACCCACTTAAACCCCCATGTCCCACCACATGTTTATCTGGTTAAGTGTTTCTTAGTTAATTAACACTGTAACCTTTTAAAGACTTCCCACATTAGACTGGCATTTGTGGCTGCTGGATTTGTCGGGCGGGTCCAGGCAGTCTTACACCACAAACGAGCCTAACCTCGTGTCTTTACAACTGTTACACATTTAATTCATGCCTTTGGTCTCTCACATTAGACTGGCATTTGTGGCTGTTGGATTTGTCGGGCGGGTCCGGGCAGTCTTACACCACAAAAGAGTCTAACCTTATGTCTTAGGCGTTTTGTTATTACACATCTTTATTTAACCCCAAATTGGATTAATATCTCTATTCAAATTTGTAAATAAATTCCAAATCTACTTATGTCCATAATTGTCACCTAAATTATGTCCATAAATACCAATTTTTCCAATTAATGTCTTAAATTAATAATATGCCTTTTTAAGGCCATTTATGCCAATTCTCAATATGTGTATATTCAATATTACTCCCATTATCCCCACGTTGTTCGATCGCTTATCATGACATATATACATATATTAGACTAGCAATTAGTCTAATGACATAAAAGTGAAGAAACATCGCAAATTTGCATAACACACAAAATGGATCTAACTTACTAATAAGGATTACAACATATCTTGCATAAACTTGGTATTGTCATGAATCTAAACATAGGCTAAAAGGTGTGAACTTGCATATAGGAATATAGCTTTCACCCAAAACTTGCATATTTGAATATATTTTTCACCCAAAACTTGCATAGGCCATAGTCACAAACTTGCATAAAAATTATGTATGTCATAGATCTAAATCTAAAAGTGTAAACTTGCATATATGCGAATCCAATTTCTACCTAAACTTGCATATAGTCATCTTATTTGGTTCACATGTAAACTATGTACAATTCACATAGAAACTAGCATATAATCCACACCTAAACTTGCATATACAATGATGTCAAACATGAATCAGGTTTAACATAGATGATTGCGTATATACAAAGAGATTCACAACAAAAACTATCATTATGAACAACTAGCATACATTCACAAAATATCACATTTTTCCCAATGTTTTACAAACATAACCATATAACCCAAATTATAACTCAACCTTATTAACTTGTTAATTATCTTGTTAAAGAAATCAAACTCACAACTCAAAGAAGGTGTTGAGTTCTGGGATCTGAGTTCTGAAATTGATTTAGCTCACCTTTGAAGTAGACAAATTTGTTGTTGTAGTTGTTATAGGCTTGAGTTGAATTGACTTGATTAGCTTTACTTTTCCTCTAGTTGATGACGGCTATTCTAGTAGCATGATGGCCATGGTTCTAATTTTGATTTGGTTTTAGGGTTTGAGTCTACATGTGTTTATATAGAATTTAGGATTAATTTAGGCCATCCGATCAACCTAGAATCAATCAAGACCGTTCAGTCAAGATAGGGTGACACCTCAGCCCTAATGACTCAGCACTGAGTCATAAAATCGTCATCTTTTAGATCTGCCAACGGGAATTTTCTCGCCCAGCTCGCTTCTGACTTCTAATTTGAATTTTGAATCTGTTTTCGAGCTGTTTGAATTTATTTGAATTTTCTAGAAAATTCTGATGGCCATAACTTCTTCATACGAAGTCTAATTTACGCAAACTCGAACTCTATCTCAACCAGAATTCCGAGACGAACACAATGGCATAACCCGTTTCCCTTAATTATCACATTTTAAATTAAGTATTGTTTAATTCGTTAGTTTATGTTAACAGAAAACACGGGGTGTTACATCGACCCAACCAAAGGGGAGTGGACTCCGGGGTCGACCCTACCGCAGATCTAGGCAGATTCTTCTACGTGAATGTGGACTGTTTTCTGGTCTAAATTCATTGTTAAACACCTATAAATAAGTCTGTAGAGCCTACCCTAAATCTCATATTTCTGAAACAACACAGAAGCTCTGCTATTCTTCTTCCTCCTCAAATCTCTTCAGAAAATTAAGATTATTAGTTTAGGAAAAAGTCTGAATCAAGATCTGAAGGAAAGGAACGTATGTTTGTAAATGGGTGCTCATATCTCTTATCGAAGTGAGGTAATTTCCTAGATCTGGTCTATTTCAATTCCCTTCTCTTTCTTCCCTTTTTCTTTTAGTAAAAATTATGAATCCATGGTTGTTAGGTTCTGAATCCAATCCAATTAGGGGAAAACCATGGAATGCTAGATCTAGACCAGATCCAGGATCTGGAAAGCAAAAGAGGTGAGTGGAATTAAGTTATATCATTTTTGATAATGATATATTATCATTTAAAATTCCCCGTTATTATACGATGTGAACTTGCTAGAATAATTAAAAAAGCATTGAAATGTTATATATGACATGTTGAAATATGATATGTTGATCTGTTTAAACATATGTTAAAAAGATTAAAGTGACGAATATGACATGTTGGAATATTAATATGCTAAGATATTAATATTTTGGAAAATTCATATGTTGAAATATATACTTGTCAAAATATGTGTAGCAATTACTGTTGTTTCAATTCCATGTTAATTTGTGACATTTATGTACCTGGACCATTAACGATAGAAATTGAGAAAATTACACATTAGTTTGTTTGATTTGAATAATTATATGATTAAAACGATTACATTTTAGAATAGAATTTATTGTATGTTAGAAAGAACATGCGACATAAAATGGGTTTAGTACGATGACATGTAAAATATAGACTTGAAAGAATGGACACGCCTAAATTATATAGAAAATTTACAGTAAATAGGAAATCGTAACTCCACTTAGCCACGAGGTTAGATTACACTTGTGGTAGAAGTCTGCCCAGAACCGCCCGGCATATCCAGCATCCACAAGTGGTAAACCTAATGTGAGGGGTCTAAGTACATAAATAAAACATGTAACAGTGCTAAGACACGAGGTTAAGTTAACTTGTGGAAGAAGTCTTCCCGGAACTTCCCGACAAATCCAGCATCCAGAAGTGGTAGGCTTAATGTGAGTGGTCTAAGTACATTAGCATATATATAAATATATGAATATAAAAGGATAGAAATAAATGCATTAATGGTAATTAATGGAAATGAATGGAATTGAATGAAAGTGACAACAGTTAAAGAAATAGAATGAACGGGGAACGATAATAACTTATTATAAATAAGTTACATTAATTGGAATGTTGTATAATAAGTAGACTTATCCTAGGGACAAGTGAAGATCATTATAACTTAGGTTATAATAAATTATTAAGGAAATGAGATAACTTGTGAAATGAGATAAGTGGCACTTAATTGTAAATTAAGTAATCAGTAAATATGGAAAACCTAAAACCAATTGTCTATAATAAGTAGAGAAAAGGGGGGAAGTTTATGAAATGTAAGAAGTTGTACTTAATTATAAATAAGTAATATTTAAGCTTGTAAATCGGAAATCTACTGATAAGAATAACATAATAAGGCTTGTCCTAGGGACAAGTGGAAATTATAACATAGGTTATAATAAATGGAATGGAAACTTATTGGTGAACCTTAGTTAAGAGAACTAAGTTAACAAGTAAACAACGATAAGTTGTAGTGACAATGTAAGATGGAATTACGATTAAGTAGGAAAGAGTGTGGCAAACTAATGAAATGAAATAAGTTATATTTAATCATAAATAATGAATAACATGTTAAATAGAAAACATGTGAATTGAGATGTACTTAATTACATATTAAGTAGAGCATGTTATTGTGACTATGAAATCAAACAAGAATATAAAGGGATTGTGGATTGCAGAACTTGGATCACAATCTAGGAAATAACATGTTGTGGGCTTATTAATAAACTTAAATGGGTTCAGTTATATAACTGAAATTAATAAGCAAGTGGAACTTGGTAATATGAATAAGAAGTCAATGTGAATGGGGATAACCAAGTTAAATGGAAGCCTGATGAGGTAAAGAAAGCGCATAAAGGAATGCTTAGACATAGGGTATAATAACATATTAAAATGAGGTGCTTGGACCACTTCACACGTTTAAGGGTGAGTTACCCAACCGGGTAGACCATTGTGGTGTCATGGGCCACGAGGGGAGCACACATTCATCTGATTATTCTGTCCGCTCCTAAGGACTGGAAGGGGAAGCACGCGACTTCCTGAGATATGTAAGGTGCTCCTGGTAGTCCTTTGTGTGGTGGCAGATGTTCGGGCTGTGCTTGCAGAGGTTGGGTCTGCATGTTACTACCAGGTGGGTGGGCCTTGACTGAAAAAGTAGCTTTGCAGCCATAATGCTGTAACGAGGTACATTAAGGTGATTCGGCGGTCGCCTCAACGGGGAGGCTGAGGTCAGGACCATCAAGGATAGTAGATTGTCGGGTACCCGTCATCGACAGCCAGTGGGATGCGAAAAGACTAGATCTAAACCCAATAGACCGTTCACCTTTCACTATCGAGGTACAGTGGTTGAGGAGAAACGCCAACTGGATGTTTAGATTATTTGTTAGGGGCAAGTCTCTTAGCTCTTATAGTCTTTACTAGTTGAGGGAGGGGCCGAGGTAGGGCCATAGCCACCTTGAAAAACAGACCCTATGGGTATTTGTATTTTGAGGCCCTTAAAAGCGGACTTGTATAGATATGGAAAAGCTCCCGATTGAGTTTCGTATTTCTTGTATAACCCTGCCATGGAAATCGGTGCACATTAGAGGTTATGTGTGGTTAAGGCATCAAATACGATTGCGATACGTACGTGGGAAAGACTAGATACATGCTTGTCTGCTCTGGGTAATGTGTCACAAACGTGAGGCCATTACTATGGTATGGCATCTGATTCGATCAAAGGTAGAAGTCCATACGTTTACATAACATAGTAATGACAGATATATGCAAAACGTAATATTGTTATATAGAGATATGTACGTCACTCCGGCATGGGATTAGGGACTGCGTATATTTTGGTGGTATAACAGCGGAGATTGTGCGAGTGGGTACAATGGGATGTACCTTAATATTGGGGGTAGCTACATATATTATGTATTAGGTTAATCCACTAGGGAGTTAATGGGTACGACGTGTGTGTAAGCCTTGAGTGCTGTTAACCCAAGTAACCTAATAAATAAGCCAATGTGATTGAAGGGTATATGTTGGATTATCCAAAGTGTATTGTTTAAATCAAGTCACCAGAACTTGTATTCTGACCCACTCCTCATAACATACTCACAAGTTAGATTTTTGGAAGAGATATGATAGCTTTGGATAATAGTTAGGCAGTATTATTACTACGGTAAGGCTATGATTTGATTATATTATACTTTATCCATTCCGCTTTGCGATATTTTCTAAGCTCTGATATATTTTGTATCTGTGTCTTTTCTGCAGGATAGCAGAGCAACCAACATGGGTTCTGATGGATTCGAATTTTAAAAAAAAATCGGTCTATCGGAATTTGGGTTGTTACAAGTAGGACACTACATGTATTGACTCATTTTATTAACAGTGTAAGCGATGTCTTGTCTTGAAATTATAACATATTGCAAGGCTCCCACTACACTTCTACAATGTCTTGGGTTTTGAAATGCTTGCCCTTTGTGTTTAGACAATTGTGCATTGGTTACAATAGGTGTTGGAAGATAATCAGCTTTTTCCATTTTTCCCTTGATGGTATCTCATGAATGTACTTTCTTTAGCTGAGTTGTATTTTAGTATTATCTGCTCCTTTTACTTTAATGTCTAGAATGTAATTCAACTCTTTAAGATCCTTTATAGAGAACTCAGTGTTCAAAAGTTGAGTAATTCCTTTGATTTCTGCTTCACTACTACCAGTTGTAATGAAATCATCAACGTAGATTAAAATATATGTGATGGAATAGTTAGTTAATTTTGTAAATATAGATTTGTCTGATTTCGTGTAATAATAGCCATGCTTCAAGAGTGGACTTTAATTTGTCAAACCACACTCTGGGTGCCTGCTTGAATCCATAAATTGGTTTGTTGAGTTTTCACACCAATGTCTCTTGTCCTATTCTAACAAACCCCCATGGCGGTCCTATAAAAACTTCCTTCTGCAAAACACCATTTAAAAATGCATTATTAACATCAACTGTCTAGTGGCCCAATTCTTATGCAAGGCTATGGTTAAAATTATTCGAATTGAGGTTGGTTTCACAACAGGTGAAAAGGTTTACTGTAAAATCAAATCCACTGTTGTGAATACCCCTTCGCTACAAGCCTAGACTTATATTTAGATATTGAACCATCTGTACATTTTTAACCTCCTACCTCTTTCTGGCTGGTGAGCTCCTCTAAAGAGACTAAGGTGACTCACTCTCAAAGTGAGTTGGCTTTCGAGCCTAGTAGCTCTAGTAGGAGGGAAGGGCGTCCACCCATATCGGAAAATAAGTTTACAGACCCATTTTCTCCCCATGATATTTTTATCATTGGGAATTTCAACCAAAGTTCGAGTGTTATTTCTAGTGAGGGCATTGAATTCCTCTTTCATTGTTGCCTTCCCTTTTGCATTTTGAGTTACTTTTTGATATGGCATGGGTTCGGCTGAATCCATAACTATGTTGATCACATTGGGTTTACATATGACACACTTGGCCCTTATCATCAATTGATGTTGATTTGCCTTTCTTTCGTGACTGCACATGTCTGGTGTGTGCACCATTTGCTGGTTGAGTCTCTGATGTGTGATTTTGGCTTTGTATATCTTGTTTTTTTTGTGTTCTGATTTTCTTCAAAATCGCGAGTAGTTTGAGGAGCCTCTTCTTGAGTTGTGCCTTCCCTTGTGGTATTGTGTTGAGTGCGATTACCACTGCAACATGGTTCATGCTGTAAACAACGCACAATTTTCTACGCCTAAATATCAACAAAAATCGAAACTCAAACACATCCATGCATGGAGCGTGTATATCTGGTACCTGCAATAAATGAACATGAACATAATCGGAGTACGATAAAGAAAACTCACAGCACAAAATAATAGGATAAACTTGTAATAACTCAATTAACTACCTTTTTCAAAGTATGTTACTTTGTCGATACCGAGCATGAGAGAGAACGAGAACCGGAAGCCAAACTTAAACACCAGTGAGAACCCGACCTTCTCTAAGAAAATTGGGGTGTTGTAATGAGGAGGGGGTTCAGAACAACAAGTTCTGGTAACTAATAAACTTACAACATAGATTATAATACATAGATGTGTCCCGTTTGGTTCAACCCAAGATGTATGTCTATTAAGGTCAGTGTTTCTAGCCTAACCTTGTAGATGTTTCATGCACGACCCCACTACCCTTCCGAACGTAGTATTCCCAAAGTATCCGAGATAGGACGTTTACACATATTTTTAGCCGGTCGCCTGTATCAATTATTTCTATGCAACCCGCAAGATCCACACAAACACCAAGTATCTAACCAATGAGGTGGATATACAAGTCAATCGCTCATTAGTGCCTTTAGGGTGAAGACCCAACGAGGTGGAATTCTTGGTCACTTATGGCCCTATTAAAGGCATATTCTTATAATCTCTTATAACCTGAGGCGGACCTTAGCCCTTTAAGACCCCATCCTAGTACGCCGACGTTCTTATTGTCTATACTCTCACTTGTAATACGGGAAGTAGTATTGCGAATGTTACTACTTAACTGATATTACCCGGTAGCACTACAAGAAAAATAGCCTTTTGCAACTGGCTATTTGCAGCAGGCGACCCATGACAGTTGCAGTAAATGATATTTAGCAACATACCTATTATAGTAGTTGCAGTAGGTGAGATTTAGCAACAGGCCTTCTCATTCTGTTGGGAAAAACATATTTTTAGCAACTGCACTTCTCTTCCTGTTGCGAAAACGTACTTTTACAACTATGCTTTATAAACATATTATTTGCAACTGCGCTTCCAAGCCAGTTGCAAATAGATACTTATAACAACTATTTTCGCCACTTGCAATAACTGTATTTTTTTTACAACTAGTAAAGCCAATTGCAAAAAACATAATATTAAAAATAAGTATTATTATTTAGCGATTAACTTTTAATAATTAATTTTAAATAATTACTATTAAATGATTAACTAATAATAATTATATAATAATTAATATTAATATTTAAAAATAAGAAATTAATAACAAAGTTTAAGTATTATTATTTATAACTGATAATTAGATAAAAAAATTATAATTGATAATTAATAATAACAAATAATAAAATTAACATTTAAGAAATAATAAAATAAGTAAATGGTTATTAATAGTAATAAATTAAAGATAAAAAACCAGTGGATAATAATTAATTTTAAATATTAATATGTTTAAATATTAAATAATAATACATAATTAATCATAATAAATAAATAAACGATAATTATAATTAATAACCATGTGAAAATATGGCTATATTGCATGTCAATATTCATAATTAATAACTAAATAATTAAAAACATTTAATCATAAGTGATAATTAAGAATTATTATATTATAATTAGTTTTTACTACTTAATATAATAATAAATGCTTACGACGAAATAATTAGTACAATAGTTAAGAAGTAATAATTAAAGTTTAGATGAAAATTAATTATTATTTATCAATAATACTAATAATTAGTAGATAATATTACAAAATTTATTGTAATGTGTATTGAAGCCTTACAACTTTAGATTACGCAAGACTGCATAAATTTTTTAGTTTAGCCTTTGTTTATTTTTTTTGGGTTCAAATTCAAATGATTTAATTTCAAGTATACTTATAGTAATTATATTTCTAATCAAAAATTTAGTAATTATATATCTAATTAAAAATTTTACTTGATCCGAAAATGCGTTTGTCATTTAACGCGAAAACAATGTGGTTTCTAGTTTTCTTCCACCACCCCTGAAGTCTACGGTTAAAAATTAGATCCGTGCAACCATGTTCAATATTTTCGATCTATTACATTCTCATTTCTAATCTCTAATTTTTACATTCCCGCTGCCTTTCCTCAAAAATTTCGTTTCCCGCTTATACCCCAAAACCCTATCATCGAATCCCTTTTTTTCACATTTGAAACCAATGCCCTAACTTTACTCCGCATTGATTTTCATTATTTACCACTGCAAAGAATCCTCATTTCCCAAAGCCCTAACCTCTCCCTACCCATTCTCTCAAATTCTGGCTTTGGCGTCCACAATAACAGCGGATCCAAATCTGGATCCAACAATGGAAAGGGCGACGACGAAGGAAAAAATGGTGGCGGTGGCGGAAATGTTCTGGGCAACATGGCATCTCGCCCTACTTTTGCATTATCCTCTTTGCCTTTGGTCTGATTGTGCTTGCCTGGACATTCCTATTCCTACGTATATATACCCATATGTTTTTTTGTTCGTTGTTCGCAATCCTCAGCAAAACTGCTGCATATAAGCATCGATTTACGTTCTGCGATCCATTGTGGAATTCATGTTCCATGTGATTTTTCTGTTTTCCTTTTTGGTGGTATTTGATTTTGTCTACCTGTGCCCAAGATTGTGTGCTTGTACCAAAATTTCATTTTATATTAAATTAGAATACATGGGCGGCTCAGGAAAGTGGATTAAATCACTAATTTTTCTCAAAAAACCAGAAAAATATGAACTGTAATCATTTTTAAACTTTAATTTCATCATAAAAATATGTTCTTTCCGAATGCCCATTGAATATTTTTTGCGGGATTGTGTAGTGTGGAGATGGAATTGGCGGCGGAAATAAGCAGAAGAAATGGAGGAATTTATGGTGGTCCTCCTCTTCTGAACTTGTAATCACTCCATTTTCTTATTTTTCCTTTTTTCTTTATAAATAGGTTGCTGCCACAAGATTGTTTCCTCGACTATCGATGTTTATTCCAAAAGTTTCATCATTGATCTCCTCTTCTTCCGGGCATGGATCTAGAATTTGGTCAACCAAGTTGAGTATCACTTTCATACCATGGTGATTAACAGTAGCGATAGTGATTCATAGAACTTTGATACAGAAACAGTCAAAGTAATGGTTGTATCAGGCTAGGGTATTTCTCGGGTTCAACCTTTGGTATACTCAAGTTTTCCTAAGAATTATTATGTTATCTTGGTTCCAAAAGTTTGCATTCTAGAGTGCCTTACTAGAACTCTATCAAAACACAATTGATTGCGTGTTATTGTTTGATTGCCAATATGACAGTTTTTCCCCTAAAGATCGTCATCCATGATGTATTCCAATAATTCAGTAATTCTAATTCTATTGCAAAGCATATCCAATCGCCGCACTTCCAGAGTTCCAGATTGTGTTAAATATTATGTTTTTGTTATTAATATGCATAACAGTCCTAATTTTATTATAACATTATTGGGGAAATTTAACCAGATCAAATTAATTAAAAAATGTGAATAGCTGAACTAATTGAGATTTGACAAACTAAATAGACCAAGCCACAATAACAAATTAAACGTATTAATTATAATTTTATTAAGAAAAAGGGACATGAGGAGGTAATTTATGCTCTACAACTTTTTTTAATTTGGCAGATGTACTGCTTGGAAAAGATGAACACAGAATCAAAGATTGACCGGGTTGCAAAGGACGTCTAAAGTGATAGCTTGTCCCCTCGACCTTGTAGGCAAACCCTCTTTGCGAACTCAAAATTTCCTTCGAGTAAGTTCTTTGTTTATTACTCTTTACTATGCATGTGAGTGTAATACTGTATACTATATACTCCCTTTATCTCTCATCTTTGTAGTATCGTGTTTTACAGGTTTCACATGAGTGCCGACTGTGTAAACTACCATATGTATGATAGAGTAAAAATATGATTAGAAAAACTCTATTAGAAAAAAATGTGTTGTAAGAGAATAAATTGTTGTACATGAATGGTGTATGAAAATTCTAGAAATTTTTGTCGTAATTGTTTGTACTGTTAAAACTTTGTTAAAATAAACTTTTTATTTGTTTATTTCATTATGTGATACATTATTACTAAAATGAATACATTTAATACATAGTATCCGTAAGCTATAATTTTTTTTATAGATTTATGAATCTATTGCAACAGGCATATACTATTGCAAAAGGATCTATTGCAACAGCAAAAGCCTGTTGCAAAAAAGTCTACCGCAATAGGTTATTGCAATAGGCGAAAAATGTTGCGAACTTTTTGCAACTTCGTCTATACCAACAAGCGTGGTCTGTTGCAATTGGTCTACAGCAACAGATATTGCCTATTGCAAAAAGCGTTTTTTTGTTGTTGTGTAGGACACCTATGTCACTTAAAAATTCCCTTAGACAGTTGGTGAGCATGCATTGCCCACATATCATTCATATAACAATCATGTCCCTAGTTGATCCCTTGCAAGCTTTTAGAGGAAGTGGACATTCCCCGTGAACTACCCTACTCTGTTACCGCTTATGCATAACCACTTTTAGAGAAGTAGGACCCAAAATCTTATTTTAGATCTAATAAGGGTGAGTCCCATGACTTTGGTTCCTCCCCAAGGAATAAACCTTCGGAGGGATCCTAGTCCTAACCACTTAAGACCCAAACTAGACAAAAAGGATGTCGGCCACTTAAGACCTTCTCCAGGTGCAATAAACTGCCTATTTTCATGCATAATAGACTTATATACACACACACACACACACACACACACACACACTTTATTATTGTCACGGGTTTATATGGCTAATAATATTTTACATTATTAACCTACTAAGTCCAACTCTATTTACAATTATAAGTTCTATATTTATTAATATAAATAAGGAAGGTTATATCCTCTTTTACTTAGGATTCTATTAAATTACTTCCCTAATTGGACTTAGTATTCAGCACAATCAATACCCATTTTTCCCCTTATGACAACCATTTTCTATTATTTCTATGTTTATTGCCTTTTATGACCCTTACGGTTATATTTTCCTAAGGCAACTATTTATCAGTCCCACGGTGTATATTTGTTGTACCCCAATTAGGCGAATTTCTATTCTTATTTATTTATTGGTTGACTATTATATATATATATTTATGTACCAGGCCTCTCATATTAAGTTGACTACTTATGGATGCTCGATTTGCAGGTCGGTTCCGAGCAGACTTCTACCATAAGTCAAACTTAATCTCGTGCCTTAGTACATTTATTTTTACGCATTAGACCCCCCACATTAAGATGGCTACCTGTGGTTGCTGGATTTGTCAGTCGGTTCCAGGCAGGATTATACCACAAGTTGAGCTTAACCTCGTGTCTAAATGCATTTATAATGCAAATTTCCTAATTGGGGTGTACAACATTAATCCTAATTAATTTAAGAATTGTAACCGTTACCCTATCATAATCACTTTCCCCATTCAACATTTGCTTACAATTGTTATTCATTGATTTGCAGTCCTATTTATATCAATTAATTATATTGATTGCTACAAATGGTCACCATAAATATATTCATTTAATATGGAATAAGATTTACGTATATGATTCCAGAAATGAATAATATTCAAACATTCAATAATATATGTATCTTTTACCATTCTACGTTGATTTGGACGGATAATATGCATATATTTATATTTTATGTTTTCTACGATCAACGTAGTATTCCTTTATTATTATTAAAAAAATTTACTTAAATTATTAGGTTTATTCATTAACCTAACATTCCTTTTTGCATTAAATCTTGCGAAAATGTTTCCAATCTTCCAAAAAGACCGTTTGCGGTAATTGCTATATCTTATGCCAAATTTAAGGAATAAACACAATTCAAATTCACAAGAAATGTATATGTTTATATCTATTTTTAGAATTATCGATGCAAACTATGCACAAATATTTGTTTTTATATTTATACGTATGTTTGCACCACTTTTCATTTTTAGATCTTTTTGTCGTACCTCTTATGAATTCAAAATGACATCTTTTTGTTCAAAAAAGAAGGAAATGACATATTTACAATAATTAAGCCAAAACTCGACAATATCGAATACAATTAGGTGTAATAACCCGAAAATCTGGGCCAGTTTAAAATTTTTATTTTGGCAATTTTGATGAATTTTGAACATTTAAAATGAATTATTTTAAATAATATCGACGAGAAATTTATTTTGAATAGAATTCGAACGTATATATTATATACGTCGTCGTTAGAATATAATAATTATATATAATTATAAATAGAATTGAAAATGGCGCGGTAGTTCGATAATTCGATTTCAAACTTCAATTGAATGTACCGGGTGCAAAACAAACCGGATTCTAGTGAAACAAAAAATAATGGAATCTAATTGAGAATATCTTTCCAACGAATCCGAAAAATTGAAATTTCATAGCGGGAATCAAAAGATGCGTCCAGTTGAAAATTCTGAATAGTCGCTATGGAATTCAGGCCCTGAAAAATGAAAATTTTACAAATGACCTCGGAATTCGACGAAACTAGTTTTGTTAAGACCGCATTGTCAATACGAAGCTAGAAAATATTTTTTGGGAATTTTTAAAGTTCGTATGTGACCCCGGTAAATTGAAATGCGTGTTCAAATTCAATATATAGAGTTATATGTTGATTTTGACGAAAACTGGTCGAAACGATCGAATCAGCTTACGATACATATCCCATTGTGTTCAGAATGGGGGTAATTAGCTGTGGACGACAAGCGGTGGGTCCCTTTTCGAGGTCGAAATAAAAAGTACCTTTTTGAAATTAAATTAAATAAAATAAAAACCTCATCTATCTCTCTCACTTACTCTCTAAGCCCCCCTCCCCCCATTAAAAATCAAAATAAAATAAAATAAAAAGAAGAGAAAGAGGGATCGACGGTGGAGGGGAAACCGCCGCCGCCCCATCGCAGCCCCCCCGGGTGGCGGGCGCCACCGCCTCCAAGCCCCCCCTCCGTTCTCGCCTCTCTCCTCCCTATCTCCCCCTTTCTACTGTAAATCGCTCCCTCCCCTTCCATACCCGCCACGCACCACCACCCCTAGCCTCGCAAGCCACCTGCGCCGCCTCCCCTGGCCCTCACCGCCACCAACGATGCTCTGACCCCCCTACGCGCCCTAGCCTCTTCTCCAATACTCCACCGCCCCTTCTCTGATCGCCATCTCCGCCGTGGGTCCCTCCATAGCCCCTAACCTCCACCAACGGCCACCGTGAGCTGCTCCCGTCATAAAGATGTAAGCTTTTATAATTTTTAATTATTCAAATAGGATTTTTTGCTATGTGAATAACGGTATAAAGGTTGGATTTTTAAAGGTAAAGAGACGATATTTTTAAAAGTAAATGGGGCGAGAGTTTTAAAATTAAAAAAGCGAGATCTTTATATAAGTTAAAGGCGATCTTTTTATATAGAGAAAGATGTACTTTTTATATTATAGAAGGAATAAAAATGTGATTTTTATAATATATAGAAAATAAAATTTTGATTTTTATATACTAGAGATATTAAAATTTTGATCTTTATATTAGAAGTAAAAATATATAAATATAATATTTATATAGAATGAAGCGCTGAAAAGTATATGAAATAAAAATGCGATTTTTATTTATTGAAATGAAGTAATAAAAATATAATTTTTATTTGAACAGCGTGAAAAGAACTGCGTTGGGAGTTCAAACCAATTCAGACGATTCCGCAGTTCAACAGCAAAGCACGGCAGAGTGGAACCCTCTGTGAGAACTTCTCACTCTAAATTTCTTTTTCTAGTTATATATATACTAGGATGGAGACAGTGCTTAGCAGCACCCGACACCCGTCATCCACAGACTATGGATGGCTTGTTTGTTTGATTGATGAGTTGTGAAAATTGTTTGTGATGTTAATGTGAAATCGATAGTAAAATGTATATGTTTGAAAGAAATTAATTATCGTTAAAAATATAATTTTTAACGTGAAGGTGAATAAATAAATATTTATAAATAAATCGGCCGATTTGTTTATATACACTGATTTGACTAATATTGATTGGGTCGATAAATTTTACACATCGCCCAACTGCACAAATAAAAATCTGTGTTTGTTGATTTGAAACCCCACACGGGTGTTAGGATGATATTTGGCGTACACTAATCCCAATTATTTAATTGTATGTCGATCGATTAGTCGATAGGCTGTGTAAGCGTTAATTATTTATGTTTGATGCTTATGCAGTTGTGTGGTGCACTTTGGATGATTGTTGATTATTTATCATTGCTATTCATATACATGTGTTGTATGGAATCCATATAATTAACATTATATGGTGATTGATTGGGCCTCATTCCAATCGGGAAGTTAATGAATAATATAAAAGAAAATTCATGCGTTGAATATAAAAATAGTCATGTGTTGAAATTATTCATGTGTTGAGTAAAATATTTTAACAATAAAATTTACATCTTTATCATATTTAAGATTAGACACTACTTTACGGTTGGAGTCTGATTGAAAATCAAACGATAGATACCAAAATTTTATAAAATATTTTACATAACAAAAATAGTTGTGTGTTGACAGTACTCGTGTGTTGAAATTAGTCATGTGTTGAAAGAAATATAGATTCATGTGTTGAATAGAATAAATATTCATTTGTTGAATAGAATAACGAATTTATTGAAATATATAAAGCCGTGTTGATTAGAGTTGCGCTATTTTGACGTGAACGATATTTATATCGATTATATTCGTTTTTATAATGAATATAGAAAAGGTAGTGATTTCGAAAAATAACGTTTTGAAAATATTATCATTTATATAGTAATGATATAAAATATTCAATTTTGATTTGAAATTGAATATAGAGTTGAAATGGTTTGGAAAACGAATTTAAAACGATTTATAAAATACGTTTTAAAAGGAAATCGACGAAATATACAATGTGTGTGTGTGTGTGTATATATATATATATATATATATATTATATAATGGCCTGAATAGAACGCGCCGCGCCACGACAGTTCGTGAATTTTGACCATTGGCTTCGAATTAACATTGCGGGAGATCCAACCGCCAGATTCTCCTGAAACTGGAACCGTTGGGTTCGAATCGAAAAGAGCTTTCTAACGAATATTTGAATTTGAAATCTAACGGTTGGATTTGGAATTATGTCCAAATCAAATTTGGAAAAGGTCGCTGTAAGTGAAGTTCTATAGCCGTTGATGGAAATCGACTGTATGGGCCTTGATAAAATTATTAAAAATATTGATAATTTGTGTAAAATCATAATATAGAATTGGAAAGAACTGGGATGAAAAATTCCAAATTTGAAAATATAAAAATAGATTTTTGTCGAAAAGAACCAGTTTTGAACTAGAATTAAAATCAATTTATTTTTGAAACAAATAAATTGAATTTGAAAGTGATTTTAAAAATAATCAATATTCCCAATACGTGAATTGTACTGGAGTTGAATCGAAATTATCTTCGGAATATTTCGATGTTGGATTTCGTGACTATACAGATATTGTTATGAGAATTTGAAAGATATATTTTATATTGTTATTTCCAATATGATATTTGTTGGTTTCAAGATTTGATATTGAATATAAGGCGGTATATTTTCTATTCAGAGCCTTGTATTTAATGTCAAATATGATTTGGGTTTAGTCGTGAATGGTGTCTTCATTAACACTGTTCTTAAGCCCAATAGGGAAAAAAATTAAATCTTTCTATTTAGATTTAATGAAGTGTATCAATTAAATAATATTTAATTGAAATTGAATTTGAGTTGGTTCTTGGGTTTATCGTGAGCGGTGTTTTGAACAACAACTGTTCTTTAACCCGATTAACAATAGAGTGTGATTTTGGGTTTACCGTGAATCGTGTTTTAGATGACATTGGTTCTTTAACCCAGTTAAAGACAGGATATTGATATTTAAAAGATTAAAACTAAGTGGAGTTTGAATGAATCTTTAATTAGATTAAAAGTGAATTGATAATTTAAACTATCAAATCTGAAGAGTAATCGAGAATGGAGTATCACCAGTTTTGCTCCAAAGCGATTAAATCTTTAATTAGATTTGAACGTGAAATGGTAATCAATTTTACCGATAACACCATGGTGTTAGATATGGAGTATTACCAGTTTTGCTCCATGGGATGAATAGGTTGGGATTGGCAAATAAAATAAATAATTACTTCGGTGTGGTTCGCTAATCGCGACTAGTTTGGAAAACCATAATATGTTTTGAAATGATATTCAAAGGAAGATTAAAGAATAAATTTAGAAGAATTTATCTTTGATAAAATTAATGGGAACCTATTCCCTAAAAATGTGATTTTGTGAATAAAAGAATATTCTGAATTGGAATGAGGCGTTTGTTGTGTTTGTGTAACATTTGTTTATCATATACGTGGGTTATTCAGAAAGGCCGGGTTTATACCCATTCTGAATAACCGATTCGACGAGATGTCGAAGACGAAGACAGTGGTTGAAGACCGGAAGTCTTCACATCGTTTGGGTGATTACTGATGATCTTGATTGGGCTGTACACCCTGGATGAGGGAAACAGTTGGTGATTGTCCAGACGTACTTGGAGATGGATGGATATGCGAGGAAAGTGCCTCCGGTTTCGTTCAAACCCAAAACGAACTTGTAAATGGATTGTGTGTCTGACATTGGATTTTATTCTGTGTTGATCGATCTCTATTAAATATACATCTATTTGGCGGTAGAGAATTTATTCTCTTTCTTAACGCCCTTCTTCGAGACGTACGAGCTCAGAGGTTGTATATCGATGGACATCAGTCGCATGGAGTGAATTGCCAGTGTGGCACGCGTAAGTGGCAATTGATCAAGGCTTCTGTTGAAAAGCAAAGTCTTGTGGTTAATGATCAAAGCACGGCCTGTGTGGCATAGCTTTGTGTACAGCGTGAATTCGCAAGCCTCACACCTCGGTATGAGTCAAAAACGGGATAGTGACTGCAGGGAGAGCACGATGTTTCTTTCTAGCTAAGGTGGTATCAATGACCTACCAGCCCTGACATTTATATACTTTTCACCTGTGTGGTTGTTGGATACGAGGCGCCTCGGATATAGGTCTGTAAGGACCAGGAAACGTGTGTTCAGGAATTGCCAATCCTCAAAAGTAAGAGAGGACCGGCCCTGAAGATCCAAGGATCATAGTGGGGTCCTGAGACATTTGCTAGAGTGTCTCAAATGGGAGAGGAGCTTGCCCCTTGCCTCGGCTCATGACGGAAATCCAATTTCCAATACGTGACATTGCGGTTTTAATTGTAGAACTAGTATGGCGACATGATAGATGGTACCCATACCGCCTATGATTGATATTTATGATTTGAAATTGTTTTAACACTATACACTTATAATAGTATCAAATGATTTGTTTTTAAACGTATCAAGCATTATTTGGCTATTATAAGGGAAAACCCTATCCTCCGGCTTGCGTTGCATTGTGTGATGGGACCTGGGTCTTATAATAGCTTCATTTTTCCAAAGAGCATTGCGTTGTTTTGTTATATGCACTAGTATTCTTGGGAGGAAACCCGTTCCGTGTTATATGGCGTGGTCCCTTGAATTACTCTCTTTTAAAGTAAAGTTTTAAATAACTGTTTTAGTTCTCACACCAGTCACATGACTTACTTGGAGTTTATTGTTTTAACCTAAACTCTGGGTGCCCTTATTTTCGACACGGGTAGCTAGTAGTTTTGGTTTTGCAGATTTATATTCACAGGATCCTGATTTACAGCCGGAACGATGCTCGGAAAGCTCTGTATCCGTGCATTACTTCTAGTTGTGCTTTTGTATTATTTTCCGCTGCAATGTATTTAAATGTAATTTAAATCTCTGATATTTGTTGAATGTAATTTATTCATTTATACTCCGTATATTCTTGTTTCTGTTGGAATTGTTGTAATAAACACTGAAATGTTCTTCCGTTTGCGTTATATTTTGTCTTGTCCTCAATTCTATCCGTACTTTCCTTCACGGGGAAGTTCGGGTCGTCTCAGTTTGGTATCAGAGCTTTGGTTTACAGAGGTCGAGAACAAGACACATTAGAACCATACGAAAGAATTCATCAGATATTGGATTAGTAATATCCAATTAGAATGACTCGTTAGAGATAAGATCAGTAGTATCCTAGAACGGGGGTGAAGAGTATATTTCTCAAATGAAAACAATTTTGTTTTGAAAATTTAAATTGCTTTATATGTATTTGAATATTTATTTATTTTGAACATGGACAATCGAGTATATAAAGATTTCGCGTATACGCGTGATGAACGTATATTCGAAGTTTTAATATACTGGATAGATATAGGATCACACTCTAGTTGCCCGGGGATGGTTCTGATAATGCTGCAGCGTTACCAGTATTTATTTTCGAGTGACGAAGGTGTGATTTCTATATATTTCCATTAGACTGGTGTGAGAACCAAAACTTATATAGATAGATTTATTGTTGTGAATTGGCATCAAAAACATGATTTTCTATATATATATATATCAAAATTATGAATTTGAAACTCTAATTCACTAATTGATTGATGTTTGTGTTGTTTGTTTATTTGTTGATAATTTTGAACCATTTAGCCTAATTGAATCACATATTGAATCGTATTGAAAATTGGTCGCATTTGCTTGCATATACATGTACTTACATTGAACAGGTCATAGCAAGGAGGCTAGAGCAGAGAATAAAATTTGTTTGCCCGACAAATAGGTACATATTTACTATAATTTACTGTTTTGTTTGGGTGATGATGATTTTATGAGCCGATTGGCTAGCCACTTGGCTTTTTCTTTTTCTTTTTGAGATCAGAGGGCCTATATGGCAATTTCGGGATTTTCCCGTTGCTCCCGGTGCAGGGGAGGTTATGGCTTAATTTTTCGGAAATTTAGGGTGTTAGCCAAATTTTTGAAAAATTTGAAAAGTTCTTAGAAACTGAAAAGTTGAAGAACTTAAGCCGTAGTCAAAATAATGGAAGTTGGGTTGATTTGTTAAACAACTTTCGGCTTCGTTCCTTTTCGGCTTCCATTGTTATGTTCCTTTTCAGCCATTGATTTAGGGAAGATTAGAATATCATCAATAAAAACCAGAACAAATTTATTTAAATAAATCACACATTGAACTGATTAGAAAATAGTTAGAAATATATACTTGTGCATTATATATATTTGAACAGGAAAATGGATTAGCTGTTGAGTAGAGATTTTATTTGCGTGCCTGACAAATAGGTAAACCTTAATGAGTTGGATGCAAAATATTATGATATCAACTCCTGTGAATGCCATTGGATGCGGAGTGCTGGTTATTCTGTGTGAAATAATAAACATTTCCATAGGATAACAACAATTAATTTTGAACTACATTACATGGCATACTTATGGAAGATAGGCATACTTCATCATATACCACATAAGCATTTGGAGCTTGTGTGACGAGGTGGAAGATTTACCATACGAGCGAGAGGCTTGTATGGCGATGACTATATTTTACAGGTTGAACTGATGAATGATATGGACTATTTAAATTGTAATGATAAAATTTCCAGATTAATAAAAACCCCACACGGGTCTAGAGTTGACAATAATCACGTCTCTCTAGTTATTAGATACGACACATGGACTATTTATTTCCCACACAGGACGAGGTGACGAGGAATTATCCTCTGGAGCATTTAAAATACACACTCCCTCAGACTTTGACAGGGTGACGAGAATTTATTCTCGGGAGTTATTATATATACATGCTCCCCTGTAAACACCAGAATATATCACTATAAATATGTGTATGCTTATTAGGATTTATTGGGTACCTAATACGGCCCAATAAATTTCCAAACCTCTCCCCGTACAAAGGAGGTTATGGCGAAATTTTTCGAAAATTCCGGGTGTTAGCTTAATTTTTGAAGAATTTGAAAATTCTCAGAAACTGAAAAGTTGGAGAATGGAAGCCAGATCGAACGTAGAGTTGATTAATCAAACCACTTTCGACTTTGTTCCTTTTCGAGGACGAAAAGTTTTAAGTGGGGAAGATTGTAACAACCCGAAAATCTGGGCCAGTTTAAAATTTTTATTTTGGCAATTTTAATGAATTTTGAACATTTAAAATGAATTATTTTAAATAATATCGACGAGAAATTTATTTTGAATAGAATTCGAACGTATATATTATATACGTCGTCGTTAGAATATAATAATTATATATAATTATAAATAGAATTGAAAATGGCGCGGTAGTTTGATAATTCGATTTCAAACTTCAATTGAATGTACCGGGTGCAAAACAAACCGGATTTTAGTGAAACCAAAAATAATGGAATCTAATTGAGAATATCTTTCCAACGAATCTGAAAAATTGAAATTTCATAGAGGGAATCAAAAGATACGTCCAGTTGAAAATTCTAAATAGTCGCTATGGAATTCAGGCCCTGAAAAATGGAAATTTTACAAACGACCTCAGAATTCGGTGAAACTAGTTTTGTTAGGACCGTATCGTCAATACGAAGCTAGAAAATATTTTTCGGGAATTTTTAGAGTTCGTATGTGACCCCGGTAAATTGAAATGCGTGTTCAAATTCAATATATAGAGTTATATGTTGATTTTGACGAAAACTGGTCGAAACGATCGAATTAGCTTACGATACATATGCCATTGTGTTCAGAATGGGGGTAATTAGCTATGGACGACAGGCGTGGGTCCCGTTTCGAGGTCGAAATAAAAAGTACCTTTTTGAAATTAAATTAATTAAATAAAATAAAATAAAAACCTCATCTATCTCTCTCACTTACTCTCTCAGCCCCCCCACCCGTTAAAAATCAACATCGAAATAAAAAAAAAAAGAGAAAGGGGGATCGACGGCGGAGGGGAAACCGCCGCCGCCCCATCGCAGCCCCCCCGGGTGGCGGGCGCCACCGCCTCCAAGCCCCCCCTCCGTTTTCGCCTCTCTCCTCCCTCTCTCCCCCTTTCTACTGTAAATCGCTCCCTCCCCTTCCATACCCGCCACGCACCACCACCGCCAGCCTCGCAAGCCACCTGCGCCGCCTCCCCTGGCCCTCACCGCCACCAACGACGCCCTGACCCCCCTACACGCCCTAGCCTCTTCTCCAACACTCCACCGCCCCTTCTTTGATCGCCATCTCCATCGTGGGTCCCTCCATAGCCCCTAACCTCCACCAATGGTCACCGTGAGCTGCTCCCGTCATAAAGATGTAAGCTTTTATAATTTTTAATTATTCAGATAGGATTTTTTGCTATGTGAATAACGGTATAAAAGTTGGATTTTTAAAGGTAAAGAGATGATATTTTTAAAAGTAAAAGGGCGAGAGTTTTAAAATTAAAAAGGCGAGATCTTTATATAAGTGAAAGGCGATCTTTTTATATAGAGAAAGATGTACTTTTTATATTATAGAAGGAATAAAAATGTGATTTTTATAATATATAGATAATAAAATTTTGATTTTTATATGCTAGAGATATTAAAAATTTGATCTTTATATTAGAAGTAAAAATATATAAATAT
Organism: Allium sativum; assembly: GCA_030737875.1. Taxonomy (NCBI): domain Eukaryota; kingdom Viridiplantae; phylum Streptophyta; class Magnoliopsida; order Asparagales; family Amaryllidaceae; genus Allium; species Allium sativum. The sequence continues at coordinate 278,975,329 of CM060925.1, forward strand.
AATATTTATATAGAATGAAGCGCTGAAAAGTATATGAAACAAAAATGCTATTTTTATTTATTGAAATGAAGTAATAAAAATATAATGTTTATTTGAACAACGTGAAAAGAACTGCATTGGGAATTCAAACCAATTCAGACGATTCCGCAGTTCAACAGCAAAGCACGACGGAGTGGAACCCTCTGTGAGAACTTCTCACTCTAAATTTCTTTTTCTAGTTATATATATACTAGGATGCAGACGGTGCTTAGCAGCACCCGACACCCGTCATCCACAGACCACGGATGGCTTGTTTGTTTGATTGATGAGTTGTGAAAATTGTTTGTGACGTTGATGCGAAATCGATAGTAAAATGCAGATGGTTGAAAGAAATTAATTATCGTTAAAAATATAATTTTTAACGTGAAGGTGAATAAATAAATATTTATAAACAAATCGGCCGATTTGTTTATATACACTGATTTGACTAATATTGATTGGGTCGATAAATTTTACACATCGCCCAACTGCACAAATAAAAATCTGTGTTTGTTGATTTGAAACCCCACACGGGTGATGGGATGATATTTGGCGTACACTAATCCCAATTATTCAATTGTATGTCGATCGATTAGTCGATAGGCTGTGTAAGCGTTAATTATTTATGTTTGATGCTTATGCAGTTGTGTGGTGCACTTTGGATGATTGCTGATTATTTATCGTTATTATTCATATACATATGTTGTATGAATCCATATAATTAACATTATATGGTGATTGATTGGGCCTCATTCCAATCGGGAAGTTAATGAATAATATAAAAGAAAATTCATGTGTTGAATATAAAAATAGTCATGTGTTGACGATGGGCATGTGTTGAAATTATTCATGCGTTGAGTAAAATATTTTAACAATAAAATTTACATCTTTATCATATTTAAGATTAGACACTACTTTACGGTTGGAGTCTAATTGAAAATCAAACGAAAGATACCAAAATTTTATAAAATATTTTACATAACAAAAATAGTTGTGTGTTGGCAGTACTCGTGTGTTGAAATTAGTCATGTGTTGAAAGAAATATAGATTCATGTGTTGAATAGAATAAATATTCATTTGTTGAATAGAATAACGAATTTATTGAAATATATAAAGCCGTGTTGATTAGAGTTGCGCTATTTTGACGTGAACGATATTTATATCGATTATATTCGTTTTTATAATGTATATAGAAAAGGTAGTGATTTCGAAATATAACGTTTTGAAAATATTATCATTTATATAGTAATGATATAAAATATTCAGTTTTGATTTGAAATTGAATATAGAGTTGAAATGGTTTGGAAAACGAATTTAAAACGATTTATAAAATACGTTTTAAAAGGAAATTGACGAAATATATAATGTATATATATATATATATATTATATATAATGGCCTGAATAGAACGCGCCGCGCCACGACAGTTCGTGAATTTCGACCATTGGCTTCGAATTAACATTGCGGGAGATCCGACCGCCGGATTCTCCTAAAACCGGAACCGTTGGGTTCGTATCAAAAAGAGCTTTCTAACGAATATTTGAAATTTGAAATCTAACGGTTGGATTTGGAATTATGTCCAAATCAAATTTGGAAAAGGTCGTTGTAAGTGCAGTTCGATGGCCGTTGATGGAAATCGACTGTATAGGCCTTGATAAAATTATTAAAAATATTGATAATTTGTGTAAAATCATAATATATGAATGGGAAAGAACTGGGATGAAAAATTCCACATTTGAAAAGATGAAAATAGATTTTTGTCTAAATGAACCAGTTTTGAACTAGAATTAAAATCAATTTATTTTTGAAAAATATAAATTGAATTTGAAAGTGATTTTAAAAATAATCAATATTCCCAATACGTGAATTGGACTGGAGTTGAGTCGAAATTATCTTCGGAATATTTCGATGTTGGATTTCGTGACTATAAAGATATTGTTATGGGAATTTGAAAGATATATTTTATATCATTATTTTCAATACGATATTTGTTGGTTTCAAGATTTGATATTGAATATAAGCCGGTTTATTTTCTATTCAGAGCCTTGTATTTAATGTCAAATGTGATTTGGGTTTGTCGTGAATGGTGTCTTCATTAACACTGTTCTTAAGCCCAATAGGGAAAAAAAATTAAATCTTTCTATTTAGATTTAATGAAGTGTATCAATTAAATAATATTTAATTGAAATTGAATTTGAATTGGTTTTTGGGTTTATCGTGAGTGGGGTTTTGAACAACACCTGTTCTTTAACCCGATTAACAATAGAGTGTGATTTTGGGTTTACCGTGAATCGTGTTTTAGATGACATTGGTTCTTTAACCCAGTTAAAGACAGGATATTGATATTTAAAAGATTAAAACTAAGTGGAGTTTTAATGAATCTTTAATTAGATTGAAAGTGAATTGATAATTTAAACTATCAAATCTGAAGAGTAATCGAGAATGGAGTATCACCAGTTTTGCTCCAAAGCGATAGTTAAATCTTTAATTAGATTTGAACGTGAAATGGTAATTAATTTTACCGATAACACCGTGGTGTTAGATATGGAGTATTACCAGTTTTGCTCCATGGAATGAATAGGTTGGGATTGGCAAATAAAATAAATAATTACTTCGGTGTGGTTTGCTAATCCCGACTAGTTTGGAAAACCATAATATGGTTTGAAATGGTATCCAAAGGAAGATTAAAGAATAAATTTAGAAGAATTTATCTTTGATAAAATTAATGGGAACCTATTCCCTAAAAATGTGATTTTGTGAATAAAAGAATATTCTGAATTGGAATGAGGCATTTGTTGTGTTTGTGTAACATTTGTTTATCATATACGTGGGTTATTCAGAAAGGCCGGGTTTATACCCATTTGGATTAACCGATTCGACGATATGTCGAAGATGAAGACGGTGGTTGAAGACCGGAAGTCTTCACATCGTTTGGGTGATTACTGATGATCTTGATTGGGTTGTACACCCAGGATGAGGGAAACAGTTGGTGATCGTCCAGACGTACTTGGAGATGGATGGATATGCGAGGAAAGTGCCTCCGGTTTCGTTCAAACCCAGAACGAACTTGCAAATGGATTGTGTGTCTGACATTGGATTTTATTCTGTGTTGATTGATCTCTATTAAATATACATCTGTTTGGCGGCAGAGAATTTATTCTCTTGCTTAACGCCCTTCTCTGAGACGTACGAGCTCAGAGGTTGTATATCGATGGACATCAGTCGCATGGAGTGAATTGCCAGTGTGGCACGCGTAAGTGGCAATTGATCAAAGCTTCTGTTGAAAAGCAAAGTCTTGTGGTTAATGATCAAAGCACGGCCTGTGTGGCGTAGCTTTGTGTATAGCGTGAATTCGCGAGCCTCACACCTCGATATGAGTCAAAAACGGGATAGTGACTACAGGGAGAGCACGACGTTTCTTTCTAGCTAAGGTGGTGTCAGTGACCCACCAACCCTGACATTTATATACTTTTCACCTGTGTGGTTGTTGGATATGAGGCGCCTTGGATATAGGTCTGTAAGGACCGGGAAACGTGTGTTCAGGAATTGCCAATCCTCAAAAGTAAGAGAGGACCGACCCTGAAGATCCAAGGATCATAGTGGGGTCCTGAGACATTTGCTAGAGTGTCTCGAATTGGAGAGGAGCTTGACCCTTGCCTCGGCTCATGACGGAAATCCAATTTCCAATACGTGACATTGCGGTTTTAATTGTAGAACTAGTATGGCGACATGATAGATGGTACCCATGCTGCCTATGATTGATATTTATGATTTGAAATTGTTTTGACACTATACACCTATAATAGTATCAAATGATTTGTTTTTAAACGTATCAAGCATTATTTGGCTATTATAAGGGAAAACCCTATCCTCCGGCTTGCGTTGCGTTGTGTGATGGGACCTGGGTCTTATAATAGCTTCATTTTTCCAAAGAGCATTGCGCTGTTTTGTTATATGCACTAGTATTCTTGGGAGGAAACCCGTTCCGTGTTATATGGCGTGGTCCCTTGAATTACTATCTTTTAAAGTAAAGTTTTAAATAACTGTTTTAGTTTTCACACCAGTCACATGACTGACCTGGAGTTTATTGTTTTAACCTAAACTCTGGGTGCCCTTATTTTTGACACGGGCAGCTAGTAGTTTTGGTTTTGCAGATTTATATTCACAGGATCCTTATTTACAGCTGGAACTATGCTCGGAAAGCTCTGTATCCGTGCATTACTTCTAGTTGTGCTTTTGTATTATTTTCCGCTGCGATGTATTTAAATGTAATTTAAATCTCTGATATTTGTTGAATGTAATTTATTCATTTATACTCTGTATATTCTTGTTTCTGATGGAATTATTGTAATAAACAATGAAATGTTCTTCCGTCTGCGTTCTATTTCGTCTTATCCTCAATTCTATCTGTGTTTTCCTTCACGGGGAAGTTCGTGTCGTCTCATTAGGTATAATTTCAATCACATAATTTAACAATCACATAATTTAACAATCACATCTTTCCAAATTCGCATAATTTGTCAATTTCAACTTTTTACTCAAATTCACGTATATTATTTTTCAAAACTAAACTAAACATCTACAGTGTGACTACATTTAATTTGTGTTTAATGGGACTGATTTCAAGATATACAGTGTTATGCAATATCCACAATGCATTCTATAACATTATTGCAATATATTTCATGACAAACAGTAGGAATAAGTGTAAACAAGTTTAAGAAATCCTACAATTCATTTTGCATAACCACAATATACAACTCAAAAGTTTTAACACACTTTATAAACAGATATGATGGGTGTCAATCCAATTATCATAATTTAATTACCAAATATGATAGGCATAGGCATAAAAATTGTATCTATTACAAGTGACATAAATACATTATTATAAATGTATATATAAATTTCTCACTCACCATATAGCTTTCAAATACAATGTTTGAACCTTTTAGGCTAACAAATTCCGCAATTCTTATAAATCTACAATTTATCTAGAAAGAGAAAAATTCTAGAACTGTAGAGACGTAAGAAAAAGGGAAAAGAGGGAAGAATCTATTGTTGAGCGCTAATTAGCATTCTTTGCCATTGAATCTATTATTCCTCTCAATTTTATATGCATTTGATTAGATTTGTTTGTATGTTTTTTTCTTTTTCGAAATTAGGTTTAGGGAAGGAGGAAAATGGCGGAGCTCCGCTGCTATTATAGATTTGTATGTAAAAGAATGAGGCCTTACCCCTTAATTTATAGGAGTGGAAATGGCCTTGGACCATTATATTTTCTTTATTTATCATCCGTCCATTTGGTTTATAAAATATAACCAAATTAACCGTTAGAATCTAGCCGTCACTGGGCTGTGCAGGCGCAGAGCAGTCGACACCCTCCCTTGGAGCGGTTGACCGCCCTCTAGAAAATCAACCCAGTGAAGGCCAGTTATATAAGGTATTATATATATATTAATTATACTTTTTATCTATTTCCGTCCAATTTTCGTATTTCGTTCGTAACTTTTTCATATGGACTCCATTCGCGAAACTCCAAACATGAAAGTTAACTAGAATTCCGAGACGAACGCAACAGTTAAAGTTCCATGGTCAACTTCCACCATTTGCAAAAATTCATAATTTGAGCAATTAAGTAGATAACTATTTGTTATCAAAATTCCGGGTTGTTACATTCTTTCCGCTTAAAAGGAATTTCATTCTGAAATTCTGATAACTAGTTATCCTATCCTACACATCCAATTTGTGCACATCCAATTTGCAACCATGTGTATATGTACATGGTGTACATAATGCATTTCAACAATAAAACATGCATGCAAGATGATTCTAAATTGGGCCCTCTACATGTATGCATTGAGAATTTTTAAAACACTTTTTAAAAAATGATGCAAAACATCCTAAATATATTGGCAGTTCTATATGAATGCAAATTTTGAAAACTCTTTTTCATCCATAACCTTCACACAATTACGAATAAAAGTATGAAGCAGCCAATTTTGCATCTAAACCATACCATCCAAAATGTCATGCAATCTAGTTGCTCTCTATTTAATTTCTCCTAAACCATGAAACCATAGCGAAGAATTTCAACATTTCCTATGCATACAAATATTCAATTTCCCGCCCTACATTGGAATTTTCACCTCAGTTGCAAAATAATCCGAAAATTTCCAACTATAGGAGTCTTAAAACAAGCTCTAAACGTAAAACGAGATAATTAATAACTCCTGCATATCGTTGACAAGGTATGGATACAATGTTTCCAAGGCTAAAATACCTTTCCTTTTTGCTGTTAACGTTTTTATCGTATTATCGGTCCTACTGCACTGCTAGAACGCGCACACAAAGCATTAATAAACATTTTCCTTACACCGTTCATGTGGCCAAAAATCGTAATTTAAAAAAAATTCCCGCTTAAAAACCTGCCATGTTTATTTTAAAAATTTCCTTTCAAAACCGTTTCACTTACTTATAAAATAAGAAAATGATAAAAATGTTTTTTTTCAAACAACATTTTTCTAAAACTTCAAAAATGTATTTTGCAGGAATCTAAACGATTCAAGTCACGTGTTGGTCAAAAAGGAAGTCAGTCATGCCAGGTAATGCGAAAACTGAAATCACATACAAAAGATCAAAATAAATTTTAGCTTTAACAAGGAACAGTGATTTATTTATTTATTTATATACCCGTGATGAAAACAATGCAAATCCAGTCCTTTGCTAAAATATATCCAATGCAGAATTCTATTCTTTCCAGCTCTAGGACTACTGTTACTTTAGATACGAAAATGAGATTTCATTCAAATAGGCATGCGCGAGTGACATAAACATCTCCAAACATAGAAATCTCATTAACCTAAGTCATGTGATTTAAACGACACTAACAGCTACAAGAACAAATCACCACAACTAAGAACCTGATGCTAGAAAGGGATAACAACAAAACAACACCAAAACTCCCAAAACAATGGTTATAAACTACGAAATGCCTTGCTCCGCGGCTGGAGATCAAACCAACTTTTGTGATCTCTGATTAACCATATTATGTAGCAAAATGCTCAGTCTCGTGTTATAAACACTGCTAGTGCTGTTGGAAGTTCCCATATCACCATCTCTTCTAAGGGAGAGTTTATGATGAGAAAAGAAACCTACCACAAAACTGTTTCTCATGGAAATCCACCAGATAATGCCTAAAGACGAAACAAATAGTGAAATTATTGAAAATAACTCCATGAGACAACACATAAGAACAGCAAGCTGAGTCAAATATGATGCAGTACTATATGATGGTTATGCCATTGATCAAGCAAAAGATTAATTTCTGCATCATGAGACAAATCTAGTCATAACTTCCCAATTATAGAACGATGTGCTAAATGGGTCGCACGTCTACCTAGGCATCGAACACAGATTCCCAAACACAAAAGCCGACATTAAGAAACAGAGATTTTCTGCAAATTCTCCAAAGGCAGTCAAACCAAAAAGACCATACAAGCCTGTGTATAACACGGATTCCCCTAAAATCTGATCAAGATCCTCCTCAGAAAAACCGTCCAAAGATAGTTTAATCTTCATCTCCGAAACGACGATCACCTTTGAAAGAACCTACTCTAATAAGGTATAACAAAGGCGGATGCAGCACAAACAACAACCCTACTCTAAGATCTCAAGCAATGGACCGGTGCAAGTCTAATTGCCACAACAAGTTTTCTTAGACCTAAAGCGGTGAGACCTTTTTGCTCATCCCAACCGAACCAAATGATCTCTCCCTAAGGGTGAGACTTAAATGGTATGAGTAAGACCGGATAGCTCAATTAGGTATTATAGGCCAAGAAATGGTCGGAGAGAGGAAAATAGATCTTGGAGTACTAGTGAAGCAAGATCTAATGCGCTAATAAACGAGGGAAAATGAGGAGATGAGGCGACAACAAGAAGGATAGGAATATGGTTCTACTAGATGAGGAAGGAAGGATGAAAGAAGGAAGTTAAGGGGGTAATTTGGACGCAACTTTTATGGTTGAGTCCTACGTCCAAGTTGTACCAAAGCTCATCAACCAATCGACCGTTCTTGCATAACACTAAACAGTCAGCTATTAATTGACTTTAGATAAAGATTGAACCTTGACCTTATTAGGACAGATTAAAATATTAATCGTCCCATGTCATCTTTTAAGATTCAATGCAATCCCAAAAATAATTATCCTCAACACCGCGGAATATTGAAGACCGTAATTAAAATCCAAACCAACTCCATAGCTTTATATTCTCAACTACGATGCTGTGACTACCCAATGAACGAACGAAATTCCAAAAACAATTCAGGTAGAATTCTGTAATATAAATTAAAACGAATTTTCCACTTACCTAGCTGATAACAAATAGACGATTCGCGAAAAAAAAAACACCAAAATCTAGACGAAGGATTTTCCTTAGCCTTTTCGAAGAAAATTTTAATACTTATCCAAAAATGGAATATTATTGTATACTAACGGTTTTGTATTTATAAATCTATATTATTATTACTTATATCCAGTTTATATGTCAAACTGGGAAAAAGCTTTTCATATCCAAAAATTTTAGAGCTTTAGAATCTTAAGGGTTAATTGTGGTAATTTCAATAAATTATCCAATATAAATATATATATGTATATAGGAAAATAGATATTAAAAATTACAAGGAATAGATATTTATTGTTTTCATGTTAGTGGCATATTCCTTGTCCTTCCTAATTCCATCTTTCCTACGAATCAGACTATATTTATTAAAATTACACAATAGCTCTAAAATTTTGAAACACAAATAGATTAAACTTTAAAATCTTATCTTCATAAACTACTTTCTGAAACCGTATTTCAAAACCGTTGAAATCCATTTTTATTTTTCAAATAGTTTTAAAAATAATTTTCTTCGAATACAAGGCCAAGAACTCAATTGAATATCTAAACAAGGTAGATTTGGAATTTTAGTGAAGTAACAAATGGATATACTTCGTAATTATATTTCCGAAATGGGTATGACATATTAATGCAGCCTCTTTCCCCGTTTTGGATCGGGTAACGGTCTTAACTTGAACTACCAAACAAATCCAAAAACTAGAAATCGCGACTATCTCGGTTGTAGCTAGATTTTTGTCCACTCTCCAAGCTCGAATCAACGGAATTCACCATGTGTCGTCCTCGTGCTCTTCACGACTAGATCATCAATGCATTGTGGGGTAAGACGGAATTAGCTAGAAACCCGAACTCAACATATTTCAACTCTTAGTTGCTCAAAGCCCATCTTATTATTAGTCTCACGACTAAGTCGTCATCAAAATAAATTAAAGTCGAGTAAGAAAAACGAAGAAAAATAGAAAAGAAAATCATATTAAGTTCTCTCTCGAGTCCTAATATAACTAATTCCTCTGATCGTTTATTCCTAAGCTCTGATACCAAATGTAACACCCCACACTTTTTTTGTGCCCAAATTTCGACAAAAATCGAAACTCAAAAACATACAATCATGGAGCATGTATATTTGGTACCTGCAATAAATGAGCATGAATATAATCAGAGTACAATAAAGAAAACTCACATCGGAAAAATGGAAAAACTAGTATTAACTCAAGTAACTGTCGTTTTCAAAGTAAGCCACTTTGCTATTTTACTAATGGCTCTCGTCGTTCTATCCAGTCCCTTTTTAATTTTATTAGGCAGTATGAGAGTTGCTTAGGGCAACTTGTGAACTCTTCTAAAAGATGCTTCGTGCCCGCGAAAGATCTGTCCGTGATTAGATCCTCTTGGATCGAGTCAACTTCTGGATTTAAAGCGGCCTCCCTCCTTCTTCCTTACCTGGGCATAGTATTATACTGAGGTAGGAAGCTTAATGCCATCTTCGACCCCCTAATTGGCAAAGTCAAGGGTAAGATTATTTGGTTGATAGCTTCCCTCATTTCCCAGGCTGGTAAACTAGTTTTCATTAAGTCTATTCTCAACTCGCTGGGATCTCATATCTTTGCTACAATGACTCCCACTGCCTCTTTCTTCCGCTCCTACTGGTCCTTAGATTCTTCTTTTTCCTGGCGAATCAAGGACAATGCTTCGCCCCACCACTGGATTTGTTGGAACACCATTTGTCATTCCAAAAGTTAGGGAGGCCTAGGTCTGCGTAACCCTAAGGACATTTGTTCGGCTTTTTCGTGTAAGCTATAGGCGCAGTTTGTAGCGAACAACTCCCTTTGGGCGACGTTCCTCCATGCCAAGTATAGTACGCTTGCTAATAAGAATTACACCGGTATCTCTTCCTACGCTAGTGAGACGTGGAAATGGATGTAATCCGTTAAGAGATTAACGGATACTCATGGGGGTGGTATCATTTGGTACGACAACCCCTTCTCGCTTAAGGCGGAGTGGAATTCGATTAGGACTCCTAATCAACGTCTCCTTGTTTACAGTTCCATTTGGAATGTCCGTATTCCGCTGAGGCTTTCTCTTTTTATGTGGAAACATTGCATGAAGGTTTACCGATAGATGAGAATCTTCAGCGTATAGGCATCCCTCTTGCGTCTAGGTGTAGGTGTTGAATTTTGGATGCTCTGAATCATCTTTTCACTTGTTGGTTTCTGGTTCTTGTGTCCGACCTGTCTGGAATTACTTCGGGAATCAGATGGGTTGCCGAGGCAATGCCACCTCGATGGAAGATTTACTGACACTCTGGTGGTATGGCATCTCATGCAAATCTTTACGTTCTATTCTTCAGCATCTGATTCCTTGTCTTATTTGCTCGCATATTTGGTGTGCAGGATAGGGCAGTTTTTGACGAAGTGACGATGGACCCTCCTACCATTATCTAGAAAGTTAGGAACGATGTGTTCCTTGCTTTTCATGGTAGGCCTTTCCAGGGCTTTATTGGTACCCGCTCCAGGAGGTTGGCTATTATATTTGATGTTTTGTCGGCGTTGGGCACTCCTAGGGCAGGCATTGGCAGATTTTTGGTTATCTGCTTTTCATATATTTTCCTTTATTTTCTTACTGCTATCTTTATCTTTCCATCCCTACCTCCGGGTCTTATGTTGTTTGCTAATTGTGTAGATCCTATTTTTTAGGTGCTGGATTTGATTTGTCTGGAGATTCATGGCGCTCTCAAGGTTGGACTCTGAGCAGGTGCTGCTGAGATTTTTGGTAGAACAAGTGGTTGATCGTTTTCCTTGGTCTCGCTTCCTACCCTGTCTTGAGGGAGCTTGAGGAGCCGGAGTACTATGTGATTCAAGGACGACAATTGGTTTCTCCCTTCTTTTGCCTGCAGCCTCCCTTGGAGGACTTATCCGTTGTTCTAGGACTATGCCCTTCTTTGTGCAGCTATGGTTTGCTTTACGGGTGCTTTATCTGTAGCAACTACTACTGCCTAGTCCGAGGCTTTCAAGCACAATGGCTGTTGCGCCTAAGAAGCCCGTTAACATTCCATTTCAAAAGGACTATGCACTTACTTGGGCTTTTGATCACATTAAGTATTTCATTGGTGGCAATGGGATCCAACTCATGCTTGATAACTGGATTTCAGTCGAAAGGCTCATACTTGTTCGGCCACTTCAGCATGCATGTAAAGGTGGTTGCAGGTGATTCTGCTGGAACTATTGCAGCGTATTACCTATCATCTCAAAATTCAGAGCATGACAAGATAGACTTCAAATTTTTAGGAAATAGAAATTGTCAGCCATATATATTGCAAACCAACGTTTACTGGAGGTGTAAGAAATCGAGAACAAAGGATATATCTGTGGTTCAATCTAACCAAAGCATTCCATGAATATTCTATTCTCTGGAACATGTATCAGATTGTGTTTTGTGGACAATGCGCCAATACAAGTATTCAGAAACAGCAAGGAATTGGGTGTAAAATTCCCATTCAACCAGCCTATGAAGCTCTACTCAAGCCTATGGAATGCGGATGATTGGGCCGCAAGGAGCAGGCTTGAAAAGACGAACTGGGCTAATGCTCTGTTTTACGCTTCATATCGACAATGTCACATAGATGGCTATGAGGCATCGGCGAACGCCAAATACTGTGAGACTCAAGGAAGAAGGTGGTGGGGCCAACAAAAGTTTAGGATTTGGACGCTAATTAGTATAAAAGACTAGAATGGGTACGTATAAAGTGGACTATTTACAACTACTGCACTAATAGGAAAAGGTTCCCTAACATGGTGCCAGAGTGCAAGAGGGACAGAGATAATATGTGAAGGGATTAGGTAGTTTTTTGGATATTCATAATTTATTGGTCATGTTTATTTGTATTGAGCTTCTTTTAGCTCTTTATTTGTATGTTAAGGGCTTTGAAATTTGAGGTATCTTGTTTGCACTTTAAAAAAATTCACTTTGCCAATACCGAGCATGAGAGAGAACGGGAACTGAAAGCCAAACTTAAACACCTGTGAGAACCCGACCTTCTCTAGGGAAACTGGGAGGTTGTAATGAGGAAGGGGGTCAGAACAAAAAGTTCTAGTGACTATGAAATTTACAACATAGATTATAATACACTGATATATCCCATTTGGTTCAACCCAAGATCTATACCTATCGAGGTTAGTGATTCTAGCCTAACCTTATGATGTTTCATGCACGACCCCACTGCCCTTCCCAAGGTAGTTTTCCCAAAGTATAATACCGAGATAGGACATTTACACATATTTTTAGCAGTTCACCTATATCAAGGTATTTCTACGCAACCCGCAAGATTCACACAAACACCAAGTATCTAACTAATGAGGTGGATATCCAAGTCAATCGCTCATTAGTGTCTTTAGGGTGAAGACACAACGAGGTGGCATTCTCGGTCACTTATGGCCTTATTAAAGGTAGATTCTTATGATCTCTTGTAACCCTAAGGCGGACCTTAGTCCTTAAAGACCCCATCCTAGTACGCCAACGTTCTTATTGTCTATACACTCACTTGTAATATGAGAAGCAGTATTAGGAACGTTACTACTTAACTGATATTATCCGGTAGGACACCTATGTCGCTTAAGAATTCACTTAGACAGTTGGTGAGCATGCAATGGCCAAATATCTTTCATATACCAATCATGTCCCTAGTTGATCCCTTATAAGCTTCTAGAGGAAGTGGAGATTCCTCGTGAACTACCCTACTTTGTTACCGCTTATGTATAACCACTTTTAGAGAAGGAGGACCCAAAGACTTATTTTAGATCTAATAAGGGTGAGTCCCATGGATTTGGTTCTGCCCCAAGGATTAAACCTTCGGAGGGATCCTAGTCCTAACCACTTAACACCCAAACTAGATAAAAAGGAAGTCAACCACTTAAGACCTTCTTTAGATGTAGTAAACCTGCCTATTTTTACGCATAGTAGTCTTATGTATACACACACATACACTTTATTATCGTCATGGGTTCATATGGCTAATAATATTTTACATTATTAACCTACTAAGTCCAACTTTATTTTCAGTTATAATTTCTATTTTTATTAATATAAATAAGGAATGTTATATCCTCTTTTACTTAGGATATTATTTAATTACTTCCCTAATTGGACTTAGTATTAAACACAATCAATACACATTTTTCTCTTTATGACACCCATTTTCTTTTATTTCAATGTTTATTGCCATTTATGACCCTAACGGTCATATTTTCCTCAGGCAACTATTTATCAATCCCAAGGTGTATATTTGTTGTACCACAATTAGGCGAATTTCTATTCTTATTTATTTATTTATTTATTCGTTGACTGTTATATATATACATATATATGTATCTATGTATGTATATGTATGTACCAGGCCTCTTACATTAGGTTGACCACTTGTAGATGTTGGATTTATCTGTCCGTTCCGGGTAGACTTCTACCACAAGTTAAACTTAACCTCGTGCCTTGGTACATTTATTTTTACGCATTAGACCCTCACATTAAGCTGACTACCTGTGGTTGTTTGATTTGTCTGTCGGTTCCAGGCAGATTTATACAACAAGTTTAGCTTAACCTCGTGTCTAAATGCATTTATGATTTAGATTTCCTAATTAGGATGTACAATATTAATCCTAATTAATTTAGGAATTGTAACCATTATCCTATCATATTCGCTTTCCTCGTTCAACATTTGGTTACAATTGTTATTCATTAATTTACGGTCCTGTTTATATCAATTAATTATATTGATTGCTACAAATGGTCACCATTAAAATATATTCATTTTATATGGAATAAGATTTACATATATGATTCCATAAATGAATACTATTCAAACATTCAATTCTATATGTATCTTTTACTATTCTACGCTGATTTGAACGGATAATATGTATATATTTATATTTTATGTTTTCGTATGGTCAACGTAGTTATCTTTTATTATTATTAATTTTTACTTGAATGATTTGGTTTAATCGTTAACCAAACATTCCTTCTTGCATTCAGTCTTGCTAAAAGTTTTCCAGTCTTCCAAAAAGTCCGTTAGTGGTAATTATTGTATCTTATGCCGAATTTGTTAAATAGCCTCAATTCAAATTCACAAGAACAATATATATTTATGTGTATTTTTAGAATAGTCGATGCAAACTACGCACAAATATTTATTTTTATACTTATATTTGTGTTTGCACCACTTTTCCTTTTTATATATTTTTGTCATAACTCTTGTGAATTTGAAGTGACATCTTTTTGTTCAAAAAAAGAAGAAAATGGCATATTTACAATAACTTAGCCAAAACCCAACAATATTGAATACAATTAGGTATAATTACAATCACATAATTAAACAATCATATCTTTCCAAATTCACATAATTTTCCAATTTCATCTTTTTACTCAAACTCACATATTTTATTTTTCAACACTAAACTAAAGATCTGGAATGTAATTACATCTAATTTGTGTTTAATGGGATTGATTTCTAGATCTACAGTATTATACAATATCTACAATGCATTTTATAACATAATTGCAATATATTTCATGACATAACTATAGCAATATATTTCGTGACAAAGTTGTAGGAATAATTGCAATATCCAATTACGACAATTTAATTACGAGATGTGATAGTGATAGGCTTAAAAATTGAATCTATTACAAACGAGATAAATACATTATTATAAATGTATACATAAATTTTCCACTCACCTTATAGCTTTCAAATCCAAATATTGAACCTTTTAGGCCAATAAATTTCCAAATTCTTATAAATCTACAATTTATCTAGAAAGACGAAAATTTTAGATATGTAGAGATGTAAGAAAAAGGGAAAAGAGGGAAGAATCTACTATTGAGTGTTGATTTGCATTCTTTTCCATTGAATATATTAATCCTTTTAATTCTATATGCATTTGATTTGTTTGTTTGTATATTTTTATTTTAGAAAATAGGTTTGGAGAAGGAGGGAAATAGTAGAACTCCGCTGCCATTATAGATTTGCTTTAATTATCGTCTGTCCATTCGTTTTATAAAATATAATCAAATTACCCCTTAAAACCTAGCCGTCACAGGGCTATGCAGGCGCAAAGTGGTCAACACCCTCCCTTGGAGCGGTCGACTGCCCTTTGGCAAATCAGCCTAGTGAAGGCTGGTTATATAAGGTATTATATATATATATATATATTAATTATACTATTTATTTATTTCCGTCTGTTTTCATGTTTCGCCCGTAACTTTTTCATATGGACTCCATTCGCGAAACTCCAAACATGAAAGTTGACCAGAATTCCGAGACAACACATGGTTAAAGTTTTGTGATCAAATTCCATCGTTTGCAAAAATTAATATTTTCGAGCTTTTAGTTAAATAAATATTTATTGTCAAAATTCCGGGTTGTTACAGTACTGTTTGAATTATTACTTCATCATCTTGCATACTAGTATTGTCTTGCATTATGCACCTTGTTTTTGTCTTAATTTCTGATGTACTATATGGGAAAACATCTTCATTGAATACTACATGTAACAACCCGTAATTTTATAACATTAAAATTCACAAATTAAAGTATACTTAATTTTTAGAAAAGAATTAAGTGAAATGGGTTGCGCAGAGAAATATATATGTTGGTATATATATATATATATAAAATTAAAAAATAAATAAATAAATATGCGAAAAAGTTCAAAATAGCGAATTGGGAGGGAGAATAACCGAACCGGCCCATTTTTGAGGTCGACCCAAGCCCCGCTGGGTCGACTAGGGGTTAATCCAGGGTGTTTGGCTGTCAACCCGTGGGCCTATTTGCTCAAATGCAGATTTTGCATTTGATTGGTTCTCATGGTTCAGGGTTAATCTAATGGTCCTAAATAACTTCCTACACCTATAAATACATCCTAATGCTAACCCTAAACCTAATTAAAATAGAATAGTTACCGTCGCCACGGAAATCAATGGAGCCGCCGGCAACTAAGAAAGAAGAAAAGCAAATTCAATTCTAATTCTCTCAACCCTAAAGCAAAGAAAAACTCTCTCTTTTCTTCTCTAAATTGTGAGTATGATGATCTTAACAAGATTATTATCATTTTAATTAGGTTGAGTTATGAATGGATTATGAGTAGATGATGTGAATTATCATATATGTTGTTGTAAACCCCTTTTGCTATCATGTATATTGTAAATCCAATGTTATGTGATGATGATATCTTATATGTTGTAAATCATGCTATGATGATGTTATGTATGTTGAAAGTTTCTATGCTAAGTTGTGATGAATCATACATGTTAAAAAGGCCATGATGTTACCATCTATGCTAGTTAGTTCATATTAATTAAATCATCATGTTTGGGTTATGTTGATCTATATGACAAGTCACATATGCAACTTAGATTGATTAGAAAAGTTATGAACATATGCCAAGACATTTATTATGACATCTAGAATTATGCTATGACATATGTGATATCCTATGCTAGTTCACACCATCATTATGTTCCCTAAAAACCCCATATGCAAGTTTATGTATAGATTTGGGCTATGATCATATCATGTAAATTGAGACATTTAACAAGTTGACACCTTTTGATCCTTAACATGTGTAGTTTATGCAAGTTTCACCCCTATTATGATTAGATTTATTTTAATTGTCTATATGTTGTGATAATTTATCTTTGTGCTAGGTGTTAGACTATACAAGTCTAGCCTATATTATGCGTTGAATAAGCGAACGTATAAACGTGGGGTAGGGGTAATATTAAGGATTTAATATTAAAAAGTTGGGGTGCAATTGATATGATTTTGCATGCCATAAGTGGATGGCCATAATTGAGTCAATTATGGACATCATTAAAAGTTGACTTAATTAATAATTTGAATAGGGAATTATTAAAACTGGGGTAAAAGATTTTAAGTGTTAATCAATGCTTAGGACACGAGGTTGGACTCGTTTGTGACGTAAACCTGCCCGGACCTGCCCGGCAAATCCAGTGGTCACAAATGTTAGCCCAATGTGAGAGGTCATTGGCCTAAACTAAAGCATAACAGTTGTAAAGACACGAGGTTAGACTCTTTTATGGTGTAAGACTGCCCGGACCCGCCCGGCAAATCCAGCTGCCATAAATGCCAGTCTAATGTGAGAGGTCTTTATGAGGTTATGGCCTGAATAAATTAAGAAATACTTAACCAGATAAACATGTAAAGTGGGACATGGGGGTTAAGTAGGTGGCTTGGGTGGCACGGGGAATCTAGGGGGTGCCCTTAGTGGCATGTGAAATACGATTAGTAAGACTTAACCAAACACACATGTAAATGAACATGACTAAGAGGGTTAAGTGGGATATACTAGTGACAAGCTTAGGTGGGTAGCTTATGGGGGCCCATTTCGACCATTATCTCAAACGTATCTTTGTAGGCTCGACCCAAGTCGAGGACGGGACACGCATGCTGGGTTTGACTGTAAGAGGCCAAAACGGGGAGCGGTGGCAACGCAAGTCCAAAGGGTTTCATATGCGTGTGTGGACCCAGGCTGGTAAGTAAGACGTTGTTGCATCATGTAGGTATAAGCCGTGCATTCTCAAGTTGTATCGGGTTGCCACTTTAGGGGAGTGATACACCCCACTGTGGGGCCAGCACGGGTATCTACGAGTAGGGAGCCGATCGAAAGTGGGTAGTGGGGTACACCTAGTGGAGATAGGGGCAGACGGCACCTATGTAGTCAGCTAGGGGTACGTAAGGCTATTTATAAAGTTTCTGTGTGAAGCAAGTGGGATCAAACAATAGGGTGACTGGTGTGGTGTAGTGTAGTAATGTGCGGTGCAGTGTAGTAATCATTCGTTAGTAATTAGGTGTGCCTTTACCGTTATCTTTAACGTTATCTTAAACGCTATCTTTATCTTCCTAAGAGTTCATATACATTTACCTGTCTTCCAGCTTATGCCTTAGTCTAGTTATTTTGATAATAGTATTGTTAGAATTATCATACTCGCCAGACTTTATGTCTGACCCCCTCTATTTCTAGCCTTTTTCCCCCTCTAGGTCCTCAGGTTGGGCCCAACTCTAGTGGAGTTTGATTGAATTGCTTCATCTCTTTTTGGAAATCTTAGACCATTGAAGTAAAGTCCAACTTGTTATCTTTTTAATGGCTATTTATGTAATGGGATTATGTTTTTTATTTTTATGAAGATGGATATTGTACTTGGTTATGATCTATGGTTTTATAATGTAACAAACATGTTTAATTTCCGCTGCAATAAAATGAAGTTTTAGATTTCCAAGTACTATTTACTATCTGTCTTGTTGTAATTTTCTGTTCTATATTCACTTATAACCTCCATGGAAGTTAATGCATTCCCTTCGTGAGTGACATTAATGGATGTGGGGTGTTACACGTGGTATCAAAGCTTAAGGTTACCAGAACAGATAAAAATACTTTAGAAAAATAGTTATTTTTGGAAGAAGTGCTTTCAAAAACATGTTTTAATGAGAAATTTAAAGAGAAGAGTTTTTAAGAAAAAAAAACATAATCCCCAATAGCCCATATCTTTGTCTTTTGAATTCTCCATTCTGAATCTTTCCTTTTTCGTTTCATCATGGCTGAAGATCTTAATCTACCCGACGGTGTAACGATACCAGGATGGTATAGGAGGTTATTAGAGGCTAGGGCCGCTGCATGTCCAGCCAATGTTCCTCCACCACCAGTTGCACCCGTTCCTCCTCCTCCTCGCGTACATACTTTTGCAAAGACGTACAAGGAATTCAAGGCTATGGGTGGAAAACCATTTCAAGGGTCAGAAACGTTTGTGGAAGCTAGAGATTGGCTTAAGGAGGTGGAAGAATTGCTAGAAATCTTTGAAGTAGAAGAAGGGAAGAGATTTCGTTTAGCAGCTTGGTTGATGAAGGGAGAGGCCTCGTTTGGTGGGATGTCACTAATGGGGAGCATCCTGTTGACTCTTGGGCGGATTTCAGACGTAGGTTTGAGGCGAAGTTTCTCTCAAGGGCGGAAGAAAATCTATATATGGAAAGGTTCTTGACATTGAAGCAAGGAAGCTCATCAGTGAAAGAATATGTCAATAAATTTAATCCGTTAGCAAGGTTTGGCTTGGACTTAGTGAACACGCCGGAGAAGAAGGCGCTGAGGTTCATGAATGGCTTGAATGAACCATTGCAAGTGTTGGCTATGGCCCACATCCCTATGGGGGCCACCTTTGAGAAGTTAGTTGAAATGGCGCTTATGCATGAGGAGAAAAGCGCTAAAGCTGATAAGGCACCCGAGAAGAAGGGGGATCAGAAGAAACCACAACAGCAAAACAAGAAGGGTGGTAAAGACAATAACGGCAAGGGAAAGAAGAAATGTTTTAACTGTGGGATACCAGGCCATCTCAGCAAGGATTGTCGAAAGAAAAAGAAGACAGGCTATTTTCATTGTGGCGATGCGGGACATTTAGTGAAGGACTGCCCAAAGAAGGGGCAGAGGGCAGGAGCTACCTCGGGAGGACAGGTGCCGGCTCTTATGGCACCAGGGCAGGCAAGGGGACAAGTTCAGGCTCTCGCGGTCCCACCGCTGCAAGAACGAGGTAGAACCATTTCTGTTGAAAGCTTAGTTTTTCTGTTTGATCATCCTGTCCGTACCTTATTCGATTCGAGCGCATCACATTCGTTTATCTCTACATCATTAGTTGAATCACTGCACTTAAACACCAGTTTAGTAGAGGATCCCTTAGTTGTTTCGAATCCAATTGGGGGCTCAGCTTATTTGTCTATGATGTGTTTGGATTTGAAAATTTCCATACTTAGCGTTGAATTTAGATGTGATGCTTATGTGTTGGGCTTCACGGGCTATGGGCTAATTCTAGGAATGGATTGGTTATCCAGAAATGGGGCCGTTCTTGATTGTGAAAGGAGAGTAGTTAGGCTCGTGACTCGCCTTGGCAACACTCTCGAAATCTTTTGTAATCCCATAAATTCGGTTTTGCTAAGTTATCTAAAATCGCTTGACGCGTCTGAGGAAAATCTACGATCTGTTAGAGTGGTCCGAGAATATTCAGATGTGTTTGAGGAGGTGAAGGGCTTGCCTCCGAAGCGGGAGATAGATTTTCGAATATATCTTGTGGATAATGCGAAACCAGTATCTTTGCCAGTACGCCACATGGCTCCACGTGAAAGGAGGGAACTCGGTAAGCAAGTGAAGGAGTTGCTTGAGAAGGGGTTCATACGACGAAGTATATCGGAGTGGGGTGCTCCAGTAGTATTTGCCACGTAGGCAGATGGGTCCCTTAGACTGTGTGTGGACTATAGAGAACTTAATAAACTTACTAAGAAGAACAGACACCCACTGCCGAGGATTGACGATCTCTTCGATCAGTTAGTTGGCGCCTCAGTGTTTTCGCAGTTGGACTTAGCCACTGGTTTCCATCAGTTGAGAGTGGCTGAGGATAGCATTGACAAGACTGCCTTTAGGACTCCGGACGGTTTCTATGATTGGCTAGTGATGCCCTTCGGTTTGACAAACGCCCCCGCATACTTTGTTAATTTGATGAGTAGGGTGTTTAGGGAGTACCTTAACAAATTCGTGGTAGTCTTTGTAGAAGACATCTTGATCTTTTCTAAGGATGAAGAAGAGAATGCCCTACATCTTAGGGAAGTGTTGGAGACCCTACGAGCGCATAGCCTTAAGGCTAAATTTTCTAAGTGTCACTTCTGGAGGAAGGTAGTACGGTTCTTGGGGCACGTGGTTTCCAAAGAAGGGATAGCTGTAGATCCCGCGAAGGTGGTGGCCATCCAAGATTGGAAGGTTCCCAAAAATGCTACCGAAGTGAGAAGTTTCTTGGGGTTGGCTGGCTACTATAGGAAGTTTATCAAAGACTTCGCAAAGATATCAGCTCCATTGACATGCTTGATGAAGAAGAACCTAGTTTTCACATGGGACGTAGATTGTGATGATGCGTTCCAACGTTTGAAGAGAGCTTTGACTTCAGCCCCAGTCTTAGTATTTCCAAACAGGAGTAAGCCGTTTACCGTTTATACTGACGCTTGTGGGACAGGACTAGGTGCAGTCTTAATGCAAGAGGGCAGGGTAATAGCCTATGGTGGAAGGCAGTTGAGAGCGCATGAGAAGAATTACCCCACACATGACCTAGAGTTGGCCGCTATTGTTTTCGCGCTTAAGTCTTGGCGTCATTATCTTCTTGGCGAGAAATTCGAACTATTCACTGACCACAAATCTTTAAAATACCTATTCTCTCAAAATGACTTGAACTTAAGGCAGCAAAGGTGGATGGAGTTCTTAGCGTCCTACGACTTCGAAATAGCCTATACCCCTGGCAAGGCTAACGTGGTGGCAGACGCCTTAAGTAGAAAAAGATTATCCTTAAGTCCTTTGTTTGTTGAGCGGTGAAGATTAGAATTCATTTCGATGTTTGACTTTAGACCTTCCGTTGACTTCGTACCCGGTTTGCTAGCATCCTTGGAGGTCAGACCTACACTTTTGGGATGGATTGGCAAGGCACAACGAGACGACCCACAGTTAGTTGAGTTAGTAGAAAAGATCAAAGGAGGGGAGTCAACAAGCTATCTCCGTAGGTATACCCTAGATGATAAGGGTTGGTTACGTAGGGACGGTAGACTTTGTGTACCAAAAGACGATGACCTAAGGAAGACTATTCTTGACGAAGCACATCGTTCGAAGATGACCATTCATCCCGGCGGGGACAAGATGTACAAAGACATGAAGAGAGTTTACTTTTGGGCCGGCATGAAGAAAGACGGGGCCGAGTATGTCGCTAGATGCTTGGTATGCCAACAAGTAAAAGCGGAGCAAAAGAAACCCGGTGGGTTGCTTCACCCATTGGAGGTTCCACTATGGAAATGGGAAAGCATCTCGATGGATTTTGTGGATGGATTACCGCGATCGAGGAAGGGTAATACGGGAATTTGGGTTATAGTAGATAGACTTACTAAGAGCGCCCATTTCATTCCCGTGAAGAGTAAGAGGACTGCTCCATGGTTAGCTTCTGTATATGTCCGAGAAATAGTTCGTTTGCACGGTGTTCCTTCTAGCATAGTGAGCGACCGCGATCCTATTTTCACTAGTGAATTTTGGAGAAGCTTACAAGAGGCGGTAGGGACTCAGTTATGTTTGAGCACCGCATATCATCCTCAGACGGACGGCCAGACTGAGAGGGTGAATCGCATTCTAGAGGATCTGTTGAGTCTATGTATCGTAGACTTTAGGGGTACGTGGGAAGAGCATTTTCCATTGGTTGAGTTCGCATATAATAATAGCTTTCGGTCCAGCATTGGTATGGCACCATTCGAAGCTCTATATAGACGACCTTGTCGTTCACCTACATGTTGGTGGGAATCTACGGATAAGATCTTACTTGGGCCCGATATGATTAGGGAGACTTCGAAGAAGATCGACTTGATTCGAAGGAGGATGAAAGCAGCGCAAGATAGGCAGAAATCTTATGCGGATAAGAGGAGGACAGATCTCGAGTTTGAAGTTGGGGACATGGTCTTTGTCAAAGTGTCTCCATTACGAAACGTTGTTCTCTTTGGGTCCGTTAGAAAATTAGCACCAAGGTTTTAGGGCCGTTTCCTATTAAGGAGAGGATTGGACAGATGGCGTATAGAGTGGAGTTGCCCGAGAGACTTAGTGGTGTACATGACGTATTCCATGTGTCACATTTGAGGAAGTTCTTGCACGAGACCGTGGAAGTGGTAGAGCCGAGATTGCTTAGAGAGGTGGAGATAGAGCGTGATGCGACAATTCGACGAGCTCCTACGCGCATTCTTGGGTCGGAGATCAAGAGGTTGAGGAATCGAGATGTCAGACTAGTTAAAGTGCAATGGGGAGATGATGAGAGCAACGCTACTTGGGAGACGGAAGAGAAGATGCGTTCACGATACCCTTTTCTTTTTGAGGGTATGTCCTTTAATTTCTCCTTTATCGCTTAGCTTGTACTTATCTTATCTTTAGTATATCCTCTCGCTGGTACCTTTGACCTTTAGTTAGGATAATCCTATGGTTGAAACATGTGTTTGAGACGTGTTATGTATGGTGGATGCAAAGTGGATGCAAGTATTTGCTAGTGGTTGCTCGTGGATGCATATACACACACTATTAGGCACCAGATTGGCTCAGTCACTTCATATTGCATATTGCATATTGCATATATATGGATGTATTTAGTAAAATGGATGTATAATGGTTGTATTATCATATAGTTGCTGCATTCGGGTGGATGGTTGTGCACGCATATAGAATTAATATGTATCATTAGGAATCTTTTGCATACATATTGGACGCATGGCACTATCATGAATTGCACTAAGGAGGTCGACTAAATTGGTAGACCGCCTAATTTTGCATTAGATATGGACATATACACACTCTGTGCATATAAACATTAAAGCATTAGAAGTCTTTTAAGGACAATGGATGCTGGTGTTTGATGGTTGAGTAGATGGACGATTAGATGGTAGGATATACATTCTTCTTGACTTGGAGATTTCGGGGACGAAATCCTTTAAGGAGGGGAGAACGTAACACCCCGTAATTTTATAACATTAAAATTCACAAATTAAAGTATACTTAATTTTTAGAAAAGAATTAAGTGAAATGGGTTGCGTAGAGAAATATATATATATTGATATATATATATATATATAAAATAAAAAATTAATTAAATAAATATGCGAAAAAGTTCAAAACAGCGAATTGGGAGGGGGAATTACCGAACCGGCCCATTTTTGAGGTCGACCCGAGCATCGCTGGGTCGACTAGGGGTTAATCCAGGGTGTTTGGCTGTCAACCCGTGGGCCGATTCGCTCAAATGCAGATTTTGCATTTGATTGGTTCTCATGGTTCAGGGTTAATCTAATGGTCCTAAATAACTTCCTACACCTATAAATACATCCTAATGCTAGCCCTAAACCTAATTAAAATAGAATAGTTACCGTCGCCATGAAAATCAATGGAGCCGCCGCCAACTAAGAAAGAAGAAAAACAAATTCAATTCTAATTCTCTCCACCCTAAAGCAAAGCAAAACTCTCTCTTTTATTCTCTAAATTGTGAGTATGATGATCTTAACAAGATTATTATCATTTTAATTAGGTTGAGTTATGAATGGATTATGAGTAGATGATGTGAATTATCATATATGTTGTTGTAAACCCCTTTTGCTATCATGTATATTGTAAATCCAATGTTATGTGATGATGATATCTTATATGTTGTAAATCATGTTATGATGATGTTATGTATGTTGAAAGTTTCTATGCTAAGTTGTGATGAATCATACATGTTAAAAAGGCCATGATGTTACCATCTATGCTAGTTAGTTCATATTAATTAAATCATCATGTTTGGGTTATGTTGATCTATATGACAAGTCACATATGCAAGTTAGATTGATTAGAAAATTTATGAACATATGCCAAGACATCTATTATGACATATAGAATTATGCTAGGACATATGTGATATCCTATGCTAGTTCACACCATCATTATTTTGCCTAAAAACCCCATATGCAAGTTTATGTATAGATTTGGGCTATGATCATATCATGTAAATTGAGACATTTAACAAGTTGACACCTTTTGATCCTTAACATGTGTAGTTTATGCAAGTTTCACCCCTATTATGATTAGATTTATTTTAATTGTCTATATGTTGTGATAATTTATCTTTGTGCTAGGTGTTAGACTATACAAGTCTAGCCTATATTATGCGTTGAATAAGCGAACGTATAAACGTGGGGTAGAGGTAATATTAAGGATTTAATATTAAAAAGTTGGGGTGCAATTGATATGATTTTGCATGCCATAAGTGGATGGCCATAATTGAGTCAATTATGGACATCATTAAAAGTTGACTTAATTAATAATTTGAATAGGGAATTATTAAAACTGGGGTAAAAGATTTTAAGTGTTAATCAATGCTTAGGACACGAGGTTGGACTCGTTTATGACGTAAACCTGCCCGGACCCACCCGGCAAATCCAGTGGTCACAAATGTCAGCCCAATGTGAGAGGTCCTAGGCCTAAACTAAAGCATAACAGTTGTAAAGACACGAGGTTAGACTCTTTTATGGTGTAAGACTGCCCGGGCCCGCCCGACAAATCCAGCTGCCGTAAATGCCAGTCTAATGTGAGAGGTCTTTATGAGGTTATGGCCTGAATGAATTAAGAAATACTTAACCAGATAAACATGTAAAGTGGGACATGGGGGTTAAGTAGGTGGCTTGGGTGGCATGGGGAATCTAGGGGGTGCCCTTAGTGGCATGTGAAATACGATTAGTAAGACTTAACCAAACACACATGTAAATGAACATGACTAAGAGGGTTAAGTGAGATATACTAGTGACAAGCTTAGGTGGGTAGCTTGTGGGGGCCCATTTCGACTAGTATCCCTAATGTATCTTTGTGGGCTCGACCTAAGTCGAGGACGGGACACGCATGCTAGGTTTGAATGTAAGAGGCCAAAACGGGGAGCGGTGACAATGCAAGTCCAACGGGTTTCATATGCGTGTGTGGACCCGGGCTGGTAAGTAAGACGTTGTTGCATCATGTAGGTATAAGCCTGCATTCTCAAGTTGTATCGGGTTGCCACTTTAGGGGAGTGATACACCCCACTGTGGGGCCAGCACAGGTATCTACGAGTAGGGAGCCGATCGAAAGTGGGTAGTGGGGTACACCTAGTGGAGATAGGGGCAGACGACACTTATGTAGTCAGCTAGGGGTACGTAAGGCTATTTATAAAGTTTCTGTGTGAAGCAAGTGGGATCAAACAATAGGGTGACTGGTGTGGTGCAGTGTAGTAATATGTGGTGCAGTGTAGTAATCATTCGTTAGTAATTAGGTGTGCCTTTACCGTTATCTTTAACGTTATCTTAAACGCTATCTTTATCTTCCTAAGAGTTCATAGACATTTACTTGTCTTCCAGCTTATGCCTTAGTCTAGTTATTTTGATAATAGTATTGTTAGAATTACCATACTCGCCAGACTTTATGTCTGACCCCCTCTATTTCTATCCTTTTTCCCCCTCCAGGTCCTCAGGTTAGGCCCAGTTCTAGTGGATTTTGATTGAATTGGTTCATCTCTTTTTGGAAAGCTTGGACCGTTGAAGTAAAGTCCAACTTGTTATCTTTTTAATGGCTATTTATGTAATGGGATTATGTATTTTGTTTTTATGAAGATGGATATTGTACTTGGTTATGATCTATGGTTTTATGATGTAACAAACATGTTTAATTTCCGCTGCAATAAAATGAAGTTTTAGATTTCCAAGTACTATTTACTATCTGTCTTGTTGTAATTTTTCTGTTCTATATTCACTTATAACCTCCATGGAAGTTAATGCATTCCCTTCGTGAGTGACATTAATGGACGTGGGGAGTTACACTACATGCCTAGAAACATGGATTCTTACTTTGTTGTCTATGCATTTGCATCCCTTTTGATTATTGAGATACCAAAAAATGTACATGAAGTAGACCTGTAATCAAGTTTGTGTTGGAGAATGGAATTTTGATGACAACAATCTTGTTTCAATTAATACATTATTAATTATAAATTATACGTACTAACATGT
The DNA here is from genome assembly GCA_030737875.1 of Allium sativum. Classification (NCBI taxonomy): domain Eukaryota; kingdom Viridiplantae; phylum Streptophyta; class Magnoliopsida; order Asparagales; family Amaryllidaceae; genus Allium; species Allium sativum. The sequence goes on from CM060925.1 coordinate 279,002,357, forward strand.
TTATTCATAATATATATACATGATTTATATGCAGGAAGTAAATACTAAAGACTATACAGTTAAGAGTTTATATAGATTAAAGATTTCAAGACTCATGAGTACCAAGATTTCAAGAGTTCAAGATTATCAAAGTAATAGAGTCTAGTTAGTATGTTAAAACTTTGATTAGCACACTCATATTCTATTTTCAATTTATTCTTTTTAAAATTGTTTTCAAATTAATTCAAACTCTTTTCAAAATGATATTAAATCATCTAAAGATTTTTACTTATGATTTCAAATATACAAGTTTCTTATATTGTTTATATATATTATAAATTTGAGCAATTATATTATATATGTTTATAATTATGTAGTTTTATATCTTATATATATATATATTGGTTTTATATTATATGTTTAAAAGATAGTTTATATGTTTTTATACTTAAGAAATTATATTTTAAACAACTAGTTATGATTTTGGAATTTTCAGAATATATATATATATTGATTTAAATACTTTAAAACATGGCTTAAAATTTAAATGCCTATCATACGTTGACATGCATGTTTTTACATGTCAACATATAACTGTCACTTTTTTAAATTCAAAAGGAAGTGTCTTTTCTTATTTCAAAATATTTCAAAATTGTTGTGACCTTTAGAACACTATATAAAGGCCTCATTTTCAAAATATTTAACAACTAATCTTCTCCTTCTTTATCCTTTCACTTACCACCATTATTCTACTTTAAAATTTTGGTTTCTGCAATTATACTCTGCCAATTTCAATACAAATTATATCAATCTATTTCTGTTATCAATCTCTATCAAGTGCTCTTTGTTTGGAAGTGTTATCCAAGAGTTCTAGGGCTATTTGTAAATGTTAAAGAAAGGATATGTTCCTTGTAGCCCGTAAATCAAGGAAAGGGAGCGGTGTTAACCTTGTAGCCGTGAAATCAATGGTGTTGAATCAGAGTTAACCTTGTAGCCGTGAAATCAAGGGTATTATGATTGGATTGTGAAATCAAGGGGATTGTGATTGGATTGTGATATTAATAAAACTCTGCGCAATCCAGCATTGCGTGGGACTGGATGTAGGAGTAATCCGAACCAGAATAAAATCTGTCGTGTTATTTCTTTTTATGCATTTTATTTCTGGTTATATCTGCATTTGTGATTATTTCTGTAGTGATATTCATTTTGTGATTTATATAGTTGTTTAAGTAATCATTAATTATTTGAGTTTTCTATAAGTTCTTTAAAACACTATTCACCCCACTCGAGTGTCAGTTTTGCTTAAGTTATGTGATTCTCATCCCTAACAATTAGTATTAGATCGTAGGTTTTCAAAATTTCATCATTTGAATTTTGGAAATATTGAATGGCAACCAACACTGGAATTGCTAGTAGCAATAGTTCATTTGTAGAGGGTCAGTCCACTATAGACCACCTCTATTTAATGGCAGCAATTATTCATATTGGCATGTAGGATGAAAATATATTTGCAATCTATAAGATTAGGCACCTGGCATATCACACAGACTGAATATGTTAAACCCACTACTTATTTTGCACAATGGACTAATGAACAAAAGGCTATTGTAAAAAGTAATTCTAAGGTTATGAATATGCTGTTATGTTCATTAGATAGAAATTAATAGAGTGTCATTTTGTAAATCTGCTCATGATATATGGAAAACCTAGCAAGTTACTCATGAAGGAATAAATAAAGTTAAACAGATAAAAATATCAATGCTAACTAATCAATTTGAGTTATTTAAAATGAATTAGAACAAATCTGTCTCTGATATGTACTGCACATTTCAGGAAATCGTGCATTCATTAATGGCTTTGGGAAAAACTTATTCTGAAGAAGATCAAGTAAAAAAATACTTAATTACCTAACTCCAAAGTGGGATCAGAAAACACTGCGATTGAAGAGGCCTATTATATTAGTGAAATGAAAATTGAGGAGTTAATAGGAAATCTGATGTCGTTCGACATACAGTTACAGAAATGAATGGAGAATAAGCCGACAGAAAAGAGATCTATAGCACGCAAAGCAACAACTGACGGTTCTGATTCATGCTGTGAGGATGATGAAGAAATTGCCTTAATGACAAGGAATTTCAGAAAATTTCTGAGATATAAAAGGAGAAATAATTTTCAAAAAATAATCAAGGAAGTTCGCAAATAAATGACAATAAATGCTACAATTGCAACAAACCAGGTCATATAAAAAGGATGTGTCCATATTTTGATAAATCGAACTAACAAACAGACAATAATTTATCAAACAAGAGGAAAAGGGCATACATAGCAACTTTAGATGACTTAGATTCATCAGCAAGTGATAAAGTGCCAGAAACTAAAAATTCGAATATGTGCTTCACAACTATTCAGGATTCATAAAATATCGGAGAAATGGATCAAAGAACCAGGTACGCCTTAATTAATAATTTTTGATCGAATTAATTGAATGGATGTTTTGTTTGCTTGCCTTCTTTGAATATTTAAATTCTAAAATTCAAACTTGAATTCTGAAATTCAAATTTGGAACTTGAATTTTGAAATTGAAAATAATTAAAATATAATAATAAATATAATAAAAATTAATCTTAAAATATTTTAACATTAATTTAATATTAGGAAGTAATAAACAGGATTATAAATATTAAAACATTAAACAATGTCAAAAAGCAACTTGTCTTTTGAAAAAACACATGTATGTCAACATGCATTGTAACAACCCGGATTTTCAGAACCAATTTAAATTTTTTATTTTAGTTATTTTAATGGATTTTGAATATTCAAAATGATTTATTTTAAATATTAATGACTAAAAATTTATTTTTATTGAAGTTAGAACGAATAAATTTATTTTAATTATTAAGTGAGCCTGAAATGGCGCGGTAGTTTGAAAATTCGATTTCAAATTTCAAATGAATGTACAAGATTTAAATAAACCGGATTTCAGTAAAACCAAAAATATTTGAATCTGTTTAATTATATCATTCTAGCTAATGTGAAAAATATAGATTTCATAATGGGAATTGAAAGTTATGACCAGTTTAAAATTCAGAATAGTCGCTCTGGAATTTATATACATTTTATATATTATATAGCCCTTAAAAATAACCATTTTGCAATTGACCTCCGTTTTTGATGAAACCACTTTTGTTGGACCCATAATGCCAAATTATTGTTGGATTCCAATTTTCATAATTTTTGGAATTAATATGTGAGCGCATTGGATTTAAACGCGCTTGGTCATTTCAGTTTGAATTTAATCGACTGGAAATTAATCGTTTTCCAAACGGTCTCCAAATTCGACAAAATTAGTTTCGTTAGGACCGTATCATCAAACATAGCTAGATTTATTTTTCTGGAATTTTTGGAGTTAGTTTGTAGCATCAATAAATTAAAATGTGCGTTCAAATTCAATATATATATTAATTTATATTTCAGTGTTGATGAAAACTGATCGAAACAGTCGAATTGGCTTACCGGACATATCCCATTATGTCTGGAATGGAGGTAGCTAGGGGCGATAGTCGTTGGGCTCGATTTGGAGTTTAAATTAAAAATGTAACTTTTCAGATTTAAAATTAATATTAAATATATATATTAACCTATTCAAACCCTACTCTCCATACTCCCGTGGTTAACTTCATTTTAGCCCCCAGTTTATTTTCTCAAAAAATAAAAAATCCTGTCATTCTCCATAGCAACCCCTGCGCCGTATCGCCACCGCACCCTGCCGCCAACGCAATCGCCGCCCCACCTCCCTCTAGGCTCCACGACAGTCGGAGGCCCCTTCTCCTCGCCACCGACCCCCTCTCCTCCTCCCTCTCTCTTCCTTCAGTTAAAGCCACAACCACCTCCACCAGCCACTCCAGGGCCCGCCGCCACCCAATGCTCGACTACGCCGACTTCCTGCGACGCCAAGCCCCCTCCTCCGATCGAAAACCATGAGTTTCTCTAAAAAAAATATTTATATAAAGATCCGATTTTTAATTAGGGAAAAACCTGAATTTTATTATAAAAATATATAATTTTTAGTTAGATAAAAATATAATTTTTAGTTAGATAAAATTATAATTTTTTACTAGAGAAGTATATGATTTTCATATATATAATAGCATGATAAAAATATGATTTTTATTACATGAATAGCATAATAAAAATATGATTTTTATTATATGGATAGCATAATAAAAATATGATTTTTATTATATGGATAGCGTTATAAAATATGATTTTTATTATATGTATAACGTTATAAAAATATAATTTTTACACACGTAGTAGCATTATAAAAATATGATTTTATAAATGTAGTAGTGGTATAATAAAATGTGATTTTTCTGTGTATAACGTTAGAATAAAAAAATGTGATTTTCAATGTAAAACATTAGAATAAAAAAATGTGACTTTTCTATGCATAACATTAGAATAAAAATGTGATTTTTCTATGTATTACATTGGAATAATATGTGATTTTTCTATCTATTAAATTAGAATAAAAATGTGATTTTTCTATGTATTACATTAGAATAAAAATGTGATTTTTCTATGTATAACATTAGAATAAAAAATGTGATTTTTCTATATATAACATTAGAATAAAAATGTGATTTTCCTATGTATTACATTAGAATAAAAATGTGTTTTTATTATGTATATAGTGTTAATAAAAATATGATTTTTATTCATATAGCCATGTATAAAAAATATGATTTATGTATATATAGTAGCAATATAAAAATATGATTTTTTTTATATATAGTAGCGATAAAAAAATGTGATTTTTAAAATAAACCGCGTGAAACAGATTGCGTTGGAACCACGGTGAAGTACATTACGCACTGGAAAAAAATCTAAACCTTTCAATTAAAGAATGACGGAGTGGAAACCAAAGATAAGAACTCCTTCTCACTTAATTTATTTTACAGTTAAAAATATTTTAGGTTGCAGATAGGGCTTAGAAGCCCTCAACACTATTTATTGTACAAATCCTATTGTTTAATTCGAATCATATGAAGTTCAACACTTGAATTCGCACAATCACATAAATTGAAAGCGATGTATGGATGTTACCGACACATGGATTCCATACTCCGCTAATAGCCACTTATGGCGCCGTAAATGGCATTGGAGTAGTTGAGTATTTATTTATTGGGATTTTTGTGTGATTCGATTGTGGTTGTGGAAATTTGATTGTATTGTGATTTGTTGATTGGATTGAATATTTTATATGGCGCGAGCCAGTATCAGGAGAGGGGTAATGCTACTTCGGTTTAAATATCGTGCCATTATAATGTCAAAATTTTCCGAAATAAATATTTATTCATTAAAAATGTAATTTTTAATGTGTATATGAACTGTATAAAATATTCATGTGCTGAATAAAATATTTGAACAATAAAATATTATTTTTATTGAATGTATGAACTGTAGAAAATATTCAGGTGTTGAATAAAATATTTGAACAATAAAATATTATTTTTATTGAATGTATGAACTATATAAAATTTTCATACGTTGAAATAAATATTTTATCATTAAAAATATAATTTTTAATGTATGTATGAATGGAATGAAATTCTCCTGAAATGAAAATGAATATTCATTTACAAATTGAACGATTTGTTTATGTACACAGTTTTAACTCATTGATAGGGACGATAAATTTTACACATCTCCCAACTACACAAATAAAATCTGTGTTTGTTGATTGAAACCTCATACGGGTATTGGGACGATTTTTGACGTACACTAATTGTGACGAAAAAGAATCTCGCTCGGTCCGAACCAGTCGCTAAACCGATCCAGGCCGTTCGAAACGCCCTATCGTTTGAGAACAGGACAAATCAGAACGCATATAAAAGAACATTTCACTGTTATTACAACAATGCACCAGATTACAAGAATATACAGAGTATAAAAGAATATTACACAGAAATATCAGAGATTTAAATTACATTTAAATACAACGCAGCGGAAAATAATACAATACACAACTAGAAGAGATATACGGATACAAAGCTTTCCGGATATCGTTCCAGCTGTAAACCAGGATCCTGTGAATATAAATCTGCAAAACCCAAAACTACTAGCTGCCCGTGTCAAAATAAGGGCACCCAGAGTTTAGGTTAAAACAATAAACTCCAGGTCAGTCATGGGACTGGTGTGAGAACTAAAACAGTTAATCTTTATTTTAAAGCTAGGTAAATCAAGGGACCACGCCGTATAACACGGAACGGGTTTCCTCCCAAGAATACCAGTGCATAGAACAAACAGCGCAATGCTAAATAAAGAAAAATGAAGCTGTTATAAGACCCAGGTCCTATCACACAATGCAACGCAAGCCGGGGGATAGGGTTTTCCCTTATAACAGCCAAAGAATGCTTGATACGTTTAAAACAAATCATTTGATACTATTATAAGTGCATAGTGTATAAAACAACTTCAAATCATAAGTATCAATCATAGACGGCATGGGTACCATATATCATGTCGCCATACTAGTTCTACAATTAAAACCGCAAATGTCACGTATTTGGAAATTGGATTTCCGTCTATGAACCGAGGCAAAAGATAGTCCTCTACCGCTTCGTGACTCTCTAGCCCGAGCCACAGGCAAGTACTCAGTCAAGCCTTGGAGCGACAGGGCCGGTCCACCGATGTGGATTAAACTTAAACCCTGAACACTACGTTTCCCCACCCTATGGGGTGTAAGTCTGGTCCGTCAGCCGACCAGAATGCATTCGGCCGAAACCGATATAACCGAGGCGCCTCGCAACAGCAACAACCACATAAGTCAAACTCGTCAGGGCGTGTAAAACCACTGACGCCACTTCTAGCTAGAAAGAAACGCAAGTCCTCCCTGAGGTCCGTCTCCCGTTTTTGGTTCATACCTGGTGTGAAACACGCGAGGTAAACGTTACACAAAGCTACGCCACAAAGGCCGTGCTTTGATCATCACCACAAGACTTTGCTTTTCAACAGAAGCCTTGATCATTTGCATCTTAGCATGCCACACAGGCAAACCATCCTATGCAACCGATATCAGTCACACAGAATGAAATCCGATGTCAGACACACAGTCCATTTACAAGTCCGTTCTGGGTCTGAACGAAACCGGAGGCACCTAGTACCCCGCATATCCATCGATCTCCAAGTACGTCTGGACGATCACCAACTGTTTCCATCTTCTTGGGTGTACAGCCCAATCAAGATCATCAGCTATCACCCAAACGACGTGAAGACCTCCGGTCTTCGACCATCGTCTTCATCTTCGACTTATCGTCGTATCAGTTATTCAGAATGGGATAAACCCGGTCTTTCCGAATAACTCGCGTATATTTTAAATAAGTGTTACGCAAACACAACATACGCCTCATTCCAATTCATTAGTCACTAACCGTAAATTAATCAAGAGAATAATTCCCCAAATATTAACCCCGAAGGCCGAAACCAACATCAGATCAATATCCAGAAAACCATTCTGCTTGGCTAACCGACAGTTAGTTTCTAAATTTCACGTTCAAATCTAATTAAAGATTTAACTATCGCCTGGAGCAAAACTGGTGATACTCCATTCTCGATCTTTTCAATCTAATTAAAGATTCATTAAAACTCCACTTAGTTTTAATCTTTTGACTGGGTTAAAGAATCAGTGTCATTTAAAAACACGGTTCACGATAAACCCAAAATCACATTCATTAATCGTCGGGTTAAAGAACGAGTGTTATTTAAAACACTGTCCACTATAAACCCAAAAATCAATCGATTCAATTCCAATTAAATGTTATTTAATTGGTACACTTCATTAAATCTAAATAAAAAGATTTAATCATTTCTCAACTGGGTTCAAGAACAGTGTTAATGAAGACACCATTCACGACAAACCCAAATCACGTTCATTAATTATCGGGCTAAAGAACAAGTGTTATTTAAAACACTGTTCACGATAAACCCAAGAATCAATATCAATTCAATTCCAATTAAATGTTATTTAATTGGTACACTTCATTAAATCTAAATAAAAAGATTTAATCTTTTCTCCACTGGGTTCAAGAATAGTGTTAGTGAAGACACCATTCACGACAAACCCAAATCACGTTCATTAATTATCGGGTTAAAGAACAAGTGTTATTTAAAACACTGTTCACGATAAACCCAAGAATCAATATCAATTCAATTCCAATTAAATGTTATTTAATTGGTACACTTCATTAAATCTAAATAAAAAGATTTAATCTTTTCTCCACTGGGTTCAAGAATAGTGTTAGTGAAGACACCATTCACGACAAACCCAAATCACATTCGATATTCAATACAAGGCTCTGAATAGAAAATATATCGGCTTATATTCAATATCGAATTCTACGACTAACAAATGTCGTATTGGAAATAACGATATCAATATATATCTTTCAAATTTCCATAACAACACCTGTATAATCACGAATTCCAACATCGAAATATTCCGAAGACAATTTCGATTCAAATCCACTCCAATGCAATCATTGGAAATTTTGGTTATTTTTAAAACCCTTTTCGAATTCAATTTATTTATTTAAAAATAAATAGAATTATAATTCTAGTTCAAAACTAGTTCATTTCGATAAAAATCTATTTTTATCTTTTCAAATATGGAGTTTTTCATCCCAATTCTTTTTAAATCATTTCTTATGATTTTACACAAATTATTACTATTTTTAATAATTTTATCAAGGCCCGTACAGTCGATTTCCATCAACGGCCATCGAACTGCACTTACAGCGACCTTTTTCGAATTTGATTTGGACGTATCTCCAAATCCAACCGTTAGATTTCAAATTTCTAACATTCATTAGAAAGCTCTTTTCGATACGAACCCAACGGTTCCGGTTTTAGGAGAATCCGACGGTCGGATCTCCCGTAATGTCCGTTCGAAATAAATGGTCGAAATTCGCGAACTGCCGCGGCGCGGCGCGTTCTATTCAGGCCATTATATTATATATAATATATATAATATATATTTCGTCGATTTTTATTCAAAACGAATTATATAAATAGTTTTAAAACCGTTTCAAAACCTATTTCAACTTCCATTTCAATTCAAAGCAAAAGTGAATTCTTCTTTATAAATTCGTTTCAAAATTCATTTCTATTCAATTCAAATTTCAATTCAATTTGAATTCATTTCAATTCGCTTTCAATTCAATTTGAAATCGTTTTCAATTCCTTTCGAAATCGTTTTCAATTCATTTCTATTCGAAATCGTTTTCAATTCATTTCTATTCGAAATCGTTTTCAATTCATTTCTATTCGAAATCGTTTTCAATTCATTTCTATTCGAAATCGTTTTCAATTCATTTCTATTCGAAATCGTTTTCAATTCATTTCATTTCGAAATCGTTTTCAATTCAATTCATTTCGAAATCGTTTTCAATTCAATTCATTTCGAAATCACTTTTCAATATTCATTTTAAAATGAATAAAATCGATATAAATATCGTTCACGTCAAAATGGCGTCAATCTAATCCTCACGGCTTCACATATTTCTATTTTCAAATATTCTATTTCAAATATTTCTATTTCAAATATTTCTATTTCAAATATTTCTTTTTTTCGAAACTGGAATGAGGCCCAATCAATTACCATATAATGTTAATTATATGGATTTTCTACAACACATGTATATATCAACAACGATGAATAATCAACCATCAACCAAAGTGCACTACACTGTATAAGCATCAAATATAGACATTTAACGCTTATAGCAGCTTGTCAATCAATCGATCGACATATTTAATCAATCAGGATGAGTGAACTTCAAATTTCATCCCAACACCCGTGTGGGGTTTCAAACAATCAAACACAGATTTTATTTGTGCAATTGGGCGATGTGTAAAATTTATCGACCCAATCAATATCAGTCAAATCAGTGTATATACAAACAAATCGGCCGATTTGTTTATAACAATTCATTTATTCACATTCACGTTAAAAATTGTATTTTTAACGACAAAACATTTTATTTCAACCTATGAATTTCTATTCAATTCATTTACACAATAAAATGATATTTTTATTTTCTAACATATTTTAGAAAATTTCGGCGGCATAACGGCACGATACTAGAAACGGGACGAGGCCTAGCCTTATCCCCGGTCTAGTGAAGGCCCACGCCATTCACTCATCAATCAAATCAATTTCATTATGCAAACCACAAAGTTTGGAGTAAGAGTCTAACCTAGCCTTACTCCCTCGCCTTATAACGGCGCACGTCTAATCCTAACCAATTTATCGATTCGATTTTTCACACCACAAACCACATTCAAACCAATATCGCAATCTATAACCAAACAGCCAAACAAACAAGTCCATGGTCTGTGGACGATTGTGTCGGGTGCTACTAAACACCGTCTGCATCCTAGTATATATATATAACTAGAAAATAAATTGAAGGGTGAGAAGTTCTCACTTATAGCTATCCTAGCTCCACGGCTCTTCATTTGCAGAAGTCTTCGTCGTTTCGCCTTTTTGTCACCTTCGTTGCCCAAGGCCACTATATATATAAAAATCGAATTTTTAGTTCAAAGTTCAATATATAAAAATCGAATTTTTAGTTCAAAGTTCAATATATAAAAATCGAATTTTTAGTTCAAAGTTCAATATATAAAAATCGAATTTTTAGTTCAAAGTTCAATATATAAAAATCGAATTTTTAGTTCAAAGTTCAATATATAAAAATCGAATTTTTAGTTCAAAGTTCAATATATAAAAATCGAATTTTTAGTTCAAAGTTCAATATATAAAACTTTCGCCTTTTTAAATTCAAAGATTTCACCTTTTCAAATTTCATCACTTGATTTCAATGTATATAAAATAAAAATCAGATTTTTATTTCGCCACATATATAAAGGTGATATTTTTAACTTCTCTATCCTATAAAGATTATATTTTTAATACTTTAAAAATATAAAAATCATATTTTTAATATTCCTATATAGTAAAGATTATATTTTTAATTCGATTTAAACAATACAAAAATTATATTTTCAAAGCAAATTCATTTTTTAAACCATAAAGTAAAATCAGTTTTTATTCATAAAAAAAAAAAAAAAAAAACGGTTTTTTACTTTTATAAAAATTTCAGTTTTAATTCATTAAAACAAACAGTTTTTACTTTTATAAAAATTTCAGTTTTAATTCATTAAAACAAACAGTTTTTACTTTTATAAAAATTTCAGTTTTAATTCATTTAACAAAATCAGTAAAGATAAAATAACAAAACACTTACAGAGGGTTTTCGCAGATCGACTGAGGGCTTCGAGGCGGCGGCTCGATTCGAACGGGGAGGCGCGGTCTTGACTGGAAGTGGCGGCGGCTCGTCGTTCGTTGGCCAGAGCTGCTAGGCGACGCGGGTCTCGCTCAATTCAGGGAACCGAAGAAGTGGGGAGAGAGGAGGTCGGGCGCGAGAGGGAGGGGAAGATCGACGTTGGCTTGGAGGGGCGCAACCGCCTGAGGCGCGACGGGTGGAGGATCGACGTGTTCTTCCCTCTTTCTTTTTTTTTCTAAACCTAAATTGATTTGAATCGTGAAAAACAGGGGGGGGGGGCCAGAGAGAAATAGGGGGAGAGGAGAGAGGATTTGATTTTTTATTTATTTATTTTAATTATAAAAAGTTGACTTTTACATACGACCTCTAAACGAGGCCCACCGCCTGTCGTCCATAGCGTTTCACCCCCATTCCGAACACAATGGGATATGTATCGCAAGCTGATTTGATCGTTTCAATTAGTTTCCGTTGAATTTACATTTAAATCTCTATATTGAATTTTAAACGTACATTTCAAATTACCGGGGTCACATACTAACTAGAAAAATTCCAGAAAAATATTTTCTAGCTTCGTATTGACGATACGGTCCTAACAAAACTAGTTTCGTCGAATTCTGAGACCGTTGGAAAAATGGCCAATTTCCAGTCGATTAAAATCAACTGAAACTGGTCAAACGCATTTTCCTTTGCCACGCTCACATATTGATTCGAAAAATTACGAAATTTGAAACCTAGCAATAACTTGACATCGCGGACCTAACAAAACTGGTTTCGTCGAAATCCGAGGTCGTTTGCAAAATGTCCATTTTTAAGGGCCTGAATTCCATAGCGACTATTCAGAATTTTCAACTGGACATATCTTTTGATTATCGCTACGAAATTCTGATCTTTCGGATTCGTTGGAAAGATATTCACGAATGGATCCTAATGTTTTTGGTTTCACTAAAATCCGGATTGTTTTGCACCCGGTACATTCAATTGAAGTTTGAAATCGAATTATCGAACTACCGCGCCATTTTCAATTCTATTTATAAATATATATAATTATTTATATTCTAACGACGGCGTATATAATATATACGTTCTATTTATATTCAAAATAAATTTCTCGTTGATATTATTTAAAATAATCTATTTTAAATATTCAAAATTCGCTAAAATTGCCAAAATAAAAATTTTAAACTGGCCCAGATTTTGCGGGTTATTACAATCTCCCCCACTTAAAACTTTTCGTCCCCGAAAAGGAACAAAGTCGAAAGTGGTTTGATTAATCAACTCTACGTTCGATCCGGTTTCCATTCTCCAACTTTTCAGTTTCTGAGAATTTCCAAAAATTCAAAAATTTGGCTAACACCCTAAATTTTTGAAAAATTTCGCCATAACTTCCCCTGCACCGGGAGCATCGGGGAATTTCAAATAGCTTCCCCGGTCCTTCAGATCTCAAAAAGAAAAAGAAAAAGCCAAGCGGCTAGCCAATAGGCTCACAAAATCATCATCACCCAAACAAAACAGTAAATTATGTAGTAAACATGTACCTATTTGTCGGGCAAACAAATTTTATTCTCTGGCTCTAGCCTCCTTGCTATGACCTGTTCAAGGATATATATGTATATGCAAGCAAATGCAACCAATTTTCAATATCATTCAATATTTGATTAAATTAGGCATAAATGGTTAAAAATTAGCAAACAAATAAACAAACAACACAAACATCAATCAATTAGTGGATTAACGTTTCAAATTTATAATTTGATATATATACAAAAAATCATGTTTTTGATGCCAAACCACAACAATAGGCCCTATCTAATTTTGGTTCTCACACCAGTCAATAGGAAGTATATAGATATTACACGTTCGTCACTCGAATATAAATTCTAATGATGGAGCTCCATCATCAAAATCATCTCCGGGCGATTAGAGTGTAATTCTATATCCATCCAATATATTAAAACTTCGAATATACGCGGATCAGACGTATACGCAAAATCTATATATACTGGATTGTCCAAATTCAAACATAATAACTAATCAAATACGAATAGTTGATTTAAATTTTCAAAACAAAATTTGTTTTCATTTTAAAAATATACTCTTCACACTCGTTCTAGGATACTACTGATCCTATCTCTAACGAGTCATTCCCTTGGATATTGCTAATCCAATATCTGATGAATTCTTTCGTATGGTTCTAATGTGTCTTGTTCTCTGCTTTGTAAACCAAAGCTCTGATACTAAATGTGACGAAAAAGAATCTCGCTCGGTCCGAACCAGTCGCTAAACCGATCCAGGCCGTTCGAAACGCCCTATCGTTTGAGAACAGGACAAATCAGAACGCATATAAAAGAACATTTCACTGTTATTACAACAATGCACCAGATTACAAGAATATACAGAGTATAAAAGAATATTACACAGAAATATCAGAGATTTAAATTACATTTAAATACAACGCAGCGGAAAATAATACAATACACAACTAGAAGAGATATACGGATACAAAGCTTTCCGGATATCGTTCCAGCTGTAAACCAGGATCCTGTGAATATAAATCTGCAAAACCCAAAACTACTAGCTGCCCGTGTCAAAATAAGGGCACCCAGAGTTTAGGTTAAAACAATAAACTCCAGGTCAGTCATGGGACTGGTGTGAGAACTAAAACAGTTAATCTTTATTTTAAAGCTAGGTAAATCAAGGGACCACGCCGTATAACACGGAACGGGTTTCCTCCCAAGAATACCAGTGCATAGAACAAACAGCGCAATGCTAAATAAAGAAAAATGAAGCTGTTATAAGACCCAGGTCCTATCACACAATGCAACGCAAGCCGGGGGATAGGGTTTTCCCTTATAACAGCCAAAGAATGCTTGATACGTTTAAAACAAATCATTTGATACTATTATAAGTGCATAGTGTATAAAACAACTTCAAATCATAAGTATCAATCATAGACGGCATGGGTACCATATATCATGTCGCCATACTAGTTCTACAATTAAAACCGCAAATGTCACGTATTTGGAAATTGGATTTCCGTCTATGAACCGAGGCAAAAGATAGTCCTCTACCGCTTCGTGACTCTCTAGCCCGAGCCACAGGCAAGTACTCAGTCAAGCCTTGGAGCGACAGGGCCGGTCCACCGATGTGGATTAAACTTAAACCCTGAACACTACGTTTCCCCACCCTATGGGGTGTAAGTCTGGTCCGTCAGCCGACCAGAATGCATTCGGCCGAAACCGATATAACCGAGGCGCCTCGCAACAGCAACAACCACATAAGTCAAACTCGTCAGGGCGTGTAAAACCACTGACGCCACTTCTAGCTAGAAAGAAACGCAAGTCCTCCCTGAGGTCCGTCTCCCGTTTTTGGTTCATACCTGGTGTGAAACACGCGAGGTAAACGTTACACAAAGCTACGCCACAAAGGCCGTGCTTTGATCATCACCACAAGACTTTGCTTTTCAACAGAAGCCTTGATCATTTGCATCTTAGCATGCCACACAGGCAAACCATCCTATGCAACCGATATCAGTCACACAGAATGAAATCCGATGTCAGACACACAGTCCATTTACAAGTCCGTTCTGGGTCTGAACGAAACCGGAGGCACCTAGTACCCCGCATATCCATCGATCTCCAAGTACGTCTGGACGATCACCAACTGTTTCCATCTTCTTGGGTGTACAGCCCAATCAAGATCATCAGCTATCACCCAAACGACGTGAAGACCTCCGGTCTTCGACCATCGTCTTCATCTTCGACTTATCGTCGTATCAGTTATTCAGAATGGGATAAACCCGGTCTTTCCGAATAACTCGCGTATATTTTAAATAAGTGTTACGCAAACACAACATACGCCTCATTCCAATTCATTAGTCACTAACCGTAAATTAATCAAGAGAATAATTCCCCAAATATTAACCCCGAAGGCCGAAACCAACATCAGATCAATATCCAGAAAACCATTCTGCTTGGCTAACCGACAGTTAGTTTCTAAATTTCACGTTCAAATCTAATTAAAGATTTAACTATCGCCTGGAGCAAAACTGGTGATACTCCATTCTCGATCTTTTCAATCTAATTAAAGATTCATTAAAACTCCACTTAGTTTTAATCTTTTGACTGGGTTAAAGAATCAGTGTCATTTAAAAACACGGTTCACGATAAACCCAAAATCACATTCATTAATCGTCGGGTTAAAGAACGAGTGTTATTTAAAACACTGTCCACTATAAACCCAAAAATCAATCGATTCAATTCCAATTAAATGTTATTTAATTGGTACACTTCATTAAATCTAAATAAAAAGATTTAATCATTTCTCAACTGGGTTCAAGAACAGTGTTAATGAAGACACCATTCACGACAAACCCAAATCACGTTCATTAATTATCGGGTTAAAGAACAAGTGTTATTTAAAACACTGTTCACGATAAACCCAAGAATCAATATCAATTCAATTCCAATTAAATGTTATTTAATTGGTACACTTCATTAAATCTAAATAAAAAGATTTAATCTTTTCTCCACTGGGTTCAAGAATAGTGTTAGTGAAGACACCATTCACGACAAACCCAAATCACGTTCATTAATTATCGGGTTAAAGAACAAGTGTTATTTAAAACACTGTTCACGATAAACCCAAGAATCAATATCAATTCAATTCCAATTAAATGTTATTTAATTGGTACACTTCATTAAATCTAAATAAAAAGATTTAATCTTTTCTCCACTGGGTTCAAGAATAGTGTTAGTGAAGACACCATTCACGACAAACCCAAATCACATTCGATATTCAATACAAGGCTCTGAATAGAAAATATATCGGCTTATATTCAATATCGAATTCTACGACTAACAAATGTCGTATTGGAAATAACGATATCAATATATATCTTTCAAATTTCCATAACAACACCTGTATAATCACGAATTCCAACATCGAAATATTCCGAAGACAATTTCGATTCAAATCCACTCCAATGCAATCATTGGAAATTTTGGTTATTTTTAAAACCCTTTTCGAATTCAATTTATTTATTTAAAAATAAATAGAATTATAATTCTAGTTCAAAACTAGTTCATTTCGATAAAAATCTATTTTTATCTTTTCAAATATGGAGTTTTTCATCCCAATTCTTTTTAAGTCATTTCTTATGATTTTACACAAATTATTACTATTTTTAATAATTTTATCAAGGCCCGTACAGTCGATTTCCATCAACGGCCATCGAACTGCACTTACAGCGACCTTTTTCGAATTTGATTTGGACGTATCTCCAAATCCAACCGTTAGATTTCAAATTTCTAACATTCATTATAAAGCTCTTTTCGATACGAACCCAACGGTTCCGGTTTTAGGAGAATCCGACGGTCGGATCTCCCGTAATGTCCGTTCGAAATAAATGGTCGAAATTCGCGAACTGCCGCGGCGCGGCGCGTTCTATTCAGGCCATTATATTATATATAATATATATAATATATATTTCGTCGATTTTTATTCAAAACGAATTATATAAATAGTTTTAAAACCGTTTCAAAACCTATTTCAACTTCCATTTCAATTCAAAGCAAAAGTGAATTCTTCTTTATAAATTCGTTTCAAAATTCATTTCTATTCAATTCAAATTTCAATTCAATTTGAATTCATTTCAATTCGCTTTCAATTCAATTTGAAATCGTTTTCAATTCCTTTCGAAATCGTTTTCAATTCATTTCTATTCGAAATCGTTTTCAATTCATTTCTATTCGAAATCGTTTTCAATTCATTTCTATTCGAAATCGTTTTCAATTCATTTCTATTCGAAATCGTTTTCAATTCATTTCTATTCGAAATCGTTTTCAATTCATTTCATTTCGAAATCGTTTTCAATTCAATTCATTTCGAAATCGTTTTCAATTCAATTCATTTCGAAATCACTTTTCAATATTCATTTTAAAATGAATAAAATCGATATAAATATCGTTCACGTCAAAATGGCGTCAATCTAATCCTCACGGCTTCACATATTTCTATTTTCAAATATTCTATTTCAAATATTTCTATTTCAAATATTTCTATTTCAAATATTTCTTTTTTTCGAAACTGGAATGAGGCCCAATCAATTACCATATAATGTTAATTATATGGATTTTCTACAACACATGTATATATCAACAACGATGAATAATCAACCATCAACCAAAGTGCACTACACTGTATAAGCATCAAATATAGACATTTAACGCTTATAGCAGCTTGTCAATCAATCGATCGACATATTTAATCAATCAGGATGAGTGAACTTCAAATTTCATCCCAACACCCATGTGGGGTTTCAAACAATCAAACACAGATTTTATTTGTGCAATTGGGCGATGTGTAAAATTTATCGACCCAATCAATATCAGTCAAATCAGTGTATATACAAACAAATCGGCCGATTTGTTTATAACAATTCATTTATTCACATTCACGTTAAAAATTGTATTTTTAACGACAAAACATTTTATTTCAACCTATGAATTTCTATTCAATTCATTTACACAATAAAATGATATTTTTATTTTCTAACATATTTTAGAAAATTTCGGCGGCATAACGGCACGATACTAGAAACGGGACGAGGCCTAGCCTTATCCCCGGTCTAGTGAAGGCCCACGCCATTCACTCATCAATCAAATCAATTTCATTATGCAAACCACAAAGTTTGGAGTAAGAGTCTAACCTAGCCTTACTCCCTCGCCTTATAACGGCGCACGTCTAATCCTAACCAATTTATCGATTCGATTTTTCACACCACAAACCACATTCAAACCAATATCGCAATCTATAACCAAACAGCCAAACAAACAAGTCCATGGTCTGTGGACGATTGTGTCGGGTGCTACTAAACACCGTCTGCATCCTAGTATATATATATAACTAGAAAATAAATTGAAGGGTGAGAAGTTCTCACTTATAGCTATCCTAGCTCCACGGCTCTTCATTTGCAGAAGTCTTCGTCGTTTCGCCTTTTTGTCACCTTCGTTGCCCAAGGCCACTATATATATAAAAATCGAATTTTTAGTTCAAAGTTCAATATATAAAAATCGAATTTTTAGTTCAAAGTTCAATATATAAAAATCGAATTCTTAGTTCAAAGTTCAATATATAAAAATCGAATTTTTAGTTCAAAGTTCAATATATAAAAATCGAATTTTTAGTTCAAAGTTCAATATATAAAAATCGAATTTTTAGTTCAAAGTTCAATATATAAAAATCGAATTTTTAGTTCAAAGTTCAATATATAAAACTTTCGCCTTTTTAAATTCAAAGATTTCACCTTTTCAAATTTCATCACTTGATTTCAATGTATATAAAATAAAAATCAGATTTTTATTTCGCCACATATATAAAGGTGATATTTTTAACTTCTCTATCCTATAAAGATTATATTTTTAATACTTTAAAAATATAAAAATCATATTTTTAATATTCCTATATAGTAAAGATTATATTTTTAATTCGATTTAAACAATACAAAAATTATATTTTCAAAGCAAATTCATTTTTTAAACCATAAAGTAAAATCAGTTTTTATTCATAAAAAAAAAAAAAAAAAAACGGTTTTTTACTTTTATAAAAATTTCAGTTTTAATTCATTAAAACAAACAGTTTTTACTTTTATAAAAATTTCAGTTTTAATTCATTAAAACAAACAGTTTTTACTTTTATAAAAATTTCAGTTTTAATTCATTTAACAAAATCAGTAAAGATAAAATAACAAAACACTTACAGAGGGTTTTCGCAGATCGACTGAGGGCTTCGAGGCGGCGGCTCGATTCGAACGGGGAGGCGCGGTCTTGACTGGAAGTGGCGGCGGCTCGTCGTTCGTTGGCCAGAGCTGCTAGGCGACGCGGGTCTCGCTCAATTCAGGGAACCGAAGAAGTGGGGAGAGAGGAGGTCGGGCGCGAGAGGGAGGGGAAGATCGACGTTGGCTTGGAGGGGCGCAACCGCCTGAGGCGCGACGGGTGGAGGATCGACGTGTTCTTCCCTCTTTCTTTTTTTTTCTAAACCTAAATTGATTTGAATCGTGAAAAACAGGGGGGGGGGGCCAGAGAGAAATAGGGGGAGAGGAGAGAGGATTTGATTTTTTATTTATTTATTTTAATTATAAAAAGTTGACTTTTACATACGACCTCTAAACGAGGCCCACCGCCTGTCGTCCATAGCGTTTCACCCCCATTCCGAACACAATGGGATATGTATCGCAAGCTGATTTGATCGTTTCAATTAGTTTCCGTTGAATTTACATTTAAATCTCTATATTGAATTTTAAACGTACATTTCAAATTACCGGGGTCACATACTAACTAGAAAAATTCCAGAAAAATATTTTCTAGCTTCGTATTGACGATACGGTCCTAACAAAACTAGTTTCGTCGAATTCTGAGACCGTTGGAAAAATGGCCAATTTCCAGTCGATTAAAATCAACTGAAACTGGTCAAACGCATTTTCCTTTGCCACGCTCACATATTGATTCGAAAAATTACGAAATTTGAAACCTAGCAATAACTTGACATCGCGGACCTAACAAAACTGGTTTCGTCGAAATCCGAGGTCGTTTGCAAAATGTCCATTTTTAAGGGCCTGAATTCCATAGCGACTATTCAGAATTTTCAACTGGACATATCTTTTGATTATCGCTACGAAATTCTGATCTTTCGGATTCGTTGGAAAGATATTCACGAATGGATCCTAATGTTTTTGGTTTCACTAAAATCCGGATTGTTTTGCACCCGGTACATTCAATTGAAGTTTGAAATCGAATTATCGAACTACCGCGCCATTTTCAATTCTATTTATAAATATATATAATTATTTATATTCTAACGACGGCGTATATAATATATACGTTCTATTTATATTCAAAATAAATTTCTCGTTGATATTATTTAAAATAATCTATTTTAAATATTCAAAATTCGCTAAAATTGCCAAAATAAAAATTTTAAACTGGCCCAGATTTTGCGGGTTATTACACTAATCCCAATTGTTTAGTTGTATGTCAATCGATTGATTGACAGGCTGTTGTAAGCGTTAATTATTTATATTTAACGCTTATGAAGTTTTGTAATGCACTCTGGATGATGGTTGATTGTATATCATTATTGTTGTATACATGTGTGTATGAAATCCATATAAATAACATTATATGATAATTGATTGTGTCTGATTCCCATTCAGAAAGAACAAATATTTTAAAATAAAGAATATTTTAAAATAATGAATATTTTAAAATAATATTCAGTAAAGGATTAAAATATGATTTTGGTGTCCGATTTGGGATAGGCATGATAATATTGAAATATATGAAGCCATGTTGATTAGTTATGCACAATTTTGATGCGAACGATATTTACATCTGTTAGACCAAAATCTGGGCCTAACACCCAAATGCAGATCACAAATCACAGAATGCAGATCACAAATCACAGGATGCAGAAAAGCAGTAAAAATGGGGAACACACGATATTTTAAAGTGGATCAGCTCAAACCAAGCCTACGTCCACTTTATATCTTCTTAAATCCTAAGATGTTACAAGTACAAGTCTCTCGGTTTATACATGAAATCCTCTTGTTTACAATGAAAAGAGGTAAGAAATCATAAGAATATACACGAAATCCTCGTGTTACGATATGGAGTTTGGCTCCTTTGCTGTTGAAAATGTTTTGCAGAGAGCAATGGTGGAAGGTGCGAGGAGTTAGAGCCAAAAGATCCTTGAAAATACCTTCAAATGGTGTATTTATAGCTATAGGAGAGCTTCTGGGAAGACTGGTTCGCGTTGGGGTATGTGGCACCCGATCCGTAAAAGTAGGAGCAGGAGTAGACTTAAGAATAGGTCAAGGTCTATGCGCAACATTACATCCGGGCGGGTCGTATCGTGATTGGATAGTGCGAGCCGAGCTGGTCGTGGTGCTCGAGTGCTGAGGCTGACCCAGAGCGGGTCGGATCGTGATGCAGGATTGCGAACCGAGGGTGGGCGATCCAACCGTGGGCGAGCTGATGGGAGCGATCCGGTGTGTGCGAACCAAGGAGGAGCCCACGAGCCAAAGGGGGCGATCCGGTCCAGGAGGTGTTGCTTCGTCACTTCATCCAAATGATTGCCATATTACACCCATTCACGGAAACGGGCATAACTTTCAAACCGTAAGTCCGATTGAGCCAAACAAAAGCTCAAACTGAAGCTAATTCAGAGAGCTACAATAAATACAAAGCTCAACTCCGTAATTGCTGTTTTCGGGCCCAGAAAAGGTCATCTGGTAGGAGTTCCGGGCAGTTATTTGTTGATGATGCGACTTTGACCAAATCGCTTCCTATCTTCTGACAACACTCTCCATATCCGAGCGCGATGCTATCCAGATTTTCAGTGTAATAACTTTTACCAAAAAGTGTGTCAACAATATCGATTTTATTCATTTTTATAATGAATATCGATAAGGAAAGTATTTTAAAATATGATATTTCGAAAATATTATCATTTAAATATTATAATGATAAGGAGTATTCAATTTTGGTTTAAAATTGAAAATGAAGTTAGAATCGTTTTAAAACGAATTTATAAATGATTTATAAAATACGGTTTAAATGGAAATCGACTAAATATATATAATATATATATTATATATTTAATGGCCTGAATAGAACGCGCCTCGCCGCGACTGTTCGCGAATTTCGACCATTGACTTCGAATTGATATTACAGGAGATCCGACCGTTGGATTCTCCTAAAAACGGAACCGTTGGGTTCGTATCGAAAAGAGCTTTCAATGAATATAAGTGATTTGAAATCTAAAAGAGGATTTGGAATTATGCCCAAATCAAATTTGGAAAAGGTCATTGTAAGTGCATCTCGATGACCGTTTATGGAATCGACTGAAAGGGCGTTAATAAAATTATTAATAATTTATGTAAAATCATAATAAATGATTTGGAAAGAATTTGGATGAAAAATTCCACGTTTGTAAAGATAAAAAATACATTTTTATCAAAATGAACTAGTTATTAAATAGATTTGAAATCCAATAATTTTTAAATAAAATAAATTGGATTTGTGAATGGTTTTGCTATACCCAGAAATTTCCAACGAACAAATTGGAATGGAAATAATCTTCTGAATATTTTAATATTGGATTCTGTGATTATATGGATATTGTTATAGAAATTTGGAAGATATATTTATATCATTAATTCCAATGCAATATTTGTTGGTTTCATAATTTGATATTGAGTATAAGATGATATAAGTTCTATTCAGAGTCTTGTATTTAATATTGAATTGGATTTTGGGTTTGTCTTGAGCGGTGTATTCATTAACACTGTTATTAAAACCCAGTTGAGAAAAGAATAAATCTTAATTAATTATCATTTGATTGGAATTGAATGAAAGTAGATTGTGGGTTTATCGTGAATTGTGTTTTAAACGACATTCGTTCTTTAACCCGATTAACAGTGAAATGTGATTTGGAATATTTATAAATCATTTTATTAAGATTTAATGGCAAATTTCCAAAGTAAAGTTTTTCAACTTAATATATTAAATTGGAATTGAATGGAATTCGATTTGGTAATAATCGAAGTAAGCTTCTGTGGAGGAAGACTGTTAATATATATATATGGAATTTAAAAGGCTTTGTCATTATTCCATTTATATTATTAGTCAGACATGGAAATTAATATCAATTATATATATTGATCTGTTTTTCCGTAAAAATTCCATAATTAGTCGAATGTGATTTTGGGTTTATCGTGAACTATGTTTTAAATGATATTGGTTCTTTAACCTAGTTAAAGACAGGATTACTTGTCCAACATTGTATTTTGAACTGTATTGTTGATCTCTGTTAAATATATATTTGTTTGGTGGCGGAGAATTTATTCTCTTGCTTAACACCCTTCTTTAAGACATATGAGCTTAGAGGTTATATATCGATGGTGTAGATTGTCGATGCAGCATGTTTGATTTCCCAAAGTTAAATAATCATTAATATTGATTTTTGGGAAGATTAAAACTAAGTGGAGTATTAATGAATCTTTAGTTAGATTGAAATGAGAATGCGATAATTTAAATTATCAAATTCGGGAAATGATCGAGAATAGAGTACCACCAGTTTTACTCCAGGCGATAGTTAAATCTTTAAATAGATTTGAACATGAAACGGTAATTAATTTTACCGATAACACCGTTGTGTTAGATATGGAGTATTACCAATTTTGCTCCATGGGATGAATAGGTTAGGATTGGGATAATAAAAGAAATGATTTTTTCGGTATTGTTCGATAATCCTGACTTGTTTATAAACCTTAAGTTGGTTTGAATCGATATCCAAAGGAAGATTAAAGAATAAATTTAAAGAATTTATCTTTGATAAAATTAATGGGACCCTTTCCCAAAGGATATTAATATTTAAATAAAAGAATATTCAGAATTGGAATGAGGCGTATGTTGTGTTTTTATAGCACTTGATTATAAAATAAGTGAATTATTCGAAAAGGCCAGGTTTATACCCATTCTGAATAATTAATTCGACGATAAGTCGATAATGAAGATGGTAGTTGAAGATTGGAGGCCTTCACATCATTTGGATGATTACTGATGTCTTGATTGAGCTGTACACCCAAGACAAGGTAATAAGTGGTGGTCGTCCGGACATACTTGGAGATCGACTGGATATGTGAGGACCTCTCTCCTATATGGGACATATGAGACGAGGAATAAGGTGCCTCCGGTTTCATTCATACCTAGAACGAACTAGTTGATGGATGTGTATCTGACATTGGATTTTATTCTGTGTTGATTGATCTCTATTAAATATATATCTGTTTAGTTGCAGAGAATTTAATCTCTTGCTTAGCACCCTTCTCTAAGACGTACGAGCTTAGAGGTTATATATCAATAGACATCATTCGCATGGCGTGAATTGCCTGTGTGGCATGCTGAGATGCAAATCAAGGCTTCTGTTGAAATGCAGAGTCTCGTGGTTGATGATCAAAGCACGACTTTAAATAGCATAACTTTGTGTATAGCGTTAATTCGCGAGCCTCACACCTCGGTATGAGTCAAAAACGGGATAAGGGACCCAAGGAGTGCACGACATTTCCTTCTAGCTATAGGTGGTGTCATGGTATAGAGCCCAGACATTTATTATATTTTTACCTATGTGGATGATGGATTGCAAGCCACCTCGGATATATTGGTCACTACGGAGCCGATGGATAGTTCCTATACGACCGGGAAACGTGTGTTTAGGAATTGCCAATCCTCAAACGTAAGAGAGAACCGGCCTTGGAGGATCCAAGGGTCTACTGCGGGGAATCCTGAGGCATTTGCTAGAGTGTCTCGAAGCAAGCGAGGAGTACATACCTTGCCTCGACTCATGACGGAAATCCAATTTCCAATACGTGACATTTCGGTTTTGATTGTAGAGCCTAGTATGGTGACATGATACATGGAACCCATGCTGTCTATGATTGATACATTTATATTTGATGTTTTTTATACACTATGCACTTATAATAGTATCAAATGATTTGTTTTAAATGTACCAAGCATGTTTGATTATTATAAGGGAAAACTCTATCCTTCGGCTTGCGCTGCATTGTGTGATGGACCTGAGTTTTATAATAGCTTCATTTTTCCAAAAAGCATTGAGCTGTTTATAAACTATTTTATGCACTAGTATTCTTGGAAGAAAACCCGTTCCGTGTTATATGGCGTGGTCCCTTGATTTACTTTATTTTAAAGTAAAGTTTTTAAATAACTGTTTTAGTTCTCACATCAGTCACGTTACTGGCCTGGAGTTTATTTTTTTAACCTAAACTCTGGGTTTCCCTATTTTTCACATGGGCAGCTAATAGTTTTGTTTTGCAGATATTATATTCACAGGATCCTTGATTTACAGCTAGAACTATACTCGGCAAGCTCTGTATCTGTGTATTCCTTTCAGTTGTGATACGTATTATTTTCTGCTGCATTGTAATTTTAATATCTGATATTTTTCTGATGATTATTATTTATTCATACTCTATAATATTCTTGTACTCTTATGTAAATTTTTGTAACAAGCAATGAAATATTCTGTCGTTTGTGTTTTGATTTGTCATGTTCTCAACTCAATCCGGGCTTTCCCGTAAGGGCAAGTTTGGGTCGTTTCATGCATGAATGTACTGTCGACGTATACACCAAAACTGAAATTCAAATTTTGAATTTCAAAAGTTTAAACTATAAACATCCCCCCATCTTTTCACCAACTCCCAAGGTCTAAGAATGTGTCCTGCTACTCAGAAATATGTGTACATTTTATCTCTATTTAATAATCTATTTAATTCTATTCTCTCTACCTCTCATTCAAAATTCAAAAACTACTTTCTTCAAACTGTTCTCTTCAAAACTTATCTATAATGGCTTCCTCAAGTATACCAAAGACCATGGGATTAACCAAAACTCTCAAAGGTCATCTCTACAATGTTCCATAGGCTATTCAGGCATATATTGACTATGCTGCAAATGGAAAAGTCAATACGGGAACTTTTGTTATCTTTGAAGAACTTCCTTCTTATGATCTTCGATCTCTTATTGAACAAAATGAAGTTCTAAGTTTGATTGATTCTCAGGATAACAATGAAGTATGTTCCCCGAATCTCGTCAAAATGTTTTATGCGAATTTAAATCGCGGTTTTTATAATGTAAATGGAAACCAAGTTTGGAGTAGTGTAAAAGGCACTCAAATTATTTTGGATCATGATATTTTGGGAACCATTTTAAATCGTAAGAAATGGGCTTGGATTTTTTGGATTTTGAAATTGATGAACATGATTTAGAAACATTTAATCACATTTTTGAAAGCGATGAACATATGGATTTTGAAAATTGCTTTTTTCGTCCAAAAACAAGAATTGTCAACCTCCTTCTTCAACATACTCTCACTCCCCACTCCAGAAACTTCAATAACCCTACCCTCAAGGTCCAAAAGCTCTTTTTGCCATCTTTGACACTTATGATATTAATTGGGTCGATGTGATTTTGAAAAAGTTTAAACCCAAAGAAATGTCCGCCAAAGAAAATACTCTCTACCATGAAGTTTATCTTACTCGTATCTTTAAATATTTTGGAATGGATCTCAAGGAGAGGAATTTGTGTCAACAAAGGTTTCTAACTCGGGAAATATAAACCTTATGCAAATTCCAATCATTTTTAAGCCTTATGAAACATTTGCTGAAAAAACAAGCTCGAATGGAACAAGTAGAAAATCCAATGGAAATCGACGTAGAAGAAGAATCCTCTATAGAAAGTGTAGAATGTTCAACAACTATTATAGCCATATCCATAGAGTTAATTTTTCAAAATCAAGTCAAGTTAGCCAAGAATCAAAAGAAGATCAAGAAGACACTCAATCAAATGTCTTCTAAAATGAACAAGTTTTTTGGAAAAATAGGAGGAAAACATGGATTATCATCTTCCTCATCCTCATCCGCTGAGATTTAAGTTTATTAGCTTGTGTTATCTTTTCGTAGTAGCATGTAATTCCTTTCATATTTCCATATTTCGTACTTCTAGTTTTGAATTTCATGTATCGCTTGATTGTAACCGTTTAGTAGTAATGAATGATATTGTTTCATGTCAAAACAATCTTTAAAGATCTGTATAAATATTAAAATTAAGTAAAATAATATAATATATTAAGAAATAACTCAAAATTATGTATAAATTAAAAATACCCAGCAAAACAAATGGGTATGTCGACATATAACTTTTGACACGTCGACATATAACTGCCAAAAATTCAAATTGGTTCAAATTTGAATTTTTAAATAACTAACTTTTATTTATTCATTTCTAAATGAATTCCACAGCCTATAAATACCTTTTTCTTCTAGAAAAACTTATTTTTATTTCTCTCTTTCTTTTCTAATCACTCGTTCTCTAAATAATCAAATAATGGCCAATCCAATTCACAATCTAAGTGAAAATCTTGAAGAAATTCTCAATTCTTTCAAGAATATCCTATCTATAATCCTTCATAATCAGCATCATCTAGAATTAAGTCAGATACAGGAGATTGAACAACAAAAAAACACTTTGATGTCATTCGTTAGATGATCTCTTCTCTTTTCAGGGATGAAGATAATAATATCACTGAAGCACCTACCACCAAAGAGAACGAAGACTGGAGAGTCATCAAAAGGGATCCAATCTACGGTGGAGATGGATGGGTAAAAGTTCCAATGGATGTATAAATTTTATTGATTTGATATTCTTTATTTGGTATGTATTTGAAAATTTGTATATATTGTTTGATTTGGTTGGGTTTGATTTGACTTGTTTGATATGTATAATAATTGCTTGTAAATATTGATTGGATTATTTAGAAATATTGTTTGAATTTCTTATTTATACTCTTGTTTATATTTAATTGAATTACATTTGTCAATAATTTAGAGGAAGTTATAAAACTTTACATTTAGTACTATAGACTTAGGTAAGTTGTATTTCTAGAATAAGTCATTCAAATCATATAGGGGGAGTATAGTATAGTTTTTGTTGATGACAAAGGGTGAAAAGTTATAAACTAAGCATAGTTAAGATAATCATAGTTTATTGGGGGGGGGGGGAGAAGGAATTCATGGTGAAAGGGGGAGTAATCAAGAAATCAGATCAACATGTAATATCAGGTATAAATATTTTATAAACCAAGGTTGTCATCGTCGAAAAAGGGGAGACTGTTAGAGAATGGAATTTTGATGACAACAACCTTGTTTCAATTGTTAACATTATTAGTTATAAAATATATACTAACATCTTTATTTAGAATATATATATATATATATATATATACAGGATTTATATGCATGAAGTAAATATTGAAGATTGTATAGTTAAGAACTTATACAGACTCAAGATTTCAAGACTTATGAGTATCAAGATATCATGAGTTCAAGATTATCAAAGTTATAGAGTCTAGTTTGTATGTTAAAACTTTGATTAGCACTCTCAAATTCTGTTTTCAAATTATTCTTTTTAAAATTGTTTTTAAATCATTTCAAACTCTTTTCAAAATGATTTGAAATCATCTAAAGGTTTTTACTTATGATTTCAAATACATAAGTTTCTTATATATTATAAATTTGAAGAATTATACTATATATGTTTATAATTATATAATTTTATATTATATATATATATATATGGTTTTTATATTATATGTTTAAATAATAGTTTATGTGTTTTTATACATGAGAAATTATATTTTAAACAACTATTTTTTATTTAGGAATTTTCTGAATATATATATATGTATGTATGTATATATATTGATTTAAATACTTTAAAACATGATTTAAACTTTAAATACCTAGCATATGTTGACATGCATTTTATTACATGTCAACATATAACTGTCACTTTTTTAAATTCAAAAGGAAGTGTCTTTTCATATTTTGAAATGTTTCAAAAATGTTGTAACCTTTGGAACACTATATAAAGGCCTCATTTTCAAAAAAATTAATAACAAAATTTCTCTTTCTTCACCCTTTCACTTACCACCATTATTCTACTTTAAATTCTTGATTTCTACACTTATACTCTGTCAATTTCAATACAAATTATATCAATCTCTTTCTACGCTCAATCTCTCTCAAATACTCTCTGTTTGGAAGTGTTATTAAAGAGTGCTAGGGATATTTGTAATTGTTAAAGAAAGGGTGTGTTCCTTGTAGCCCGTAAATCAAGGAAATGGAGCGGTGTTAACCTTGTAGTCGTGAATTCAAGGGTGTTGAACAAGCAATAAATCCACTACCTTATAGAGAAAAAATGGTGATTTAACCTTGTAGCAGTGAAATCAAGGGGATTGTAATTAGATTCTAATAATAATTAAACTCTGCGCAATCCAGCATTACATGGGACCCGGTGTAGGAGTAATTTGAATCAATATAAAATCCAGTGTGTTTTTTCCTTTTTTGCATTTTATTTCTATTTATATCTGCATCTGTGATTGTTTTGGTTGTGCTATTTATTTTGTGATTCATATAGTTGTTTAAGTAATCATTAATTGTTTAAGTTTTTGATAAGTTGTTTAAAACACTATTCACCCTCCTCTAGTGTTAATTTTCCCTTTAGATCTGTGATTCTCATCCCTAACAGTTTGTGTTTGATGTATGGTTTTATCCAAGGAAAACACTGACACCCAAATACCTTTAAATGATTATAGTTTTGTATAATCCTTTTTAGCACTTCCTGTGGGCACTTTAAATTAAGCACCTTTGTTGGCATTATGTTAATTAAGTGTACAGCAACGTTAAATCCCTCTAGCCAAAATTTTAATGGCATAAAGGCCTTAGCAAGAAGGGTTAGACCAGTCTCAATGATGTGTCTGTGTTTACATTTGATAAAACCATTTTGTTCTGAGGTATATGGACATGTTATTCCGTGTTCAATTCCCATCTGAGAAACAAAATTGTTTTAAAGGAAAAAATTCAGATCCACCATCTTTTTGGATCTTTTTTACCTGACTGCCTATTTGATTTTCAACAATTGTGATGAATTGTGTTGTGACATTACTAACATCTACTATAGATTTTAGAAAATATATCCAAACGAATCTAGAGTATACATCAACAAATGAGATATAGTATCTATACCCATAATATTAAGTTATGGGTGCTGGAACCCAAACATCAGTGGCAATTAATTCAAGTGGTGAGTTGTGAGTAGTTTCATAATCTAGAAGTTAAAATTTATGTCTTTTTCCCATTTGACAAAATTTGCACACATATTTAGTCAGGAAATTATCAATAGATACATTATCGTCATTACAAATAGTATTAACAATTTTCACACTAGGATGTTCCAGTCTCTTATGCCAAAGATTAAAATTTTTACTGCTACCAAAAATACTATCAATGTTCAAAATACAATTGTTTTTATTAAGCTCAGATTGTCTAGCTTTTGAGTGAAACCTGTACAGCTTGTTACATTCTTTACCCTGCAAAATGACATCTTGAGTTAATATATCTTTGTTTAAGCATACATTTGGGTGGAATTTAAAAAATACATTATTATCTTTGGCAAATTGAAAATTACTTATTAGATTTCTCTTAATAACTAGTACCCTTGGTAGGTTTTTCAGATATAACTGTTTGGTTCCATTTATGCTTGCATTTCCAGTACGTGCGATATGAACATTTTTACCATTACAAACAAGTAAATTTTGCGTACCTTTACACTTCTTGATCCCAAGATTCAAGTTGCTCAAGTTGTTTGTCACATTATTTGTTGCCTCTGAGTCAGGATACCAACACTCATCATCTATATCTTCAAGCCTTGATGTAGTAGTATTTCATGCCTTTACTTGTCCCTAATTATCCGTTTGGATGCTGATATTGTTGATGTTGTACCTTAATTTTTTTTGATTTGGTACATAATTGGAAATAAACCTAAACTAGCACTTATTAGCAATGTGTTCATACTTTTCACATATCTGACAATGTACTCGGTTGTAGTTGTTGAATATGGCTCCCCTTCCTCTTGACCTGTTGCTTAAACCACCTCTTTGGTTGTTGTAAAACTACCGCCTTGGCATCTAATTTCTTTTCTGTTTCTTGCCGTTGAAATTAGTGGTATAGTTGATAATGAGTTCTGGGTTGATAGTGCATTTTGTACAATTCTTCCTTCGTGTGCCAAAAGTGTGGAATATACATATTGAAGGGTAGAGGTAGGCTCAATAGATGAAATAATTGCTACCGCAGCTTCTAGCTGTCATCAAGGCCACTGATAATTGAAGGAACTTGTTCTGACTCACTTAGTTTATGTCTAGTAGATGCAAGTTGATCATAGATACCTTTAATCTTGAGTAGATACTCATTCATTGACATGTTATATTTTCTCATGCTTTGTAATTGTCTTCTAAAGTGTAGAATTCTTGCAGAAGACTGTGATGTGAATTTTCTCTCTACAGTTTCCTAAACATCGTGAGTTGTCTTGCATCCAATATCTGTGGAAGAAAGGTAGGACTGATCGATGACATTAGCCACGAGCAAATCAGGATGTCTTGCCATTGATGGATGGTGTAATCTTGATTTTATTATTTCAGCATTGTGCTTTATTCAGATCTTTGAATACATTGTTGAAAATGGAATACATAGGTATGGACTTGTATTTATAACATCATACAGAGAACAGAGGAAAGTATGGGAAAATAGGAATGTGAAATGATGGTAAAGAAATCATCTTGATATGCAGAAAGAAATCATCCTGATATGCGGCAGGTCATTTGGATATATTCGGCAAGATATTTATCTGTTATGTAACGACCCGGATTTCGAGAGACTTTGGTTATCGACATACGCACGATGTCGATAACCAAAACACCGAAAAATCCTGGTAATTAATGAAAGAAATTAGAGGGTGAGGAAAGATAAGATAGAAACTTAGAATAGAAGAAAAAGAAGAACACAATATCAGAGTAATACGAATCACACAGCGGAACGAATAACATATAATATGTATAACATAACTTGAAATATACATCTTTACTTGAATATACATATCATTATCAAAGTACATCACTTACAACACAGCGGAAATAACTATAGCTATATGATCCTGAAGCCTCCTGCTCCAGCTCTTCAACTATATCTGTAAATCCCGACAACTTGACTGCCCATACAAATTTAGGCACCCAAGAGTTTAGGGAAGACAACAAAATAAACTCCGGGTCAGTCATGGGACTAGTATGAGTAAACAGTTTAAAAACAGTTCGAACAAGTAAACGATATCTCATAAGACCACGCCGCATAACGGAACGGGTTTTTCCCTTATGAGAATCCAAGATAACTTTATATCAAAACCCTTTTGATATTATAATAATGTCTATCAACCACAGTATATATATATAATCTTCTAACAGAAACGCTTTCATCTCACGTTCTACATATGTAGTATACAATCAAAACCGCAAGCACGTACTAGGTAATGGATTTCCAACTATGACAAGGTATGGAACCACCTTTCGCTTGTGTACCTCTAGAGAGGAATACACTGGGTTCAACAAGAACATCTTGCAACCCGGCCACACATGACCGACCAATCATTTCGCTTGAGTGTATCGAATGTATATCACCAAAGGTTGGGATCAGCAACCGTTTCCCGAATGGGACAACATCAACAATAGATTTATAGAAGTAAATGAAACTCTAGATCAGGTGATTATACACCCTACTTCGGTGCGACCGACTTAGCCATGTTGCCTGCCCGATTTCTGTCATTTACCGGATGATGAGGCTAGAAGCTACGCTTTAACATCACATCAGATTCACTTTGAATGCCACATTGTCAAATCCATCAAATCACCGATTGACGTCCTCAACCATACATTATGTGTTAGCTAAAGAAGTTTCCTTTTCCGCTTCCACTCTTGGTACGGTTGGAGAAATCAATATATGTGGTCGTCTGGAAATACTCTGTCAGACATCCGTCCATACAAGTCATCCACGAACAGGATGAACCGAAGGGACTATTCTGTAAACAGGATAGCCCTTGCATAACTCCGTCTTCGATTATCTTTGGCATATATGATTCGCAACGCTTATGCCAATACAGAGTGGTTCTTTGGACAATAATCCAACCGGTCTCTCCATATTAACAATGTTAAAATGGTCAAAACTTCGATAGTCTGTGATTTAACTATCGAATAAAAACAGGTGTGCAAACAACGATTTTGTTTCCAAACGGAAATTATATCAATCAAACATCAGTCAACATTTATCTCTTTATTTTCATAAATTTTACTTATCTCTTGTTTCCCTATATTCAACATTTCTTATTTTTCTAAATTTAGAAAATATATGTTATTACCATTGGAAAACATTTCCATTTCTTGTTTCCTTTATTAGAAAACATTTCTGGTTTCTTATTTGGAAAACATTTCCAAAGCTTCTTCATTGGACTTAGACAGATGTTTAAACAAACCATCGCGATGCCAACTCAAACCATTTCCTTTACTACCGAACCTTAACTATTCCTTAGTTAAAAACGAAGCCAATCAAGTTGGGGTAGAACTACCTCTCAGACCTTAACTGAACAACATTTCTATCTTTGAAATAAGCAAAGTTCACTTTATATTTCTTTAACTAACTTCCTTACTTAACTCTCGTTCGAATAAATCTCTATTCGATTTATTCTATTTGATTTACTCTATTTGATTTTCTCTATTCACTTAACCCATTTTCGAATAAACTATATTCGATAACTCCTTTTACTCTCTATTCGAATAAACTATATTCGATTAACTCATTTTACTTTCTATTCGAATAACTATATTTGGTTAACTCATTTCACTTAACTCCTTCCGAATAAACTATATTCGATAACTCCTTTTACTTTCTTCGAATAAACTATATTCGATTAACTCATTTGCTTTAACTCTAATCGATTAAACTAACATCGATTAGCTCCTTTTACTTTGTCACTATTTGATTAACTAACATCGATTAACTACTTTTACTTTAACACTAATCGATTAACTAACATCGATTAACTCCTTTTACTTTAACACTAATAGATTAACTAACATCGATTAACTCCTTTTACTTTAACACTAATCGATTAACTAACATCGATTAACTACTTTTACTTTAACACTAATCGATTAACTAACATCGATTAACTGCTTTTACTTTAACACTAATCGATTAACTAACATCGATTAACTCCTTTTACTTCTACACTAATCGATTAACTAACATCGATTAACTCCTTTTACTTCTACACTAATCGATTAACTAACATCGATTAACTCCTTTTACTTCTACACTAATCGATTAACTAACATCGATTAACTACTTTTACTTTAACACTAATCGATTAACTAACATCGATTAGCTCCTTTGTTCTATTCGAATAAACTATTCATTTATAAAGATTTACTTTTAGTAACAGTTCTTCACTTTACAAATGATTTCCCTTTTATAAAACTCTATTCGTTTTAAAAACATTTTTCCCTTTTATTTATTTTCGAAATATTTCCTTTTATAAAATCTATTGATTTTATAAACTACGTTTATTTCAATATACATTGAAATAATTCTTTTAACATCCCAGGGTCTTTTATGATATTTAAAACATCGAATAAAAATGATCAACATCATTCCAACATCCATAATCATAACAGATTATATAAGACATCATTTATCACAATATATGAAAAACAGAAAAATAAATGTTGAGGAATCCAGTTGGATTCCTCCAACCTGTTTCCCTGCATCACAGATGTTAAACAATATAGATAACATCACTTTCAATTCTATATGATACATTCTTTTAAACAGAATCAATATAGAGATTTAACTAACTGACTAGCAGTTCAATCAAACAGTCAACATACAGTCAATCAGCCAATATCTAACAGTTCTAAAAATACAACATGAAATTATAAACTGTTCAGAGTTGGCGAGATTTACTCACATTTGCGCGTTAGCCGTTAAATAACGGTTTGCGTTATTTGATTCAGTCGGACAATTTATTTCGCCATAAATTGTAACGAGCTCGGATTCACTCCCAGTCAGCTCCATGGTGTAGCCACCGTCCATACGATCCTAACGCAACTTACGGTTCGTCAATCTGGTATGGTATGACCAAGATATCGTATTTACAAGATTGAATACATTTCTCGATTAAATAAAAGTTGAATTAACTTATATTGGGCCTTCACCTTTATATCCAGCCCATTTCCCTTAAAGGCCCATACCCATGCGTTAAATCTCCTTCTCCCCTAAATAAATTTCGTGACCTCCCTGATCTTCCACCACGCCATTAACCAACTTCCCACGCCTCGTTCATCTCCTACCAACCACCGAATTCAAAAAGGAAGCCACCACCGAACTTCAATCCCCGAGTACACCAACCCCAAACCGTCAATGTTAAACTCGACGTCCATGTCTTCATTGCAGTTTTCAGCTCGACACCCTCCACGGTATAGCAGAAATTTGTTCACCCCAATACCCCCATCGCACCTCTCAAAAATCCAAAGCCAGGTTCTTCTACAACCGAGCAAACCATTTGCAGTAACCCCGAAGAGCAGAAGTCGAAGCCCTAGGCTGTCGCTGGAAAAAGACAGCGACGCCGGTGACGTTGAACTACAAAAACCAACCACTGGGAGGAAGATAAACTCGTTATGAATTCGAATATAGTTGTTTTGCGATTTAAGGGAATTTTGTGGAGTTGTTTCGATTTGATTTTCTTACTTGCGGTTGTTGTGAAGAGTGGTGGCGGCTTGTTTCTCAGCAAGGAAATGAACGAAATGGTTTTCTGGTTAGAGGATTTTTTTAGGTGATTATATAGTCAAACAAAAAAAGGGAATGTGTTACACTATCTGTCGCGCAAGAAAGTATGGTGTGGGAAGCATACGTGTGGACCTTAATTTGATCAGAGATTAAGTTAGGATATTTTGTTTAGAGAAATCTTTAGAAAAATCATTTAAGCCATTATCTAATTTAAAAATTTATCTACTTACGTAACGCTATGGACAGTAATAAAGATACCGTCGTATTTAGCTCGGTGCCACGATCCCGAAAATATAATAATACCGGTAGTTCAACTCATATTGCGAAACCCCAAAATTGCTGATTAAGGGTGCAAAATACTCCAAATAAAAAGTTTCTTATTTAATTAATTAAAAATTACAGTAAAATTCTAAAAATTAAATTATCACTACTTCCCAAAAGAACCTCGTCTAAATTCAAACCCGATCCCTAGTTATATCGAATAAACCGTTACGGTCGATAAACGATTCTATAGCGACTATTTTAAAATTTGATTTGAACATATCTCAAAATCTACACGACGAAATCCCGATTTTTCTCTTCCACTAGAAAGATATACTCCACCAGCTCCACACGTTTCTTGTTTCACAGAAATTAGGCTTAAAACGAATCCAGTTCATTCAGTTGAAGTTTGAATCGCCAAATAGCGAACTGCCGCGCCATTACGGGCTCGATTATAATTATACTATAAACTATACGTTCAATTGTCGATGATTGAATATATTCGTTGTTCAAATTCAATTCCAAGCTGAAATAAAATATCACAGATGATCCAGTTCACACCATATCGTCATTTCGACTAATTCTGATTATTCAGAATTAAATATATTATTTAATTCTTATTTTAATTAAATATTCACCATTATTTAATTCCGCGATCATTAAATTCTCTAAACCACCATTTATATAATAAAATAAATTAATCATAATACCTCTGCCAATGCGGGTCATTACATGTTATTTCTTACTCACACATAACATGAAGAAAATAGAATCATGAGGATTTCTAAAGATTTTAGAAAAATTCACTTTAACTACCGAAAAAATTATAAAATTTAAAAAAGAATGTGATTTTTTTACTCTTATCCACACATCAAATTTTTATTTCTTTCTCATTATGAATATTGTATGCTTTAACTTAGCGCATAATAATGCAAACTTATTTTAAGAAATACCTTGCAACCTATAATTAAAACAAAAATCCGAAGGAAAACTACATTATGGTCAATAAATATCAAAATTAGAAAATTTACAAATTGTAAATATCATATAATTTCTTAAATTCCACTTTAGGAAGGGTGATAGAAATCCATCTATCATGTTGTAAGAAGTATAATTACCTTAATGAACAATACTGTTAGTACCTAGTTTAAAAGCAGCAAAATTTATGATCGTTAATTTCCAAAATTAAGATAAATTATTTTTATTATTAATAGAAACATGATTAAAATTATATGTCCCACCATGATTAAAATTATTTCTTTACATAATAAATTTTCATTATTATTAATAAATTTTCAAATCCATTTACTTAGTATAGATATGCTTGAATTATGCAAGTTAATTATACCTAAAACCCCTATCAATTTTAGATTTCCAACATTTCTTAGTTAACTAAACATTTAAAACTACGATTGGATTGTCTCAACTCCATAGGAAATCCCTCATAATCTTATCATTTTAATTAATAAATCATATTACAAAAAGGTAAACAAACATATAATAAATAATAAAGCAGATAAAATAAAATTTATCAACATAACTTTGTTTTCCCTTGATATACCATTCCATTTACGTGTAATACCATCATGCTTAAGCATTTATGGTCTAATAAGAAAACCCTAGTATTCCATAAATTTCATTATATAAAGATTTAGAGTATTAACACCCTTAATTTTAATATTCCTTATACTACTTAGTACTAAAACATAGGTATTGTCAAAGTCAATCTTTAACCTAAACCAAAGTTCAAAATTTTATAAAATAAATTTAAGCGCAATAATATGTTTGAGTAAATGGGAAGTAAAATTTATAATATCTTCCATAAATTAAAGAATAGAATTATCGAATTTAAATAAGGTCATAATTCAGCATATCAAACTAACACCAAAAACTCTCATTAATAATAAAATATTTAAGAAAATACCAATATGAAGAATCAGTCGCTTAAGAAAAATCAAGTTTTAAACTAGCACATGTAATATTATTTTTATGACAATAACTAATGTATTCTTGAGCAACTACTCTATCATCAATGATATTTTTACCTTCAATAAAAGCAATTTGAGAATCATTTATTAACTCGTTCATTTTAGTAATAAATGTATTTAAATGCCTTCTAAATTTAAAATATTTATTTTAGTTTCAAATGTATATTTAATTAGAATGCATTTTGAAATTCAAAAATAATAATATTTTGCTGATTTATGGGTAAGACTTGGACATTTATATTTTAAAAAGACGTTTAGTATTTTACTAGGTGAAAATAAGGGACACGTCCCTAAAAGGTTTGTGTTAGACCAAAATCTGGGCCTAACACCCAATTGCAGATCACAGAATGCAGAAAACAGTAAATAAAGAGGAGACACACGAAGTTTTTATAGTGGTTCGGCTCAATCCAAGCCTACGTCCACTTTATAGTTTATAATACTGTAAGAAGCTATTACAATGTTGTTTGCTTGCGGTTTA
The DNA here is from genome assembly GCA_030737875.1 of Allium sativum. Taxonomy (NCBI): domain Eukaryota; kingdom Viridiplantae; phylum Streptophyta; class Magnoliopsida; order Asparagales; family Amaryllidaceae; genus Allium; species Allium sativum. The sequence continues at coordinate 279,040,706 of CM060925.1, forward strand.
TACACGAAATCATCGTGTTTACAATGAAAAGGGGGTAAGAAATCATAAGATTATACATGAAATCCTCATGTTTACAATGTGGAATTTGGCTCCTTTGCTGCTGAAATTGCTTTTAGAGAGCAATGGTGGAAGCTGTGAGGAGTTAAAGCCAAAAGATCCTTGAAAATACTATCAAATTGTTTATTTATAGTTGTAGAAGAGCTTCTGGGAAGACCGGTTCGTGATGGGGTACGTTGCACCCAATCCGGGAAAATAGGAGAGCGAATATCCTTGAGAATAGGTCAGAACAAGAAGCGTAGGAGCAGGTTTGGGGGTCGGATCGTGGTCACATAGGGCGAGCCGAACCGGTGGTTCAGGGGTGACGAGCTGGAGTGGTCGGGTCGTGGTCTACATATGCCCCATGAGTCAGGGTGCTTCACGAGATGAGGTGCTTCACAAGACGAGGTGCATCTCAAGCCGAGGGGGGCAATCCGATGAGGGGCGATCCGAAGGTGCATGAGCCATACTCCGATTATGAGACGCTTCATTGCTTTATCCAGGAAATTGCCAGATCACACCAGTTTACGGAAACGGGCATAACTTTCAAACCGTAAGTCCGATGGAGCCAAAAGCTCAAACTGAAGCTAATTCATAGATCTACAAGAGCTATAGAGCTCAGCTCCGTAATTGCTGTTTTCGGGCCCAAAAGAGGCCTCTGATAGGAGTTTCGGGCTTTTCTTTGTTCATGATGCGACTTTGACCAAATAGCTTCCTGTTTTCTGACGATGTTCTCCATATGCGAGCGCGATGCTTTTGGCGTGCTAGGAAGGGGGCACACGACAACCTCAATTTCTAGCCTGAATGGAGACTCAATGGCGAATAAAAGGAAGAAGACTGGAACTTCCGCTCATGCCGATGATGCTGACGCTGAAGACACAAGTAATGAGGCAAGCCAGGAAGATTTCTCTCATGGAGATCCTTCTGCATACTATACCAGAGACGAGATGGACGGAGTTCTCACTGAACTGAGAGATCAGATGGCACAGCAAGATGATCTCCTCCAGAAACAACAGGAAATGATCAACCAATTCTTCGCTTGGATGGATTGAAGGCCGAGCAACGCTCAAGTCATTGGAAATGAAGCCACAGAAGTGGCTCGGACATCACATGGACTCAGGGGCAACACCCTCGTTATTGGAAATGCATAGCGACTGACTTCAACTCCAGATCGGATGGATACCGGAGCAAAAACTCTAACTCAACTGCAGCAAGGATCGGCTCGTGACAGGACACCAGCACCGGATCGGATCGCCCCTCCTCAGTTGGCTCCCCACGAGTCACGATCCGGCGTTTATGAACCTGCCTTACGAACCGACCCCCTCGAACCAGGTCGGGTCGCCACCCTCAACCCGCGATCCCTAGGCAACACCTCACCAACAACTTCCATCCTATCCTGCATTCAACAATGGGGGCACCAGCTCTGATTTTGGTAGTTTGCAACAATTTTTTGAAGGCAATCGACTCGCTGATCTGATTCAACGCCTCGCGAGAAGCCGCACCTATCAAAATGATGTGGATGACGCCAATCACAACCCATTCACTCAGGAAATTAGGAATTCCTGCAATCCCCCGGGTTTCAAACTCCCATAATTGGATCCATACAACAGCAGGACGGATCCTACCGTACACCTGATGCGCTACAAACGACATATGGAAGTTCAATCAGCATTGGAAAACATCATAGCTAAGTGTTTTCCCCTCTTTCTGACTGATATAGCAGCCATGTGGATTCAGCAGCAAGAAACAGAATCGATCAACAGCTGGAATATGTTGGTCGCTCGCTTCCTTGAACAGTTTCGGGTCCACATCGCTCGACCCAAGAACGTCATGTCACTCACTACAATTAAGCAGAGGCCCAGAGAAACTCTGCGTTCATTCCTGGAAAGATTCAACGTTGCAGCAGCATTAGTTGATCGCTATGAACAATCGATGGTATTGATGGCAGCAGTATCTGGCGTTCTAGATAACTCGGAGTTCAAAAAACCCTTGAACCAAGATCCACCATGGAATCTCAGCGAATTATACCTTGAATCGGATAGATTTCTACGTGAGGAAGATGCAACTTCCGAGAAGCACATCCTCGACGTCAACATGCTTAAAGACGGAGAACCGTTTGATTCTGGAAATAGCAAAGGAAAAGCCACCGTCAAGAATGACCGTAACACTCAGCCCTGGAGAGGGCCTATATATGAAAAGTACACTGATCTCAATGCCCCACTCTTAGACATCTATCTGGACACGAACGGTGTTGTCTCCTACCCAAAGCCTCCCAGGAGGGAGCCATCGCAAAGAGAACATGATTTTGGAAAACACTGCATATTCCACGACATGGACGGTCATGACACAAATGACTGCAGGCATCTTCGTGATTTGATTGAGGAACGAGTTAGATGTAGAGAGATGTCCGAGTATGTGAAACTACCAACAGCGCCTGCACCTACGCTGCCACCTCCTGCTCCCCGGAGAGGGAATGACCCTGGATCGAGCTCTCATGGGCTCATCATCAACTGATCTGGATGAGACCAGCTTTCATTTTTTGCATTTCTTAGGCTTTAAAATTTGTTTTTTCTTTCATTAGGTTTTCTGATTGGTTGAATCGAAGTACACACATATGGGGTTAGGATGTGTCCCCGAAGAGTGCTCTCGACTCGGTGTCAAACCAATCAGGATTTGCCTTGGTTTTGCATTTTGAATTGAATAAGGACTTTCCAAGCATGGATTATGTTTGGAGAATTTAAGTATCTTGTTAGGATGTGGCAGGATCCTCAACTTCGGTTAAAGTATGGCTTATACTTATTATGGAACTCTAGGTATGGATAATGCCTAGGGACGGACTATCTTGTCTGGCTGTGGCAAGCGTAGCTCTACTTCAAGTTTGAGTACGGTTTATACTCACTTTGGAATCTTAAGTATGGATTATACTTAGGAACGACAAATGGTCTTGTCAGGATGTGACAAAAGAAATCGGGTATGGATTATACTCGGTTTGATCTCAAGGGTGTGGATTATGCCCTACAAACGGTCTTGTCAGGATGTGACAAAAGAAATCGGGTATGGTTATACTCGATTTAGACTTCTGGGTATGGATTATGCCTGGAAATGTTGGCCCTTGCTAGGATTTGGCAGGATGACTCAAACGTCCCTTGAGTATGGTTTATGCTCATTAGACGTCGAAGCATGGTTTATGCTCAGAAAATTTGAACAATATCGCCAGGATTTGTCAAGTTTGTTTTTACTTTATCTCTTTATAGGTATGGATTATATCTGTAGCTGGCAAACCCAGCAAGGTCATGGCATTGTCGAATTTCTATGGCTTATAGATTTCCTGGACTATCTAGAACAATCTTCCTTCAACCAGCAAGATATGTTTTAGGGGGTGGGCAAACTTGTTGACACACTTTTTGGTAAAAGCTGTCAAACTGGACATCTGGATAGCATCGCGCTCGGATATGGGAACATCGTCAGAAGACAGGTAGTGATTTGGTCAAAGTCGCATCACAATCAAAGAAACGCCCGAAACTCCTATTAGAGGCCTCTTTTGGGCTCGAAAACAGCAATTACGGAGTTGAGTTGAGCTCTGTTAGACCAAAATATGGGCCTAACATCCAATTCTTGTTTTTGTTATCAATGTTCAAAAGAGGAGAGTGAACCGGGTTCACAATTAGACAAAGGAGCTCCCCGACTCACCAGATGTTTAGGCGCCCCTGCTCCCATTCTTTAATACCATCCAGTTATGAATTATCAGCTAAGACTGGAAGCCAAATCATCGTTTTACCAAATATTTCTAGTAAAAGTCTTAAAGTGTTTCGGGACTGCATCCTATTATGTTATGATGGCACACATTCTAATAAGGGGACGACTACATCCTTCTCCTTCCCCTGCCTGGGCAAAGCATTAAAAAGAATTATTTCGAGCCCTTAAAGTAAAGGTTTGTTTCAGGCTTTACATATCCATTTCTCCCTTTATATTGATAAGGCAGCCCCTTAACTTAAAGTATTTGTTTGCAATTACCTTGGCATAGAGTGAGGGTGAATTCTTGCTAAGAGTGAGGGTCAATTATTTGGGCCTAACAGAGCTCAGCTCAGCTCCATAATTGCTGTTTTCGGGCCCTAAAGAGGCTTTTGATAGGAGTTTCGGGCCTTTCTTTGTTCGTGATGCAACTTTGACCAGATCACTGCCTGTCTTCTGACGATGTTCTCCATATCCGAGCGCGATGATATCCAGATATTCAGTGTGACAACTTTTACCGAAAAGTGTGTCAACAAGTTTGTCCCCCTAGAACATATCTTGCTGGTTGATGGAAGATGTGTTCTGGATAGTCCAGGTAATCTATAAGCCATAGAAATTCGATAATGCCATGACCTTGCCGGGTCTACCAGCTACAAATATAATCCATAACTGTAAAGAGATAAAGGAAAAACAAATGTGCTAAATCCTGGCGATATTGTTCAAATTTTCTGAGCATAAACCATGCTTCGGCGTCTAATGAGCATAAACCATACTAAAGGGACGTTTGAGTCATCCTGCAAAATCCTGGCAAGGGCCAACATTTCCAGGCATAATCCATACCCAGAAGTCCAAATCGAGTATAATCCATACCCGATTTCTTTTGTCACATCCTGACAAGACCGTTTGCAAAGCATAATCCACACCCTAGAGATCAAACCGAGTATAATCCATACCCGATTTCTTTTGTCACATCCTGACAAGACCATTTGTCGATCCTAATTATAATCCATACTTAAGACTCCAAACTGAGTATAAACCACACTCATACATAAAGTAGAGTTACACTTTCCATAGCATGACAAAATAGTCCATCCCTAGGTATTATCCATACCTAGAGTTCCATAATAAGTATAAGCCATACTTTAACCGAAGTTGTGGATCTTGCCACATCCTGACAAGATACTTAAATTCTCCAAACATAATCCATGCTTTGAAATTCCTTATTCAATTCACAATGCAAAACCAAAGCAAATCCTGATTGGTTTGACACAGAGTCTAGAGCACGCTTTGGGGATACATCCTAACCCCGTATGTGTGTACTCCGATTCAACCAATCAGAAAACCTAATGAAAGTAAAAACAAATCTAAAAGCCTAAGAAATGTAGAAAATGAAAGCTGATCTCATCCAGATCAGTTGATGATGAGCCCACGAGAGCTCGATCCAGGGTCATTCCCTCTCCTGGGAGCAGGAGGTGGCAGCGCAGGTGCAGGCGCTGTTGGTAGTTTCACATAATCGGGAAGCTCTCCATGTCTAACCCGTTTCCTCAATCAATTCACGAAGATGCCTGCAGTCATTTGTGTCATGACCGTCCATGTCGTGGAATATGTAGTGCTTTCAAGAATCACGTTCTCTTTGCGATGGCTCCCTCCTGCGAGGCTTTGGGTAGGAGACAACACCGTTCATGTCGAGATAGATGTCTGAGAGTGGGGCATTGAGTTCAGTGTACTTTTCATATTTGGGCCCTCTCCGGAATCAGACGGTTCTCCGTCTTTAAGCATGTTGACATCAAGGATGCGCTACTCGGAAGCTGCATCTTCCGCACGCAGAAATCTATCCAATTCAAGGTAGAATTCGCTGAGATTCCATGGTGGATATCGATATAAGGACTTTTTGAACTCCTAGTTATCTAGAACGCCATATATTGCTTCCATCAATACCATCGATTGTTCAGGGCAATCGACTGATGTTGCTGCAACGTTGAATATTTCTAGGAATGAACGCAAAGTTTCTCTGGGCCTCTGCTTAATTGTAGTGAGTGACATGACGTTCTTGGGTTGAGCGATATGGACCCAAAACTATTCAAAGAAGCGAGCGACCAACATATTCCAGTTGTTGATTGATTCCATTTTTAGCTGCTGAATCCACGTGGCTGCTATATCAGTCAGAAAGAGGGGAAAACACTTAGCCATAACGTCTTCCGATGCCGATTGAACTTCTATATGTCGTTTGTAGCGCATCAGGTGCATGGTAGGATCCGTCCTTCCGTTGTATGGCTCCAGTTGTGGGAATTTGAGATCCAGGGGATTGCGGGAATTCCTGATTTCCTGAGTGAATGGGTTGTGATTGACGTCATCCACGTCATTCTGATAGGTGCAGCCTCTCGAGAGGCGTTGAATCAGATCAGCGAGACGATTGCCTTCAAAAAGATGTTGCAAACTACCAAAATCAGAGCTGGTACCCCCATTGTTGAATGCAGGATAGGATGGAAGCTGTTGGTGAGCTTTTGCCTGGGGATCGCGGCTCGCAGAACGAGGGTGGCGACTCGACCCGGTTCGAGGGGGTCGGTTCATGAGGCAGGTTCATGAAGGCCGGATCGTGGTTCGTGGGGAGCGAACTGAGGAGGGGAGATCCGACCCGGTGCTTGTGGCCTTTCACGAGCCGATCCCTGCTGCTGTTGAGTGAGAGTTTGCGCCCCGGTATCCATCCGATCTGGAGCTGAAGTCAGTCGCTATGCATTTCCAATAACGTGGGGGTTTCCCCTGAGTCCATGTGATGCCCGTGCCGCTTTTGTGGCTTCATTTCCAATGACTTGAGCGTTGCTCAACCTTCCATCCATCCGAGCGAAGAATTGGTTGATTATTTCCTGTTGTTTCTGGAGGAGATCATCTTGTCGTGCCATCTGATCTCTCTGTTCAGTGAGAACTCCGTCCATCTCGTCTCTGGTCAAGTATGCAGAAGGATCTCCGTGAGAGGAAGCTTCCTGGCTTGCCTCGTTCCTTGTATCTTCAGCATCAGCTTCATCGGTATGAGCAGAAGTTCCATTCTTCTTCCTTTTGTTCTCCATCGAGTCTCCTTCAAGCTAGAAATTGATGTTGTCGTGTGCCACCCTTCCTGTCGCGCCAAAATGTTAGACCAAAATCTGGGACTAATAGTTTGGAAATTAAAACGGCATCCTCCCCAACTTTGCAAATGCAAAGTTAGTCCCTATTTTAGGACCATACGTGTTTTTCAAAAAAAAGCATTGATGACGAAAATAAATAAAAAATTTGCAATTCCCAAAAGCATGCAGAATAAACATAAAAAAGTTCGTCAACGTATGCAACTATTACCCATATATGCATATATGTATTCGTATATTCATCTAGAGTTCATATTGAAAATCTAGATGAATATATGCATACACGTATACATATATTGGTAATAGTTGCTGAGATGTATGCATACAAAGATGAACTAATCTGCAAGTGTTATGAATTGTTACAGAAATGTATGCATTTACTCCGTATAACTGCTGAAATGTATGCAACAAAGTTAAAAAGAATGAAGGCTTATGAATATATGTAGAAATGTATGCTCTTATTTTGTATAACTGCAGAAATGTAAGCAACGATGTTTAGAATCGGCGTACGCTTGAAAAACAGTCTAGGATTGAATTAATGCATCAAATGATACATTTATTGTAGTATTACTGCATACATTTCTGCATTTATACTATAGTTTGATGCATAACTGTAATATATGCAGAAATTTATGCAACTATTGCAAATAAGTGCATCGTTTGATACATAACACTAGTGATTAGCTGTTTTTTGTTATTTTGGTTTTGAGTTGTTTTTCAGTGGTTTTAACATCTGAATTTGATGACAATTAGTTACTGTATTTAATAATGAATTTTCATGATTTTTTTTTTCGAAAATTAGGTACCTAATTTATAAAAATTTAAGGGAGGGTTATGAGCCTAATTTCAAAACTTAACAGGGATGTCGGACAGACTGTCCCTTTTATTAATTTATATACCTTTTTCTAGCAAAGCTAAGCGGGATTTATGGTGGCCGCAACCACTTTCATTATAAAAAATAACGAAAACAATAAGGACAGGAGCTAGAAGGAAAATCTAAGTACTAAATTTATATACCTTTTTATTATGCATAAATTTATGTGTGTGTACATGTGTGTGTTTTTAATGTGGAAAGTGATCGAAGGCATGTGAATGTGGTACCATAATTGCCCACCATCAAGGATTTATATAGTGAAGGGTATACCTTAGTAGAAATTATGTAAATAGTTATTTAAATCTAACTTTGTAAATAATAATATTAGAATTTTTTTTACTTTTTTTGTGTCGCTATATAAGTTATAAATGATGAATTAAATGTATTAAACATATATAAATAGAAAATCCGTATGAACTTTTATATTGCTTGTAGTTAGAAATTTGTTCGAAATATTATGAATGAATCAATATATAAACACTTTTAAAAAAATTTAGTCAAGGTAATCCTAGAAAACGACAGAGACTTGTATATATAATGTTCTTCATATAATGGACACTGAATTACTCATGATTGTTATGGAAATTTTGGGTTACATACCTTGATGAGATTTTTTATAGGTAAATACTATTGAAAATATGACTCAAATATATCAACATATAGATAAAAAGGAAATAAATCGATTAGTTTGATTAATTGATTAGTCAAAGATACAATAGAAGAAAAACTATTTGTGCATATTTTCTTGGAAGGAAATTGATAACCATGCTAAATCAAAGGCATGTCAAATCTTGGGAAAATGGAAAATTTTGTACAAAATTAATTCAACTTTCCTAACCAATTTTATTTCTTTCAAGACTTAGATTCGTTCAGTTCCATTTTAAACAGACCTAAACTATTGGAAGTTGTACTTATTCTTTCAAAATAAAATTTTTTGCTCTTTAGTATGCTTCTTTGTAATTGAAATTTCTACCATTTTGTATCTCAATTTTTTGAAATAATAAAGTTGTTGGGTCTCCATTCCGAACCATGTTAAATATTATGTCTTTCCTTTTCTTTATTATTTGATCTTTTTAATATTGAATTTGCATTGGTGTTCAAATCAATAAAACTAGATCTAGTCTAATTGTTTCCACATATTAGTGATACATAACTCCCTACAATTTTAACCATACTTTGGTATCGAAGCAAGCGCTTTTGTATTATTTGGGCATTAATGGAGAATTTTGGAACATCTGTTAGAAGATCTGGTGTTAACTATGGTGTTCCACGCTTTGATGGAAAATGATATTTTGAAACTTAGAAGATAAAAATGGAGATCTTCTTAAAAAAATAGAAGACTTTTTTGATAGTTTCTATGCATGAGAAATTAAAGGAATCGAGGCAGATGTTTTAGAAGAGAAAAAAGATAAAGCTCTTACGACAAACTAATTAAGCCTTTTAGATGAAGTTGTCAAATAATTTTCATAAAAGAAGATGGTGAAGGAACTATGGGATGCATTATATAACTCATATCAAGAAAAGCCTCTTACAAATTTGGATCATTCTTCCGCAACAACTCTATTCATTTAAACTGAAGTCTGGAGTCGATCTTATGGAGCATGTTGATGCTCTTACAACCTTAATTGTAAACCTTAAGGGAACAAATGTTGAGATTAAAGAAAAGACTCAAGCAATGATCCTCTTGTGTTTTGCCTAAGGATTATACTGCTTTGGTCAATTCATGATATTTGGTCATAGTGGATTAGGCTGTCTGTTGTTAAGGTTGTTTCTACATGATAAGGTGTTGAAGGATAGATCAATGAGAACTAATATAGACAATGACTCAAAAGGCTTAATTAGTCATAAAAGTAAAAGTCAAAGTAAGCCCAGGTATAATTGAGGCAGAAATAAGTCAAGATCTCAATATACATGGTCTAATCAATTAACTTGCAATTATTGTGAGAAATCAGACATTTTGTAGCTTAATGTCCCAAACTGAAAGGAAAAAAAACCCAAAGAAAGGTTCAATAGGTACTACAGTGGCATCAGGTACAAAAAGTGATAATGATGTGCTTACATTGCTGACTCTTCTGGAAAGAGCAACTTATAATTTATTGATTCTTGCACACCTTATCATATGACAACTTTTCTATACATATCGTAAGATTGATGGAGGAGAGGTTCTAATGGGTTAAGATGCTTCTTGCCATATGGTTAATGTTGGTAATGTTAAAGTCGGAATCTTTGATTGTGTTATTTATCGTTTAATTACTGATATTAGACATGTACTGATTTGAGGATGAGTTTGATTTCTGTTGCGGCTTTAAGAACGCTTGGACTGAAGATTATAGTTGAGAGAGAGAAAATGAAGATATTGAAGGGTTCCATGATTGTTATGAAAGGTGTGTGGGAAAGAAATATTTATTTATTGAATAGCACAACTGCATTTTGTGAATCATCTGCGGTTACTTCCTATAATTCAGATTCTTCTAGATAGCCACTTATGGATGGGTCATATTGAAGAGTGCAGTTTGGATGAGTTAAGAAAGAGAGATTTGACTGATATTGTTCATCACTCATTTTTTGGCTTTTGTGAGGAGTGTGTTCTTGTTAAGCAAACAAAGATTTATTTTGGTACTGGAGTGCATAAAGTAAAGGATGTTTTAGGGTATTTGCCTATAGATGTATGAGAGCCCTCCCCTTGCCCATCTTTTGGTGGAGCCAGGTTTCGGAAGTGGAAATCTATTATTGAGAAGCAATCAAGGAAGAATATAAGAGTTCTTTGTTCTGATAATGGTGTGAATTCATATCACAAGACTCATCAATTTTTGCGAGGCTGAAGGCATTAAGAGACATTACACTATACCTAGTGACCCTTGGTCTAATGAAGTTGCTAAAAGAATTAATTTGACATTATTGCAGGAACACATTAACTCATATTGACTACATAGTTAAAGAAGAGAATCTGGGCTAAAGCTTTATCTATGCAGCTTTCGTCATCAACCACACGACTTCTACTGCAATAGACATGAAGATCCCCAAACAAGTATGGGAAGGAAATCCTTTTAGTTATTCATTTCTTAGAGTATTTGGATGACCAACTTATGTACTTGAGAGCGAAGCCAAGCTACCTAGCGCTTGTAGGTGTATCTTTCTAGGTTACAGAAGAGGAGCGAAGGGGATATATGATGTGGTGTCCTATCAACAGGAAGATTATTATCAACGGGCATGTGACTTTTGATGGGAATGCTACGTTGAAGGTGGAGCCTTCCTTATCCGATGAAAACATGAGGACAGGTTCAGAATACCAAACACAAGAGAAGTGATCTTTATATTCATTTCATAGACGCACAAATAATGTTTCCAATGGAACCATGCTTGATGAGGATAGTATGAATGTTAGTATAGAAGATCAAACTCAAGGTGGAGCTCATTAAGAGACTAGGCCTGCTATATAGAGAAAGAAGCCTAGGTGGCTTAATGATTTTGTTGGATAAATCATTGAAGACATGGATTTCGCTGACATGGAAATATATGTGTAAATGTTATCCATGATGAGCTCAAATATTATAGAGATGTTATTTCATTAGTTAATAGTTCTAGTTAGTTAGTTGCTATGGAAGAGGAGACAGAACCTTTGTAGAAAATTTGTAATAGGTATTTGGTGCCTGTTCCCACTGATAAAACAGAAACTTGATGTAAGTGGACCTATAGAGTGAAAGATGGAGGCAATGATGATTTCTGATACAAACCAAGGTTAGTAGCAAAAAGTACATTCAAAAGAAAAGAGTGGAGTATCATAATGTCTTTGCTCCAATTATTAGGCATACATCAATTCGTATTCTTTGGGCATTAGTTGCTCATTGTGATATGTAACTTGAGCATGTCAAAACTGGGGTTAATTGATAGTAGCAGACCAAATTATGTTTGTAAAATTAACAAGTATCTATATGGACTGAAACACTCACCTAGATTATGGTACAAGATATTTGATAAGTTCGTACTTGCATAGGGTTATTCTAGAAGCTTCAAAGACCAATGTGCTTATTTTAGGAGGAGTGATGGAGATATGATATAACTCTTGTTATATATTAATGACATGTTGATTGCATCTTAGAGTATGGTCAGGGTTAAGAGTTTAAAGAAGAGCTCAGCAAAGAGTCTGACATGAAATATTTGGGAAAAGCATAAAGAATTTTAAATATGGAGATATTCAGAGATAGAAGGCAGAGAGAGTTCTCAAGCATGGTACATTGTCAAGGTCCTTACTCGATTTGGTATGGAGAAAGCTAAATTGGTTGGCACTCAATTAGGATCTCATTTTAAGTTGTCTAAAGACTTATCTCTTACATCCAATGAAGATAAAAGGTATATGGCTGATATACCTTATTCAAGTGCAGTTGGTAGTCTCATGTAAGTGATGGTGTGCATGACAACAGATTTAGCCTATGCAGTGGGAGTTGTTAGTCGATATATATATAACCCATGGAAAGAACATTGACAAGCAGAAGAGTGGATACTCAAATATCTTCGTGGCACTTTATTAGTTGGCTTGTTGTATGGCAGAGTAGATGGCAACATCTCTCTTGGAGATTACTTTGATTCATATTATACTAGGGATAGAGATGGATGGAAGTCGTCATCGGGATATGTTTTTACACTTAACATAGGTGAAGATCAAAGCTTCAGCCTATAGCACTTTTATTGACTACCGAGGAAGAATTGATATCAATTATGGAAGTAACCAAAAAAGGTATTATATTTACCTCGGTTATTAGATGATCTTTCTATGGTGCAACAAACAATATAGCTATTTTCAGAGAGTCAGATTATGATTTATCTTGTAGAGAATCAAGCGTATATTTCTCGTATGAAGCACATCGATGTCATATAATTCTTCCTTATGTTTGAGGAAGAATGAAGTAAGATCAAATTATTAAAAGTAAGTACTACAGATATCCTTTAAATATGATGACTAAGTCACTTCCTAAAGATAAGTTTGAGCATTACTCAAACTTGATTAGCTTACCACCAATGACTTAGCGTCATGATGTGCTAACAAGGCAACTCCAGATGATGATTATACTCGTTTGAGAGAAATATGAATATTTTTAGTCAAGGTGGAGTGTTGAGAATATGGCTCAAATATATTGACATACAGAAGAAAAAGGAAATAAACCGATTAGTTTAATTAATTCATTGGTCAAATATACAATAGAGGAAAATATATTTGTGCACCTTTTCATAGAGGGAAATGGATATCCATGCATCAAAGGAAAAAAATCAAATCCTAGGAAAATAACATATTTATACAAAATTGATTCAACTTTTCTAATCAATTTTATTTCTTTTCAAGACTCGGATTCATTCTCTTCCTATATAAACGACCTCAAGCCATTAGAAGTCGTTCTTGTTCTTTAAAAACAATACTTCCCTCTTAAGTATTCTTCTTTGTAATTGAAATTTCTATCATTTTATAATCTCTTTTCTCTAGTTACTGAAATAATAAAGTTGTTGAGTCTTCATGGACGTAGGACTCAAATGCGAACCACGTTAAACATAACGTCCTTCCTTTCCTTTATTATTTGATCTTTTTAACATTGAATTTGCCTTGGTGTTCAAATCAAAAAAATAGATAAAGTTTAATTGCTTTTGTATATCAGTGATAAATTCTTCCCCGTATTTCTCACTACAAATGCAAGATCTCATTGTAATGACGTATAATACTCTTCAAACTTGAGGGCACTGCCGATATTAAGTGGTTAGGCATCACTTAGATTATGGTTAAACTCGTGGCATAATGGTTATGCTCATAACCGGGTTTATGTTGAACTACTTAAAGTGAAACGCTACCTAAGGAGGGATATGCCTCCATCATAGTAAAAGATTCAACATTACCGTAATTGGTATTAAACTAAAAATAAATTCTCTAGCCAGAGTTAATTGATTAATGAATAAATATAATCATATTAATCAAGAAATAAATACATACATATTAATAGAATTTTTGATCTTAGATCAAACTCAAGATATTTAATGACAAACTGAAGAGAAAATAAAAGTGTATCATGCTCAATATCATGCTCCGAGCTTATTAGAGACAGTTGGATTTTAAATGAATGGTTTTGTAAACAATCAAGCTTGTTCCTGTATCATGATCGAAAAAAAACTATATGTACTTTAATGTTTAAATCTTTTAAATATGTACTAGGGGTCGAACAATGCTAAAGAGTGAACATAACCATTTGTTAGTTATTTTGAGTTTGACCAATGTAAGCTTGATTTGTAAATGTTATAAACCAAACTTAAAATCTAAGTACAAACACTATAAAGTTTAGTTGTATATCTAAAGCTAGAAATTTGTTTTAAACAACTTATAAAAAGTTGAATATTGAATTAATTAATGAAGGATTTTGTAAAAATCAATTAAAACAAATGATTTAGTTGTTAAATCATTTAGGCTTGAAATATGGGAGCCCATATACCTATATAAGGATAGTCATAACCTGAAAACAATGGCAGGTGCTTGGATACCTAGTGTTTGAAAGAAAGATGCTAGATATTTTTGGCCTAGTTGGATGTACGCCACCATACCTTAGTATTATCTCTATACGCTAAATAGGCTTAATGTTAGCCTCTAAAGCAAACATTGTTAAGTCAAGGAGATCATGTTGCATCCCATAGCCAAGGGTAAAGTAAAGTGTTATAAAAAGGAGGCAATCAATAATAGATTTGTTCGACGATCCGCGAGATCATCAAAAGGAGGAAAGCTCTTTATTTTAATAAATTCACACACACACACATATGTGTATATATATATATATATATATATATATATCTATGTGCATACGCGCTCAAATGCATATGTATAAGTACATATATGTGTGTCTATAATCATCTAGTTTTGATCATGGTTTAAATAAATATAAATTCAAAAATCATTACTATCAACTGGCTAACGAGGAAAACATTTTACGTACACACACACACGTATATATATATATATATATATATATATATATTGACCTGACAATTTACAAGGCAGACACACTTTGGATTTTTGGCTATCGAAGTGTTCACGACTTGAGTACGGTATTGGAAAACCCCCGACAAACTCATACGAACTTAGATGAAGTCACAGAGTCCACGAAAGCTTGGCCTTTTGGTGAAGTATGTGAGGGGCTGCGTGAATCCCTAAGTGGGATCGATATTTCTTCTTAAGTAACCCGGGATCAGTATTATCTCTTAAGTACTGTGGGGTCAGTATAAATCAATCAACTCCCTATATAATCTGAATTTAATGTAAGTATACGGGATTCTGTATAACTCATGGAAGGATCTAGGGTTGGTGCAAGATACCAAGTGTTGCGGGGTCAGTATTTTGGGGCTTATATCCTCGGATCGGCGTTGCAACCAGGATCGGTGGACTCGGAAAATTGGATTCGAGACCCTGGATTTTGGACTTTGAGTTACAAATTTAGGATCCGCTTCATGGAATCAAAGCTTCAAAATTGCAAAAGATTTGGCTGAGTTATGGGGGACCAGTACAGACCCCGGGTTCGGTACCGATCCCAATACATATTTGTTGGGCTCTCTTGGGCCATGCTTCCATGTACTCGCCAGCTACCTTCCATCTATAAGTACCACTTATATGGGTAGAATTCAGGATCTTTTCTTGCTTGTCTGGGGGATTCTTTTGGTTAGAGGAAATTTTAAGAGTTTTATCCATGCATTATTGGTTTGTTGAATCTCCTTTGGTTTTTTGATCTTCTTCTTGGCTCTAAGCAAGGACTTAACCATGTTCAACACTTCACTTCTTTTCTACAATCAAAAGAACTGTACTTGTAATCATACGATATTAATAATATGATTACCTCATAGTGGACCTAAGCACACTTGCCGAACCACTATAAAACTCTTAGTGCTATTTACTTTTTATGCATTTTATGATTGGATTTACTGCTTCACTTTCTGGATTATTTAGATTTGGGTGTTGGCGTTTGGTTGATCGCAATCGTACGTCAAAATTTCGGCACGTTAGGAAGTGGCTACATAACTTTTGGATTACTCAGGAACCGAAGATGCTAAAAAGGAAAAAAGACCGATGTTACAACTCAGGATGAAGGGACAAGATTAGAAGGAAGCAAGGAGATTTACTCCACTATATATCCCTCCATCATCCTAGCTCAAAAGATTTTGATGGAGTGGTAAAGAATTTGCACATATGGATGGAACAACAAGAACACCTCACTAGGAAAGAGGAAATGATGAATGCATTTTTTGCTCGGATGGAAGGATTTAGAAGGCCGACAACCAAGGAACGCTACTTGGAACAAGTGCAAGTAATGCACAAGGAATTCACCGAGACTTGGGGCAGGTGTCCAAGATCAGCACCAACCCAGCTGGACCAGTGGCAACTCCCCTAATCTCGGTGTCAAGATGGTTCACGAAGTTTTAATTGGTCAAACTTCGGATTTTTGAGTTAGAAATGCAGCTCAAGCACAAGTGCACGTAGATGTGGATAGAGGAAGAGCTCCTACAATTTCGAAAGTTAGGTCTATGCCCGTGATAACTCCTCAGGTCAGGGCCGAACCAGATGTTCATCTTTGGAATCAATGAATCACTCATATTGGATTAAACATTGGGGGCACCGATGTAGCCTTGGAAGATTGGAGGAAGTTGCTTGGAAGTGAGAATTTAAACACAGATGTGATTCAACGGTTTACTCGAGGAAGAGCATCTCATTCAGATCTAGACTATGTTAATCACAACACATTCATGCAGGATATCAAAAATTCTCAAAACCAACCATATTTCAAGTTGCTAGCACTTGATGTTTATGATGGTAGAAAGGATCTTACCGTCCACTTGGTGCCCTATGTGCGCCATATGGAAGTGCTAGCGACGTCGAATAATGTTATAACAAAGTTCTTTCCATTTTACCTTATGGATGTTGCTATTATGTGGTTAAGGCAGTCGGAATCGAAATGTATTTGAAGATAGAATGTTCTGGTTGAAAAGTTCATCGACCAGTTCAGGGTCCACGTCTCTTGACCCAAGAATGTTATGACTCTCACAACGATTAAGCAAAGGTCTAGAGAAACTTTGCAAAATTTATTGGAAAGTTTAATGCGACAGTGGCTTCGATGGATCAACCAGACCCGTCCGTGGTATTAATGGCAGTTATTTCCAGATTTTTGGATAAGATAGATTTTAAGATCTCTCTTCAGCGGGATCCACTGAGGGACCTTAGTGAATTTTATTTTGAAGTAGATAGGTTTCTAGGGGAAAAGGATGTGAAAGCTGATAAGGAAGTTATAATGTTTAACATGGCTAAGGACGGTGAATCGTCTAAATCTAGCAAAGATAAGGATAAAGGAGAAGGAAAGTTTTCATTTGGGAAAGATCAGAATGTGCTACAAGGGAGGGAGCCTAAAATCCGTTCACATGCAAAACTAACAACTTCTCTAAAAGTGATTCACTTGGACGATCACAGGACTGCTCCCTTCGGAAAGCCTCGTATGAGAGAGCCAACTCAAAAGGAAAGAGATTTTGGTAAACATTGTTTGTTTCATGAGCTTGATGTCCATAATGCAAATGAATATAGACATCTTTGAGATATGATTACAGAACGTGTAAGATGTAGAGGGATGGCACAATACATTAGGAATCAGACTGTAGTATGAAACATGCACAACGTCCCATTGCAACTCGAAATAGGAATGTATAATGTCCGATATTTTTACGGTTAAATAATTAATTTATTTAATTATTTAAATAATGGTTTAGAGATTTATATGGCCGTTTAATTAAATAATATGGATTATTTAATTAATATAAATAGTAGAATAATATATTTAATTCAGAATTAATAAAAAAAAGTGGAATTCACAATATTGTGTGAATTGGATTATTTTAAATATATAATTCAGTTTAGAGTTCAATTATATTCACAAATATATTATATAAACAAAGTTTGAACATATAATTATATTATAATTAAAATCGAGCTTTAAATGGTGCTGCAGTTCGTAATTTGGCGATTCGAACTTCAACTGAATGTACATGATTTGTTTTAAGCCGGTTTTCTGTGAAACAAGAAACGTTCGGAGCTAGTGAAGTATATTTTTCTAATGGAAGAGAAAAATAAGGATTTTTTCATACAAATTTTGATTTATGTCCAAATCAAACTTTAGAAAAGTCGCTATGGAATTCCTTTATAATTTATATAAATTTATTATATTTTAAAAGGGTTTAAATATAAATTGAATATCGATATAACTGGGAAATTGGAAATATCAAGTTATAAATTCAATTGGGGCTGTATAATATTCTGTTGGGTATATATATAATAATATTTATTTATAAATATTTGATTTAATTATTTTTAAATATATTAATATTTAAAAGGAGTTTATTTAGAGCTTTATAAAAACCAGTTTTATAAACGACCTCCGCTTTCGACGAAACAAAATTTGTTGGATCCGTAATATAAAATTATTGTTAGATTTCAATTTCCGTGATTTTTGAAGTCAGTATGTGGCCGTATTGGATTTTAATGTGAGGTACAGTCAGTATTTTGATAGTTAAAAAAATGCTGTGTGAGCAAATGAAGTCAGAATTCGATGAAACCTGTTTCGTTGGGTCCGTAATGTCAAACTCTAGTTGTATGCCCATTTTCATGATTTTTGGATATTATATGTGGTCGAACGAATTTTTAAACACATGAACATATAATAGTTGCTTAAAATTCGATATAATAATCAATATAAAAATAATTGAAATTTACTTATAAATATCCTTACCTTTTTCTCCTAAACCTAAAGTCATTCCTCAGTTAAAAGATAATCCGCCGTCATATTCTTCCTACACCAAAAATTCGGTTGCTACAAAATAAAATATAAATTCCTAGAAAAATCTATAAATCATTTTATCTATGTATATGGGATCCTTTCAGTTTCAGTATCATTTCCACATAAGTTTCATCTGACTTGATGGGTCTTTCTGGTCGTCCCCTTTCACACGGCTGGGCTAAGGTTGCAAGCGGAGGCCGACGAGGGAGTTTCTAGGTTGAACAGAGGGTAGTGCGACACCTCTGGCATCGAGGCTCTCGGATGGGTGCCGATTTGATGAAGTTCGAACCCAAGGACAGTCGCGTTTTTCATTGTTGCAGGGGAGGTTAGCCGATGTCGGTTATTAGGAAAATGTTGCGAGTTGAGCATAGTGGGTATGGGAGAAGGGAGGATTCAGAAGGGAGAACGATGGTGCTAACCGTTCCTTAAATAATGAAGTAATGGTGTGTGGAGGATCTTGGTAAATGTTCAAAATGGCCATGAAAAGTGCGTAAACATCCTGAGAAAAAGAAGGATTGAAAGCAGCGTTGTTATGTCGTTAACAAGGTAATTAGGGAATCATTTATTTGGTTAAGTTAGTTTGTTTTTCCAATGAAGATGAGGTTGTTTTTGAGTTCATAAGCTTGTGGTTTTTGGGAGTATCATAGTGATAATTGGGTGCAGTGATTACCTGATTTCCAACAAAAATTGAGATGAGTTGTGGAGTGCGAGTTTAAAGGGATGGTGTGAGCTGTTTTTGGGGGGTGTTGAGAGAAAGAAGATGATAGTTACAGTTTGGGAGGCGAAGTAATGAAGGAGTTATAGGGAGGAAAAGATTGGCCTTTTTGGTTGGTGCTCCAGGTAGTTTCGACGATCTATAGAAGATGATGAGGTATATGATTAGCAGTAAATGGCAGGTTAAGTGTTAAGCGGAAAATTAGGGTAAGATAGTTAATTATTATATAAGTTAATAATCGAGTTAATATATTCAAACTTATATTATGTATAACTTCTCCATACGTTGACAGAATTGAACAAAACAAGATCCATTGGGATCGTATGGACGAGGGCTACACCACGGAACTGACTGGGAGTGAATTAGAGCTCGTTAAAATTTATAGCGAAAAAATTGTCCGTCTGAATCAAGTGATGGTTATCGTTATTAATGATGATCGTCCGATGTGAGTAAAACTCACCAACTCTATATTAGTTATATTTTTATAACGTATATTTAGAACTGATGGATGATGATTGATTGCTGTGTATTGACTGTTTTGGTTGAACCGCTAAGTAATTGGTTGAAATTATAGATCTAGTTATATATATATATATATATATATATATATATAAATTGATTCCGTTTAGCAGAATATTTCATAGTTAATGAAATTGATGTTAATTGTTTTGTTTAACATCTATGGATGCAGGGAAACAGGTCGGAGGATCCCAACTGGATTCCTCAACATTTATTTTATTGTTTTTCATATATGGTGATATATGATGTGATATACAATCTGTTGTTGATTATGTGTGTTTGAATGATATCGATCATTGTTATTTGGGTATTTTAAATACTATAAGAAATACTGGAATGTAGAAAAGGGGATTTTCAAAGTGTATTTTGAAAATGAATTATTTATACAAAATCAAAGGATTTTATTTAGAAAAGTAAAATATTTGTAAAAAAAATAGAAAAAGAATTGAAAAGGAAATATTTGTAAAACATTTACAAATAGAATTGAAAAGGAATTGTTTATATAACATGCACAAATAGAATTGAAAAGGGAAAATATTTATGAAACCAATAAAAAAGGAAAATATTTGTTAAACAAATATAAAAGGAAATTATTTGTGAAACAAATAGGAAAGGAATATTTATTTGTCAAATAAATAAAATAGAAAAGGAAATATTTTACAAAATAAATGGAATTATCAAAATGAATTTATTTGGTAAATAAATAGATTATAAAGGAAATACTTGAAAAAGGAAATTATTTGTGAAACAAATAGGAAAGGAATATTTATTTGTCAAATAAATAAACTAGAAAAGGAAATATTTTATAAAATAAATGGAATTATCAAAAGGAATTTATTTGGTAAATAAATAGATTATAAAAGGAAATACTTGAAAATGAATAGAATAGTTTAAAAGAGAATTTTATATTGAAAGGTTTAGACCCGTGCTTCGCACACGGGTATAACATGATATGGATTTAAAGCAAAGATTTTAAATAGAATCTGTTCTAGCCGATAGATTGAGAAGACTAATTTATAAATAATATTTTATAAATTAAATAAAATATTTATCATTTGATAAATAGAATATATAAGTCAGGATTTCTATAGAGAAGTAAGAATGGATTTCAACATCAATATTTGAAACTGAATATGGACGAAGAGTTAGTCGATTAGGAGTTAATCAGTTAGAGTAACCGATTAAAGTAATCGGTTAGAGTCAATCGAATTAGAGTAATCGAAAGGAGATAATCAAATTAGAGTAATTGATTAGAAGTTAATCTGTTAGAGTTAATCACTTAGAGTTAACCAGTTAGAGTTAATCAGTAGAGTTAATTGAATATTAGTTATTCAATTAGAGTTAATCGAATATTAGTTATTCGAATAAAGAGTCAACCAGATAGAGTTAACCGAACATAGTTAATCGAATTAGGATTTAATTAAATATTAGTTATTCAATTAGAGTTGATCTAATATAGTTATTTGAGATAGAGTTAGTCAAACATAGTTATTCAGGATGAGTTCCATTTCATACGACTGCTAGCGTAATTCACAGGGCTGCAGATAGCCTATGGCAGTCGGATGTTTCCTGAGGGAATCAGGCGTAACCATTGTGATCGCTGCGATCTAGAGTCAAGCAAATGGAGTTAAATCGAATATTAGCTATTCAAAATAAAGCTAAAAAAGACATTGTTATTCGAATATAAGTTAATCGAATATTAGTTATTCGATAGGAGTTAATCAAAATGTGTTAATCAAAATGTGTTAATCAAAATGTGTTAATCAAAATGAGTTAGAGGAGTTAATCGAATTATATTTAATCGATTAGAACTAGAGTAATCGAATAGAGTTAATCATTAGAGTTAAACCGAATTAGACTTATTCAGAAAGAATTAATCGAATATTAGTTATTCGAAAGGAGTTATCGAATATTAGTTATTCGAAAGGAGTTGATCGAATATTAGTTATTCGAAAGGAGTTATCGAATATTAGTTATTCAAAAGGAGTTAATCGAATATTAGTTATTCAAAAAGAGTTAATCGAATATAGTTTATTCGAAAGGAGTTGATTGATAGGAGTTAATGGATTAGATTTAATCCAATAGAGTTAATCGATTAAGGTTAATCAGATAGAGTTAATCCAATAGAGTTAATCAAATAGAGTAAATAGACTAGAGTTAATCAAATAGAGCTAACTGATAAGAGTAAATCGATTAGAGTTAATCGATTAGAGTTAATCGAATAGTGTTAATTGAATAAAGTGAATCAAATATGGCTATTCGAAGAGTGATTATCGAATATAGTTTATTTGAAGGAAAGAGTTATCGAATAAGATTTATTCGAAAGAGAGTTACGTAAGGAAGTATGTTAAAGGTTTAAAAGGTGAACCTTGTCTGTTTTGAAGTTAGAAATGTTGTTCAGTTAAGGTCTGAGAGGTAGTTATACCCCAACTTGATTGGCTTCATTTTTAACTAAGGAATGGTTAAGGTTCGACAGTGAAGATTGGTTAAGTGAATTTAATTAATAAGTGTTAATGGTTCGAGTGGGCATAGCTATGTTTTATTTAACATCTGTTTAAATCCAATGAAGGAGGTTTGGAAATGTTTTCCAAAAAAGAATCAGAAATGTTTTCTAAATTAGAAAATAAGAATTTATGTATATATATGGAAATAGGAAATGGGTAAACGAATAAATTAATGATGAATTAATTTAAGAGATAAATAATATCGTTGTTTGCACATGTGTTTTTCTTTGATAGTTAACTCACCGACTATCGAAATTTTTAACCATTTTTCCGTTGTCAATAAAGAGTGACCGTGTAACGACCCGGATTTCCAACGACTTTTGTTATCGACATAAGCACGATGTCGATAACCAAAACACCGAAAAATCCTGGTAATTAGTGAAAGAAATTAGAGGGTGAGGAAAGATAAGATAGAAACTTAGAATAGAAGAAGAAGAACACAATATCAGAGTAACACGAATCTCACAGCGGAACGAATAAATATATTTCATAACATAACTTCGAAATACAAATCTGTACTTGCATATACATATCATTATCAAAGTACAGCACTTACAACACAGCGGAAATATCTATAGCTATATGATCGTGAAGCCTCCTGCTCCAGCTCTTCAACTATATCTGTAAAATCCCGACTACCTGACTGCCCGTACATATTTAGGCACCCAAGAGTTTAGGGAAAACAACAAAGTAAACTCCGGGTCAGTCATGGGACTGGTATGAGTAAAACAGTTTAAAAACAGTTCGAACAAGTAAACGATATCTCATAAGACCACGCCGCATAACAGAACAGGTTTTTCCCTTATGAGAATCCAAAATATCTTTATATCAAAAACCTTTTGATATTATAATAATGTCTATCAAGCACAGTATATATATAATCATCTAGCAGAAACGCTTTCATCTCACGTTCTACATATATAGTATACAATCAAAACCGCAAGTACGTATTGGGTAATGGATTTCCAACTATGACAAGGTATGGAACCACCTTCCGCTTGTGTACCTCTAGAGAGGAATACACTGGGTTCAACAAGAACATCTTGCAACCCGGCCACACATGACTGACCACTCATTTCGTTTGAGCGTATCGAATGTATATTACCAACAGTTGGGATCAGCAACCGTTTCCCGAATGGGACAGCATCAACAATAGATTTTTAGAAGTAAATGAAACTCTAGATCAGGTGATTATACACCCTACTTCGGTGCGACCGACTTAGCCATGCTGCCTGCCCAATTTCTGTCATTTACCGGATGATGAGGCTAGAAGCTACGCTTTATCATCATACCAGATTCACTTTGAATGTCACATCATCAAATCCATCAAATCACCGATTGATGTCCTCAACCATACATTATGTGTTAGCTAAAAGAAGTTTCCTTCTCCGCTTCCACTCTTGGTACGGTTGGAGAAATCAATATACGTGATCGTCTGGAAACACTCTGTCAGACATCCATCCATACAAGTCATCCAGGAACAGGATGAACCGAAGGCACTGTTCTGTAAACAGGATAGCCCTTGCATAACTCCTTCTTCAATTTCCTTTGGCATATATGATTCGCAACGCTTATGCCAATACAGAGTGGTTCTTTGGATAATAATCCAACCGGTCTCTCCATATTAACAACGTTAAAATGGTCAAAACTTCGATAGTCTGTGATTTAACTATCGAAGAAAAACAGGTGTGCAACCAACGATATTATTTCCAAATGGAAATTTATATCAATCAAACATCATTCAACATTTATCTCCTTAGTTCATTTTTCATCTCCTGTTTCCCTATGTTCAACATTTCTTATTTTCTAAATTTGGAAAATATACGTTATTAACAATGGAAAACATTTCCATTTCTTGTTTTCTTTATTAGAAAACATTTCTGGTTTCTTATTTGGAAAACATTTCCAAAGCTTCTTCATTGGACTAAGACAGATGTTTAAACAAACCATCGCGATGCCAATTCAAACCATTACCTTTACTGCCGAACCTTAACTATTCCTTAGTTAAAACGAAGCCAATCAAGTTGGGGTAGAACTACCTCTCAGACCTTAACTGAACAACATTTCTAACTTTGGAATTGGAAAAGTTCACTTTATATTTCTTTAACTAACTTCCTTACTTAACACTCGTTCGAATAAATCTCTATTCGATTTATTCTATTTGATTTACTATATTTGATTTACTCTATTCACTTAACCCCTTTCGAATAAACTATATTCGATTTACTAACTTTATTCGAATAAACTATATTCTATTAACTCCTTTTAACTTTAACACAAATCGATTAACTAACATCGAATAACTCTTTTTACTTTAACTGTAACGACCCACAATTTCGAACCATTCAAATCGACAATAACCCACTCATGTCAGACCTGAATCGCTCAAAACCGTGAATTGTTATTTTTAACTATTGAGGTAAATGCAAATCAGAGCACAGAATCACAGACACAGGAACAGAGTAACTAGCAGCGGAACACAGTAGTACATAGGTTCATACACGATACATGATACATATAAGTACATAATGAGTCATAAGCTCATACAAAATATAGTACATATAGGTAACTAGTAGTAACCTGGATAATTTTGATAATAAGATAGCTGATACAGAAGATAGTCCAAAAGATGCAAGTCTCCAAAAGCGCCACGAACAGCAGAAGTGCTCAAGCTGACCCAAGCATAAAGTCAAAGAAACAATACACTCGAGTCAGGACTAATAGTCTTATATAAGTGAATCAGCATAAATGACATGTTCATAGAAATGTACAGTAACTTAAAGGGTGGTTGGGATTTCCATCCTCTAAGGATCCATGAAACTAATACATATAGTAGTACGCTATTATGATAATGCCTATCCAGTAAAGTATAAGTAATGAAAATAGCGTAAGCGGGATTACCATATTACCCTTACGCCGTTTATAGGCATCACAGTCTATACAGTACCGTAAATTCACCGTACTGGTGTTATCAGAGGGCACCCCATATAAAGCAACACCAAAGAAAAATCGTATGGGGCTCGCTTAGGATAAAATGACAAGGCACTCGAGGCAATACCAGAGTAGGATTCTACAAATTGCACTCCCGGACCGGTGGTAACGCATAGCAGCCACTACCGCCCACCTCGGAACACATTCCCAAATCAAAAGGGGTACCCCAAATCATAACATAGTCATAGAAATGGTATCGAAGAAACGTGTCCGATCAAAGGTGCTACCTCAATTAGTCACGGTATAGCTCCTGTTTTAGTCATCTAATTATGACCCGAAGGTCAAGGCCATATCGTTATCGTTCACCATCTTCAAATCCAGAAATCGCCCCAAGTCGTCATGCTTCGTTCTGGACACGTCACCACGTATACAGTTGTTAAAGTGGTATCGGCACTGACAGAGAGTATGCCACTTACCGACTCCGGTCTCTTTAACAACCAACGCTTACGTTTTGCACACCATGGCCATCAGTTTAAAAATCATATTCAAGTATCGCCAATACTTTATTCAGGTATCTCCCAAAATCATTTACTCAAATCAATTTCCAATGGTTTGATTAAGATTTTAAAAATCCATGTTCACCACAATTCTATGTCAACCATTTGAAATCTTAAATTTGAACCTTCAAATTCACTAGACTGGATTGTACAAAGCTTTTGAAAAATAATAATACTAATAATAATAATAATATATATATAAATAAAAAAAAATGTTAAGTTGAAATAATAATAATAAATATATATTTAAATAATTAAGTTGAAATATATATATATATATTAAGTGGGAAACATGTATACATATATATATATATAAAACTATTCTAATCAATATAGTTGAAGAAATCAAATTATTTATAAGGAAAGATTTACAAAAATCAAGTAAAGGGAAGATAGTCTTTATGAAATTATTGTTTTTATTAAATAATATTAGTCCAGTTCCAATCCCAGTCCATGGGCTGGCATTTAACATATCCTTGTATTGAAAATTTCAAAAATCCATTCACCAAACGCCATAATATCTTAAAATAACTTTACTGGCCACGGTGTCCGTATATATATATATTTTCCTAACCTACGGTCAAGTGGCACGGATATTTTATCATTTCAATCCGTTCTTACAAATATTCGAATCACGGGTGTGTATCGTTTCAACCCGTATTCCAACCAATTCGAATATGCAGGGGTTCGGGTATTTATCATTTCAACCCGTTTTTTTTTTCTAAACTGGGTACTTGCATGGTGAGAATAATAACATAACATATCATACAACCATTCATAGTGTCATGTAAGAACGGTGCGCGTGTAGCATGTGCACAACCATGAACAAACAATCTAGAGCACCTTAACATTTGAATCAACATCTCAAATTTCTAATTCACTTAATAATAAATTAGTCATGCGTGAGAAAACTCACCTTCAGTGGCAAAACGAGAAAATACGGCGAGCGAACAAAAATGATGCTAACGATGGTCAACGGAAGATGTCAACAACCTAGAACCAAACGGTGAAATTTTAATACGCAAGATCTCCAAAATAGAACCGAAATATGAAATTCGTCAAAACTGAGTTATAGCTAATTTGAACTAACGCTCAAAATTTACTTGAGAAGATGCTCCTACCGGGTACAAAATAATGCATGCATACCGCCAAGAAATTAACAAAACATTTTTTTTTTTTTTTTTTTTTTTTTTTTTTTTTTTTTGCGTATGCAAGTTATACACCAACATGGATGGGCATAATGCATGCACCTGTGCATGCTTCCATTATTTATTTATTTATTTATTTTTTTTTTTTTGTACAACATGCGCCATGTAGGTTCCTCCCAAAACATAGATGTGTCCCCTTTTTTTTATTTTCTTCTTCTTCTTTTTTTTTTTTTTTTTTTTTTTTTAGCTTGCACAAGCCTTCTACAGGCAAAAGTGCCAAACATAGTAGTACCTATTTCACACGCAAGCAACAAATTGGTTGCTGCATCCATCCACTTTGTTTTTTTTTTCTTTTTTTTCTTTTAAATGACTTGCGCATATGTAAGCAAATAAAAGTGTCCAAACTCAATAAAGGAACGAATACAAAGTGGATTAGCTGGTAAGAAAAAAAAAAAAAAAAACTCAAATGATCACAACGCATGCAAATGTGCATGCTCTTTTCTTTTCTTTTTCTCTAGTGACTTGCGCTTGTATAAAAAGGAAAGGAAAAAAAAAAATTCTAAAGACTTACGCAACTTCCTCAACATGCAAAACTTCAACATATATGTCTATATTTGAGCTTAAGTCTACATGCATGTATACTGCAAAAGTAGTGCCAAAAATATGAGTAACCGAGACTCACACAGCAAGTAGTGCATCATTAAGCACAAATACTTAAGTCATACACGCATGAGCACTTTAGATTTAGCCACAAAGAAGTACGAAGGGGAGACTTACGGCAAGCACCGGTTATGCCGACGCAGGGGAAAAGCTAAGCTTTGTCAAAGCGCTGGTGGGTTCGGATGAGGCTTGGATGCGATGGATGGTGAGAGTGTGGTGAGAAGGGAAAAGTAGTGACTTGAGATTCTTCACTTTTTTTTTTGTTTTCGTATTTGTTTTGTTGAAGGGACGGAAAGCTGAAACAAAATGTGAAGAAGAAGATGGAACGGAGAAGTGAGAAGGAAGGAATGTGAGAGGAAGAAGAATATGAAGAAAGAGGGTGGATGAAATTGTTGAAGGCAACGTGGCACTCTACTGCTAAGAATTCATGCACGTGTAACTATTTGTCAAAAATAGCTACCAAGTGTCCTCTAAGCCATGTAAATAAACATTGTTGTTTAACCTTTATTACATTTGAATTTGGGCATAAGATATTTGAACCGTGAGTAGCACCCCTTTTTCTCTTTTTTTTTTCATGCGGTTTGATTTTTTTTTTCATATATTAATTTTTGTTAACGTGTTAGAGACTTGTACTCATCTATAAGAACACGAATGGCTAGCGCGATGGACGACTAACGATGACATCTGTTTAACGTGCGTTTCAGCTTCGTGCGCTACCGATAAGAAATGCTGAATACTCGAATGCAAAAATTTTGAAATATTTTTTTTCTTTTTTAAGTGCTAGAGATTTATTTATAATAACATGAACGGTTAACGCAACTAACGTACAACCAATGATATGTTTTTAATGCGCGTTTCAGCTTTACGCGCGACCGACAAGCAACGCCGAATCTGCGGATGTTATTTTTTTTCTGAAATTAATAAAATATATTTTTCGAAGTTTTAAATTTATAAATTTATTTCAATTCTTTAAATTTCAAGATCGTTACATCCTCCCCCACTTAAAAGCTTTTCGTCCTCGAAAAGGAAGCGTCAGGAATAGCAAAAACAGATATGAATAAGATGATGGTTTTAATGGATATTACCTGGGATAAATAATTCCGGATTTGAAGAACGCATGTTCTCTTCCGTCTCCCAAGTACAGTCTCGGTCATCGTCACTCCACTGCACTTTGACCAAATTGACTGATTTCTTCCTAAGCTGCTTCGTACCTCTATCGACTATACGAAGTGGCCTCCTCTCAACAGTCAAGTTAGGTTCGATATCCAAATTATCAAGTGCAGTCGGCTGAACATAAGAGGAAGAATCATGCAAAGATTTCCGTAGATGGGATATATGGAACACATTATGCACTCCTGCAAGCTTCTCAGGTAACTCAATGCGATAGGCCAATGAACCAATCTTCTCTAAAATACGGAACGGCCCGATGAATCTAGGAGCTAGTTTTCCTTTCCGTCCAAAACGAATGACATTCTTTAATGGTGAGATCTTCAGAAAGACTTGATCCCCAACCTCGAACTCCAACTTCTTTCTTCTTCTATCTGCGTACTTCTTCTGACGGTCTTGAGCAATTTTTATCTTATTCCTGATATTAGCAACTTTTTGCGTTGCTTCCATGATCATATCCGGTCCAAGAAGCAAACGATCTCCTTGTTCAATCCAACTAGCAGGCGATCTACACGGTTTTCCATATAAGGCCTCAAAGGGGGAACATTCAATGCTAGCCTGGTAGCTATTATTGTATGTGAATTCAATGAGATGAAGGTGATCTTCCCAAGATCCTCCATAATCGAGAATACAAGCACGAAGGAGATCCTCCAATACTTGATTCAGTCTTTCTGTTTGACCATCTGTCTGTGGATGGTAGGCAGTACTAAGATTTAATCTAGTACCCAAAGCTTCCTGAAATGCGCTCCAAAACTTACTCGTGAAAACATGATCTCGATCACAGACAATGCTAGATGGGACTCCATGTAATCTAACAATTTCTTTCATATACAATTCAGCTAGGCTTGCAGCGGTACGACTTGCTTTGACAGGCAGGAAATG
This sequence comes from Allium sativum, assembly GCA_030737875.1. NCBI lineage: Eukaryota > Viridiplantae > Streptophyta > Magnoliopsida > Asparagales > Amaryllidaceae > Allium > Allium sativum. The sequence continues at coordinate 279,070,385 of CM060925.1, forward strand.
TGCTGATTTGGTTAATCTGTCCACAATTACCCAAATACTTTCGTTTCCTTTTCTTGTCTTGGGGAGACCGTCAACAAAATCCATGGAAATCTGATCCCATTTCCAACTTGGGATCTCGAGAGGTTGTAATAATCCAGCAGCCTTTTGATGATCTGCTTTTATCTGCTGGCAGGTCATGCATCTATTAACGTGACGACAAACATCTCGCTTCATACCTCTCCACCAAAATAACCTTTTCATATCTTGGTACATCTTGTGTATTCCTGGGTGGATAGAGAGTTTGGATTGATGACATTCCCTTAATACTTCTTGCCTTAAGCTGTCCACGTTAGGAACACATATGCGGCCATTTATCCTCAAAATCCCTTTGTCATCAATTTGAGCCCCTCTTCCATTGCGATTATAACTTCTTTTCCTACGAACATTTCCCTTCATAAATTTAAGCTCTGGATCTTCATCTTGCTTTGCTGCGATGCGATCCATAAGGGGTAACGACACTGAAATATGACATAACATAGCCTTCTTTCGACTCAGTGCATCAGCTACTACATTTGCCTTTCCCGGAGTGTGTTTAATGTCAAGATCAAAGGAAGCGAGATACTCAAGCCATCTAACTTGTCTTTGATTCAGGTCTTTTTGGGAGAATATATACTTAAGAGACCGATGATCGGTAAATACTTCAAACTTGGTTCCTAAAAGATGATGTCTCCATAACTTCAAGGCAAACATTACCGCAAGCAACTCCCGATCGTGTGTCACATAATTGACTTCATGATTCTTGAGTTGTCGGCTAGCATATGCGATCACCCTTCCATTCTGCATTAGCACGGCCCCCAATCCTTCTTTACTAGCATCGGTATAGACTACAAACCCTTCATTTCCATTTGGGGCGGTAAGAACAGGTGCAGAAGTCAGTTTTTCCTTCAACTCTGCAAATGCAGCTTTACACTTGTCGCTCCAAACGAACTTAACATTCTTCCTTGTCAAAGCGGTCAATGGCGCGGCAATACGGGAGAAATTCTCTATGAATCTTCGATAGTAACCAGCGAGTCCTAAGAAACTACGAATTTCAGTTGGATTCTTGGGTTCTTTCCAATCCTGAAAACAAACCGAGTAAGATCGAATCAAAGCAAAAGAAGAGTTAGATACAAAGAAAGGGAAAAGATATGACTTACATTGATCGCAGCGATTTTGGCTGGATCAACCGATATTCCACTTTCAGAAACTATATGGCCAAGATACCGAACTTCCTTCTGCCAAAAATGACACTTAGCAAATTTGGCTTTCAATTGGTGGCTACGGAGAGTTCCAAGAACATATCTCAAATGCGACTCATGCTCTTTTTCAGATTTTGAAAAGACTAGAATGTCATCAACGAAAACAAGGACGAATCTGTTAAGAACTTCGCGGAAAACTCGATTCATGAGATCAACGAAATAGGCCGGAGCGTTAGTTAAACCAAATGGCATAACCAACCACTCGTAGAAACCATTCTCTGTACGAAAGGCGGTCTTAGGAATGCTCTCCTCAGCTACCCTAAGCTGATGGAAACCAGAGGCAAGATCGAGTTGAGAGAAAACTTTAGCTCCATAGAGCTGATCGAACATATCGTTAATTCGAGGCATCGGGTATCTATTCTTTAAAGTGAGTTTATTTAGTTCTCGATAATCGACACACATTCTAAGCGATCCATCAGATTTGGTTACAAACACCACAGCGGCTCCCCATTCGGAAAAGCTTGGTCGAATGAGTCCTTTTGAAAGTAAATCCTCTACTTGCGCCCTTAATTCAAATTTTTCCTTTGGCGCCATTCTTCGTGGAGGGAGAACTACAGGACGTGCTCCAGGGATGAGATCTATACGAAACTCAATTTCTCGTTTAGGCGGAAGGCCCATTACTTCACCAAACACATCGGGAAAATCTTGAACCGTCGGTGTGAAACTAGGATCGTCGGGATAAGAATCAAGTGAAAAGATAAAGCTTCCTGCGTACTCTATTGGCATACGACATACGATCATTAGTTCATTTCCTTTGTCATCTATTAAAGAAATAGTTCGGGATCTATATGAGATTTCTGCTCTATACTTTTTCAGCCAGTCGTCGCCAAGTAAAATATCAAAAGCGTCAAAACCAAGAACATAGAAATCACCAGTGAAACAATGAAGGTCAAAAAGAAGTTTAACCCCTTTACAAATCCTACTAAGATGGGCTGGGCCTCCAATCGGATTGGATACACACAAAGATTCAGATGCTAATGTGGGTTCTAAAACTTTTTCAAATTCATTACAAAGATCCATGGAAATAAAACTATGTGAAGCACCAGTGTCGAATAGCACACGAACAGGATGAGAAAATAAAGTGAATACACTTAAAAGCGTACCTTTAGTGTCATCACCGGTGGGAGGAGTGGGAGATGTCATAGCAAAAACTCCTGATGTGGTTCCTTTGTTCTGAGTGGGACAGTCTCTGCTAATATGTCCCGGCTGAAGACAAGAATGGCAAAGATCATTGCGAGGTGCATGAGTTGGCGGGACACGAGCTTTAGGGGGGTTAGGACAATTGTTAGAGTAGTGACCCAATTGCTGGCAGTTGTAACAACGAACATTCGAGAGATCAGGGGGAGGTCTCTGAGCATGATATCCTACTCCTTGCACGTTTTGCTGCTTCCTCTGTGCCCAATACTTTGCCTTCCTCTTCTTTGAATTGCTTGCCGATCCCTGAGATGGTGGCACCTGAGCAACTTGTTTTCCTTTGAGGTTCGGAGAATTTTCAAGTCTAGTGGCATAGTTCATGAGCTCTGAGAATGGCTGGTTAAGATAATTCATCAAATGCTCGTAGAATTCCGGACGTGCACCAAGAATAAACTTCTCATTTTTCTGAAATGGTGTTCCAATCAAGTTTGGACCAAACTTGGAAAGCTCATCAAATTTCCTTTCATATTCCGCAAAAGTCATGTTGCCTTGCTTAAGATCCATAAATTCTCGATACAATTTGGATTTTCCGGACTCAGGCATCCATTTGGTTACAAAAGCATCCCTAAAATGCTGCCATGTAATGTCGGTCTCAGTCGTATGAGTAGTGAATGATTCCCACCAATTCCTTGCAGTATCCTTAAGCTGCCAAGCGGCCATCTGAAGCTTTTGTGCATCGGTAACCTCTAAGCCAGAAAATATTCTTTCCAATTCATCCAACCATTTCTGGGATTCGACAATCGATTCGGAACCCGAAAACTTAACGCCTCCCAGATGAGTGTACTCCTTACAAAGCTTGGTAAACCTAACAGATTGAGCGGGCTGGGCTGGTCTGACTGGTGGCTCAGGCTCGACAGGGTGGCCTCCTTGGTGGCCTCCACGACCCCTACCTCGGCCTCTAGCAGTATTACGTCTGGTAGCCATCTGGAACATCGAGAACGAGGCTAAGAATTTGACTCAAGTCGAAGTTCTATAAATAAGAATACTTTGAAAACTTTCATTTTCTTGAAATACTTGTACTTTAAAAATACGCTCTCTCACAAAGATCGGATCCTGATACTGATCTTACTCATTCTAGGGTGTTTCCACCCTATCTCTAATGAGTTATTTACCTCAACAGCTAAGGTTAAACCTCTGCTCTGATACCAACTGTAACGACCCACAATTTCGAACCATTCAAATCGACAATAACCCACTCATGTCAGACCTGAATCGCTCAAAACCGTGAATTGTTATTTTTAACTATTGAGGTAAATGCAAATCAGAGCACAGAATCACAGACACAGGAACAGAGTAACTAGCAGCGGAACACAGTAGTACATAGGTTCATACACGATACATGATACATATAAGTACATAATGAGTCATAAGCTCATACAAAATATAGTACATATAGGTAACTAGTAGTAACCTGGATAATTTTGATAATAAGATAGCTGATACAGAAGATAGTCCAAAAGATGCAAGTCTCCAAAAGCGCCACGAACAGCAGAAGTGCTCAAGCTGACCCAAGCATAAAGTCAAAGAAACAATACACTCGAGTCAGGACTAATAGTCTTATATAAGTGAATCAGCATAAATGACATGTTCATAGAAATGTACAGTAACTTAAAGGGTGGTTGGGATTTCCATCCTCTAAGGATCCGTGAAACTAATACATATAGTAGTACGCTATTATGATAATGCCTATCCAGTAAAGTATAAGTAATGAAAATAGCGTAAGCGGGATTACCATATTACCCTTACGCCGTTTATAGGCATCACAGTCTATACAGTACCGTAAATTCACCGTACTGGTGTTATCAGAGGGCACCCCATATAAAGCAACACCAAAGAAAAATCGTATGGGGCTCGCTTAGGATAAAATGACAAGGCACTCGAGGCAATACCAGAGTAGGATTCTACAAATTGCACTCCCGGACCGGTGGTAACGCATAGCAGCCACTACCGCCCACCTCGGAACACATTCCCAAATCAAAAGGGGTACCCCAAATCATAACATAGTCATAGAAATGGTATCGAAGAAACGTGTCCGATCAAAGGTGCTACCTCAATTAGTCACGGTATAGCTCCTGTTTTAGTCATCTAATTATGACCCGAAGGTCAAGGCCATATCGTTATCGTTCACCGTCTTCAAATCCAGAAATCGCCCCAAGTCGTCATGCTTCGTTCTGGACACGTCACCACGTATACAGTTGTTAAAGTGGTATCGGCACTGACAGAGAGTATGCCACTTACCGACTCCGGTCTCTTTAACAACCAACGCTTACGTTTTGCACACCATGACCATCAGTTTAAAAATCATATTCAAGTATCGCCAATACTTTATTCAGGTATCTCCCAAAATCATTTACTCAAATCAATTTCCAATGGTTTGATTAAGATTTTAAAAATCCATGTTCACCACAATTCTATGTCAACCATTTGAAATCTTAAATTTGAACCTTCAAATTCACTAGACTAGATTGTACAAAGCTTTTGAAAAATAATAATACTAATAATAATAATAATATATATATAAATAAAAAAAAATGTTAAGTTGAAATAATAATAATAAATATATATTTAAATAATTAAGTTGAAATATATATATATATATTAAGTGGGAAACATGTATACATATATATATATATATAAAACTATTCTAATCAATATAGTTGAAGAAATCAAATTATTTATAAGGAAAGATTTACAAAAATCAAGTAAAGGGAAGATAGTCTTTATGAAATTATTGTTTTTATTAAATAATATTAGTCCAGTTCCAATCCCAGTCCATGGGCTGGCATTTAACATATCCTTGTATTGAAAATTTCAAAAATCCATTCACCAAACGCCATAATATCTTAAAATAACTTTACTGGCCACGGTGTCCGTATATATATATATTTTCCTAACCTACGGTCAAGTGGCACGGATATTTTATCATTTCAATCCGTTCTTACAAATATTCGAATCACGGGTGTGTATCGTTTCAACCCGTATTCCAACCAATTCGAATATGCAGGGGTTCGGGTATTTATCATTTCAACCCGTTTTTTTTTTCTAAACTGGGTACTTGCATGGTGAGAATAATAACATAACATATCATACAACCATTCATAGTGTCATGTAAGAACGGTGCGCGTGTAGCATGTGCACAACCATGAACAAACAATCTAGAGCACCTTAACATTTGAATCAACATCTCAAATTTCTAATTCACTTAATAATAAATTAGTCATGCGTGAGAAAACTCACCTTCAGTGGCAAAACGAGAAAATACGGCGAGCGAACAAAAATGATGCTAACGATGGTCAACGGAAGATGTCAACAACCTAGAACCAAACGGTGAAATTTTAATACGCAAGATCTCCAAAATAGAACCGAAATATGAAATTCGTCAAAACTGAGTTATAGCTAATTTGAACTAACGCTCAAAATTTACTTGAGAAGATGCTCCTACCGGGTACAAAATAATGCATGCATACCGCAAGAAATTAACAAAACATTTTATTTTATTTTTTTTTTTTTTTTTTTTTTTTTTTTTTGCGTATGCAAGTTATACACCAACATGGATGGGCATAATGCATGCACCTGTGCATGCTTCCATTATTTATTTATTTATTTTTTTTTTTTTTTTTTTTGTACAACATGCGCCATGTAGGTTCCTCCCAAAACATAGATGTGTCCCCTTTTTTTTATTTTCTTCTTCTTCTTTTTTTTTTTTTTTTTTTTTTTTTTTAGCTTGCACAAGCCTTCTACAGGCAAAAGTGCCAAACATAGTAGTACCTATTTCACACGCAAGCAACAAATTGGTTGCTGCATCCATCCACTTTGTTTTTTTTTTCTTTTTTTTCTTTTAAATGACTTGCGCATATGTAAGCAAATAAAAGTGTCCAAACTCAATAAAGGAACGAATACAAAGTGGATTAGCTGGTAAGAAAAAAAAAAAAAAAAAAAACTCAAATGATCACAACGCATGCAAATGTGCATGCTCTTTTCTTTTCTTTTTCTCTAGTGACTTGCGCTTGTATAAAAAGGAAAGGAAAAAAAAAAATTCTAAAGACTTACGCAACTTCCTCAACATGCAAAACTTCAACATATATGTCTATATTTGAGCTTAAGTCTACATGCATGTATACTGCAAAAGTAGTGCCAAAAATATGAGTAACCGAGACTCACACAGCAAGTAGTGCATCATTAAGCACAAATACTTAAGTCATACACGCATGAGCACTTTAGATTTAGCCACAAAGAAGTACGAAGGGGAGACTTACGGCAAGCACCGGTTATGCCGACGCAGGGGAAAAGCTAAGCTTTGTCAAAGCGCTGGTGGGTTCGGATGAGGCTTGGATGCGATGGATGGTGAGAGTGTGGTGAGAAGGGAAAAGTAGTGACTTGAGATTCTTCACTTTTTTTTTTGTTTTCGTATTTGTTTTGTTGAAGGGACGGAAAGCTGAAACAAAATGTGAAGAAGAAGATGGAACGGAGAAGTGAGAAGGAAGGAATGTGAGAGGAAGAAGAATATGAAGAAAGAGGGTGGATGAAATTGTTGAAGGCAACGTGGCACTCTACTGCTAAGAATTCATGCACGTGTAACTATTTGTCAAAAATAGCTACCAAGTGTCCTCTAAGCCATGTAAATAAACATTGTTGTTTAACCTTTATTACATTTGAATTTGGGCATAAGATATTTGAACCGTGAGTAGCACCCCTTTTTCTCTTTTTTTTTTTCATGCGGTTTGATTTTTTTTTTTCATATATTAATTTTTGTTAACGTGTTAGAGACTTGTACTCATCTATAAGAACACGAATGGCTAGCGCGATGGACGACTAACGATGACATCTGTTTAACGTGCGTTTCAGCTTCGTGCGCTACCGATAAGAAATGCTGAATACTCGAATGCAAAAATTTTGAAATATTTTTTTTCTTTTTTAAGTGCTAGAGATTTATTTATAATAACATGAACGGTTAACGCAACTAACGTACAACCAATGATATGTTTTTAATGCGCGTTTCAGCTTTACGCGCGACCGACAAGCAACGCCGAATCTGCGGATGTTATTTTTTTTCTGAAATTAATAAAATATATTTTTCGAAGTTTTAAATTTATAAATTTATTTCAATTCTTTAAATTTCAAGATCGTTACATTAACACTAATCGATTAAACTAACATCGATTAGCTCCTTTTACTTTAACACTAATCGATTAACTAACATCGAATAACTCTTTTTACTTTAACACTAATCGATTAAACTAACATCGATTAGCTCCTTTTACTTTAACACTAATCGATTAACTAACATCACATCGAATAACTCCTTTTACTTTAACGCTAATCGATTAAACTAACATCGATTAGCTCCTTTTACTTTAACACTAATCGATTAAACTAACATCAAATAACTCTTTTTACTTTAACACTAATCGATTAAACTAACATCGATTAGCTCCTTTTACTTTAACACTAATCGATTAACTAACATCGAATAATTCTTTTTACTTTAACACTAATCGATTAAACTAACATCGATTAGCACCTTTTACTTTAACACTAATCGATTAAACTAACATCGAATAACTGTTTTTACTTTAACACTAATCGATTAAACTAACATCGATTAGCTCGTTTTACTTTAACACTAATCGATTAAACTAACATCGAATAACTCTTTTTACTTTAACACTAATCGATTAAACTAACATCGATAAGCTCCTTTTATTTTAACACTAATCGATTAAACTAACATCGATTAGCTCCTTTTACTTTAACACTAATCGATTAACTAACATCGAATAACTCTTCTTACTTTAACACTAATCGATTAAACTAACATCGATTAGCTCCTTTTAGTTTAACACTAATCGATTAAACTGACATCGATTAGCTCCTTTTAACTTTATTCTCTAATCGATTAACTAACATCGATTAACTAACATCGACTAACTCCTTTTCGAATAAACTATTCATTTATAAAGATTTACTTTTAGTAACAGTTTTTCACTTTACAAATGATTTCCTTTTTATTATAACTTATCCTTTGATTTTATAAATATTTCTTTTATAAAAATTCTTTTTCCTTTTCTATATAAAATCCATCGATTTTATATAAATAATTCATTTTCAAAATACACTTTGAAAATATTCCTTTATCAACATTCGGTATGTTATGGTATTCAACGTATCAAATCACGATGATCAGTATTGTCCAACACATATAATCGACAGCAAATTATATATCACATCATATATCACAATATATGAAAAACAGTAAAATAAATGTTAAGGAATCCAGTTGGATTCCTCCAACCTGTCTCCCTGCATCACAGATGTTAAACAATATAGATAACATCACATTCAGTTCCATATGATATATTCTGTTAAACAGAATCAATATAGAAATTCAACTAACTGTTTAGCAGTTCAATCAAACAGTCAACATACAGTCAATCAGCCAATATCTAATAGTTCTAAAAATACAACATGAAATTATAAACTTTTCGGAGTTAGTGAGATTTACTCACATTGGACGATCATCGTTAATAATGATAACCATCGCTCAGTTTGATTCTAACGGACAATTTATTTTGCGATAAATTGTAACCAGCTCAGATTCACTCTCAGTAATATTGGAGAACCACTCCCAAGCCTTTCAAACCACGTCCTCCCCTGTACTAATTTAATACACTCCATTTCTGATTATCTTGCATACACTCACGTACACGCCACTGTTATTCCACAAATATAGCTCCCGTACTTATATTCTCCTCCATACCCGTGTATCCCAAACCCCTTTCCATTATCACCTTCCTGCGCTCACTACTGTCGCCAACCAGTCCTTTAATTCTCCCATCCTCTCCCACTTATACCGTTCTTCTTCACTCAAATGTGTTCTTCCAGGCATCATCTTACAGCCGCTCCACCGTGCATTTCCTTCTCAACGTACGCACCCTGCTTGCCTTAGTTCCTTCACTACATTTATGTCCCTCCTGCTACTTGTATCCATTCACCATACACAAACAGTTTGAACCCGAGTTTTTCTTTTCTTTTTAATCACTTCCTGCTAACGTTATTTGGTTAGGCAAACTTATCTTAGATTAGGCATACAAAAAAGCTTAGGCACATTGCATAAATACTGTTAATGTAGAAAATACCCCACTTTATATTTCTTCTGACCTGCTCCCTCACACTAACTGTTGTCTCGTTCAAAATACACGGACTACTAATGTCCCTCCTTCTACTGTTCACGAGACATTCCTCAAACCATTCCCAAAGTAGCTGCCAAGTACCCAACATGTTCATTCCGCCGGATATTACACCATTTTGGAAACCTGCTCCTCAAAACTCGTTCATCCCACCGGATTTCGTCACTGGTTATCGGTCAGTGCGCCATCGCGTCCCAGTCATTCGCCCCAATCGACATCAGACCTGGTTCCGCCCTTCTCCAGTTACAGCCCCTCGAACGCGCGTCGTTCTTATGAAAAATCTGGTCACCACGAGTCACTGCAGTTGATCGCTGCTACTCAGACGATAGCCCTCGTCGAGCCCTACGTGTTTGCTGTTGGTCGATTATGATTTAGATGATCGGATTTTAGTTTGGAGAGGAGGTAGATTACGAGTTTGGGTTTGTTCGCTTTAGATTTGGTGGAGGCGGAAATGACAATTGACTGACCAGAAGAAATAGGTTTTAGGGTGTAAGGGTAGTAGTATTTATATCATTAAATTCGAAGACGTGGTCACCAGACTCACCGTTGGTTTCTGTGGTTGAGGAAAATGGCATACATGTCTTCTTTTGATCCAAGAAGGTTGAGATAGAGGATACGTGGTCTCGGGTTGTCCACAAGAAATGGGTTCACGCGTTGGTTATTTGGATGGAATTTTAGACATTAAACATTTTAATAAATAATAAAAGTTAACGAAGAAAATACCCCTTAAAACCACTCATACGAGCCACGAACAACGGAAACAAAAATACCGTTGTGATCAGCAATGTGCCAGGATTCCAAGAATATAATAATATCGGTAGATTAACTCATATTGTGAAACCCCAAAATATCGTTACAGGGTGCAAAGCACTTCAAATAAAAAGTCGCTTATTAAATTAATTAAAAATTACAGTAAAATTCTAAAAATTAAATTATCACTACTTCCCAAAAGAACCTTGTCTAAATTCAAACCCGATCTCTAGTTATATCGAATAACCCGATACGGTCGATAAACGATTCTATAGCGACTATTTTAAAATTTGATTTGGACATATCTCAAAATCTACACGATGAAATACCGATTTTTCTCTTCCACTAGAAAGATATACTCCACCAGCTCCACACATTTCTTGTTTCACAGAATTCCGGCTTAAAACGAATCTTGTATATTCAGTTGAAGTTCGAATCGCCAATTTACGAACTGCAGTGCCATTTCGAGCTCGTTTATAATTATTTTATAAACTATACGTTCAACTGTCGACGATTGAATATATTCGTTATTCAAATTCAATTCCAAGCTGAATTAAATATCACAGATGATCCAGTTCACACCATATCGTAATTTCGACAAATTCTGATTATTCAGAATTAAATATATTATTTAATTTATTATTTTAATTAAATATTCATCATAATTAAACTCCACGACCATTAAATTCACTAAACCACCATTTATATAATAAAATAAATTAATCATAATACCTCTGCCAATGCGGGTCATTACAATCTTCCCCACTTAAAATAATTTCGTCCTCGAAATTGCTAAAAGGTAGAGAATGACCCTATCGACTGGTTAGAACATATTTGTTCATTTCTTAACTTCAGTTTCAACTGAACCCATTTAATTTCAATTAAATTATTAATTAATTCTTATCAACGAAAATTTTCAAAAATCCTGAAAATTTTCTAACGCCTTAACTTTTCGAAAAATTTCGTCAGCACCTCCTTTGTACTGGTCAATCGGTCAATCTCCAACTTACCTCTCTGGGCCATTTCCAACCCAAAAGAAAATCAAATAGCCAAGCGGCTTGCCAATTCGGCTCATAAATCTTATATCCAATAGAAATATAAACTTGTACCTTTTTGTCGGCATATCATTATACCCTTTACATCTGCTGTTAATTCGGCACATACCAATGTCATGCCAATCAAACTCCAAATCAGTTTTTATCTCCAACACAACCATTCGCTTATATCCAAACCAAATCCCATTTCAACTCAAGTCAAATTCTTGATTTTCAATTCCTTAACTCCTCAATCCAATACCATTTCGGATTTTAATTTCACAAATCCAATCTTATTCGATTTCAATTCAACTTCAGTTACCACTTAACTGACTTTGCTTTAATTCAAATCTGATTTCACAAATTTCTGTTAAATTTGTTTTTAATTCAAATAGTCTTTCCCTGGGAGTTTTTAGACAGTTCACTCTTTTCAAAAATCAAATTTTCCTTTTTGAAACTCAACTGAGCCCATACTCAATATTCCATTAGTTAAATCACTTCTCTATTTCTTTATCAATATTTGTTAACCAAATATTATCAATAACCATATTGGCCCTTTTTTTGTTATTTGGAAAACATTCCGAATATCGCATTCCTTTATTTTCTAAACTTTAGAAAATATATGCTATTTATAATTGGAAAATACTCCAATTACTTATCTCTTTTCCGATCTCGTTTATTTCTATACCTAGGAAATATTTGTTATTCTGTTTCCAAGTTCACACTTATTTGGGTTAAAACGGATGTTGTGTAAAACATCGCTACGACAATCCAAACACTATATTCAACTAACTCTTATTCAACATTGATCTTCGAGCCTGAAATCATACTATTTATTTGTTAATAATGAGATCAATCAAGTTGGGGGTATAACTACCTCTCAGACCTTGACTGAATAACATTTATAACTTCAAAACAGATATGACTACTTACTCGAATAATCAATACCATACAACTACTAATTCACCTTTAAACACGTATACACTTTCTCTTTCTATTCTTACTAGATTTTATTCTTAGTCTTCCTTTTTGATTTTACTATTCTATTTCTAAGTTCATTCCCTTATCGACTTCTATATATATCGATACGTTGATTTCTAACTATCAAATTATCTTAAAATATCCTAACTCCTTAAATTCCTGGAAAAATTCGCCATAACCTCCTTTGTACCAGGAGCATCGGGATATTTTAAATAGCCTCCCATGGCCCTCACCAATCCCAAAAGAAAAAGAAAAAGCCAAGCGGTTAGCCGATACGGCGCATAAAATCTCATATATGAATTAAATACGTACCTTTTCGTCGAGCATTCTATTTATATATCTTCATACCTTATCCATACATATCTCATGTATATTTATACATTTCTAATTCATTTCAACTTAATCCAATCATTTTAACTTAGTTCGTTAAGTAATTTTCAAATAACTGGTTTGCCCATTTCACCTTTTTATTTGAATATACATGTTCAAATATAGGTTTAACATGTTTATCAACTAATTGAATTCCATTTCAATTTTATTTGAATTTCCTATATTCAAATTCCATTTAGATTCTATTATTCAAATTCTATATTTGAATTTCATTTCAGTTCACTTATTCAAATTCCATAATTGAATTGCTATATTCAAACTCTATTTCAAATCCATTGAATTTCATATATTCAAACTCCCTTTTGAATTTTCTACATTCAATTCTATGTTTGAACTTCCTTTATTCAAATTCCTTTAAATAAGTCTCGATTTCAATTCCTTTTGAAATCAATATTTCTACCTTTGGAAGATAGATTTCCCTTTCAATTTCACATTTGTATTTTATTTCTGAATTATCCAATGATAATTCTTTTCACTTCATTTATAAACTTCGTTTATAAAAAGAACTATTTATAAACTTCGTTTATAAAGGAACTTCTCGTTTTTATTTCTTTTAAACAAGTTGATATTTCAAATCTGTTTGAAAATTCAAATTCTATATTTGAAACCCCATTTGAAATTCTACACAACTTGTTTTTCCCAAAACAAATTCAAAACAGTATCTTTGGTAGTAACGTCACTTACAACTCGAAAATGAATACTGATGATGCAGCTGTCATCATCAGAATCTATTTTCCAGCGATCGAAGTGAGTTTAATACTATAAAACCATTTCTAAACATTTCCACCTTGAAATTCATTTCAAAATAAAATTCACACTGCTTGTAAAACAATTTAAAATCTCCCCGGATCTTAAATTTTCCTTATTTTTAATCCAAATCCATTTACAAACACTTATCCAATTCTCCAGAGTTTTAGTTCAATTTCTGGTTTAAATTTCAGATTTAACTCATCTGATTTCACGTATTTCACTTATATGAATTCTGATTGGTTATTTACATAACCATTCAATTTATAATCTTATTCGATTATAATAACAACCAATATATCCACTATATTAAAATTTTGATATATATATCTTCTCTATATCAAGATATACCTTGGGTAAACTTATTTTAATTTACCTTCTTTTCAAAACATATCGTGATGGTTCATCGTATTCAAGTGTTTACAAAATCCCTACCGATATAGTGGATCAAACTGATCGACCAGAACCCATAAACAACTCAACCAAGGAATCTCCACAATATAAAATTATTTTTATATCAAATACAAATACGTCCACTCGAATATATACACTCAAACTCAATCTAGGGTATTACTAACCCTATCTCTACCGAGTCACGCCACAGAGCCAAGTAATTCTCTTAACTTAAGCTTTGATACCAACTGTAACGACCCGGATTTCCAGCGACTTTGGTTATCGACATAAGCACGATGTCGATAACCAAAACACCGAAAAATCATGGTAATTAGTGAAAGAAATTAGAGGGTGAGGAAAGATAAGATAGAAACTTAGAATAGAAGAAGAAGAACACAATATCAGAGTAACACGAATCTCACAGCGGAACGAATAAATATATTTCATAACATAACTTCGAAATACAAATCTGTACTTGCATATACATATCATTAACAAAGTACAGCACTTACAACACAGCGAAAATATCTATAGCCATATGATCCTGAAGCCTCCTACTCCAGCTCTTCAACTATATCTGTAAAATCCCGACTACTTGACTGCCCGTACAAATTTAGGCACCCAAGAGTTTAGGGAAAACAACAAAGTAAACTCCGGGTCAGTCATGGGACTGGTATGAGTAAAATAGTTTAAAAACAGTTTGAACAAGTAAACGATATCTCATAAGACCACGCCGCATAACGGAACGGGTTTTTCCCTAATGAGAATCCAAAATATCTTTATATCAAAAACCTTTTGATATTATAATAATGTCTATCAAGCACAGTATATATATAATCATCTAGCAGAAACGCTTTCATCTCACGTTCTACATATATAGCATACAATCAAAACCGCAAGTACGTATTGGGTAATGGATTTCCAACTATGACAAGGTATGGAACCACCTTCCGCTTGTGTACCTCTAGAGAGGAATACACTGGGTTCAACAAGAACATCTTGCAACCCGGCCACACATGACCGACCACTCATTTCGCTTGAGCGTATCGAATGTATATCACCAACAGTTGGGATCAGCAACCGTTTCCCGAATGGGACAGCATCAACAATAGATTTTTAGAAGTAAATGAAACTCTAGATCAGGTGATTATACACCCTACTTCGGTGCGACCGACTTAGCCATGTTGCCTGCCCGATTTCTGTCATTGACCGGATGATGAGGCTAGAAGCTACGCTTTATCATCATACCAGATTCACTTTGAATGTCACATCATCAAATCCATCAAATCACCAATTAATGTCCTAAACCATACATTATGTGTTAGCTAAAAGAAGTTTCCTTCTCCGCTTCCACTCTTGGTACGGTTGGAGAAATCAATATACGTGATCGTCTGGAAATACTCTGTCAGACATCCGTCCATACAAGTCATCCAGGAACAGGATGAACCGATGGCACTGTTCTGTAAACAGGATAACCCTTGCATAACTCCTTCTTCAATTTCCTTTGGCATATATGATTCGCAACGCTTATGCCAATACAGAGTGGTTCTTTGGATAATAATCCAACCGGTCTCTCCATATTAACAACGTTAAAATGGTCAAAACTTCGATAGTCTGTGATTTAACTATCGAAGAAAAACAGGTGTGCAACCAACGATATTATTTCGAAATGGAAATTTATATCAATCAAACATCATTCAACATTTATCTCCTTAGTTCATTTTTCATCTCCTGTTTCCCTATGTTCAACATTTCTTTTTTTCTAAATTTGGAAAATATATGTTATTAACAATGGAAAACATTTCCATTTCTTGTTTTCTTTATTAGAAAACATTTCTGGTTTCTTATTTGGAAAACATTTCCAAAGCTTCTTCATTGGACTAAGACAGATGTTTAAACAAACCATCGCGATGCCAATTCAAACCATTTCCTTTACTGCCGAACCTTAACTATTCCTTAGTTAAAACGAAGCCAATCAAGTTGGGGTAGAACTAACTCTCAGACCTTAACTGAACAACATTTCTAACTTTGGAATTGGCAAAGTTCACTTTATATTTCTTTAACTAACTTCCTTACTTAACTCTCGTTCGAATAAATCTCTATTCGATTTACTCTATTTGATTTACTCTATTCACTTAACCCCTTTCGAATAAACTATATTCGATTTACTAACTTTATTCGAATAAACTATATTTTATTAACTCCTTTTAACTTTTACACAAATCGATTAACTAACATCAAATAACTATTTTTACTTTAACACTAATCGATTAAACTAACATCGATTAGCTCCTTTTACTTTAACACTAATCGATTAACTAACATCGAATAACTCTTTTTACTTTAACACTAATCGATTAAACTAACATCGATTAGCTCCTTTTACTTTAACACTAATAGAATAACTAACATCGAATAACTCTTTTTACTTTAACACTAATCGATTAAACTAACATCGATTAGCTCCTTTTACTTTAACACTAATCGATTAACTAACATCGAATAACTCTTTTTACTTTAACACTAATCGATTAAACTAACATCGATTAGCTCCTTTTACTTTAACACTAATCGATTAACTAACATCGAATAACTCTTTTTACTTTAACACTAATCGATTAAACTAACATCGATTAGCTCCTTTTACTTTAACACTAATCGATTAACTAACATCGAATAACTCTTTTTACTTTAACACTAATCGATTAAACTAACATCGATTAGCTCCTTTTACTTTAACACTAATCGATTAAACTAACATCGAATAACTCTTCTTACTTTGACACTAATCGATTAAACTAACATCGATTAGCTCCTTTTACTTTAACACTAATCGATTAACTAACATCGAATAACTCTTTTTACTTTAACACTAATCGATTAAACTAACATCAATTAGCTCCTTTTACTTTAACACTAATCGATTAAACTAACACCGAATAACTCTTTTTACTTTAACACTAATCGATTAACTAACATCGAATAACTCTTTTTACTTTAACACTAATCGATTAAACTAACATCTATTAGCTCCTTTTACTTTAACACTAATCGATTAAACTAACACCGAATAACTCTTTTTACTTTAACACTAATCGATTAAACTAACATCAATTAGCTCCTTTTACTTTAACACTAATCGATTAACTAACATCGAATAACTCTTTTTACTTTAACACTAATCGATTAAACTAACATCGATTAGCTCCTTTTACTTTAACAATAATCGATTAAACTAACATCGATTAGCTCCTTTTAACTTTATTCTCTAATCGATTAACTAACATCGATTAACTCCTTTTCGAATAAACTATTCATTTATAAAGATTTACTTTTAGTAACGGTTTTTCACTTTACAAATGATTTCCTTTTTATTATAACTTATCCTTTGATTTTATAAATATTTCTTTTATAAAAATTCTTTTTCCTTTTCTATATAAAATCAATCGATTTTATATAAATAATTCATTTTCAAAATACACTTTGAAAATATTCCTTTATCAACATTCAGTATGTTATGGTATTCAACGTATCAAATCACGATGATCAGTATTGTCCAACACATATAATCGACAACAGATTATATATCACATCATATATCACAATATATGAAAAACAGTAAAATAAATGTTGAGGAACCCAGTTGGATTCCTCCAACCTGTCTCCCTGCATCACAGATGTTAAACAATATAGATAACATCACATTCAGTTCCATATGATATATTTTGTTAAACAGAATCAATATAGAAATTCAACTAACTGTTTAGCAGTTCAATCAAACAGTCAACATACAGTCAATCAGCCAATATCTAACAGTTCTAAAAATACAACATGAAATTATAAACTGTTCAGAGTTAGTGAGATTTACTCACATTGGATGATCATCGTTAATAACGATAACCATCGCTCAGTTTGATTCTGACGGACAATTTATTTTACGATAAATTGTAACGAGCTCGAATTCACTCTCAGTAATATTGGAGAACCACTCCCAAGCCTTTCAAACCATGTCCTCCCCTATACTAATTTAATACACTCCATTTCTGATTATCTTGCATACACTCACGTACACGCCACTGTTCTTCCACAAATATAGCTCCCATACTTATATTCTCCTCCATACCCGTGTATCCCAAACCCCTTTCCATTATCACCTTCCTGCGCTCACTACTGTCGCCAACCAGTCCTTTAATTCTCCCATCCTCTCCCACTTATACCGTTCTTCTTCACTCAAATGTGTCCTTCCAGGCATCATCTTACAGCCGCTCCACCGTGCATTTCCTTCTCAAAGTACGCACCCTGCATGCCTTAGTTCCTTCACTACATTTATGTCCCTCCTGCTACTTGTATCCATTCACCATACACAAACAGTTTGAACCCGAGTTTTTCTTTTCTTTTTAATCACTTCCTGCTAACGTTATTTGGTTAGGCAAACTTATCTTAGATTAGGCATACAAAAAAGCTTAGGCACATTGCATAAATACTGTTAATGTAGAAAATACCCCACTTTATATTTCTTCTGACTTGCTCCCTCACACTAACTGTTGTCTCGTTCAAAATACACGGACTACCAATGTCCCTCCTTCTACTGTTCACGAGACATTCCTCAAACCATTCCCAAAGTAGCTGCCAAGTACCCAACATGTTCATTCCGCCGGATATTACACCATTTTGGAAACCTGCTCCTCAAAACTCGTTCATCCAATCGGATATCGTCACTGGTTATCGGTCGGTGCGCCATCGCGTCCCAGTCATTCGCCCCAATCGACATCAGACCTGGTTCCGCCCTTCTCCAGTTACAGCCCCTCGAACGCGCGTCGTTCTTATGAAAAATCTGGTCACCACGAGTCACTGCAGTTGATCGCTGCTACTCAGACGATAGCCCTCGTCGAGCCCTACGTGTTTGCTGTTGGTCGATTATGATTTAGATGATCGGATTTTAGTTTGGAGAGGAGGTAGGTTACGAGTTTGGGTTTGTTCGCTTTAGATTTGGTGGAGGCGGAAATGACAATTGACTGACCAGAAGAAATAGGTTTTAGGGTGTAAGGGTAGTAGTATTTATATCATTAAATTCGAAGACGTGGTCACCAGACTCATCATTGGTTTCTGTGGTTGAGGAAAATGGCATACGTGTCTTCTTTTGATCCAAGAAGGTTGAGATAGAGGATACGTGGTCTCGGGTTGTCCACAAGAAATGGGTTCACGCGTTGGTTATTTGCATGGAATTTTAGACATTAAACATTTTAATAAATAATAAAAGTTAACGAAGAAAATACCCCTTAAAACCACTCATACGAGCCACGAACAACGGAAACAAAAATACCGTTGTGATCAGCGATGTGCCAGGATTCCAAGAATATAATAATATCGGTAGATTAACTCATATTGTGAAACCCCAAAATATCGTTACAGGGTGCAAAACACTTCAAATAAAAAGTCTCTTATTAAATTAATTAAAAATTACAGTAAAATTCTAAAAATTAAATTATCACTACTTCCCAAAAGAACCTTGTCTAAGTTCAAACCCGATCTCTAGTTATATCGAATAACCCGATACGGTCGATAAACGATTCTGTAGCGACTATTTTAAAATTTGATTTGGACATATCTCAAAATCTACACGACGAAATCACGATTTTTCTCTTCCACTAGAAAGATATACTCCACCACCTCCACACATTTGTTGTTTCACATAAATCCGGCTTAAAACGAATCATGTATATTCAGTTGAACTTCGAATCACCAATTTACGAACTGCAGCGCCATTTCAAGCTCGTTTATAATTATTTTATAAACTATACATTCAACTGTCGACGATTGAATATATTCATTATTCAAATTCAATTCCAAGCTGAATTAAATATCACAGATGATCCGGTTCACACCATATCGTCATTTCGACAAATTCTGATTATTCAGAATTAAATATATTATTTAATTTATTATTTTAATTAAATATTCATCATAATTAAACTTAACGACCATTAAATTCACTAAACCACCATTTATATAATAAAATAAATTAATCATAATACCTCTGCCAATGCGGGTCATTACAGACCGGGATCAGATTCATTATATGAAACCCACTCTGTATGGGCATTAGCTTTGTGATGAAATATGATGAAGATAATTGAAGACGGAGTTATGCAAGGGATGTCCTGTTTACAAAATAGTGCGTTCGGTTTGTCCACTCCCAGGACGACCTGTATGAAGAATGTCTAAGAGAGTATATTTAATGGATCACGTAATTTGATCTCTTCAAACTTATATACGTTTGGTGGCTGAGGAATTCGTTTCTCTTAGCTGTATACCCGTTGTATTTTTGGGGAAATCAATTTGTGATTTGGCGGGTATGACGATGTGACATTCAAAGTGAATAGATGTGTGATCTATCAAAGATAAGCGTGCCTCTAGCCTCATAACCGGGAAATGACAAAAATCGGGCAGGCAGCATGGCTAAGTGGTTGGCTGCTAAGTAGGGTGTATTATCACGTATCTAGAGATATTTATTTCATTCTATAATCTATTGTCGATGATTTCTCATTCTGGAAACGGTTGCTGATCCCAACCGTTGGTGATATACATTCGATACACTCAAGAAAAATGAGTGGTCAGTCAGGTGTAGTCGGGTTGCAAGATGTTCTTGTTGAACCCAGTGTCTTCCTCTCTAGAGGTACACTATCGGAAGGTGGTTCCATACCTTGTCATAGTTGGAAATCCATCACCCAATAAGTGCTCATGGTTTTGATTGTATACTATATATGAGGAACGTGAGATGAAAGCGTTATGCAAGATGATTGTTATATTGTGGTTGATAAACACTATTATATTATCAGTGAGTTTTGATGTAAGGAATATTGTTTCTTTCAAAATGATTTGAAAGTTAAATCAAAATGTTTTGGATTCTCATAAGGGAAAAATCCATTCCGTTATACGGTGTGGTCTTATGAGATATCGTTTTATTGCTCAAACTGTTTTACTCACACCAGTCCCATGACTGACCCAGAGTTTATTTTGTTTAGTTTTCCCTAAACTCTTGGGTGCCCAAATTTGTACGGGCAGTCAAGTATTCAGGATTTTACAGATATACTTGAAGAGCTTGGAGCAGGAGGCTTCATGATTATATAGCTATAGTTATTTCCACTGTGTTGTAAGTGTTGTATTCTGATAATGTTACTGTATACATATATTGATTTTATTTCAAAGTTATGTATCTATTATATATATCGTTCGTTCCGCTGTGAGATTCGTGTTACTCTGATGTTGTATGTTCTTCTTCATCTTCTATTCTAAGATTCTATCTTATCAATCCTCACCCTCTGTTTTCTTTCTATTAGTTTTCTGGTTTCCAGTGTAATTTGGGTTGGACTTGTGTTAATTGGTCAGCTCAAATTGAACCGGAATTTCGCGACACTACAGTTGGTATCAGAGCTGAAGGTTAAGTAATTACCTTGGCTCTGTAGCGTGACTCAATAGAGATAGGGTTAGTAATACCCTAGATTGAGTTTGAGTGTATATATACAAGCACGTATTTGTTATTCAATATAAAGTGGTTTTATATTGTGGAGATTTGTTGATTGAGTTGTTTGTGGGTTCTGGTCGATCAGTTTGATCCACTGTATCGGTAGGAGTTTATAAACACTTGAATACGATGAACCAACATGGTATGTTTCGAAAGAGGATAATGAAATAATTTTACCCAAATTATTTTTTGATATAAAAGAATTATATTGGAATTAGTATGGTATATTGGATGTGTTGGTTGTGATTGTAATCAGATAAGATTATAATTGAAATGGTTATGTAAATAACCAATCAAAATTTCATATAAGTGTTATGAAATGAATTAAATCTGAATTTAAATCAAAATTGGAATTAAAACCCCGGAAGGTTGTAAAAGTGTTTTTAAATGGATTTTGATTGAATATATGAGATTTTTAAAATCCTGGGAGAATTTAAATTGTTTTACCGGCATTGTGAATGGTATTTTGAAATGATGTTCAAGGTGGAAATGTTTAGAAATGGTTTTGAAAAGTGATATAGTATTGAACTCACTTCGATCACTGGAAAATAATTCTGATGATGACAGCTGCATCATCAGTGTTCATTTTCGAGTTGCTGTGTGATGGATTACTACCAAAGATTTTGTTTTTAAATTGTTTTACGAAAACAAGTGTTCAGAATTCAAAGGTTTTGAATTGTGATTGTGATTTCAAATTTGATTTGAAATAAAACCCAGGAAATTGAATTTCTGAATTTGAAATTAAATTTTAACTTATGAAGTTAAAAAGATTCAAATGGAAAAGGTGAATATATAAATTAGAATTTAACTTAAAATAAGTTAATTAAAATCCGGATTTGATTATGAAATGACTTGGAATGGAATTGAGTTCATATGTTAAGAGTTTGGAATTTGAGATTGGAGTTTGAATGGAATTTGACTTTGGTTTAAACAAATGATTGTTTTGAGGATGAACTGATTGCAGTTTGATTGGAATGATACTGGTATATGTTGAATTGGTAACAGATGCAAAGGATATAATGATATGCCTGACAAAAAGGTACAAGCTTATATTTCATATGAGTTTGGTGATTTATGAGCCGAATTGGCAAGCCTCTTGGCTGTTTGATTTTCTTTTGGGTTGAAGAAGGCCAAGAGAGACGAGTTGAAGTTTGAGCTATTGACCAGTACAAAGGAGGTGTTGGTGAATTTTTTTGAAAAGTAAAGGTGGTAGAAAATTTTCAGAATTTTTGAAAATTTTGTTAACAGAATAAATTAATATTTCAATTGGAATAAACTGGTTTAGTGAAACTGAATTTTAGGAAGTAAAGAAATAAGTTCAAACCAGTCAATAGGGTTTGTTTTCTACCATAGCAATTTAGAGGATGAAATTATTATAAAGGGGAAGAATATAATGTCCCGTATTTTTATGGTTAAATAATTAATTTATTTAGTTATTTAAATAATGGTTTAGAGATTTATATAGTCGTTTAATTAAATAATATGGATTATTTAATTAATATAAATAATAGAATAACATATTTAATTCAGAATTAATAAAAAATAGTGAAATTTACAATATTGTGTGAATTGGATTATTTAAAATATATAATTCAGTTTAGAGTTGAATTATATTCACGAATATATTATATAAATGAAGTTTGAATGTATAATTATATTATAATTAAAATCGAGCTTGAAATGGCACTTTAGTTCATAATTTGGCGATACTAGCTTCAACTGAATGTACAAGAATTGTTTTAAGCCGGATTTCTATGAAACAAGAAACGTTCGGAGCTGGTGAAGTACATTTTTCTAATGGAAGAGAAAAATCAGGATTTCGTCGTATAGATTTTCATTTATGCCCAAATCAAATTTTATAAAAGTCGCTATGGAATTCCTTTATAATTTATATAGATTTATTATATTTTAAAAGGGTTTAAATGTAAACCGAAAATCGATATAACTAGGAAATCGGAAATATCAAGTTATAAATCCAATTGGGGCTGTATGATATTCTGTTGGGTATATACACGATAATATTTATTTATAAATATTTAATTTAATTTAATTATTTTTAAATATATTAATATTCAAAAGGGTTTTTTTAGAGCTTTAAAAATAGCCAGTTTTGCAAACAACCTCCATTTTCAACGAAATTAATTCTGTTGGATCTGTAATATTAAATTATTGTTAGATTTCAATTTCCGTGATTTTTGAAGTCAGTATGTGGCCATACGAGATTTTAATTTGAAGTAAAGTCAGTATTTTGACAGTAAAAAATAAGCTGTGTGAGCAAACGAAGTCGGAATTCGATGAAACCAGTTTCGTTGGGTCCATAATGTCAAACTCCTAGTTGTTTGCCCATTTTCATGAATTTTGGGTATTATATTTCGTCGTACAAATTTTTAAAGACATGTACATATAGCGGTTGCTTAAAATTCGATATAATAATCAATATAAAAATAATTAAAATTTACTTATAAATATCCTTACCTTTTTCTCCTAAACCTAAAGTCGTTCCTCAGTCAAAAGAAAATCCGCCGTCCTATTCTTCGTACACCAAAAATTCGGTTGCTTCAAAATTAAATATAAATTCCTAGAAAAATCTATAGATCATTTTATCTATGTATATGGGATCCTTTCAGTTTGCTTATCATTTCCGCATAAGTTTCATCCGACACGATGGGTCTTTCTGGTCGTCCCCTTTCACACAGTTGGGCTAGGGTTGCAAGCGGAGGCCGACGAGGGAGTTTCTGGGTTGAATAGAGGGTAGTGCGACACCTCTGGCATCGAGGTGCTCAGATGGGTGTCGATTTAATGAAGTTCGAACCCAAGGACAGTCGTGTTTTTCATTGTTGCAGGGGAGGTTAGCCGATGTCAGTTATTAGGATAATGTTGCGAGTTGAGCATAGTGGTTATGGGTGAAGGGAGGATTCAAAAGGGAGAACGACGGTGCAAACCGTTCCTTAAATCGTGAAGTAATGGTGTGTAGAGGAGCTCGGTAAACATTTGAAATGGCCATGAAAGGTGCGTAAACATCCTGAGAAGAAGAAGGATTAAAAGGAGCGTTGTTATGTTGTTAACGTGGTAATTAGGGAATCATTTATTTGGTTAAGTTAGTTTGTTTTTCCAATGAAGATGAGGTTGTTTTTGAGTTCATAAGCCTGTGGTTTTTGGGAGTATTGTGGTGATAATTGGGAGCAGTGATTATCTGATGTCCAACAAAAACTGAGATGAGTTGTGGAGTGCGAGTTTAAAGGGATGGTGCAAGCTGTTTTTTGGGGGTGTTAAGAGAAAGAAGATGATAGTTTCAGTTTGGGAGGAGAAGTAATGAAGGAGTTATAAGGAGGAAAAGAACGGCCCTTTTGGTTTGTGCTCTAGGTATATTCGACGATTTGTAGAAGATGATGAGGGATACGATTAGCAATAAATGGCGGGTTAAATGTTAAGCAGAAAATTAGGGTAAGATAGTTAATTATTATATAAGTTAATAATCGAGTAAATATATTCAAACTTTTATGATGTATAACTTCTCCATACTTTGATAGAATTAAACAAAATAAGATCCATTGGGATCGTATGGATGAGGGCTACACCATGGAACTGACTGAGAGTGAATTAGAGCTCGTTACAATTTATGGCAAAATAAATTGTCCGTCTGAATCAAGCGATGGTTATCATTATTAACGATGATCGTCCTATATGAGTAAAACTCACCAACTCTATCGGTTATATTTTTATAACATATATTTAGAACTTATAGATGATGATTGATTGCTGTGTATTGACTTTTTGGTTGAACTGCTAAGTAATTGGTTGAAATTATTGATCTGCTTATATATATATATAAATTGATTTTGTTTAGCAGAATATTTCATAGTGAATGAAATTGATGTTAATTGTATTGTTTAACATATGTGGATGCAGGGAAACAGGTCAGAGGAATCCAACTGGATTCTTCAACATTTATTTTACTGTTTTTCATATATGGTGATATATGATGTGATATATAATTTGTTGTTGATTATGTGTGTTTGAATGATATCGATCATTGTTATTTGGGTATTTTAAATACCGTAAGAAATACTGGAATGTAGAAAAAGGGATTTTCAAAGTGTATTTTGAAAATGAATTATTTATATAAAATCAATGGATTTTATATAGAAAAAGAAAATATTTGTAAAACAAATAGAAAAAGAATTGAAAAGGAAATATTTGTAAAACATTTACAAATAGAATTGAAAAGGGAAAATATTTGTGAAACCAATAGAAAAGGAAAATATTTGTGAAACAAATATAAAAGGAAATTATTTGTGAAACAAATAGGAAAGGGATATTTATTTGTCAAATAAATAAAATAGAAAAGGAATTTTTATAAAAATAAATGGAATTATCAAAAGGAATTTATTTGGTAAATTAATAGATTATAAAAGGAAATACTTGAAAATCAATAGAATAGTTTAAAAGAGAATTTTATATTTGAAAGGTTTAGACCCGTGCTTCGCATACGGGTATAACATGATATGGATCTAAAGCAAAGATTTTAAATAGATTCTGTTCTAGCCGATAGATTGAGAAGACTAATTTATAAATAATATTTTATAAATTAAATAAAATATTTATCATTGGATAAATAGAATATATAAGTCAGGACTTATATAGAGAAGTAAGAATCGATTTCAACATCGATATTTGAAACTGAATATGGACGAAGAGTTAGTCGATTAAGAGTTAATCAGTTAGAGTTAATAGAATTAGTGTAATCGAAAGGAGTTTATCGAATTAGAGTAATTGATTAGAGTTAATCAGTTAGAGTTAACCAGTTAGAGTTAATCAGTAGAGTTAATGGAATATTAGTTATTCAATTAGAGTTAATCGAATATTAGGTATTCGAATAAAGAGTCAACCATATAGAGTTAACTGAACATAGTTAATCAAATTAGGATTTAATTGAATATTAGTTATTCAATTAGAGTTGATCGAATATACTTATTTGAGATAGAGTTTGTCAAACATAGTTATTCAGGATGAGTTGCCATTTCGTACGACTACTAGCGTAATTCGCAGGGCTGCAGATAGCCTACGGTGGTCGGATGTTTCCTGAGGGAATCAGACATAACCATTGTGATCGCTACGATCTAGAGTCAAGCGAATGGAGCTAAATCGAATTTTAGCTATTCGAAATAAAGTTAAAACAGACATAGTTATTCGAATATAAGTTAATCGAATATTAGTTATTCGATAGGAGTTAATCAGAAAGTGTTAATCAAAATGAGTTAGAGGAGTTAATCGAATTATATTTAATCGATTAGAATTAGAGTAATCGAATAGAGTTAATCGATTATAGTTAAATCGAATTAGACTTATTCAGAGAGAATTAATCGAATATTAGTTATTCGAAAGGAGTTATTGAATATTAGTTATTTGACAGGAGTTAATCGAATATGAGTTATTCGAAACGGGTTTTCGAACATTTGTTATTCGAAAGGAGTTAATCGAATATAGTTTATTCGAAAGGAGTTAATTGATAGGAGTTAATGGATTAGATTTAATCCAATAGAGTTAATCGATTAGGGTTAATCAAAGAGAGTCAATCCAATAGAGTTAATCCAATAGAGTTAATCAAATAGAGTAAATAGAATAGAGCTAATCAAATAGAGCTAACTGATAAGAGTAAATCTATTAGAGTTAATCGAATAGTGTTAATTGAATAGAGTGAATCAAATATGGCTATTCGAAGAGTGATTATCGAATATAGTTTATTTGAAGGAAAGAGTTATCAAATAAGATTTATTCGAAAGAGAGTTACGTAAGGAAGTTTGTTAAAGGTTTAAAAGGTGAACCTTGTCTGTTTCAAGGTTAGAAATGTTGTTCAGTTAAGGTCTGAGACGTAGTTATACCCCAACTTGATTGGCTTCATTTTTAACTAAGGAATGGTTAAAGTTCGACAGTGAAGATTGGTTAAGTGAATTTAGTTAATAAGTGTTAATGGTTCGAGTGGGCATAGTGATGTTTTATTTAACATCTGGTTAAATCCAATGAAGGAGGTTTGGAAATGTTTTCCAATTAAGAATCAGAAATGTTTTCCAAATTAGAAAATAAGAATTTCTGTATATATATGGAAATAGGAAATGGGTAAACGAATAAATTAATGATGAATTAATTTAAGAGATAAATGATGATTGATGTTGATCATTAGAATTTCCATCTGGAAATAATATCGTTGTTTGCACACGTGTTTTTCTTTGATAGTTAACTCACCGACTATCGAAGTTTTTGTCCATTTTTCTGTGATAGCCCGTAACTTCCCCGGTAAGGAAAGCCCGGATTACCTTGAGAACACGACAAAATAGAACACAAACAGAAGAACATTTCATTGTTATTACAATAATTCCATCAAAATACAAGAATATACAGAGTATTAATGAATATAATACATTCAATAACTATCAGAGATTACAATAAATTACATAGCAGCGGAAAAACAATAGAAAACACAACTGAAAGTAATACACGGATACAGAGTTTTCTGAGCATCGTTCCAGCTGTAAATCAGGATCCTGTGAATATAAATCTTCAAAACCAAAACTACTAGCTGCCCATGTCGAAAACAGGGGCACCCAGAGTTTAGGTTAAAACAATAAACTCCAAGTCAGTCATGTGACTGGTGTGAGAACTAAAATAGTTATTTAAAACTTTACTTTAAAAGAGAGTAATTCAAGGGACCACGCCGTATAACACGGAACGGGTTTCCTCCCAAGAATACCAGTGCATAGAATAAACAACGCAATGCTTTTTTGAAAAATGAAGCTATTATAAGACCCAGGTCCCATCACACAATGCAACGCAAGCCGGAGGATAGGGTTTTCCCTTATAATAGCCAAACATGCTTGGTACGTTTAAAACAAATCATTTGATACTATAATAAGTGTATAGTGTCAAAAAAAATTCAATCATAAATATAAATCATAGACGGTATAAGCGCCCCATCCCACTATGTCGCCATACTAGGCTCTACAATTAAAACTGAAATACACATATTGGAAATTCGATTTCCATCATGAGTCGAGGCAAGGGGCAAGCTCCTCTCCGATTCGAGACATTCTAGCAAATGCCTGGGACTACACACTCTGGATAACCCCTGGATCTTCAGGGTCGGTCCTCTCTTACGTTTGAGGATTAATTATTCCTGAACACACGTTTCCCGGTCCTTACAGACCTAAAATTGAGGCGCCTCATCCAACAACCACATATGTGAAAAGTATATAAATGTCAGGGCTGGTAAGTCACTGACACCACCAAAGCTAGAAAGAAACGTCGTGCTCTCCCCGCAGTCCTTATCCCATTTTTAACTCATACCGAGGTGTGAGGCTCGCGAATTCACGTTATACACAAAGCTACGCCACAAAGGCCGTGCTTTGATCATCAACCACAAGACTTTGCTTTTCAACAGAAGCCTTGATCAATTGCCACTTAGGCGTGCCACACAGGCAATTCATGCCATGCGACTGATGTCCATCGATATACAACCTCTGAGCTCGTACGTCTCAGAGAAGGGCGTTAAGCAAAAGAATAAATTCTCCGCCGCCAAACAGATGTATATTTAATAGAAATCAATCAACATAGAATAAAATCCAATGTCAGACACACAGTCCATTTACAAGTTCGTTCTGGGTCTGAACGAAACCGGAGGCACTTTCCTCGCATATCCATCGATCTCCAAGTACGTCTGGACGATCACCAACTAATTCCCTCATCTTGGGTGTACAGCCCAATCAAGATCATTAGTAATCACCCAAACGATGTGAAGACTTCCGGTCTTCAACCACCGTCTTCATCTTCGACTTATCGTCGAATCGGTTATTCAGAATGGGTATAAACCCGGCCTTTCCGAACAACCCGCGTATATAATAAACAAATGTTACACAAACACAACATACGCCTCATTCCAATTCAGCAGTCACTAACCTTAAATTAGCAAGAGAATAATTTCCCAAATATTAACCCCGAAGGCCGAAAACAACATCAGATCAACACCCAGGAAACCATTCTTCTTAGCTAACCTACAACTAGTTTCCAAATTTCATAATCTTAGGGAAAGGTTCCCATTAATTTTATCAAAGATAATTTTTTTTAAATTTATTCTTTAATCTTCCTTTGGATATCATTTCAAACCATGTTAAGGTTTTCCAAACTAGTCGTGATTAGCGAACCACACCGAAGTAATTATTTATTTTATTTCCCAATCCCCACCTATTTATCCCATGAAGCAAAACTGGTAATACTCCATATCTAATACCACGGTGTTATAGGTAAAATTAATTACCATTTCACGTCCAAATCTAATTAAAGATTTAAATATCGCTTGGAGCAAAACTGGTGATACTCCGTTCTCGCTCATTTTCCAAATTTGATAATTTAAATTATCAATTCACATTTCAATCTAATTGAAGATTCATTAAAACTCCCTTTAATGGGTTAAAAAACTAATGTCATTTAAACCATAGTTCACGATACCCACAAATCTATCCTAATTCAATTCTGATCAAATATGTTAGAAATTCTGATTATATAAAACCCCTTTCAAATCCAATTTATTTATTTAAAAATAATTGGGTTTTAAATTTAGTTCAAAACTAGTTCATTTCGATAAAAATCTATTTTTATCTTTTCAAATATGGAGTTTTTCATCCCAATTTTTTCCCGAATCATTTCTTATGATTTTACACAAATTATTGATATTTTTAATAATTTTATCAAGGCCCGTACAGTCGATTTCCAACAACGGCCATTGAATTACACTTACGGCGACCTTTTCTGAAATTGATTTGGATGTATCTCCAAATCCAACCGTTAGATTTCAAATTTCCAATATTCGTTAGAAAGCTCTTTTCGATATGAACCCAACGGTTCCGATTTTAGGAGAATCCGACGGTCGGATCTCCCGTAATGTCCGTTCGAAGTCAATGGTCAAAATTCGCGAACTGCCGCGGCGCGGCGCGTTCTATTCAGGCCATTATATTATATATATAATATATACAATATATATTTCGTCGATTTCTATTTAAAACGAATTTTATAAATAGTTTTAAATTCGTTTCAAAAACATTTCAACTTCCATTTCCAATTTAAATCAAAATTGAATTTTTCCTTATAAATTCGTTTTAAATTCACTTCAATTCAATTCAAATTTCAAATTTATTTCAATTCGAATTCATTTTCAATTCAATTCAAATCAGATTCGTTTTCTATACCATTCAAATCAAAATCGTTTTCTATTCAATTCAATTCAAATTCGTTTTCTATTCAATTCAAATCATAATCGTTTTCTATTCAATTCAATTCAAATTCGTTTTCTATTCAATTCAAATCAAATTTGTTTTCTATTCAATTCAAATCAAATTCGTTTTCTATTCAATTCAAATCAAAATCGTTTTCTATTCAATTCGAATTCGACTTTTAAATCTCTTTTCAATATTCATTATAAAGACGAATGTAATCGATATAAATATCGTTCGCGTCAAAAATAGCGCATCTCTAATCAACACGGCTTTATATTTTTCAATAATTCTGTTATTCTATTCAACAAATGAATATTTATCCTATTCAATACATGAATCTATATTTTTGTCAACACATGACTAATCTCAACGAATGAGTATTGTCCACGTGTGACTATTTTTGTTATTTAATATATTTTATAGAAATTATGGTATATATTGTTTGATTTAAATCAGACTTCAACCGTAAATTAGTAAGAGAACGATTCCCTGAATATTAACCCCGAAGGCCGAAACCAACATCAGATCAATATCCAGGAGACCACTCATCTTATCTATTTTCCAGTTAGTTTCTAATTTTATATATGATAAAGATGTAAATTTTATTGTTAAAATATTTCGTTCAACACATGACTAATCTCAACGAATGAGTACGGTCAACACATGAACCTATATTTTATAATATTCTTTATTTTCTAAATTGGAATGAGGCCCAATCAGTTACCATATATTGTTAATTACATTGATTCCATACAACACACGTATATAATAGAAACAACAAATAATCAACCATCATCCAAAGTGCACTACACAACTGCATAAGCATCAAATATAAATAATTAACGCTTCACAGTCTGTCAATCAATCGATCGACATACAACTAATTATTGGGATTAGTGTATGTTATATATTATCCCAATACCCGTGTGGGGTTTCAAATCAACAAACACAGATTTTTATTTGTGAAGTTGGGCGATGTGTAAAATTTATCGTCCCAATCAATGTCCTTCAAAAAGGTGTACATAAACAAACCGTCCGGTTTGTAAATGAATATTTATTTATTTACATTCACGTTAAAAATTATATTTTTAATGATAAAATATTTTTAACTATATAAATATTTTATTTTATTCCACATCACACAATCAATTTTCATCACAACAAAAAATCAAACATACAAGTCATCCATGGTCTGTGGATGACGGGTGTCGGGTGCTACTAAACATCGTCTGCATCCTAGTATATAATTTATAACTAGAAAAGAAATTTAAAGTGAGAAGTTCTCACTAAGGGTTCCACGCGGCCGTGCTTTATTTCTGAACTGCTGAACCGTCTGGATCTGCTTGAAATTCCAATGCAGTTCTTTTCACGTTGTTCAAATAAAAATTATATTTTTACCACTTCATTTCTATAAATAGAAATCATATTTTTATAATCACGCTATATTGATAAAAATTCTATTTTTATTTCACTACTATATAGATTAAAATTCTATTTTTATATCATTGTTCATATAATAAAGATCAAATCTTTACTATCTATATAATATAAAAATCGTATTTTTATTCTTTCTATAATATAAAAATCATATTTTAAACCTTTCTATAATACAAAAATTATATTTTGCTTACAATAAAAATCGATTATTTTCTTCGCTACTTATATAAAGATAATATTTTTATATTCTCTATTATATAAAAATCATATTTTTAATACTTCTACTTTATAAAAATTATATTTTTATTACTTCTACTTTATATATATTTACAATGCTTCATTCTCTATAAAAATTATATTTTTATATTTCTACTTCGCCACTTCATATATAGAAAGATCAAATTTCTATTTAGCTATTCAATATATAAAAATCGAATTTTTATCTTTACTATCTTTATTTTTAAAACCATATGTTTGCTTTTGAAAATCATATCCTTTTCTAACAAACAAAATCTACTCTTTTATTCGCTTAAGTACAAAAATCTGATCTTTTTGAATCTGAAAATCAATTTTTTTTTTGATGATAAAAATCAATTTTTTATTTAGAATAACGTCTAATTACTTTGAATAAACTAAACAACTAAAAAAAGGATAAACAAAAAATAACTAAATAAAGTAAATAAGTAAAACTTATAGCAAAATTGGAAGGGGGGGGGGGGGGGGAAGGCTGTCGGAGGTCTTGAAGGGGAGGTAGAGGGGAGGCGGACCTCTGGTGGTCGGCTCGGGGTACGGTGTTGGCGGGTTTCAGGCGAATGGGGGTCTTGGGGCTTCAATCGGAGAGCATCGATTTGGTAGGAGGAAGGAGGGAGTGCGGGTATGGGGATTGGAGGGGAAGGCACTGTCGGCGGCGCGGCATCCCCTACGGGGGGCGGCAGCGAAGAAAGGGGGGCGTCGGGTAGCGCTAGGGTTTTTTTCTTTTTAATTTCTATTGAAAATGAAATCGGGGGGGCTAAGTGGTATAAGGAGAAGGGTTTTATTACAATTTATATTATTTAATTTATTTTCAATCCCTAAAAAATTACTTTAAAATTCGAACTCAAAATTGAGCCCACCGACTCTCGTCCCTAGCATAATACTCCCATTCTGAACACAATGGGATATGTATCGTAGGCTGATTCGATCGTTTCGATTAGTTTCCGTTGAATTTACATTTAAATCATTATACTGAATTTTAAACGTACATTTCAAATTACTGGGGTCACATACTAACTCGAAAAATTCCAGAAAAATATTTTCTAGCTTCGTATTGACGATACGGTCCTAATAAAACTAATTTCATCAAATTCTGAGACCGTCGGAAAAATGGCCATTTTTCAGTCGACTAAAATCAACTGAAACTGGTTAAACGCATTTTCCTTTGCCACGCTCACATATTGATTCGAAAAATTATGAAATTTGGAATCTAGTAATAATTTGACGTCACGGATCAAACAAAAGTGGTTTCGTCGAAATCCGAGGTCGTTTGCAAAATTTCCATTTTTAAGGGCCTGAATTCCATAGCGACTATTCAGAATTTTCAACTGGACATATCTTTTGATTCCCGCTATGAAATTTCAATTCCTTTTATAATTTAAAATAAATATTTATATTCTAACGACGATCTATATAAATATATACGTTCTAATTCTATTCAAAATAAATTTCTCGTCGTTATTATTTAAAATAATTCATTTTAAATATTCAAAATTCGCTACAATTGCCAAAATAAAAATTTTAAACTGGCTCGCATTTTCCGGGTTGTTACATTCTCTCCCACTTAAAACTTTTCGTCCTCGAAAAGGAACGAAGCCGAAAGTTGTTACATTAATCAACTTAACTTCCAGTTTTTCCGTTACGGCTTAAGTTCTTCAACTTTTCAGTTTCTAAGAACTTTTCAAATTTTTCAAAAATTTGGCTAACACCCTAAATTTTTGAAAAATTTCGCCATAACCTCCCCTGCACCGGGAGCACCGGGAAAATCCCGAAATTGCAATACAGGCCCTCTTATCTCAAAAAGAAAAGAAAAAGCCAATAGGCTCATAAAATCATCATCACCCAAACAAAACAGTAAATTATAGTAAACATGTACCTATTTTTCGGGCAAACATATTTTATTCTCTGCTCTAGACTCCTTGCTATGACCTGTTCAATGTAAGTACATGTATATGCAAGCAAATGCGACCAATTTTCAATACAGTTCAATATTTGATTCTATTAGGCGTAATGGTTCAAAATTATCAAACAAATAAACAAACAACACAAACACCAATCTATTAATGGATTAACGTTTCAAATTCATAATTTTGATATATAGTCAAAAATCATGTTTTTGATGCCAAATCACAACAAATAAATTTATGTAAGTTTTGGTTCTCACACCAGTCTAGTGGAAATATATAGATATCACACCTTCAAAACATGAACATAAATACTGATGATGTCATCACAATTATCAGTACCATCTCCGGGCGACTAGAATGTGATTCTATATCTATCCAGTATATTAAAACTTCGAATATACGTTCATGACGCGTATATGCAAAATCTTTATATATTGGATTGTCCAAATTCTATACAAATAAAATATTCAAATACGTATGAAATGATTTAAATTTCAAAACAAAATTTGTTTTCATTTGAAAAATATACTCTTCACACCCGATCTAGGATACTACTGATCCTATCTCTAACGAGTCATTCTAATCGGATATTACTAATCCAATATCTGATGAATTCTTTCGTATGGTTCTAATGTGTCTTGTTCTCGAGTTCTGTAAACCAAAGCTCTGATACCAACTGTGATAGCCCGTAACTTCCTCGGTAAGGAAAGCCCGGATTAACTTGAGAACACGACAAAATAGAACGCAAACAGAAGAACATTTCATTGTTATTACAACAATTCCATCAGAATACAAGAATATACAGAGTATAAATGAATATAACACATTCAATAACTATCAGAGATTACAATAAATTACATAGCAGCGGAAAAACAATAGAAAACACAACTGAAAGTAATACACGGATACAAAGCTTTCCGAGCATCGTTCCAGCTGTAAATCAGGATCCTGTGAATATAAATCTGCAAAACCAAAACTACTAGCTGCCCGTGTCGAAAATAGGGGCACCCAAATTTTAGGTTAAAACAATAAACTCCAGGTCAGTCACGTGACTGGTGTGAGAACTAAAACAGTTATTTAAAACTTTACTTTAAAAGAGAGTAATTCAAGGGACCACGCCGTATAACACGGAACTGGTTTCCTCCCAAGAATACCAGTGCATAGAGTAAACAACGCAATGCTTTTTCGAAAAATGAGCTATTATAAGACCCAGGTCCCATCACACAATGCAACGCAAGCAGGAGGATAGGGTTTTCCCTTATAATAGCCAAACATGCTTGGTACGTTTAAAACAAATCATTTGATACTATAATAAGTGTATAGCGTCAAAACAATTTCAATCATAAATATAAATCATAGACAACAGAAGCGCCCCATCCCACTATGTCGCCATATTAGGCTCTACAATTAAAACTGAAATATACGTATTGGAAATTGGATTTCCGTCATGAGTCGAGGCAAGGGGCAAGCTCCTCTCCGATTCGAGCAACCATCCCTTCATCCTCCAGTACAGCAGGTAAAATCTACCGTGGCTCACATTGGTCCCCCAGTCCCTTGTTTTACGGCGACCCTCTCGAGTCTCGCGGCTACTGCCGAACCAACCCTCTAAACTGGGATATGTAGGGGTAAGAGTCTCCCGTTCGCCACCAAACCGCGAAGCGAGAACCCCTATCATACGTACCTGGCCTACTCAGGGCCAGCAACAAGAACTGGTGATACTCCGTTCTTGTTCATTTTCCAAATTTGATAACTTAAATTATCAATTCACATTTCAATCTAATTGCAGATTCATTAAAACTCACTTTATTGGGTTAAAGAACTAATGTCATTTAAACCACAGTTCACGATACCCATAAATCAATCCTAATTCAATTCTGATCAAATATATTAGAAATTCTGATTATTTAAAACCCCTTTCAAATCCAGTTTATTAATTTAAAAATAATTGGGTTTTAAATTTAGTTCAAAACTAGTTCATTTCGATAAAAATCTATTTTTATCTTTTCAAATATGGGGTTTTTCATCCCAATTTTTTCCCAAATCATTTCTTATGATTTTACACAAATTATTGATATTTTTAGTAATTTTATCAAGGCCCGTACAGTCGATTTCCAACAACGGCCATCGAACTGCACTTACGGCGACCTTTTCTAAAATTGATTTGGATGTATCTCCAAATCCAACCGTTAGATTTCAAATTTCCAATATTAGTTAGACGGCTCTTTTCGATACGAACCCAACGGTTCCGGTTTTAGGGGAATCCGACGGTCGGATCTCCCGTAATGTCCGTTCGAAGTCAATGGTCG
This sequence comes from Allium sativum, assembly GCA_030737875.1. Taxonomy (NCBI): domain Eukaryota; kingdom Viridiplantae; phylum Streptophyta; class Magnoliopsida; order Asparagales; family Amaryllidaceae; genus Allium; species Allium sativum. The sequence continues at coordinate 279,107,028 of CM060925.1, forward strand.
AAATTCGCGAATACCGCGGCGCTGCGCGTCCTATTCAGGCCATTATATTATATATATAATATATATTTCGTTGATTTCTATTTAAAACGAATTTTATAAATAGTTTTAAATTCGTTTCAAAAAAATTTCAACTTCCATTTCCAATTTAAATCAAAATTGAATTTTTCCTTATAAATTCGTTTTAAATTCATTTCAATTCAATTCAAATTTCAATTTTATTTCAATTCGAATTCATTTTCTATTCAATTCAAATCAAATTTGTTTTCTATACCATTCAAATCAAAATCGTTTTCTATTCAATTCAATTCAAATTCGTTTTCTATTCAATTCAAATCAAAATCGTTTTCTATTCAATTCAATTCAAATTCGTTTACTATTCAATTCAAATCAAATTCGCTTTCTATTCATTCAAATCAAATTCGTTTTCTATTCAATTCAAATCAAAATCGTTTTCTATTCAATTCAATTCGAATTCGACTTTTAAATCTCTTTTCAATATTCATTATAAAAACGAATGTAATCGATATAAATATCGTTCGCGTCAAAAATATCGCATCTCTAATCAACACGGCTTTATATTTTTCAATTATTCCGTTATTCTATTCAACAAATGAATATTTATCCCATTCAATACGTGAGTCTATATTTTTGTCAACACATGAATAATCTCAACGAATGAGTACTGTCCACGTGTGACTATTTTTGTTATTTAATATATTTTATAGAAATTATGGTATATATCGTTTGATTTAAATCAGACTTCAACCGTAAATTAGTAAGAGAATGATTCCCTGAATATTAACCCCGAAGGCCGAAACCAACATCAGATCAATATCCAGGAGACCACTCATCTTATCTATTTTCCAGTTAGTTTCTAATTTAATATATGATAAAGATGTAAATTTTATTGTTAAAATATTCCGTTCAATATATGACTAACTCAACGAATGAGTACGGTCAACACATGAACCTATATTTTATAATATTCTTTATTTTCTAAATTGGAATGAGGCCCAATCAATTACTATATAATGTTAATTACATTGATTCCATACAACACATGTATATAATAGAAACGACAAATAATCAACCATCATCCAAAGTGCACTACACAACTGCATTAGCATCAAATATAAATAATTAACGCTTACACAGTCTGTCAATCAATCGATCGACATACAGCTAATTATTGGGATTAGTGTATGTTATATATTATCCCAATACCCGTGTGGGGTTTCAAATCAACAAACATAGATTTTTATTTGTGAAGTTGGGTGATGTGTAAAATTTATCGTCCCAATCAATGTCCTTCAAATAGGTATACATAAACAAACCGTCTGGTTTATAAATGAATATTTATTTATTCACATTCACATTAAAAATTATATTTTTAACGATAAAATATTTTTAACTATATAAATATTTTATTTTATTCCACATCACACAATCAATTTTCATCACAGCAAACAATCAAACATACAAGCCATCCATGGTCTGTGGATGACGGGTGTCGGGTGCTACTAAACACCGTCTGCATCCTAGTATATAATTTATAACTAGAAAAGAAATTTAAAGTGAGAAGTTCTCACTAAGGGTTCCACTCCGCCGTGCTTTATTTCTGAATTGCTGAACCGTCTGGATCTGCTTGAAATTCCAATGCAGTTCTTTTCACGCTATTCAAATAAAAATTATATTTTTACCACTTCATTTCTATAAATAGAAATCATATTTTTATAATCACGCTATATTGATAAAAATTCTATTTTTATATCACTACTATATAGATAAAAATTCTATTTTTATATCATTGTTCATATAATAAAGATCAAATCTTTACTATCTATATAATATAAAAATCTTATTTTTATTCTTTCTATAATATAAAAATCATATTTTTAACCTTTCTATAATACAAAAATTATATTTTGCTTACAATAAAAATCAATTCTTTTCTTCGCTACTTATATAAAGATAATATTTTTATATTCTCTATTATATAAAAATCATATTTTTAATACTTCTACTTTATAAAAATTATATTTTTATTACTTCTACTTTATATATATTTACAATGCTTCATTCTCTATAAAAGTTATATTTTTATATTTCTACTTCGCCACTTCATATATAGAAAGATCAAATTTCTATTTAGCTATTCAATATATAAAAATCGAATTTTTATCTTTACTATCTTTATTTTAAAAACCATATGTTTGCTTTTGAAAATCATATCTTTTTCTAACAAACAAAATCTACTCTTTTATTCGCTTAAGTATAAAAATCTGATCTTTTTGAATCTGAAAATCAATTTTTTTTTTTGATGATAAAAATCAAATTTCTATTTAGAATAAGGTATAATTACTTTAAATAAACTAAACAACTAAAAAAAAGATAAACAAAAAAAATAACTAAATAAAGTAAATAAGTAAAACTTACAGCAAAATTGGAAGAGGGGAGGGGGGAAGGTTGTCGCGGTCAGAGGTCTTGAAGGGGAGGTAGAGGGGAGGAGGACCTCTGGTAGTCAGCTCGGGTATGGTGTTGGCGGGTTTCAGGCGAATGTGGGTCTTGGGGCTTCAATCGGAGAGCATCGATTTGGTAGGAGGAAGGAGGGAGTGCGGGTATGGGGATTGGAGGGGAAGGCACCGTCGGCGGCGTGGCATCCCCTACGGGGGGCGGCGGCGAAGGAAGGGGGGCGTCGGGTAGCGCTAGGGTTTTTTTCTTTTTAATTTCTGTTGAAAACAAAATTGTGGGGGGGTGGGGGCTAAGAGGTATAAGGAGAAGGGTTTTATTAAAATTTAATTTATTTTCAATCCCTAAAAAGTTACTTTAAATTTCGAACTCAAAATTGAGCCCACCGACTATCGTCCCTCGCATAATATCCCCATTCCAAACACAATGGGATATGTATCGCAGGCTGATTCGATCGTTTCGATCAGTTTCCGTTGAATTTACATTTAAATCATTATACTGAATTTAAACATACATTTCAAATTACCGGGGTCACATACTAACTCGAAAAATTCCAGAAAAATATTTTCTAGCTTCGTATTGACGATACGGTCCTAACAAAACTAATTTCATCAAATTCTGAGACAATTGGAAAAATGGCCATTTTCCAGTCGATTAAAATCAACTGAAACTGGTCAAACACATTTTCCTTTGCCACACTCACATATTGATTCGAAAAATTATGAAATTTGGAATCTAGCAGTAATTTGACGTCACGGATCCAACAAAAGTGGTTTCGTCGAAATCCGAGGTCATTTGCAAAATTTCCATTTTCAAGGGCCTGAATTCCATAGCGACTATTCACAATTTTCATCTGGACATATCTTTTGATTCCCGCTATGAAATTTCAATTCCTTTTATAATTTAAAATAAATATTTATATTCTAAGACGATCTATATAAATATATACGTTCTAATTCTATTCAAAATAAATTTCTCGTCGTTATTATTTAAAATAATTCATTTTAAATATTCAAAATTCGCTACAATTGCCAAAATAAAAATTTTAAACTGGCTCGCATTTTTCGGGTTGTTACATTTTCCGTCGTCAATAAAGAGAGACCAGGATCAGATTCATTATCTGAAACCCACTTCGTATGGGCATTAGCGCTGTGATGAAATATGATGAAGATAATTGAAGACGGAGTTATGCAAGGGCTGTCCTGTTTATAGAATAATGCCTTCGGTTTGTCCAGTCCCAGGACGACCTGTATGGAAGAATGTCTAACAGAGTATATTTAATGGATCACGTAAGTTGATCTCTTCAAACGTATATACGTTTGGTGATGGAGGAATTCGTTTCTCTTAGCTGTATATCCGTTGTATTTTTGGGGAAATCAATTTGTGATTTGGCGGGTATGACGATGTGACATTCAAAGTCAATAGATGTTTGATCTATCAAAGATAAGTGTGGCCTCTAGCCTCACAACCGGGAAATGACAAAAATCGGGCAGTCGGCATGGCTTGTGGTTGGCTGCCAAGTAGGGTGTATTATCACCTATCTAGAGATATTCATTTCATTCTATAATCTATTGTTGATGCTTTCTCATTCTGGAAACGGTTGCTGATCCCAACCGTTGGTGATATACATTCGATACACTTAAGCAAAATGAGTCCTCGGTCAGGTGTGGCCGGGTTGCAAGATGTTCTTGTTGAACCCAGTGTCTTCCTCTCTAGAGGTACACAATCGGAAGGTGGTTCCATACCTTGTCATAGTTGGAAATCCATTACCCAAAAAGTGCTCGCGGTTTTGATTGTATACTATATATGTGGAACGTGAGATGAAAGCGTTCTACAAGATGATTATTATATTGTGGTTGATAGACACTATTATAATATCAATGAGTTTTGATATTAAGATTATTGCTTGTTTCAAAATGATTTTAAAGTTAAATCAAAATGTTTTGGATTCTCATAAGGGAAAAACCCGTTCTGTTATACGATGTGGTCTTATGAGATATCGTTTTATTGCTCAAACTGTTTTAACCATTTTAATCACCACAGTCCCATGACTGACCTAGTGTTTAATTTGTTTTGTTTTCCCTAAACTCTTGGGTGCCTAAATTTGTACGGGCAGTCAAGTATTCAGGATTTTACAGACGTACTTGGAGAGCTTGGAGCAGGAGGCTTCAGGATTATATAGCTATAGTTATTTCCGCTATGTTATAAGTGTTGTACTCTGATAATGTTACTGTATACATATACTGATTTTATTTCAAAGTTATGTATCTATTATATATATTATTCGTTCAGTTGTGAGATTCGTGTTACTCTGATGTTATATGTTCTTCTTCTTCTTCTTCTATTCTAAGTTTCTATCTTATCGACCCTCACCCTCTGTTTTCTTTCTATTAGTTTTTTGGTTTCCAGTGTAATTTGGGTTGGACTTGTGTTAATTGGTCATCTCAAATTGTACCGGAATTTCGGGACACTACAGAATGAGTCGGGACCTAGCCCACGTGGAATTATCATTAACTAGTTTGGATCTCTCTGTAGTTTTTGATTTTCGTCACTTGGTTATTTGGACTTTGGATTTTTGGATTCTGAAAATTTGGCTTTCTAGTTTTTAAACTCTGGCTCTTTAGTTTTCTAGCCTTTTGTTTTTAGATGGCTAAGCGTGCCTACCTACGTAACGAATCCAACAAGATTCCTAGGAATACTCTTTGTAGACGAAAAACCATCGCCCTGCTAGTAAATAAATTTTTAATCATAAATTGCTATGTCGGCTCACTCTGGTACCAGATTCGGGTGTAATCTCTAGGAATGATTTGTGCCCAACTATAACTCGTTGAATTTCCTTTGGATTCCCAATAAATTAGAACTTTTAGAACTTTAACAAGATTACTTCATTTGTGTGGATTATATTAGCGAAGTATGGAACCAGATATTGGAATTTCAATATATAATGACTTGGTGGGTATAGACTACGCCCGTCAAGTGTAAAATTTCTTACACTGGTCCCCAAGTATGGATTGTACTTGGGAAGAATCAGGATGTCTTTACAGGACTTAGCCAGATCATTGGGTTAAGGCTCGAGTATGGACTTTACTCGATTGGATATGGGATGTTTTATTAGGACTTGGAAAAATGATTCACATAGTTTTTTGCAGGTACATATTATACTTACTCTGGTTAGGCCCAGTGAAGCGACGGATTTTGGACTAGATACCCTGGTTTTTTGGATTTCGAATTTCGGATTTCGAATTTATCGGATTTCTCTCGTTTCACAGATATTTGGACTTCTTGGGTTTGTATTTTCAGATAATTTATACTTGGTCTTCTCTTGTGATATGATATGAAGTTATCATGGGTTTTCGGCTTTTGGTTAGTAGACTTTTATCAGATTGCGACTTCAGAATTCATGGATTTTTGGACTAAAACATGACTTCTACAGAAAGGCATGTTTTAGAAGGCTAGTGTTGACCTGTCTTTTTACAAGGTAGTCATACTTCGGGTTTTTGGACATTAGAGTGCACAGGACATGAGTGTGGACTTGGAAAAAAGGGACAAACTCGCATGAACTTGGTTGAAGTCACGTAGTTCACGCAAACTTGGGTTTTTGATGAATTATGTAGGGATGGCATGAATCCCCAAGCGGGATCGATATTTCTCTATGAGTAACTCGAGATCGGTATTTTCTATTAAGTATCCCAAGGTTGGTATAAATCACTAAACTCCCCACATACTTAGAATTTACTATAAGTATACGGGGATCAGTGTTACTCACATAAGGATCATGGGTGAGTCCAAGATTCTAAGTGTGATAGGGTCGGTATTTTGGGGTTCGTATCCGTGGATCGATGTTGCAACCAAGATAGGTGGACTTGGAAAATAGACTTCGAGACTCCAATTTTAGAATCTAGGATACAAATTGAGGATCTGCTTCATGGAATCAAAGCTTCAAAATGTAAAAGATTTGGCTAAGGCATAGGGGATCAGTACCAGCCCTGGGTTTAGTACTGATCCTAGTACATATTGGTTAGGCTCTCTTGTTTCATGCTTCCATTCACTCGTGAGCTTCCCTCCATCTATAAATCACCCTTCCTTGGGAAAAATTCAGGATCATTTTTGGCTTGGCTTGGGATTATTTTGGTTGGAGGAATTTTTTAGAGATTCTTCCATGGCTTTTTGGATTTTTGGATCTCCTATGCTTTTTGGATCTTCTTCTTGGCTCTAAGCAAGGATTTTTCCATGACCAACACTTCATTTTTTTCTATAATCAAAAGAAGTATACTTATAAGCATGCAGTATAAATAACAAAATTACCTCATAGTGGACGTGGGAACTTTTACCAAACCACTCTTTACTATTTTTGCGCTTTGTGATTGAATTTATTGCTTCACTTTCTAGATTAATTGGATTTGGGTGTTGGCGTTCGGTTGACCGAAATCGCACATTAACAACATATATATATATATAACTTCCTTCTTTTAAAAAGTTTTTTATTTTGATTTGATTGTATACATACACCATAAAATAAACATCTGATTATTAAACCCTTAGAGTGTTTTAGTTGTAATACTCAAATTTGTTTCTTGCTCTCAGGTTTCAAAAAAGTAACGACTATTATGCTTAAATTTGTTCATTTTACACGATAATTAAGATAAATTAATATCTTATTTGATTTAGTGAAACTATTTTGAATTTAAGATATTAAATTATTAAATCTTTATAAAAATAATACAAACACATATAAGCCATATTTAATCTAAATTACTTGTGTTAAATATATTTTTAAATGTATGCCAAAAACACTATATAGTATATACACATAAATTAAATAATGCTTTGATACACACACACAAACCCCCCCCCCCACACACACACACACTGACTAACGAATTAATGGGTGGGCTTTTTCAAGATATATATAGTTTACTTTAGTGTGCATAAAAGTGAATTTATGTGAGTGTACATTCAAGGCGTCTTCATTGACTTATGGCTTTATCCTATGCGCATTAACCATTAATCACAATGTTTAATTATGACATATGTTCTTATATTAGCACTAACTTAAATTATCATTTAATGGCTTTATTATTCATACTATGAATACAAGCATGCTAAAATACTTAAACATAAGTTAGATTAATAAACTAAATTAAAATTAGATTAATTATAAGATTTTACTATTAAATATTAATAAACCAATAAAAATTATGTACAGTTAAAATGAAAAAATAAATGGTAAGCTTTTTTTAATAGACACTGCATACGACTTGGTACAAATTTTTTATTTATATATAAACATGAAATAAGATCTTGTATTAGATTAACTCTTCTTTTTTGGGAAATTATCCATTTTAACCATATAACCAATGTCCAAAAGTTGGCAACAACACCCAGTGAGTTCTAAGACAATGAAACTAAACATCTGGTATGGATAATAATGCAGGAATGTAAATCAACATATTGTTTCTAGTGGTTCAGTTCTACTCTTTTATTCACTTCTTAGTCAAAAGTACATTGGTGAGAACAGTAGTTACAAGTATCTACTATGCAATGGTGGAAAGTTATTTCAGAAAGGTCCAAGTAAGAGCTTTTCTCCTTCCCAAAATTTCAAGGCAGCCCAAAAAGTCCAAGTGTCTACGAGGGAGATAGATTTCTTCTTTTCGGAGTGATGGAGTAAGCTTAAGAGTCCAATATGCAATATATTCTTCCTGAAGTGTCAAGAGAAAAAAGTCCAAATTTTAACTCGATTCTGAATGGGATATTTATAGTATAAGGGAGCAGGTAGAAGGAGGGTCACATAGGCACGTAGCCCACGTTTTTCATCTTCTAAGATTGGTATCCCATGCTGGGATCAATATTGGTCCCAGAGGACTTAGCTTCTTCTGTCTCTTCCTTGAAGAACTCGAACCCACTTCCTATGTTGATTTCATATCCCCTAAGGTGGAATGCAAGCACTAATCTAGTAGTTGAAGTGTTTTCATTGATTTGGAGAGGCATGGTTGTGGTAATATGAATTGCATTATACTGATACAGGAAGTGAGTTAGTGATCCTGGTGGTTCTGGAGGTTGGGGAACACGTGCCGATCCTAGATGACTATGGCATATTTGTTGTTATGTCAGGACTTGAATATCGATCCAACATATTTAGGGCAATACCAATCCTGGATGACTTGTGGTTTCTTTGATGATTTGTGGAGAAGTATTGTAGTTTGGGGATACGTATTGATCCCAAGGGGTCCTTTATATCATACTTGTGCAATTCCATCTGGGCTCAAATCTTGGGTGTTTGGACTACGCTTTGAGCCATCTGACCATGCGATGGGCCGAGTCGTGCAAGCCTGGAATACTTCTGGTAGCCAGGTCAAAAGGTCGGGTAACACTCGCCCCCAAAATATGTTTTGTGTTAACATAATGTGCTTTGTGTTATGTTAAGTCTTTCTGAAAATTAGAAAGACGTCCAGATCACATTGAGCGATTAGTCGCGACCTTTCCGTTGAGTTGTGCATTTCAAGGAATATGTTTTTTCTGAGCACCTGTGACATTTTGTCAAAGCTTGTTATAAGCACGGGTTCTAGAATTGTTGAGAACTCTAGTCGAGCTGAACTTTGTTACTTGAACTGGAATAGGTGTGATTGCTCGAATAAGTGCCTAATTCCTACTGATTCAAGAAATTAGATGTTAGTCACTGAATCTCGCATATGCTGGAGCATAAATAAGTTGTTGTTGGCACAGAATCACGTATGCACTGACACGATTGCACATGACTTTACGCGGTATGATTGAAGCTTATAACAAACATGATTGGAATAGTTTGTTTTGGGCGTGCGATTTCATGAGTTAATTTTTGAAATGTTATCGAATTAGAACTCAATTGTTAGGCATGTTCTGTAAAATGATTAGGTTTGTGAATACATGATTGCTTGACAACTCGAGTCGGTTTCGACGATCAAAATTCCAAAAACGCATACGTACATTCATCGTCGTTATTTGAGTTAAATGGTTCTTCATTGATCCTAAGTAGTTATAATTTATCTTCCCATCTCCACCTTTTTTTGGGGATCGGTGCCGATCCGATGGCACTTAGAGAAATTCCAGATTTTCTGGAATTCAACCCGTCTTCCATGTGTAAATAGCCTGATATGAGTTATCTTCCTTTTCTCATATTGTTTCGTATTCCTTGAACTAAGAAGCTTTTATGAAGCCCACGACTTTGAATCTTCCTATAGCTCATTTGTAACGACCCGTATTCTACGCATCGAAGGAACGTAGAATATTTATTTTATTTTCATACAAAGTCATATGGTCATTTAACTTTGGGGAACGACTATTGGGGTCATTTCCCATGCTCGTGATCTTTACTGATTTTTAAATGACCGTTTTTCCCCTAACGAATCTTGTTTCGCCTATAACTTCTGATTGGTAAGGAGTTTTGACATGAAACCACTTCCATTGGATTCGGATGATGGTTTTCCATTTCGTAGAGTGGACACATTAATCAAACGGACTTACTATTTGGGAGATATGGCTGAAATAAGGTTTCAATATAGAAAAACAGCTTAACCGGACTTAATTAGGTGATTTGTGGTTAGGCCCATAACCCATTTCGGAATTAGTTTATGGGAGGGCCGAAAAGAGTTAGAGGATGATTCGTTTTCATTTTTCCAGCTGACACTTAACTTCCTCTAACCCTAGCAATGGCCTCCACCTTCTATATTCATCCTTAATCACTTCGTAATCACAAATTAAGCAAAACTACATCAAATTAAGGCGGATTAGCATCAAAATCGAGATAGAGCTACTGGAACACACAGGAATTCGACCCAAATCAGTGAAGTTATCAGATTTGTAATTTATTTGTACTAAGGTGAGTGATTATCATGTTTTTGCATTAACTACAGCTAATTAGGAGTGATTATTGATAATTAGCGAAATTATGACTCAGAAAAATATGGAAAATATGTAAAAATTCTAGAATATTATTTTATGTCTCTGATATAAATTTGGGTTAATTTGGATTAAGTTTTCTAATCCTATTGTTAAACATGGTTAAGGGGATAAGGGGAAAATCATGCTTTTCGGGTATGTTTGATCTAAAATAACACATATGATTGATGTTTTAATGTTTTTGATTGATTGCACATGTTATTACTACTATTTGGGAGGCTTTATGATTGTTTAGTAAGGTTAGAATGGTCGAAAACGCCATTGTATGGCGAGAATGGACAAAACAAGTTTTTTTGGAAAAGTGTCAGGATTCCGGATCGGATCGAGATAGGGGATCGGACCAGACATATTCGAACCGAACTGGAGCTATGGCAAGATTTGTGCATGGCAAAAAGGAAGGCCACCTGTGTTGAGTTGGTGTTGGGATTGGATCGGAGCTTGGCGTGGGGATCGGATCGAACTAGAGCTAGGGAGTGGGATCAGACTAACTAATGGGGTCAGTTCGACGTAGTCTTACCGAACCGAGACATGAACACCATACGAACCGAAACGAATGGAGATAATCGAATCGAATGGAGGACTCGAGCACCATATACCCAAACTGAACCGGGAGACCGAACCGAACCTGGCTTGAACTTTTACCATTACCACATGACGATAATCATGAACTTTTCTGAAGACCAACTCCAATTCGACCAAAAACCTGAGATGCAAAGGAAGTCCAAATGGGGAGTTATTACTCAGGATCCAGATCGTAACCAACGAGTTAACTTCCAGAGTTCGGCTTTGCTGCGGGACGTGTTCAAAGGGGTTATCGATATCCATAGCTTTGGTTCACCACTGAGAGACGGATTAGTGGCTATGGATCAGTGCAATAGGACCATTAGGACTCCCAAGGGCAAAGTGATTGTAGCATGGCTATGGATCAGCGCAATGGGACCATTAGGACTCCCAAGGGAAAAGTGATCGCAGCAAAGGATTAGTGGCTATGGACCAGCACAATAGGATCATTAAGACTCCCAAGGGCAAGTGGTCGTAGAAAAGGATTTGGTGATCAAAGTGGTGGATATCGTATGCTTTACGGAATAAGTGAGAGATGTGAGGATGATTGCTATGTTTGATGTTTGCTATCACCATGACACACACACTCCTATTTTACACTCCATGTTAGTGTTACCTTAGAGTACTGTACATCTTGTTGTGTTAACTCTTTGGTTGCAGGTCCAGGTTCAGGTATGGTTATTTATACCTGTTATTGTTTTATTTTGATGTTATTGCTCATACTAGACTTTTATCTGACCCAGAGTTTTATGTATCTTCTTATTACTCTAGGTGCTCCTAAACGAGCAGACGGGAGACAGGTTAGTATGTTATGCGCAAATAGCTGTATGGAGACGAGAAGGAGGCTTTCGCATACTACTTGCATATATTCTCCTTGAGTTGTTGTTGGTCACTACTTTGGGCATTAGTAGTGTACCTTTTCTATTTTGCTTTAGAGACAGTATTTTGAAGTTATAATAATAATGGTTTGGATCATAAGCTGTATTTTGGATTTCGCTGCTATGATGAATTAGTTTTCATCTTATGCACTGTCTCGCATGTTTTATGTCAAGTTATGTTGTTATTATATTTTATTCCATGCGCTGTGAGATATACTAAAATTTCTTTAGTGATTCATAGTTTCAAATCCCTTTCTTTTGACAACCGTCCCGTACTAGTTGGACATTAGCACAGCGCATTTCTAGGGAAATGTCGACTAGTATGGGGTGGGCCGTGACACTTGGTATCAGAGCCTAGGTTGCATAGTTAACCTAGGTAAGACATCAGGAAGAGATAGTACACGTATATGAGAGCGCGTATTTGTGATACTTTGGTATACAAAAGTTATATATACATATACTATTAGTATATCTAAGGATGAAGTCGCACTGCACTGGCACCACTATGGAGATAGTTAATCATTTTCTCTTTACAGATTGAACAATGAGCCGATATACGAGGAGTACGGGTTCAGGGGCCACTGAGAGGAATGTCCCTGATATGAGAATGATATTTACTGCCTTCATGCAAGAGATGCTTACGGATGCTCAGGGAGCCGTTCCTAATGCTGCAAATGGTGGTGGTGCAGTAGTGTAGGCACCTAGGGGCGATTTTGCCAAGCTCAGCAAGGATTATACTAATCTCGATGGAAAGCCATTCCAAGTAACTAAATCAGCTATGGATGTTCAGGATTGGCTTGATAGTTGTGAGTGCATCTTCGTGGATTTGGGAATCGTTGATGCAATGAAAAGAAAGTTAGCATCACGTCAGCGTCAAGGACAGGCAATGAATTGGTGGAACGCTAATTAAAGCAGTTACTCCAGAGGATCAAATTACTTGGAATCATTTTGAGACTCACTTCAGTGACAAGTTTATTCCAACTGCTCAGAAATTAGATTTGTTTACGAAATTCTTGGTGCTTAAGCAAAATGGTAGGGCATTCTCGGAATATATTGTTGAGCTCGAGACTTTATCGAAGTATGGATTATCTATTATCGATACTGCCGGGAAAAAGAACGAGAAGTTCATAACCGGCTTAGATGAGTACCTGGGGGAAAGACTTATAAACCATATCGATGAGACATTCAAATCTATAGTGGGAAAGGCATTGAGTTCGGAGAGCCTTACCCTAATTCAAAGGCGGAGGTTGCTATTACACCTGCAGGGGAGCCACAACCGAAGGTAAGTGGCGGAGGCCAGAATAATTCACAGAATAAGAGAAAACAGAATTAAGCTAATGATGGTCAGAAGAAGAATAAAAAGATGTTGAGTGCTATAGTTGTGGCAAGAAGGGCCATTATGCCAAAGATTGTCGAGCAAAGCCATCCGACATGAAGTGCTTCAATTGCGGCTAAGTGAGACATCACAAGGATAAATTTCCACAACCCCCTAAAGAGAAGCAGATTGTGAAAGCATATGCTATCAACGTTGTTCCTTCTTCGTCGAATGCCCCAACTATGGCATAGAAGGGGAAAGGTGTCGTTATTCAAGGTATGCTTTACATTTATGATGTTCCTGTTCGAGTATTGTTTGATACAGGGGCTTCTCATTCCTTCATATCTAGTGACCTGGTAGATAGGTTGGGACTGGCACCCGAGATTGCCGATAGACTTTAGTTGTGACGAACCCGATTGGTGTTTTGACTAGACTTAGTATGATTTGTCGTAATTTGGTCTTATCCAGTCATGGATGCATGTTTGTTTGTGATTGCTTTGTTTTGGGCTTTATTGTGTTTGGCATTATTTTGGGAGTCGATTGGCTCCAAAGGTATGGGGTGACGGTAGACTGTGAGGGGTCTTCGGTGATTATTAGTGCAGACGATGGGCGGAGGATACTGTTTGTTTGTCTACCTAGTGATGGGGTGATGGCTAGTTTTCTAAATTCCCTCGAGATCCTGCATGATGAGTTGTCAGATGTGTCTATTGCTGGCGAGTGTCCGTACATCTTCGGGGAAGTGACCAGACTTCCACCACACCGAGAGATTGAGTTTCAGATTGATTTACTGAAAGATGCTAGGCCTATAGTTATGCCACTTCGTCGTATGGCGCCATGGGAGCAGCAAGAGCTCGAGGTGCAAGTAAGTGATATTTTGAAGAAGGGATTTATCCAAAGAAGCGTTTCCGAGTGGGGAGCACCAGTTGTATTTTCTAGTAAGGCACATGGTTCCCTTCGATTGTGTGTAGACTACTGCGAGTTGAATAAGGTGATGAGGAAGAATAAGTATCCTCTTCTTCGGATAAACGATTTGTTTGATCAGTTGAATGGAGCAAGAGTGTTCTCCCAGTTAGATCTCGTGATAGGAATTACATCAGCTCCGAGTAGCAGCTGAGAGTATTCCTAAAATGGCATTTTGTATGTCGTCTGGATTTTATGAGTGGTTGGTCATGCCATTCGGGTTGAGCAATGCACCAGCATATTTTTTGGATCTTATGAATAGGGTTTTCAAAGATTAGTTGAATAAGTTTTTTCTTGTGTTCGTGAACGATATCTTAGTCTATTCGAGGATGGAGGAAGAACACAGGGAACATTTGAGGACAGTGATGGAGGTGTTGAGGAAACACGAACTGAAAGTGAAATTTTCTAAGTGTCACTTCTGGAGGAGGTAAGTGAGATTCTTGGGCCATGCTGTTTCATAGAACGGTATTGCCATAGATCCTGCGAAGATGGCTACGGTACAAAATTGCTCTACGCCCAAGAATGCAACTGACGTAAGAATTTTCTTGAGGTTAACTGGATATTATCGTAAGTTTATTCAAGACTTCTCCAAGATAGCAGCACCGTTAATCCAGTTGACCAAGAAGAATCAAGCTTTTTTTTTGGGACGGAAGGTGTGCGAATGCATTCAAGATCCTAAATGAAAAGTTAACGTGCGCACAAGTGTTAGTTATTCCTAAAGGGAATGAAGAGATGACGGTATACGCGGATGCCTGTGGTACCAGACTAGCTGTTGTACTAATGCAATGAGGTAGGGTTGTAGCTTATGCTAGTCGGCAACTAAAATAGCATGAGAAAAGATATCCTACCCATGATTTGGAATTGGCAGCGATCGTGTTTGCATTGAAGATGTGGAGAAACTACCTCTTGGGAGAAAGATTCGAGTTGTTTACCGATCATAAGTCATTAAAGTATCTTTTCCCTCAAAAGGATTTAAATATTCATCAGTAGAGATGGTTAGTGTTCTTAGCTTCATATGATTTCAATATCGCATATACACACGGGAAGGGCAATGTGGTAGCTGATGCATTGAGTAGGAGACATGCTAGTTTGGGGGATATGTTTCTGGAATGGAAGCAACTGGAGTATATCGCAGGACCTGATTTTAGACCTAAGTGCTAAGCGGATCCAGAGATGTTAGCAAGTTTGACGATAATGCCAACCTTGATTGAACGGATTGGTTCCAGTCAGAGGGACGATCCAAAACTATTGGAAATCATCTCCAAGTTAGAGATGGGTATCGAGGGTGAGGAGATGAACAAGTATGGACTTGATCGAGAAGGATGGCTTCGAAAGAATAGTAGACTAGTTGTACCCAACGTTAATGAATTGAAAGATGAAGTGCTTAAAGAATGTCATCACTTGAAACTGACTATACATCCCGGTGGTAACAAAATTTATCGAGATATGAAGCAGACCTACTATTGGGAAGGGATGAAGAGAGACGTTGGGAAGTTTATATCCAAGTGCATGAATTGCCAGTTAGTTAAAGCCGAGCAAAAGAAGTCGAGTGGTTTGTTACAACCGCTGAGAATCCCTAAATGGAAATGGGAACAAGTCTCAATGGATTTCATTGATGGTTTACGAAGGACTAACTCGGGTCATGATAGCGTTTGGGTGATTGTGGATCGAAAGTGCAAGGTTTATACCCGTCAAGTCGAATAGAACAACAGCTAAGATAGCGGAACTGTATATGAAGTGGGTAGTGAGATTTCATGGAGTACCAAAAGGTATTGTAAGTGACAGAGACCCATTATTTACTAGTGGATTTTGGAAGAGCTTACAAGAGGCTTTAGGGTCAGAATTACATCTCAGTACCACATACCATCCTCAAACCGACGGTCAAACAGAGAGGGTGAATCGTGTATTAGAGGATCTCTTGAGAGCTTGTATATTTGATTTTGGGGGCTCATGGGATGATCGTTTGCATTTGGTTGAGTTCGCATATAATAATAGTTATCAGTCCAGTATTGGTATGGATCCATTTGAAGCTCTGTACAGAAGACAGTGCAACTCACCATCATGTTGGACTGAAACCAGTAAGAAATTTGTACTTGGGCCAGAAGTTATAAGAGAAACTTCAGATAAGATCAAGGTTATCCAATAGCTAATGAAGGCTGCCCAAGATAGGCAGAAGAGTTATGATGATAAAAGGCGAAGAGATTTGAAATTCTCCGTTTGCGACCTGGTATTCGTCAAGATCTCTCCATTAAAGAGTGTGATTCGTTTTGGCAGGAGAGGCAAGTTGGCACCAAGGTTTGTTGGTCCTTTTCCAGTTCTCGAGCAAGATGGGAATTTAGTGTATAAAGTTGGATAGACTGACAAAATGGGGGGAGTTCACGACGTATTTTATGTTTCCCAACTGAGAAAGTTCGTGCACGACCCCGATGTAATTATTTCACTAGATCAGTTGGATGATATCAAGATAGAACCCGAGGTGGTTGGGAACCACATACCGATTCGTATTGTCGGATATGATACAAAGCAACTTCAAAAGA
The DNA here is from genome assembly GCA_030737875.1 of Allium sativum. Taxonomy (NCBI): domain Eukaryota; kingdom Viridiplantae; phylum Streptophyta; class Magnoliopsida; order Asparagales; family Amaryllidaceae; genus Allium; species Allium sativum. The sequence continues at coordinate 279,123,683 of CM060925.1, forward strand.
AGATGGTGAAACTAGTTAAAGTCCAGTGGGGTGATAATGAGAACGACTATACTTGGGAAACAGAGGAGAACATATGGAAGTCGTATCCAGAACTTTTTGCCTGGTACGATTTTAATCATGGCATAGTTATTTCCTCATTAGAGAACCGCATGCTAGGACTGGCTTGTGTGTTATTATGTATGTATGGTTGTTTGGAATGGCTGATAGGCATGCTGGGTACTATTGTATGTTTTGATTAAGGAATTTTCAAGGGCAAAATTTCTTAAGGGGGAAGAGTGTAACGACCCGTATTCTACACATCGGAGGATCGTAGAATATTTATTTTATTTTCATACGAAGTCATATGGTCGTGTAACTTTGGGGAATGACAATTGGGGTCATTTCCCATGTTCATGATTTTTACCGATTCTTAAATGACCATTTTACCCCTAGAGAATCTTGTTTCACCTATAACTTTTGATTGGTAAGGATTTTTGACCTGAAACCATTTCCATTGGATTTAGAAGATGGTTTGCCATTCCGTAGAGTGGTCACATTAATCAAACGGACTTACCGGTTGAGATATATGGCTGAAATAAGGTTTGAATATGGAAAAACAGCTTAACTGGGCTTAATTAGGTGATTAGGCCCATAACCCATTTCGAGATTAGGGTTATGGAAGGGCTGAAATGAGTTAGAGGATGATTCATTTTCATTTTTCCAACCGCCACTTACATTCCTCTAACCCTAGCAATGGCCTCCACCATCTAAATTCATCCCTAATCGCTTCCAAACCACAAATTAAGCAAAACTACATCAAATTAAGGAGGATTTGCATCAAAATCGAGATAGATCTACTGGAACACATAAGAATTCGACCCAAATTAGTGGAGTTTTCAGATCTATAATTTATTTGTCGCTAAGGTGAGTGATTAGCATGTTTTTACACTAATTACAGCTAACTAGGGGTGATTAGTGATAGTTAGCGAAATTATGACTCAGAAAAATATGAAAAAAATTGTATAAATTCTAAAATATTATTTTATGCCTTTGATATAAATTTTAGTTAATTAGGATTAAGTTTGCTAATCCTATTATTACACATGGTTATGGGGATTAAAAGGAAAATCATGCTTTTTGCGTATTTTTGATCTAAATAACATATGTGATTGATGTTTTAATGTTTTCGATTAATTACACATGTTATTACTCCTATTTAGGATGCTTTATGATTTTTTAGTAAGGTTAGAACAATCAAAAACGTCGTCGTATGGCGAGAATGGACAAAACAAGCTTGTTGGAAAAGTGTCAGGATTCCGGATCGGATCGAGATAGGGGATCGGACATATTCGAACCGAACCAGAGCAATGGCAAGATTTTCACATGGTAAAAAGGAAGGCCACATGCGTTGAGTTGGAGTTGGGATTGGACCGAAGCTTGGCATGGGGATCGGATCAGACTAGAGCTAAAGATTGGGATCAGACCAATGTGAAAGGGGCTGGACCAACTAATGGGGTCGGCTCGACATAGCCGAACCGAACCAAGACATGAACACCATATGAACCAAACAGAAAGAAGATAACCAAATCGAATAGAGGGAACGAGCACCATATACCCGAACCGAACTAGGAAACTGAACCGAACCGGGAGACCGAACCGAATCAGACTTGAACTTTTACAATTACCACACGACGACGATCGTGAACTCTTCTGAAGACCAACTCCAATTCGACCAAAAACCCGAGATGCAAAGGAAGTTCAAATGGGGAGTTATTACTCGGGATCCAGATGGGAACCAACGAGTTAACTTCCAGAGTTGGGCTTTGCTTCAGGACGTGTGCAATGGGGTTATCGACATCTATAGCTTTGGTTCACCACTGAGAGATGGATTAGCGGCAATGGATCAATGCAATTGGACCACTAGGACTCCCAAGGGCTATCTATAGCTTTGGTTCACCACTGAGAGACGGATTAGTGGCTATGGATCAGCATAATGGGACCATAAGGATTCCCAATGGCAAAGTGATCATAGCAAAGGATTAGTGGCTATGGACCAGCGCAATGGGATTATTAAGACTCCCAAGGTCAAGTGGTCGTAGCAAAGGATTTGGTGGTCAAAGTGGTGGATATAGTATGTTTTACGCACTGTGTAACACCCCGGATTTTTGAATAATCAAATTAACTAAATTAAAGAATAATTAATCTCAAACGTGAGAATTATGGGGATTGGGTTGCGCCATTGTGTTCGTCTCGGAATTCTGGTCGAAATAGAGTCAGAGTTTGCGGGAAACGGATACCGGATGAAGGAGTTATGGACGAAAGAAGTTTGGTGGCAAAGTAGAAAAAAATGCGCTGGCGCACTTGGGAAGTGCGCCAGTACATATTTGCACTGGCGCACCTGCCAAGTGCGCCCGGGCCGAGGCAAAAGCCTGCACAGCTTTCTGGTTCAGGCTGACCCATGTTGTTGAGTCCTTTCTGACTCCTTGCTGAGTCATTAGGGCTGACTCATCACCCTATCATGATTGAATGGTTTTGATTAACCCTAAGATCATCCGACGACTTAAATTAATTTGTAACTCTATAAAAAAAACCATAGACTCAAACCCTAAATCAGAATTAAAATTGAAACTATGGCCGTCATGTTGTTGTCCTAAACCCTAGAGCAGCCGCCACCAAATTAAAGAGGAAGAACAACAACCAAATCAGATCTACTCAATCCTAACAGCAAATCTTCTTCAAAGTAGCGCTAATTCAACTCCAGAAATCAGAATTCAGAACTCAAGACTGCTTTTGAGTTGTGAGTTCAATAGTTTTAATAAATGAATTGGATTGAGTTATAATGCGGATAATTTGGATATGATATGAACTGTTGATTTCATGTTGTAATTATGTTGTAGAATTGTGTTGTAATTTCTATGATATTATGTTATGATTTCATCATCTACGATGCAAAGTTATGATGCTATCACCCATGTTATAATTCTATGATTGGCTTGTGTTTAGTTGAATCATCATGTTTCTTATGCTAGTTTGTTATATTGACTCATATGATAAATCATATGTATGCAAGTTTAGATTTTGATTCAAACATGAATCATATACATGTTGGGTAGAATTATATGTGAACTTACATGATTATGACACCTAGTTTATGTGAAATTTTAATTGAAAGTTAGGCTATGACGTGCATGAGTTTATGCTAAATTTTACATGATACTTTACATGTTAGATGCAAGTTTACACCCTTTTTATGATGTATAAATCACACTTGTAAGTTGTAGGAATACATGAATCATGTTATGCAAGTTTAGGGGTATTGCCTATGCAAATTAACACCTTAGATATAGATCTCTGACATATGTTATTTATGCAAGTTTGTGGCCATTTTCTCATCAAGTTCACACCTTTAGATTGGATCCATGACATATGTTGTTTATGCAAGTTGGAGTTTTGGCCTATGCAAGTTTTAGATGTGAAACATCATTCACATTTGCAAGTTCACCCCTATGTTAGATTTATGTTTTAATTATGTGTATATTGTGATGTTTTCTCTTTATTCCATGAGTTAGACTATTCGAGTCTAACATTTATTTTTACGTTAAACGAACAAACATACTACGTTGGGTAAAGGGGATAATATTAAAAAAAAAATTGGCATAAATGCCTTAAAAGGCATAAAATATAATTGTGGTGAAAATTGGTATGATTTTACATACCATAAATGGATGGACATAATTGAGTCAATTATGGACATCATTAAATTTGGAATTGATTGATAATTTGAATAGGGAAAGTAATTCAAATTGGGGAATGATTAATTAGTAGTAATTAATCGTCTAAGACACGAGGTTAAACTCTTTTGTGGTGTAAGACTGCCCGGACCCGCCCGACAAATCCAACATATTCCATACTGAACTTATGCCATTACTCTGCCATACTCAATGGTTCATGGTCATTTCCTTATTTTCCAACTTATGCCTTGGCCTAATTACTTTGTTAATTATATTGTTAGAATTATCGCACTCGCCAGACTTTATGTCTGACCCCACTTTTTCCATCTCTTTCCTCTCCACCCCAAGTGCTCAGGTTAGAACTAGCACTATTGGAGCTTGATCTTGGACTGCTTTTAGAAGATTTCTTGGACCGCTGAAGTAAAGTTCAGGTTCTCTTTATTTATGGCTATTTTAATGTTGGGGATTATGTCTTTTAGATTATGTACTTTGTTTTATCAAGATGGATATGATGTACTTGACTTTGGATTTGGTTTTGCTGATGTACCCAAACATATTTACCTTTTACTTCAATAAATAAAGTTTAAAATTTTCAAGTACTGCTTTATATCTGTCTTGTTGTGATTTTTTGTTCTATATTCACTTAAAATGCTCCATGGAAGTTAATGCATTCCCATTGCGAGTGACATTAATGGATGTGGGGTGTTACACGTGGTATCAGAGCTGAAGGTTACCAGAACAGATATGAATTTCGAAAAAACTATTTTTTCAAAGTAATTTTTATAAAGAAGTACTTTCAAAAGTATGTTTTAAGGAAAGTATTTTCAAGAGAAAAGTATATTTTAGATAGCATAACCCCAAGAGCCATATGTCTTTCCTTCAGTCCTTTTTGTATTGAATCTTTCCTTTTTCGTTTCAGCATGTCTGAAGCATCTGAGATACCAGAGGGTATTCATGTGTCCGATTGGTTTCGTCAATATCTTGAGGCTAGGGCCGCCACCGTAGGTCCAGCAAATGTTCCTCCTCCTCCTCCTCGTGTCGATAATTTCGCAATGATATGTAAGGACTTTAGAGCAATGGGTGGAAAACCTTTTTACGGGACGTAGACATTTGTTGAAGCTCGTAACTGGCTAAAGGAGGTGGAAGAATTGTTTGGAATTTTTGAACTGGATGCTGGAAGAAAAGTCTAGCTAGCTGCCTGGCTAATGAAGGATGAGGCCTCGTTTGGTGGGAGGTCACTAATGGGGGACATCCAGTCGATACATGGCTAGATTTTAGGCAGAGGTTTGAGGCGAAGTTTCTCTCACGGGCTGAAGATAATCTATAAATGGAAAGGTTTTTGTCACTGAAGCAAGGGAATCTATCGGTGAAAGAGTACATTAACAAATTCAACCAGTTGGCAAGGTTTGGCTTAGACTTGGTGAACACTCCAGAAAAGAAGGCTCTAAGATTTGTTAAGGGTTTAAACGAGTCGCTTCATGGGTTAGCTATGACCCACATTCCCATGGGGGCTACCTTTGAGAGGTTAGTTGACATGGCACTCATGCATGAAGAGGAGAAGGGCGCCAATGCTAATAAGGCACCCGAGAAGAAAGGGGATCAAAAGAAGTCGCAACAGCAACAATAAAACAAGAAAGGTGGCAAAGGCAACAATGCTAAGGGGAAGAAGAAATGCTTTAACTGTGTGTAACACCCCACCTCCGTTAAGGTCACTCACAAAGGGAATGCCTTAACTTTGGTGGAGCATTTTAGTAAACAGAACAGAAACTTACAAGACAGATAAAACAGTACTTGAAAATTTTTAACTTTATTACAGCGGAAACAGAAATTAATATGGTTACATCCTTTCAATTTCAGAATTCAAGTACAAAATATCAGTCTTGTACAAAATCCTTCAAAATGCATGGTTTAAAATCATAATCCCCATAGAACGGAAGCTATACAGAGCCAAGCCATACTTTAAGCACTTCAAGCAAAGAGAAATCTGGATCAAGCTAAAGTATTCCCTCCTTGGATAACCTGGGGGGGGGGGAAACGGAAGATAGGAGGCGAAACAACAAGGGTCAGACAAAAAGTCTGGCAAGTCCAGTGACTTTCAGCATATGAACAGATAATAATAATATGATATGAACATAAAACTAGATGTGAGATAACTGTAACAGGTGTAGCAGATATAACAGAAAAACAGAATGATATAAACTATTGTTTTACACTTCTCTGCACTAATACTAGTATAGCAGAATTGGGTACCACCCTAATGTCTAAATTGAAGCAGGAACGGGTACAGAATACTTTAACAGAAACAGAATGCTAATAATGGGCCTTTACTACCCGATCAGAAACAGACAGAGGCAGAAACAGATTTATCCCTACGGAAACAGAATGTAGAATTAGGTGTACACTAGTAATGGCCTTTACCACCCGAACAGACGGTAACACACAGAAACAGACAGGTGTTACCACCCAACAGAAACAGACGGTACCAACAGAAACAGACAGAACTAAGCGTACCCTAAAACCCTACCCCAAGCGATCGGCTCCCTAATACATAAATATCCTGTGTCGGCCCCACAGTAGGGTGTATCACTCCCTAAAGTGACAACCAATTGGCACAGACCTATTTACAGATGTCACGGCGTCTTACATCCTCAGAGGCAGACCGGGATCCATGCACGCACATGACCCGGTTGGAACGCACCATCAACACCCCTCGCCATTATCAGAATGAACCACTTATAATTAGTTCAGTAAGCGTGCCCGGACCCTACCTACTGTTGGGTCAAAGTTTTGATACCAGAAAGGGTTACTGACTAATATGGATCCCAAACAACAGATGACACAAGTAATTCCCCTCCTAACCTTGTGTCCCCAGACTAACAGATTTCAGATTTATTTGTTTACAAGTTCAGACATACGGAATTCAGATTTACTAGTTCACAAATTAAGTTAACAAGTTTTCAGACTAACGGATCAGATGTACAGATTTTTCAGATTTGTCTAACTTTGTATTGGACGGGTTTACTACACCTATTAATCCCGTTGGTTTATCCCTATTTTCCCCAATACGTTTTAGACGTCATTCTTATCTTAGATTTGCATTAATTAATTATTAATGCCCAGACCTCTCACATTAGGTCGCTAGCTTGTGGCCGCTGGATGGGCCGGGCGGTTCCGGGCAGACTTCTGCCACAAGCCAGACCTAACCTCGTGTCTTAAGCAGGTTATGACTAACTTCTCACATTAGAACCTATTGTTTGCGGCCACTGGATGCGCCGGGCGGTTCCGGGCAGAATTACGCCGCAAACTCATTCTAACCTCGAGTTAGCCATGTTTATCTTTGCGGCCAATTAATTAATAATTTACCATTTATGCGCACGCCCAATATATATATATATATGCCAATTCAGATTATATCAATAACAGGATGATTATATCAACACAGCAGATAACAGATTTTAGCAGATAGCAGATTTTTCCAGATTATATGACTTGACGGATTTAATAGATTTAGCAACTTAGCAGATTTTGGCATATAACAGGTTAGGCATCTCAACAGACAAATTTAACAGATTTGGCATTTCAATCTAATTAGCAGTCTATGCAATATAACAGAACTAGCAGTTTTAGGCAACATAGCAAATCAGCAAAATAGGCATTTTCAACGGATTCAGTAAATGATAGATTTAGCAGGTTTAATATTTCTAAAGGTTCTATTTACATGCCTTGCCTAAACATAGATTAGGCCTAAATTCATATGCCTAAATAATTGTCGTGATTCACAATAAGATCATATACTTCCATGTTTGTATACATTTACATAGCGCAGAATATGGACATAATTTACCCTATAACATATGTTCTAATTTTTGTTAAACTAACCTTATACAGCAGATTCACATATAAATTATACCAAATATGATCATTAATTACAATGCATGCCATATATGCAAAATTCCCTATTTAGGTGTAATCACAATAGTAGAGATCCTAATTAATGTAAATCTTTTACACCAACGTTTCCATATCCTTTTTCTTATTAAGTCATGAATCATTATGCAAAATATACCCAACAATCTAAATCTTTAAATCATATCTTCTAAAAAATCAGATCTTGACTTTTATATGCATTTTGTCCAAAGTCTCAAATCATATGTAATCATACAATGGTTCCTCTTTTCTTCTATCATAGAATATGCATAGATCCAAATCTAGTTTACAACATATGCTCATCTTTTTTTCTAATTAATTACAGATCTAAATTACAACATACACTATGCATACAACATATATAAATTATATGTTCATAGTCAAATTTACGCATCATTCATTATTTATCCCAAAATTTGCGTTCATACGTTCATCTCTTATGAGATTAGGCACAGGCTCGTGGTAGCCTGGCTATAGAAACAGAAAAGAAGAAAAGGGATACAGAACAGTCACAGAAAAACAGATCTGACAGAAGAGAATATATACACAATCTCAGATTCAGAATTAAAAACATATCAAAATTATAATTAACGTTTATAGCGGAAAATAACTGTACTTGCCTTGATTGGATTAAAGAAAGAACTTTAGTTGTTACAGAATTGTTGCAGAAGCTTTTATCTCAAATTTGAATTTAGGATGATGTTGATTGACTTCTAGTTTTGATTCTAGCAGAGTAGCGACGCCATTTTTTTTTTAATTAGAAGGAGAGAGAGCAATGGAGGCTAGAGAATTGTGTTAGAGACTTAGGTTAGGTAGAGTCTAGGGTCATTTTTATAGAGTTTATGAATTGATTAGGACCATCGATGTTGCTTGGATTGATCGTAGCCATTCATTCGAAAGAGAGACCAATTAGAGCCTGCCACCTAGCCCTAATGACAAAGCATGCTTCTGAAAATCGACCAACATATACTAGGCCAGCCAGGGTGGACTGGGTTCGACCTGGGTCTGGACCAGGTCGACAGCCCTGTCGACAGCCCTGTCGACCTGGCTAGACCAGGTCGACAGCCCTGTCGACCTGGCTAGACCAGGTCGACAGCCCAGTCGACCTGGGTGTCTTAGGCGGGAATTTTCCCGCCCTGGCCAATTGGGCCCGATTTTTAATTTTAAACTTAATTCAGAAACTTCCGGAGGCTATATCTTCTTCATACGGACTCCGTTTTTCGAAAAATCGGACTCTATTTCGCGTATTTTTCCGAGACGAACGCAATGGCATATCCCGTTTCCCTTAGTTCTTTGATTTCAAATTAATTATACTTTAATTTGTTAATTTCACAGTTATAGAATACACGGGGTGTTACATTCTCCCCCACTTAAAAGGATTTCGTCCCCGAAATTTTCAAGTTAAGAAGAATGTGTCCTACCATCCAATCACCCATCTACTCAACCATCATTGTAACAACCCGTAAAATCTGGGCCAGTTTAAAATTTTTATTTTGGCAATTTTAGCGAATTTTGATTATTTAAAATGAATTATTTTAAATAATATCGACGAGAAATTTATTTTGAATATAATTCGAATGTATATATTATACGCGTCGTCGTTAGAATATAAATATTTATTTATAACTATAAATAGAATTGAAAATGGCGCGGTAGTTCGATAATTCGATTTCAAACTTCAATTGAATGTACCGGGTGCAAAACCATCCGGATTTTAGTGAAACCAAAAATCATAGGATCTATTTGATAATATCTTTCCAACGAATCCGACAAATCAAGATTTCATAGCGGGAATCAAAAGATATGTCCAGTTGAAAATTCTGAATAGTCGCTATGGAATTCAGGCCCTTAAAAATGGACATTTTGCAAACGACCTCGGATTCCGACGAAACCAGTTTTGTTGGGTCCGCTGTGTCAAGTTATTGCTAGATTTCAAATTTCATAATTTTTCGAATCAATATGTGAGCGTGGCAAAGGAAAACGCGTTTGACCAGTTTCAGTTGATTTTAATCGACTGGAAAATGGCCATTTTTCCAACAGCCTCAGAATTCGATGAAACTAGTTTTGTTAGGACCGTATCGTCAATACGAAGCTAGAAAATATTTTTTTGGAATTTTTCTAGTTAGTATGTGGCCCCGGTAAATTGAAATGCACGTTTAAAATTCAATGTAATGATTTAAATGTAAATGCAACGGAAACTGATCGAAACGGTCGATTCAGCTTGCGGTACATATCCCATTGTGTTCGGAATGGGGGTGAAACGCTAGGGGCGATAGGCGGTGGACCTCGTTTAGAGGTCGTATGTGAAAGTCAACTTTTTAATAATATAATAATAATAATAAAAAAAAATATTTTCCTCTCCTCCCCCTTTTAACCGATGCCCCCCCCCCCCCGTTTTCCTTCAGAATCGATTTCAACGATTATGAAAAAAAAAAAATCAAAAAAATCGAAAAGGGGAAACCCGATTCCCCCTTCATCAGCCCACCGCCACCTCGATGGCGCTCAGGCGTGCTCCTCCCCAGTCGTCGGCCTCCCTCCGCCTCCACCTTCTCTCCTCCTTTATCGACGCACGAGCCCTGCACCTCCAGGCCACCGCGGATCGAAGTCCGCTCTTCCCTCCGTCGCTCAGCTCGACGCCGCCCACCCGAAGCTCGCCTGCGCCGCCTCCTCCTGAGTAGCCGCACCCCTCCCTCTTTTTTTTAAAAAAAAAAAACACTGTAAGTATTTTATTGTATTTTATTTTTATTTTAATTCGTTAAAACTAATTTCGATTTTTGGTATAAAACAGATTTGTTTTAAAAGAATAAAATCTGATTTTTTTTTATATAGAGAATAAAAAACTGAATTTTATAAAAAGATTAAAACTGATTTTAATTAGGAAAAACTGATTTTTAAAATGCAAAAAGTTAGATTTTTAAAATGCAAAAAGTTAGATTTTTAAAATGCAAAAAGTTAGATTTTTAAAATGCAAAAAGTTAGATTTTTAAAATGTGAAAAGACGATACCTTCAAAGTAAAAAAAATTCGATTTTTAAATATTGAACTTTGAAAAAAAAATTCGATTTTTATATATTGAACTTCGAAGAAAAAATTCGATTTTTAAATATTGAACTTCAAAGTAAAAAAAAATTCGATTTTTATATATTGAACTTCGAAGTAAAAATTCGATTTTTATATATTGAACTTCGAAGTAAAAATTCGATTTTTAAATATTGAACTTTGAAGAAAAAAATTCGATTTTTATATATTGAACTTCGAAGTAAAAATTCGATTTTTATATATTGAACTTCGAAGAAAAAATTCGATTTTTATATATTGAACTTCGAAGTAAAAATTCGATTTTTATATATTGAACTTCGAAGTAAAAAATTCGATTTTTAAATATTGAACTTTGAAGTAAAAATTCGATTTTTATATATTGAACTTTGAAGAAAAAATTCGATTTTTATATATTGAACTTCGAAGTAAAAATTCGATTTTTATATATTGAACTTCGAAGTAAAAAATTCGATTTTTAAATATTGAACTTTGAAGTAAAAATTCGATTTTTATATATTGAACTTCGAAGTAAAAATTCGATTTTTAAATATTGAACTTTGAAGAAAAAATTCGATTTTTATATATTGAACTTCGAAGTAAAAATTCGATTTTTAAATATTGAACTTTGAAGTAAAAATTCGATTTTTATATATTGAACTTTGAAGAAAAAATTCGATTTTTATATATTGTACTTCGAAGTAAAAATTCGATTTTTAAATATTGAACTTTGAAGTAAAAATTCGATTTTTATATATTGAACTTTGAAGAAAAAATTCGATTTTTATATATGTAGTGAATACGGGCAACGAAGATGACGAAGAGACGAGAACAGCGAAGACTTCTACATTAGAAGAGTCGTGGAATCGGGATAGCTATCGGTGAGAATTTCTCACTCTTAAATTTCTTTTCTAGTTATATATATATACTAGGATGCAGACGGTGCTTAGTAGCACCCGACACAATCGTCCACAGACCATGGACTTGTTTGTTTGGCTGTTTGGTGATTGATTGCGATATTGGTTTGAATGTGGTTTGTGGTGTGAATAATCGAATCGATAATTGGTTAGGATTAGACGTGCGCCGTTATAAGGCGAAGGAGTAAGGCTAGGTTAGACTCTTACTCCAAATTTTGTGGTTTGCATAATAAAATAGATATGATTGATGTGTGAATGGCGTGGGCCTTCACTAGACCGGGGATTAGGCTAGGCCTTGTCCCGTTTCTAGTATCGTGCCGTTATGCCGCCGAATTTTTCTAAAATATGTTAGAAAAATAAAAATATCATTTTATTGAATAAATGAATTGAATAGAAATTCATACGTTGAAATAAAATGTTTTATCGTTAAAAATATAATTTTTAACGTGAATATGAAAATAGTGAATTGAACAAAATAAAATATTCATTTACAAACCGGACGGTTTGTTTATGTACACTGATTTGACTGACATTGATTGGGACGATAAATTTTACACATCGCCCAACTGCACAACTAAAATCTGTGTTTGATTGTTTGAAAACCCCACACGGGTGTTGGGATGAAATTTGAAGTTCACTCATCCTAATTGATTGAATATGTCGATCGATCGATTGACAGGCTGTTATAAGCGTTAGATATCTATATTTGATGCTTATACAGTGTAGTGCACTTTGGTTGATGGTTGATCATTTTTCAATGCTATTATATACATGTGTTGTGTGAAAATCCATATAATTAATTTTATATGGTAATTGATTGGGCCTCATTCCAGTTTAGGAATGGAAATTTTTGAAACGCACGCCCTGACGAGTTTGACTTATGTGGTTGTTGCTGTTGCGAGGCGCCTCGGATTGATCGGTCGTTCTCGAACCGATGGAGTCATTTAGTTGGCTCGTTTACGCCCCATAGGGCGGGGAAATGCATGTTCAGGGTTTAAGTTTAATTCACATCGGTGGACCGGCCCTGACGATCCAAGGGTCGATGCGCTCTGACCCTGTGGCTCGGGCTAGAGAGTCACAAAAACGGTTGAGGACTATCTTTTGCCTCGGTTCATAGACGGAAATCCAATTTCCAAATACGTGACATTTGCGGTTTTATTTGTAGAGCCTAGTATGGCGACATAGTGGTATGGGGCATTCATGCCGCCTATGATTGATACTTATGATTTGAAGTTGTTTTATACACTATACACTTATAAAAGTATCAAATGATTTGTTTTCAACGTATCAAGCATTCTTGGTTGTTACAAGGAAAAACCCTATCCTCGGCTGCGTTGCATTGTGTGATGGGACCTGGGTCTTATAATAGCTTCATTTTTCTTTATTTAGCATTGCGCTGTTTGTTTTATGCACTGGTATTCTCGGGAGGAAACCCGTTCCGTGTTATACGGCGTGGTCCCTTGATTTACCTAACTTTAAAAATAAAGATTAACTGTTTTAGTTCTCACACCAGTCACATGACTGACCTGGAGTTTATTGTTTTAACCTAAACTCTAGGTGCCCTTATTTTGATACGGGCAGCTAGTAGTTTTGGTTTTGCAGATTTATATTCACAGAATCCTGGTTTACAGCTGGAACGATATCCGGAAAGCTTTGTACCCGTATATCTCTTCTAGTTGTGTATTGTATTATTTTCCGCTGCTATGAATTTAAATGTAATTTAAATCTCTGATATTTCTGTGTAATATTCTTTTATACTCTGTATATTCTTGTAATCTGATGCATTGTTGTAATATACAGTGAAATGTTCTTCTGTATGTGTTCTGTTGTGGTTTGTTCTCGAACTATCCGACGCTTCCTTTACGGGGAAGTTGCGGGTTCTCACAGTTGGTATTGTCCTTAGAAAACTTCTAATGTTGTATGAACATATGCAAAAGTTTGTGTATATGTTCCTTATCTAATGCAAAGATCAGGCGGTCTACTGATTCAGTTGACCTCCTTAATGCGAATTATGTCAGTGTCATGAGTCCAACATGTATGCAATAGAATTCTGATGATATATATTATTTCTATATGAGTGCACAATCATTCACTCAAATGCAACATCCATGTGCTGAATCAACCATTTTGCATCCACAAGAATTGAAAAATGCTCACCCATCCATATGCAGTATGAGAGTGTTTTCGAGTCGATCTAGTGCCTAGTGTGTGTATATGCATCCACGGGCAACCACTAGCAACCACTTGCATCCACTTGCAACCATCAAACATAACATGTCTCAAACACATGTTTACACCCATTAGTTTCTACCTAAAGTTCAAATATTCGATCGATAGGATACATTCGAATGATGGAAGCGAGTACAGATAGAACGAAAATTTGGTTCCCATTAGACATGGGTCCTAAGTATCGGCCCCAAAGACCGAAACCAACATCAAATTGACACCCAGAGGATCACCTTCTTTAGACAATGTCAAAACTGGAAATCCTATAAAAAGTATTTAGATATTTACAGACTATTGGTACAGATCAGGTTCCCTAATGATTCTTAGGAAGTTAAGCATGATAAAATCATACCCCACGAAAACTCAGAATGTATGCGTCATACTTGACGCCTAACACAGATATCCCTCAAACCCCAATCTTAAACAGATGATCCATAACCCTTATGGGTCTGAGTCTATAGCGGAATTCAGAAATAATACTAGCATTAAAGTGCAGAGTATCGATTACAAAATCAAAATACCAGAATTAGAAAAAAAGTCATAATCAGATAAAGAAATTAAACCTACTATAGAAATTTTCCTATCTCTATCCTAGCCACTAGCCTCAAGAGTGTTCGCCTGCCCTCCTTGTCCTCGTCTCTTCGGGCAGTCCCTAGTGAAGTGTCCCATCTCTCCACAGTTGAAGCAAGCGCCCTTCCTTTTTCTGCAATCCTTGTTCAGATGAGTTGAGCTCCCACAAGTAAAGCACTTTTTCCCCTTCTTATCTTCAGACTTCTCATCCTTCTTTTGTGTTTCCTTTTTGGGTCCCGCTTTCTTATTCTGTGGTTCTTCCTTCTTTGTCTCTTTCGGGCCCTTGTCTTCCTCGTGCAGTAGTGCCATATCCACCAATTTCTCGTAAGTTGCTCCCATGGGTACATGGGTCATGGCTAGGCTGTGCAGTGGCTCATTCAATCCTTTAACAAAGCGGAGAGCCTTTTTATGCTGAGTGTTGACTAAATCCAATCCGAATCTTGCTAGTTGGTTGAACTGGTTGACGTATTCCTTGACCGTCATACTTCCTTGCTTAAGAGACAAGAACTTTTCCAATTGTAAACTTCGTTCAGCTTGCGAGAGGAATTTTGTCTCAAACCTTGTTCTGAAATCCATCCATGTCTCAACCGGCCTCTCGGCGTTAGTGACTTCCCACCAGTAGGAAGCTTCGTCTTTGAGCAGCCATACTGCCAACTGTACCTTCTGCCTATCGTCCACCTCGAAGATAACGAATAGATCCTCAGTTTCTTTAAGCCAATTCCTTGCTTCTACGAATGATTCAGTTCCTTTGAAATCCTTCCCACCCATGGCCCTAAAATCTCTACAGATCTTTGAGAAAGCAATTGCACGAGGAGGGGGTGGAAGAGGGGGATCATTTGCTAGACCTGCAGCGGCGGTCCTAGCCTCAATATATTGACGAAACCAACCGGGTACATGAACACCCTCTGGTATCTCAGATGCTTCAGACATGCTGAAATGAAAAAGGAAAGGTTCAATACAAAAAGGAATGAAAGAAAGATATATGGCTCTTGGGGATTATGTTTTTCAAAATAAGCTTTTTTTTTTTTTTTTGAAAATACTTCCTTTCAAAACCTTTTTTGAAAATAATTTTCAAAACTTTTTTTTTTATAAAATCTGGTAACCTTCAGCTCTGATACCAAGTGTAACACCCCACCTCCGTTAAGGTCACTCACAAAGGGATTGCCTTAACTTTGGTGGAGCATTTTAGTAAACAGAACAGAAACTTACAAGACAGATAAAACAGTACTTGAAAAATTTTAACTTTATTACAGCGGAAACAGAAATTAATATGGTTACATCCTTTCAATTTCAGAATTCAAGTACAAAATATCAGTCTTGTACAAAAGCCTTCAAAATGCATGGTTTAAAATCATAATCCCCATGGAACGGAAGCTATACAGAGCCAAGCCATACTTTAAGCACTTCAAGCAAAGAGAAATCTGGATCAAGCTAAAGTATTCCCTCCTTGGATAACCTGGGGGGGGGAACGGAAGAAAGGAGGCAAAACAACAAGGGTCAGACAAAAAGTCTGGCAAGTCCAGTGACTTTCAGCATATGAACAGATAATAATAATATGTTATGAACATAAAACTAGATGTGAGATAACTGTAACAGGTGTAGCAGATATAACAGAAAAACAGAATGATATAAACTATTGTTTTACACTTCTCTGCACTAATACTAGTATAGCAGAATTGGGTACCACCCTAATGTCTAAATTGAAGCAGGAACGGGTACAGAATACTTTAACAGAAACAGAATGCTAATAATGGGCCTTTACTACCCGATCAGAAACAGACAGAGGCAGAAACAGATTTATCCCTACGGAAACAGAATGTAGAATTAGGAGTACACTAGTAATGGGCCTTTACCACCCGAACAGACGGTACCACACAGAGACAGACAGGTGTTACCACCCAACAGAAACAGAAGGTACCAACAGAAACAGACAGAACTAAGCGTACCCTAAAACCCTACCCCAAGCGATCGGCTCCCTAATACATAAATATCCTGTGTCGGCCCCACAGTAGGGTGTATCACTCCCTAAAGTGACAACCAATTGGCACAGACCTATTTACAGATGTCACGGCGTCTTACATCCTCAGAGGCAGACCGGGATCCATGCACGCACATGACCCGGTTGGAACGCACCATCAACACCCCTCGCCATTATCAGAATGAACCACTTATAATTAGTTCAGTAAGCGTGCCCGGACCCTACCTACTGTTGGGTCAAAGTTTTGATACCAGAAAGGGTTACTGGCTAATATGGGTCCCAAACAACAGATGACACAAGTAATTCCCCTCCTAACCTTGTGTCCTCAGACTAACAGATTTCAGATTTATTTGTTTACAAGTTCAGACATACGGAATTCAGATTTACTAGTTCACAAATTAAGTTAACAAGTTTTCAGACTAACGGATCAGATGTACAGATTTTTCAGATTTGTCTAACTTTGTATTGGACGGGTTTACTACACCTATTAATCCCGTTGGTTTATCCCTATTTTCCCCAATACGTTTTAGACGTCATTCTTATCTTAGATTTGCATTAATTAATTATTAATGCCCAGACCTCTCACATTAGGTCGCTAGCTTGTGGCCGCTGGATGGGCCGGGCGGTTCCGGGCAGACTTCTGCCACAAGCCAGACCTAACCTCGTGTCTTAAGCAGGTTATGAGTAACTTCTCACATTAGAACCCATTGTTTGCGGCCACTGGATGTGCCGGGCGGTTCCAGGCAGAATTACGCCGCAAACTCATTCTAACCTCGAGTTAGCCATGTTTATCTTTGCGGCCAATTAATTAATAATTTACCGTTTATGCGCACGCCCAATATATATATATATATATATATATATATATATATATATATGCCAATTCAGATTATATCAATAACAGGATGATTATATCAACACAGCAGATAACAGATTTTAGCAGATAGCAGATTTTTCCAGATTATATGACTTAACGGATTTAATAGATTTAGCAACTTAGCAGATTTTGGCATATAACAGGTTAGGCATCTCAACAGACAAATTTAACAGATTTGGCATTTCAATCTAATTAGCAGTCTATGCAATATAACAGAACTAGCAGTTTTAGGCAACTTAGCAAATCAGCAAAATAGGCATTTTCAACGGATTCAGTAAATGACAGATTTAGCAGGTTTAATATTTCTAAAGGTTCTATTTACATGCCTTGCCTAAACATAGATTAGGCCTAAATTCATATGCCTAAATAATTGTCGTGATTCACAATAAGATCATATACTTCCATGTTTGCATACATTTACATAGCGCAGAATATGGACATAATTTACCCTATAACATATGTTCTAATTTTTGTTAAACTAACCTTATACAGCAGATTCACATATAAATTATACCAAATATGATCATTAATTACAATGCATGCCATATATGCAAAATTCCCTATTTAGGTGTAATCACAATAGTAGAGATCCTAATTAATGTAAATCTTTCACACCTACGTTTCCATATCCTTTTTCTTATTAAGTCATGAATCATTATGCAAAATATACCCAACAATCTAAATCTTTAAATCATATCTTCTAAAAAATCAGATCTTGACTTTTATATGCATTTTGTCCAAAGTCTCAAATCATATGTAATCATACAATGGTTCCTCTTTTCTTCTATCATAGAATATGCATAGATCCAAATCTAGTTTACAACATATGCTCATCTTTTTTTCTAATTAATTACAGATCTAAATTACAACATACACTATGCATACAACATAAATAAATTATATGTTCATAGTCAAATTTACGCATCATTCATTATTTACCCCAAAATTTGCGTTCATACGTTCATCTCTTATGAGATTAGGCACAGGCTCGTGGTAGCCTGGCTATAGAAACAGAAAAGAAGAAAAGGGATACAGAACAGTCATAGAAAAATAGATCTGACAGAAGAGAATATATACACAATCTCAGATTCAGAATTAAAAACATATCAAAATTATAATTAACGTTTATAGCGGAAAATAACTGTACTTGCCTTGATTGGATTAAAGAAAGAACTTTAGTTGTTACAGAATTGTTGCAGAAGCTTTTATCTCAAATTTGAATTTAGGATGATGTTGATTGACTTCTAGTTTTGATTCTAGCAGAGTAGCGACGCCATTTTTATTTTTAATTAGAAGGAGAGAGAGCAATGGAGGCTAGAGAATTGTGTTAGAGACTTAGGTTAGGTAGAGTCTAGGGTCATTTTTATAGAGTTTATGAATTGATTAGGACCATCGATGTTGCTTGGATTGATCGTAGCCATTCATTCGAAAGAGAGACCAATTAGAGCCTGCCACCTAGCCCTAACGACAAAGCATGCTTCTGAAAATCGACCAACATAGACTAGGCCAGCCAGGGTGGACTGGGTTCGACCTGGGTCTGGACTAGGTTGACAGCCCTGTCGACAGCCCTGTCGACCTGGCTAGACCAGGTCGACAGCCCAGTCGACCTGGGTGTCTTAGGCGGGAATTTTCCCGCCCTGGCCAATTGGGCCCGATTTTTAATTTTAAACTTAATTCAGAAATTCCGGAGGCTATATCTTCTTCATATGGACTCCGTTTTTCGAAAACTCGGACACTATTTCGCGTATTTTTCCGTGACGAACGCAATGGCGTATCCCGTTTCCCTTAGTTCTTTGATTTCAAATTAATTATACTTTAATTTGTTAATTTCACAGTTATAGAATACACGGGGTGTTACACTGTGGGACACCCGGCCATCTAAGCAAAGATTGTAGGAAGAAAAAGAAGACTGGTTTTTTCCACTGTGGCAAAGTGGGACATCTTATTAAGGACTGCCCAAAGAGAGGGCAGAAGGCAGGGTCTACCTCGGGAGGACAGGTGCAAGCTCTTATGGCACCAGGGCAGGCAGGGGGACAAGTTCAGGCTCTCGTGGTCCCACCGCTGCAAGAATGAGGTAGAGCAATTTCCGTTGAAAGTTTAGTTTTTCTGTTTGATCATCATGTCCGTACTTTATTCGATTCTGGCGCATCGCATTCGTTTATTTCTACATCATTAGTTGAAACACTACACCTTGATACTAGTCTAGTTACCGATCCCTTAGTAGTCTCAAATCCTATTGGTGGTTCGTCTCATCTTTCTATGATTTGTCGGGATTTGAGAGTGTTTATCTTAGGCGTTGAGTTTGAGTGCAACGCTTTTGTTCTTGGCTTCATGGGCTACGGTTTAATTCTAGGTATGGATTGGCTAACTAGGTATGGGGCCATCCTAGATTGTTAAAGAAGGGTAGTTAGATTGTTGACTCGTTCTAGAAAGACCCTTGATATTTCTTGTGACCCTAGAGGTCCAGTAATGCTTAGTTACCTAGAATCCCTTGACGCATCCGATGATGATTTACATTCTGTTCCCATAGTCCATGAATATGCTGATGTCTTCGATGAGGTGAGGGGTTTACCCCCAAAATGTGAGATAGACTTTCGAATATATTTAGTGGACAATGCAAAGCCAGTTGCATTGCTAGTGCGCCACATGGCTCCAAGAGAGAGAAGAGAACTCAGTAATCAAGTGAAAGAATTGCTTGAGAAGGGGTTCATCAGACGTAGTATATCGGAGTGGGGTGATCCACTAGTGTTTGTCACGAAGGTGGATGGGTCCCTTAGACTTTGTGTGGATTATAGAGAACTTAATAAGCTTTCTAAGAAGAATAGACACCCATTGGAGAGGATTGACGATCTCTTCGATCAGTTAGTTAGCGCCTCAGTGTTTTTCGCAGTTGGACTTAGCCACTGGCTTCCATCAGTTGAGAGTGGCTAAGGATAGCATAGATAAGACTGCCTTTAGGACTCCAGACGGTTTCTTCGAGTGGCTTGTGATGCCCTTCGGTTTGACAAACGCCCCTGCATACTTTGTCGACTTGATGAGTAGGGTGTTTAGGGAGTACCTTAATAAATTCGTGGTAGTCTTTGTGGATGACATCTTGATCTTTTCTAAAAGCGAAGAAGAGCATGCCCTACATCTTAGGGAAGTGGTGGAGACTCTTCGAGCGCATAACCTTAAAGAATTTTTTTTCTAAATGTCACTTTTGGAGGAAAGAAGTGCGATTCTTAGTGCACGTGGTTTCCAAAGAAGGGATAGCCGTGGATCCCGCGAAGATAGTGGCCATCCAAGATTGGAAGGTTCCTAAAAATGCTACCGAGGTGAGAAGTCTCTTAGGGTTGGTTGGCTATTATAGGAAGTTTATCAAAGAATTCGCAAAAATATCAGCTCCATTAACATGCTTGACGAAGAAGAACTTAGTTTTCACGTGGGGCGTAGATTGTGATGATGCATTCAAACGTTTAAAGAATACTTTGGCCACAGCCCCAGTCTTAGTGTTGCCAGATGGGAGTAAGCCATTTACTGTTTATACCAACGCTTGTGGGAATGGACTAGGTGCAGTCTTAATGCAAGAGGGAAGGGTAATAGCCTATGGTGGAAGGCAGTTGAGAGTGCATGAAAGAAATTACCCTACACATGACCTAGAGTTAGCCGCTATTGTCTTCGCGCTTAAGTCTTGGCGTTATTATCTACTTGGCGAAAAATTCGAATTATTCACTGACCACAAATCGCTAAAATACTTATTCTCTCAGAAGGACTTGAACTTAAGGAAGCAAAGGTGGATGGAATTCTTAGCATCCTACGACTTCGAGATAGCATATACCCCTGGCAAGGGTAACGTGGTGGCAGATGCCTTAAGTAGAAAAAGGTTGTCCTTGAGTCCTTTGTTTGTTGAGCAGCGAAGTTTAGAGTTCATCTCTACGTTTGACTTCACATCTTCCATTGACTTTGTACCCAGTTTACTAGCATCCTTAGAGGTAAGACCTACACTTTTGGGGCGGATTGGTGAGGCATAGCGAGACAACCCACACTTGCTTGAGTTAGTAGAAAAGCTCAAAGGAAGGGAGTCATCGAGCCATCTCCGTAGGTATACCCTAGATGATAAGGGTTGGTTGCGTAGGGACGGTTGACTTTGTGTACCACGGGACTAGAATCTGAGGAAGACCATTCTCTATGATGCCCATCGTTCGAAGATGACCATTCATCCCGGTGGGGACAAGATGTTCATGGACATGAGACGAGTTTACTTTTGGGCCGGCATGAAGAAAGATGTGGCTGAGTATGTCGCTAGATGCTTGGTGTGCCAACAAGTAAAAGCGGAGCAAAAGAAGCCCGGTGGATTGCTTCACCCATTGGAGGTCCCGCAATGGAAGTGGGAAAGCGTCTCGACGGACTTTATTGACGGATTACCAAGATCGAGAAAGGGTAATACGGGGATTTGGGTTGTGGTAGACAGACTTACTAAGAGCGCCCACTTCATTCCTGTGAAGAGTAAGAGGACTGCTCCATGGTTAGCCTCCGTATACATTCGAGAGATAGTTCGTTTGCATTGTGTTCCTTCTAACATAGTGAGCGACCGCGATCCCATCTTCACTAGCGAATTTTGGAAAAGCTTGCAAGAGGCGGTAGGGAATCAGTTATGTTTGAGCACCGCATATCATCCTCAGATGGACGGCCAGACCGAGAGGGTGAATCGTATTCTAGAGGACTTATTGAGGTTGTGTGTCTTAGATTTCGGAGGTACATGGGGGGAACATCTTCCGTTGGTGGAGTTCGCATACAATAACAGCTTTCAGTCTAGTATAGGCATGGCACCGTTCGAGGCTCTTTACGGATGGCCGTGTCGTTCGCCTACATGTTGGTGGGAGTCTACAGATAAGATCATGCTTGGACCCGGTATGGTTAGAGAGACTTCGGAAAAGATCGATTTGATTCGAAGGAGGATGAAGATGGCACAAGATAGCAGAAATCTTATGCGGATAAGAGGAGGTCAGATCTTGAGTTTGATGTTGGGGACATGGTCTTTGTCAAGGTGTCTCCATTACGGAACGTCGTTTGCTTTGGGTCCGTTGGGAAGTTAGCACCGAGGTTCGTAGGGCCATTTCCTATTAAGGAAAGGATTGGGCAGATGGCGTATAGAGTGGAGTTGCCTGAGAGACTTAGTGGTGTACACGACGTATTCCATGTATCAAATTTGAGGAAGTGCTTGCACGAGACTACGGAAGTGGTAGAGCCGAGCTTGCTTAGCGAGGTGGAGATCGAGCGTGATGCGACGATTCGACGAGCTCCTACGTGCATTCTTGGGTCGGAGATTAAGAAGTTAAGGAATCGAGAGGTCAAACTAGTCAAAGTGCAATGGGGAGATGATGAGAGCAACGCTACTTGGGAGACGGAAGCGAAGATGCGTGCATTGTATCCTTTTCTTTTCGAGGGTATGTA
This sequence comes from Allium sativum, assembly GCA_030737875.1. Lineage (NCBI taxonomy): Eukaryota > Viridiplantae > Streptophyta > Magnoliopsida > Asparagales > Amaryllidaceae > Allium > Allium sativum. The sequence goes on from CM060925.1 coordinate 279,146,356, forward strand.
TTTTAATTTCTCCTTTATCGCTTATCTTATACTTATCTTATCTTTAGTATGTCCTCACGCTAGTATTTTTGACCTTTAGATAGGGTAGCCCTATGGTTGAAACATGTGTTTGAGACATGTTATGCATGATGGATGCAGGTGGATGCAAGTGTTTGCTAGTGGTTGCTCGTGGATGCATATACACACACTTTAGGCACTAGATCGGCTCAGTCGCTTCATATTGCATATAAATGTGTGTACATATTTAAGTAATGGATGTATAATAGTTGTACCATCATATGGATGTTGCATTTTCGTGAATGGTTGTGCACACATGTAGAAATAATATGTATCGATAGGGTTCTTACGCATACATAATGGACGCATGGCACTATCATGGTTTGCATTAAGGAGGTCAACTGAATCAGTAGACCACTAGATTTTGCATTAGATATGGAACATATAAACACACTTCTTGCATATGTTCATACAACATTAGAAATTTCATAAGGACAATAGATGCCCGTGTTTGATGGTTGAGTAGATGGTTGTTTGGATGGTAGGATATGCATTCTCCTTAACTTGGAGATTTCGGAGGCGAAATCCTTTAAGGAGGGGAGAATGTAACACCCCGAATTTTGAATAATTGAATTAACTAAATTAAAGAATAATTAATCTCAGACGTGAGAAGTATGGGGATTGGGTTGCGCCATTGTGTTCGTCTCGGAATTCTGGTTGAAATAGAGTCCGAGTTTGTGGGAAACGGATAACGGATGAAGGAGTTATGGACGAACAAAGTTTGGTGGCAAAGTAGAAAAAATGCACTAGCGCACTTGGAAAGTGCGCCAGTACATATTTGCACTGGCGCACTTGCCAAGTGCGCCCAGGCCGGGGCAAAAGCCTGCACAACTTTCTGGTTCAGGCTGACCCATGTTGTTGAGTCCTTTCTGACTCCTTGCTGAGTCATTAGGGCTGACTCATCACCTTATCATGATTGAATGGTTTTGATTAACCCTAAGATCATCCGACGGCTTAAGTTAATTCATAACTCTATAAAAAGACCCGTAGACTCAAACCCTAAATCAGAATTAAAATTGAAACTATGGTCGTCATGTTGTTGTCTTGAACCCTAGAGCAGCCGCCACCAAATTAAAGAGGAAGAACAGCAACCAAATCAGAACTACTCAACGTAACAGCAAATCTTCTTCAAAGGAGCGCTAATTCAACTCCAGAAATCAGAATTCAGAACTCAAGACTGCTTTTGAGTTGTGAGTTCGATAGTTTTAACAAATTAATTAATAAAAGAATTGGATTGATTTATAATGCGGATAATTTGGATATGATATGAATTGTTGATTTCATGTTGTAATTATGTTGTAGAATTGTGTTGTAATTTCTATGATATTCTGTTATGATGCCATCATCTACGATGCAAAGTTATGATGCTATCACTCATGTTATAATTCTATGATTGGCTTGTGTTTAGTTGAATCATCATGTTTCTTATGCTAGTTTGTTATATTGACTCATATGATAAATCATATGTATGCAAGTTTAGATTTTGATTCAAACATGAATCATATACAAGTTGGGTAGAATTATATGTGAACTTACATGATTATGACACCTAGTTTATGTGAAAATTTAATTGAAAGTTAGGCTATGACATGTGTGAGTTTATGCTAAATTTTACATGACACTTTACATGTTAGATGCAAGTTTACACCCTTGTTACTATGTATAAATCACACATGTAAGTTGTACGAATACATGAATCATGTTATGCAAGTTTAGGGGTATTGCCTATGCAAATTAACACCTTAGATATAGATCTCTGACATATGTTATTTATGCAAGTTTGTGGCCATTTTCTCATCAAGTTCACACCTTTAGATTGGATCCATGACATATGTTGTTTATGCAAGTTGGAGTTTTGGCCTATGCAAGTTTTAGATGTAAAACATCATTCACATTCGCAAGTTCACCCCTATGTTAGATTTATGTTTTAATTATGTGTATATTGTGATGTTTTCTCTTTATACCATGAGTTAGACTATTCGAGTCTAACATATATTTTTACGTTAAACGAACAAACGTACTACGTGGGGTAAAGGGGATAATATTAAAAAAAAATTGGCATAAATGCCTTAAAAGGCGTAAAACATAATTATGGTGAAAATTGGTATGATTTTACATACCATAAATGGATGGACATAATTGAGTCAATTATGGACATCGTTAAATTTGGAATTGATAGATAATTTGAATAGGGAAAGTAATTCAAATTGGGGAATGATTAATTCATAGTAATTAATCGTCTAAGACAAGAGGTTAGACTCTTTTGTGGTGTAAGACTGCCCAGACCCGCCCGACAAATCCAGCTGCCACAAGTGCCAGTCTAATATGAGAGGTCTTAGGCACAAACTAAATACGTAACAGTTGTAAAGACACGAGGTTAGGCTCTTTTGTGGTGTAAGACTGCCCGGACCCGCCCGGCAAATCCATCTGCCACAAATGTCAGTCTAATGTGAGAGGTCTTTATGAGGTTACGGTCTTAATGAATTAAGAAACACTTAACCAGATAAGCATGTAGTGGGACATGAGGGGTTAAGTGGGTGCCTTGGGTGGCATGTGGAATCTAGTGGGTGCCTTGGGTGGCATTTGGAAATACGATTAGAAACACTTAACCAAAATATGAAACATGTAATTGAAACATGAATAAGAAGTGGGTTAAGTGGGATGTACTAGAGGGGACCAAGCTTAGGTGAATAGCTTGTGTCAAGTAATAGGGGCCCGTTTCAACCAGTAACCCATACATATCTTTGTGGGGTCGACTCAAGTCGAGCGCATATTGGGCTTGACTGTTAGAGGCCAAACCGGGTTAGCGGTGGCAACGCAAGTCCAACGGGTTCATATGCGTGTGTGGACCCGGGCTGGTAGGTAAGACGTTGTTGCATCATGTAGGTATAAGCCGTGCATGCTTGGTGGTATCGGGTTGCCACTTTGGGGAGTGACACACCCCACTGTGGGGCCAGCACGGGTATCTACGAGTTAGGGAGCCGATCGCTTGGGGGTAGCGGTTACACCTAGTGGAGTTAGGGGCAGATGACACCTGTGAAGGCAGCTAGGGGTGCACGAAACTACCAATATCATTATTAAATCTGTAGGCGTGATCAACCTTAGGGTGACTAGTGGTGGTGCAGTATACTAGTGGTGGTGAAGTATAGCAATTATCCTATAGTGTTAGTGTAGTTTAGTAATTATCTTAGTGGGTTAGGTGCGCTTTAACGATATCGTTGTTCATCTTGTTTCCTTGTTTGCTTTGCCATACTCAATGGTTCATGGCCATTTTCTTATTTTCCAACTTATGCCTTAGCCTAATTACTTTGTTAATTATATTGTTAGAATTATCGCACTCGCCAGACTTTATGTCTGACCCCCCCCTTTGTCCATCTCTTTCCTCCCCCCCCCCCCCCAGGTGCTCAGGTTGGAACTAGCAATAGTGGAGCTTGATCTTGGACTGCTTTTAGAAGATTTCTTGGACCGCTGAAGTAAAGTTCAGCTTCTCTTTTTTTATGGCTATTTTAATGTTGGGGATTATGTATTTAAGATTATGTACTTTGTTTTATCAAGATGGATATGATGTACTTGACTTTGGATTGGGTTTTGCTGATGTACCCAAACATATTTACCTTCTGCTGCAATAAATAAAGTTTAAAATTTTCAAGTACTGCTTTATATCTGTCTTGTTGTGAATTTCTGTTCTATACTCACTTAAAATGCTCCATGGAAGTTAATGCATTCCCTTTGCGAGTGACATTAATGGACGTGGGGTGTTACACACTGAGTGAGAAACGAGGGGATGATTGCTGTGTTTGATGTTTCCTATCACCATGACACGCACACTCCCATTTTACACTTCATGTTAGTGTTATTTTAGAGTACTATACATCTTGTTGTGCTAACTCTTTGGGGGTAGGTCTAGGTTCAGGTATGGTTATTTATACCTGTTATTATTTTATTTTACTGCTATCGCTCATACCAGACTTTAATCTAACCTAGAGTTTTATGTCTCTTCTTATTACTCTGGGTGCTCCTAAACGAGTAGACTAGAGAGGTTAGGAGGTTATGCGCGAGCAGCTGTCCGGAGACGAGCAGGAGGCTTCCACGTACTATTTACATGTATTCTCCATGTGTTGTTGCTGGTCACTACTTTGGGCGTTAGTAGTGTACCTTTTCTATTTTTCTTTAGAGATAGTATTTTGAAGTTGTAATAATGATGGTTAGGATCATAAGCTGTATTTTGGATTTCGCTGCTACGATGATTTAGTTTTCAGCTTATGCACTGTCTTGCCTGTTTTATGTCAAGTTATGTTGTTATTATATTTTATTCCATGCGCTGTGAGATGTACTACAGGTTCTTTAGTGATTCATAGTTTCAAATCCCTTTCTTTTAATGATCGTACCGTACTAGTTGGACATTAGCACAACGCATTTCTAGGGAAATGTCGGCTGGTGTCGGTCGGGCCGTCACATCGTTGTGGACCATCAGGATCGTTACCCTGACTAATCTGTACCCTCAAACTCGTGAAGTGCACTAACTCAAACTCAAATAAAAAAGATGGCTTTGTTTTTGATTTATATGATTCAGAGTTGAGCTCAATTCATTTATGGGTGCTCGTGCTGTTGAGGGTAGTGGAGGAGAAGCGAACGACGATGTTCACTATCATGGAGGAGCGGGCCATGGTATGGAGGTTTTGGAATTGAGAGGCTGGTGATGTGAAATCATAGAAGAGGGCAAAGTACAAAATCATAGAGGGAGAGGGAAGTAAAAAAGAAGAGGGACTTGTTGAGAAATTTGCGAAGTCTAAGGAATACGAAATCCTTTTTCGTATCCCAGAATACTGGTTTAATTCTTCTAGGTCTTGGGATGCAAAATGGGAAATTCTATCCCCAAGACTTAGAGGAAGTTTGGACTTTGGAATAGGACTTTGTCTACGGAAGAGGAGTGTAGGGATACAAAAATAAAGGTGGAAGTGGTAATAGTGTATGTGGATGGGACGAGTTTCAGAGAGGAAAACTCATGTCTTGGGATACGAAACTATGATTTTTTATTCCCAAACACTTGGGAGTTTTCAAGGAAGTATTCTAGGGAGATGAATATTCCTTTGCACTTTGGGGATACGAAATTTCAATTCGTACCCTGAAAACTTGGAGAATTTTTTGAACTCTAGAGAACTTTGGTCGTCGAATTCAAACTGTTTCGCGACATCGTGCGATCATGTTAGGTTTGAAATCGAATGTGTTGACAAACAATTCCTTAAAATTTGAATGACTAATCTATTGAGACTGCAAATTCACATGTACATAGGATTAGTGGGTAAACTCGGAATATGGACATATGATCTGAACACCAGCTTCTTGGCTCGATTTTCAACCTGATCATGGCGTAATCACAACTTGACATAAATTGTTCAAACTCGGCTAGCGACGACAATGGTTTAAGCTTATGAAACCAAATACCGTCGCCTCGCCCCAAAATATTTTACTGTAATTGCATTGGCATGCACAACATCGCACTTTCCACGTTAGTTTAAACCAAAACAGGGTTACAGTTTTTCATGTGGCTACTAATGCACCTATCTTGAAAGTTTAGTTTGCAATGGCACAAAGAGGTTCCAGACAACTCCAAGGCTTAATAGCTGAAAACGCAGAACCGTCGCCAAGTTCACCTGAATCGTCACACGATTTCAGCCCCACAGGCAATGAACTTGAAACTTTTGAAGCTTCCAACCCTTTCAAACAAATGACCCCACATGACATGCATGATTAGGAGGAGAAATCTAAAGGATTACGACATTTAGGAAAGGATGTAGATGAGTCGGTCATCAAGGAAGAGGCAGAACTCACAGGAGTCGGATCGCAAGAAGAAGAGGAAGATGGTGGAGAACATGTAGGCATTCGGGTGACTCTGTACATGTTGGAGGATTCCGTTATCCTAGAGAATCTTCTGGATTCGGTTGTTTCATGAATCGATGAAGTCACACTGAAATGGATTTGTGCGAAGTACATAGTACCCTAGGATAATGTCCTGGACTCTTAAAGGGATGATAGGGCACACGCACCCCTATAGGTATATATTGCTTGGAATAGGCATATGTGCTCTATCGGGTGCGTACCCCATAATGTTCATACATCTTGGATATTCTGCACTTCTTTCGCCTAGTGCTTGACGTAGCTTCACACAGACGCATATGCATTTCTGCTCGGCATTTACATCCTATTCACCGAGCGGTTAGGCGTGGAGCCGATCGGGAAGAACATTCGATTCCTCTGCTCCATGAAGAGAAGAAGTATCTCATTTTCCCTTGTCTACTTAGATGATCAGCCCAATAGTTGCATCATCCTGGAGGCGTGGAATAAGCTAAGTTACTTAAAGCATGATTGGTTCTATGTCAGATGCACCCTAGGACTTGCGAGGGGATGGCTCGCATGCCTTAAGTGCTTTTAAAACTCACATGGTGTTTCGAGTTAATCTAGTCGTAAGATTTAAACTTACTTGAAACTTTATGTGGAAGGCATCCCCCGGATTCTGAGGGGTGGTGTTTATCTTGACTGAGTCTTGGCATTAAGGAATATTCTGAATGTATTTCGTGATGCCTAGATTCTATTGTTAGACCATATCCTCCATGTATCATGCTTACTTCCTGATGGTTGTTCGACAGGTCGTAAAAGACGACGATGAAGAAGAGTAAGAAGTGGCGGAAGATAAGGAAGGTGATGTTCCTTCGAGTCCGCAAGTGGAGTTGCCTTTTTGTCATGCATCCCAACATGCCTCTAATTTGAGAGGAGGAAACAAGAGCTCAGGGGAAATTAGTGCTCATGATGGCATGATGAGGAGTCCATTAGAGAGGATTGTTCAGAACCCACTCTCGTTCTCTCTCCAACAGAGGAGATGAGGTTGGGAGTGGCTTTTGAACCTATTTCTTCAATTACAACCTCAGAGACTACCGTGTTGATGGAGGCTGAGCATCAATTTCAAGGCTGGGACGCAGTCCCAATAGAGACGTCTACCTTTGGTTTCAGCGACACTAATGTCAAAACTTATTGCCGAGCGTTGAGGAATTTTCCCCTTTAGGAAAACTGACATATAGTCCTTAGAGAGAACACTTAGGAAACACACTTTTAAGCACAACTTGATACAATACTTAATTTTCTCATGTGGCATGTTTGAATCTTACTCCATATTTTCTTTTTGCAAGTGTATTGTCCCAAGAAGGTGATATAGACTGAGACCGAGGAACAAGGAGTTCCCAACGACCGAAGGGAGGACTTGTGAACGGTTTTATCAAAAGTTCTCAATTGCACTCAAAACCGCTGCGACCTTATAATCACCACAGCGGCTGCAGACAACGAGATTATCCCAGACACTCAATATCTCCACCACCTAGCACAATATTGGTCGATGTTGAGAGGAAGACAGAAACGGTAAGCACAAAGCAATTAGCAGCTCTCGTTCCTCGTTATGTCCCATCCCCAACACCGTTGGTCAAGGTCACAAGCAAGTAAAAGACCGGTGAGAGAAAGCGCAGTCTGACCCTACCTGAGATGTCAGATATCTCGGTCTTAAGCGCAGAGGAAAGAAAGATGTTCTTATTGAAGGATTTCCTGGGCTTTTACTTCGATGAGATGATCTGAATGCTTGAGATGCATCCGATTCCAACAGAGATTTATGAAGATACATAAAGATGGGTATACGACCTCTTTATCTTGCACCGAAACATGTATTTGTATGCCTAGAGGCATTCCAAGCTAATTTTTTAGAAGAATAGCATCATCAATGGCTTAAAGCTCGCGGTTGTTGCTAATCGGAAGAGAATCCAGGATCAAGATATCGAAATAGTTGAGTTAAAACTCTGGTTAGTGTCTATTTCTATGTGTTCGAGTAGCATATTTATGTGCTAACTCTAAGGTGCTGAAATAAACGAGCCGAAGAGAGGGCTCAAGGGATAAAGGTGGCTATGGTCAAAGATCGAGAAGAGCACAAGGACGTGTTGGCCTCTACCATGGTTCGATAGGCCGCACTTGAGAAGTACAACAAGAAGGTCTCGAAGGAAAATGCTTAGCTATGAAAGGAATAGGAAGAGGTGTAGTGGCTCCGATAGGATACCGAAGAGCTGGAGAGGGGGGATGAGAGGCTTAGGGAAAAAATGAAGGGGCTCAACGCTTGATTAAAGCAAATTAGGATCTCAGAAAACTAGTTGAATCAAATTGCGCTGAGCTCGAGTGGGCTAAAAAGAGGAAATTGGTAGCAGAAGCATCAAATAGGGAGGTGTTGGGCCAGTCAGAGGGCGCAAGTGCCGAATTCAAGACCCGACAAGAAGGGCTCAGAATCGAAGCTAGAGAAGCACAAGAAGATGTGGAGAGGGAGCTATATCCAACGGTCTAGGCTTTTATGTGAAAACTCCTCTATTTCGCAAAATCGTGTGGGTCAAAGACTATGCCTAGATGCTTGTACTAGCCTAGGAAAGGTTGTTGGAGGATGAGGCTATTGCCTAGGGAGTGGAGACAGTGGGCGAAGAAGTGCTGATGACCCACTACATAATGGAGGAGGAGGGTCAGGTATTGGTGGAAGGGAAAGCTATAATCAAGGAAGACATCGAGGTGGAGGAGGCGAAAATGACTTGCTGCGAAGAAAAGGAAGACAATTGTTAAAGAGAGTATCATGGTTACTCATGAATTTGAAGGTGATGCCTCGCAATAGCAACAATTTGTTCTTTCTGGTTCCCTTGGTGGCTTGTCTATGCTAGGTCACGTGGTTAGGAAGTACGACCGCGACCATTCAGGGTTGGAACATGAAGGCTTCCTTCCACTAACAGCAGAAGGCACTATTCAAATGGAAGCCATATAGAAAATGATCGGAGGTATATACGCTTTCTCACTGGTATTTAAAAAGACGATAACACGAAGTCGAAGTAGGCTAACTCGTCTTCCTCTTCGACTCATAGGTTCTTTTAGAGTTGGAACGATAGCTGATCTCAAAATAACGATGGTTGTAGGGCTCAGGTTTGATGTTAAGGCATATAGAAGGTAGATGGTAGAAGAGTTAGGTCACCCTAATGCATTCCCAAGCCTAGATATGGGTAAGATAGGGATAGATGACTTCGAGAAAATTTCGAGGAAGAGATAGGAAGGCAAGATAGGGACCTTTAGGCGATAGGACAGATGGAACCAGGTGAGCCATCAATGCACAAGCTAGTCGAACAACAACGGGCCTAAATGATGATTAAGTATGAGGAAGTGGAGGAAAAGGGGAAAGTGAACGAGGAAGTGCTACTCAAAGATCAAGAAAAGGCGAAGGCTGATGCAGAGGCCCGGAAGAAAGCTGAGGAGGAAGAGACCTGGAAGAGAGTGGAGGAGGAACTCAAAAGGTTGAAGGCTGGGGAAGAGGCGAAGCTAAAGGCTAATGAAGAGGACCAGAATAAGCAGAGAAGGAGGCTAAGGAGAGAAGGCTGACAAAGAGGTCAGGAAATCCAAGAAAGAATCCCGGAAGGAGGCAGATAAATCCACGGTGCTGGCGTTCACCATCGAGTCTCATCCTAAGCCCCTGAAGACCCTGCCCCGGAAATCAAAATCATTGAAGTCTCGGACGACTCCGATGAGGAGAAAATTCTCGTGGGGGACCAAGAAAGGGTGCCAAATAAAGCCTCACCACAAGCCTACTACATCGAAGGAGCATAATGGAAATGACGTAAGCGGCTCAAGGAGGAAGATAAAAAAGGGTGAGGAGGAGCCACCCGTGTCCGGGTGTGAGAAGAAGAAGAAGAGCAGCCCTTCTAAGAAATTATTATGTATAGTTTTTTGTTTGTATGGTGATATGATTTGTGAGTACATCCCTCTTTTTTGGAGGTACAATGCTTTTTTGATGTACATTATGTCATTAGAAAGAAATATTTTAACTTGTGAATGGAAATTAGTTTACTTTGCTTATGCCACATGTCGTCTTAAGTGTTCAAGTACCCTTTACATTTCCAGCATTGTACTTATGTAAATTTACTTGTCATTACACTTACATTCAAATTGTTCGAAACGATGGAGTTTCTAGATCAGTAGTTGGATGCAAGAGTTTTAAGACTTCGCGAATTCAAATTTTAATCGGAGAACAAAAAATCATTTACAAGTACATAAGAATACGAATTTTAATTCTGTATCCCAGAGACTTAACCAAACCTTCTTGTTTTTACGGGAGTTCAAAGTTGAGTTGTTTTCTTTGGTTCCAAACTCGAGCTAGCAATCTTGAATCATTATGAGACATTGTGCGATTGAATTGTGATTGAAATCGAACGTATGGCTGCCGATTGCCCTAAAGCTCGAAACAAACTTGTTTGAACTAACAACTCGGATAGGCACATATGATGTGGAAATATGGCAACTTTAGGATTCGATACTTAATCCAATCATGATGTAATATTGATTCGACCCAAGTATTCTGTTTGTGGTTAGTGATGACGATGGTTTTAGTTATAAAACTAAAGGTTGTCACCACATTCCAAAATGTTTTTTTATATGGAGTCTTGGCCTTGAGGGACGTCAGAAGTAATATCTGTGATGCCTAGGCTTTGATTTTGGATCATCTTCTTTATGTGGCTGGTTTGATCCTAAAAGGCCGCTGTACCAATCATGGAGAATATGATGATAATGAGGATGCAGGAACAGGTGGAGGATATATTCCCTTAGGCCTACTTCCGGATGTACCTCTGGTTGTGCTTCACTGCATGCCCCCAACTGATTGAAATGTTGTCGGAGCTCAAGAGGAGGTGGAAGGCCATGACGACAATAATGAGGAGGTGGTCATTGGAGAAGAGGGTTTTCCTATAACTCTTGTTCCACCCTCGAGGGGGAGATGTGGTTGGGAGAGGTTTCAAAATGGGTTTCTCCGACGACGACCTTGGTGACCACTGCATCAATGGAGGTGATTGCTCTAAGTGCTCAAATATTTTTTACATTTTCCACTTGATGTGCTTATGTAATGTAACTCGTTGTCACACTTAGATTTAGGTTGTTTAAGATTTCAATCTTGAGAAACTCCAGTCGTGCGAAGTTCGAGTGGACCAACATCACCCTCAGCACTTCATTTCAGTCGTTAATCTCATGTCGTTTGAAGTTAGGATTTGGTAGCTCCACCCTCTGGACCTCCTTTCGGTCTTTGATCCCAAGTCGTGAGGAACTAAGAATTGGCCAAGAAAGAGGTCAGTATCACACTTATCAGCCGATGGGTTGCCCCCAAGTCCGAAGACTAAGAGATGAAGTTAGACAATTAAGTTTATAAGAATCACAAATTGTTTATACTCGACATCATCATTGGTTCGAGACTTGGGTTGATCTAAGGAGGATAGACCGTTGCATGTGCTTTACGTCCTAGTAAAGACTCGAGGCAGTGCGCTTGTGCATGCAAGTTGGTCGTTTTCACAGATTGACATGCTACACGTAGTTCGAGCAAGGTCTACGCTTTAGTCGGTCAGGTTCACAACTTCAAATAGCATGTTAAAGTACAAGGTCGCAATCGAATTATTCTCTGAAAATAAAAAACAAAGCTTATATGGGGTGTAACTCAAGCAAGATGAGACATGCGGTGTGATTTTGCTATATAAGCCACTTATTTCTGCTGCAATATTGCTTAGTCGAAAGGGTGATACCTAACTCAAGCAAGATGAAACATGCGGTGTAGTGGTGCTGTATAAGCCACTTATTTCTGCTGCAATGTTGCTGAGTCGAAAGGGTGATACTTAGATATTTAGTCATTAGACAAGGTCCTGGTTGGATGAAATTCTTGATGAACATTTTACTGCTCAAGGGGTTTCATTTGAGGGACCGTGTCTATAATGCTCAAGCCTTTTTCTTACAGATGAGTTTTTTGATGTCATCTCCTAATTAACAGCATTCGTTGTTGTCGTAGCCATGCATACTGTGGAACCAGTAGTATTTTCAAAATTCTTTAGCCTTATTCGATGTTTCTCTAGGACTCAGCTTCTTATACTGGAGTAGGTTTCATGGTAGATATTATGGAGGGAGTCATTAAGTGGAGTGTAGTGTAGTTATTGAAAAATTGAAGTCTAGGCCCCTTATTATTATTGCAACTACCTTTGTTATTTCCACCTTGAGCAGATTTGTTTAGAGCATTAGGATTAGAGTCGTTAGAGCTCTAAAATTCATCTTGAAACAGGTGGTCATAACGAGGGGCTCAATTCCCATCACTTGTTTTTGGTATAGGAGCTGGTTGGCTTTCTCATAGAAGATTTCCAAAGTTTCTGGTTGCTTTCAATCAATACACACTTCTAACTCAGAGTCAAGGAGTATGCCCTTGGCAAGTTGGGCTATGACCATATGGATATCAGGGTCATCAATGTAATCTGCCGTATTTTCAGTAGTCAGATATTTATTTTATTATTATTATTATTATATTAAATATTGATTTGGGGTTTTAAATGAATTTAAAATTTATAATTCTATTATATAACGAAGTTTGAACATTAAATTTATATAAATATATTCGAGCTCATATTGGTGCGGTAGTTCGTAATATCGAATTTTGAACAATTGAATATACAAGATCTGATATAAGTTGGAATTCTATGATATAAGGATCGTTTGGATTGATTTGATTATAATTTTCTAATGAAAGAGAAAAATAAAGAAGATTTTGTGTTATAGTTTGTTAGTTATGTCCAATTCAAATTTTCAAATAGTCACTATGGAATTATTTATAAATTACAGCAATTAATTTAATAATTAAATTAGACATAAAAGGATTTTTTATATGAACTTGAGATAACGATCGAATTAAGTTACGGAATGAATTCCGTTGAATCCATATTGACGTTTGGAGTCAGGATAGATATATTGTTTATTATTTTTAGAGACCGAGTATTTTTAGTGTCTAAAATTGCGTTGTTTACGTGTAAAATAGGATAATCGAAATGCAAACGACTTTGGTTTTCGACAAAACTAATTTTATTATATCTGTAATGATGAGGTGTTGTAGTGTTTCAAGTTTCAACTTATTTGGATTTATTTTGTGATCATTGGCAATTTTAACGCGTGATTTTTCAATTGTGAATTATAAAGGACTTTTTACAAACGATAACGAAATTTGATGAAACATGTCCCATCGTGTTCGGAATATTTTCCTATGCTAGGATTAGGAGTTTCAATTCGATTGGAGATCATACGTGGATATTTTTATGTATTACTTCACGATGAAGTTTCCATTTATAACATAATATGTATACTCTTCATTGTAAATAAGTGGAAAACCCTATTTTGCACAGCCAATTTAAGTATGGTAGTCAACCAGCTTTCATGCCTCCTTCAAAGTCGAAATGAACGAACAGTATTTTGTGAACTTTCTCCTCAAAATACTTGAGATCTATCCCTTTATTCAAAAACTCTTTAACAGGAAATCTCTCGAGCTCGGCGAGCTCCTCAAACTGAACGGTGATGATCAATCACAGATGATCATGGTGGCTGCAGTGAGTTAGGAACTCGTAGTGGTTCTACATAGGTTGGTAGCAACGAGGATGCTCGAATGGGTTGAGACTCATGTCGATGCACTTTGGTGTGAAGGACACCGTGGTAGCACACCTGGATCGGAGTCGGTCCTAAGGTTTTGCGCAGTGGTAGCTGAAGTCGAAATAGGTTGTTGGTGTAAAGTTTGATGAAGACAGAAGGCACGAAGGGGCTGACTCGTGTCAACTAGCGGCAGTATTATCGAAGTTGGGCATTGGGCATGGCAATGGAAACTATCTTGAGAACTAAGTTACTAAGTTTAGATGGGGTTGTTTATTTTTGTGAAAGAGTCGACAATTTCCAAACATACAGCAGTTGTACGAGGCAAGGAACAGAAGTCCGGCTTTTTTTTCTTGGGATTAGAAGATTGGCACGTAATGAAAAAAAATGTGTTGTTTCATTTATCAAAGAGGGAACAGACAAATTACATGTAAAGGGTGATGAGCGAGGTCAAGTAGCGTAAGTAGATGGAGCAAAACATGATAGGGAAGTTTTTAATCCGCGGTCACCGTTTAGAGATTAGGGAAGTTTTTAATCTGTAGAAAACAAACGAAGGAAGACAAAATTGTGAACAGTAGGAAGAAAATTAAGGTGAGCAGAAGGTGAAAACAAAGAAGAACCACGTGCCTAATTATTTTCAAACGAAGTTGGATAGTTTTTTGAACGACAAGAGGCATACTGAGCATTAAGTGAAGAAGGGAGGCTGATGGCCTTGACTACATAGAAGGAAGAAGTTGCATGCCTTTGAATAATGGGAAGTCTGAACGAAAAATAAGATGTCGGCCTTTTATTTTGGACCAGAGAAAAATCGAGCCACCTTGTTAACCAAAGTAAATTATTTAAATTAATTTCATAATTAATAAGTCATTCATATAAAATAAAATGCGTATAACTTTTTACTGGATAAGCAGAATTGGACGAGACATAAGAAGCTAAAATTGTGGTGATGAACACTACGTTCTGAAACTGTTCTAGACAATGCAAAAGATAACTTGAATTTACGGTTAAATTAAGCGTCTGCTTAATTTAACTGTAACTGAACCATTTCGACAAAGAAATCAATGTGAGTTCAACTCACTTAGTTTTTACCCACTTATATTTTATATAAGTCGGGATTTGTTTTGTGTGCCGTGGTTGATAATTGTTAGTTGTGTGCTAAATATTATTTATATATTGGATAAATTGATTGATTTAACCATTCATTTATTTGAAACGAAATCTAGCATTATTTTTAATGATTATTTCCAAATAAGGTAACTTACCTTGTTGGTTACGTTTACAATAATATAAATGTATTAAATGAACATATGAATGTTTGAATTAATGTTATTTAATTACTACTGAATATTACATCTGTTGAATAGTATTATTTGAGATACCATATTTGGATGCAAGGAAAACAGGTTGGGGGGATCCAACTAGATTCCTCAAATTTATTGTTATTTTCATATTATAATTATATGAACTATTTCACCAATATGGATTGGACAATTGATTTGGTTGTTGATTGTTGATTAGAATTTCAATGATTTTGTGATTTTAACCAATGTGCAGTATTTGTTGAGTAATTGGCATCAGTTGGCTTGAAAATCAATCGTTTTATAAACATTTATATACCGTTAGGTAAATAAACAGAAATGAAGTTATAAAATTTATTTTATTACTAAAGATAGATTTTTAAATCTATTATTATGAATGGAAATTTATAAAATGAAATAAATATTTATTATTTAAGTTTATAAATAATTAGAGAATGATTTTCACAAAACAAATTTTTACGTAAATAACATAAATAAGCAAATAAGCAGAAATTAACGGAATGGTTAAGAATTGGATTAATCGCTCTAAGAAATTACTAAATGGGGGTATTTAGATTAATTATATTATTAATTATTTTGAAGAAAGTATTAATTAGAATTGATTAACGATATAACCAGTGGTTGAGTTTGACTATTTCAAATATTTTATTTGGAATTGGTTATTTGATTAATTTACTTTTAATTAATCAAATCGAATAGTAACGAAGGGTGTTTAATATTTATAAGACTATTAAAGGAGATTTATTATTTATTTTAGTTAATAAAGCAGTTAACTAAATTTATAGTAGTCAATGCAGAAGCAAATTTATTCTTTTAATT
The DNA here is from genome assembly GCA_030737875.1 of Allium sativum. Lineage (NCBI taxonomy): Eukaryota > Viridiplantae > Streptophyta > Magnoliopsida > Asparagales > Amaryllidaceae > Allium > Allium sativum. The sequence continues at coordinate 279,162,039 of CM060925.1, forward strand.
TAAGAGATTAGTTTTGAAGGAAAATGATTTAAGTAATTAAGAGTATAATGAAAAATAGTTAAAATGTTAAAAGATTTTATAATCGATATATATTTAAAACCCGAGTTTTTGGGAATGAGGTTGTATAGAGAGTCAAGCGGAAACGATAGCTTAAATGAAATGTTTACTTAACATTTGGGATTAAGTAAAAAGAAACCGAGATATAAAAAGGATTTATATTAAAACTGTTAAATTAGAATAAAAAAGAGATATGGAGTAAAAATGTCAATTTTAAATGTCCGATACTTGATAACGAGATTAAGTTGAACGAATGGAATTGAAATGAAAATTTCAAAGTGGAAAATGGTTAATTGGATTATAAATAGAATACACGGGTTGATAAGGGGTTAAATTAGAGATTGGCTGAGTTGGGTGATTTGCGGAGTGTTAATCCGATGCTGATTTCGGTCTTCGGGGTTGATACTTAGGAAATTATTTTCTTATCAATTTACGTTCAGCAACTAATGGATATTGAAGTAATGGAAATAAAGAGGTTTTGTGGAAATAAAATGATATTTTCAAGATTTAAGGAATTGACAAGATAAGTTTGAATAAGTTTGTTCAAAGGAGAAGTTCTAGTTATTATTTTCGAGAAATGAAACCAAAGAGATTACATAATGATGTTTTACGTGAAATTTGATTAAAAACAAAGTTGGTTATATATACATACATACATACATACATACATACATATATATATATATATATATATATGTTTTTGATAATATAAGTATATTAAGATAAGAACTGTAACGACCCGTATTCTACGTATCATAGAATCGTAGAATATTTAAGTCTTTCACATACGAAGTCGTATGGTCATGTAACTTTGGGAGACGACTATTCGGGTCATTTCCCATGTTCATGATTTTTCCCGATTTTTAAATGACCATTTTACCCCTAGTTGGCACTGTTTTGGCCATAACTTTTGACTGGAAAGGAATTTTGACCTGAAACCACTTCCATTGGCTCCGGATGATGGTTTACAATTCTGTAGAGTGGTCACATTAGCCAAACGGACTCACCTTTTGGGAGATATTGCTGAAACAAGTTTCAGATGGTGAAAAACAACTTAATTGGGCTTAACCGGGTGATTTGCAGCTAGGCCCAGAGGGGAATTTCGGGTTTAGAGGCATAGGAGGGCTGATTAGGGTTAGAAAATCACTTTCATTTCAGTTTTGAGCCACCACAAACCTTCTTGAGACCTTAGTAATGGCTTCCATCCTCTAAAACCACTCCAAAACACATTTTTAGTGAAGATTGAGCCTAAACTACATCAAAACAAAGCCAAATAGCAACAGAGCAAGGTTGGAGCTTCTTCTATACATAGGAATTCGACCCAAACAGAGAGTATTTCAGATTTGGTGTTTTATTTTGTGGGCAAGGTGAGTGATTTGCATAGTTTTTGCACTAGTTACGGTAATTAGGGGTAATTACTGAAGATTAGCGGATTTATACACTAATAAATTCTGGAAAAATGTTTATAAATTCTTAAATAATATTTTATGCCTCTGTTATAAATTTGGTTCGATTTGATTAAGTTTCGTTAACCCTATGATTAGTTTTATTTAATCATGCTTAAGGGGACAATGGGATTTTGGGCATCTTTGATCCATTTTGACATGTAAATTCATTGTTTTGGTGTTTGTGGTTACTTTGCTATGTTGCTATGACTGTTTGGGATGATTTGTGATTGATTAGTATAGTTAGATTTGTCGAAAACGTCATCGAATGGCGTAAACAAGTTGCTGGAAAAAGTTGTAGAAAGTTGTGTAGGGTTTCGGATCGGATATGGGCTCGGATGGGATTGGAGATTTGGGTAAGGAACCCGACCCGAACTGGAACCTGACGCAAAGGAAACTTGGCGAAAAGGAAGGCCATGTTGGTTAAGCTGGGGATCGGACTAACTTAGAGACGAAGGGCTCGGATCGGATCGACTTAAGGATGAAAGACTAGGACTGGAGTAAGGCGAAGGGATCGGATCGGCTAAAGGAGTAGGATCGGATCAGATGAAGAAGTGGGGATCGGATCGGAGCACGTGAAGAACGAGGGAGAGGATCGGAGTGGAAGCACGAACTAGAAGGGAGATGGCACCCGACCCGGAGGAGGACACCCGACCCGAATCGATGCGACGCCGTGGACCCAAATCGAACCGCTACAGGAGAAGACTACGAACCGACCCGAAGTAGAGGACCCGACCCGAACCGATGGCTAGAAGGAAAACCCGTCCCGACCCAGTATTGACCAATAAACCGAGATGCAAAGGTAGTCCAATATGGGAAGTTAGAGCTCAGGATCCAGTTGGGAACCGATGAGTTCACTTCATGATTGGGCTTTGCTGTGGGACGTTTGCTAAGGGGCAGTCGATGTTTATAACTTTGGATCACTATGTATGGGAAGTACGTGATCGGATTCAGGGCTAGAAGGGCCTAGGTACGACTAAAGGGCTATACACCAATGAAGTGGGGTCATTTGTAAAGATTTGGTCATGACTCCATTGGGTAAGCTTGGTAGTAGCAGTAGTTGTACAAGTCGAACTCCGTCACTACTTCGATGGGTCTAGTGATTGACAGTGGTGGACATCGTATGCTTTATGCACTGAGTGAGGGATGTGAGGATGGTTGCTATGGTTGATTTATTTGCTATCATTATGACATACACTCCCCACCCCCATATTCTTACACTATTTATTATGGCACCTTAAAGTATTGTACGGTATGTGGTACTAACTCTTTGGTTGCAGGTCCAGGTTCAGGTATGGTTTAGTATACCTGTTATTGTTCTGTTTAGATGCTTATCGCTCATACCAGGCTTTATGTCTGACCCAGAGTTTTACGTCTCCTCTTATTACTCTGGGTGCTCACACGAGCAGACTAGAGACAGGTTAGCTGGTGATGCACGGGTAGATGATCCGGAGACGAGCAGGAGGCTTCCACGTAATATATATATAGTATTCTCCCTGTTTTGTTGAAGATCACTGCTTGGGCATTGGTGGTGCATCTTCTACTTTAGCTTTCTTTTGTTTTGAGACAGTAAATTTGGAAAGTTGTAATAAGCTGTATTTGGATTTCCGCTGCTCTGATGTTGATGTTGATTTTAGTTATCAGCTTATGCACTGTCTCACCAGTTTTATGTCAAGTATGTTATTATTATTATATCTTACTCCATGCGCTGTGAGACATTCTACAGATTCTTGATTAGTTCGTTCCCTTCTTTCCTTTCTCCTGACGACCGTCTCGTGCTAGTCGGGCATGTGTACAGCGCACTTTCGGAGGAAATGCAGGCTGGTGCGGGGCAGGCCGTCACACTTGGTATCAGAGCTCTAGGTTGCATAGTTATCCTAGGGAAGTTATCAGGGAGAGATAATATACGTATACGAGAGAGCGTATTTGTGATTATTTTGGTTTTTAAAAAGCTATATATATACTATTAGTAGTATAAGTATGAAGTCGTGCTGCACTAGCACCACTATGGGGTCGTTAATCGTTTCCTTTTTCAGATTAACGATGAGCCGATATGTTAGATGTACCGGTAGAGGGGCCAATAATGGGAATGTTGCTGACATGAGGACGATGTTTACTGACCTCATGAGAGAGATGCTTAGAGATGTACAGAGGGCAGCTCTCAATGGTGGAAATGGTGGTGGTCCAATAGTGCAGGCACCGAGGGTCGACTTCACCAAGCTAAATAAGGATTATACTAGTCTTGGTGGGAAGCCGTTTCACGGAACGGAGTCGGCCACGGATGTTCAAGATTGGTTGGATAGTTGCGAACGTATCTTCGAGGATTTGGGTATCGAGGATGTGATGAAGAGAAAGCTAGCGTCCCGTCAGCTGCAAGGGCGGGCAATGAATTGGTGGAATGCTATAAAGGCAGCTACTCCCGAAGATCAGATTACTTGGGCAGTTTAAGGTTCGCTTCAGCGAGAAGTTCATTCCAGCTGCTCAGAAGTCAGTGCTATTTAAGAAATTCTTGGAGCTCAAGTGTAACACCCCGAAAATTCTATAACTGTGAAATTTATGAATTAAAGTATAATCAAATTCAAATCAAAGAACTAAGGGAAACGGGATACGCCATTGCGTTCGTCTCGGAAAAATACGCGAAATAGAGTCCGAGTTTTCGGAAAATGGAGTCCGTATGAAGAAGATATGGCCTTCGGAAGTTTTGAATCAAATTTAAAATTCAAACAGAATAAAATAATTAAATATTCCGAAGTGGGGCCCATTGGGCCAGGGTGGAAGAACGCCCGCCTGGGCCACCCAGGTCGACTGGGCTGTCGACCTGGGCTACCCATGTCGACAGGGCTGTCGACAGCCCTGTCGACAGGGGTATCGACCTGGTCGAGCCCAGTCAACCTGGCTGGCCAGGTCGGTGTGTGGTCGAATTTCTGTGGTCTGCTTTGTCATTAGGGCTAGGTGGCGGGTTTTTATTGGTCTCTCTTCCTAATGAATGGCTATGATCTAACCTAGCAACATCAAGGGTCCTAATCAATTCCTAACCTCTATATAAACAACCCTAGACTAAACCCTAATCTATTCATTCAAATTAAGAGCATAGCCGCCATGTTGCTGAGGAACGACTAAGAGTAGCCGCCAACTAGAGAGAGGATTAGGGAGAAAGTTCTAAGCCTAAAGCAATTCAAGCAACCTAAAGCCAATCAATTCAACAAAGGAATCATATCTCTTAATTTGAGAATTCGCCGCAACCATAGTAAGTAGAGTATTACTTTGGTATAAATAAACAACTGTGTTGATGTGTATGCTTGAATTGTGGCAATGGAAGTAATTCATATTTGTGCGTTCTTATCAATTTATATACGTTTGGATTATGTTATTCATTATAAAGAACTACATGCGGTAGTTCTATGCAAATATACGTTTGGAATATTGCGCAAATTATGTAATCTATGTTGAAGCTACATGTATGTAGTTGAGTGAAATTTATGCAAGTTTGGGGCTTTGTTATTATGTTGTCATGATGTATATTTTGTGCATAAATCGTTTTGCAAGCAATTGAGACAAGTTTGGTTGTTATAGTTCATATGAAACTATGTTGGAATTTTGACACCATAATCCATGTATTAAGTCATGCTTATGAATTTGGCTAGGCTATGAATGATATTTGGCATAATTGAAATCTATGATTAAGTCTATCTTGTTTAAAAGAATTATATGATGACATATGTGAGACATGGCTAGGTTAGACTCAAAAATCCCTTTTTGCAAGTTTTAAAGCAAACACCATGTTTAGGAATATTTATGCATAAGTATGTTTATACCATCGTTATGTGATTAGACTTAAACCATGATTAAGTTTAATTATGCTTTTGTATTGGTAACAAAGTATCCTCTTTGTAAACATGTAGAAACCTTATGAACATGACATGTTTATGTTTATGCCATGTTTATGCCAAAAGTATTTATGCCATGCTTATGTTTGACATTATGCTATGCTTATGTGAGGAATATTTATGACATGCTAATGTTTGACATTATGCCTAAATAAAAATATAGATTCATGTGGTAGTTAAACCTATGCAAGTTCACATGCTTTGATTCATGTCACCTATGTTACCACTATGCAAGTACACCAATTTCTATTTCCAACGTCATATGCAAGTTCATGCGCTCACCTTCCCCTCTTTGTGTATACGCCAAAAGCCTCCCCTTTTCGCATGGCTAAATTGGGCTTTAAAAGGCTAAGCCCAATATATATGAACGGACGTGTAAAACGGGGGAAAATAACGTTGGGTAAAAATTAATTAATGAATGAAAATATAAAATAGAAGGGCCCAAATTCAAGTGTGGGTTGGGCCCGTGATTGGTGTGATCTTTACACCATTAACTTAATAATGGGCCGCAAATATTTACATATAAATAAAGCAGAATGACAAGATATGTAAATGTAGAAAATACGATGTGTTTAACCCGAGGTTGGATTGAGTTGTGATGTAAACCTGCCCGGAACCGCCCGGCTGTCCAGTAGTCACAACAATACCTATCCAATGTGGGAGGTTAAACATGGAGCCCAGCAAGGACCCGAGGTTAGACTGAGTTGTGGCGTAAGACTGCCCGGAACCAACCGACAATAGGCAGCCACAACAATACATGTCTAATGTGAGAGGTCAGGGCCTTAATAAGACAATTAAGGCTGAGTCAGGATTGTTAGGATTAAGTGAACTTAAGACTTAATCAAAATGGAACATGCTAAACTAAACGGACTGGTGGGGTTAGGTTAGGAAACACTTAACCAACTTAGCATGTTGGCTAGAGATAGAAAACCTAGTAACGGGGGACCCTTTTCAGCAGTAACCCTAAAAGGTGTATCAGGATACCCTGAAACTAGGCAGGGTGGGGCACGATTACTGGGCTGATTGTAAGAGGTCAAAGCGACGGCGGTGGTGTAGCAGTGTAGGTTCTAACGGAGTGCGGGCGTGCACACACTCCGGCGCAGAAAAATAAGGCACTGGACACCAGTAGCATACCTGTGCAATCTAAGGTTGTGTCGGGTTGCCACTATGGGACTTGATACACCCCATGGTGGGACCAGCATAGGTAACTACAGACATCGGGGGCCGTAAGACACATGTAACTATGCGAGTAGGAGCCGATCATCATTGAATGGATCACATCACCTTGATTATGGGGTGCCAATTGGAAACTAGTTTATATGGGTTCAGAGATTTACATGGGGTACGATAGTATATTCGACCCTAGACAACTTAACCAAGTTTATAGTGCTTGCCCACTTCTTGTTTATACTTATCATACCCAGTTCTTTATTCATAGACAAAGTAGTACTAGATTTACTCAGGCTTTATGTCTGACTCTACTTTTCTTTCGTCTTCTTTCTTCCGTTCCCCCCCCCCAGGTCCACAGGGAGGGAACTCAGCAGCTTGACCAACCTTAGCATCCAGCTTGAAGAAGAGAAATGTATTGCTTGGACTTTCCTGTTTTGAACTATGGCTTTGGACAATCCACTATGGGGGCTTTGCAGTTTATCTATGTTTTATTTATGCTTCTTTAAATAATGTACTCAAGACAGATTATGAAAGTGTTATGTTATGTTTTTGGAAAGGATGTTGTTGTAACACGTATTTGACTTTATGAAATAAAAGTTTGTTGTTCTTCCGCTGTTTACAAATATGTGTTCTTATATCTGTCTTGTATATCTGTGACTTGTACTTATAAACCTCCACCAAAATTAGGGCATTCCCTTTGAGAGTGACCCTAACGGAGGTGGGGTGTTTCACTTGGTATCAGAGCATAGGTTTACCAGATAAGATAAAAAGTTTTGAAAAAAAATTATTTTCAAAAAGGAAATTTAAAGAAGCATTTTTAAAGGAAAAAATATTATTTTATTTTAAGAAAAGGCAAAGTCCACCCCCCAAAGCCATAGGAACTATCTCTTATCCTTCGTTTTGAATCTATCCTTTTTGTTTCAGCATGTCCCAAGATCTTAACTTGCCGGAAGGGGTGCCAATACCTGGTTGGTTTAGACGGTTCTTAGAAGCAAGGGCCACTCAGCCAGGTCCTACCATTCCTCCTCCCCCAGCTGAAGGGAATCATCCAGCTGCAGCGGCACCTTTTCCTCCACCTCCTCCTCGGGGAAACACTTTTGCTAAGATATGTAAAGATTTTAAAGCTATGGGAGGAAGGGATTTCCATGGAACTGAGTCCTTCGTAGCAGCTAGGAATTGGCTGAAAGAAACGGAGGACTTATTCATTATCTTTGAAGTAGAGGATAGACAGAAGGTACAGTTGGCAGTGTGGCTATTGAAGGGTGAGGCTTCCTACTGGTGGGAAGTCACTAATGCTGAAAGGCCAGTGGAGACGTGGGAGGACTTTAGGGCAAGGTTTGAGACCAAATTTCTCTCAGATGCGGAAAGAAGTTTGCAGTTGGAAAAATTCTTATTTCTTAAGCAAGGAGACAAGACAGTCAGAGAGTATGTGAATCAGTTTGATGAGCTGGCTAGGTTTGGGCTTGACCTAGTCAACACCCCGCATAAGAAGGCTCTCCGTTTCGTCAAGGGGTTAAATGAGCCATTACATAGTTTGGCCATGACCCATATACCCATGGGAGCCACGTATGAAAGATTGGTGCAAATGGCATTGCTGAACGAAGAGGACAAGGGCAAGAAGGAGACCAAGGCAGAAAGCTCTCAAGGGAAGAAAGAGGGTTTGCAGCCCAAGAAGACAGACTTTAAGAAGGGCGGGAAAGGCAACAAAGAGAAGAGGAAGTGCAATTTCTATGGCAAAGTGGGGCACTTAGTAAAAGACTGCCGGAAAAAGAAGGCCAAGGAGAATGGTGGGTGCTTTTCTTGCGGTGAGACAGGCCACAGGGCTAAGGACTGCCCAAAGAAACGAGGACAGGGGCAGAGGGCTGGATCCACCCCATGGGCACAGGTCCATGTGCTAGAAGCGCCACCTCTGCAACAGCGAGGTATAAATACTTCTGTAGAAAGTGTAGTTTATCTTTATGATCACCCCGTTCGCACTTTATTTGATTCTGGCGCATCACACTCCTTTATCTCGTCTGCTTTAGTAGAATCTCTGCACCTAAAAACTAGTATGGTAGAGGACCCCTTAATTGTTTCAAACCTAATTGGGGGCCCAGCTCATTTGTCTATGATCTGTGTGTGATTGAAAATTTCTATTCTAAGCGTAGAATTTCTATGTAGTGCCTTTGTTTTGGGCTTTTCGGGGTATGGTTTGATTTTGGGTATGGATTGGCTATCCAGTAATGGGGCCATCCTTGATTGTGAGAAAAGGGTTGTTAGGCTCCTAACCCAGCTCGGTAATACTTTGGAAATTTCTTGTAATCCCTCGTATGCGGTTATGCTTAGTTATCTTGAATCGCTAGATGCCTCTGTTGAAAACTTGCAATCAGTTAGAGTGGTCCGGGAATATCCGGATGTCTTCGAAGAGGTGAAGGGCTTGCCTCCGAAGCGAGAAATAGACTTCCGCATATATCTTGTAGATAATGCAAAGCCCGTTGCGTTGCCCGTTAGACATATGGCTCCACGAGAAAGGAAAGAGCTCAGTAAACAGATTAAAGAGCTTCTAGAAAAGGGGTTCATTAGGAGGAGCATTTCAGAATGGGGCGCTCCAGTGGTGTTCGCTACGAAGGCAGATGGTTCACTCCGTCTATGTGTGGACTATAGGGAGCTCAACAAGCTAACGAAAAAGAATAGGCATCCTCTCCCTAGAATTGACGATTTATTTGACCAGCTTGTGGGAGCGTCTGTTTTCTCCCAACTCGATTTAGCAACCGGTTTTCATCAGCTAAGGGTGGCTGAAGATAGCATCGATAAAACGGCGTTCAGAACCCCAGACGGCTTCTTTGAATGGCTTGTCATGCCTTTCGGCTTGACAAATGCACCTGCTTACTTCGTGGACCTGATGAGTAGGGTATTTAGAGATTTCCTCAACAAATTCGTAGTGGTCTTCGTAGATGATATCCTTATCTTCTCAAAGAGTGAAGAGGAACACGCTCAACACTTAAGGGCAATCATGGAAACTTTGCGAGTCCATCAACTAAAAGCCAAATTCTCCAAATGCCACTTTTGGAGAGAAGAGGTGAGGTTCCTTGGGCACATAGTATCCAAACAAGGGTTAGCAGTGGACCCTGCTAAGGTAGTGGCGGTACAAGATTGGAAGACACCAAGGAATGCGACTGAGGTCCGAAGCTTTCTAGGACTAGCGGGTTTCTATCGAAAATTTATAAGGGATTTTGCGAAAATCTCAGCTCCGCTCACGAAATTGACTAAGAAGAATCTAGTGTTCAATTGGGACTTGGATTGCGAGTTTGCTTTCCAACGACTGAAAAGGGCTCTTACAACAGCCCCAGTTTTGACGCTGCCAGATGGGAGCAAGATGTTCACTGTTTATACGGATGCATGTGGGACAGGGCTAGGCGCCGTCTTAATGCAAGAAGGAAGGGTAGTAGCTTACGGCGGGAGGCAATTGAAGGTGCACGAAAAGAACTACCCAACCCACGATCTTGAGTTAGCCGCCATCGTCTTTGCACTCAAGTCTTGGCGACACTATCTCCTAGGTGAGAAGTTCGAACTTTACACTGACCATAAATCGTTGAAATATCTTTTCTCGTAGAAGGATCTTAACTTGAGGCAACAAAGATGGATGGAATTTCTTGCCTCGTACGATTTCGAAATCTCCTATACTCCGGGCAAAGGCAACGTAGTGGCAGACGCGTTGAGCCGAAAGAAATTGACCCTAAGCCCATTGTTTGTTGAAAGACAAAGCCTAGAGTTTATAGCCAGCTTTGACTTTAGGCCCTCCTCCGATTTCGTACCAGGCTTGCTAGCATCTCTCGAAGTACGGCCAACTTTAGTGGATTCAGTAGGGACATCACAACGCGAAGACCCTCAACTTGTGGAAATAATTGATAGGCTAATTAGGGGTGAGACTTCAAGTCACCTCAACAGATACTCCATCGAAGATAAGGGTTTGCTAAGGCGAGACGGAAGACTATGCGTCCCACAGATAAACGATTTAATAAAGAAGGTTCTCGAGGAAGCACATCATTCCAAGATGACGATACACCCAGGCGGGGATAAAATGTACAAAGATATAAAGAGGACTTTCTTTTGGAACGGCATGAAAAAGGACGTAGCTGAGTTCGTTTCTAAGTGTATGGTGTGCCAACAGGTTAAGGCGGAACAGAAAAAGCCTGGCGGACTGCTACATCCTTTGGAGGTCCCGCAGTGGAAGTGGGATAGCATCTCAATGGACTTCATCGATGGGCTGCCTAGGTCTAGGAGAGACAACACTAGCATTTGGGTAATAGTGGATAGGCTTACTAAAAGCGCCCACTTTTTACCTGTCAAAAGTAAAAGAACTGCCTCATCCCTAGCATCACTTTACCTCAAGGAAATCGTTCGACTCCATGGAATACCATCTAGCATTGTTAGTGACCGAGACCCCATCTTCACCAGTGAATTTTGGCGGAGTCTGCAAGAAGCAGTAGGAACGCAGTTATGCTTGAGCACAGCCTATCATCCTCAAACCGACGGCCAAACAGAGAGAGTGAACAGAGTTTTGGAAGACCTTTTAAGGCTATGCGTCCTCGACTTCGGAGGGACATGGGAAGACCACCTTCCTTTGGTGGAATTTGCCTACAACAACAGCTATCAAGCAACCATAGGAATGGCGCCCTTCGAAGCTTTATATGGAAGACCGTGCCGATCGCCCACTTGTTGGTGGGAGTCCACGGATAAGCTTATACTTGGACCAGACATGATCCGAGAGACTACAGAGAAAGTAGACTTAATACGAAGAAGGATGAAGACGGCCCAGGACAGACAAAAGTCCTACGCCGACAAGAGGAGGACCGACCTTGAATTCGAAGTTGGAGACAGAGTTTTTCTCAAGGTATCACCACTAAGAAACGTTGTTCGTTTTGGAACCACAGGAAAGCTAGCGCCAAGATTCGTAGGGCCATTCCCTATTATCGAGAAGATTGGGAAAATGGCCTATAGATTAGAGCTACCCGAGAAGTTGGCTGGAGTCCACAACGTCTTTCACGTTTCACATCTCCGAAAATGTCTACATGAGTCTGCTGAAGTGGTAGAGCCAAATATCCTCGAAGAGGCCGAAGTGGAGCGCGAAGCAACCATAAGAAAAGTTCCAACCCGCATCTTAGGAACAGAAGTGAAGAAGCTACGCAACCGCGAAGTCAAGCTCGTCAAAGTTCAGTGGAGCGACGCCGAGGGAGACGCGACTTGGGAAACTGAAGCTAGAATCCGCACTGCCTACCCTTTTCTGTTCGAGGGTACATCCTTGATCTTTCTTTTTCCTTAAGTTGCGCTTTTATCTTTTTAGGTATATTTCCTCGACCGTACCTTTTAGATAGAATCTTTTTGGATGGAAACATGTAGTTGAAACATGTTATGTATGAATGGTTGCAAGTGGTTGCAAGTGATTGCTAGTGGTTGCTCGTGGTTGCATATACACACACAATCTAGGTTTTAGATCGGCTCAGTCACTTCATATTGCATATGCATATATGTTTGCATTCGTATGTGACTGAACTTTAATGTGTTGTCATGTGGATGCTGCATTTGTATTGAATGATTGTGCACTCATGTAGAATCAAGAATAGGAAAATTTGCATACATAATGGATTCATGGCACTTACATAATTCGCATTAAGGAGGTCAACTGAATCAGTAGACCGCCTGATTTTGCATTAGATAAGTACATGTACACACACACTTCGCATATGATCATGAAGCATTAGAAACCTTTTAAGGACAATGGATGCTCGTGTTTGATGGATGAGTAGATGGATGATTGGATGTTAGGATATACATTTTCCTACACTTGAAGATTTCGGGGACGAAATCCTTTTAAGTGGGGGAGAATGTAACACCCCGAAAATTCTATAACTGTGAAATTTATGAATTAAAGTATAATCAAATTCAAATCAAAGAACTAAGGGAAACGGGATACGCCATTGCGTTCGTCTCGGAAAAATACGCGAAATAGAGTCCGAGTTTTCGGAAAATGGAGTCCGTATGAAGAAGATATGGCCTTCGGAAGTTTTGAATCAAATTTAAAATTCAAACAGAATAAAATAATTAAATATTCCGAAGTGGGGCCCATTGGGCCAGGGTGGAAGAACGCCCGCCTGGGCCACCCAGGTCGACTGGGCTGTCAACCTGGCTGGCCAGGTCGGTGTGTGGTCGAATTTCTGTGGTCTGCTTTGTCATTAGGGCTAGGTGGCGGGTTTTTATTGGTCTCTCTTCCTAATGAATGGCTATGATCTAACCTAGCAACATCAAGGGTCCTAATCAATTCCTAACCTCTATATAAACAACCCTAGACTAAACCCTAATCTATTCATTCAAATTAAGAGCATAGCCGCCATGTTGCTGAGGAACGACTAAGAGTAGCCGCCAACTAGAGAGAGGATTAGGGAGAAAGTTCTAAGCCTAAAGCAATTCAAGCAACCTAAAGCCAATCAATTCAACAAAGGAATCATATCTCTTAATTTGAGAATTCGCCGCAACCATAGTAAGTAGAGTATTACTTTGGTATAAATAAACAACTGTGTTGATGTGTATGCTTGAATTGTGGCAATGGAAGTAATTCATATTTGTGCGTTCTTATCAATTTATATACGTTTGGATTATGTTATTCATTATAAAGAACTACATGCGGTAGTTCTATGCAAATATACGTTTGGAATATTGCGCAAATTATGTAATCTATGTTGAAGCTACATGTATGTAGTTGAGTGAAATTTATGCAAGTTTGGGGCTTTGTTATTATGTTGTCATGATGTATATTTTGTGCATAAATCGTTTTGCAAGCAATTGAGACAAGTTTGGTTGTTATAGTTCATATGAAACTATGTTGGAATTTTGACACCATAATCCATGTATTAAGTCATGCTTATGAATTTGGCTAGGCTATGAATGATATTTGGCATAATTGAAATCTATGATTAAGTCTATCTTGTTTAAAAGAATTATATGATGACATATGTGAGACATGGCTAGGTTAGACTCAAAAATCCCTTTTTGCAAGTTTTAAAGCAAACACCATGTTTAGGAATATTTATGCATAAGTATGTTTATACCATCGTTATGTGATTAGACTTAAACCATGATTAAGTTTAATTATGCTTTTGTATTGGTAACAAAGTATCCCCTTTGTAAACATGTAGAAACCTTATGAACATGACATGTTTATGTTTATGCCATGTTTATGCCAAAAGTATTTATGCCATGCTTATGTTTGACATTATGCTATGCTTATGCGAGGAATATTTATGACATGCTTATGTTTGACATTATGCCTAAATAAAAATATAGATTCATGTGGTAGTTAAACCTATGCAAGTTCACATGCTTTGATTCATGTCACCTATGTTACCACTATGCAAGTACACCAATTTCTATTTCCAACGTCATATGCAAGTTCATGCGCTCACCTTCCCCTCTTTGTGTATACGCCAAAAGCCTCCCCTTTTCGCATGGCTAAATTGGGCTTTAAAAGGCTAAGCCCAATATATATGAACGGACGTGTAAAACGGGGGAAAATAACGTTGGGTAAAAATTAATTAATGAATGAAAATATAAAATAGAAGGGCCCAAATTCAAGTGTGGGTTGGGCCCGTGATTGGTGTGATCTTTACACCATTAACTTAATAATGGGCCGCAAATATTTACATATAAATAAAGCAGAATGACAAGATATGTAAATGTAGAAAATACGATGTGTTTAACCCGAGGTTGGATTGAGTTGTGATGTAAACCTGCCCGGAACCGCCCGGCTGTCCAGTAGTCACAACAATACCTATCCAATGTGGGAGGTTAAACATGGAGCCCAGCAAGGACCCGAGGTTAGACTGAGTTGTGGCGTAAGACTGCCCGGAACCAACCGGCAACAGGCAGCCACAACAATACATGTCTAATGTGAGAGGTCAGGGCCTTAATAAGACAATTAAGGCTGAGTCAGGATTGTTAGGATTAAGTGAACTTAAGACTTAATCAAAATGGAACATGCTAAACTAAACGGACTGGTGGGGTTAGGTTAGGAAACACTTAACCAACTTAGCATGTTGGCTAGAGATAGAAAACCTAGTAACGGGGGACCCTTTTCAGCAGTAACCCTAAAAGGTGTATCAGGATACCCTGAAACTAGGCAGGGTGGGGCACGATTACTGGGCTGATTGTAAGAGGTCAAAGCGACGGCGGTGGTGTAGCAGTGTAAGTTCTAACGGAGTGCGGGCGTGCACACACTCCGGCGCAGAAAAATAAGGCACTGGAAACCAGTAGCATACCTGTGCACTCTAAGGTTGTGTCGGGTTGCCACTATGGGACTTGATACACCCCATGGTGGGACCAGCATAGGTAACTACAGACATCGGGGGCCGTAAGACACATGTAACTATGCGAGTAGGAGCCGATCATCATTGAATGGATCACATCACCCTGATTATGGGGTGCCAATTGGAAACTAGTTTATATGGGTTCAGAGATTTACATGGGGTACGATAGTATATTCGACCCTAGACAACTTAACCAAGTTTATAGTGCTTGCCCACTTCTTGTTTATACTTATCATACCCAGTTCTTTATTCATAGACAAAGTAGTACTAGATTTACTCAGGCTTTATGTCTGACTCTACTGTTCTTTCGTCTTCTTTCTTCCGTTTCCCCCCCCCCCCGGTCCACAGGGAGGGAACTCAGCAGCTTGACCAACCTTAGCATCCAGCTTGAAGAAGAGAAATGTATTGCTTGGACTTTCCTGTTTTGAACTATGGCTTTGGACAATCCACTATGGGGGCTTTGCAGTTTATCTATGTTTTATTTATGCTTCTTTAAATAATGTACTCAAGACAGATTATGAAAGTGTTATGTTATGTTTTTGGAAAGGATGTTGTTGTAACACGTATTTGACTTTATGAAATAAAAGTTTGTTGTTCTTCCGCTGTTTACAAATATGTGTTCTTATATCTGTCTTGTATATCTGTGACTTGTACTTATAAACCTCCACCAAAATTAGGGCATTCCCTTTGAGAGTGACCCTAACGGAGGTGGGGTGTTTCATCAAGCAGAATGGAAGAGCTGTCTCGGAGTATATTGCTGAATTCGACACTTTGTCGAAGTATGGGTTATCTCTTATTGATACTGCAGAGAAGAAGAATGAGAAATTCATAACTGGTTTGGATCAGTACTTGGGGGAAAGGCTTATTAACCACATCGATGAGACGTTTGAGCCGATTGTGGGAAAAGCATTGAGGTCCGAAAGTCTCTACCCTAAGCCGAAGACTGAGGTTGCATCTGCAGAAGAGCCAAAACCACAAGCAAGTGGTGGAGGCAAGGGTGGTTCCCAGAATAAGAGAAAGCAGAATCAGACTAAGGATGGCCAGAAGAAAAAGAGTAAGCAAGATGTTGAGTGCTTCAGCTGTGGTAAGAAGGGCCATTATGCCAGTAATTGTCGGGCCAAGCCAGCGGATAGGAAGTGCTTCAACTGTTGCCAAATGGGACATCACAAGGACAAGTGTCCACATCCCCCTAAAGAAAAGCAAATGGTGAAAGCCTACGCCCTTAATGCTATTCCTTCTTCGTCGAATGCCCCAACTGCGGCGGAGAAGGGAAAGAATGTCGTCGTTCAAGGTATGCTTTCTGTTTATGATGTTCCTGTTAGAGTTTTGTTTGATATCGGAGCTTCCAGTTCTTTCATATCTAGTGACCTGGTAGATAGGTTGGGATTGGAGCTCAAGATTGTCGATAGACCTTTTGTAGTGACGAACCCGATTGGTGGTTCGACTAGCCTTAGCATGATTTGTCGCAATGTGGTCTTATCGAGTCATGGATGCATGTTTGTTTGTGATTGCTTTGTTTTGGGCTTTACTGGGTTTGGCATTATTTTGGGAGTAGATTGGCTCTGAAGATACGGGGTGGTGGTAGACTGTGAGGGCTTTTTGTTGACAGCTAGAGCGGATGATGGGCGGAGGATAGTGTTTGGTGGTCTACCCAGTGAGGGGTATTGGCTAGTTTTCTAAACTCCCTCGACATTCCGCACAGTGAGTTGTCAGGTTTGCCCGTGGTTGGCCAGTATCCGGATGTTTTCGAAGAAGTGACCGGGCTTCCACCACACCGAGAGATTGAGTTCCGTGTTGATTTGGTAAAAGATGCCAGAACTATAGTGATGCCACTTCGTCGTATGGCACCAAGGGAGCAGCGAGAGCTCGAGGTGCAAGTCAGCGATCTTTTGAAGAAGGGATTTATCAGAAGGAGTGTTTCTGAATGGGGAGCACCAGTTGTGTTTGCTACCATGGCGGATGGTTCCCTTCGTTTGTGTGTAGACTACCGCGAGTTGAATAAAGTGACGAGGAAGAACAAGTATCCTCTACCGGGATAGATGATTTGTTCGATCAGTTGAGTGGCGCGAGAGTATTTTCTTAGTTGGATCTCGCGACAGGTTTTCATCAGCTTAGAGTGGAAGCTGAGAGTATAGCTAAAACGGCATTTCGGACGCCGTCTGGGTTTTATGAGTGGTTGGTCATGCCGTTCGGGCTGACTAATGCCCCAACATATTTTGTGGATCTTATGAATAGGGTATTCAGAGATCAGTTGAATAAGTTTGTCCTTGTGTTCGTTGATGATATTTTGGTCTATTCGAGGACAGAGGAAGAACACAAGGAACTTTTAAGAATAGTGATGGAGGTGTTGAGAAAACACGAATTGAAAGCAAAGTTTTCTAAGTGTCACTTCTGGAAGAGGGAAGTGAGGTTCTTGGGCCATGTTGTATCAGAGAATGGGATTGCCATGGACCCGGCAAAGGTGGCTACGGTACAGGATTGGCCTACGCCCAAGAATGCAACGGATGTAAGAAGTTTCTTGGGGTTAGCTGGATATTATCGTAAGTTTATCCAAGGTTTCTCCAAGATAGCAGCACCATTGACCCAGTTGGCCAAGAAGAATCAAGCTTTTGTCTGGGATGACAGGTGCGAGAATGCATTCAAGAGTCTAAAGGACAAGTTGACAAGCGCACCAGTGTTAGTCATTCCTAAGGGGAATGAAGAGATGATGGTATACACGGATGCCTGTGGTACCGGACTAGGTGTTGTATTAATGCAAGGCGGTAGGGTTGTGCTTATGCAAGTCGGCAATTGAAACTGCACGAGAAAAGATACCCTACCCATGATTTGGAATTGGCAGCGATCGTGTTCGCATTAAAGATGTGGAGACATTATCTCTTGGGAGAAAGATTTGAGTTATTTTACAGATCATAAGTCGTTGAAGTATCTTTTCTCTCAGAAAGATCTGAATCTTCGTCAGCAAAGATGGTTAGAGTTCTTAGCTTCCTATGATTTTGACATCGCATATAAACCAGGAAAGGGCAATGCGATGGCTGATGCATTGAGTAGGAGACATGCTAGTTTAGGGGCTATGTTTCTTGAATGGAAGCAACTGGAGTATATCGTGGAGTTTGATTTCAGACCAAAGTGCGAATTGGATTCAGAAATGTTAGCAAGATTGACGGTCAGACCCACTTTGATTGAGCGAACGGCTCTAGTCAGAGGGACGATCCTAACCTATTGGAAATCATCTCCGAGTTAGAAATGGTTATCGATGAGGAGATAAACAAGTATGGGCTTGATCGAGATGGATGGCTTAGAAAGAGTGGAAAACTTGTTGTACCCAATGTCAATGGATTGAGAGATGAAGTGCTTAGAGAACGTTATCACTCAAAACTGACTATACACCCCGGTGGTAACAAGATGTATCGAGATATGAAGCAGACCTACTACTGGGAAGTGATGAAAAGAGACATTGGGAGGTTTATATCCAAATGCATGAATTGCCAGCTAGTTAAAGCCGAGAAAAAGAAGCCTAGTGGGTTGTTGCAACCATTAGAAATTCCCGAATGGAAATGGGACCAAGTCTCAATGGATTTCATCGATGGTTTACCAAGGACTAGATCGGGACATGATAGCATTTGGGTGATTGTGGACCGATTGACTAAGAGTGCAAGATTTATACCAGTCAAATCGACCAGAACGGCAGCTAAGCTAGCAGAATTGTATATGAAGTGGGTAGTGAGATTTCATGGAGTACCTAAAAGCATTGTGAGTGACCGAGACCCGTTGTTCACTAGTGGGTTTTGGAAGAGCTTACAAGAGGCTCTAGGGTCAGGGTTACATCTAAGTACCGCATATCATCCTCAGACCGACGGTCAGACGGAGAGGGTGAATCGTATTTTGGAAGATCTCTTGATGGAATGTATATTGGATTTTGGTGGATCATGTGATGACCATTTGCATCTGGTAGAGTTTGCATATAATAATAGCTACCAATCCAGTATCGGTATGGCTCCATATGAAGCTTTGTACGGAAGACCGTGCAACTCACCATCATGTTGGATAGAGACTGGCGAGAAATTTATGCTTGGACTAGATGTGGTGAGGGAAACTTCGGATAAGATTAAGATCATTCAACAATGAATGAAGGATGCCCAAGATAGGCAGAAGAGTTATGCTAATAAGAGGAGAAGAGACCTAAAATTCTCCGTTGGCGACTTGTTGTTTGTCAAGATTTCTCCGTTGAAGAGCGTAATACGATTTGGCAGGAGAGGCAAGTTAACACCAAGATTTGTTGGCCCATTCCCTGTTCTTGAACTAGTCGGGAATTTGGCATATAAAATTGACTTACCAGAGAAGATGGCGGGAGTTCACAACGTATTTCATGTTTCCCAACTAAGGAAGTTCGTTCACGACTCACATATGACTATTTCACCTGATCAGTTAGAGGACTTCGAAGTAGAACCCGAGGCGGTTGGGAACCGCAAGCCGGTTCGTATTGTTGAGCACGACATGAAGCAACTTCGAAGGAAGGCGGTGAAGCTAGTCAAGGTTCAGTGGGGCGAGGAAGAAAATGATTGTACTTGGGAGACAGAGGAGAACATTAGGAAGACATACCCAGAACTCTTTACCTGGTAAGATTTTAACTTCGATTTAGTTTTCCGCATGCTAAGGTAGGCTTGTTTGTTTGTTTTGCATGTTTGATTGTTGTATATGGCTGTTAGGCATGCGGGATTTTTTGTATGTTTTGGGTTAAGGAATTTTGGGGACGAAATTTCTTAAGGGGGGAAGAGTGTAACGACCCGTATTCTACGTATCATAGGATCGTAGAATATTTATTTCTTTAACATACGAAGTCGTATGGTCATGTAACTTTGGGAGACGACTATTGGGTTCATTTCCCATGTTCATGATTTTTCCCGATTTTTAAATGACCATTTTACCCTTAGTTGGCACTGTTTTGGCCATAACTTTTGACTGGAAAGGAATTTTGACCTGAAACCACATCCATTGGCTCCGGATGATGGTTTACAACTCCGTAGAGTGGTCACATTAGCCAAAGGGACTCACCGTTTGGGAGATATTGCTGAAACAAGTTTCAGATGGTGAAAAACAGCTTAATTGGGCTTAACCGGGTGATTTGCAGCTAGGCCCAGAGGGGAATTTCGGGTTTAGAGGCATAGGAGGGCAGAGTAGGGTTAGAAAATCACTTTCATTTCAGTTTTGAGCCGCCACAAACCTTCTTGAGACCTTAGTAATGGCTTCCATCCTCTAAAAGCACTCCAAAACACATTTTTAGTGAAGATTGAGCCTAAACTACATCAAAACAAAGCCAAATAGCAATAGAGCAAGGTTGGAGCTGCTGCTATACATAGGAATTCGACCCAAACAGAGAGTATTTCAGATTTGGTTTTTTATTTTGTGGCCAAGGTGAGTGATTTGCATAGTTTTTGCACTAATTACGTTAATTAAGGGTAATTAGTGAAGATTAGCGAATTTATACACTAATAAATTCTGGAAAAATATTTAGAAATTCTTAAATAATATTTTATGCCTCTGTTAAAAATTTGGTTCGATTTGATTAAGTTTCGTTAACCCTATGATTAGTTTTATTTAATCATGCTTAAGGGAAAAATGGGATTTTGGGCATCTTTGATCCATTTTGACATGTAAATTCATTGTTTTGGTGTTTGTGGTTAGTTTGCTATGTTGCTGTGACTGTTTGGGATGATTTGTGATTGATTAGTATAGTTAGATTTGTCGAAAACGTCGTTGAATGGCGTAAACAAGTTGCTGGAAAAAGTTGCAGAAAGTTGTGCAGGGTTTCGGATCGGATCGGATATGGGCTCGGATGGGATTGGAGATTTGGGTAAGGAACCCGACCCGAACTGGAACCTGGCGCAAAGGAAACTTGGCGAAAAGGAAGGCCATGTTGGTTAAGCTGGGGATCGGACTAACTTAGAGACGAAGGGCTCGGATCGGATCGACTTAAGGATGAAAGGCTAGGACTGGAGTAAGGCGAAGGGATCAGATCGGCAAAAGGAGTAGGATCGGATCAGATGAAGAAGGGGGGATCGGATCAGAGCACGTGAAGAACGAGGGAGCGGATCGCAGTGGAAGCACGAACTGGAAGGGAGATGGCACCCGACCCGACTCGGAGGAGGACACCCGACCCGAATCGATGCGACGCTGTGGACCCGAACCGCTACAGGAGAAGACTACGAACCGACCCGAAGTAGAGGGCCCGACCCGAACCGATGGCTAGAAGGAAAACCCATCCCGACCCAGTATTGACCAATAACCCGAGATGCAAAGGTAGTCCAATATGGGAAGTTAAAGCTCAGGATCCAGTTGGGAACCGATGAGTTCACTTAATGATTGGGCTTTGCTGCGGGACGTGTGCTAAGGGGTAGTCGATGTTTATGACTTTGAATCACTATGTATGGGAAGTACGTGAACGGATTCAGGGCTGGAAGGGCCTAGATACGACTAAAGGGCTATACACCAATGAAGTGGGGTCATTTGTAAAGATTTGGTCATGACTCCATGGGGTAAGCTTGGTAGTAGCAGTAGTTGTACAAGTCGAACTCCGTCACTACTTCGATGGGTCTAGTGATTGACATTGGTGGACATCGTATGCTTTACGCACTGAGTGAGGGATGTGAGAATGGTTGCTATGGTTGATTTGTTTGCTATCATTATGACATACACACCCCACCCCCGTACTCTTACACTATTTATTATGGCACCTTAGAGTATTGTATGGTATGTGGTACTAACTCTTTGGTTGGAGGTCCAGGTTCAGGTATGGTTTAGTATACCTGTTATTGTTCTGTTTAGATGCTTATCGCTCATACCAGGCTTTATGTCTGACCCAAAGTTTTATGTCTCCTCTTATTACTCTGGGTGCTCACACGAGCAGACTAGAGACAGGTTAGCTGGTGATGCACGGGTAGATGATCCGGAGACGAGCAGGAGGCTTCCACGTAATATATATATATAGTATTCTCCCTGTTTTGTTGAAGATCACTGCTTGGGCATTGGTGGTGCATCTTTTACTTTAGCTTTATTTTGTTTTGAGACAGTAAATTTGGAAAGTTGTAATAAGCTGTATTTGGATTTCCGCTGCTCTGATGTTGATGTTGATTTTAGTTATCAGCTTATGCACTGTCCCACCTGTTTTATGTCAAGTATGTTATTATTATTATATTTTACTCCATGCCCTGTGTGACATTCTACAGGTTCTTGATTAGTTCGTTCCCTTCTTTCCTTTCTCCTGACGACCGTCCCGTGCTAGTCGGGCATGTGTACAGCGCACTTTCGGAGGAAATGCAGGCTGGTGCGGGGCGGGCCGTCACATGAACTGAATATCGTTTTTAAAAATATTTAAAAGATTTAGAAGTTAATTAACCATCCTGTAAATAATTGTAATAAAGGGGGCTAAGTGATGCTTAACACTAAACCAGTAAATATATTATTATTTTATGGTTAAATGGTTGTTTATTTGATAGTTAAATAACCGACTATCAAATTTGGCCAATATGATTGTTGATACGAAAAGACTGGGATCAAATTTATATTTGAATACCATTCCGACTAGCAAATACGAAAATATGGAAGAAATCAGAAGCTAATCGAGACGAAGTAATCAAAGACCGTTGATCTTCATTAATGGAAGAACCACTTAAAGACTCTAAGTCGATGTGGAGATATATTGGGGTTCTGTCATGTTTGAAATCTACGGAATTACAAGGACTACTCGCTACTGATCTATTGGGTGATACCCAGGATGCAGTAGGAGGGTACATTCGGTTCATCTTGTTCCTGGATGACTTGTATGGATGAATATCTGACATAGTATTTCTTAAGAGTCACATACGTTGATTTTTACAAACGTACTTCTGTTGGTGGCGTTAACACCCAGAATATTTTTGTGAACATCAATTAGTGATTTGGAGGATGTGAAAAAGTGGCATTTCAGAGTGAATGGTGATATGTTGTTCTATAGGTAGTGCAAAACCTCAAGCCTCTTCAACCGGGAAGTGGAAAAAAATCAGGCCCACAGCATGGCTAAATGGGTCGCTCCCAAGTAGGGTGTATAATCACCTATCTAGAAAAATCCATTTCATTATTTAATCTATTTCAATGTTATCCCTTTTTAGGAAACGTTGGGTAGCTCCCAACCGTTGGTGATATACATTCGATACACTCAAGCAAAATGAGTGGTCGGCCATGTGTGGTCGGGTTGCTAGATGTTCTTGTTGAACCCAATGTATTTGCCTCTAGAGATACATTATCGGAAGGTGGTTCCATACCTTGTCATAGTTGGAAACCCAATCTCCAAGAAGAGCCCTCTGTTTTGATTGTATACTATATATGTGGAGCGTAAGATGCAAATGTTCTGCTAGATTGTTATTTATTTGTGTTTAGACACTATTATAATATTAGAATAAGCTATGATTTCAAAAATAAATAGTTTGAATTTAAAATTAAGTTGGATGATGTTTTAAACTTAGCGATTTTTCTCACTCTGGTTTACCAGACTAATCCGACATTTGTAAATGCTCGGGTTAGACTGGGTTTTTCAGGTTTCGGATGCTGCAAACTTCAGAAGACGTGCGGGAGGAGTTCAGATGTGTGATATCTAGTTTTATTCCGCTGTGTGTTGTATATGACTACAGATTATTATAGTTGTCTAGATGTGTTGATGTACTCTGATGATTGTAAACTTTATTTCAAAGCTCCCAATAAAGTTTTGTTTCTATTATATTTTAGTCCGATGCGATGTGAGTCTCTGATGTTGTTGCTTTCTTCTTGTTCTTCTATTCTAATATTTTTTTCTTTCTTATCTCCCCCTTTAATTTCTTTCTAATAAGTATCTGGTGTTTATGATACTTGAGTTCTGGCAAGTAATACGGTTTTATGTATTATTTGCCAGAATTCGGGCGTCGAATCCCCTGGACCATTACAGTGGTACTAGAGCATAAGGTTTAGTAATAACATTGGCTCTGTGGCGTAACTCGATAGAGATGGGGCTAGTAATACCTAGATTGAGTTAGAGTGTATTTATATGAGAGCGCATTTGTACATTTTATATAAAAATGTTTTATGTTGTTTTATTTGATCAGTTCGATTTTGCACTAGCAACTGACACAATATTATATTCTAAAGTGGGTAAATGATGTAACTTTACCTGGAATATATCTTTTTATAGAAAAGAAACAATTTTATTAAATTATTAAGATACTAATTTTGTTTATTGATTGAATGGAATTCAAAATTGCATTTATAATTTGAATGGTTTAATATAACCCGAAAAGATTTCACATATGGAATTTGTGAATGAGAATTTTGATTTTGAATTAAAATAAATCATAATTTGGGCTTTTGAAATGAAAGTAAACTAATTAGAAAATCAATTGGTAATTGAATCTGGAATGGAAATGAACTAATTTGAAATCAATTAGTTAATTATGGGGTTGAAACTTAACTTGGTTAAGTTAAGAATGGATATTGGAATTAATAAATTTGAAATCTGGAAATTTTATTAATAATAATTATAGAAATCGTTCGAATATTTATCCATTGATAAACAAAGTAAATATTAATATTGAATGTGAATTCAATTGATTTGGTCAAGTTGGTTGTACATTGGTTGTTGATTGATTGTTGATTATGTGTTAGATTGGTTGAATTTAATTCATCAATGGTCTAATGATCAACGCTAGTCTATGAATTAGAAAAGCGCGACATTTGTAATAAATTCTGCAAGCATACAGGTGTGTAGCATACAGGTCGAACACAGGGAGGAAAGTTAAATTTTATTATTTATATGTTTCGTGGGCGTGTTAGACGAACCTTGGAGGTTGATTTTGAAAGTAAAACAAAACAAAATTAAAACTGTGATTTGATTCAAAACAGATCTAACTGAACCGACGATCATATCACAATTTCAATGGAAAAGAAATAAAACTATGAATTAGATTTGAATCTAATTAAATCCAATTTGACCTAAGAAAATAATAATTGCAGAAATTGAAATAACAAACAAGAATTAAAATTAGGATTTCCGCTGAATCTAATCAGACGGTAAATCACTAATGCAAATAAGTGCAAAATACCAATAGTGTTCTACCGAATCTAATCGTATAGACAACACTAGTTGCTAAGAAAACAAAAAAACGCAGAAAATAAAAGAGAAAGAAGAACTTTTATTAGAACAATGGAATAAGAGATGAGATAGGATCGTGGCTACAAGGTTATTACAAGGGTATATATAGGGTAGATAGCCAAACCCTAACCCTAACCCTAATGGTAAATGGGCCTGGTCATTACACCACTAATTAGTTACAATGAGAAACATAAATGGGCCTTTGATAATTAAAGCAATTTTGGGCCTTTTCTCTTTTTCCTCTTGATTCCTTGACATTTCTTCATTGATTTGTGATGTTCAAAGCCTTTTTATCAATCCTTTTCTTGTCCAACAGCAACTAGATGTGATATCTTCATCTACAATTCTTCAAAATGCAAATACACATCAAATTGAACTCTATTTCTCTACATTTCTGGTTGCATATGGGCTGGGTTGGACTATCTGTAAAAGTAACAAAACAATACCCAAGTAATATTTATTTATATACAAAAGATGAGATATGAGAGCATAAAACAAACACATTTCTATGTCAATCAAATACCCCCACACTTGTCTTTTACTCGTCCTCGAGTAAAAAGAAAATGAAAAACTAACTAGATAGGTCACACTTTCGTAGGAAACACGATTGCATTGAGCGCATGCAACAAGCCGTTAAACCTCTAGGTGTCCCTAGTAGGACGAGTGGTGTCTCGTGAGGGTTTTCAGCGGATACTACCCACAAAATCCAAATACAGTATGCTATGATTCTAATGAAACTACATGAATGCAATGGACATATGCAAAAAGAAACGAAAAAAATGAAAGCACGACTTGTTTCAGGAAAGTGGTACAACAAATTAAGTTAACAATTTCTAGTCAGTTGATTTTATTTTAGATACCTCAACTTTTCACAAATTTTCAATATAACTCAAGTTTTCAAATGTTAAATTCCAGTTTGTCCAGTTAGTTTGATCGATAACATAGTGCAGCCATGAAATAAATTCTTAGTTTGCTTGGCACAGTTTGCAAAGTGGTATTCTAATTTTCTCATGTATGGCTAGTCAAATCAATAAGGTCAAGAGGTGTTTGGGTATCATCGCTTATTCTTTATTCTATAAAATTTTAAGATTTATGATTAAGTACATACACCTAAAAAGACCAAGGTTTACCACCCATGCACTGCCTCGCGGACTAACGGAGAGTAGGTAAAGAGCTTGGCGGATTGTGCAGGCCGACTTTGACTTTGTCAACAACGTGTCGGTAATCCTTAGGTGTCCAATCTCATAAAATGAGACCAAGATATTCCAACTTTGACTTTGTCAACAACGTGTCGGATAGAGCTTGGCGGGTTTGCACACCAACGCTCGATATACAAGCAATGTTGGATACCCTTGGATTACTATTATTATTATTATCGAAAATATAAGCACAAAAAGAGAGTTACGCGAATTCAACTTAACACAACTTAGTTTTAAAGATTTGACAAGCCATTATAAGTACTTTAAGTCCTCCACTTATTTAAACAAAGTCTACAATATAGAATAGATTTCATGGCCATCACCTAAGAATCTCCCTATGTACCGGTTACATTATTATCCCTCAAGATTAAACTTTTCATTATATTTCCTATTCGATCTAAATTGAGAGAGAAAAATACTATCAACTGGCTAAAAATTGTAAACTTATTTTGTTGTATCAATTGAAAATGAGTCGTATTTCAAAAAAAAAAAAAAAAAATTATGGTATGTTACTACAATCTAAATTGTATGATGGTCCTACTTAAATGATGAAAATAAAAAGAAATAAAAACAAAGAGAAATGAAAATGGATGAATTGCAGACTCCCCCCCACACTAGAACTAAACAGTGTCCACACTGTGAACGTTTCCTAAATTTGAAAGATCGTACCCAAAGGTTAAGGAGATGCAAAATAATTTGAAGAATGAAATGCAGTTTAGCTATATGTAGGAATGGATCATATATACAATGATATATGTGTTTGCGATGTATGCGATGCAGAGAATTCCACCAACTTTTTCCCCCACACTTGGTTCTAGCCCTATGAGTCTCATTCCCACTAAGTCTAGGCATATTTTCTAATAAGCGCAGGTTTTTGAAAACCATCTCATCTTTATACCTAGATTTATAGTCCAGGAGATAAATATCTAGGGTCGTCCTCACATGAAGTTTTTCAATCAAGACAGTATTCCAAAAGTAATTCATGTGCTCAACAAATTTATCAGTGTAATTGGTCAAAAATTTGTCATCGTATATAAATTCAGTGACATTTGAAATCTGAGTGTTGTTCAAGACTATATGATCACATTTCTCATCATTAATTGACAACGTATTTTCGACACTGACAATTTCAAGTTCGTTTGAAATTTTCTCAAAGTTAAAATTTTCGAACTCGTGACGTGAATCTATTTCTTCCTCTCTTGGCAACTCATCCTCGTACAAACCAAAAAATTCATGTTCATTGAAATCCTTCTCCAAATTTGAATTGAAAAATTCAACATTTTTATTTTGTTCAACTTCTAAAATTTCAAGTTTTTCACAGCGTGAAAGAGGAAGGTCAAAATCTAAGCTTAAATCTTTTTTCTGAGAAGAGTTGAAGTCCAAATCATTTGTTGAATTTTGAAAAACTTCATCAAGATGATTATTCTCAATTTCAAAAGTCGTTATTTGAAAATTTTCAATGTTAGTAGAAATTGGATTATTTTCTGATTCAAGGCTTGTTTGAATTTGATTTTCTTGCTCTCGTTGTTCTTTATAAGACGCCATTAAACAAAGAAGTTCATCCATCTTTTTATTTAGCCTTTCCGCCCTCTCATCAAAATTACATTCTTCAGAATCGTTGATTTGAGAGCTCTCGCTTTGGAATTCTTGATTTTCAAAATAGTTTGAATTTTCAGAAAATTGAAATTGAGATTGGAAATCATTTTGATTTTGAAAATTAGATTCGTAACCAACATTGTTAAAATTGGTGGGAAAATTCCAATTTTGGTCATTCTCAAGATGTGGATATGGGTTGTAGTTTTGAAAATTTTGATCGATTTGAAAATCATTTTCAAAATTATTTTCAAATTGGTTTCCAACCCCATATTGTTGTGGATCAAAGCCATATTGGGATTCAAAGTCGTTTTGATACGGATGTGGCCCATAATCGAAATTATTGAAATTTGAATTGAAATCGCCATTTAGATTATATTCATGATGTTGAAAATGTTGGTCATTTTGAAAATTTTGAAAATTGTTGGCATTGGGCTCACAAAAATTTGGAAAATTTTGCTTCATGAGTTGTAATTCATACTCATACTCTTCAAGAGGACGTCTACTCCGATTATTATCCCACAATTCTCTCAAGGATTTTTTTGAGTCAGACATTTGAAATGAAATCACGGCAAGACAGAAATTATTCTCAATTCAAAATAATATAAAATAATGAGTTGTGCTCTATTAATTAACTGACTCAATTGGAAGGGGGAAGAGGGTCTTATGGCCGTTCACGTATAGTATAAAACTAAGGGATACGACCAATGTTTTACGGGTAGTATGCAACCTCTTTTGCTAAAAGTTCAATAAATTGAACTAATATATATCCGCGATCCAACTGTACGAGACAGTCAACTTCACAGAGCACCACTTTTCAGTTATATTATTTTGAAAATCAAAATCACGTGTTAAAATTGAAAATCGATGAGAGTGATTAGTTATGGAAAACCGTTCCTCACCACAAATTCAGAAATATCAGTCACAGAACAGACACAGAAATATAAATTGCAGAATTAAAATTTACATTCAAGCCGCTGCCCCTGCAGAATTTTTACAACAATTGTCTATATATATATTTTTCTTTGCAGCAGAGCACCTGTAGTGTTTTAAAAATTTCTCACCTTGATCGGCAGTCCTCCAGTGAATTTGGGAAGTGCTAGCGCGTTCACACCCCACTTGGTGTGCAACCGCTCCAACCTATCTGAATTGTCCACTGCTTTCTGTTGTTGTCCCCTTCTATTAATTGCTTGACTGCGCTGCGGCACGGGTTCGGGCTAGGAGCCCGAAAAATTTTTTTTAGGACTTTTTTCTAGCTACCACTGTACCTGTTTTGAAAAATTCTCCGTTTTTTTTTTTTTTTTTTGAGACAACTTGATCGTCCTGAAAACAAGGAAAGCAATTAACAAATAAGAAACAATCCACGGCTTCTAATCAACTCAGACTCACTCAAACAATAAGCCTAGTCAAATTTTCAAATTTCTCAACCAACCACCAAATATAACACGGAAGGTAAAAGAGGCGCACTAAGTATTAAAATCAAAACAAGGTCAGAACAGGCCTTGTATTAACAAAATCAGAGGCCTTCTTTTACGATCAAAGCTTTGACTTTTTAATAAACAAATTCCACGCCCAGTTCAAAAGCCATTTTGAACAGCCACATACCATTCACGTAAACCAACTCAAAACCACAAAAATAAATAAACGCACACGCCCCCTTTCCTTTTAAAAGCAAATAAGCAAAGCTGCCTCTTTTTTTATCTTTTCCAGAAGCGAATAAAATAAATCCAAGGATCGAGGTACTTTTGTTCGAATTCGGTGATGGAGAGTTCGAAATCTGGAAAGGGGTGTTCGGGTTTCAGATCTGGACAGGTTTGTGGGATTGCGAATTGGGTTGTAGTTTGAAGGTTGTCTTGGATTCAGATTTGTGATGGTGCGAGGGTCTGCGTGATGGAGATGAGAGGGTGCGGTTTAGGTGGCGACTGGGCTTGTTTTGTTGTTGTGCGATGACTTGTTTGTGAGGCTGCAGGAGGTGATCGGGCTGTTGAGTAGATGGGATGATGATGCTGTGTTTGTGGGATTGTAGGTTGGTGTGGATCGCTTTGGGTATTGGTGGAGACGTCTGTCTTCTGATGGTGGAGGAAGTAGTTGAATTTTTGCACACTGGGCGTGATGGGTGCCGAACTGAAGAAGTGGAATTTGATGTTTGAGGATGTACTTCGGTATTGTGTTAGTTGTGATTTCTGGTTCCGAAAACTTGATCGCTGTTTTGTTGTGGCAGACGGGGAGAAACTGCTGAATTGGGTTTGAGGGATCCGAGTTTGGATTTCTTTTGGCTCTTTTTTTTTTTTTTTTTTTTTTGAATCTGTGATGGTCTAGCACAGGAGAATGATGGAGTTTGGTATTCGGATCCGCGTTTGTGGAGGTGAGTGATGATGTTTGTGCGCTGATTGGAGCTTTGTGTGTAAGTAGAGGGTCTGAACTAGCAAGGTGAACGTGTTTATGTTGTTGGGGAAGATTGTTTGATGGAACTGAGAAGAGGACGGTATGGTAGAGAAGTAGGACGTAAAAGAGATACAAAAGAAGAAATACTAACTGTGATCTTTCTTTTTTTTCTTGTTTTTTTTTTTTTTTGGAAAAGAAGAAATGTAAAGAATTGGAAATAAATTTGAGAAAAGAGGAAAGAAATAGAGGAGAACAATTGGAAAGAAATTGAAAATTTTGGCAAGTATATTTTTTTTCTTATTTGGTAGATCACGGTATCATTGAAAAATACCAAATCTAACCAATCAAGATTTTTTTTTCTATATATACAAGAAAACAAAAGGAAAAAAAAAACTAACACGAATCGGAAATTAAATAAATAATAAAATTTAACCGTTACCTCCCCGGCAACGGCGCCAAAAACTTGATCGACGCTAGTCTATGAATTAGAAAAGCGCGACATTTGTAATAAATTCTGCAAGCATACAGGTGTGTAGCATACAGGTCGAACACAGGGAGGAAAGTTAAATTTTATTATTTATATGTTTCGTGGGCGTGTTAGACGAACCTTGGAGGTTGATTTTGAAAGTAAAACAAAACAAAATTAAAACTGTGATTTGATTCAAAACAGATCTAACTGAACCGACGATCAGATCACAATTTCAATGGAAAAGAAATAAAACTATGAATTAGATTTGAATCTAATTAAATCCAATTTGACCTAAGAAAATAATAATTGCAGAAATTGAAATAACAAACAAGAATTAAAATTAGGATTTCCGCTGAATCTAATCAGACGGTAAATCACTAATGCAAATAAGTGCAAAATACCAATAGTGTTCTACCGAATCTAATCGTATAGACAACACTAGTTGCTAAGAAAACAAAAAAACGCAGAAAATAAAAGAGAAAGAAGAACTTTTATTAGAACAATGGAATAAGAGATGAGATAGGATCGTGGCTACAAGGTTATTACAAGGGTATATATAGGGTAGATAGCCAAACCCTAACCCTAACCCTAATGGTAAATGGGCCTGGTCATTACACCACTAATTAGTTACAATGAGAAACATAAATGGGCCTTTGATAATTAAAGCAATTTTGGGCCTTTTCTCTTTTTCCTCTTGATTCCTTGACATTTCTTCATTGATTTGTGATGTTCAAAGCCTTTTTATCAATCCTTTTCTTGTCCAACAGCAACTAGATGTGATATCTTCATCTACAATTCTTCAAAATGCAAATACACATCAAATTGAACTCTATTTCTCTACATTTCTGGTTGCATATGGGCTGGGTTGGACTATCTGTAAAAGTAACAAAACAAAACCCAAGTAATATTTATTTATATACAAAAGATGCGATATGAGAGCATAAAACAAACACATTTCTATGTCAATCATCTAACAAGAGTTAAATGAATTGAAAATTCATAAAAATGAATTCCAGTATAATAAATTGGAACAGAATCACATATATATTGAAATAAATGATTCAATCTTCTACTTGCAGATGAATGATGCCACCTGGTTAAAATTTTGGGAATTTGTGTTGCTTACTTGTTGAATTTCATGTACTGGTTATTTCCATGATGAATTGAGCTAAGTGCAGGTAACAAAAGGCTATGAGAATTGATTGTGGTTGCGTAGAATGTACGTAAATTAAAAGAGTAGTCTCAATAACGCATGTAAAAGTTAGGGCTATGCGAAAATATAAGTTTTGGTTTCTGAATTTTGTTTTTCGACATTGTGGGTCGATGTACATATATTTGTTGATCCTGCGATATCGTAGAAGTCCCTCCGTACAGGGGAGACTCTGCTGAATTTTTCCGATAATTTATATGTTAGAAAATTTTTGTAACGACCCGCAATCTACACACCGGAGGATCGTAGAATATTTCTTTCTCGTAAGGATTCGTATGGTCATTTGACATTGGGGGACGACTATTAGGGTCATTTCTCATGTTCACGATTTTTGCCGATTTTTAAATGACCGTTTTGCCCCTAGCTGATCTTGTTTCGGCCATAACTTTTGATTGGAAAGGAATTTTGACCTGAAATCACTTCCATTAGATCCGGATGATGGTTTACCTTTCTATAGAGTGGTCATATGGGAAAAAGTACTTACCATTTGGGAGATATGGCTTAAATAAGGTTTAGAAGGTGAAAAACTGCTTAACTAGGCCAAATGAGGTGATTAGTGAATGGGCCCATAACCCATTTCGGGATTAGGGTTATGTGGAGGCTGAAATGGGTTAGGTTTTCATTCTATTTCAGTTTTCTAGCCGCCATTTACCCTTTAGAGACCCTAACAATGGCCTCCACCTTCTAATTTCATCCCAAATCGCTCTCTAATCAAGGATTAAGCTTAGCAACATCAAATCAAGGAGAAATAGTACCATTTCAGATTTAGAGCTGTTGTTAGACATTGGTATTCGCCCAAATTAGATGAGTTTCAGTTCTGAAAGTTTTAATTGTGGCAAAGATGAGTGATTAGCCTTGTTTTTACACTAATTATGGTTAATTACGGGTAATTAGTGTTAGTTAGCGAATTTAAACAAGATTAAATTTTGGAAAAATATTTATAAATTTTGAAATATTGTTTTAGGCCTCTATTAGAAATTTGGTTGAATTTGGTTAAGTTTTGCTAAACCTATCATTAGTTATACTTAGACATGATTAAAGGGAAATTATGGGTTTTGGGTGGATTTGATCCATTTTAACTTATCAAATTGTTGTTTTCGTGATTGTTGTTGGTTTCACATGTTGTTATGACTGTTTGGAATGTTTTGTGATTGCTTGGAACAGTTAGAATGGTCGAAAATGCTGTCGTGTGGCGAAAAACAGTTGTTGGAAAGGTTGCAAGAAAATTGTGCAGGGAACCAGACCGGATTGGATCGCCCGATCCGATTGTGGAGCACCACTGCGAGCCAGATGAAGCACCACAACCCCGATCTGCTCGTGACGTATGTGCCTCGACCCGAACCGCTCCAGCTTGAGTATCACGAATTGCCTGAAGGAACAAGCCACGACCTGACGCTCTGGAGCGAGCACCACGACCCGACCCGCATAAGAGAGGGAGCCTGATACGAACCTCCATGGGAGGGAGCTCAACACATGACCCGTTCGAGTGAAGACATCGCGAACCGAACCAGTGTGGCACTGCGATTAGCTTGGAGCATCACGATCTAACCCGGTAGAAGAAGCACGAGCCGACCCAACGCTCTGGAAAGGACATCAGGAACTGATCCGAACTGAGGGCCATGGCATGACCCGCGAACCGATGACCAAGAGGAGGGAGCGCGAATCGGTTGTCATTTCCAGACCGACCAGACCGGAAGCAACACGATCCCCCTTGGAAGATCACGAACCGAACCAAGGAGCATGGCATGTGCTGAACATCTGAATCGATCTGGAGTAGACCAAAACCAGAGATGCAAAGGTAGTCCAAATAAGAAGTTGAACTCAGGATCCAGTTGGGAACCAACGAGTTAACTTCATGAGTTGGGCTTTGCTGCGGGACGTGTGCTAAGGAGTTATCGATGTCCATAACTTTGATTCACCACCGAAAGACGAATGTTAGGCAACAGATCAGTGCAGTGGGGTAGTTATCACTTTATGGGGCAGAGTGATCGTAGCACGGCTATGAGCCAGTGAAGTGGAGTTATCACTACTCCATGGGGCAGAGTGGACATAGCAAAGTATTAGTGGTTACGGATCAGTGTCGTGGAGCCGTGACGACTCCATGGGGTAGAGTGATCGTAACAAAGTAGTGGGTGATCAAAGCGGTGGATATCGTATGCTTTACGCATTGTGTGAGAGATGTGATGATGGTTGCTATGCTTAATTGTTTGCCATCACTATGACATGCACACCCCCACCCCCATATCCTTTACACCATATGTTAGTGGAACCTTAGAGTATTGTACGGTATGTTGTGCTAACTCTTTGGTTGTAGGTCCAGGTTTAGTATACCTATTATTTTTCTGTTTTGTTGCCTATCGCTCATACCAGACTTTTGTCTGACCCAGAGTTTTATGTCTCTTCTTTTTTACTTTGGGTGCTCCTAAACGAGCAGACTAGAGACAGGTTAGCTGGTTATGTACGAGTAGCTGATTCGGAGACGAGCAGGAGGCTCCTACGTATTATCTACGTATATTTTTCTTGTGTTGTTAATGGTCACTGCTTTGGCATTAGTAGTGTACCTTTCCTTTCTTTTTCTTTAGAGACAGTATTTTTAAGTTGTAATATTGGTTATGGATCATAAGCGTTATTTTGGATTTCTGCTGCTATGATGATTATGGTTCAGTTTTCACTTTATGCACTGTCTCTGCTGTTTTATGTCAAGTATATTATTATTATATTTTATTCCATGCGCTGTGAGACATTCTACAGGTTCCTTGTTAGTTCAAATTCCTTTCTTTGGCGACCATCCTGTGCTAGTCGAGCAATTGTACAACGCACTTTCATTGGAAATGTCGGCTGGTGCAAGTCGTCACATTTGGTATCAGAGCTCTAGGTTGTGTAGTTAACCTAGGGAAGACACTAGAGAGAGATAGTACGTATATGAGAGTGCGTATTTGTGATATTTTTGTTTTCAAAAGCTATATACATATATATATATATACTATTAGTATGTAAGGACGAAATCGCATTGCACTGGCACCACTGAAGAGATGGTTAATCGTTTTCTCCTTACAGATTGAACGATGAGCGATATACGAGGGGTACTGGTAGACGAGCTAATAATGGGAATGCTCCTAATATGAGAACGATGTTCACTGACCTCATGAGAGAGATGCTTAGGGATGTTCAGTGGGCAGCTCCTAATGCTGCAAATGGTGGTGGTGCAGCGGTGCAGGTGCCTAGGGCCGATTTCACCAAGCTATGCAAGGATTACACTAGTCTTGGTGGAAAGCCGTTCCACGGAACAGAATCGGTTATAGAAGTTCAGGATTGGTTGGATAGCTGTGAGCGTATATGCTTAGGTATTGAGAATGCGATGAAGAGAAAGCTAGCATCCCGTTAGCTACAAGGACGGGCGATGAATTGAATGCTATTAAGGCAGCTACTCTAAAGGATCAAGTTACGTGGGATCAGTTTAAGGCATAATTCAGTGAAAGGTTTATCCCAGCTGCTCAGAAGTTGGAGTTATTTAGGAAATTTCTACAGCTTAAGCAGAATGGTAGGGCAGTCTCAGAGTACATTGCAGAGTTCGATACTTTATCGAAGTATGGATTATCCCTTATCGATACTGCCGAGAAGAAGAACGAGAAGTTTATAACTGGTTTGGATGGATACTTAGGAGAAAGGCTTATTAACCACATCGATGGGATGTTTGAATTAATTGTAGGGAAAGCATTGAGGTCTGAAAGTCTTTACCCTAAGTCGAAGGCCGAGGTTGCATCTGCAGATGAGCCAAAGCTGCAAGCTAGCGGTGGAGGCAAGAATGGTTCTCAGAATAAGAGAAAGCGGAATTAGACCAAGGATGGCCAAAAGAAAAAGAATAAGAAAGATGTTGAATGCTTTAGCTGTGACAAGAAGGGCCATTATGCCAAAGAATGTCGAGCGAAGCCAGTGGACAGGAAGTGCTTCAACTGTGGCCAAGTGGGACATCACAAGGATAAATGTCCGCAACCCCCTAAAGAAAAGCAGATTGTGAAAGCATATGCTATAAGCGTTGTTCCTTCTTCGTCGAATTCCCCAACTGCGGCAGAGAAGGGAAATAATGTCGTCATTCAAGGTATGCTTTCTGTTTATGATGTTCCTGTTCAAGTATTGTTTGATACCGGGGCTTCCCGTTCCTTTATATCTAGTGACCTGGTAGATAAGTTGGGATTGGAACCCGAGATAGTCGATAGACCTTTAGCCGTGACAAACCCGATTGGTGGTTCAACTAGCCTTAGCATGATTTGTCGTAATGTGGTCTTATCGAGTCATGGATGCATGTTTGTTTGTGATTGCTTTGTTTTGGGCTTTTCTGGGTTTGGCATTATTTTGGGAGTCGATTGGCTCCAAAGGTACGGAGTAGTCGTAGACTGTGAGGGCTTT
The DNA here is from genome assembly GCA_030737875.1 of Allium sativum. Taxonomy (NCBI): domain Eukaryota; kingdom Viridiplantae; phylum Streptophyta; class Magnoliopsida; order Asparagales; family Amaryllidaceae; genus Allium; species Allium sativum. Next base: position 279,198,353 of record CM060925.1, read on the forward strand.
TTGGTGACAATTAGAGCGGATGATGGGCGGAGGGTAGTGTTTGGTGGCCTACCTAGTGATGGGGTAATGGCTAGTTTTCTAAATTCCCCGACATCCCGCATGATGATTTGTCAGATGTGCACGTGGCTGGCTATTATCCGTACGTCTTCGAGGAAGTGACCGGACTTCCACCACACCAAGAGATTGAGTTCCGTATTGATTTAGTGAAAGATGCCAGAACTATAGTGATGCCACTTTGTCGTATGGCACCAAGGGAGCAGCGAGAGCTCGGGGTGCAAGTAAGCGATATGTTGAAGAAGGGAATTATTAGAAGAAGTGTTTCTGAGTGGGGAGCACTAGTTGTGTTTGCTACCAAGGAAGATGGTTCCCTTTGATTGTGTGTGGACTACCGCGAGTTGAATAAGGTGACGAGGAAGAATAAGTATCCTCTACCGTGGATAGATGATTTGTTTTATCAGTTGAGTGGCACGAGATTGTTCTCCCAGTTGGATCTCGTGACAGCTTTTCATCAGCTTAGAGTGGAAGCTGAGAGTATAGCTAAAACGACATTTCGGACGCCGTCTGGATTTTATGAGTCATTGGTCATGCCATTCGGGTTAACCAATGCACTAGGGCATTTTGTAGATCTTATGAATATGGTATTCAGGGATCAATTGAATAAGTTTGTTCTTGTGTTCATAGACGATATCTTGGTTTATTCGAGGACAGAGGAAGAACACAAGGAACATTTGAGGATAGTGATGGAGGTGTTGAGAGAACACCAATTGAAAGCAAAGTTTTCTAAGTGTCACTTCTAGAAGAGGGAAGTGAGATTCTTGGGCCATGTTGTTTCAGAGAATGGTATTGCCATGGATTCTGCGAAGGTGGCTACAGTACAGGATTCGTCTACGCCGAAGAATGCAACAGACGTAAGAAGTTTCTTGGGGTTAGCTGGATATTATTGTAAGTTTATCTAAGACTTCTTCAAGATAGCGGCACCGTTGACTCAGTTGACCAAAAAAATCAAGCTTTTGTTTGGGACGAAAAGTGCGAGAATGCATTTAAGAGTCTAAAGGAAAAATTTACATGTGCACTAGTATTAGTCATTCCTAAAGGGAATGAAGAGATGATGGTATACACAGACGCATGTGGTACCAGACTAGGTGTTGTATTGATGCAAGGAGGTAGGGTTGTAGCTTATGCTAGTCGGCAACTGAAACCGCATGAGAAAAGATATGCTACCCATGATTTGGAATTGGCAGCGATCGAGTTCACATTGAAGATGTGGAGACATTATCTTTGGGAGAAAGATTCGAGTTGTTCACCAATCATAAAACGTTAAAGTATCTTTTCTCTCAGAAAGATCTAAATCTCCGACAGCAAATATGGTTAGAATTCTTGGCTTCCTATGATTTCGATATCGCATATACACCAGGAAAGGGCAATGCGGTAGCTGATGCATTGAGTAGAAGACATGCCAGTTTAGGGGTATGTTTCTAGAATGGAAGCAACTGGAGTACATCGCTGGGTATGATTTCAGACCAAAGTGCGAATTGGATCTAGAATTGTTAGCATGTTTGACGATCAGACCCGCTTTGATTGAGCCGATTGGTTCCAGTCAGAGGGACGACCCTAACCTATTGGAAATAATCTCGAAGTTAGAGATTGGAATCGACGAAGAGATGAACAAGTATGGGCTTGATCGAGATGGATAGCTTAGAAAGAATGGAAGACTAGTTGTGACCAATGTTAAGGGATTGAGGGATGAAGTGCTTAGAGAATGTCATCACTCAAAACTGACTATACATCCCGGTGGTAACAAAATGTATCGAGACATGAAGCATACCTACTACTGGGAAGGGATGAAAAGAGACGTTGGGAAGTTTATATCCAAATGCATGAACTTCCAACTAGTTAAAGTTGAGCAAAAGAAGCCTAGTGGTTTGTTGCAGCCATTGAAAATTCCCGAATGGAAATGGGAACAAGTCTCAATGGATTTCATTGATGGGTTACCAAGAACTAGACCGGGCCATGATAGCATTTGGGTGATTGTGGACTGATTGTCTAAGAGTGCAAGGTTTATACCCGTCAAGTCGAACAGAACGACATCAAAGTTTGCGGAACTGTGTATAAAGTGGGTAGTGAGAATTCATGGAATACCAAAAGGCATTGTGAGCGACCAAGATCTATTGTTTACTAGTGGATTTTGGAGGAGTTTACAAGAGGCGATAGGATCACAATTACATCTCAGTACCGCGTATCATCCTCAAACCGACGGTCAGACAGAGAGGGTGAATCGTATATTAGAAGACCTCTTAAGAGATTGTATATTGGATTTTGGTGGATCATGGGATGACCATTTACATCTAGTGGAGTTCGCATATAATAATAGTTATCAATCCAGTATTGGTACGGCTCCATTTGAAGCTTTGTATGGAAGACCATGCAACTCAACGTCATGTTGGTTAGAAACCGGTGAGAAATTTGTGCTTGGGCCAAATATGATAAGAGAAACCTCAGATAAGATCAAAGTTATCCGACAACGAACGAAGGCTGCCTAAGATAGGCATAAGAGTTATGCTGATAAAAGGAGAAGAGATTTAAAATTCTCCTTGATGACTTGGTTTTTGTCAAGATTTCTCCATTAAAGAGTGTGATACGATTTGGTAGGAGAGGCAAGATAACACCAATATTTGTTTGTCCATTCCCAGTTCTCAAGCAATTTGGGAATTTGGAATATAAAGTTGAATCACCAGAGAAGATTGCAGGCATTCATAATGTATTTCATGTTTCCCAGTTAAGGAAATTCGTGCACGACCCTAGTGTGACTATTTTACCTGATCAGTTGGACGATATCGAGGGTAAACCCGAGGCGGTTGGGAACCGTAGGCCTATGCGTATTGTTGGGAACGATACGAAGCAGCTTCGAGGAAAGGCGGTGAAACTAGTCAAAGTTCAGTGGGGGTGATGACGAGGAAGACTGTACTCGGGAAACAGAGGAGAACAAAAGGACGAATTATCCAGAACTCTTTGCCTGGTAAGGTTTTATATCGGTATAGTACTTCCTTTTTAATGAACTGCATGTTAGGATAAGCTTGTTGTGTTGTTTTGTATGCTTTATTGTTTTGTTAATGATTGGTAGGCATGCAGGATTCTTTGTATGTTTTGGGCTAAGGGATTTCGCGGACGAAATTTCTTAAGGGGGGAGAATGTAAAGACCCGCATTCTACGTACCGAAGGATCGTAGAATATTTATTTCTTTCTCGTAAGGAAGCGTATGGTCATGTGACATTAGGGGACGACTATTGGGGTCATTTCCCATGTTCACGATTTTTGCCGATTTTTAAATGATCATTTTGCCCCTAGCTGATCTTGTTTCAGCCACAACTCTCGATTGGAAAGGAGTTTTGACCTGAAACTACTTCCATTATATCCGAATGATGGTTTACCTTTCCGGAAAGTGGTCATATGTGAAAAACGGACTTACCGCTTGGGAGATATGGCTGAAATAAGGTTTAGTAGGTGAAAAACTGCTTCACCGGGCCAAATGAGGTGATTAGTGAATGGACCCATAACCCATTTCGTGATTAGGGTTATGGGGAGGCTAAAATGGGTTAGGTTTTCATTCTATTTCAGTTTTGTAGCTGCCATTTATCCCTTAGAAACCCTAACAATGGCCTCGACCTTCTATTTTCATCCTAAATCGCTCTCTAATCAAGGATTAAGCTTAGCAATATCAAATCAAGGAGAAATAGCACCATTTTAGAGTTAGAGCTGCTATTAGACATTGGTATTCTTCCAAATCAGAGGAGTTTCAGTTCTGAAAGTTTTAATTGGGGCAAAGGTGAGCGATTAGCCTTGTTTTTACACTAATTATGGTTAATTAAGGGTAATTAGTGATAATTAGCGAAGTTAAACATGATTAAATTCTGGAAAAATATTTATAAATTTCGAAATATGGTTTTAGGTCTCTTTTAGAAATTTGGGTTAATTTGGTTAAGTTTTGCTAATCCTATTATTAGTTATATTTAATCATGATTAGAGGGAAAATATGGGTTTTGGGTAGATTTGATCCATTTTAACTTATCAAATTGTTGTTTTGGTGTTTGCAATTGGTTTCGCATGTTGTTATGACTGTTTGGAATGTTTTATGATTTCTTAGAACAGTTAGAATGGTCGAAAACGCCGTCGTGTGGCGAAAAATAGTTGCTGGAAAGGTTGTAGGAAAATTGTGTTGGGAACCGGACCGGATCGGATCGCCCGACCCGATCGTGGAGCACCACTGCGAGCCAGATGAAGCACCACGAACCCGATCTGCTCATGACATATGTGCCTCGACCCGAACCGCTCCAGCTTGAGTATCATGAACTGCCTGAAGGACAAGCCACGACTTGACGCTCTGGAGCGAGCACCACGACCCGACCCGCACGAGAGAGGGAGCCCGATTAGAACCGCCATGGGAGGGAGCTCAAGACATGACCCGTTCGAGTGAAGACATCGCGAATCGAACCAGTATGGCATTGCGACTTGCATGAAGCATCACGATCTAACCTTGTGGAAGAGGCACAAACCTACCCAATGCTCTAGAGAAGGACATCATGAACCGAACTGAACAGAGGGCCATGGCACGACTCGTGAACTGATGACCAAGAGGAGGGAGCACGAATCGATTGTCTCTTCCAGACCGACCCGACCAGAAGCACCAAGAGCCCCCCTGGAAGATCACGAACCGAACCAAGGAGCATGGCATGAGCTAAACATCCGAACCGATCCGGAGGAGGCCAAAACCCGAGATTCCAAGGTAGTCCAAATAGGAAGTAGAACTCAGGATCCAGTTGGGAACCAACGAGTTAACTTCATGAGTTGGGCTTTGCTGCGGGATATATTCTAAGGAGTTATTGTTGTATATGACGCAGTCGTATACACTATTATATGATTTTTGTTTGATGATAACAACCAAATATATATATATATATATATATTATAAATGTGTTTGTTACTGGACTGTTCTATATTTACATCACAGACAGGAATGTAATACTTATATTTAAATAAAATACATTTATACAGAAATTCAAATATTTACTGTATTTTATTTAAAAATATAAACATTATATTTCTAACATTCAAACAGTACATCTATTTTAACTCCACTATTTAATCACTTCTCTGATATTGTACTTGTAAATAAACTATGTAGAATAGAAAAGTTTGTTTGACAAGAATAAAATGATATTTTATTTTAAATAAATTTGTTTATTACAAACTTCAGTACAATTCATATACATACACAGCTCATCACTACACCACTCACTTTGTTTACACAACTCATATATACATTCTTTCACATTGACACATATACAAACACATTGAAACAATTCACCGACTCAGCACTGTCTTCAGTCTTCATTGTTAGTTCAATCTTCACAGTCTTATAGTCAGCCTTCAGTCAGCCCAATCTTCTTACCTGTCACATGAAACACACACACACACACAGTACACTGCAATAAAAACAAAAACTATATTCATGAATATATAATTTAAAAAAAAATATTTGCCTCAGTTTTCTGGTGTGTTTCTCATCATTTTTCATGACTTGATATGATTCATCTATGTCTAAACAGACAGTTTGTATATGTACAGGGACAGGAAATTTTCTGATGGCTACAAATACACACGTGTATAAATACACGTGTGCACTGCCTAGCCAATCAGTGTGCAACTGAGGAGTAGCCACGTGGACCATCTCGACTCAGTGCACAATGAAAATCAGTGTGATCAAGCCAAGTCAGACAACTACATGGTACAACTACAAATGTATGGCATCAAGAAAGTCAACAGCAAGGGTCGAGCAACAATGTCAACATAGCTCAACACAAAATCGTTTAATAGCTTCAAGGCAGCATGGTCAAAGTAGCAAAAATTACAACATAGTGTTCAAGTGGATCATGTGATCAGTCCAGTCATGTTTCAAATAGGGGATTCATGTTTGAAAAGTGAACACAACACAGTGAAGCATGGATATAGCAAGCGTACAGGACCTCGTTCAAACTCATGTATACGGTGAAGCATAAATTCATTTCAGCATGGTGATGCGGGCGAACAAGTGAAGCAAGATTCATGGCACAGCAAAGAGTAAAGCTTATAACATGGAGCAAATTGGTATACTACATGCATGGCAAGCACAACAGTGTGATACTGGAGAGGAGCAACAACTTCATACATGATGTAGTTCTAATGACAACTACATGATAGAGGCAGCAATATACATATATGTGGTATATCAATCACACAAGTGCAATCATAGCAGTATGGAGCCAAAACAATAACATGCATGTACATATAAAAGTTAGGTTGAATATCTGCAGCATCTACTCTATATGTATGCAAGAAAGTTCAAAGTATAGCCAACCAGTTTTTCAAGTGTTCAAATGCTCATGGATGAGATAGTAGCAATAGAAAGCTACAACTTTTACAAATGTAACAGCTTATACATAAGTATTCAATATAGTGCAAGCCACCATGATCATTGCAGCAACATAATAACACAGGTGTACATGACAGTGCAAGTGAGAAGGTGATTCAAATCAGTTTATATACAGTGTATACACACAGCATGGAAACATATCACAAATCATCATGGAGCAGTGGCAAAGAATCACAATGCAAAACTGGAGTTAACATTTGATTCCTGAAACTAAGCACTCAAATTTGGCAAGTGCTATAAGAGTGATTCACGCATATATCTGATTCCAGTAATTACAATGTTTTGAAAAGTATCAATTTATTTTCAAAATTTGATCAGAAAAAACTCAAGGACAGTTTCTTTGGGTCAAGAATGGTTTCCAGAGTTAGATCAGAGACTTCAAAGCATGCCAGAAATTATGGAATTCAAACAAAGTTTTTTTTAAAGGGGGCCACGTATAGTTTTGTTTCCAATTTTTGAATCAATCAGAGAAAATATATTCGACATTTTTTTATGCAAAATCACGCAAGTCTTGGCACCAATTCAAATCTGCAAATAACATTTAATCGAGGTAACAAATGACAAGATTTCAACTTGACAATTGTGGACAAGTATAGTTTTCAAAATATTTCCAGAAATCATCTCCAGAATCATTTTAATTCAAAGAATTTTGAAAGAGGAAACCGCACAATTCAAATTCAATCACGCTGCCAAAAAGGGGAAAGCAACAAAATTCAATTTCAAACAGAGAATTTCAAATATCAAAAGGGGAAATTTCTGAAAGCCGATTCCATTACAAGGCAACAACAAAATCACGCCGAGAATTCACAGCAACCAATTTAAGTCGAGCAACAAAAGAGGAATCTTTTTGAAACCAATCAGCTAAGTCATAAATGTGAAATCAGAGTTTAAGAGTTTTGGTTTACCCTATTTATTTACACCAATATCATCACAGGCAAAATAATCATCGAACGAAATCCAAGAACACAAATCCAAGAACAAAATCGTAAAAATTCCAAATCAGAGAAAACTCACAATTTTTCAATTGTTTTCGATCGAGCAAATCCTAAATTGTAGACAAAGGAAGAACATCTGATTCAAGATTCAGAGAGCAGCAAATTTATCAGACATCGGCATCGATTTGGAATTCAGATCTGAAACCCTAGTTTACATTCATCAACGCCGCCATTTTTTTTCTCAGAGCAAAAGCAAAAGGAATCGGGCAAATAAATTAGAAATGGGCTGGCCAAGCTTTTCTGGGCTTAAGTGCTTTAATGTTAAAAGGGGATGACCCTTATATTCTTAAGTCCTAGGGTTTAATTTGTTTTTTTTAAATTTTGTTTTGTGTTTTTTTTTTTTTTGTTTTGTAAACCAAATTCAAACAGTGTCTAGATCTGTAAAGTCTAGGATATCAGTCAGGGTGTTGACTGTCAGATTCAGAGTCTGTAAAATCTGGGTTACGGATTACAGGGTTGTAATTCGGGGAAATCTGATCGAGTGGATATAGGTCAGTCTAGGGATTTGAGCGTAGGTTTAGGACAAAAGCAGGCGCTGCGAGCGTACATGGTCTTGTATGCGGGATCTGTTTATAACACCTAGTAGAAACCCTAGGAATGCAGCAGTAGGCAGGGTTTTGCCGAAGCTGGGTATATCTGTGTGTGATTTATTTTCTGCACTTTTATTTCTGCTGGATTCTGTGATCTGTTTATTATTTTAATATCCTGTCAGTTTTTTTTAATTCAGTTTAAAAACTGTGATAAACCATATTCACCCCCCCTCTAGGGTTAATCTTGATCCAACAATTGGTATCAGAGCTTGGTTTTTGATTAACTCTAGAATCATGTTTTCCCCTTGTTGTCAGTCTTCCGAGAGTCAGTCCAGTTCATCTCCAACTATTTTCAATGGAACAAATTTTTTAAACTGGAAATTCGAAATAGAACTTTATTTAAAATCCGTTAATATTAAATGTTGGGATATTGTTATCAATGGGAGTGATATGTCTGATAGTAGAAACATTGTTTTCGATGCTCGTACTATGAATATCATATTTGATTATCTCAGCACAGAACAGTTTATTCACGTATCTCATTGTTTGACTGCGCAGGATGTCTGGAGAACTCTCAACAAGCTCTATGGAAAATCTGAAGACTGCTCGAAATCTCAGAATGTCAACTCAGCTTCAGATTTTTGCTTAACAGGTCTTGCAAATGATAATTCAGATGGATCAGCTGATGGAGAATCAACAAATGCTGAACCAGAAAATCTCTCGTACGAAGATCTAGTTTACATGTGTCTTGATTTAACTAAATCTGTTGATAAACTCAAATCTAAAAACAAATCTCTAAAATCTAGGAATTCTGAGTTGACCAGCAAAATTGATGATTTGGAATCACAGCTTGAATATTTTAAAAATTCTTCAAATTCAGATTGCAAAAATTGTTTAAAATTGAAAACCAATCTTGTTCATCTCAATAAGAATATTCAAAAGTTTGAAAAGGAAATTTTGATCTTAAATGAGAACAAGACTGAGTTATCAAATTTGAATAATCTTTTGCAAAAGGAATTTGAAAGTTTTAAGACTGATATATATTCCAAATTTGAAATTGCTGAAAAGGAAAATTTGTTGAAATCTGATTTGATTTTGAAAGATCTGGAAAATGAGATTGAGAAATCCAAGAAATTTGAGTTTGAAAAACAAAAACGATTTGAACTTGAAATTTTTGAATCCCAAGCCAAAATTAAATTTCTTGAAAATGAGAATTTGGTTTTGAAACAGTCCAACGCTGAACAGAAGATCGCTATAAATAATTGCTCAAATTTACTAAAAGAAAATAGCGATCTAAAATCCAAAATTCAACGATTAGAATCAACTTTGGATAAATTTTCCAATGGGGAAAAATCGTTGAATATGCTGTTACAAAACCAAGTTTCTATTAGAAATAAATCTAGTCTTGGCTTTGAGAAAAATGATGTTTTTGGGAAACAAAATTCAATTGATTTGAAAAATCCTTTAGACTGCTTTGGAAAGAATCGATATGGAAATTCAAACTCTGATAATCGCAAAGGATTTTTGAATCATAAACATGATGAGAATTTGTTTTATAATAATCTATTTGAACAATCCTGGATCCCAAAAAGGAATAAAACAAAATTTGTTAAATTCAAACAGATCTGGGTTCCTAAAGGTACAAAAGTGAATTCAGATGGGTTGTTGTATAAACAAGTTTGGGTACCAAAATATGTGAATAAAACTGTGAGTGGTTTTACAAACTTTGTTAGACCACTCGATCCCCTAAACCATTAGGTACCCGAGGAGGCTGAGGAGCTGCTGTGCAGAAAGAGAAACTGAATTCAAACTGCTTCATATGATGGAATCATTCACAGCTCCTTATCCAAGTCTGTTGAGTTAGAGATTCTGATATACACTGAATTCTAGTATGATCTCTAAACTCACCTCTGTAAATACTTTCTGTTTTGAATTTTTTTCTTTTGTTTATTTCTTTTTCTTCTCCTTTATATCTCTTTCTTCTGCCTATTCTGATTTGATTTATCACTACCATATTTTTTGTTGTGCTTCTAAAATAGCAGTATTCATGATTTTCTGGAAATTTGTTTTGCGTGTGTAGAACTCTGATATTTTTAATCATTTCCAGATACTGATTTTTATCTGCAATTGTTTTGAAGTTTATTCTCTGATTGTTGAATTCATAACAGTGTTGATGCATCCATATCATATCTTGAACACTGTTAATTAGAATTATAAATTTTAAAGATCTGAAAAATTTGTGGAATTTCACACACCTATGATGTTTGAGTTTCTTCTAATTCATTTTGGAAAGGCTTGAAAATTTATACTCATTACAGCACTTTACTGTTTACCAGTTGTGAAAATTCCATTGATTTTAGATTGGCTTGGATATTTTGATTAGTATCGAATCATTACTTATATCTTGAAATTCACTGGTAAAAAAAAATCCAAAATAGAGTTCATGAATTACATCCATTCAAGTGATTTCAAATAAATTATTTTTGGATCATAAATATGTCTTCAAACTTGATGTAAATTTTCTGAAAAATTCTTTGGACTTGTCAGAAAATTCTTGTGAAAATTCTTTGAAAATCCAGTCTTGAATTTCTCTGTTATTTCACGGTTATTTGATTTAAATACTTGTTTGTTTAAAATCATTTGAAATTATAGATTTATTAAATCTCACACATATCTCGAATCAAAAATTTATAAATTGGTGTGATTGATTTATTAAATCCTTATATATTCATATTCTATCAAATGGTTTAAAATAAACGGTATTTTTAATCTTGAATCATGAATCACCTTTTCCGATCTTGTGAAATAATCTGTGAAACATCATTCTACTGTGAAGTCTGTTTCGAAACTGTCTTTGTAATGTCCTGATATTGATCTTAGAAAATTCCTTGTGACTGCATGCCTTGATAAATGTTTGTTTGCTGTTCTGATACATGTGCATAATCTGTTATCTTGCCTGCTTGGGCTTTGTACTTATAATTCTTTTGGCTATGATATTCTTGTTGGTCTCCAGTATCTTGTTTCAATCCTCATTAATAGAGAAACCAATTGGTATCAGAAGTGCTGTTTTTATTTGTATATATTTTTTCCCTTGTCCTGTATAGCTCGTCATATTCCTCTTTTAATTGATTCTCAATTTTAAAATTATTTATTGATTATTCATTCAGAATTTGAAATCTATATCCAAATAGAACTGTATTCGTAATTCATCAAAATTATTATCAGATTTTGAAATTGTGATGAACTATGACTGCAGTATATTTCACAACAAGAGGAGTTTTTATTTTGGATTTTCATGATAGTTGAATATTAATTATAATATCTTTGGACTGGCAATTATTTCACGACCATCCTCTTTATCTATCACCCATCTGCCATCCATCTTGATTTTATATTAATGTGGAGAGTTTTTTTTAAAATCATCTTGTTTTAAAACAGGGAAAATATTTGTGATGGAAATGTGACTGTGTTATTATTCAGAATTAGTGAAATTGAGAATTTTCAATGATCCCGGTACAGTTGGTCATATTTCATAATATAATTAATTTAGAAATTTATTTCACAGTCCATTTCTGTACCTACCACATTTCTATCTTACACATTGGTTGTATATACCGAGGAGTTTTTCTATTTAAAGCTGAAAATGATAAATATATATTTAATACATAAGTGTGTCTCTAATCTCATTTAAAAATCCAAGCTCTGGTCATGCATGGATATGAGACAACTTATAATTTAAGTTGCGACTGACATCATTTAAAAATCCAAGCTCTGGTTATGCATAGTCAGTGTGCTCTTAAATAAAAATAAAAATAAAAAGGAAAAATGTGCTATAAATATAAATTAATCTGAAATTCTCCTCAGAATTTAAAAACCAGCCTATCAATTCATCTTTCTAATCTGTGAAATGTGTTGAAATCTTATGACGTATTTTGATTTGTTGACGGATAGATATTGGGATTTGAAATTATTCGATCTTGTCACTTAAATTGGATTATTAATTACAGCCCAATTCCATCACTGTTTTTGTGCTTTATTTTTATAAAAATCCTTTGAAAATAATTGGAAATGAATTGTTTTTAAAACTCTCTCCATTTTATGTAAAATTCATCGTATATCCGTCATTTTCTACAATGTGAAATATGCCACCTGTTCTTAGAATATTATGATTTTTTGTTTGACTGATTGAAATTTATGATGACCGTTCTTCCTCTTAAGTTGAAATTATATTTTTAGTCAATATTCATCTGTATTTTAAAATCTGTATCCTTTTGATGATAACAAAAGGGGGAGAATGGATTAGATTTTGATTTATGAGTGAATATTTTATAAATATTTTTACTTTTGAAAATTCATTATCATTCAGTTCAATTCACTCATGCACAGTTATAGGGGGAGTTTTCGGTTGTAGGGGGAGCTAATAAATAGGGAGAGTTCATTTTTCACTGTAAAACACATTTGTTGGATTCAAAATATTTTATTTGTTTGTCATCATCAAAAGGGGGAGATTGTTATATATGACGCGGTCGTATACACTATTATATTATTTTTGTTTGATGATAACAACCAAATATATATATATATATTATAAACGTGTTTGTTACTGTACTGTTCTATATTTACATCACAGACAGGAATGTAATATTTATATTTAAATAAAATACATTTATACAGAAATTCAAATATTTACTGTATTTTATTTAAAAATATAAACATTATATTTCTAACATTCAAACAATACATCTATTTTGACTCCACTATTTAATCACTTCTCTGATATTGTACTTGTAAATAAACTGTGTAGAATAGACAAGTTTGTTTGACAAGAATAAAATGATATTTTATTTTAAATAAATTTGTTTATTACAAACTTCAGTACAATTCATATACATACACAGCTCATCACTACACCACTCACTTTGTTTACACAACTCATATATACATTCTTTCACATTGACACATATACAAACACATTGAAACAATTCACTGACTCAGCACTGTCTTCAGTCTTCATTGTTAGTTCAATCTTCACAGTCTTCTAGTCAGCCTTCAGTCAGCCCAGTCTTCTTACCTGTCACATGAAACACACACACACAGTACACTGCAATAGAAATAAAAACTGTATTCATGAAAATATAATTTAAAAAAAATATTTGCCTCAATTTTCTGGTGTGTTTCTCATCATTTTTCATGACTTGATCTGATTCATCTGTGTCTAGACAGACAGTTTGTATATGTACAGGGACAGTAAATTTTCTGATGGCTACAAATACACACGTGTATAAATACACGTGTGCACTGCCTAGCCAATCAGTGTGCAACTGAGGAGTGGCCACGTGGACCATCTCAACTCAGTGCACAATGCAAATCAGTGTGATCATGCCAAGTCAGACAACTACATGGTGCAACTACAAATGTATGGCATCAAGAAAGTCAACAGCAAGGGTCGAGCAACAATGTCAACATAGCTCAACACAAAATCGTTTAATAGCTTCAAGGCAGCATGGTCAAAGTAGCAAAAATTACAACATGGTGTTCAAGTGGATCATGTGATCAGTCCAGTCATGTTTCAAATAGGGGATTCATGTATGAAAAGTGAACACAACACAGTGAAGCATGGATATAGCAAGTGTACAAGACCTCGTTCAAACTCATGTATACGGTGAAGCATAAATTCATTTCAGCATGGTAATGCGGGCGAACAAGTGAAGCAAGATTCATGGCACAGCAAAGAGTAAAGCTTATAACATGGAGCAAATTGGTATACTACATGCATGGCAAGCACAACAGTGTGATACTGGAGAGGAGCAACAACTTCATACATGATGAAGTTCTAATGACAACTACATGATAGAGGCAGCAATATACATATATGTGGTATATCAATCACACAAGTGCAAGCATAGCAGTATGGAGCCAAAACAATAACATGAATGTACATATAAAAGTTAGGTTGAATATCTGCAGCATCTACTCTATATGTATGCAAGAAAGTTCACAGTATAGCCAAACCAGTTTTTCAAGTGTTCAAATGCTCATGGATGAGATAGTAGCAATAGAAAGCTACAACTTTTACAAATGGAACAGCTTATACATAAGTATTCAATATAGTGCAAGCCACCATGATCAATGCAGCAACATAATAACACAGGTGTACATGACAGTGCAAGTGAGAAGGTGATTCAAATCAGTTTATATACAGTGTATACACACAGCATGGAAACATATCACAAATCATCGTGGAGCAGTGGCAAAGAATCACAATGCAAAATTGGAGTTAACAATTGATTCCTGAAACTAAGCACTCAAATTTGGCAAGTGCTATAAGAGTGATTCACGCATATATCTGATTCCAGCAATTACAGTGTTTTGAAAAGTATCAATTTATTTTCAAAATTTGATCAGAGAAAACTCAAGGATAGTTTCTTTGGGTCAAGAATGGTTTCCAGAATTAGATCAGAAACTTCAAAGCATGCCAGAAATTATGGAATTCAAACAAAGTTTTTTTTAAAGGGGGCCACGTATAGTTTTGTTTCCAATTTTTGAATCAATCAGAGAAAATATATTCGACGTTTATTTATGCAAAATCACGCAATTCTTGGCATCAATTCAAATCTGCAAATAACATTTAATCGAGGTAACAAATGGCAAGATTTCAATTTGACAATTGTGGACAAGTATAGTTTTCAAAATATTTCCAGAAATCATCTCCAGAATCATTTTAATTCAAAGAATTTTGAAAGAGGAAACCGCACAATTCAAATTCAATCACGCTGCCAAAAAGGGGAAAGCAACAAAATTCAATTTCAAACAGAGAATTTCAAATATCAAAAGGGGAAATTTCTGAAAGCCGATTCCATTACAAGGCAACAACAAAATCACGCCAAGAATTCACAGCAACCAATTTAAGTCGAGCAACAAAAGAGGAATCTTTTCGAAACCAATCAGCCAAGTCATAAACGTGAAATCAGAGTTTAAGGGTTTTGGTTACCCTATTTATTTACACTAATATCATCACAGGCAAAATAATCATCGAACGAAATCCAAGAACACAAATCCAAGAACAAAATCGTAAAAATTCCAAATTAGAGAAAACTCACAATTTTTCAATTGTCTTCGATCGAGCAAATCCCAAATTGTAGACAAAGGAAGAACATCAGATTCAAGATTCAGAGAGCAGCAAATTCATCAGACATCGGCTTCAATTTGGAATTCAGATTTGAAACCCTAGTTTACATTCATCAACGCCGCCATTTTTTTCTCAGAGTAAAAGCAAAAGGAATCGGGCAAATAAATTAGAAATGGGCTGGCCAATCTTTTCTGGGCTTAAGTGCTTTAATGTTAAAAGGGGATGACCCTTATATTCTTAAGTCCTAGGGTTTAATTTGTTTTTGTTTTTTTTTTAATTTTGTATTGTGTTTTTTTTTGTTTTGTAAACCAAATTCAAACAGTGTCTAGATCTGTAAAGTCTAGGATATCAGTCAGGGTGTTGACTGTCAGATTCAGAGTCTGTAAAATCTGGGTTACGGGTTACAGGGTTGTAATTCGGGGAAATCTGATCGAGGGGATATCGGTCAGTCTAGGGATTTGAGCGTAGGGTTAGGAAAGGAGCAGGCGCTGCGAGCGTACATGGTCTTGTATGCGGGATCTGTTTATAACACCTAGTAGAAACCCTAGGAATGCAGCAGTAGGCAGGGTTTTGCCGAAGCTGGGTATATCTGTGTGTGATTTATTTTCTGCACTTTTATTTCTGCTGGATTCTGTGATCTGTTTATTATTTTAATATCCTGTCAGTTTTTTCAATTCAGTTTAAAAACTGTGATAAACCCTATTCACCCCCCCCCCTCTCTAGGGTTAATCTAGATCCAACAGTTATCGACGTCCATAACTTTGATTCCCCAACCGAAAGACGAATGTTAGGCTACGGACCAGTGCAGTGGGGTAGTTATTACTTCATGGGGCATAGTGATTGTAGCACGACTTTGAGCCAGTGTAGTGGAGCTATCACGACTCCATCTGTCAGAGTGGACGTAGCAAAGTATTAGTGGTTACGGATCAGTGGAGTGGAGCCATCACGACTCCATGGGGGCAGAGTGATCGTAACAAAGTATTAGGTGATCAAAGCAGTGGATATCATATGCTTTACGCACTGAGTGAGAGATGTGAGGATGGTTGCTATGCTTGATTGTTTGTTATCACTATGGCATGCACACCCCCACCCCCGTATCCTTTACCCCATATGATAGTGGCACCTTAGAGTATTGTACGGTATGTTGTGCTAACTCTTTGTTTGTAGGTCCAGGTTCAGGTATGGTTTAGTATACCTGTTATTATTCTGTTTTGCTGCTTATCGCTCATACCAGACTTTTGTCTGACTCAGAGTTTTATGTCTCTTTTTATTATTCCGGGTGCTCCTTAACGAGCAGACTAGAGACAGGTTAGCTAGTTATGCACGAGTAGCTGATCCGGAGACGAGCAGGAGGCTCCTACAAATATTCTCCCTGTGTTGTTGATGGTCACTGCTTTGGGCATTAGTAGTGTATCTTTCCTTTTGCTTTAGAGACAGTATTTTGAAGTTGTAATAATGGTTACGGATCATAAGCTGTATTTTGGATTTCCTCTGCTATGATGATTATGGTTTAGTTTTCAGCTTATGCATTGTTTCGCCTGTTTTATGTCAAGTATGTTATTATTATATTTTATTCCATGTGCTGTAAGACATTCTACAGGTTCCTTGCTAGTTTAAATTCCTTTCTTTCCTTTCTTTGGTGACCGTCCTATGCTAGTCGGGCATTGACACAACGCACTTTCATTGGAAATGTCGGCTAGTGCGGGGCAGGTCGTCACAATTTTCAACATTTTGAATATTTTTATTTACAAAAATAAATAAATTGTTTTTCGATTTGAAATAAATTGTCTTTTTGAGGAGATAATGGGTTGTAACATTTCTTCTATCTTAGTAATTTTCGGGTAAAAATTCTTTGAAGTGGGAAAGAAAGTAGTGTCCCGTATTTTTGGTAGTCGGATATTTATTTTATTTTATTATTATATTAAATATTTATTTAGGATTTTAAATGGATTTAAAATATATAATTCGAATATATAATAAAGTTTGAACGTTAAATTTATATATAAATATAAATCGAGCTCGTAATAGCGTGATAGTTCGTAATATTGAGTTTTGAACTTCAATTGAATATACAAGATCTGATATAAATCAGAATTCTGTGAAACAAGAATCATCCGGATCGATTTGATTATAATTTTCTAATGAAAGAGAAAAATGAAGATTTTGTGTTATAGTTTATTAGTTATGTCCAATTCAAATTTTCAAATAGTCGCTATGGAATTATTTATAAATTATAGCGATTGATTTAATAATTAAATTCGATTTAAAAGGAACTTTTTGTTTGTAACTTGAGATAACAATCTAATTAAGCTACGAAACAAATTCCATTGAATGCGTATTGACGTTTAGAGTCAGGATAGATATATTGTTTATTATTTTTGGAGACCGGGTATTTTTAGTGTCCAAAATAGCGTTGTTTTATGCAAATAAAACAACTGAAATGTAAACGACTTTGGTTTTTGATGAAACTAAATTTATTAAATCCATAATGATGAGGTGTTGTAGTGTTTCAAGTTTCAACTTATTTGGATTTTGTTTTGTGATCGTAGGCTATTTAAATGCATGAATTTTCACCTGTGAATTATAAAGGACTTTTTACAAATGATGTCGGAATTCAACAAAACTTGTCTCATCGTGTCCGGGATATTTTTCCATGCTAGAATTAGGAGTTTTAATTCATTGGAGATAATACGAGGATATATTTATGTATTACTTCGCGATGAAGTTTCCATTTATAATATAAAATTCATACCCATCACTATAAATAAGTGGTAAACCCTATTTTTCATGGTCTACTAAGTATGGTGGTCAACCAGCTTTCATACCACCGTCACAGCAGAAATGATTGAACAATATTTTGTGAACTTCCTCTTCAAAATCCTTGAGATCCATCACTCTATTCAAAAACTCTTCAACAGGAAATCTTTTGAGCTCGGCGAGCTCGTCAAACTAAACGGCAATGAATGATCGCAGATGATCGTGGTGGCCGCAGTGAGCTGGGAAGTCGTGGCGGTTTTGCATAGGTTGGTGGTGACGGGGTTGCTAGAATGAGTCGAGACTCATGTCGATGGACTTTGGGGTGAAGGAGGTCGCGATGGCACACTTGGACGGAAGTCCAGTCCTAAGGTTTTGGCGCAGTGGTAGATGAAGTTGAAATGGATTGCGGATGTAAAGCTTGATGAAGACAGACGACACGAAGTGGCTGACTTTTGACAACTAGCAGCGGTATTATCGAAGTTGGGAATATTTATTCTGGGGCACGGCAATGACAACTACCTTGAGAACTAAGTTATTAAGTTTAGATGGGGTTGTTTATTTATGTGTAAGAGTTGGCAATTTCCAAGCATACAACAATAGTATGAGGAAAGGAATAGAAGTCCCGCTTTGTTTTTTTTCTTGGGATAATAAGTTTGGTACATAATGAAAAAAATGGGTTGTTTCATTTATCACAGAGGCAACGGGCAGATAACGTGTACAGGGTGATGAGCGAGGTTAAGTAGCCGAAGCAGATAGAGCAAAACGTGATAGGGAAGTTTTTAATCGGTAGTCACCATTTATAGACTGGGGAAGTTTTTAATCGGTAGAAGACAAACGAAGGAAGACAAAATTATGAACACTAAGAAGCAAATTAAGGTGAGAAGAAGATGACAACAAAGAAGAAACGCGTGCCTAATTATTTTCAAACAAAGTTGGACAGTTTCTCGAACGACAATGGGCACTACTAAGTATTACGTGAAGAAGGGAGGCTGATGGCCTTGACTACCTGGAGGGAAGAAGCTGCATGTCTTTGTATAATGGGAAGTCTGAATGAAAAAGAAAATGTTGGCCTTTTATTTTGGACTCGAGAAAAATATGTCCACTTAGTTAACCAAAGTAAACTATTTAAATTAATTTTATAATTAATAAGTCAGTCGTATAAAATAAAATGCATATAACTTTTTATTGGATAAACAGAATTGGACGAAACATAAGACGCTGCAATTGTGGTGATGAGCATTACGTTGTAAAACTGTTCTAGACAATGCAGGAGACAACACGAATTTATGGTTAAATTAAACATCTGTTTAATTTAACTGAAATCGAACCGTTCCGACAATGAAATCAATGTGAGTTCAACTCACTTAGTTTTTACCCACTTATAAATTATATAAGTCGGGATTTGTTTTGTGTGCTATGGTTGATAATTGTTAGCAGTGTGCTAAATATTATTTATATATTTGATTAATTCATTGATTTAACCAATCATTTATATTAAATGAAATCTAATTGTTATTTTTAACGATTATTTTCAAATGAGGCAACTTAGCTTGTTGGTTACGTTTCTAATAATATAAACGCATTAAATGAAAATATGGATGTTGTAACACCCCGGAAATCAGTTAATACTAATATTCACAAATGAAAGAATAATTAATTTCAAATATAAGAATATTGGGAAACGGGCTGCGCCATTGTGTTCGTCTCGGAAAAATACGCGAAATAGAGTCCGAAATTTTGTGGATCGGAGTTCGTATGACCGAGATATGGCCTCGAGAAGTTTCACGAAAAATTCAAATTTTAAAACAGATTTCAAAAACACAGAAATGGAGGCAGGCGGGAAAACTCCCGCCCAGACCAGGTCGACCTGGGGGTCGACTTGGGAGTCGACCTGGGGGGGGGGGCAGGTCGACACTAGAGTCGACCTGGGTGTCGACCTCCCTGGTCGAGCCCACGTGACCTGGGTGCATCTGGTTGGGTTTTCGGGCTGTGTTTTGAAGGCTGGACGAAATCTAATGGCTCTAATCTATTCTAGGGTAAATCTAATGGCCTAAATGCATCCTAACATCTATAAATAAGTGGGTAGACTCTAACCCTAAATCACTTGAAAAATTGGAGAGCTACCGACATGTCGTTGCCATGGAGTTCAGCGTAGCCGTCACAAACTAAAGAAGAAGGAGAAAGCCTAGCCTACAACCAAATCTACTCAACAAACAAATTAAATCAAAGACTCTTTCTATTTCTCTTCTTTAAAATAGTGAGTATGATGATTCTCACAATGTTATTATAAAATAATTCGATTAAGTTATGAATGGATCACAAGAAAGTGATGTGAATTGCAATTGTAAATTCTATATTGTGGATCTCTTGTTATGTTATTATGTTGTCATATGTTGTAAATTATATGTTGTAAATTTTCCTATGCTATGCCATGCTATAGTGAAAATCATGCTATGCCTATGCTATGCGTAAATCATGCTATGTTATGTCATAAATCTTATATATGTTGTAGATCTCATGTTAACACATATGTTGGAAATCCATAAGTTATATGATTATGATATCATGTTAAGTTGTGTTGAATCGTACAAGTTGTAAAATCATGATGTTGTTATTTATGCAAATTGGATCATGTTTTAAAGTTTATGTTTTCTAAAAGTTAAATGGATCATGATTATGGGAATTTCCCTATTAAGTTAGGTGTACCCATATACATGAATCCACAATTTAAATTGGATCTTGAATATGGGAATTTGCCTATTAAGTTAGGTGTACCCATATGCATGAATCTATGACTAAATGAATTTTTATGGGAATTTGCCTATTGAGTTAGGTGTACCCATATAAACCCATATTGTTAGATTAGATGATGTTGATTCACACATGTTCCTATGCAAGTTTATGAAATTTGATTGAGATTATATTATGTGAATTATGAACAAGTTGACATCTTTAGATCCATGACATGTATAATCCTATGCAAGTTGTACATATGCAAGTTTCACCCCTTATTATGATTCATTTAGTCATATATACATGTTGTTATTGTGATAATCTCTTTTATGCTATGAGTTAGACTATTCGAATCTAATATATATTTTGCGAATAAACGTTCAAACGTGGGGTAGGGGTGATATTAGGAATTAATAAATTGGGTGCAATTTTGTATAATTTTGCACGCCTTGAATGGATGTCCATAATTGAGTCAATTATGGACATTGTTGAATATGGAATTAATTAATAATTCAAGTAGGGAATTATTAAAGTTGGGGAAAGTGGATTATTAATAATAATCAATGCTTAGGACACGAGGTTGGACCCGTTTGTGACGTAAACCTGCCCGGACCCGCCCGACAAATCCAGTAGTCACAAATGTCGGCCCAATGTGAGAGGTCCTAGGCCCAAACTAAAGCATAACAGTTGTAAAGACATGAGGTTAGACTCTTTTATGGTATAAGACTGCCCGGACCCGCCCGGCAAATCCAGCTGCCATAAATGTCAGTCTAATGTGAGAGGTCTTTATGAGGTTATGGCCTTAATGAATTAAGAAATACTTAGCCAGATAATCATGTAAGGTGGGACATGGGGGTTAAGTAGGTGCCTTGGGTGGCATGAGGAATCTAGTGGTTGCCTTTAGAGGCATTTGAAATACGATTAGACTTAACCAAATACACATGTAAATGAACATGACTAAGTGGGTTGAGTGGATGGACTAATGGGACAAGCTTAGGTGGAATGCTTGTGGGAAATAATGGGGGCCCATTTCAACCAGTATCCCAAAACGTATCTTGGTGGGCTCGAGCCAAGTCGAGGACGGGACACGCATACTGGGTTTGACTATTTGAGGCCAAAACAGGGAGCGGTGGCAACGCAAGTCCAACGGGTTTCATATGCGTGTGTGGACCCGGGCTGGTAGGTAAGACGTTGTTGCATCATGTAGGTATAAGTTGTGCATCTCCGTTATATCGGGTTGCCACTTTAGGGGAATGATACACCCCACTGTGGGGCCAGCACGGGTATCTTTGAGTAGGGAGTCGATCGAAAAATGGAAAGTGGGGTACACCTAGTGGAGATAGGGGCAGGCGGCACCTATGTAGTCAGCTAGGGCTACGTAAAGCCATTAAGAAAGTTTCTAAGTGAATCTAAGTGGGATCAATCTTTAGGGTGACTGGTGTGGTGCAGTATAGTGTTTATCCTTTAGTATTTAGGAGCGCCTATAACGTTTCCTTTAGCGATTGTCTATGTCCTTAATCTGCTCTTTCATAGGCATTTCCTTGTTTTCCAGCTTATGCCTTAGTCCAGTTATTTTAATAATAGTATTGTAGAATTATCATACTCGCCAGACTTTATGTCTGACCCCTCCTTTTCCACATTTTTCTCCCTCCAGGTCCTCAAGTTGGACCCAGCTCTAGTGGAGCCTGATTGGATCGCTTATCTCTTTTGGTAAGCTAGGACTGCTGAAGTAAAGTCCAGCTTGTTATCTTCTTTAATGGCTATTTATGTAATGGGATTATGTATTTGTTTTATCAAGATGGATATTGTACTTGACTCTGATTTATGGTATTAAGATGTAATCAAACATGTTTTGACTTCTGCTGCAATGAAATAAAGTTTTTAATTTCCACGTACTATATTATATCTATCTTGATGTAATTTTACTATTCTATATTCACTTATAACCTCCATGGAAGTTAATGCATTCTCCTTGTGAGTGACATTAATGGACGTGGGGTGTTACACGTGGTATCAGAGCATGGTTACCAAAACAGATAAAATTTTAGAAAAATATTTTTCTAAAGTATTTTTGGAAGAAGTGCTTTCAAAAACATGTTATTTAGAGAGAGTTTTTATGAAAAACATAATCCCAAATAGCCATATCCTTATCTTTATCTTTCGAATTCTCCATTTTGAATCTTTCCTTTTTCGATTCAGCATGGCTGAAGATCTTAATCTCCCAGAAGGTGTGACGGTTCCAGGGTGGTTTAGGAGATATTTAGAGGCTGGGGCCAGCACTGCAGGCCCAGCAGATACTCCTCCACCCCCAGTTGCACCCATTCCTCCTCCTCCTCCTCGTGTTGACACTTTTGCAAAGACGTGCAAGGAATTTAAGGCTATGGGAGGAAAAACTTTTCAAGGGACTGAGACGTTTGTGGAGGCCAGAGACTGGCTTAAGGAGATTGAGGAATTGTTCGATATCTTTGAAGTGGAAGATGGGAGGAAAGTCCGTTTAGCTTCTTGGTTAATGAAGGGAGAGGCCTCGTTTTGGTGGGAGGTCACTAACGGGGAACGTCCAGTTGATTCATGGGCGGATTTCAGACAAAGGTTTGAGGCAAAGTTTCTTTCAAGGGCAGAGGAGAATTTAAATATGGAAAAACTCCTAACATTAAAGCAAGGGAGCTTATCAGTGAAGGAATATGTCAATAAATTTAATCCGTTAGCAAGGTTTGGCTTGGAGTTGGTGAACACGCCAGAGAATAAAGCTTTGAGGTTCGTTAGAGGCTTGGATGAACCGTTGCAAGGGTTGGCTATGACCCACATCCCTATGAGAGCCACCTTTGAAAGGCTAGTAGAAATGGCACTTATGCATGAGGATAAGGCAGTTGAAAAGAAAGGGGATCCGAAGAAACCCCAACAGCAAAATAAGAAGGGTGATAAAAACAATAATGACAAAGGGAAGAAGAGATGCTTAAATTGTGGGACGCCTGGCCATCTCAGCAAAGATTGTAGAAAGAAAAAGAAGACTGGTTGTTTTCATTGTGGAGATGCGGGACATTTGGTGAAGGACTACCCAAAGAAGGGGCAGAGGGCAGGGTCTACCTCGGGAGGATAGGTGCAGGCTCTTATGGCACCAGGGCAGGCAAGGGGGCAAGTTCAGGCTATTGCGGCCCCACCGCTGCAAGAAAGAGGTAGAACAATTTCTGTTGAAAGCTTAGTTTTTCTGTTTGATCATCTTGTCCATACCTTATTCGATTCTGGCGCATCTCATTCGTTTATCTCTGCATCATTAGTTGAATTACTGCACTTGAACACCAGTTTAGTAGAGGATCCCTTGGTTGTTTCAAATCCAATTGGGGGTTCGGCTCATTTGACCATGATATGTTTGGATTTGAAAATCTCTATACTTAGCGTTGAATTTAGATGTGATGCTTATGTATTGGGCTTCACGGGCTATGGGCTAATTTTAGGAATGGATTGGTCATCTAGAAATGGGGCCATTCTTGATTGTGAAAGGAGAGTAGTTAGGCTTGTGACTCGCCTTGGTAACACTCTCGATATCTTTTGTAATCCCATAGATTCCGTTATGCTTAGTTATCTTGAATCGCTTGACGCGTCTGTAGAGAATCTGCGATCGGTAGAGGTGGTCCGGGAATATCCGGATGTGTTTGAGGAGGTGAAGGGCTTACCTCCAAAGCGAGAGATAGACTTTCGAATTTATCTTGTGGATAATGCTAAACCCGTATCTTTGCCAGTGCGCCACATGGCTCCTTGTGAAAGGAGGGAACTCAATAAGCAAGTGAAGGAGTTGCATGAGAAAGGGTTCATAAGACGTAGTATATCGGAGTGGGGTGCTCCAGTAGTATTTGCTACAAAGGCGGATGGGTCCCTTAGACTTTGTGTCGACTATAGAGAACTAAACAAGCTTACTAAAAAGAACCGACACCCACTGCCGAGGATTGACGATCTCTTTGATCAGTTAGTTGGCGCCTCAGTGTTTTCGCAGTTGGACTTAGCCACTGGCTTTCATCAACTGAGAGTGGCTGAGGATAGTATAGATAAGACTGCTTTTAGGACTCCTGACGGATTCTATGAATGGCTAGTGATGCCCTTTGGTTTGACAAACGCCCCCGCATATTTTGTTGATTTGATGAGTAGGGTGTTTAGGGAGTACCTTAACAAATTCGTGGTAGTCTTTGTGGATGACATCTTAGTCTTTTCTAAGGATGAAGAAGAGCATGCCCTCCATCTTAGGGAAGTGTTGGAAACCCTTCGAGCGCATAACCTTAAGGCAAAATTTTCTAAGTGTCACTTCTGGAGGAAAGAAGTACGGATCTTAGGGCACGTGATTTCCAAGGAAGGGATAGCAGTGGATCCCGCAAAGGTGGTGGCCATCCAAGATTGGAAGGTCCCTAAAAATGTAACCGAAGTAAGAAGTTTCTTGGGGTTGGCTGGCTATTATAGGAAGTTTATCAAAGACTTCGCAAAAATATCAGCTCCATTAACACGGTTAACGAAGAAGAACCTGGTTTTTACGTGGGATGAAGATTGTGATGATGCGTTCCAACGTTTAAAGAGAGCCTAAACTTCAGCCCCAGTCTTAGTGCTGCCAGACGGGAATAAACCGTTTACCGTCTATACTGATGCTTGTGGGACAGGACTTGGCGCGGTCCTCATGCAAGAGGGAAGAGTAATAGCCTATGGTGGAAGGCAGTTGAGGGTTCGTGAAAAGAATTACCCTACGCATGACCTTGAGTTAGCCGCAATTGTTTTCGCGCTTATGTCTTGGCGTCACTATCTTCTTGGTGAGAAATTCGAACTGTTCACTGACCACAAATCATTAAAATACTTATTCTCTCAGAAGAATTTGAATTTAAGGCAGCAACGGTGGATGGAATTCTTAGCCTCCTACGATTTTGAAATAGCATATACCCCGGGCAAGGGTAACGTGGTAGCAGACGCCTTAAGTAGGAAAAGGTTGTCCTTGAGTCCGTTGTTTGTTGAACGACGAAGCTTAGAATTCATCTCCATGTTTGACTTTAGACCCTCCGTTGACCTAGTACCTGGTTTGTTAGCATCCTTGGAGGTTAGACCTACACTTCTACTACGAGTTGGTGAGGCATAACAAGATGACCCACAGTTGGTTGAGATAGTAGAAAAGCTCAAAGGAGGGGAGTCTTCTAGCCATCTTCGTAGGTATACCCTAGACGATAAGGGTTGGTTACGAAGGGATAATAGACTTTGTGTACCACAAGACGAAGAATTAAGGAAGGCCATTCTTGATGATGCTCATTGCTCAAAAATGACCATTCATCCCGGCGGAGACAAGATGTACAAAGATATGAAGTGGATTTTCTTTTGGGCCGGTATGAAGAAGGATGTGGCCGAGTACGTCGCTAGATGCTTGGTGTGCCAACGAGTAAAAGACGAACAAAAGAAACCCGGTGGGTTGCTTCACCCATTGGAAGTTCCACTATGGAAATGGGAAAGCGTCTCAATGGATTTTGTGGATGGATTACCAAGATCAAGGAAGGGTAATACGGGGATTTGGGTTATAGTAGATAGACTTACTAAGAGCGCCCATTTTATTCTCATGAAAAGTAAGAGGACTGCTCCGTGGTTGGCTTCTGTATACATTAAAGAGATAGTTCGTTTGCACGGTATTCCTTCTAGTATAGTAAGCGACCGTGATCCCATCTTCACTAGCGAATTTTGGGAGAGTTTACAAGAGGCGGTAGGGACTCAGCTATGTTTGAGCACCGCATATCATCCTCAGACGGACGGCCATACCGAGAGGGTGAATCGTATTCTAGAGGATCTTTTAAGGCTTTGTATCCTAAACTTTGGGGGTACATGGGAAGAGCACCTTCCGTTGGTAGAATTCGCATATAATAATAGCTTTCAGTCTAGTATTAGCATGGCACCTTTCGAAGCTCTTTATGGAAGGCCTTGCCGTTCGCCTACATGTTGGTGGGAATCTACCGATAAAATCCTACTTGGGCCCGATATGGTTAGGGAAACCTCGGAGAAGATTGATTTGATTCGAAGGAGGATGAAAGCAGCACAAGATAGGCAGAAATCGTATGCTGATAAGAGGAGGACAGATCTTGAGTTTGACATTGGGGACATGGTTTTTATCAAAGTATCTCCGTTACGGAATGTTGTTCGCTTTGGGTCCGTTGGGAAATTAGCATCAAGGTTTGTAGGGCCGTTTCCTATAAAAGACAGGATTGGGAAGATGGCGTATAGGGTGGAGTTGCCTGAGAAACTTAGTGGAGTACACGACGTATTCCATGTATCACATTTGAGGAAGTGTTTGCACAAGACCGCGGAGGTGGTAGAGCCGAGCTTGCTTAAAGAGGTGGAAATAGAGCATGCTGCAACAATTAGACGAGCTCCTACATGCATTCTTGGGTCGGAAATCAAAAAGTTGAGGAATCGAGAGGCCAGACTAGTTAAGGTGCAATGGGGAGATGATGAGAGAAACGCTACTTGGGAGACAGAAGAGAAGATGCGTTCGTTGTACCCTTTTCTTTTTGAGGGTATGTCTTTTAATTTCTCCTTTATCGCTTAGTTTATCTTATCTTATCTTTAGTATGTCCTCTCATTAGTATCTTTGACCTTTAGTTAGGATAATCCTATGGTTGAAACATGAGTTTGAGACATGTTATGTATGATGGATGCAAAATAGATGCAAGTGGTTGCTAGTGGTTGCTTGTGGATGCATATATACACACACTTTAGGCACTAGATCGGCTCAGTCACTACATATTGCATATTGCATAAATGAATGTATTTAGTATAATGGATGTATAATGGTTGTACCATCATATAGATGCTGCATTCGGTTGAATGGATGTGCACGCATATAGAAGTAGTATGTAAGCAATTAGGATCTTTTGCATACATAATGGATGCATAACACTATCATGAATTGCGTCAAGGAGGTCAACTGAATCAGTGGACCGCCTGATTTTTCATTAGATACAGACATATACACACACTATGCATTTAAACATAAAAGCATTAGAAGTCTATAAGGACAGTGGATGCCAGTGTTTGATGATTGAGTAGATGGTTGATTGGATGTTAGGTTAAAAATTCTTCTTGACTTGAAGATTTCGGGGTCGAAATCCTTTAAGGAGGGGAGAATGTAACACCCCGTAAATCAGTTAATACTAATATTCACAAATGAAAGAATAATTAATTTCAAACATAAGAATATTGGGAAACGGGCTGCGCCATTGTGTTCGTCTCAGAAAAATACGCGAAATAGAGTCCGAAATTTTGTGAATCGGAGTTCGTATGACCGAGATATGGCCTCGAGAAGTTTCACGAAAAATTCAAATTTTAAAACAGATTTCAAAAACACAGAAATGGAGGCAGGCGGGAAAACTCCCGCCCAGACCGACCTGGGGGTCGACTTGGGAGTCGACCTGGGGGGGGGGGGGGGCAGGTCGACACTAGAGTCGACCTGGGTGTCGACCTCCCTGGTCGAGCCCAGGTGACCTGGGTGCATCTGGTTGGGTTTTCGGGCTGTGTTTTGAAGGCTGGACGAAATCTAATGGCTCTAATCTATTCTAGGGTAAATCTAATGGCCTAAATGCATCCTAACATCTATAAATAAGTGGGTAGACTCTAACCCTAAATCACTTAAAAAATTGGAGAGCTACCGACATGCCGTTGCCATGGAGTTCAGCGTAGCCGTCACAAACTAAAGAAGAAGGAGAAAGCCTAGCCTACAACCAAATCTACTCAACAAACAAATTAAATCAAAGACTCTTTCTATTTCTCTTCTTTAAAATAGTGAGTATGATGATTCTCACAATGTTATTATAAAATAATTCGATTAAGTTATGAATGGATCACAAGAAAGTGATGTGAATTGCAATTGTAAATTCTATATTGTGGATCTCTTGTTATGTTATTATGTTGTCATATGTTGTAAATTATATGTTGTAAATTTTCCTATGCTATGCCATGCTATGGTGAAAATCATGCTATGCCTATGTTATGTGTAAATCATGCTATGTTATGTCATAAATCTTATATATGTTGTAGATCTCATGTTAACACATATGTTGGAAATCCATAAGTTATATGATTATGATATCATGTTAAGTTGTGTTGAATCGTACAAGTTGTAAAATCATGATGTTGTTATTTATGCAAATTGGATCATGTTTTAAAGTTTATGTTTTCTAAAAATTAAATGGATCATGATTATGGGAATTTCCCTATTAAGTTAGGTGTACTCATATACATGAATCCACAATTTAAATTGGATCTTGAATATGGGAATTTGCCTACTAAGTTAGGTGTACCCATATGCATGAATCTATGACTAAATGAATTTTTATGGGAATTTGCCTATTGAGTTAGGTGTATCCATATAAACCCATATTGTTAGATTAGATGATGTTGATTCACACATGTTCCTATGCAAGTTTATGAAATTTGATTGAGATTATATTATTTGAATTATGAACAAGTTGACATCTTTAGATCCATGACATGTATAATCCTATGCAAGTTGTACATATGCAAGTTTCACCCATTATTATGATTCATTTAGTCATATATACATGTTGTTATTGTGATAATCTCTTTTATGCTATGAGTTAGACTATTCGAGTCTAATATATATTTTGCGAATAAACGTTCAAACGTGGGGTATGGGTGATAATAGGAATTAATAAATTGGGTGCAATTTTGTATAATTTTGCACGCCTTGAATGGATGTCCATAATTGAGTCAATTATGGACATTGTTGAATTTGGAATTAATTAATAATTCAAGTAGGGAATTATTAAAATTGGGGAAAGTGGATTATTAATAATAATCAATGCGTAGGACACGAGGTTGGACCCGTTTGTGACGTAAACCTGCCCGGACCCGCCCGGCAAATCCAGTAGTCACAAATGTCGGCCCAATGTGAGAGGTCCTAGGCCCAAACTAAAGCATAACAGTTGTAAAGACACGAGGTTAGACTCTTTTATGGTATAAGACTGCCCGGACCCGCCTGGCAAATCCAGCTGCCATAAATGCCAGTCTAATGTGTGAGGTCTTTATGAGGTTATGGCCTTAATGAATTAAGAAATACTTAGCCAGATAATCATGTAAGGTGGGACATGGGGGTTAAGTAGGTGCCTTGGGTGGCATGAGGAATCTAGTGGTTGCCTTTAGAGGCATTTGAAATACGATTAGACTTAACCAAATACACATGTAAATGAACATGACTAAGTGGGTTGAGTGGATGGACTAATGGGACAAGCTTAGGTGGAATGCTTGTGGGAAATAATGGGGGCCCATTTCAACCAGTATCCCAAAACGTATCTTTGTGGGATCGACCAAAGTCGAGGACGGGACACGCATACTGGGTTTGACTATAAGAGGCCAAAACAGGGAGCGGTAGCAACACAAGTCCAACGGGTTTCATATGCGTGTGTGGACCCGGGCTGGTAGGTAAGACGTTGTTGCATCGTGTAGGTATAAGCCGTGCATCTCCGTTATATCTGGTTGCCACTTTAGGGGAATGATACACCCCACTGTGGGGCCAGCACGGGTTTCTACGAGTAGGGAGCCGATCGAAAAATGGAAAGTGGGGTACACCTAGTGGAGATAGGGGCAGGCGGCACCTATGTAGTCAGCAAGGGGTACGTAAAGCCATTAAGAAAGTTTCTAAGTGAAGCTAAGTGGGATCAATCTTTAGGGTGACTGGTGTGGTGCAGTATAATGTTTATCCTTTAGTATTTAGGAGCGCCTATAAAGTTTCCTTTAGCGATTGTCTATGTCCTTAATCTGCTCTTTCATAGACATTTCCTTGTTTTCCAGCTTATGCCTTAGTCCAGTTATTTTGATAATAGCATTGTAGAATTATCATACTCGCCAGACTTTATGTCTGACCCCCCCTTTTCCACATTTTTCTCCCTCCAGGTCCTCAGGTTGGACCCAGCTCTAGTGGAGCCTGATTGGATTGCTTATCTCTTTTGGAAAGCTAGGACTGCTGAAGTAAAGTCCAACTTGTTATCTTCTTTAATGGATATTTATGTAATGGGATTATGTATTTGTTTTATCAAGATGGATATTGTACTTGACTCTGATTTATGGTATTAAGATGTAATCAAACATGTTTTGACTTCTGCTGCAATGAAATAAAGTTTTTAATTTCCAAGTACTATCTTATATCTGTCTTGATGTAATTTTACTGTTCTATATTCACTTATAACCTCTATGGAAGTTAATGCATTCCCCTTGTGAGTGACATTAATGGACGTCGGGTGTTACAGATGTTTGGATTACTGTTATTTATTTATTATTGAGCATTACATTTGTTGGATAATATTATTGGAGATAACATATTTTGATGCAGGGAAAACAGGTTGGAGGTATCCAACTGGATTCCTCAAATTTATTGTTATTTTCATATTATAATTATATGAAATGTTTCACAAATATGGAATGGACAATTGATTTGGTTGTTGATTTTCGATAAGAAATTCAATGTTTGTATGATTTTAACCAATGGGCGGTATTGGTTGAGTAATTGGCATCATATGGCTTGAAAATCAATCGTTGTATAAACATTTATTTACTGTCGGGTAAATAAACAGAAATGAAGTTATAAAATTTATTTTATAACCGAAGATAGATTTTTAAATCTATTATTGTAAATGGAAATTTATAAAATGAAATAAAAATTTATTATTTATTATTTAAGTTTATAAATAATTAGAGAATGATTTTCATAACACAAATTCTTACGTAAATAACATAAATAAGTAAATAGAGGAACGACTAAGAATTGGATTAATTTCTCTAAGAAACAATTAAATGGGGATATTTAAATTAATTATATTATTAATTAATTTAAAGGAAGTATAAATTGGAATTGATTAACGAGATTACCATAGGTTGAGTTTGACTAATTCAAATATTTTATTTGGAATTGGTTATTTGATCAATTTACTTTTAATTAATCAAATCGAATAGTAACAAAGAGTGTTTAATTTTTATAAGAATTTTAAAGGAAATTTATTTTTATTTTAGTTAATAAAGCAGTTAACTAAATTTACAGTATTTAATGCTGAAGCAATTTTATTCTTTTAATTTAAGGGATTAGTTTTAAAGGGAAATAATTTAAGTAATCAAGAGTATAATAAAATTAAATTAAAATGTTAACGAGTTTGTAATCGGGTATATATTTAAAACTCGAGTTTTTGGGAATGAAGTTATAAAGAGAGTTAAGCAGAAACAATAGCTTAAATGAAATGTTTACTAAACATTTGGATTAACTAAAAGAAATCGAGATATAAAAAGGATTTATATTAAAACTGTTATATAAGATTATAAAAGAGATGTGGAGTTAAAATGTGAACTTTAAATGTGTGATACTTAATAACAAGATTCAGTGAAACAAATGGAATTGAAACGAAAATATCAAAGTGGAAAATGGTCGATTAGATTATAAATGGAATAACATGGGTTCATAAGGAGCTAAGATAGGAATTAGAATCTACTTAGAGATTGGCTGAGTTGAGTGATTTGCTGAGTTTTTATCTGATGTTGATTTCAATCTTCGAGGTTGATATTTGGGAAATTATTCTCTTACCAATTTACGATCAGGAACTAATGGATATTGAAGTAATGTAAATAAAGAGGTTTTGTGAAAATATAATGATGTTTTCGATACTTAACGAATTGACGAGATAAGTTTGAATAAGTTTATTCAAAGGAGAAATGTTAGTTATTATTTTCGAGAAATAAAACCAAAGAGATTAGTTAACGATGTTTTACGTGAAATTTGATTAAAAACAAAGTTGGTTATATATATATATGGTTTTGATAATATTAGTATATTGAGATAAGAACTGAATATCATGTTTAAAAATATTTAAAAGATTTAGAAGTTAATTAACCATCCTGTAAATAATTGTAATAAAGGGGGCCAAGTAATGCTGAGTACTAAACCAGCAAATATATTTTTATTTTATGGTTGAATGGTTGTTTATTTAATAACCAATTATCAAATCTGGCCAATACGATTGTTGAAATGGAAAGACCGGGATAAAATTTATATTCGAATACCGTTCCGACCAGTAAATACGAAAATGTGGAAGACATCATATGCCGAGCAAGGAAAAGTAATCGAAGACTGTTGATCTTCATAAACGAAAGCACCACTTATAAACTCTTAGTCGACACAGAGATATACTGGGGTTCTAAGATGCTTGAAATCTACGGATTTACAAGGACTTCTCGCTACTGATCTATAGGATGATACCCATGATGCAGTAGGAGGGTACCTTCGGTTCATCATGTTCCTGGATGACCTGTATGGAAGAATATCTGACATAGTATTTCTTAAGAGTCACTTACATTTATTTTTATAAACGTACTTCTGTTGGTGGCGTTAACACCAGAATATTTTTGTTAACATCAATTAGTGATTTGACGGATGTGAAAAAATGGCATTCAAAGTGAAAGGTGATATGTTATTCTAATGGTAGTGTTGAACCTCAAGCCTCTTCAACTGGGAAATAACGAAAATCGGGTAGGCAACATGGCTAAGTTGGTCTCTCCCAGATAGGGTGTACAATCACTTAACTAGAGAAAACCCATTTCATTCTTTAATCTATTTGGATGATATCCCTTTTCGGGAAATGTTGGGTGGTTCCCAACCGTTGGTGATATACATTCGATACACTCAAGCAAAGTGAGTGGTCGGTCATGTGTGGTCGGGTTAGTAGATGTTCTTGTTGAACCCATTATATTCGACTCTAGAGATACAATATCGAAAGGTGGTTCCAGACCTTGTCATAGTTGGAAATCCAATCTGCAATATCAGCTTGCGGTTTTGATTATATACTATATATGTGGAGCGTGAGATGCAAGCGTTCCAATAGATTGTTATTTATTTGTGTTTGGACACTATTATAATATTAGAATAAGCCATGATTTCAAAAAGAAATGGTTTGAATTTAAAATCAAATTGGATGATGTTTTTATACTTAGCGAGTTTTCTCACTCTGGTTCACCTGATTGATCTGACGTTTGTAAATGCTCGGTTTAGACCAGGTTTTCTAGATTCAGGTTTCGAATGTTACGAATTTCAGAAGACGTGCTGGAGGAGTTCAGACGTGTGATATCTAATTTTATTCCACTGTGTGTTATACATGAAGAAAGATTATTATAGCTATCCAAATGTGTTAATGTATCTGATGATTGTAAACTTTATTTCAAAGCTCTCAATAAAGTTTTGTTTCTGTTATATTTTATTCCGCTGCAATGTGAGACTCTGATGTTGTTGTACTATTATTATTCTTCTTCGATTCTAGTATTTCTTTCTTTCTTATCTCACCATCTAATTTCTTTCTAGTAACTATCTGGTGTTTTCGATACTTGAATTCTGGCAAGTAATATAGGTTTATGTATTATTATTGGAATTCGGGCGTCGAATCCCCCAGGCTATTACAATCGACCTCTTCTAATGCGTTCTTAAATCTTTCGAGGTAGTTCTTTGAGTTTCCCTAGTGCCTTTGTAGATATTAAAGACATTCAGGATGTCCTTGAGCCTTGTGAGATGCATCCCGAAATGTTTGATCAACTCCTCGGCGAGTTAATCAAATGTTGAAATGTTTCTTGGTAGGAGTCGAGAGAATCATAACAAAGGCTTTCCTTTTAGAAAGATGAGGAAGCACTTGCACTTCACAGCATCTGTGGCGCGAGAAGAATCCATATGCGATTCATAACGACTTATGAAATCTCGAGGGTCTGTTTTTCCTGAATAAGCTTAAATCTGTGGCATGTTAAGTATTTGGGCCATTCGGCGTTGATCACATCTTCAATAAAGGGGTTACATATCACTTTGGTGTCCAAGTCATTGATGATGTTCCCTGGAGATTCTTTCATAATGTTGAGGACCAGGAAAGCGAGATTGTGAGTTTGGATCTCCGCTGGATTCTTGCGGTCGTGATCCAACTTGAGAGTATGTAGCCTTGGACGCCATCTGCGATAAATGTTGGCTTCGTCTAGAGAGTCTTCAACCTCGATTCTTTGATTTTGCGGAGGATGGTAGGTGAGAACTTAGGTGTAATAACCCGTATTTTTAAATAACATGTTATAACATAAATCAAGGCAGAATTAAATGATAAAAATCTGAATCAATGGAAACGAGCTATGCCATTGCGTTCGTCTCGGAAAAATACGCGAAATAGAGTCCGAGTTTTCGAAAATCGGAGTCCGTATGACCCAGTTATGGCCCGTCAAAGTTTTCAGAAAAATTCAAGTTTAAAAACAGATTCAAATTCAAATTCAGCTGTGCAGAACAGGCGGGAAAAATTCCAGCCACCCCAAGTCGACTGGGGAGTCGACTTGGGTGTCGACACACCCCAGGTTGTGTCGACTGCCCAGTCGACACCCCTGTCGACTTGGGTGGTCGGCCAGTCTGGCCTGGGTGCACCTGACTTGTTTCTCAAGACATGTTTGGAGTGTTGTGACAGATTTTAATGGCCCAGATCTGAATTAGGGTTAATCCTATGGCTAAAACTAATCCTAACTTCTATAAAAAGACCCTGATACCTAGCCTAAACCATCATAAATCAATCCTACAACTAGACTATGCCAAAATGTTTAATCATGGCCTCCACCCTCTTGTCATAGTCCCCATCTTCATTCATATGAGAGTTTCTAAGCTTGTTTGAGAGTTTCTAAGCTTGATTCAAAGCCAAAGTTCAATCTTTCTTCATCAAAGCAAGGATCTTTTTGCTTGGTTCTCAAGGGTTTTCATTGGAGCTTATCATTTGGGAGTGTTTAGAGTTGCTAGTGGCTTCGTCTCAATCTTATTTTATTTTATAAGTCTTCATAGCCTTGTAAGCCCTACACTACTCTTAGACTCTAACTATGAAGTTAAATATGACATGTTGCAAGTTTGAGTTTGGGCCTAAGTATGATATGTGCTTTGATTCTAACATGTTATGCATAGATTTATTCTATGCATGTTTGTAAAGCTATCACCTTGACCTTGTGGGCTAAAAGCTATAAGCTTTATGTTGAAATGTTGCATTATGCAACATGAGAACTCTCATAACCTTTATGATAACTTGCATATAATGTTATATGCGAACTTCTAGTCATCATTCTATGTCATCTAGGACCATGTATCACCTATTCGCTAAGTTTGAATGTTATGCATGTTTTGAGGCTTATAATGTAACATGCAAGTTTAAATGAACATATTTATGCCTCATATGCCACCATGTTTAACTTGTGGCCAACCTTATTACCTTATGCCCTTTTTGTCATGCTTATGCCAAGTTCCCTCTTTTGATCTATGTTATGTTATGCGAAATGTACATGCGATGGGAATGCGTTGGGTTTGGGTAATATTAATGACATGAAAACATGGTTTTAAAATATGACATTAACATTGACTTGTGATTATGTTTGTAAACATAATGATGGACATGACACTTAGAAAATATGAGTGTGGCCAACTCGAGGTTGGGTTGAGTTTGTAGCATAAATCTACCCGGAACCGACCGGCTTAACTAGTGGATGCAAACAATAGGACCCAATGTGAGTAGTTGGTCATGTTGTGCTTAAACCCGAGGTTAGACTAGGTTGTGGTGTAAAGCTACCCGGACCCGCCCAGCTTAACTAGTAACCACAACAAGGTCTAATGTGAGAGGTTAAGGTGCGTTAAATTAATTAATGCCACATGATAGGGTTAAGTCATGGACCACGTAACACTTAACCAACATGAACACGATGGGTTGATAGGGTTAAGTCACGAACCTTGGGTACACTTAACCAACTTGATGCTTGATTGGATCGGGTTAACCACATTTAACCCGTTAGGAAACCCTAGTTACGAGGTCCTTTTCACCAGTAACCCTCTTGGTTGTATCATGATACCCTAGGGACTAGGCTAGGGTGGGGAACGATTACTGGGCTGACATGTAAGCGACCAAAACGACGACTGAGTAGGTGTGCTGGTGTAGGTTCAGGCGGACTATGGTCGTGCACATAGTCCGGAGTTGAAAAAGCAGACACGGGCACCAGTAGGTTTAGACTGTGCGTTCTTGATTTGTGTCCGTGGTTGGCACCCTAGGGCTTGATACACCCTAGGGTGGACCTAGCACAGTTTGACTACACTTCGTGATTGGGCCGTATGACACCGACACTTGACGAGTTAGGCTTTTAGGGAACCGATCGACTAGACCGTGTAGTTGGACCTTGATTAGGTCACCTCATGATATTGGGCCAGCTTTGGGCCAAGGGATCATTTCTTGTTTATGCTTGACATGGGTTGGAATGCTAGTACACTTGGTGCAGAAAACTTAACCTTGTATATGCGATGCCACACTTGATCTATCTTGTTAACTTTTCACCATGCCAGTTATCATCTTATGTTGCACCTCTGTTTACATGCCAAGTTAACTTTATTAGTTTTTATACTAATAGTAGATAGGACTTACCAGTCTTTTGACTGACCCATTTTCTTTCGCCTCCTTTCTTTCGTTTCCCCCACCCCCCCAGGTTTACAGGGTGGGAAAACTAGCACCTAGCTTGGATCTTTAGTTGCTTTTGTGGATAGCTCATGTACGGTTTGGACTTGAGCTCGCTATGGCTTTATTCTACCTTGGCGATAGTTACTTTATGATTTTCTTTCCAGTTTTCAGTTTTGTTTCTAGACTTTGTTTTATGGAAAATAATGACCAAGTACTTTGATGTAACTTGACTATGGTTTGGAAATGTTAGTTTTTATCCGCTGCTTTATTTTACTCTGTTTTTACTTATATGTTCTGTCTTGTGATATCTGCATGCATGTTTACCTTATTCAACGCCCCTCCAAAGCTAGTGTGCTTACAAGAGTGGCATTGGCGGAGGAGGGGTGTTACATTAGGCTTGGTTTGTCGTTTGAGGCGTAGGAGCCAAGTTTTGGATTATAGCAGTTCGGGCCAACCTAGTGAGGGGTGGAGACCAGTCCTTTAGTAGAGATTATGCCCAAACTAGGAACGGTCGGGATAACGAGTTCGCTCTCCGATGATGATTCTGACACCATCATGTTTGATTCTCTAACGTTGGCCTCGGTTACCGTAGAGAGAAACAAAAGTAAAGTTCCAGAAGATGAAATTTGGAGGATACTGAGTGCCCCTATTTCCTTGAAGGCGGAAGACATCTCGTTGAGCATATTCTTGAAGTCGTTGCGCCAACTCAAGGTTTTGATTGATTTGCTTGTCAAGAATTTTTTTGTTTTTTTATTGTCTCATGGATACGACAAATTGAGTTCGGTTAACCCGAGACTTAGAACTGGAGGAAGTAGTGATATCCATATTGGTCGGAGCTTTAGTGGATTGATGTTGAGGAGAGTTTTCTGGGTCCGGAGCAGCAGTAGAAGGTCCAACAATAATAGTCTTTCCTTTGGTCACCAACTTGGATAAACTTGGTAAGTAAGTCTTAGAAGACCTAAGTAGCACTCTAAGCCTTGGTGGAATAACGAGCCCCAAGACAATGAAACTAAATGTCTAATATGGATAATATTACAAGTAAGTAAATCAACACAATGTTTATGGTGTTTCGATCTGTGAGAACCTATGTTCACTTTGAAGGTTTTTCTATTTTATTCATTTCTTAGTCAAAAGTACAATGGTAAGAACAATAGTTCCAAGTAACTACAATGGCAATGGTGAAAAATTAGTTTAGAAAGGTCTAAGTAAGAGCATTTCTCCATCTTCCCGAAATGTCAAGATAGCCCAAATGGTCCAAGTTTCCTAGAGGAAGGTACATTTCTTCTTCCTAGAGTGATGGAATGAGCCAGAGATTATAAAATGTAATATCTTCTTCCTAAAGTGTCAAGAGAGCAAAAATCCAACTCTCAATCTGTTTCTGAATGAGATATTTATGGAAACAGAGAGAAGGTAAGAGCAGGTAGAAAAAGGGGCAAGTGGGCACATATCCTATGTTTTTCGTCTTTTGGAATTGGTAACGATCCAGGGATTGGTCTCGGAGGACTGAGCCATTTCAGGCTCTTCCTTAAAGAGATCGAACCCACTTCATATGTCGATTTTTTATCCTTTGAGGTGGAATGCAGGAATCGATCTAGTAGTTGAAGCGGTTCGCACTGATCTAAAGAGGTGTAACGACCCAAAAATCCGTGCCTTTCAAATCAACCATATGTTGCACAGGTCCGATCCGAAAAGTAGAAATATCCGAACCGTTATGGGATACGACACAACAGAACAAAAACACAAAACAGCATTCCATAGCTATTACCACAATTTTACATCAGAGTACAAGATTATCAGAGTACATAAATAAAAACAATGCATAGCAGAAATATAATTACATTCGGCGGAAGACTTTCAAATGCATTGGACACAGCTTTATCTTCAATCTAAAATTTTGCTCTATAAAATATCTGAAAAACCAAACCTACTAACTGCTTGTGTGGAAAATATAGGCACCCAGAGATTAGGTGGGAAACAATAAACTCCAGGTAAGTCATGAGACTGGTGTGAGAACCAAAAACAGTTACTAAAATTTAATTTAAAGTCGAGTAAATCACAGGAAACACGCAGTATAACATGGAAATGGTTTCCTCCATATGAATACCAATCATAAACCAATCGCAAAGATTATTGAAAAATGAAGCTATTATAAGACTCAAATCCCATCACAAATTGCCATGCAAACAGGAGGATTGATTTTTACCTTATAATAGCCAAAAATGATTTATACACAAAATCCACTTTTATTATTACTAGTCCATAGTGTAAAAATCATTTTCATAAATAAATATATCAATTTTAGTAGATGTAGAGTACTATGACTACATACATATATTACAACTAAAATCATGAAGGTTCGTATTAGAAGCTGTGTTCCATTAATGACCGAGGCTTTCTTGACACCGCTAATGGAGTGTTCCGGGACTCAGGCGCCAGTGATCCCTTAAACTTCAGATCATCTTTATCGGGGTGTCCAGGATGAAGAACGTATGACCCTTAATCATCACCTTTATTGGGGTGATCTAGAAATTTCCCATAGGTTATCCAATCAACTATGGACCGTAGGTACACATTGGTTATACCTGGTTCCCCCAGAAAACATCCATCACCATAGGCGAATTTCGTACCTTTAACCCTCCTCAATTCGTGGATTTTGCTACCCTCGACCTAGATCGCAGCAACCTGATGGTTACGCCTGGTTCCCCAAGGAAACATCCATCATCGTAGGCTTTCACGGCCCTGCGAATTACACTAGCAATCAAATTCAGTTGATTCTATAATGCTTTTTATTATCCAGCTTTTTCAATTCACGGGTTGTGAGGCTTGTCGAAGTCACGTCTCGGCACAAACCTACGCTATATCAGCCATGATTTGATCATCATCCACAAAGCTCTTCTTTTCAACAAGAATCTTTTATCTATCTTCCAGTAGCACTCAGCATGTCACATTATCAATTCACACATATGATCGGTTTCTATTAATAATGTAACCTTTGAGCTCATACACCTCAAAGAAAGGTGTTAAGCTAAGAAAATAAATTCTCCGCCACTACAGATATTTCATCAATAACAACTACTCGGTTATGTTATAAAATACAACGTCAGACACACATCCATTTACAAGTTTGTTTTGGATCTGAACAAAAACAAAGGCACCTTATTCCTCTTTCAATAAAGGAGAGGCTCTTGCATATCTGATCGATCTCCATGTTCGTCTGGACGACCACCACTTATAACCTCGTCTTGGGTTGTACACCCCAATCGAGACATCAGTGATAATCCAAATGATGTGAAGATCTTTAGTCTTTAACTACCGTCTTCAAGTATCTTCAATACTCGCCGTACTAGTTATTCAGAATGGGTTGGAACCCGATCCTTCCGAAATAATATCGCGTCTTTAAAATCAAGTGATATATAAACATATCATAAGTCTAATTCCATTTCGGAATATTCATTTCACCCAAATCATATTTTACATTAGGAATCACTCCCCCAAAATCTTATTTAAGATTTACTTCATTTAAACTTCTTATTTAAATTTTTCATTGGAAATTATTTCAAACGATTACATAATCTCTTTTCATGTGACTTAACTCAAATCAAGGTTTGTAAGCCTTATTTGTATTATCGAACCTTACAGAAAGGTAATATCTCATATCATTATCCCTTTCCCATCCTATTAATCCCATGGAGAAAAACTGGTGGTACTCCATATCTAACAACCCTAGTGTTTCGGTAAGGTTAATTACCTTCTTTCATTTCCTATCTAATTAAGGATTCATTAAAATCTAACATAGGTTTTATGTCCATCTCATTCAATCGAATCTTTGTTGAAAGATTATTAAAACATTAATATAGTTTTAGTCACCATTTTATCCAACTAAAACTTTATCAAATGATTTGTTAACATTGAAACATGAGAAACCATCTTCCCTTTTGCCGTGTTAAATTTAAATCATCGTTCACGATAAACCCAAAATCAAATTACCATTCAATTCCAATTAAATTTATTAATTGGAAAACTTTACTTTGGAAGACTTCATTAATCTTAATTAAAAGATGTATTCCATAAACTTCATTTTCAACTAGGTTTAAGAACAGTGTTATTGAAGACACCGTTCACGATAAACCCCAAACCAATTGATATCAAGTATAATCCTCTAAATAGAAATCATATCGACTTATATTTAACATCAAATCTGAAACCAATAGATACCATATAAGGAATAACGATATCTATATTTTCCAAATTCCTCAAACAATATCAGTATAATTATGGAATCCAATGCAGAAATATACGATGATTAATTCCACTTAAATCCAATATTCATACATTGGAAAAACTAAATTTGGTTAAGTAGTTATTAACTTCAAATCATTTCAATCACTTTTGTCATAATAGCTAATTCTCACAAAAAAAACTTTATATTATCTAAACCTAAATATATTTGGTCCAAATCACTTTTAAACCATTAATTACGATTTATCAAAAAAACACCCCATTTTTAATAATTTAATAATAGAGTATTTCTTTAAAATCCATTTTCGGTCAATTACATCACTAGCTTTGTTTTTATTCAGATTTGATTTCAATTTATCTCAAAGTATAACTGTTGGATTTTAAAACTTCACATATCATTGGAAAGCTCTTTTTATTCTGAGTCGAACATTTTTTGTTTTGGGAAAAATCCGATGATCGAATGTCCCGGGTCAATTTAAAGTTAATGGTCGAAATTCATGAATAGTCGTTGCGTTACACGTCCTATTCAAATTATATTATTATTTATAATAAAATTCATTGATTCAGTTCAAACTTGTTTTATAAAACTTTTACAAGCTCGTTTAAAAACAATTTCAATTTCCAATTCAATTTTAAATCAAAATTGAATATTTGATATTATTATAATATATTTTTTTGATGCAAAAGGCAGTGAATCATCAGATTCACGCCTTCATATATTTCTACTAAAAGAAGCATTACATAGCGTGTCCAGTACATCATCTTACGTATATATACAACATATTTAGAAGGCTAAAATATAACATACTGCGACCAGCACATCAAGTATAGTAAGACAACAAAAATACATACATATACATATACATAATACTTAAAGTAGCCACAAAATGAAACAGCCAATGTGAGAAAGCAACGACTGCTGAATCCAAGTAAGCTAAGCACTATCCCTCCTCCTTGCTTTGTCGTGGACACGAGCAATAATGGTGTCTACCAATTTCCGATTCTCCTCTCCTGCCCACATGAAAATGTATTTAAGAATGATGTAAATAATTTATTACGCTTTCTCATTTTGCATTTGAATTTTCTGGTGTTGCACTCATGCCATAATATCTACATACAAGAAAATTTAAGCAAAACAAAGTGTTGACATTTAGGTGATGCAGCCAATGAAGGGAAAATATGTTGCCGAAAGCCAAACTGGTCTTTGATAAAAGAACCCCACTCCAGGTCCAAGTCCAAGTAAACCATACATTTGGTACATACATAGAAAGCAAAGTCACAGTCCTAATATAAGCGTAGATAATCCTCGTCCGCCGCATCACAGAAAACACACCAGCCGCCAACATTCATGCCTTTACAATGCAAACTACAAACCATGTTCAATTAACCATGCATTACAATCCACAAGTGAATCTTGACTTTAGCAGGAATCATCTTGAAACTCCACATATGATCAAATCCCATTGACCTTCTACCAGTAAAATTCATAATCTTATAAAGGCCTCCTACCCGAAACAATTTCTTCTCCCCTACCAACATCCATACAAACTCATCTTTCTCCTCGTTTAAACAGACAGCTTCCAGTAGCTGTAACTACTAACATAGTTGGTCCATATTATTATAATATTAAAATAATAATATTTTCAAAATATAATATTTTGGAATCCAAACTTTTCTGACGTCCATTATAAAAACAAATAAGATTAATGGAAGAATCCGTTTGAGTTAAAAATGTCTTTTATATACTAACTCGAATTCACATTTTGAATTTACAATTAAAAATCCAATTTAAATTAAAACAAGCCATTTTTAATCAAAATCTTCTTCAAATCCATTTCGATCTTTTCAACAGTCATTTGAAATTATCTCAACTTCATTTTAAATAAGTTTGGATTTAAACATCCAGTTTCTATTTTCTTATCAAATTTCACTTGGATGAATATAAAATCCATTTGAAATTCAAATAGAATGAAATTTAGTCAATTCCCAAATTTTATATTCACGGTATAAGTTTTTATGTGGATAATATAAACACATCCATATCGAGTACCATCCATTAACTAGTAGTTATAATATATGTGTTACCATCGACAACGTTTATATTCACATTTTAATAATAATAATAGTAATAACTGTGAATATCATCCACCAACCACGAAGCAAATATTGCAATCACAAGTAATCAATTCATATTCAAATATGATTATGATAACTTAACAAAACAGTTGAGGGAGTTCTCACATTGATCGGTTTGAAATCATTATAAAATGATCATTTTTAATTAAATTAAATGGAATGTTTAATATGCCAGAAATTGCAGCTAGCTCCAAAATTATCTTCACTGTGAAGTGCTCGTCTCCATGATTCCAACGTTTTTGGTTTCGCCGAATTCTGTTTTTGTTTGAATAAGTTATGATAGTTTAAACCCTAATTACATTAATTAAGATAATTAAATAAATAATTAACTAATTAATTTTCTAACCCTTCTTTAATTCCTCTCCTTCTTCGTATCTTCTTCAGGCATGCTCGAAAAAAACCTTGCAACCTTCCATCATCGCGCACGCTA
The DNA here is from genome assembly GCA_030737875.1 of Allium sativum. Classification (NCBI taxonomy): domain Eukaryota; kingdom Viridiplantae; phylum Streptophyta; class Magnoliopsida; order Asparagales; family Amaryllidaceae; genus Allium; species Allium sativum. The sequence goes on from CM060925.1 coordinate 279,242,261, forward strand.
CCCACACTCTGCTTGCCAACGATCGCACACCACCCCTGACCGCCCTCTTCCATCGCCCACCATGGTGACAAACTCGACCTCCCCTTGAGCCCATAAACACGTTCGAATGTGACGAGTTTGAGCCATAAATTAAAGCTAATTACACCACAAAATTCAATCATATCAATATAGAATCGAAGCTCTTGAAAATCTCTACGATCTTCGTGTTATAAATTTCGACTAATTCTTAGTGTATTGGAAGAAATGAAGGAGAGAAAATAGAACATTGGTGGTCATTGATTGGAGGGTGGCGGCATTGAATAGAAGGGACTAAGGTTTAGTGGAGATTAGGGTTATTTACATATTATATTTATTATCGATTAATTATTATTTTACTTCATCGTGAAGTTTAATGCTCCGAACTCTAAACGAATCCCAACGACTGACGTCACTGGTTAAGTACCTTTTATTTCAGACATAATCGAATAGGTTTTGAAAGATAATTTGATCTCTTTAATAAGTTTTTCCCAAAATTAAAATATAAGTTAATATAACGTTAAATATTGAATTTCAACATGCATTTTAATCTGCTAGGACCACATACTAACTTCAAAAATTATGAAATTTGAAATCCTACCATGTTTCACAAATACGATGCGAACGAGCCTGGTTTCATCGAATTTGAAGACCGTTTGAGAAATGACCTTTTTCTATTTTTTATTGAATTTTAATTGAATTTCAATATGCGTTTATAATTCCATAATCACACACTAATTTTGATAGACACGAAATTTGGAATTCTATAATAATTTAATGTTCCGGATATGATAGAATTTGTTCCATCAAAAATGGAGATCGCTAGAAAAATGGCTATTTTTATGGTTTTAATAAAACCAATAAAATATTAATAAATCAAAAAATAGTTCAAATAAATAATGATAAACTAATATTATTATATGTATCCAAATAGAATATCATATAGCTCTAAAATAAACATATTTGGGTTTATAAGTCAATATTTTCAAAATTCAGAATAAATTGATGTTCAGTTTTATAATAAATCCTATTTTATTTAATAAATCATTATAATTTATAAACAATTTCGTCGCGAATTTTTGAAATTTTGATTTGGACATAACTTACAATTTATAACACGAAATCTTAATTTTCCACTTTCATTAGAAAACTATAGTTAAATAGATTCTAACGCTTCTTGTTTTAACAAATTCTGATTTATATTGAATTCTGTGCATTTAATTGAAATTCAAAACTAATTATTTCAAACTACCGCTACGTTACGAGATTATTTTATAATTGATATAAGCTTATATGTTCAAACTTCGTTTTAAATAAATTCTAAGTCGTTATTCCTTAAACTAAACTGTTTTAAATATTTAATTTCCATTAAATATTTCTTAATAAATTTTGGGTCATTACATTCTCCCCCACTTAAAGGGATTTCATCCCCGAAATCGAAGATGGAACTAAAGGTCATTTTACTTAACCAATTCAACCTTCGTTCTACTAACTCAAGCTCTTTAACTTCTCAGTTTCTAAGAACTTCCCAATTTTTCAAAATTTGGCTAATGCCTTAAATTTTCGAAAAATTTCGACATAATATCCATTGTACGAGTTGATCGGTACAAGTATAACTTGCCTCTCTGGGCCCTCATCAATCAAAAAGAAAACCCAAAAGCCAAGCGGCTTGCCAATCGGTTCATAAAATCATCAAACTCAATCAATATAGTAAATATGTACCTTTGTGTCAGGAGTTCAATTTTATTCCTCTTCTTAGCTTCCAATCAATAACCTATCCAAGGTAAATATATCCAATTCCAACTTACTTCTGAATCAATTCAACATTCAATTTGACTTAATTCGGTTCAATTTTTCATTCTTTCATTGGCTTTATCATTCTAATTTTTTTTTACTTCATTTAAATTAAATTTTAATTCCTTTGATTAATTCTTTTTTTCCCTTTTTTCTATCCATTTAGCTCGTATCAATTAAATATTAATCTCAAATCATTTCCTAACTACTTGCTTAAATTAGCTTGCTATATTTCGACTTTTCAGTTGGAATTATGTAACGTCCCAGAATTTATGCGAATTGATAATTAATTTATTTAATTATTATAATATACTGGTTTGGTAATTTAAATAGTTGAATTCAAATATTTCAAATATTTAATTAATATTAATAATGGAATAATAATTTTAATTTCGAAATGATCGGAGTTAGTTGATTGTGCAATACTATGTAAATTAGATAGTATAGGATATTTAATTCAGTTTAGAATTGAATCAAAATAACGAATATATTTATATAAACGACCATTGAACGTATTAATTATAATATAAATTATAATCGAGCTCATAGCGTCGCGGCATTTCGTAATATTGAGTTTTAAACTTCAATTGAATATACAGAATCTATTATAAGTTAGATTTCTTTAAAACAAGAAACGTTGGAATCTATTGAGCTATATTTTTCTAATGGAAGTGAAAACGAAGATTTCGTCTTAAATATTGTAAGTTATGGTCAAATCAAATTTCCAAAAAGTCGCTATGGAATCGTTTATAAACCATAACTATAATTTAATTATAATAAATTATTTGTTTCAAATTTGGACGAGATATTTGAGATGTAGTTATAATTTAATTTTTTAGAATTTTACTGTAATTTTTATTTTGGAAAATAAGAAACATTTTATTTCAAGTATTTTACACCCTATATAAGCATTTTTGGGTTTCACAAAATGAGTTAACTAGTCTATATTATTATATTTCTAGGATCGTGGCACATTGCTCGTTATGACGGTGTTTTAATTTTTGTCCGTACCAGTCCATAAATAAACGACTTAACAACAATAAAACTATATAATACACGGCTCAAAGCTAATACATCGCTTCTACTCAATGCAATAGTGAACCATATTTAAACTTTATATCTGGCAACGACGCATCCCAAAACTTAAACATTTAATATAAATAACACTCCAAATCTTTGTTAAATGTTAACTACCATGTTATGTCATCTCATTCGGGTTACTTAGCTTTTAGGTTTATACGCACATGGTCCTTTACTGAAATGTATATATCTCGATGACAGCCTAATATTTCATATGCCTACCTTCTGCTCTCCGCACACCCTAAGATCAAACTACTAACTTATATTACATCTGCAAACTTCATAGTGAAGCATTTGCATAAGAAATCACTACAATTCGATAGAAGCGAAAATACAATGCAAATCTAAAACTTCTTGCCTAAGAAACTGTACCTACTACCTATGCCTTATCAACATCAATGGAAAACCTGAGCTTATAACTTAGAATTAAAGCTACCTAAATAATCCTAAATCCTAGTTATTTTGCACCAAAGTAAACAAACAGACTAAAACAAGACACGTTAACGTCGAAATCACTTGTGCATGTATAGTATACCCATATGCTAGTCTACCTACCACTTCAATCTATACGCATATAAAGTATATTATTATTACTTCATTGCTAAGTCTTGAGCATATATATATACACACACACACACACACACACATATATATATATATATATTGGCACACTCTGTAATGCACCCGGGTATTTCTCCAAACAAAAGCAAACCACAAGTTTAACCTCCTAAAAACAAAACAAATCAGTGGACGAACAATGGCCACAACACCATACTGTGCACGCAAGCCACAGGAGCGAAAAGGATACATATAATTGTATTGTTATACATTGCGTAACGTGAAGCAAGGGAAGAAACGTGGAGGGTTTGCGCGGGATATTTTGGTGATGGTTTTCAGAATAAACGTTGCGTGAAGCATGGACCTGCTGTCGAGAACGCAAGCTAGAGGATGTATGGGTGGTCGTGAGGAGCTTCTCTTCGACGTATTATTCACGGATGGTGATTGCGAGCTCTATGTTGATGAGGTAAAACATGGGTAACTCAGTTATTTAAATCGTGAAGCGGTAGAGGAATGGGAGGAAGGATGTGATGTTGAGGAGCATGACACTGATGTTTAAAATACTGGAAGAAGATGGAATATGTTTATGGAGCGGGGATATTCGAAAACCGAACCACATCTAGGTTTCAACGGCAGCATAAAGGTGTACAGGCAGAGTGAGTTTACATAAGTTAAATGTATGCATGGATGGGGAGGTATTGTGATGGAACGAGGTGATGGAGGCTTCCAAAATTTTAGACGGTTTGGGTATTCTTTTTTCCAGGAACAAAGTTGAAAGGGAAAGAGATGAATACGATGGGGTATTGATGTTGGCATTGAGGAGTTTGAATTGGCCATTTGTAATAACACAAAGCGAATGTGTTCGAACTAATGGTTATAGCATGCGGTGTTGTGTACGTGATGTAGTGAAGTGATGGAGGGAGCTTCGAAGCTCGGCAATGGTTCCAGGATATGGTTCGTGTATCACTAGGGGTAGGGGAGCAAAGTGCTACAGGGGGCTCTGAAGATGAGCAGAATTATACTGACGTGAGCCCAGCTTTTCGGAAAAAAAGAAGAAAAAAAGATAAAGGAATTGGTTCAGAAAAAATGGCATATTAGTGGTTGGAGGCATAGCGTGTTTGGTGTGATAAGGTGTGCAAATAGGGGAAAGAAGGCGCATACGTTGGAAGCAGGTCACGATGGAAACGGGCTGAAGTTACAAGTGTGAAGCCCATTGTAAATGAGCAGGAGAGGGTGTCATTCTTTTCACGTGCGTTGAAAGAGTCATGGGCCAAGTTATAAAAATGGTAAGGCCTAGGATCTAAAAAAAAATAGTTTAATTTAAATTATATATATAAACTTTTAAATGTCATATTTTGCGCATACGACAACAGAATTCTGAATGGTTTGATCTACTGGAATCATAGGATCGAGAGCTACATCATGAAACTAGTTTGGAGTCATTTGGAGCTCGTTAGAAATTTTGACTAATGAAACATGGGATTCAAATCATCGACCACTAATAGTTATTCAACGATTACCAAAAAATGTGAGTAAACTCACTGGCTCTGTCCAGTTTATAATTTTATAAACGTTATTTAATATTGATAAAAATGATTGAATGTTCTGTGTGATGGTTTTTTGGAAGATCTGCTAATTAATTGTTTGAAATTATACATACCATTATAGATATAAACAGTTAGTTAAATATTGATCTCATTTATTATAATATGTCATATTGATATGAAATTAATGTTGATTAACATTTGTGGATGCAGGGAAACAGGTTTGAGGAATCCAACTGGGTTCCTCAACAATTATATTATTGTTTTTCATATATTGCATTATATGATGTAACAAATAATCTGGTATTGATTATTGTGTGATTGGGGTGTTTGCATAACATTGACCTGAAATAATTGGTATTTAAATACCGTAAATTTAACAACCCGTGTTTTTATATCATGTATTAACCATAAATCAAGGAAGAATTAATTTTTAAAATAAGAATCAAGGGAAACGGGTTGCGCCATTGCGTTCGTCTCGAAATTCTGCTTGGAAACGACTCTGAGTTTTCGAAAATCGGAGTCCGTATGACCAAGTTATGGCCTTTCGAAGTTTTCAAGTTCAAAACAGCTCAATTCGAATTCAAAATTCGAAATTCAAACCTCAGAATGGACTGGGCGGGAAATTTCCCGCCCAGGACCAGGTCGACCTGGGGGTCGACTATGTAGTCGACCTACCCAGGACTAGGTCTACCATAGTGTCGACCTGGGGGTCGACCTAGTGCCCGAACCCATTTTTGAAGCTGGATTCACTTTGATGTAGCTGGCCTCGTTTCTGTCCACATTCGTTGACCTGACCTTATAAATACAGCCCCTAACACCAGTCTCTCTACATAAAATTATTTCTGACCTTATGCTGCTCTAATTTTGGTTCAAAAGTTTGAGAAAGGGACTGCTTCTTCTACGTTGAGACTGCGTTAAGAGAATTGCTGATTTGGGGATTTCTATTAGGACTTGACTAAGCATATAAAGATTCAACATCGACTCTCTTTTTCTAATTCACGAACCACGATCTGTAAGCCCCAGTTATTTTTAGATTTAAACTGTAAATATAATATGAATATGATGTAAATTGGAATTGGACCTATGTATGATGATTGTTTTACATCCATTCTTTTTCATCTTGGATCTTGACTTTTGGATATATTATGACATTGATTTGGGGCATATTCATGTTGTAAATCGAAAAGAAAACCCCTCATATTATCATGTTGAATCTGCTATTAGTCACTAGTTTATGACTATCACCTATGTCAATCGTTACCATGACTATGCTATCACCTTATGTCAATCGTTACCATGACTATACTATTCCCTTATGACAACTGTTATCTTGACTAGTACCTTATTTTGCTAGATTTGGAATCTTTATGGCCAATATTCTATATGCTAGTAATGTTATAATCTTTTATCAAGTCATACCATGCTATGCTAGTAATCACTTTTGCCACCTTATACCCATCCCTTTTTATGTTATTCCCTAATTATATTTATTTGTATCAATTCGAGCTTACGTACGATGGGAATACGATTTGGGTAGACTAGGTAAAACATGAATTGACTTTGAACTTTAAACATGAACGTTATTATAACTTGAACCTGGATATGGACATGAACTTGACACGAATTGACATGAAACATGACATGAAAACTCGACATGAATTTTGACATGAAAACTTGAATGTGGGCATGACAATTAGATAAACTTGAAAATGGCCAACTCGAGGTTGGGTTGAGTTTGCAGTGTAAATCTGCCCGGAACCGCCCGACAAATCCAGTGGCTGCAAACAATAGGATCCAATGTGGGTAGTTGGTCATATCGCACGTAAAACCCGAGGTTAGACTATGTTGTGGTGTAAATCTGCCCCGAACCACCTGGCAAATCCAGTAACCACAACAGTTAGTCTAATGTGAGAGGTTGAGGTGCATTAATGAATTAATGCCACATGATAGGGTTAAGTCATGAACCACTTGAATATACTTAACCAACTTGACACGATGATTTGATAGGGTTAAGTCATGAACCGCTTGAACACACTTAACCAACTTGATACATGATTTGGATAGGGTTAAGTCACGAATTTGAATGACAACCCTTAACCCATTAGAAACCCTAGTTACGCGGTCCTTTTCAGCAGTAACCCACTTGGATGTATCACGATACCCTAGGACTAGGCAGGGTGGGGCATGATTACTCGGCTGATTGTAAGCAACTAGAACGACGGCTGAGTAGTGCGCCATTGTAGGTTCAGGCGGATTATTGTCATGCACGTAGTCCGGAGTTGAAAAAGCAGGCATTGGGCACCCATAGATTTACATTGTGCGTGCTTGATTAGTGTCGGTTGTTGGCACCATAGGACTTGATACACCCTATGGTGGACCTAGCACTAGTAACTACATTTCAGGATAAGGCCGTATGACACAGACACATGACGAGCTAGGACTTGTAGGGAGCCGATCGATTAGTAGATCGTACCGTAGGACCCCGTGGGTCAATTCATGATACTGGGCCAAGGGATCATTTCATGATTAATAATTGACATGGGTTAGAATACTAGTACAGTTGGTGCAGCGAACCTTGAATATGCGATGCTAGACTTGACTTTTCCTGTTATCTTAATTATCCTACCAGTTCTGTTATCATCCTTATGTTTAATTCCAGTTTTCACATATCATTTTACCTTTACTAGTTTTCATACTGAAAGTCACTAGGGCTTACCAGTATTTATGACTGACCCTTTTTCTTTTGCCTCTTTTTCTTTCATTTCCCCCTCTCCCAGGTTCTCAGGGAGGAAACACTAGCTCTTAGCTTGGATTTAGCTTGCTTTCGGACAACTCATGTACGGTTTGGTCTTGAGCTATGCTATGGCTGCTTCTGCTATTTATGGGGAATAATTTACTTTTGTTATTTTAAGTTTATGCTTCTTTATTTGGAACTTGATGTAATGGAATAATTTTTATCTTTGATATATGAGGTTTTGACTCTTTTCTTGAAAGTAGTAAAAAGTTGGTTTTTAACTTCTACTGCTGCTTTATTTATGTTCTGCCTTGTGATATCTCTGTGTATGTTTACCTAGATAATACTCCACCAAAACTAATGCATTCCCTTTGTGAGTGACCCTAGCGGAGGTGGGGTGTTACATTTAATATCAGAGCAGAAGCTTACCAGGCTGGGCAAAAAGTTTTAAAAACCTTCTGAAACTATTTTCCAAACCATTTATAAAGAAGCATTTTTCAAGAAAAGTTTTATGTTTAAAAAGGCTATTCCCAAGAAGCCATTAGCACTTTCCTTCGTTTCCTCGTTTGAATCTTTTCTTTTCGTTTTTTAGCATGGATGATCTTAACCTTCCTAAGGGAATACCCGTGCCTGGATGGTTCCGAAGGTACTTAGAAGCCAGAGCCAACGACGCGGGCACGACAGACATCCCTCCTCCTCCTCCCCCAGTGGCCGCGGTTCCTCCTCCTCCTGGTACCGCCTTTGCCAAAATATGCAAAGACTTTAAAGCAATGGGCAACAAGAACTTCGATAGAACTGAAACCTTTGTTGAGGCACGAAACTGGCTAAAAGAGACTGAAGACTTGTTTATTATCTTTGATATGGAGGACCATAGGAAAGTTCAGTTGGTAGCATGGTTGTTGAAAGAGGAAGCTGCATTTTGGTGGGAAGTCACCAACGCTACCAGGCCAGTTGAGACTTGGGCAGACTTTAGAGAGAGGTTTGGGCTTAAATTCTTATCGTCAGCAGAAGAGAACCTTCAGATGGAGAGGTTCCTAGCACTGAAGCAAGGGGACATGTCTGTTAGGGAGTAGGTGAATAAGTTTAATCAGCTTGCTCGGTTCGGTTTGGATTTGGTCAACACAGCCCAGAAAAAGGCTGTACACTTTGCTCGAGGATTGAACAAGCCACTACACAGCTTGGCCCTAACTCATATACCCATGGGGGCGACCTTTGAAAGCTTGGTGGATATGGCTCTACTTCATGAGGAAGACCAGAATAGCAAGAAGGAGGTTAAGCCTAATGAGACTCAGAATAAGAAAGCTGACTTCAAGAAGGGGGGCAATAAGAATAACAAGAATAACAAGAGCCACAACAAACCACGTGAGACGAGGAAGTGCAACTTTTGTGGTATTACTGGACATCTAGCTAAAGACTGTAGAAAGAAGAAAAGAAAGTTCGGTGAATGCTTTCATTGTGGAGATACTGGACACATCAGCAAGGATTGCCCTAAGAAGCAAGGGTAGGGGCAAGGGCAGACCCAGCGAGCAGGACCTTTTGGAGGGAAGTTGCATGCTCTCAACACCACTCCAACTCTTGACCGAGGTAGTAATATTTCCGTAGAAAGCCTTGTTTACATTTATGACTTTCCTATTCGAACCTTATTTGACACTGGTGCATCGCATACTTTTATTTCTTCTGATATTGTTGACAATCTGCACCTAAGTACTAGTCTGGTTGAGGATCCCGTTATAGTTTCAAATCCAATTGGGGGCTCCGCCCATTTATCTATGATGTGTATGGATTTGAGGATCTCTATCCTAAGCATAGAATTCACGTGTAATGCTTATGTTCTTGGATTTATGGGATACTGTTTGATCTTGGGTATGGATTGGCTATCTGGTTATGGAGCCATTCTTGATTGTGAACAAAGGGTAGTGAGGTTCATGACTCGCCTTGGTAATACCCTTGAAATTTCTTGTAACCCTAAGGGTCGGTCATGTCGTGTTATCTTGAATCCCTTGACTCGTCCGACGATAATTTGCAATCCGTGAGAGTGGTCCGAGAATATCCAGATGTCTTTGATGAAGTGAGGGGGTTACCTCCTAAACGCGAGATAGACTTCCCAATTTATCTTGTTGATAATACCAAGCCAGTTTCATTGCCCGTTAGGCACATGGCCCTGCGAGAAAGAAGAGAGCTCAGTAAACAAGTTAATGAGTTGCTTGAGAAAAATTTCATAAGGCAAAGCATTTCTGAATGGGGTGCTCCGGTGGTATTCGCTACTAAGGTAGATAGATCGCTTCGTCTATGCGTAGATTATCGTGAGTTAAACAAGCTGACAAAGAAAAATAGGCACCCACTACCAAGAATCAACGATTTGTTTGACCAGCTTGTTGGAGCATCTGTTTTCTCTCAACTCGATCTAGCCACAGGATTCCGTCAACTTAGAGTGGCTGAGGATAGCATTGACAAAACTGCATTTAGGATTCCATATGGATTCTTCGAATGGCTCGTCATGTCGTTTGGGTTAACGAATGCACCCGCGTACTTTGTAGATTTGATGAGTAGGGTGTTTCGCGAGTTCCTTAACAAGTTTGTGGTAGTTTTCGTGGATGATATTTTGATCTTCTCAAAAGATGAAGAAGAGCATGCTAGACATCTCAAGGAAGTCACGGAAATGCTTAGAGCACACCTGTTAAAGGCTAAGTTCTCCAATTGCCATTTTTGGAGGAAGGAAGTTCGGTTCCTTAGACATGTAGTTTCTATGCAAGGCATAGCCGTGGACCCCGCAAAGGCAGTTGCGGTACAGGACTGGAAAATTCCTAAGAATGCAACGGAGGTGAGGAGCTTTCTCGGTTTGGCGGGCTACTATAGGAAGTTCATTAAGGATTTCGCTAAGATTTCAGCCCCTCTTACTAAGTTAACAAAGGAGAACCTAGCTTTTACATGGGACATAGAATGTGACGCTGCTTTTCAGAGACTTAAGAGAGCCCTCACCACAGCTCCAGTTTTCGCATTACCCGATGGAGGTAAGATGTTTACGGTGTACACAGATGCGTGCGACACGGGATTAGGCGCCGTCCTAATGCAAGAAGGAAGAGTAATATGCTACGGGGGCAGACAACTTAAAGTTCATGAGAATAACTATCCCACGCATGACTTGGAGTTGTCCGCGATTGTTTTTGCACTTAAAGCTTGGCGCCATTATCTGCTAGGGGAGAGGTTCGAGTTGTATACCGACCACAAATCGCTTAAGTACCTCTTCTCACAAAAAGATTTGAATCCGAGACAACAGCGGTGGATGGAGTTCTTGGCATCATATGACTTCGATATAGCCTAGACCCCTGACAAGGGTAATGTGGTGGCAGATGCGCTAAGTAGAAAAAGGTTGACTTTGAGCCCCTTATTTGTTGAAAGGAAAAGCCTTGAGTTTATAGCAACCTTTGATTTTACACCTGCTGTTGAGTCATGACTGCTACGTTTGCATCTCTTGAGTTAAGACCTACACTTCTAGATCAAGTAGGGACTTCACAGAAGGAAGACCCACAGATAGTCGAAATCATGAACAAGCTAATTAGTGGTGAGACGTCAAGTCACCTCAGTAGGTATGCCATAGAAGACAAGGGATGGCTAAGGCACGATGGAAGGCTATGTGTCCCACAAGTAGGAGACCTAGTAAGGAAAGTTCTCGAAGAAGCGCACCACTCGAAGATGACTATACATCCCGGAGGGGATAAGATGTACAGGGATATGAAACGCATTTTCTTTTGGGCTGGAATGAAAAAGGACGTGGCAGAGTTCGTTTCGAAGTGCATGGTGTGCCAACAAGTAAAGGCCGAATCGAAGATGCCCGGTGGGCTATTACATCCTTTGGAGGTTCCACAATGGATATAGGAGAGTATCTCGATGGATTTCGTGGATGGACTGCCGAGGTTAAGGAAGGGAAATACTAGCATATGGGTCATAGTTGATAGACTCACGAAAAGTGCTCACTTCATTTCGGTGAAGAGCAAGAGGACCGTATCAGGGCTAGCATCTATTTACCTTCAAGAGATAGCACAGTTTCATGGAGTTCCTTCTAGTATAGTTAGCGATCGTGACCCGATTTTTACTAGCTAGTTTTGGAATAGTTTGCAAGAAGCAATGGGTACACGACTGAACTAAAGCATGGCCTATCATCCGTAGACGGATGGACAAACCGAAAGGGTAAATAGGGTACTAGAAGATCTCCTGAGGCTATGCATTCTTGACTTTGGTGGCACTAGGGAAGACCATCTTCCTCTTACAAAGTTTGCATATAATAATAGTTACCAAGCTAGCATCAGAATGGCACCGTTCGAAGCCCTATATGGAAGACCGTGCAAGTTGCCAACTTGTTGGTGGGAGACGACAGACAGACTTATACTTGGGCCCGACATGGTAAGGGACACTTCTAAGAAGATTGAGTTGATACGAAGACGGATGAAAACGGCCCAAGATAGACATAAATCTTATGCGGACCATAGAAGGACAGACCTAGAGTTCGAAGTCAAAGATATGGTCTTTATAAAAGTTTCTCCGTTACGCAATGTAGTTCGTTTTGGAGCAGTTGGAAAGCTAGCACCAAGGTTCATAGGACCGTTCCCTATTACTGAGAGGATTGGTCGGATGGCCTATAAGGTAGACTTACCCGAGAAGCTGGCTGGGGTGCACAATGTCTTTCACGTCTCACATCTCTGGAAGTGCTTGCATGAGTCAGTCGAAGTGGTTGAACCAAGCATCCTTGAAGACGTAGAAGTGGAAAAAGAAGCAACATTGAGGCGAGCTCTGATTCGTATCTTAGGAACGATGATTAAGAAGCTAAGGAATCGAGAAGTCAAGCTAATTAAAGTGCAGTGGAGTGAAGCCCAAGAAGACGCAACTTGGGAAACCGAAGAGAAGATACGCGTGCTTTACCCATTTCTTTTTGAGGGTACATTCTCGATCTCTTTTTCCTATAAACTTGAAAACCTTTTCATATCATGCTTCTACTATCTATGTTTGTCTTGTTATCTTCTCGATCTTATCTTGAGAACCTTAGGTAGAACCATATGGATGTAAACATGTGATTGAAACATGTTATGGTTGATGTTTGCAAATGGTTGCAAGTGGTTGCAAGTTGTTGCTAGTGGATGCATGACACACATTAGGCACTAGATCGGCTCAGTCACATTTTCATGTTGCATATGCATGAGTGCTTATACTTGTATATGGATGGAACTTGTTATGCTATCACTTGGATGTTGCATATGAATGAAAGTTTGTGCACTCATGTAGAGATTATAAACTACGTTAGGAATTTGCATACATGTTGGATTAATGACACTAACATATTTTGCATTAAGGAGGTTTACTGAATCAGTAACCTTCTGGTCTTTTGCATTAGATAAGTACATATACGCACACTTTCTACATATGTTCATATAGCAGTAGAAATCTTTTAAAGAAAATGGTTGCCTGTGGATGATGCTTTGAGTAGATGGATGATGGATGGTAGGACACATCCTCCCTAACTTAGAGATTTCGTGGACGAAATCCTTTAAGGGGTCGAATGTAACAACCCGTGTTTTTATAACGTGTAATAATCATAAATCAAGGCAGAATTAATTTTTAAAATAAGAATCAAGGGAAACGGGTTGCTCCATCGCGCTCGTCTCGAAGTTCTTCTTGGAAACGAGTCCGAGTTTTCAAAAATCGGAGTCCGTATGACCAAGTTATGGCCTTTCGGAGTTTTAAGAAGTTTTCAAGTTCAAAATAGCTCAATTCGAATTAAAATTCGAAATTCAAACCTCAAAATGGACCGGGCGGGAAATTTCCCGCCCAGGACCAGGTCGACCTGGGGGTCGACTATGTAGTCGACCTACCCAGGACCAGGTCGACCATAGTGTCGACCTAGGGGTCGACCTGGTGCCCGAGCCCATTTTTGAAGCTGGATTCACTTTGATGTATTTGGCCTTGTTTCTTTCCACATTCGTTGACATGACCCTATAAATATAGCCCCTAACACCAGTCTCTCTACACAAAATTCTTTTTGACCTTATGCTGCTCTAATTCTGGTTGAAAAGACTAAGAAAGGGACTGCTTCTTCTACGTTGAGACTGCGTTAAGAGAATTGCTGATTTGGGGATTTCTATAAGGACTTGACTAAGCATATAAAGATTCAGCATTGACTCTCTTTTTCTAATTCTCGAACCACGATCTGTAAGCCCCAGTTATTTTTAGATTTAAACTGTAAATGTAATATGAATATGATGTAAATTGAAATTGGACCGATGTGTGATGACTGTTTTACATCCATTCTTGTTCATCTTGGATCTTGACTTTTGGATATATTATGACATTGATTTGGGGCCTATTCATGTTGTAAATCAAAAGGAAAACCCCTCATATTATCTTGCTGAATCTGCTATTAGTCACTAGTTTATGACTATCACCTTAAGTCAATCGTTACCATGACTATGCTATCACCTTATGTCAATCGTTACCATGACCATACTATTCCCTTATGACAACTGTTATCTTGACTAGTACCTTGTTTTGCTAGATTTGGAATCTTTATGTCCAATATTCCATATGTCAGTAATGTTATAATCTTTTATCAAGTCATACCATGCTATGATAGTAATCACTTTTGCCACCTTATACCCATCCCTTTTTATGTTATTCCTTAATTAGATTTATTTGTATCGATTCGAGCTTACGTACGATGAGAATACGATCTGGGTAGACTAGGTAAAACATGAATTGACTTTGAACTTTAAACATGAACGTTATCATAACTTGAACCTGGATATGGACATGAACTTGACACGATTTGACATGAATCATGACATGAAAACTCGACATGAATTTTGACATGAAAACTTGAATGTGGGCATGAAAATTAGATAAACTTGAAAATGGCCAACTCGAGGTTGGGTTGAGTTTGTAGTGTAAATCTGCCCGGAACCGCCCGGCAAATCCAGTGGCTGCAAACAATAGGATCCAACGTGGGTAGTTGGTCATATCGCACGTAAAACCCGAGGTTAGACTATGTTGTGGTGTAAATCTGCCCGGAACTGCCCGGCAAATCCAGTAACCACAACAGTTAGTCTAATGTGAGAGGTTGTGTTGCATTAATGAATTAATGCCACATGATAGGGTTGAGTCATGAACCAGTTGAATATACTTAACCAACTTGACATGATGATTTGATAGGGTTAAGTCATGAACCACTAGAACACACTTAATCAACTTGATACATGATTTGGATAGGGTTAAGTCACGAATTTGAATGACAACACTTAACCCATTAGAAACCCTAGTTACGCTGTCCTTTTCAGCAGTAACCCACTTGGATGTATCACGATACCCTGGGACTAGGCAGGGTGGGGCACGATTACTGGGCTGATTGTAAGCGACCAGAACGACGGCTGAGTAGGTGCGCCATTGTAGGTTCAGGCGGATTATGGTCGTGCACGTAGTCCAGAGTTGAAAAAGCAGGCATTGGGCACCCATAGATTTACACTGTGCGTGCTTGATTCGTGTCGGTGGTTGGCACCATAGGACTTGATACACCCTATGGTGGACCTAGCATAGGTAACTACATTTCAGGATAGGGCTGTATGACACAGACACATGACGAGGTAGGACTTGTAAGGAGCCGATCGATTAGTAGATCGTACCGTAGGACCCCGTAATAGGTCAGTTCATGATATTGGGCCAAGGGATCATTTCATGGTTAATACTTGACATGGGTTTGAATACTAGTACAGTTGGTGCAAAGAACCTTGAATATGCGATGCTAAACTTGACTTATCCTGTTATCTTAATTATCCTACCAGTTCTGTTATCATCCTTATGTTTAATTCCGGTTTTCACATATCATGTTACCTTTACTAGTTTTCATATTGAAAGTCACTAGGGCTTACCGGTCTTTATGACTGACCCTTTTTCTTTCGCCTCTTTTTCTTTTGTCCCCCCCCCCGGTTCTCAGGGAGGAAACACTAGCTCTTAGCTTGGATATACCTTGCTTTCGGACAGCTCATGTACAGTTTGGTCTTGAGCTATGCTATTGCTGCTTCTGCTATTTATGGGTAATAATTTACTTTTGTTATTTTAAGTTTATGCTTCTTTATTTGGAACTTGATGTAATGGAATAATTTGTATCTTGGATATATGAGGTTTTGACTCTTTTCTTGAAAGTAATAAAAAGTTGGTTTTTAATTTCTACCACTGCTTTATTTATGTTCTGCCTTGTGATATATCTGTGTATGTTTACCTAGATAATACTCCACCAAAACTATTGCATTCCCTTTGTAAGTGACCCTAGCGGAGGTGGGGTGTTACAGTAAAATATATCCGAATATATTGGAAAAGAATATGGGGTTTTAAAAAGAGAAAATCTACTTTTAAATAGAAAGTGAATTTCGAATAAACGAGAATAAAATAACTTGTCTAAATTATATAGAACAAGTAAGTTTTATTTATAAAATATATTTATAAATGAGATGAAATTATTGTTATTAAATAATTGGGTATTATAAATTCAGAAATGAATTTAAAAAGGGAAATGGGAAAATCGTTTAAAAGGAAACCAATGAAATGATTTCGATATTCGAAATGAAAATAGGATTGAAATAAATCCGTAAGGATTTATAATTAGCATTCGACTATGTCGAATATATATAAAAAATAATTCTTTCTTATAAATTATATATAATAAAATTTAGGATTTGACGAGAAAATTAATATTTGGATTTGTTATCGAATAAGGAAATCAAGATTTAAATTATAACTTAAAGTCGGTGGCCACCACCAATCAGCTGTGTGCGAAGCACATGTCTTATTCTAGTATAACTTATAAAATGAGTTTTCGAAATGAAATATGAAGTACGAGTTTATAAAAGAACTAAATAAATGAAATTACAAAACTGTAATGGTAATTAATAATTAAATCAGGATTTGACATGATAAGAACAAGTCCAGTTTTCTATGGAGGGATAATATTCATGTTTTAAAAATGATTAATGATTTAAAAGAAAACATTTTGCAAATTCAACTAGTTATAAAGAAACTGGGAAATATTGGAAGTGAGAAATTCAAAAATAAATTTAGAATCCAGTTAACCTAAAACAGTTGATTATTCCAACATTTGGAATGTTGATCGAATACAGATTATTCAAAGAGAGTTATACGGTGAAATTCGATTATAGCGAATCTAGGAAGGTGCCATTTACCTTCCGTTTTTAATCCAGATTATTTATTTAATTGATTAATCAAATATTAATTATTTACTCGAAATAAAGAATCAAAGTTATACTTTTATTATTTTGGAAGCATGTATCATAACGTTATCGTTATAACCAAAGTTTTATACAACGTTCGTTTAAATCTATACAAATGGAACTTGGAAATGTTTTCCAAATATAACCAGAGATATTTTCTAAGAATATAAAATAAAATGATTTTAGAATTAAGAAATGGAGTTGAAGAAATTCAGAACTGACTAGAGCTTGCTAAGTTGAACGATTTTCTGGGTATCGATCTGATGTGTGTTTCGGCCTTTGGGGTTGATACTTGGGAAATCGTTCTCTTACTAAAATTACGGTTAGGGACTGATGGACATGAATGATAGTGATGCATGAATGAGATGGAAATGTTTTCCAATATAACTAAGAAATAATTTCTGAGATATGGAAATTAAATAGTTTAAAATAATTGGAAATTTTTTCCAAGGATCCGAAGAAGCGAAACAAGTAGAGAAATATTTGGGTAAAGATATTGAAGGGGAAGTGGGAAATGAAATGATTATTTATAAATATGTTAAATGGGGTCAGTGTTGATTAACGATGATCGGTAAGATTTCCATTTGGAAATACGACCGTTGTTTGTACACATATTTTCTTTGATAGTTAAATCACCAGCTATCAAAGTTTTTGACCATTTCCGTTGTCGATACGCAGAGACCAGGATCAGATTTATTATTTGAAAACCACTCCATATGGGCATTATCGTTTCGAATCAAACACATCGAAGAAAATTGAAGACGGAGATTAGACAAGGGTTATTCTAGTGACCTTAGGCAGAAATTTCCTAAGATGGATTTGCAGAATAATTCCTTTGATTTGTCCAGTCCCAGGACAACTTGAATGGACGAATGTCCGACGGAGTATATCTGTTAGGTTGCGTAAGTTGATTGTTTCAAACGTATTTACGTTGGTGGCATAGGAATTCGTTTCTCATGGCTTATACCCGTGATATTTTTAGGGAAATCAATTTATGATTTGATGGGTATGACGATGTGGCATTCAAAGTAAATATAGAGGTGATCCATATAATAGTACATTATGACCTCGAGCCTCATCAACTAGGAAATGACGAAAATCGGGCTAGCAACATGACTAAGTGGGTCGCACCCACTTAGGCTATATTGTCACCATCTAGAGAATATTCATATTTGTTACTTCTTTTAATTCTGTATTTCCCGGAAACAGTTATGTTGGTATACCAATCGTAAGATGACAATATATTCAGAACATTCACGCGAGATGAACGGTCGGTCATGTGTGGTCGAGTTACAAGATGTTCTTATTGAACTCCAGTGTTTCGCTTCTAGAGTACACTGATCGGAATGTGGTTCCATACCTTGTCATAGTTGGAAATCCATTACCCAATAAGGGCCCACTATTTTTGGTTGTATATTACATAAGTAGAGCGTGAGATGAAAGCGTTCTGCTAGATTGTTATTTACTCGAGTTGACATTATTATAATATCAAAAAGGTATTATTTTAGAAAAGAATGTTTTAATTATCGCAAGGTAAAAACCATTCATGTTTGTGTGTGGATCGATCTTGCGATTTTCCTTTCTTTTGAAAAGGATTTTGAAAAGTTAAACCAAAATGATTAGAGTTTACTCACACAGTCACATGACTGACCTAGAGTTTATTTTGTTTTGTTTCCCCTAAACTCTTGGGTGCCCAAATTTGTACGGACAGTCAAGTAGTCTGGATTTTACAGATACCACTAAAGGAGCTTAGAGCAGGATGCGTCAGTGTTGGATATATATTTATAGAGTTATTTCCACTGTGATATATATATGATGTACTCTGATGATGATGAATGTAAGTACAAATACAGTTTTTTATTTAAAAGTATTATTATAATATATTTTATTCGTTCCGCTGTGAGATTCGTGTTTCATCTGTTGTGATCTTCTTCTTCTTCTATTCTAACTTTCTTTCTATTTATCATCCTCTAACTTTTTTCTATCAATGATCTGGTATTTCTGATGCTTGAATAGTCAACATGGTATGTTGTGTCGATTTTCAGGGTTGAAAATCTGCGTTCGTTACAGTGGTATCAGAGCTGAAGGTTAAGAAATTACCTTGATTCTGTAGCGTGACTCAATAGAGATGCGGTTAGTAATACCTTAGATTGAGTTGATTGTATATATACGAGAGGGCGTATTTGTAGATTGATTAAAAATGATTTTTTATTGTGGAGATTTATTGGGTTGAGTGAATTATGAATTCTAGTCGATAGTGGGGCACCACAAGATCGATTGGTGTTTCTAAACACTCGAATACGATAAACCGACACAATATGTTTTGACAAGAGGTAAATGTATCAATTTTACCGAAATTATATTTTATATATTAGAATTATTAGGATATATTGGATGTGTTTATTATTTTTATAATCAAATAAGATTATAAATTTAAATGGTTATAAATAATCAGAACTAACATAAACTTATTGTATAAATTCAGATGCATTAAATCTGAATTTGAAACAGAATTGGAATAAAAATTCTGAAATTCGGGGAAAATGTGTGTAAATGGATTTTGGATTTGAAATAAGGAAATCATTAGATCCTGGGTGATTTGAAAATGTCCTTCAAATGTTGTAAAAGGTATTTTGAAGTAATTTCAAAATGGAAGTGTTTAAGAACGAGTTTCGAAAATGATATAGTATTGAACTCACTTTTATCGTTGGAAGATAACCCTGATGATGCTGGCCACATCATCAGTGTTCATCTAAATGATAGATTACTGCCAAAGATTTAGTTTTGAATTGTTTTGAGGAAACAAATGGTTAGAAATTCAAATGTTTTGAATTGTTATTATTATATATGACTTCAAACTGAATTAAAATAAAACCCATGAATTTTAATTTTGAAATTTAGATTTAACTTATGAAATTAAATAGGTTGAACTGGTAAGAATGAATAAATAAATTGGAATTTAACTGAGTTAAATAAAATTTGATTGGATTTGTGAGATAAGACTTTAGGATGCAATTGGATTAATGAGTCAAAAATTTGGAATTGAGATCTGAACTTGAGTTGAAATGGTTTTAGCTTGGGCATAAGCGAAGAATTGGATTTGAGGATAAATTGATTGGAGATCAATTGGAAATGGATTTGTATACGCTAAAGTTATAGCATATGAAAGAGCTGAATACCGACAAAAAGGTACAAGTTTACATTTTATATGAGTATATGATTTATGAGCCTGTTTGGCAAGTCACTTGGCTATTTGATTTTCCTTTGACTTGGAGAAGGTCTAGATAGCCGAGGTGTAATTGTACCGATTGAGCCATGCAAAGTAGACGCTGGCGAGATTTATATTGTTAGAAAATTTTCATAATTTTTGAAAATTTTCGTTTATAAAAATTAATTAATATTTTAATTAAAACAAAGTGGTTCAATTAAAACCGAAGATAGGAAATAAAATAAAAGATTTTTAATCTAGTTAATAGGATGATAGCATTTTTCCTACCTTAGTAATTTCGGGGACGAAATTCATTTAAGTGAGGAAGAATGTAACGTTCCAGAATTTTTGCGATTTAATAATTAATCAATTTAATTATTATAATATAGTGGTTTGGTAATTTAAATAGGTGAATTCAGATATTTCAAATATTTAATTAATATTGATAAAGGAATAATAATTTTAATTCTGAAACGATCAGAATTAGTTGATTGTGCAATACTATGTAAATTAGATAGTATAGGATATTTAATTCGGTTTAGAATTGAATCAGAATAACGAACATATTTATATAAACGACCATTGAACGCACTAATTATAATATAAATTATAATCGAGCTCATAACATCGCGGTAGTTCGTAATATTGAGTTTTGAACTTCAATTGAATAAATGGAATTCGTTATAAGTCGGATTTCTTCGAAACAAGATGTAACAACCCGTATTTTTATAACATGTAAAACAAGGAATCAAGACAAAATTAAATTTTAAAATCAGAATCAGGGAAAACGGGATATGCCATTGCGTTCATCTCGAAATTTTACATGAAATAGAGTCCGAATTTTCGAAAATCGAAGTCCGTATGAGGGATAAATGACCTCAATAAGTTTCAGAAATTTTCAGAATCAAAGACAGCTCGAATTTTGAATTCGAAATTCGAATTCAAACCACGCAGCAGGCACGACGGGAAAACTCCCGCTCATAGACCAGGTCGACCTGGGGGTCGACCATAGTGTCGACCTCCCAGGGACCAGGTCGACCATAGTGTCGACCTGGGGGTCGACCTGCCTCCCGAACCAGTTTTCTGAACCTGATGAATTCTGATGTATTTATACTTGTTTCGTGACCAGATTCGTCTGCCTAACCCTATATAAACAGCCCCTAGCCTCATTATCTCTACAACATTTCATTCTGTCCTTATGCTACCTCTGTGAAAATCAAAATGATAATATTTAAATTAAAAAGAGACTGCTTCTTCTTCGTCAAGACGACAGCTAGGAATTGCAAATTGGGGGGTATTCAACTAGAACAAGACTAAACAAATAGAGATTCAACAACTGCAATAACCGTTTCCCGAATCAAATCTCTGAACTCCAATTCTCGATCCATGCTCTGTAAGTTCTAGTTACTTTGAGATTGAAACTTGTTAAATTTAATATGGACATGGAATAAAATGAAATTGGACATAAGCTTGATTATCTATTTGGATCTATTCTTATCTCTTCTTGAATCTATGATTTTGGGTTATTTCTTATCGACTGAATAATGCCTATTCATGTTGTTGGACCTAGTTTATTATTCAAATGCTAGATTGTAACATAAATTCTTGGATCTTGACTTGTGGAAATATTTCTACTTGGGGCCTATTCATGTTGTAAATAAAATTCTTTCAGGACTATAACCTTAATATGCCTATGATTATGGACATAAGGTTTTGCCTATGCCTATGACTATGACGATGAACATAAGACTATACCTATGCTATGACTATGACGATGAACATAAGACTATACATGTGCCTATGATAGAACATAAGACCTTGCCTATGACTGTGAGCATAAGACTATGCATATGGCTATGACGAGGACAATTGTGGCTAATCAACTATGACTCTTGACTATGAGAATTATTCCCTATGATTATGAACAATAAGGCCATTAACTATGACCGTGACTTTGAAACTATTACTGTTAATTGCCTATGACTATTTGCCTAGAACTATTTTTGATAATTGTCCACGATTATTGTGATGAGTCGCTTATGATTCATAACTATGGGATTTCTACCTATGACTGTTGGGGTTAATTGTTTAAGACTATTATAGTTGATTGTTCATGCCCATAACACTATAGTTGAGACCCATGATGTGTACCGAATTGGCATTTTGTTGGATCGTATACCGTGGGTGTGACTTGCATAGTTTATTCGCTATTATGTACACCGAAACCATTGGATCCATTATCCTTGTATTTTTCTTGCTTTTGCAAGCCTGCTCCTTCATGTCAGCGTTTATCATGACCATCACCTTATCTTGCTAGATTTGAAATCCTATATGCCAGTGATGTTGTAACCAATTATCTCAAGTTATAGCATACTAGTCTTGTAACCCCTTTTATCGCTTTATGCTAGTCCCTTTTGCCTATCATAGTTTTGATGCTATTCCCTCTATTTCGAGATTTGGATTTATTTGTAGTATAGATCGATTCACGTTCACATGCGATGGGAATACGATTTGGGTAGAATAGGCAAAACATTAATTGGTTATGAACATGAATTATGAACCTGATAAAAGGCAAAACTTGAAACATGAACGCTGTTATAACTTGAACCTGGATATGGACACGAACCTGACATCGACTTGATATGAAACTTGCCTTGAAAACTTGACACGAACTTGACATGAAACTTTAACATGGACATGACATTAGAATAAACATGAAAATGGCTAACTCGAGGTTGGGTTGAGTTTGCAGTGTAAATCTGCCCGGAACCGCCCGACAAATCCAGTTACTGTAAACAATAGGATCCAATGTGGGTAGTTGGTCATATCGCACTTGAAACCCGAGGTCAGACTGAGTTGTGGTGTAAACCTGCCCGGAACCGCACGGCATATCCAGTGACCACAACAACAGGTCTGATGTGAGAGGTGGGGGAGCACTAATGAATTAATGCCACATGATAGGGTTAAGTCATGTACCGCTTGAATATACTTAACCTATTTGACACGATGACTTGATAGGGTTAAGTCATGTACCGCTTGAATATACTTAACCTATTTGACACGATGACCTGATAGGGTTAAGTCATGTACCGCTTGAATATACTTAACCTATTTGACACGATGACTTGATAGGGTTAAGCCCTGAACCGCTTGAATATACTTAACCAATTTGACACGATGACTTGATAGGGTTAAGTCCTGAACCGCTTGGATATACTTAACCAATTTAACACGATGATTTGATAGGGTTAAGTCATGAACCGCTTGAATATACTTAACCAATTGAACATAATGATTTGGTAGGGTTAAGCCATGAACCGCTTGAATATACTTAACCAACTTGACACATGATTCGTAGGGCTAAGTCATGAACTTAAATGACAACACTTAGCCAATTTGACAAGACACATCGATGGGTTAAGTCACGAACTTGGATGACAACACTTAACCAACTTGACACGCTAGACCGATGGGGTTAAGTCTCGAATTTAAGTTACAACACTTAACCTATTAGACGGAAACCCTAGTTACGCGGTCCGTTTCAGCGGTAACCCACTAGATGTATCATGGTACCCTGGAACTAGGCAGGTGGGGCACTATTACTGGGCTGATTGTAAGCGACCAGAATGACGGCTATGCGGGTGCGCCAGTGTTGGTTCTAACGAAGTGCGGGCATGCACACACTCCGAAGCAGATAAAGCAGGCATTAGGCATCAGTAGGATTATCTGTGCGTGCTTGATTCATGTCGATTGTTGGCACCATAGGGCTTGATACACCCTATGGTGGACCTAGCACAGGTAACTACATTTCATGATTGGGCCGTATGACACAGACACATGAACGAGCTAGGACTTGTAGGGAGCCGATCGATTAATAGATCGTTACGTGGAATTCGTTAGCTAGCTTAATCCCTAGTGGTCCTAGGTGGCATAAACTCTAAACGAATCTAGAAAACGTTCAATAGGTAGCATAATCCCTAGTGGTCCTAGGTGGCATAAATCGTAGTTGAACACGTGATAGTTCATGATAAGGAAACCTAGCCAGAACAAGGGTGGCAGTCCAAACAATTTCAAGAATGGTGGCACTACGTTGAAATAGTATAGAAATGCGTGATGAAACCTGTACGACATATGGCAAGGGACTGTAAATATACATGGAAAGGATGATACAGGTTGGGATACTAGTACAGTTGGTGCAGAGAATGTTAAACATGTGATGCTATACATAGCTTATCTTGTTACCTTAGTTTTCCTTGTGACCTTAGTTATCTTGTTACCGTAGTTTATCTTGTTATCTTAGTTTAACTTGCCTATCTTGTCATCATTCTTATGTTTACTTTCAGTTTATACATGTCATGTTACTTTTACTTCTTTCTATACTGAAAGTCACTAGGACTTACCAGCCTGTATGACTGGCCTGTTTTGTTTCGCCTCCTTTTCTTCCGTTCCCCCCATCAGGTTCTCAGGGAGGAAGCACTACTACTTAGTTTGGACTTCTTTCTGCTTCAAGATCATCGTATATGGCTTGGACCTTTCTTGGCTATGGTTGCTTTACTGTTTTACTTGGGGAATGAATTATGAATATGGTTTTGTGCTTCTTTACTATTGCAAGACAGATTTCGATGTAATGGATTTAATGGCATTTTGACGTAAAAGGCATTAGACCTTTCTAGATTTTAAAGAAATGAAATTTGGTTTTTCTTCTGTTGTTTTATATATGTTCTGTCTTGTAATATTTGTGTGTATGTTTACCTAGATAATGTTCCACCAAAGCTAGTGCATTCCCCTTGTGAGTGACCCTAGCGGAGGTGGGGTTTTACATTTGGTATCAGAGCAGAAGGTTACCAAACTGGGCAAAAGTTTATAAAAACTTTTGAAATTATTTTCAAAACCATTTACAAAGAAGCATTTTTCAAGAAAAGTTTCGTTTTATGAAAGGCACATTCCCCAAAGCCATATGCACTACCTTTTGATTCTCTCCTTGAGTCTCTTCTCTCTTTCTTTTTCACCATAGTTTGTAGGCATGCGACACATGTCGGAGGGCAAAGTAGTTTCCAACCACCATCTGTAGCCGTAGTAGTTTTACTTGCGACTAATCTTATCTCAAGCTTTGTAGGGTTGTCGTGCGATGGAAGTAGCTTTCGAGAAACTTTTCAACAAGCTATACAAGGATAGTAGGAACGAGGATTGTAACAACCCGTATTTTCAATAACCTGTTATAACATAAATTGAGGCAGAATTTAATTATAAAATCTGAATCAAGGGAAACGGGCTATGCCATTGCGTTCTTCTCGGAAAAATACGCGAAATAGAGTCCGAGTTTTCGAAAATCGGAGTCCGTATGAAGAAGATATGGACGAACGAAGTTAGGCAGAAAAACCGAAAACAAGCCAGAATGTACTGGCGCACTCGTGAAGTGTGCCAGCACAAAAATACACTGGCGCACTTGGGAAGTGCGCCCGTGTCGAGCCAGAAACCTGCACAGCTTTCTGGCTTGACCTTGGCTGGCTTGGTGCACCTGTTTTGGTTCTCTGGTCTGGTCTGCTGGCCTATGACGATTTTTGATGGTTTAGATCTAAACTAGGGTTAATCCTAGGGCCTAAACTAATCCTAATCTCTATAAATAAGCCCCTAACCTAACCCTAAATCATCATTATTCATTCTAGTAACTAAACTATGGAAAAATCAATCCTCTCATGGCCTCCACTCTCTTCATACAATTCCTAAATAAATTTCTATGAGATTTTCCATGCATAGAAGTGTTTTCAAGCTTGTATGAGTGTCATTAGCTTGCATTCAAGTCAAGTTTCTATATTTGCATCATAAAGAAAGAGTTTTGATCATTTTGGCTCAAGGGTTTTTATGTTAGAGCTTGCATTTTGGGTCTATTTGATTGCATAAGGGCTTTGTCATATCTTTTGTGCCTTCATAAAAATTGTAAGCCCTATTCTACTTTCATACTTAAACTCTAAAGTTAAATGTATGATATGCAAGTTTATATGCAAGTTTACTATGCTATGATATGCAAGTTTATCATGTTGTAATATGCAAGTTTATATGCAAGTTTACTATGCTATGATATGCAAGTTTATCATGTTGTAATATGCAAGTTTATATGCAAGTATGCCATGCTATGATATGCAAGTTCATCATGTCACGTTATGCAAGTTTGTCATATGATATGCAAGTATGTTATGCAAGTTTGATATGCAAGTTTGTCATATGTTATGCAAGTATGTTATGCAAGTTTGATATGCAAGTTTGTCATATGATATGCAAGTTATGTTATGCAAGTTTGGGTTGATCCTTTTGTTCATGTTATCATATTATGCAAGCTTATCTTGGGTTTATGAGCATAAAGCTTCAAGCTTTATGCTAAAGGTTGCATTTTGGCAACATGTAAGTTATCATATCTCTTATGATAACTTGCATGTGAGGCTAAATGCGAACTTATGGCCATGTCTACATGTCATTTAGCACCATGTATCACCAATATGCCAAGTTTGGTTTTATGCATGCTTTTGAGGCCTAAAAATGTAATATGCAAGTATATGAACATATGTACATTTCGTATGCCACCATGTTGAACTTGTGGCTTCAACACCTTTATGTCACGATTATGCCAAGTTCCCTCTTTCTATCCTTTATGCGCTATTGCGATATGTAAGCGATGGGATTGCGTTTGGGGTTGGGTAAACTTAAAAGACATAAAAACATAAGCTTGGGAATTTACCTATTAAGTTAGGTCTACCCATTGGGAATTTACCTATTAAGTTAGATCTACCCAATTGCTTGAAAATTTGTAACATGTTTTGGAAACATGATGGGCATGACACTTAGAAAAGATAAGTGTGACCAACTCGAGGTTGGGTTGAGTTTGTAGCGTAAACCTACCCGGAACCGACCGGCTTAACTAGTTGCTACAAACAATAGGACCCAATGTGAGAAGTTGGCCATGTTGTACCTTGAACCCGAAGTTAGACCAAGTTGTGGTGTAAAGCTACCCGGACCCGCCCGGCTTAACTAGTAACCACAAAAAGGTCTAATGTGAGAGGTTAAGGCGCATTAAATTAATTAATGCCTCGTGATTAGGATTAAGTCATGGTCCACTTAATACTTAACCAATTTGGGCTTGGTAGATTAATCAGGGTTAAGTCGAGAACTCATCGTTACACTTAACCAAGTTAATCCATGATTAGCAAGAGGGTTAAACCGTACTTAACCCACTAGAAAATCCTAGCAATGGGGGCCCACTCCGTAGTAATCCCAAAATTTGTATCAATTAGGGCCCTAGTGACTAGGCTAGGGAGGGGGCAAGATTACTGGGCTGGAGGTAAGCGACCAAATAAACGACGGCCGGGTGGTACGCCGATGTAGTTCCGGACGGACTATGGTCGTGCACGTAGTCCGTATTTGGAGAAGTCACCCATGGGTACCAGTAGATCGAGACTGTGCACTCATGTTTATGGTGTCCAGGGGTTGGCACCCTAGGGCTTGATACACCCGAAGGGTGGACCCGGCACAGTTCGACTACAATTATGTTTGGGTCGTATTGACACCAACACGTGACGAGTTAGGCTTAGGGAGCCGATCGACTAGACCGTTTCGTTGGACCTTTTGTTAGGGTCACTTCATGTTATTGGACCTTGTATTAGGGTCACTTCATGTTATTGGGCCAAAGCCTGGGCCAAGGGATCAATACTTGTATTCAAGTCATGTTAGCTTGCTAGTACACCTGTGGTGCAAAACCTTAAACCTGATTATGCGATGACACCTTTATCTACCTTGTTAGTTAATCATCATGCTAGTATATTGTTATCCTTATGTTCATCCCTGCTGCTCATGACAGTTAACTTTATCAGTTTACATTGATTGTAGTAGGGCTTACTCAGTCTTTTTGACTGACCTGTTTTCTTTCGCCTCTTTTCTTCCGTTTCCCCCCCCCCCTCCAGGTTCTCAGGGAGGGAATATTGGAGCTTAGCTTGGATTTCTGATCGCTTGCTTGTGGGATTTTAGCTCATGTACGGTCTTGACATGAAGCTAGCTATGGTTATCACTTATTTGGGGATAGTACTTATGTATTTCAGTTTTTCAGCAATGTTGTTTTTATCTAGACTTGTGTATTTGGAAAGTTGACATTATGTTGTACCAGACTTGTTTTGAAATGGTTTGAAATCTTCCGCTGTTTTATCTATGTTAATTACTCTGTTTACATATATAAATATGTTCTTATTCTGCCTTGATATATCATTATGCATGTTTACCTGATTCAAACGCCCCTCCAAAGTCAGAGTGCTTGCAAGAGACACCCTGGCGGAGGTGGGGTGTTACATTTGGTATCAGAGCATATGGTTTACGAGAAGGAACAAAAAGGTTTTTAGAAAACTTTTTGAAAAACTATTTTCAAAACCAAGTATAAAGTATTTTCCAAAGAAAAGTCTAGTTTATTTTAAAGGCTATTCCCCAAAGAAGCCATTAGCAAAATTCCTTCGTCTTTCTCCATTCTGAATCTATCTTTTTCTTCGTTTTCAGTATGGCCGATAACTTTGCCATTCCGGAG
The DNA here is from genome assembly GCA_030737875.1 of Allium sativum. Lineage (NCBI taxonomy): Eukaryota > Viridiplantae > Streptophyta > Magnoliopsida > Asparagales > Amaryllidaceae > Allium > Allium sativum. Next base: position 279,271,023 of record CM060925.1, read on the forward strand.
GGAGTACACGTACCTGTTTGGTATAGGAGACTTTTGGAGGCTAGGGCGACCGAAGCCGGCCCCGCAAATATTACTCCTCCTCCGGTAGTTGATGTTCCTCCTCCTCCTGTCACTGAGGTCCCTCTTCCTCCTCCCACTCAGCATCCACAAAAGGATTTCGCGGAGATTTGCAAAGACTTTAGGGCGATGGGTTGCAAGAATTTCATTGGAACCGAGACTTTCGTAGAGGCCAGGAATTGGTTGAAAGAAACCGAAGATCTTTTTGCCTTCTTTAATATAGATGACCGTAGGAAGGTTTTATTAGCAGTGTGGTTGCTAAAGGAAGAAGCTGCACGTTGGTGGGTGGTCACCACCGCTACTAGGCCAATTGAGACTTGGGATGACTTTCGGGGAAAGTTTGGACTAAGGTTCCTATCACTGAAACAAGGGGACATGACTATTAGGGAATACATAGATAAGTTTAATCAACTTGCTCGGTTCGGTTTAGACTTGCTTAACACAGCTCCGAAGAAGGCCCTATACTTTGCTCTAGGATTAAACGAGCCATTACATGGTTTAGCAATGACTCATATACCCTTGGGGGCAACTTTCGAGAGTTTGGTGAATATGGCCCTACTCAATGAAGAGAATAGGAGTGACAAGAAGGAGATCAAGATGAATGATACTCAAGCCAAGAAGACTGATTCCCAGTGGAAAGGAAATCAGGGTAATCCAAGTGGTCAGAGCAGTCAAGGCAATAAGAATAAGAACAAGAGTCAAGGCAACAAGGGGAACAACAATAAGGGCAATAACAAACAGGGAAAGTGCTATTATTGCGGTTTAGTTGGGCATCTTATTAAGGAGTGTAAGAAGAGGAAAAGGAATAATGGTGAATGCTTTTTCTGTGGTGAGACTGGACATTTCAGTAAGGATTGCCCAAAGAAGCAAGGGCAAGGCCAGGGTCAGACTCAGCGTGCTGGACCTTCGGGAGGGCAAGTTCATGCTCTCAATGCCGCTCCAGTTCCCGATCGAGGTAGTATCTCTGTTGAGAGCCTTGTATATATTTCTGATTTTTCAGTTCGTACCTTGTTTGATTCTGGTGCATCGCATAGCTTTATCTCATCTGATCTTGTTGATAGTTTGCACCTAAGTACTAGTCTAGTTAATGATCCCGTGTGTGTTTCAAATCCAATTGGGGGTTCCGCCCATTTGTTTATTATCTAGGTGGATTTGAATTCTCGCGTGATGCTTATATTCTCGGTTTCATGGGGTATGGGTTGATTTTGACCATGGATTGGTTGTCCAGTTTTGGAGCCATTCTTGATTTTTGAGCATAGGGTTGTGAGGCTCATGACTCACCTCGGTAATACCCTAAGAATTTCTAGTAACCCTATGAGTCCCGTCATGTTGTGTTATCTTGAACCCCTCGACTCGTCTATCGATAGTTTGTAATCGGTGAGGGTGGTCCGAGAATATCCTGATATCTTGGGTGAAGTGAAGGGGGTTACCCCTAAACGAGGGATTGATTTCCGCATTTATCTGGTTGATAATGCCAAGAAAGTTTCGTGGCCGGTAAGGCACGTGGCCCCGCAAGATGAGAGTTATGAAAGCAAGTCAAGTAGTTGCTTGAGAAGAACTTCATTAGATGAAGTATACCTGAATGGGGAGCGCCTGTAGTATTTACTACCAAGGCAGATGGTTCTCTTCAACTTTGTGTTGATTATCGTGAGTTAAACAAAGAGAAAAGACAACCATTACCAAGGATCGATGATTTGTTCGATCAGCTTGTAGGAACATCTGTTTTCTCTTGATCTTGCTACTAGATTCCATCAGCTCAGAGTAGCTGAAGATAGTATAGACAAGACTGCGTTCAGAACTCCAGATGGATTCTTAGAATGGCTGGTCATGCCATTCGGTTTGACTAATGCACCCGCCTACTTCGTGGACTTGATGAGTAGGGTGTTCAGGGAGTTCTTGAACAAGTTTGTCGTGGTCTTCGTAGATGATATTCGGATCTTCTCTATGGATGAGGAAGAGCACGCAAGGCATCTCGTGGAGGTGATAGATACGCTTAGAGCGCATCAGTTGAAGGCCAAGTTCTCTAAGTGTCATTTTGGAGAAAAAGGAGTTAGATTTCTTGGGCACATAGTTTCTAAGCAAGGCTTAGCGGTGGATCCCGCTAAGGTAGTTGCAGTTCAGGATTGGAAGACTCCAAGGAATGCAACCGAAGTAAGAAGTTCTCTCAGTTTAGTTAGTTAGTAAGCGTCCCTTGAGTTTAGACCTACCCTTCTGGATCAAGTAGGGACTTCACAGAAAGAAGACCCGCAGTTAGTCGAAATCATGGACAAGTTGACTCGAGGCGAGATGATAAGTCACCTCGCTATAGATGACAAGGGATGGCTAAGACGCGTTGAGAGAAAGAAGGTTCTTAAGGATGCACATCACCCGAGGAGGTGGCCGAGTTTGTCCCAAGGTGCATGATGTGCCAACAGGTTAAAGGCCGAGTCATAGAAGCCCGGTGGGCTATTACATCCATTGGAGGTCCCCGCAATGGAAGAGGGAAAAACATCACGAAGGATTTCGTGGATGGACTGCCTAGGTCAAGGAAAGAGAATACGAGCATGTGGGTCATAGTAGGTAGACTTACGAAGAGTGCTCATTTCACTCCGGTAAAGAGCAAAAGGACTGCATCATAGCTAGCGACAGTTTACTTTCAAGAAATAAAGCGGTTGCACGAGGTTCCCTAAAGTATAGTTAGTAACCATGACTCAATCTTCACTAGCCAGTTTTGGGATAGTCTATGGGAAGTCATGGGCAAGTAACTGAATCTAAGTACGGCCTATCATTCGCAGGCGGATGGTTCATTTCGTTCAAGCATGAGTTATAGAAAATCACGTTAGTAAGAGCAATTGGCAACGTGGATTGGTATTTTCAAGAAAAGTTCTGCTGCGTGGAATACTTTATAGTAAGTAAACGAGATCCATGATTCACTAGTGAATTTTGGAGAGCTTGCATGAAACCATGAGGTCATAGTTATGTTTAAGCCAAGAATGATAGAAGAGTAAGTGAAAGAGGAAGACGAGAGGCGACAATGAAATGGGTTCCAACTCATATTTGGAAATAAGAGTTAAAGAAGCTAAGAAATCATGAGGTAAAAGACGGTCAAAGCACAATGGAGTTAAACTCAAGGAAACGTGACTTAGAAGATTGAAGGCTGGATACGCGCATCATATCACTTTTTAAGAGCATATCCTTGATCCTTGTTTTCCTGTGGAACTTACTCGCATGTTATCTTTTTACGTATATCCTCTCGGTCCCATTCTCGGTCATATTTCTGTCGGGAGGTATGACTTATTGGCTAGTAATGCATGTCAGGGTTTGAAGGGGTCCGTTAGGTTGACTAAACCTTTTGGGCTTTTATAGGATTAGGGTTAGGAAGGGATTTCTTGTAATCCGAAAAGATTATATCCTGCTTATCTTCCCGATCTCTTTGTAGCATATCTTTTGCTATCCATGTTTGTCTTGTTTATCTAGTTTATCGTGTTAATCTTGTCATGAGAACCTTAGGTAGAAACCTTTTGGATGAAACATGTGTTTGAAACATGTTATGCTTGATGGTTGCAAGTGGTTACTCATGGATGCATTATACACATTAGGAACTAGATCGGCTCACACACTGCTCATATTGCATATGCATGAGTGTTTATGCTTATTCATGGATGAAATTTTTTGTGTTATCACATGGATGTTGCATATGGATGTATGTTATGTGCACACATATAGATGTTATACATTATGTTAGGAATTGCATACATATGGATTCATTTCACTAACATAATTTGCATTGATGATATTTGCATTAGATAAGTACATATACACACACCTTTGCATATGTTCATACAACATTTAGAATCTTGTAAGGAAAATGATTGCTCGTGGATGATGTTTTGAGTAGATGGATGTTGGATGGTAGGATACGTTCTTCCTAACTTGAAGATTTCGGGGACGAAATCCTTTAAGGAGGGGAGAATGTAACAACCCGTATTTTCAATAACCTGTTATAACATAAATCGAGGCAGAATTTAATTCTAAGATCTGAATCAAGGGAAACGGGCTGTGCCATTGCGTTCGTCTCGGAAAAATACGCGAAATAGAGTCCGAGTTTTCGAAAATCGGAGTCCGTATGAAGAAGATATGGACGAACGAAGTTAGGCAGAAAAACCGAAAACAAGCCAGAATGTACTGGCGCACTTGTGAAGTGCGCCAGCACAAAAATACACTGGCGCACTTGGGAAGTGCGCCCGTGTTGAGCCAGAAACCTGCACAGCTTTCTGGCTTGACCCTGGCTGGCTTGGTGCACCTGTTTTGGTTCTCTGGTCTGGTCTGCTGGCCTATGACGATTTTTGATGGTTTAGATCTAAACTAGGGTTAATCCTAGGGCCTAAACTAATCCTAATCTCTATAAATAAGCCCCTAACCTAACCCTAAATCATAATTATTCATTCTAGTAACTAAAATATGGCAAAATCAATCCTCTCATGGCCTCCACTCTCTTCATACAATTCCTAAATAAATTTCTATGAGATTTTCCATGCATACAAGTGTTTTCAAGCTTGTATGAGTGTCATTAGCTTGCATTCAAGTCAAGTTTCTATATTTGCATCATAAAGAAAGAGTTTTGATCATTTTGGCTCAAGGGTTTTTATGTTAGAGCTTGCATTTTGGGTCTATTTGATTGCATAAGGGCTTTGTCATATCTTTTGTGCCTTCATAATTATTGTAAGCCCTATTCTACTTTCATACTTAAACTCTAAAGTTAAATGTATGATATGCAAGTTTATATGCAAGTTTACTATGCTATGATATGCAAGTTTATCATGTTGTAATATGCAAGTTTATATGCAAGTTTACTATGCTATGATATGCAAGTTTATCATGTTGTAATATGCAAGTTTATATGCAAGTATGCCATGCTATGATATGCAAGTTCATCATGTCACGTTATGCAAGTTTGATATGCAAGTTTGTCATATGATATGCAAGTATGTTATGCAAGTTTGATATGCAAGTTTGTCATATGTTATGCAAGTATGTTATGCAAGTTTGATATGCAAGTTTGTCATATGATATGCAAGTTATGTTATGCAAGTTTGGGTTGATCCTTTTGTTCATGTTATCATATTATGCAAGCTTATCTTGGGTTTATGAGCATAAAGCTTCAAGCTTTATGCTAAAGGTTGCATTTTGGCAACATGTAAGTTATCATATCTCTTATGATAACCTGCATGTGAGGCTAAATGCGAACTTATGGCCATGTCTACATGTCATTTAGCACCATGTATCACCAATATGCCAAGTTTGGTTTTATGCATGCTTTTGAGGCCTAAAAATGTAATATGCAAGTATATGAACATATGTACATTTCGTATGCCACCATGTTGAACTTGTGGCTTCAACACCTTTATGTCACGATTATGCCAAGTTCCCTCTTTCTATCCTTTATGCGCTATTGCGATATGTAAGCGATGGGATTGCGTTTGGGGTTGGGTAAACTTAAAAGACATAAAAACATAAGCTTGGGAATTTACCTATTAAGTTAGGTCTACCCACTGGGAATTTACCTATTAAGTTAGGTCTACCCAATTGCTTGAAAATTTGTAACATGTTTTGGAAACATGATGGGCATGACACTTAGAAAAGATAAGTGTGACCAACTCGAGGTTGGGTTGAGTTTGTAGCGTAAACATACCCCGAAACCGACCGGCTTAACTAGTTGCTACAAACAATAGGACCCAATGTGAGAAGTTGGCCATGTTGTACCTTGAACCCGAGGTTAGACCAAGTTGTGGTGTAAAGCTACCCGGACCCGCCCGGCTTAACTAGTTACCACAACAAGGTCTAATGTGAGAGGTTAAGGCGCATTAAATTAATTAATGCCTCGTGATTAGGGTTAAGTCATGGTCCACTTAATACTTAACCAATTTGGGCTTGGTAGATTAATCAGGGTTAAGTCGTGAACTCATCGTTACACTTAACCAAGTTAATCCATGATTAGCAAGAGGGTTAAACCGTACTTAACCCACTAGAAAATCCTAGCAATGGGGGCCCACTCCGCAGTAATCCCAAAATTTGTATCAATTAGGGCCCTAGGGACTAGGCTAGGGAGGGGGCACGATTACTAGGCTGGAGGTAAGCGACCAAATAAACGACGGCCGGGTGGTACGCCGATGTAGTTCCGGACGGACTATGGTCGTGCAGGTAGTCCGTATTTGGAGAAGTCACCCATGGGTACCAGTAGATCGAGACTGTGCACTCATGTTTATGGTGTCCAGGGGTTGGCACCCTAGGGCTTGATACACCCGAAGGGTGGACCCGGCACAGTTCGACTACAATTATGTTTGGGCCGTATTGACACCAACACGTGACGAGTTAGGCTTAGGGAGTCGATCGACTAGACCGTTTCATTGGACCTTGTGTTAGGGTCACTTCATGTTATTGGACCTTGTATTAGGGTCACTTCATGTTATTGGGCCAAAGCCTGGGCCAAGGGATCAATACTTGTATTCAAGTCATGTTAGCTTGCTAGTACACCTGTGGTGCAAAACCTTAAACCTGATTATGCGATGACACCTTTATCTACCTTGTTAGTTAATCATCATGCTAGTATATTGTTATCCTTATGTTCATCCCTGCTGCTCATGACAGTTAACTTTATCAGTTTAGATTGATTGTAGTAGGGCTTACTCAGTCTTTTTGACTGACCTGTTTTCTTTCGCCTCTTTTCTTCCGTTCACCCCCCCCCCCCCAGGTTCTCAGGGAGGGAATATTGGAGCTTAGCTTGGATTTCTGATCACTTGCTTGTGGGATTTTAGCTCATGTACGGTCTTGACATGAAGCTAGCTATGGTTATCACTTATTTGGGGATAGTACTTATGTATTTCAGTTTTTCAGCAATGTTGTTTTTATCTAGACTTGTGTATTTGGAAAGTTGACATTATGTTGTACCAGACTTGTTTTGAAATGGTTTGAAATCTTCCGCTGTTTTATCTATGTTAATTACTCTGCTTACATATATACATATGTTCTTGTTCTGCCTTGATATATCATTATGCATGTTTACCTGATTCAAACGCCCCTCCAAAGTCAGAGTGCTTGCAATAGACACCCTAGCGGAGGTGGGGTGTTACAAGGATAAAGAACACAAGTCTAAGGATGAGAAACTCGTTGATATAGCTTAACCCACGAAGAGGAAAAAAGGTGAAAGGAAAGAGGCCAAGTGAAAGAATAATAAAAACCCATGACAAGAGAGAATATCTTTAGTATGGTAAAAAGGGACATGTAATAAGTATCATAGGACAAGGACAAGGGCAAAGAACAAGATCGTTGAGAAGGCAATTGTATGCTCTCACTACTAGCTTACCTAAGAAGAGGTGGTAACGTTTCTGTTAAAAGTTTAGCTTTTCTTTTCTATCATACCGTGGGAACTTTGTTTTTATACATCGCATCCTTTTAATTCTGCCTCGATAGTTGAGTCTCTGCACCTTAGTACTAGCGTAGTAGAGGATCCCATTTTTGTCTCAAATCCTGTTGGGGAATCGGCTCATTTATTCATGACTTGTTTGGATTTGAGAATGTCTATGCTAAGTGTTGAGTTTAGAAGTAAAGCTTATGTTTTTGGGCTATGGGTTGATTCTAGGGATGGAGTGGTTGTTCAGTAATGGTGCCATTCTCGATTATGAAAAGAGGGTAGTTAGACGCTTGACTTGCCTTGGTAATGCCCTCGAAGTCTAGTGTAACCCTTAGGGTTCTGCCATGTTTAGTTACCTAGAATCTCTTGATACGTTTATCGATCCGCTCGTGTAGTGTTCGCCACTAAGGCGGATGGTTCATTTCGCTTATGCATGAGTTATAGAAAATCACCTTAGTAAGTACACTTGGCAACATGGTTGGCATTTGTTTATTTTCAAGAAATAATTCATTCATGTGGAATACTTTCTAGTAAGTGAACGAGATCCGAGATTCGCTAGTGAATTTTGGAGAGCTTGCACAAAACCATGAGTACACAGTTATGTTTAAGCCGAGTATACTAGAAGAAGAATAAGTAAATGTGGAACGAGAGGCAACAGTGGAATGAGTTCCAACTCATATTTTGGAAACAAGAAAATACGAAATTGTGAAGGTAAAGATGGTGAAAGCATAATGGAGTTAAGCTCAAGGAAATGCGACTTAGAAGATTGAAGACTAGACAGGCGCATCATATCTCTTTTTAAGAGTATATCCTTGATCCCTCTTTTCCTGTAGAGCTTACTTGTATGCTATCTTTTAAGTATAACCTCTCGGTCCTGTTCTCAATCCTACTTCTGTTGCAAACCCCATAGGGAGTATGACTTATCTGTTAGTAACACATGTTGGGGCTTGAGGGTGTCCGTTGGGTTGACTAAACTTTTTGGGTTTTGGGCTGGTGCTTAGGGAATTCTTCTCCTATTCAGTATATATATGTGACGTAGATTTCCAGCTTTGTCATTGCCTAATGGGCACAAAGTTTTTACTTGCTTCTATCATTCGGCTATATCTTTAGGTAGGAACAATTGGATGAAACATGTGTTTGAGACATGTTATGATTGATGGTTGCAAGTGGTTGCAAGTGGTCGCAAGTGGTTGCTCGTGGTTGCATAACAAACATTAGGCACTAGATCGGCTCAGACACATTTTCATATTGCACATGCATGAGTGTTTATACTTGTTTATGGATGAAATTGAATGTGTTATCATGTGAATGTTGCATATGGATGGATGTTTGAGCATACATATAGTGTTTATGTGATTAGGGCTATTTGCATACATGTTGGACTCATGGCACTAAACATATTTTGCATTAAGAAGATCAATCAGGCCTGATCATTTGCATTAAATAAGGAACATATACACACACTTTCTGCATATGTTCATACAGCATTAGAAATCTCTTAAGGACAATGGATGCTTGTGATTCATGATTGAGTAGATGGATGATTGGATGGTAGGACACATTCTTCTTAACTTGAAGATTTCGGGGACGAAATCCTTTAAGGAGTGGAGAATGTAACAACCCGTATTTTTATAACATGTTAAAGCAAGGAATCAAGACAGAATTAAATTTTAAAATCAGAATCAGGGAAAATGGGTTGTGCCATTGCGTTCATCTCGAAATTTTACATGAAATAGAGTCTGAGTTTTCGAAAATCGAAGTCCGAATGAGGGAGAAATGACCTCTAGAAGTTTCAGAATCAAAGACAACTCGAATTTTGAATTCGAAATTCGAATTCAAACCCCGCAGCAGGCACGGCGGTAAAACTCCTGTCCATAGACCAGGTCGACCTGGGGGTCGACCATAGTGTCGACCTCCCAGGGACCAGGTCGACCATAGTGTCAACCTGGGGGTCGACCTGCCTCCCGAACCAGTTTTCTGAACCTGATGCATTCTGATGTATTTAGACTTGTTTCGTGACCAGATTCGTCTGCCTAACCCAATATAAACAGCCCCCTGGCCTCGTTCTCTCTACACCATTTCATTATGTCCTTATGCTACCTCTGTGAAAATCAAAATGATAATATTTAAATTAATAAGAGACTGCTTCTTCTTCGTCAAGACAACAACAAGGAATTGCAAATTGTGGGGTTTCAGCTAGAACAAGACTAAACAAATAGAGATTCAACAAATACAATAACCGTTTCCAGAATCAAATCTCTGAACTCTAATTCTCGATCCATGCTCTTTAAGTTCTAGTTACTTTGAGATTGAAACTTGTTAAATTTGATATGGACATGGAATAAAATGAAATGGGACATAAGCTTGATTATCTATTTGGATCTTTTCTTATCTCCTCTTGAATCTATGATTTTGGGTTATTTCTTATCGACTGAATCATGCCCATTCATGTTGTTGGACCTAGTTTATTATTCAAACGCTAGATTGTAATATAAATTCTTGGATCTTGACTTGTGGAAATATTTCTATTTGGGGCCTATTCATGTTGTAAATAAAATTCTTTCAGGACTATAACCTTAATATGCCTATGATTATGGACATAAGGTTTTGCCTATGCCTATGACTATGACGATGAACATAAGACTATACCTATGCCTATGACTATGACGATGAACATAAGACTATACCTATGCCTATGACAGAACATAAGACCATGCCTATGACTGTGAGCATAAGACTATGCCTATGACTATGACGAGGACAATTGTGGCTAATCAACTATGACTCTTGACTATGAGAATTATTCCCTATGATTATGAACAATAAGGCCATTATCTATGACCGTGACTTTGAAACTATTACTGTTAATTTCCTATGAGTATTTTCCTAGAACTATTTTTGATAATTGTCCATGATTATTGTGATGAGTCGCTTATGATTCATAACTGTGAGATTTCTACCTATGACTATTAGGGTTAATTGTTTAAGACTATTATAGTTGATTGTTCATGCCCATAACACTATAGTTGAAACCCATGATGTGTACCGAATTGGCATTTTGTTGGATCGTATACCGAGGGTGTGACTTGCTTAGTTTATTCGCTATTATGTACACCGAAACCATTGGATCCATTATCCTTATATTTAGCTTGCTTTTGCATGCCTATTCATTCATGTCAGCGTTTATCATGACCATCGCCTTATCTTGCTAGATTTGAAATCCTATATGCCGGTGATGTTGTAACCAATTATCTCAAGTTATAGCATACTAGTCTTGTAACCCCTTTTATCACTTTATGCTAGTCCCTTTTGCCTATCATAGTTTTGATGTTATTCCCTCTATTTCGAGATTTGGATTTATTTGTAGTATAGATCGATTCACGTTCACATGCGATGGGAATACGATTTGGGTAGAATAGGAAAAACATGAATTGGTTATGAACATGAATTATGAACCTGACAAAAGGCAAAACTTGAAACATGAACGCTGTTATAACTTGAACCTGGATATGGACACGAACCTGACATCGACTTAATATGAAACTTGCCTTGAAAACTTAACACGAACTTGACATGAAACTTGAACATGGACATGACATTAGAATAAACATGAAAATGGCCAACTCGAGGTTGGGTGGAGTTTGCAGTGTAAATCTGCCCGGAACCGCCCGGCAAATCCAGTTACTGCAAACAATATTATTCAATGTGGGTAGTTGGTCATATCACTCTTGAAACTCGAGGTCAGACTGAGTCGTGGTGTAAACCTTCCCAGAACCGCCCGGCATATCCAGTGACCACAACAACAGGTCTGATGTGAGAGGTTGAGTGCACTAATGAATTAATGCCACATGATAGGGTTAAGTCATGTACTGCTTGAATATACTTGACCTATTTGACACGATGACTTGATAGGGTTAAGTCATGTACCGCTTGAATATACTTAAGCTTTTTGACACGATGACTTGATAGGGTTAAGTCATGTTCCGCTTGAATATACTTAACCTATTTGGCACGATGACTTGATAGGGTTAAGTCCTTAACCGCTTGAATATACTTAACCAATTTGACACGATGACTTGATAGGGTTAAGTCCTGAACTGCTTGAATATACTTAACCAATTTAACACGATGATTTGATAGGGTTAAGTCATGAACCGCTTGAATATACTTAACCAATTGAACATAATGATTTGGTAGCGTTAAGCCATGAACCGCTTGAATATACTTAACCAACTTGACACATGATTCGTAGGGCTAAGTCATGAACTTAAACGACAACACTTAGCCAATTTGACATGACACGTAGACAGGTTAAGTCACGAACTTGAATGACAACACTTAACCAACTTGACACGCTAGACCGATGGGGTTAAATCTCGAATTTAAATGACAACACTTAACCTACTAGACAGAAACCCTAGTTACACGGTCTGTTTCAGCAGTAACCCACTAGATGTATCATGGTACCCTGGAACTAGGCAGGGTGGGGCACGATTACTGGGCTGATTGTAAGCAACCAGAACGACAGCTATGTGGGTGCGCCAGTGTAGGTTCTAACGGAGTGCGGGCGTGCACACACTCCGGAGCAGAAAAAGCAGGCATTGGGCATCAGTAGATCTGTGCATGCTTGATTCGTGTTGATGGTTGGCACCATAGGGCTTGATACACCCTATGGTGGACCTAGCACAGGTAACTACATTTCGTGATTGGGCCGTATGAAACTGACACATGAACGAGCTAGGACTTGTAGGGAGCCGATCGATTAGTAGATAGTTACGTGGAATTCGTTAGGTAGCATAATACCTAGTGGTCCTAGGTGGCATAAACTCTAAACGAATCTAGAAAACGTTCAATAGGTAGCATAATCCCTAGTGGTCCTAGGTGGCATAAATCGTAGTTGAACACGTGATAGTTCATGATAAGGAAACCTAGCCAGAACAAGGGTGGCAGTCCAAACAATTTCAAGAATGGTGGCACTACGTTGAAATATTATAGAAATGCGTGATGAAACACGTACGACATACGGCAAGGGACTGTACATATACATGGAAAGGATGATACAGGTTGGGGTACTAGTACAGTTGGTGCAGAGAATGTTAAACATGCGATGTTATACATAGCTTATCTTGTTACTTTAGTTTTCCTTGTGACCTTAGTTATCTTGTTACCGTAGTTTTTCTTGTTATCTTAGTTTAACTTGCCTATCTTGTCATCATTCTTATGTTTACTTTCAGTTTATACATGTCATGTTACTTTTACTTCTTTCTATACTGAAAGTCACTAGGACTTACCAGTCTGTATGACTGACCCGTTTTGTTTTGCCTCCTTTTCTTCCGTTCCCTCCCTAGGTTCTGAGGGAGGAAGCACTACTACTTAGTTTGGACTTCTTACTGCTTCAAGATCATCGTATATGGCTTGGACCTTTCTTGGCTATGGCTGCTTTACTGTTTTACTTGGGGAATGAATTATGACTATGGTTTTGTGCTTCTTTACTATTGCAAGACAAATTTCGATGTAATGGATTTAATGGCATTTTGATGTAAAAGGCATTAGACCTTTCTAGATTTTAAAGAAATGAAATTTGTTTTTTCTTCCGCTGTTTTATATATGTTCTGTCTTGTAATATTTCTGTGTATGTTTACCTAGATAATTCTCCACCAAAGCTAGTGCATTCCCCTTGTGAGTGACCCTAGCGGAGGTGGGGTGTTACACAAGAAACATTGGAATCTGTTGAGCTGTATTTTTCTAATGGAGTGAAAAATGGAGATTTTGTCTTAAATGTTGTAAGTTATGGTCAAATCAAATTTCCAGAAAGTCGCTATTGAATCGTTTAAAAACCATAACTATAATTTAATTATAATAAATTATTTATTTCAAATTTGGACGAGATATTTGAGGCATAGTTATAATTTAATTTTTAGAATTTTACTGTAGTTTTTATTTTAGAAAATAAGCAACTTTTTATTTCGAGTATTATACACCTTATATCAGCATTTTGGGGTTTCACGAAATGAGTTAACTAGTCTGTATTATTATTACTTCTACGATCGTGGCACATTGCTCGTTATGATAGTGTTTTTATTTTTGTCCGTACCAGTCCATAAATAAACGACTTAACAACAATACAACTATATAATACATGGCTCAAAGCTAATACATCGCTTCTACTTAATGCAACCGTGAACCATATTTAAACGTTATATCGGGCAATGACGCATCCCAAAACTTAAACACTTAACATAAATAACACTCCAAATCTTTGTTAAATGTTCGCTTCCATGTGATGTCATCTCATTTGGGTTACTTAGCTTTTTAGTTTATACGCACATGGTCCTTTACTGAAATGTATATATCTCGATGACAGCCTAATATTTCACATGCCTACCTTCTTCTCTTCGCACACCCAAACATCAAATTGCTAACCTATATTACATCTGCAAACTTAGTAATGAAGCATTTGCATAAGAAATCACTGCAATTCGATAGAAGGGAAAATACAATGCAAATCTAAAACTTCTTGCCTAAGAAACTGTACCTACTACCTATGCCTTATCAACATCAATGGAAAACCTGAGCCTATATCTTAGAATTATAGCTACCTGAATAATCCTAAATCCTAGTTACTTCGCACCGAAGTAAACAAACAGACTAAAACAAGACACGTTAACATCGAAATCACCTATGCATGTACAGTATACCCACATGCTAATCTACCTACCTCTTCAGTCTATACGCATATAAAATATATTATTTATTACTTCATTGCTAAGTCTTGAGCATACATGTAGCGGCCCGAACTTCCCCGGTCTCCGAAGAGGAGAGAAAGGACGAATGCTATGAGAACAATACACATTGGAACGCAGACAGAAGAACATTTCATTATTTATTACAATAATTCCATCAGAATACAAGAATATACAGAGTATAAATGAATATTACACAGAAATATCAGAGATTTAAATTACATTTAAATACATCGCAGCGGAAAATAATACAAAACACAACTGAAAGAGATACACGGATACAGAGCTTTCCGAGCATCGTTCCAGCTGTAAATCAGGATCTTGTGAATATAAATCTGCAAAACCAAACTACTAGCTGCCCGTGTGGAGAATAGGGGCACCCGAAGTTTAGGTTAAAACACTAAACTTTAAATCTTCACTTTAAAAGAGAGTAGTTCAAGGGACCATGTCGTATAACACGGAACGGGTTTCCTCCCAAGAATAGTAGTGCATATAACAAAACAGCGCAATGCTCTATGGAAAAATGAAGCTATTATAAGACCCAGGTCCCATCACACAATGCAACTCAAACCGGAGGATAGGGGTTTCCCTTATAATAGCCAAATAATGCTTGATGCGTTTAAAAACAAATCACTTGATACAATTATAGGCGTATAGTGTCAAAACAATTCAAATCATAAATATCAATCATAGGCAGCATGGGTACCATCTATCATGTCGCCATACTAGGCTCTACAAACAAAACCGCAATATCACGTATTGGAAATTGGATTTCCGTCATGGGTCGAGGCCAGGGGCAAGCTCCTCTCCGATTCGAGACACTCTAGCAAATGCCTCAGGACCCCACTATGATCCTTTGGAACCTCCAAGGTCGGTCCTCTCTTACTTTTGAGGATTGGAAATTCCTGAACACACGTTTCCCGGTCGTAACAGACCTATATCCAAGGCACCTCGCATTCCAACAACCACACAGGTGAAAAGTATGTAAATGTCAGCAAGTTTAAGCACTGACACCACCACTAGCTAGAAAGAAACGTCGTGCACTCCTTGGGTCCTTATCCCATTTTTGACTCATACCGAGGTGTGAGGCTCGCGAATTCACGCTATACAAAAAGCTACGCCACACAGGCCATGCTTTGATCATCAACCACAAGACTTTGCTTTTCAACAGAAGCCTTGATCATCTGCCACTTAGGCGTGCCACACAGGCAATTCACTCCATGCGACTGATGTCCATCGATATACAACCTCTGAGCTCGTACGTATCAGAGAAGGGCATTCAGCAAGAGAATAAATTCTCCGCCGCCAAACAGATGTATATTTAATAGAGATCAATCAACATAGAATAAAATCCAATGTCAGACACACAATCCATTTACAAGTTCGTTCTGGGTCTGAACGAAACCGGAGGCACTTTCCTCGCATATCCATCGATCTCCAAGTACGTCTGGACGATCACCAACTGTTTCCCTCCTCTTGGGTGTACAACCCGATCAAGATCATCAGTAATCACCCAAACGATGTGAAGACTTCCGGTCTTCAACCACTGTCTTCATCTTCGACTTATCGGCGAATCAGTTATTCAGAATGGGTATAAACCAGGCCTTTTTGAATAATCCGCGTATATAATAAACACGTGTTACACAAACACAACATACACCTCATTCCAATTCATAACATTCTTTTATTCAAATTTTCACATCATTAGGGAATAGGTTCCCATTAATTTTATCAAAGATAAATTCTTATAAATTTATTCTTTAATCTTCCTTCGGATATCATTTCAAACCGTACTATGGTTTTTCAAACTAGTCCAGATTAGCGAACCACACCGAAGTAATTATTTATTTTATTTCCCAATCCCAACCTATTCATCCCCTGGAGAAAAACTGGTAATACCCCATATCTAACACCACGGTGTTATCGGTAAAATTAATTACCATTTCAGGTTCAAATCTAATTAAAGATTTAACTATCGCTTTAGAGCAAAACTGGTGATACTCCATTCTCGATCACTTTCCAAATTTAATAATTTAAATTATCAATTCACATTTCAATTTAACTACAGATTCATTAAAACTCCACTTAGTTTTAATCTTCCCAAAAATCAATATCCTGTCTTTAACTGGGTTAAAGAACCAATGTCACCTAAAACACGATTCACGACAAACCCAAATCACATTTGATATTAAACACAAGGCTCTAAATAAAAAATATACCAGCTTATATTCAATATCAAATTCTGAACCAACAAATATCGTATTGGAAATAACGATAAAAATATATCTTTCAAATTCCCATAACAATATCTGTATAATCACGGAATTCAACATCGAAATATTCCAAAGATAATTTTGATTCAAATCCACTTCCACTTTATATATATTGGAAATTCTGGTTATTTTCAAAACCAATTCAAATTCAGTTTATTTATTTCAAAAATAAATTGATTTTAATTCAAGTTCAAAACTAGTTCATTTCGATAAAAATCTATTTTTATCTTTTCAAATGTGGAATTTTTCATCCCAGTTCTTTCCAATTCACATATTATGATTTTACACAAATTATTAATATTTTAAATAATTTTATCAAGGCCCGTACAGTCGATTTCCATCAACGGCCATCGAACTGCACTTACACCGACCTTTTCCAAATTTGATTTGGACATAATTCCAAATCCAACCGTTAGATTTCAAATTTCTAATATTCATTGGAAAGCTCTTCTCGATACGAACCCAACGGTTCCAGTTTTAGGAGAATCCGACGATCGAATCTCCCGCAACGTCAATTCGAAGTCAATGGTCGAAATTCACGAACTACCGCGGCGCGGCGCGGTGCGTTCTATTCAGGCCATTATATATATATATATATATATATATATATATATATATATATATATATTATATATTTCGTCGATTTCCTTTTAAAACATATTTTATAAATCGTTTTAAATTTGTTTTCAAACCCATTTCAACTCAATATTCGATTTCAAATAAAAATTGAATATTTCATATCATTACTATATAAATGATAATATTTTCAAAACGTTATATTTTGAAATTACTACCTTTTCTATATTCATTATAAAAACGAATATAATCGATATAAATATCGTTCACGTCAAAATAGCGCAAATCTAATCAACACGGCTTTATATATTTCAATAAATTCGTTATTTTATTCAACAAATGAATATTTATTCTATTCAACACATGAATCTATATTTCTTTCAACACATGACTAATCTCAACACATGAGTACTGTCAACACACGACTATTCTTGTTATGTAATATATTTTATAAAATTATGGAATCTATCGTTTGATTTTTAATCAGACTCCAACCGTAAAGTGGTTCTAATCTTAAATATGATAAAGATGTAAATTTTATTGTTAAAATATTTTACTCAACACATGAATAGTTTCAACACATGAATATTCTCAACACATGAGCATCGTCAACACATGACTATTTTTATATTCTAATATTCTTTATTTTTCCCAATTGGAATGAGGCCCAATCAATTACCATATAACGTTAATTATATGGATTCCATACAACACATGTATATAATTGCAACGATAAACAATCAACCATCATCCAAAGTGCACCACACAACTGCATAAGCATCAAATATAAATAATTAACGCTTACACAGCCTGTCGACCAATCGATCAACATACAATTAAATAATTGGGATTAGTGTACACCAAATATCATCCCAACACTCGTATGGGGTTTCAAATCAACAAACACTGAATATTATTTGGGCAGTTGGGTGATGTGTAAAATTTATCATCCCAATCAATATCCTTCAAATATGTGTACATAAACAAATCATTCGATTTGTCTATAAATGTTTATTTATTCACATTCACTATATTCATATTCACGTTAAAAATTATATTTTTAACGATAATTAATTTATTTCAACCATCAACATTTTATTATCGATTACACATCAACATCACAAACAAATTTCACAACAAATCAAACAAGCATACAAGCCGTCCATGGTCTGTGGACGACGGGTGTCGGGTGCTACTAAACACCGTCTGCATCCTAGTATATATTTATAACTAGGAAAAGAAATTTAAAGTGAGAAGTTCTCACTGAAAGATAAACCAAATGCCATGACTCTTCATATGTAGGAAATCTTCATCGTCACTCCTCTTGTCACTTTCATCGTCCGCATACGCTACATATATAAAAATCTAATTTTTATCTTCACCTCATATATATAAAAATCAAATATTTAACCTTTCTATATTATAAAAAATATATTTTTAACCTCTACATTATATAAAGGTCCTTTTTTTTTATACTTCACATAAAATAAAATAAAATCTCGTCTTGCCAACATAAAAATCGATTCTTTTACATTTTAAAAGTCATATATTTTATAATAAAAATCTAACCTTTATTATATTTTTATATTCCCTACTATATAAAAATCATATTTTTATTATCTACATTCTATAAAAATTATATTTTTATTACTAAAAACCATATGTTTATATTTCCAAAAATCTATCTTTCCTTCATATAAAGATCTAGTATTTCTATTTTTAAAATTTAAATCTTTTTGTATGAAATAACAATCAGAAAACTCACCGATTTGTTCATCGAAGAAAACCCAAATGGGTGGAGCAAGGAGCATCGGAGAACGGGAGTCGAAGACGCTCACGCCGGAGCTAACGCTGCCAGCCTGGTGTAGCATCGAGGGCTCACTGATTCAAGCAATCGAAGAAGGGGAGGTTCACTGCTTTCAGGTGGAAGGCGGGGAGGGTGTTCGCCAGAACGGCGGCGGGGTAGCAGAGGGGCGGCGCAGCCCTTTCCTGAACGGCGGTGGAAGAGGGGGTGCGGGTCTCTTCCTTGATTTGGGGGTGATAGTAAGAAGAGGAGTTGGGTAGAAGAGATGCGAGAGGGAGGGGGTGGCGCTTGCGGGGAGGAGTTCAGTGATGGCTGGCGCAGGCGAGGGACAGGGCCGGCGATGGCGTCAATGGGTGGGAGTGGGTGGCTTTCGATTTGAACGAGCAGGAGGTTTTTTTATTCTTCACGATCATATATGAGAGGAGAGAGAGGGTATAGAGAGGTATAATAATATATTTTAATTATTTAATTTAATTGTCCTTTTAAAGTTGACTTTTCTTTGAATTCCAAACGAAACCCAATGACTGTCACCCCTAGCTAATTACCCCCATTCCGAACATAATGGGATATGTTTCGTAAGCCAATTTGACCGTTTCGATTAGTTTTCGTTGAATTTAAAATATAACTCTATATATTGAATTTGAACGCACATTTCAATTTACCGGAGTCACATACAGCCTCTAAAAATTCCCGAAAATTATTTTCTAGCTTTGTATTGATGATACGGTCCTAACAAAACCAATTTCGTCAATTTCTGAGACCGTTTGAAAAGTGGCCATTTTCCAGTCGATTAAATTCAACTAACACTCGTCAAACGCGTTTTCCTTTGCCACGCCCACATATTGATTCAGAAAATTACGAATTTTGGAATCTTGCAATAAACCGAGGTCGTTTGCAAAATTTCCATTTTTAAGGGCCGAAATTCCATAGCGACTATTCAGAATTTTCAACTAGACATATCTTTTGATTCCTGCTATGAAATTTAGATTTGTCGGATTCGTTGGAAAGATATTCTCAATTAGATTCTATTATTTTTGGTTTCACTAAAATTCGGTTTATTTTGCAATCAGTACCTTCATTTGAATTTTGAAATCGAATTATCGAATTATCGAACTACCGCGCCATTTTCGATTCCTTTTATAATTATATATAATTATTTATATTCTAACGACGATTTATATAAATATATACGTTCTAATTCTATTTAAAATAATTCATTTTGAATATTCAAAATTTGTTAAAATTTCCAAAATAAAAATTTTAAACTGGCTCAGATTTTCCGGGTTGCTACAATATATGTATATATATGTATATATATATATATATATGGACACACTCTGTAGTGTACCCAGGTATTTTTCCAAACAAAAGTAAACCTCAAGTTTAACCTCCTAAAAAAAACAAATTAGTGGATGAACAATGGCCACAACACCATAATGTGCATGCAAGTCACAGGAGCAAAAAGGATACATATAATTATATTGTTATATATTGTGTAACATGAAGCAAGGGAGGAATCATGCAGGGTTTGCGTGGGTTATTTTGGTGAAGGGTATCAAAATAAGCATTGCGTGATGTATGGACCTGCTATCGAGAACGCAAGATAGAGGATGTATGGTTGGCCGTGAGAATCTGCTCTTTGACGCAGTATTCACAGATGGTGACTGCGATTTCTATGTTGACAAGATAAAACATAGGCAAACTCAGTTATTTAAATCCTGAAGCGGTAGAGAAATGGGAGGAAGGATGTGATGTTGAGGAGCATGACACTGATGTTTAAAAAACTGGAAGAAATAGAAAAATATGTTTATGGAGCAAGGATGTTCGACAAACGAACAACAGCTAGGTTCCAACGGCATCATAAAGGTGTCCAGGTAGAGTGAGTTTACATTTTGGTATGGCGTGAAGTTAAATGTGTGCATGGATGGGGAGGTTTTGTGATGGAACAAGGCGATGGCGGCTTATAAAATTTATGGTGGTTTGGGTATTCTTTTTTCCAAGAACAACGTTGAAAAGGGAAGAGATGAATATGATTGGGTACTGGTGCTGGAGTTGCGGAGTTCGAAGTGGCCATTTGTAATAACCCAAAGCGATTGTGTTCAAACTAATGGCTGTAGCAAGCGGTGTCGTGTACGTGATGTAGCGAAGTGAAGGAGGGAGCTTCAAAGCTTGGAAATGGTTCCAGGATATGGTTCGTGTATCACTAGAAGTAGGGGAAGAAAGTGCTACAGAGGGTTCCGTAGATGGGCGGAAATATACTGACATGAGCCCATCTTTTCAAAAAAAAAAGATAAAGGAATTGGTTCGAAAAAAATGGCATATTAATGGTTGGAGGCGTAGCGTGTTTTGTGTGATAAGGTATGCAAATAGGGGAAAGAAGGAGCCTACGTTGGAAGCAGGTCACGATGGAAACGGGTCGAAGTTATGTGAAGCCTAACGTAAATGAGCAGGAGTGGTTGTCATTCTTTTCACACGCATTGAAAGAGTGATGGGCCAAGTTATAAAAATGGTAAGGCCTAGGATTTAAATAAAATATTTTAATTTAATTTAAATTATGTATATAAACTTTTAAATGTCATATCTTGCGCATATAACAATAGAATTTCAGGCGGTTTGATCCGTTGGAATCATAGGATCGAGAGCTAAATCATGGAACAAGTTTGGAGTCATTTGGAGCTCATCAAAAATTTTGACGAATGAAACACGGGATTCAAATCATCGACCGTTAATCATTATTTAACGATTACTGACCAATGAGGGTAAACTCACTAACTCTGTCCAGTTTATAATTTTATAAACATTATTTAATAATGATAAAAATGATTGAATGTTGTGCGTGATGGTTGTTTGGACGATTTGCTAATTAATTGTTTGAAATTATACATACCATTATATATATAAACAGTTAGTTAAATATTGATCTCATTTATTATAAAATTTCATATTGATATGAAATTAATGTTGATTAACATCTTTGGATGCAGGGAAACAGGTTGGAGGAATCCAACTGGATTCCTCAACAATTATATTGTTTTTTTGCATATATTGCATTATATGATGTGACAAATAATCTGTTGCTGATTATGGTGTGATTGGGCTGTTTGCATAACATTGACCTGAGATAATTGGTATTTAAATACCATAAAATATATTCAAATATATTGGAAAGGAATATGGGGTTTTAAAAAGAGAAAATCTATTTTTAAATAGAAAGTGAATTTCGAATAAACTATAATAACTTAACTTGTTTAAATTATATAAAACAAGTAAGTTTGATTTATGAAATATATTTATAAATGAGATGAAATTATTGTTATTAAATAATTTGGAATTATAAATTCAAAATTGAATTTAAAAAGGGAAATGGGAAAATCATTTGAAAGGGAACCGATGAAATGATTTAGATGTTCGAAATGAAAATAGGATTGAAATAAATCCGTAAGGATTTATAATTAGCATTCGACTACGTCGAATATATATTAAAAATAATTATTCTTATAAATTATATATAATGAAATTTAGGATTTGACGACAAATTAATATTTGGATTTGTTATCGAATAAGGAAATCGAGATTTAAATTATAACTTAAAGTCGGTGGTGTAACAACCCGAAAATCTTGGCCAGTTTAAAAATTTTATTTTGGCCATTTTAGCGAATTTTGATTATTTAAAATGAATTATTTTAAATAATATCAACGTGAAATTTATTTTGAATATAATTCGAACGTATATATTATATGCGTCGTCGTTAGAATATAAATAATTATATATAATTATAAATAGAATTGAAAATGGCGCGGTAGTTCGATAATTCGATTTCAAACTTCAATTGAATGTACCGGGTGAAAAACAATCCGGATTTTAGTGAAACCAAAAATAATGGAGTCTAATAGTGAATATCTTTCCAACGAATCCGAAAAATCAAAAGTTCGTAGCGGGAATCAAAAGATATGTCCAGTTGAAAATTCTGAATAGTCGCTATGGAATTCAGGCCTTTAAAAATGGACATTTTGCAAACGACCTCGGATTTCGACGAAACCAGTTTTGTTGGGTCCGTGATGTCAAATTATTTCTAGGTTCCAAATTTCGTAATTTTTCGAATCAATATGTGAGCGTGGCAAAGGAAAACGCGTTTGACCAGTTTCAGTTGATTTTAATCGACTGGAAGATGGCCATTTTTCCAACAGCCTCAGAATTCGATGAAACTAGTTTTGTTAGGACCGTATCGTTAATACGAAGCTAGAAAATATTTTTCTGGAATTTTTCTAGTTAATATGTGACCACGGTAATTTGAAATGTACGTTTAAAATTCAATATAGTGATTTAAATGTAAATTCAACGAAAACTGATCGAAACAGTCAAATCAGCCTATGATACATATTCCATTGTGTTCGGAATGGGGGTAATTAGCTATGGACGACAGGCGGTGGGCTTGATTTCGAGTTCGAAATAAAAGTCAACCCTTATGGATTTAAAAAAAAATTAATTAAAATTAAATTATTATATAATATAATTGGCCCCTCCCCTTATCTTTCCCTCCTCTCTCTCATCAGACATTATCGAATAAAAAAAAGAGAGGGGGAAATGGAATCCCGTCGCTCCTCCTAACCGCCCACCGCCGGAGTCCCCAGCCCGTCGCCGACGACCGTGGCCTACCCCCCCTCCTCTCCTCCGCTACCCCCTCTCTCTCCTCTCCATGAACCCGCGACCCCAATCCCCGAACCCAGCAGCCCCAAAACCGCAAGACCCCCCTTCAACCCCCCCCCCCCCCACCACCGGAAAACGCGCAGCCGTCGGTCTCAGGCACCACTGTCGCCACCGCGAATCAGACACCGCGCCACCTCGAGCCTGCCGCAACCGGAAACCCATCCCTAAAGCTTCTGTAAGCCTTCCCTTCCTTATTTTATTTTTTTTCTTTTATTTTATTTAAAGTATTTAGTTATAGGAAAGTATAAAATCAGTTTTACATAAAATACGATTTTTAAATAAAGTAGAAGTTATAAAAACGAGATTTTTATGTTGCTAGTAATAAAAAGATTGAATTTTTCATATAATATAGATAATAAAATATGTTTTTTACTTATGTAAAGTATTAAAAATATGATTTTTATATTTTTAGAATAATAAGAATATGATTTTTATTTGATTAGAGTAATAAAAATATAATCTTTATTATGTTGAAAACGAAGAAAAAATTATGATTTTTATACTTGTAGAATATTAAAAATATGATCTTTATATAATAGAAGATATAAAAATATTATTTTTGTTCGTGTAGAGAATTAGAAATATAATTTTTATAATATAGGAAAGTTAAAAATATAATTTTTATACTAGTGGCATGATAAAAATATGATTTTTATATACGTGAAGTGAAAATAAAAATTAAATCTTTATATTAGAAAAGGCGAGATTTTTATATATTGAACTTTGAAGTAAAAATTCGATTTTTATATATTGAACTTTGCAGTAAAAATTCGATTTTTATATATTGAACTTTGAAGTAAAAAATCGATTTTTATATATTGAACTTTGAAGTAAAAATTCGATTTTTATATATTGAACTTTGAAGTAAAAATTCGATTTTTATATATTGAACTTTGAAGTAAAAATTCGATATTTATATATGGAACTTAGAAGTAAAAATATGATTTGTATATATTGAATAGCGAAGTAAAAATTCGATTTTTACATATGTAGTGGCTACGGGCAACAAAGATGACCAAAGGGCGAGAACGTTAAAGACTTCTGCAAATGAAGTGCCGTGGAGCTAGGATAGCTATCTGTGAGAATTTCTCACCTTTCACTTTATTTTCTAGTTATATATATATACTAGGATGCAGACGGTGCTTAGTAGCACCCGACACAATCGTCCACAGACCATGGACTTGTTTGTTTGGTTGCATAGATTAGTTATATGATGTGATTTGAATTTGTTTGTTTGGTGATTTTGATTGATGTGTGAATGGCGTGGGCCTTCACTAGACAGGGGATAAGGCTAGGCCTCGTCCCGTTTCTAGTATCGTGCCGTTATGCCGCCGAAATTTTCTAAAATATGTTAGAAAAATAAAAATATCATTTTATCGAATAAATGAATTGAATAGAAATTCATATGTTGAAATAAAATGTTTTATCGTTAAAAATATAATTTTTAACGTGAAAGTGAATAAATAAATATTTATAAACAAATCGGCCGATTTGTTTATATACACTGATTTGACTGATATTGATTGGGACGATAAATTTTACACATCGCCCAACAGCACAAATAAAATATGTGTTTGATGGTTTGAAACCCCACACGGGTGTTGGGATGAAATTTGAAGTTCACTCATCCTGATTGATTAAATATGTCGATCTATTAATTGACAGGCTGTTATAAGCGTTAGATATCTATATTTGATGCTTATACAGTGTAGTGCACTTTGGTTGATGGTTGATTATTTTTCAATGCTATTATATGTGTGTAATGCATGAAAATCCATATAATTAACTTTATATGGTAATTGATTGGGCCTCATTCCAATTTGAAAAATAAAGATAGATATAAAATAAAGGTTCATGTGTTGACAGTACTCATCCATTGAGATTGGTCATGTGTTGAACGAAATATTTTAGTAATAAAATTTACATCTTTATAGATATAAAATAAAGGTTCATGTGTTGACAGTACTCAGATTGGTCATGTGTTGAACGAAATATTTTGATAATAACAACTATTTTGAAAAAGAAATATTTGAAATAGAATATTTGAAAATAGAAATTTATGAAGCCGTGTTGATTAGTTTGACGCCATTTTGACGTGAACGATATTTATATCGATATAAAACGATTTCGAAATGAATTGAATTGAAAACGATTTCAAAATGAATTGAATTGAAAACGATTTCGAAATGAATTGAATTGAAAACGATTTCGAAATGAATTGAATTGAAAACGATTTCGAAATGAATTGAATTGAAAACGATTTCGAAATGAATTGAATTGAAAACGATTTCGAAATGAATTGAATTGAAAACGATTTCGAAATGAATTGAGTTGAAAACGATTTCGAAATGAATTGAGTTGAAAACGATTTCGAAATGAATTGAATTGAAAACGATTTCGAAATGAATTGAATTGAAAACGATTTCGAAATGAATTGAATTGAAAACGATTTCGAAATGAATTGAATTGAAAACGATTTCGAAATGAATTGAATTGAAAACGATTTCGAAATGAATTGAATTGAAAACGATTTCGAAATGAATTGAGTTGAAAACGATTTCGAAATGAATTGAGTTGAAAACGATTTCGAAATGAATTGAATTGAAAACGATTTCGAAATGAATTGAATTGAAAACGATTTCGAAATGAATTGAATTGAAAACGATTTCGAAATGAATTGAATTGAAAACGATTTCGAAATGAATTGAATTGAAAACGATTTCGAAATGAATTGAATTGAAAACGATTTCGAAATGAATTGAATTGAAAACGATTTCGAAATGAATTGAATTGAAAACGATTTCGAAATGAATTGAATTGAAAACGATTTCGAAATGAATTGAATTGAAAACGATTTCGAAATGAATTGAATTGAAAACGATTTCGAAATGAATTGAATTGAAAATGAATTCAAATTGAATTGAAAGCAAATTGAAATGAATTCAAATTGAATTGAAATTTGAATTGAATAGAAATGAATTTTAAAACGAATTTATAAAGAAGGATTCAATTTTGATTTGAATTGAAATGGAAGTTGAAATTGCTTTTGAAACGAATTTTAAAACTATTTATATAATTCGTTTTAAATAGAAATCGATGAAATATATATTATATATATTATATATATAATATAATGGCCTGAATAGAACGCGCCGTGCCGCGGCAGTTCATGAATTTCGACCATTTATTTCAAAGGGACATTACCGGAGATCCGACCGTCGGATTCTCCTAAAACCGGAACCGTTGGGTTCGTATCGAAAAGAGCTTTCTAACGAATATTAGAAATTTGAAATCTAACGGTTGGATTTGGAGATACGTCCAAATCAAATTCGAAAAAGGTCGCTGTAAGTGCAGTTCGATGGCCATTGATGGAAATCGACTGTACAGGCCTTGATAAAATTATTAAAAATAGTAATAATTTGTGTAAAATCATAAGAAATGATTTAGAAAGAATTGGGATGAAAAACTCAATATTTGAAAAGATAAAAATAGATTTTTATCGAAATGAACTAGTTTTGAACTAGAATTATAATTCTATTTATTTTTAAATAAATAAATTGAATTTAAAAAGGGTTTTAAAAATAACCAGAATATCCAATGATTGCATTGGAGTGGATTTGAATCGAAATTGTCTTCGGAATATTTCGATGTTGGAATTCGTGATTATACAGGTGTTGTTATGGAAATTTGAAAGATATATATTTATATCGTTATTTCCAATACGACATTTGTTAGTCGTAGAATTTGATATTGAATATAAGCCGATATATTTTCTATTCAGAGCCTTGTATTGAATATCGAATGTGATTTGGGTTTGTCGTGAATGGTGTCTTCACTAACACTGTTCTTGAACCCAGTTGAGAAAAGATTAAATCTTTTTAATTAGATTTAATGAAGTGTACCAATTAAACAATATTTAATTGGAATTGAATTGGTATTGATTTTTGGGTTTATCGTGAACAGTGTTTTAAATAACACTTGTTCTTTAACCCGATAATTAATGGAATGTGATTTTGGGTTTATCGTGAATCGTGTTTTAAATGACACTGATTCTTTAACCCAGTCGAAGATTAAAACTAAGTGGAGTTTTAATTAATCTTTAATTAGATTGAAATGATCGAAAATGGAGTATCACCAGTTTTGTTCCAGGCGATAGTTAAATCTTTAATTAGATTTGAACGTGAAATAGTAATTGAATTTACCAATAACACCGTGGTGTTAGATATGAAGTATTACCAGTTTTACCTCATGGGATGAATAGGTTGGGATTGGGAAATTAAAACAAATGATTACTTCGGTAAGTTTCGTTAATCCCGACTAGTTGAATCGAAATTCAAAAGTAGATTAAAGAATAAATTCAAAGAATTTATCTTTGATAAAATTAATGGGAACCTCTCCCTATGAATGTGAAATTTAGAAACTAACTGTCGGCTAGCCAAGCAGAATGGTTTTCTGGATATTGATCTGATGTTGGTTTCGGCCTTCGGGGTTAATATTTGGGGAATTATTCTCTTGATTAATTTACGGTTAGTGACTAATGAATTGGAATGAGGCATATGTTGTGTTTGTGTAACACTTTTATAAAATATACGCGAGTTATTCAGAAAGACCGGGTTTATCCCATTCTGAATAACTGATACGACGATAAGTCGAAGATGAAGACGGTGGTCGAAGACCGGAAGTCTTCACGTCGTTTGGGTAATTACAGATGATCTTGATTGGGCTGTACACCCAAGAAGATGGAAACAGTTAGTGATCGTCCAGACGTACTTGGAGATCGATGGATATGCGGGGTACTAGGTGCCTCCGGTTTCGTTCAGACCCAGAACGAACTTGTAAATGGACTGTGTGTCTGACATTGGATTTTAGTCCGTGTGATTGATCTCTATTAAATATATATCTGTTTGGCGGCGGAGAATTTATTCTCTTACTTAACGCCCTTCTCTGAGACGTACAAGCTCAGGGGTTATATATTGATGGACATCAAACGCATGGAGTGAATTGCCTGTGTGGCATGCCTAAGTGGCAATTGATCGAGGCTTCTGTTGAAAAGCAAAGTCTTGTGGTGATGATCAAAGCACGGCCTTTGTGGCATAGCTTTGTGTAACGTTTACCTCGCGAGTTTCACACCCGATATGAACCAAAAACGGGAGACGAACCTCAGGGAGGGCATGCGTTTCTTTCTAGTTAGAAGTGGCGTCAGTGGTTTTACACGCCCTGACGAGTTTGACTTATGTGGTTGTTGCTGTTGCGAGGCGCCTCGGATTGATCGGTCGTTCTCGAACCGATGGAGTCATTTAGTTGGCTCACTTACGCCCTAAAGGGTGGGGAAACGTATTGTTCAGGCATTTTAATCCACATCGGTGGACCGGCCCTGTCGCTCCAAGGGTCACTCGAGCTCTGATCCTGTGGCTCGGGCTAGAGAGTCACGAATCGGTTGAGGACTATCTTTTGCCTCGGTTCATAGACGGAAATCCAATTTCCAAATACATGCCATTTGCGGTTTTATTTGTAAACCTATTTATGGCGACATAGTGGCATGGGACGCTCATGTCGCCTATGATTGATACTTATGATTTGAAGTTGTTTTATACACTATGCACTTATAATAGTATCAAATGATTTGTTTTAAACGTATCAAGCATTCTTTGGCTGTTATAAGGGAAAACCCTATCCCCCGGCTTGCGTTGCATTGTGTGATAGGACCTGGGTCTTATAACAGCTTCATTTTTCTTTATTTAGCATTGCGCTATTGGTTTTATGCACTGGTATTCTTGGGAGGAAACCCGTTCCGTGTTATACGGCGTGGTCCCTTGATTTACCGAACTTTGAAATAAAGATTTACAACTGTTTTAGTTCTCACACCAGTCACATGACTGACCTGGAGTTTATTGTTTTAACCTAAACTCTGGGTGCCCTTATTTTGACACGGGCAGCTAGTAGTTTTGGTTTTGCAGATTTATATTCACAGGATCCTGGTTTACAGCTGGAACGATATCCGGGAAGCTTTGTATCCGTATATCCCCTTCAGTTGTGTATTGTATTATTTTCCGCTGCTATGTATTTAAATGTAATTTAAATCTCTGATATTTCTGTGTAATATTCATTGTTACTCTGTATATTCTTGTAATCTGATGCATTGTTGTAATATACAGTGAAATGTTCTTTTATATGCGTTCTGTTGTGGCTTGTTCTCGAACTATCCGACGCTTTCCTTTACGGGGAAGTTACGGGTTTTCACAGGTGGTATCAGAGCTTTGGTTTACATAGCTCAGAGAACAAGACACATTAGAACCGTACGAAAGAATTCATCAGATATTGGATTAGTAATATCCAATTAGAATGACTCGTTAGAGATAGGATCAGTAGTATCCTAGAACGAGTGTGAAGAGTATATTTGTAAAATGAAAACAATTTTGTTTTGAAAATTTAAAATCAATTATTCGTATTTGATTATCTATTTATATTGATGTGGACAATCCAGTATATACAGATTTTGCGTATACGTCTGATCCGCGTGTATTCGAATTTTTAATATACTGGATAGATATAGAATTACACTCTAGTCGCCCGGGGGTGATTCTGATGATTGATCGATCATCATCCGAATTTATGTTCGAGTGACGAAAGTGGACTTTCTATATATTTCCTATTGATTGGTGTGAGAACCAAAATTAGATAGGGCTTATTGTTGTGATTTGGCATCAAAAATGAGATTTTTGACTATATATCAAAGTTATGAATTTCAAATGATAATTCACTAATTGATTGATGTTTGGGTTGTTTGTTTGTTTGTTTGCTAATTTTGAACCATTTAGCCTAATTGAATCAAATATTGAATTGTATTGAGAATTAGTTGCATTTGCTTGCATATACAAGTATATCATTGAACAGGTCATAGCAAGGAGGCTAGAGCAGAGAATAAAATTTGTTTGCCCGACAAATAGGTACATGTTTACTACATAATTTACTGTTTTGTTTGGGTGATGATGATTTTATGAGCCTATTGGCTTGCCGCTTGGCTTTTTCTTTTTCTTTTTGAGATCTGAAGGACCGGGGAAGCTATTTGAAATTCCCCGATGCTCCCGGTGCAGGGGAGGTTATGGCGAAATTTTTCGAAAATTTAGGGTGTTAGCCAAATTTTTGAAAATTTGAAAATTCTCAGAAACTGAAAAGTTGGAGAATGGAAGCCAGATCGAACGTAGAGCTGAATAATCAAACCACTTTCGACTTTGTTCCTTTTCGGGGACGAAAAGTTTTAAGTAGGGGAGATTGTAACAAACCGAAAATCTGGGCCAGTTTAAAATTTTTATTTTGGCCATTTTAGCGAATTTTGATTATTTAAAATGAATTATTTAAAATAATATCTACGTGAAATTTATTTTGAATATAATTCGAACGTATATATTATATGCGTCGTCGCTAGAATATAAATAATTATATATAATTATAAATAGAATTGAAAATGGCGCGGTAGTTCGATAATTCGATTTCAAACTTCAATTGAATGTACCGGGTGCAAAACAATCCGGATTTTAGTGAAACCAAAAATAATGGAGTCTAATAGTGAATATCTTTCCAACGAATCCGAAAAATCAAAAGTTCGTAGCGGGAATCAAAAGATATGTCCAGTTGAAAATTCTGAATAGTCGCTATGGAATTCAGGCCTTTAAAAATGGACATTTTGCAAACGACCTCGAATTTCGACGAAACCAGTTTTGTTGGGTCCGTGATGTCAAATTATTGCTAGGTTCCAAATTTCGTAATTTTTCGAATCAATATGTGAGCGTGGCAAAGGAAAACGCGTTTGACCAGTTTCAGTTGATTTTAATCGACTGGAAGATGGCCATTTTTCCAACAGCCTCAGAATTCGATGAAACTAGTTTTGTTAGGACCGTATCATTAATACGAAGCTAGAAAATATTTTTCTGGAATTTTTCTAGTTAATATGTGACCCCGGTAATTTGAAATGTACGTTTAAAATTCAATATAGTGATTTAAATGTAAATTCAACGAAAACTGATCGAAACAGTCAAATCAGCCTATGATACATATTCCATTGTGTTCGGAATGGGGGTAATTAGCTATGGACGACAGGCGGTGGGCTTGATTTCGAGTTCGAAATAAAAGTCAACCCTTATGGATTTAAAAAAAAATTTAATTAAAATTAAATTATTATATAATATAATTGGCCCCTCCCCTTATCTTTCCCTCCTCTCTCTCATCAGACATTATCGAATAAAAAAAAAGGGGGAAATGGAATCCCGTCACTCCTCCTAACCGCCCACCGCCGGAGTCCCCAGCCCGTCGCCGACGACCGTGGCCTACCCCCCCTCCTCTCCTCCGCTACCCCCTCTCTCTCCTCTCCATGAACCCGCGACCCCAATCCCCGAACCCAGCAGCCCCAAAACCGCAAGACCCCCCTTCAAACCCCCGCCCCCCCAACCACCGGAAAACGCGCAGCCGCCGGTCTCAGGCACCACTGTCGCCACCGCGAATCAGACACCGCGCCACCTCGAGCCTGCCGCAACCGGAAACCCCTCCCTAAAGCTTCTGTAAGCCTTCCCTTCCTTATTTTATTTTGTTTCTTTTATTTTATTTAAAGTATTTAGTTATAGGAAAGTATAAAATCAGTTTTACATAAAATACGATTTTTAAAATAAAGTTGAAGTTATAAAAACGAGATTTTTATGTTGCTAGTAATAAAAAGATTGAATTTTTCATATAATATAGATAATAAAATATGTTTTTTACTTATGTAAAGTATTAAAAATATGATTTTTATATTTTTAGAATAATAAGAATATGATTTTTATTTGATTAGAGTAATAAAAATATAATCTTTATTATGTTGAAAACGAAGAAAAAATTATGATTTTTATACTTGTAGAATATTAAAAATATGATCTTTATATAATAGAAGATATAAAAATATTATTTTTGTTCGTGTAGAGAATTAGAAATATAATTTTTATAATATAGGAAAGTTAAAAATATAATTTTTATACTAGTGGCATGATAAAAATATGATTTTTATATACGTGAAGTGAAAATAAAAATTAAATCTTTATATTAGAAAAGGCGAGATTTTTATATATTGAACTTTGAAGTAAAAATTCGATTTTTATATATTGAACTTTGAAGTAAAAATTCGATTTTTATATATTGAACTTTGAAGTAAAAATTCGATTTTTATATATTGAACTTTGAAGTAAAAATTCGATTTTTATATATTGAACTTTGAAGTAAAAATTCGATATTTATATATGGAACTTAGAAGTAAAAATATGATTTGTATATATTGAATAGCGAAGTAAAAATTCGATTTTTACATATGTAGTGGCTACGGGCAACAAAGATGACCAAAGGGCGAGAACGTTGAAGACTTCTGCAAATGAAGTGCCGTGGAGCTAGGATAGCTATCTGTGAGAATTTCTCACCTTTCACTTTATTTTCTAGTTATATATATATATACTAGGATGCAGACGGTGCTTAGTAGCACCCGACACAATCGTCCACAGACCATGGACTTGTTTGTTTGGTTGCATAGATTAGTTATATGATGTGATTTGAATTTGGTTGTTTGGTGATTTTGATTGATGTGTGAATGGCGTGGGCCTTCACTAGACCGGGGATAAGGCTAGGCCTCATCCCGTTTCTAGTATCGTGCCGTTATGCCGCCGAAATTTTCTAAAATATGTTAGAAAAATAAAAATATCATTTTATCGAATAAATGAATTGAATAGAAATTCATATGTTGAAATAAAATGTTTTATCGTTAAAAATATAATTTTTAACGTGAAAGTGAATAAATAAATATTTATAAACAAATCGGCCGATTTGTTTATATACACTGATTTGACTGATATTGATTGGGACGATAAATTTTACACATCGCCCAACAGCACAAATAAAATATGTGTTTGATGGTTTGAAACCCCACACGGGTGTTGGGATGAAATTTGAAGTTCACTCATCCTGATTGATTAAATATGTCGATCGATTGATTGACAGGCTGTTATAAGCGTTAGATATCTATATTTGATGCTTATACAGTGTAGTGCACTTTGGTTGATGGTTGATTATTTTTCAATGCTATTATATGTGTGTAATGCATGAAAATCCATATAATTAACTTTATATGGTAATTGATTGGGCCTCATTCCAATTTGAAAAATAAAGATAGATATAAAATAAAGGTTCATGTGTTGACAGTACTCATCCATTGAGATTGGTCATGTGTTGAACGAAATATTTTAGTAATAAAATTTACATCTTTATAGATATAAAATAAAGGTTCATGTGTTGACAGTACTCATCCATTGAGATTGGTCATGTGTTGAACGAAATATTTTGATAATAACAACTATTTTGAAAAAGAAATATTTGAAATAGAATATTTGAAAATAGAAATTTATGAAGCCGTGTTGATTAGTTTGACGCCATTTTGACGTGAACGATATTTATATCGATATAAAACGATTTCGAAATGAATTGAATTGAAAACGATTTCGAAATGAATTGAATTGAAAACGATTTCGAAATGAATTGAATTGAAAACGATTTCGAAATGAATTGAATTGAAAACGATTTCGAAATGAATTGAATTGAAAACGATTTCGAAATGCATTTAATTGAAAACGATTTCGAAATGAATTGAATTGAAAACGATTTCGAAATGAATTGAATTGAAAACGATTTCGAAATGAATTGAATTGAAAACGATTTCGAAATGAATTGAATTGAAAACGATTTCGAAATGAATTGAGTTGAAAACGATTTCGAAATGAATTGAATTGAAAACGATTTCGAAATGAATTGAATTGAAAACGATTTCGAAATGAATTGAATTGAAAACGATTTCGAAATGAATTGAATTGAAAACGATTTCAAAATGAATTGAATTGAAAACGATTTCGAAATGAATTGAATTGAAAACGATTTCGAAATGAATTGAATTGAAAACGATTTCGAAATGAATTGAGTTGAAAACGATTTCGAAATGAATTGAATTGAAAACGATTTCGAAATGAATTGAATTGAAAACGATTTCGAAATGAATTGAATTGAAAACGATTTCGAAATGAATTGAATTGAAAACGATTTCGAAATGAATTGAATTGAAAACGATTTCGAAATGAATTGAATTGAAAACGATTTCGAAATGAATTGAATTGAAAACGATTTCGAAATGAATTGAATTGAAAACGATTTCGAAATGAATTGAATTGAAAACGATTTCGAAATGGATTGAATTGAAAACGATTTCGAAATGAATTGAATTGAAAACGATTTCGAAATGAATTGAATTGAAAACGATTTCGAAATGAATTGAATTGAAAACTAATTCAAATTGAATTGAAAGCAAATTGAAATGAATTCAAATTGAATTGAAATTTGAATTGAATAGAAATGAATTTTAAAACGAATTTATAAAGAAGGATTCAATTTTGATTTGAATTGAAATGGAAGTTGAAATTGCTTTTGAAACGAATTTTAAAACTATTTATATAATTCGTTTTAAATAGAAATCGATGAAATATATATTATATATATTATATATATATATATAATATAATGGCCTGAATAGAACGCGCCGCGCCGCGGTAGTTCGTGAATTTCGACCATTTATTTCAAACGGACATTACGGGAGATCCGACCGTCGGATTCTCCTAAAACCGGAACCGTTGGGTTCGTATCGAAAAGAGCTTTCTAATGAATATTAGAAATTTGAAATCTAACGGTTGGATTTGGAGATACGTCCAAATCAAATTCGAAAAAGGTCGTTGTTAGTGCAGTTCGATGGCCATTGATGGAAATCGATTGTACAGGCCTTGATAAAATTATTAAAAATAGTAATAATTTGTTTAAAATCATAAGAAATGATTTAGAAAGAATTGGGATGAAAAACTCCATATTTGAAAAGATAAAAATAGATTTTTATCGAAATGAACTAGTTTTGAACTAGAATTATAATTCTATTTATTTTTAAATAAATAAATTGAATTTAAAAAGGGTTTTAAAAATAACCAGAATATCCAATGATTGCATTGGAGTGGATTTGAATCGAAATTGTCTTCGGAATATTTCGATGTTGGAATTCGTGATTATACAGGTGTTGTTATGGAAATTTGAAAGATATATATTTATATCGTTATTTCCAATACGACATTTGTTAGTCGTAGAATTTGATATTGAATATAAGCCGATATATTTTCTATTCAGAGCCTTGTATTGAATATCGAATGTGATTTGGGTTTGTCGTGAATGGTGTCTTCACTAACACTGTTCTTGAACCCAGTTGAGAAAAGATTAAATCTTTTTAATTAGATTTAATGAAGTGTACCAATTAAACAATATTTAATTGGAATTGAATTGGTATTGATTTTTGGGTTTATCGTGAACAGTGTTTTAAATAACACTTGTTCTTTAACCCGATAATTAATGGAATGTGATTTTGGGTTTATCGTGAATCGTGTTTTAAATGACACTGATTCTTTAACCTAGTCGAAGATTAAAACTAAGTGGAGTTTTAATTAATCTTTAATTAGATTGAAATGATCGAAAATGGAGTATCACCAGTTTTGCTCCAGGCGATAGTTAAATCTTTAATTAGATTTGAACGTGAAATAGTAATTGAATTTACCAATAACACCGTGGTGTTAGATATGAAGTATTACCAGTTTTACTTCATGGGATGAATAGGTTGGGATTGGGAAATTAAAACAAATGATTACTTCGGTAAGTTTCGTTAATCCCGACTAGTTGAATCGAAATTCAAAAGTAGATTAAAGAATAAATTCAAGGAATTTATCTTTGATAAAATTAATGGGAACCTCTCCCTATGAATGTGAAATTTAGAAACTAACTGTCGGTTAGCCAAGCAGAATGGTTTTCTGGATATTGATCTGATGTTGGTTTCGGCCTTCGGGGTTAATATTTGGGGAATTATTCTCTTGATTAATTTACGGTTAGTGACTAATGAATTGGAATGAGGCGTATGTTGTGTTTGTGTAACACTTTTATAAAATATACGCGAGTTATTCAGAAAGACCGTGTTTATCCCATTCTGAATAACTGATACGACGATAAGTCGAAGATGAAGACGGTGGTCGAAGACCAGAAGTCTTCACGTCGTTTGGTTAATTACTAATGATCTTGATTGGGCTGTACACCCAAGAAGATGGAAACAGTTAGTGATCGTCCAGACGTACTTGGAGATCGATGGATATGCGGGGTACTAGGTGCCTCCGGTTTCGTTCAGACCTAGAACGAACTTGTAAATGGATTGTGTGTCTGACATTGGATTTTAGTCCGTGTGATTGATCTCTATTAAATATATATCTGTTTGGCGGCGGAGAATTTATTCTCTTGCTTAACGCCCTTCTCTGAGACGTACGAGCTCAGGGGTTATATATTGATGGACATCAAACGCATGGAGTGAATTGCCTGTGTGGCATGCCTAAGTGGCAATTGATCGAGGCTTCTGTTGAAAAGCAAAGTCTTGTGGTGATGATCAAAGCACGGCCTTTGTGGCGTAGTTTTGTGTAACATTTACCTTGCGAGTTTCACACCCGGTATGAACCAAAAACGGGAGACGGACCTCAGGGAGGGCATGCATTTCTTTCTAGTTAGAAGTGGCGTCAGTGGTTTTACACGCCCTGACGAGTTTGACTTATGTGGTTGTTGCTGTTGCGAGGCGCCTCGGATTGATCGGTCGTTCTCGAACCGATGGAGTCATTTAGTTGGCTCACTTACGCCCCAAAGGGTGGAGAAACGTATTGTTCAGGCATTTTAATCCACATCGGTGGACCGGCCCTGTCGCTCCAAGGGTCACTCGAGCTCTGATCCTGTGGCTCGGGCTAGAGAGTCACGAATCGGTTGAGGACTATCTTTTGCCTCGGTTCATAGACGGAAATCCAATTTCCAAATACATGCCATTTGCGGTTTTATTTGTAAACCTATTTATGGCGACATAGTGGCATGGAACGCTCATGTCGCCTATGATTGATACTTATGATTTGAAGTTGTTTTATACACTATGCACTTATAATAGTATCAAATGATTTGT
This sequence comes from Allium sativum, assembly GCA_030737875.1. NCBI lineage: Eukaryota > Viridiplantae > Streptophyta > Magnoliopsida > Asparagales > Amaryllidaceae > Allium > Allium sativum. The sequence goes on from CM060925.1 coordinate 279,308,645, forward strand.
TTTAAACGTATCAAGCATTCTTTGGCTGTTATAAGGGAAAACCCTATCCCCCGGATTGCGTTGCATTGTGTGATAGGACCTGGGTCTTATAACAGCTTCATTTTTCTTTATTTAGCATTGCGCTGTTGGTTTTATGCACTGGTATTCTTGGGAGGAAACCCGTTCCGTGTTATACGGCGTGGTCCCTTGATTTACCGAACTTTGAAATAAAGATTTACAACTGTTTTAGTTCTCACACCAGTCACATGACTGACCTGGAGTTTATTGTTTTAACCTAAACTCTGGGTGCCCTTATTTTGACACGGGAAGCTAGTAGTTTTGGTTTTGCAGATTTATATTCACAGGATCCTGGTTTACAGCTGGAACGATATCCGGGAAGCTTTGTATCCGTATATCCCCTTCAGTTGTGTATTGTATTATTTTCCGCTGCTATGTATTTAAATGTAATTTAAATCTCTGATATTTATGTGTAATATTCATTGTTACTCTGTATATTCTTGTAATCTGATGCATTGTTGTAATATACAGTGAAATGTTCTTTTATATGCGTTCTGTTGTGGCTTGTTCTCGAACTATCCGACGCTTTCCTTTACGGGGAAGTTACGGGTTTTCACAGGTGGCCACCACCAATTGGTCGTGTGCGAAACACGTGTCTCATTCTAGTATAACTTATAAAATGAGTTTTTGAAATGAAATATAAATTTATAAAGGAACTAAATAAATGGAATTACAAAATTGTAATGGTATTTAATAATTAAATCAGGATTTGACTTGATAAGAACAAGTCCAGTTTTCTATGGAGGGATAATATTCATGTTTTAAAAATGAATAATGATTTAAAAGAAAACGTTTTGCAGATTTAACTAGCTATAAAAAGGAATCTGGGAAATATTTGAAGTGATAAATTCAAAAATAAATTTAGAAATCGAGTTAACCTGAAACTGTGAGTTATTTTGACATTTGGAATGTTGATCGAATACAGATTATTCAAAGAGAGTTATACGGTGAAATTCGATTATATCGAATCCAGGAAGGTGCCATTTATCTTCCATTTTTAATCCGTATTGTTTATTTAATTGATTAATTAAATATTAATTATTTATTTGAAATAAAGAATAAAAGTTATACTTTTATTATTTTGGAAACATGTACTATAACGTTATCGTTATAACCAAAGTTTTATACAACGTTCGTTTAAATCTATACAAATGGAACTTGGAAATGTTTTCCAAATATAACCAGTGATATTTTCTAATATAATTAAGAAATGGAGTTAAAGAAATTAAGAACTGACTGTAACTAGTTAAGTTGAACGATTTTCTGGGTATCGATCTAATGTTGGTTTCGACCATCGGGGTTGATACTTGGGGAACTGTTCTCTTACAAAAATTACAGTTAGGGACTGATGGACGTGGAATGATAGTGATGCATGAATGAGATGGAAATGTATTCCGCTATAAATAAGAAATAATTTATGAGATATAGAAATTAGATAGTTTAAAATAAATGGAAATGATTTCCAAGGATCGGGAGAAGCCAGACGACTTTGAGAAAAATTTGGGTAAAGATATTGAGGGGGAAATGGGAAATGAAATGGTTATTTATAAATCTACTAAATGGGTTCAATCACAATTAACGATTGATCGATAAGATTTCCATTTGGAAATACGACCGTTGTTTGTACACATGTTTTCTTTGATAATTAAATCACCGACTATCAAAGTTTTTGACCATTTCCTTTGGTGATACGGAGAGACTGGGATCAGATTTATTATCTGAAAACCACTCCATATGGGCATTAACGTTTCGAATCAAACATATCGAAGACAATTGAAGAAGGAGTTTAGACAAGGGTTATTCTGGCGATCCTAGATAGAAATTGCCTAAGATGGATTTACAGAATAATTCGTTCGGTTTGTCCAGTCCTAGGACAACTTGAATGGACGAATGTCTGACAGAGTATATCTGTTTGATTGCGTAAGTTGATCGTTTCAAACATATTTATGTTGGTGGCGGAGGAATTCGTTTCTCTTCACTTATATCCATGATATTTTTGGGGAAATCAATTTTTGTTTTGGTGGGTATGACGATGTGGCATTCAAAGTAAATATAGAGGTGATCCGCATAATTTTACATTATGACTTCGAGCCTCATCAACCAGGAAATGACGAAAATCGGGCTGGCAGCATGACTAAGTGGGTCGCACCCAATTAGGGTATATTGTCACCATCTAGAGAATATTCATATTTGTTACTTCTTTCAATTCTGTATCTCCCGAGAACGGTTATGTTGGTATACCAACCCTAAGGTGACAATATATCGGAACATTCAAGCGAGATGAATAGTCAGTCATGTGTGGCCATGTTACAAGATGTTCTTATAGAACTCTAGTGTACCGCTTCTAGAGCGCACTGATCGAAAGAGGGTTCCATACCTTGTCATAGTTGGAAATCCATTAACTAATAAGAGCCCGTTATTTTGGTTGCATATTATATAAGTAGAGTGTAACACCCCGTAATTTTATAACATTAAAATTCACAAATTAAAGTATACTTAATTTTTAGAAGAAGAATTAAGGGAAATGTGTTGCACTATTATGTTCTTCTCAAAATTTTGGGTCAAGATAGACATTTGGTTTGCATAAAACGGATAACTTGTGAAGAAGTTATTAAGCCTTGAAGTTTGTATGCATATGAGAGAAATATATATATATATATATATATATAATTCAAAAAAGTTCAAAACAGCAAATCGTGAGGGGGAATAGCCGAACCGCACCATTTTTGGAGTCGACCCAAGCCCCGCTGGGTTGACTTGGGGTTGATCCAGGGTGTTTGGTTGTCAACCCGTGGCCCAATTCGCCCTAAGGGCTGATGTGGTATCTGAGTGGTCCTGATGGTTCTGGTTATCCCTAGGTTAATCTGACGGCTCTTATTAAATTAAAGTTCTATAAAAACACTCCTAAACCCCTAACCCTAATCACATTAATTCATAACAAGAGAAGCCATGCCGTCGATGGAGAACCTAGAGTAGCCGCCATACACTTTCAACCCTAAAGCAAGATAGAAGCTTTGAATCAAAATCAAACCAAATCTAAATAAAGATTAGTCTACATCAAAGGCGAGCAATTCAGTTTCAGAATACAGATTCCAGAATGACAAGACTATTCTTTTTAATTGTGAGTATGATAGCTTTCACAATTTAATTAATAAATTTAATTATGATAAGATATAATTGGGATTATGAGAATGTGATTTTGAATCATGTGATGTAAATTATATGTATGTTTGTGGTGTTGAATCATATGTTAGTCTTATGCAAGTTGGATCATATGTTAGTTCTTATGTGAATCTTATGCAAGTTGAATCATATATCTTATGCAAGTTTGTGATGAATGGATCATATATTCATGTATGAATCTTATGCAAGTTTGGGTTGTTAAAATATATGTGAGACATGTATATGCATATGCTAGTTTATGTGACATTAACCTTTATGTCTTGATCCATATGCAAGTTTACATCTTTATGTTTAGCTCTATATGCAAGTTTACATCTTTATGTTTAGATCTATATGCAAGTTTACATCTTTATGTTTAGATCCATATGCAAGTTTACATCTTTATGTTTAGATCCATATGCAAGTTCACACCTCTATGTTTGGATCTATAGCAGTACATAAGTTATGCAAGTTTATGCCCATTACCTATGCTAGTTTTGTATAATATGCTAGTTTGAATGAAATTCATATGCAAGTTATTGACTATGTAATCTTATGTCATGATCCTTAGATCTATTTTATGTGTTATGTTATGTTGTTTTTCTTTTTATAAGTTAGACAATTTGCAAGCCTAACATATGTCATACGAAAACATACGAATAGCGTAGGGATGATGGGATAATATTGAATATAGATAAATTGTGAATTGGCATAAAATGGCCTTAAAAGGCATATAATTAATTTGAGACATTAATTGGCATAATTGGTATTTATGGACATAATTTTAAGAGACAATTATGGACATAAATAAATTTGGAATTTATTGACAAATTTGAATAGGGATATTAATCCAATTTGATGTTAAATAAAGATGTGTAATAATTAACCGCCTAAGACACGAGGTTAGACTCTTTTGGGGTGTAAGACTGCCCGGACCCGCCCGGCAAATCCAGCAGCCACAAATGCCTGTCTAATGTGAGAGGTCAAAGGCACGAATTAAATGTTTAACAATTTTAAAGACACGAGGTTAGGCCCGTTTGCGGTATAAGACTACCCGGACCTGCCCGGCAAATCCAGCAATCGCAAATGTCAGCCTAATGTGGGAGGTCTTTACAAGGCTACGGTTCTAATGAATTAAGTAACACTTAACCAAATAAACATGTGGTGTGACATGGGGGTTAAGTGGGCGCCTTGGGTGGCATGTGAAATACGATTAGATGCACTTAACCAAGATTGAAACATGTAAGAAGACATGAAAAAGAATGGGGTTAAGTGGGGAAACATTAGTGGGGACCAAGCATAGGTGGAAGGCTTGTGTCAAGCATGGGGGCCCTTTTCGAACCAGTGACCCATTAAGTACCTTTGTGAGCTCGACCCAAGTCGAGGACGGGACATACTTACTAGATTTGATTGTAAGAGGTAAAAACGGGTTAGCGGTGGCAACGCCAGTCCAACGGGGTCATGTGCGTGTGTGGGCCCAGGCTGGTAGGTAAGACGTTGTTGCATCGTGTAGATATAAGCCGTGCATCTTTGGTGGTATTGGGTTGCCACTTTGGGGAGTGATACACCCCACTGTGGGACCAACACTAGTATCTACGAGTTAGGGAGCTGATCAAATGGGGGTAGTGGGTACAACTAATGGAGATAGGGGCAGACGACACCTATGAAGGCAGCTAGGGGTACACGAAACTACAATTATCATTATTAAGTTCTGTAGACGAGATCAACTTTTAGGGTGACTAGTGGTGATGCAGTATAGTAATTATCCTATAGTGATTAGGAACGAGATTAACGCCAGAATTTCCTCTTATTTGCTTTGTCATCCCACTGGTTTCATGGTCATATCTTATCTTACCAGTTTATGCCTTATCCTAGTTACTTTAATAATTATATTGTTAAAGTTATTATACTCGCCATACTTTATGTCTGACCCCCTTGTTTTCTCCTCTTTTCTTCCTTTCCTCCCCCCACCCTAGGTTGTCAGGTTGGGACTAGAACTAGTGGAGCTTGATCTCGGATCTCTTTCTCTCTCTTTTGGAAGTGCTTGGATTGCTGAAAGTAAATCTCTTTTATGGCTACTTGTGTTGGGGTTTATGCTTTTTATTTTATGTACTCTGAAACAATTTATCAAGATGGATATTAAGTGTACTTGGTTTATGAAGTTGCTGTAGTCAAACTATTTCTCCGCTGCAATAAAATTTGTTTTAAATTTTTCTAGTACCATGATTTATATCTGTCTTGTTATATTTTGTTCTATACACTAAATACACTCCATGGAAGTTAATGCATTCCCTTTGTGAGTGACATTAATGGACGTCGGGTATTACACGTGATATCAGAGCTGAAGGTTACCAGACCAGATATGAATTTTGAAAAACTATTTTTCAAAAAGCATTTTATAAAGAAATACTTTCAGAAGTATGTTTTGAGGAACGTATTTTCAAGGGAAAAGCTTGTTTTAAAAACATAACCCCCAAGAGCCATATATCTTTCTTTCAAATTCTCTGTTTTGAATCTCTTCATTTTCTTTTCAGCATGTCTGGAATTCCCGAGATACCCGAGGGGATACCGATACCAGGATGGTTTAGAAGGTATCTAGAAGCTAGGACCAATGTCGCAGGCCCAGCAAATGCTCCTACTCCCTCTCCTCCTCCTCCCCGTGTTGATACTTTTGCAAAGATATGCAAAGATTTTAGGGTAATGGGTGGGAAACCTTTTCAGGATCAGAGACATTTGTTGAAGCTTGAAATTGGCTTAAGGAGGTGGAAGATCTATTTGGTATTTTCTAAGTAGAAGATGGAAGGAAGGTCCAATTGCTGCTTGGTTAATGAAAGACGATGCCTTGTTTTGGTGGGAGGTCACGAACGGAGAGCGTCCGGTGGAGACATGGATGGATTTCAAGCGTTGGTTCGAAATGAAGTTTCTCTCACGAGCAGAAGAAAATTTATATATGGAAAGATTATTGGCGTTGAAGCAATGGGTTTTATCCGTAAAGGAGTATGTCAACAAGTTCAATCAGTTGGCGAGATTTGTCTTGGAATTGGTAAACACACCTGAGAAGAAGGCCCAGAGGTTCGTTAAAGGTTTTAATGAGCCGCTACAAGGGTTGGCGATGACCCATATTCCGATGGGGCCTACCCTTGAGAAATCTGTTGACATGGCGCTTGTGCATAAGGAAGAGAAAGGTGCGAATGCTAATAAGGCACCGGAGAAGAAAGGAGACCAGAAGAAGCCACAACAGCAAAAAAAGAAAGGCGGGAAGAACAATTATGGCAAAGGAAAGAAGAAGTGCTTTAATTGTGGGACACGAAGCCATCTGAGCAAAGACTGTAGGAAAAAGAAGAAGATTGGTTGTTTCCACTGTGGAGAGGCAGGTCTTCTAGTTAAGGACTGCCCGAGGAAACAGGGGCAAGGGCAAAGAACTTCTGGAGGGCAGCTTCAGGGTTTCATGGCACCAGGGCAGGCGAGAGGGTAGATTCAGGCTCTCATGGCACCAGGACAGGAGAGAGGTAGAAACATTTCCGTTGAAAGTTTAGTTTTTCTGTTTGATCATCCTGTTCGTACTTTGTTTAACTCTGGCGCTTCACACTCGTTTGTATCTGCTTCGTTAGTTGAAACACTGCACCTAAATACTATGGATCCCATAGTAGTCTCAAATCCTATTGGTGGTTTGGCTCATCTTTCTATGATTTGTCGGGATTTGAGAGTGTCTATCTTAGGCGTTGGGTTTGAATGCAACGCCTTTGTTCTTGGCTTCATGGGCTACGGCTTGATTCTAGGTATGGATTGGCTAACTTGATACGGTGCCATCCTAGATTGTGAAAGAAGGGTAGTTAGATTCTTGACTCGTTGTGGAATGACCCTTGATATTTCTTGTGACCCTAGAGGTCCGGTAATGCTTAGCTACCTAGAATCCCTAGGCGCATCCAATGATGATTTGAAATCTGTTCGTGTGGTCCGTGAATATAGTGACGTCTTCGATGAAGTTTGAGGTTTAGCCCGAGGCAAGTTAGACTTTCGAATATATCTAGTAGATAATGCAAAGTCAGTTGCATTACTAGTGCGCCACATGGCTCTGAGAGAGAGAAGAGAACTAAGTAAGCAAGTGAAAGAATTGCTTAAGAACGGGTTCATAAGAAGAATTATTTCGGAGTTGGGTACTCCAGTCGTTTTTGCTACTAAAGCTGATGGTTCACTTAGATTGTGCACGGACTATAGAGAGCTGAATAAGCTAACAAAGAAGAATAGACACCCATTGCCGAGGATAGATGATTTATTCGATCAGTTAGTGGGTGCTTTATTTTTCTCGCAACTGGATTTAGCTATAGGGTTTCATCAGCTAAGGGTGGCTGAAGATAGCATCGATAAGACTGCCTTTAGAACTCCTGACGATTTCTTTGAGTGGCTTGTCATGCCTTTTGGTTTGATGAATTCACCCACATACTTTGTTGACCTAATGAGTAGGGTGTTTAGGGAGTTTCTAAACAAGTTTGTGGTAGTCTTTGTAGACGATATTCTGGTTTTTTTCTAAAAATGAAGAAGAGCATGCCCTACATCTTAGGGAAGTCTTAGAGACCCTACGAGTGCATCAGCTAAAAGCTAAGTTTTCCAAGTGCCATTTTTGGAGAAAAGAAGTGAGGTTCTTAGGACACGTGGTCTCTAAGGAAGGGATAGTTGTGGATCCCGCAAAGATGGTGGCAATCGAAGATTGGAAAACTCCCAAGAACGCAACAGAAGTAAGAAGCTTTTTAGGGTTGGCTGGCTATTATTGGAAGTTCATTAAGGAATTCGTGAAGATATCAGCCCCTCTCACTCGATTAACGAAAAAGAATTTGACTTTGACTTGGGACGTTGACTGTGACGATGCTTTCCAACGTCTGAAGAGGGATTTGACGACAACTCCAGTTTAAGTTTTGCCAGACGAGAGTAAGACGTTCACTATATATACCGATGCTTGCGGGACAGGGCTTGGCGCAGTTTTAATGCAAGAGGGAAGGGTGATATGCTATGGTGGAAGACAGTTGAAAGCCCACGAGAAAAATTACCCTACCCACGACATAGAGTTGGCGGCCATAGTTTTTGCGCTTAATTCATGGCGTCTTTATTTGCTTGGCGAGAGGTTTGAGTTGTATACAGACCATAAGTCGCTAAAGTACTTATTCTCTCAGAAGGACCTAAACTTGAGGCAACAGAGATGGATGGAGTTTTTGGCATCCTACGATTTTGAGATCGCATATACCCCTGGCAAGGGTAACGTTGTAGCCGACACCTTAAGTAGAAAGAAGTTAACTTTAAGTCCTTTGTTCGTAGAGCGACAGAGTTTGGAGTATATATCTTCCTTTGACTTCGGACCCTCTGTCGATTATGTACCTGGATTATTGGCATCGTTTGTGACGGCCCGCCCCGCACCAACCGACATTTACTCCAAAAGTGCGTTGTACACATGCCCGACTAGCACGGGACGGTCGTCAGAAGAAGAGGGAAGAAGAGAATGAACTAATCAAGAACCTGTAGAATGTCTCACAGCGCATAGAATAAAATATAATAACAACATACTTGACATAAAACAGGTGAGACAGTGCCTAAGCTGAAAACTAGAACTAAGCATCAAAGCAGCGGAAATACAAAATACAGCTTATTACAACTTTTAAAATATTGTCTCCAAAGTGAAAGCAAGATAAAGAAGGTACACTACTAATGCCCAAGTAGTGACCACCAACGACACAGGGAGAATATATGTAGATATCATACGTGGCAGCCTCCTGCTCGCCTCCGAATCAGCTACTCGCGCATCACCAGCTAACCATAACCTGTCTCTAGTCTGCTCGTGTGAGCACCCAGAGTAATAAGAGGAGACATAAAACTCTGGGTCAGACATAAAGCCTGGTATGAGCGACAAGCAACAAAACAGAATTATAACAGGTATAATCCAATCATACCTGAACCTGGACCTGCAACCAAAGAGTTAGCACTACATACCGTACAATACTCTAAGGTGCCACTAACATACTGTGTAAGAGATACGGGGGTGGGGTGTGCATGTCATAGTGATGTCAAGCAATCAAGCATAGTAATCATCCTCACATCCCTCACTCAGTGCGTAAAGCATACGATATCCACTACTTTTGTCACCTAATACTTTGGGCCATGGCGGAATCCAATCCCGTGTAACTATCACTACAAGCCCACTATCCATCTCTCAGTGGTGGACCAAAGTTATGAATACCGACAACCCCTTTGCACACGTCCCGCAGCAAAGCCCAATCATGAAGTGAACTCATCGGTTCCCATCTGGATCCTGAGCTCTAACTTCCATTTGGACTACCTTTGCATCTCGGGTTATTGGTCATCACCGGATCGGTCTTCTCCTTCTTCCCTGGTTCGGTTCAGATTGCTTCATCACCTCGGATCGGATCGAGTTCCTCGAGTCCCTCCATGATGCACCGGATCGAGTCGGGTCGTGCTGCATGCTCCAACTCGTGGTATCTACCTGGTGGCAGTTCGGATCATCAACACCTCAATGGGTCGGGTCGGGGTATCCAAGTCCATCTCCATCCATGGGTTCGGGTCGGGTGTCCCACTTCGGGTCGGGTCGGGTTGCCATCTCCCATCCAGTTCGTGCTTCCGCTCCGATCAGCTCCCTCGCCCTTCATTTGTTCCGATCCGATCCTCCTCCTTTAGCCGCTCTGATCCCCCTCCTTTATCCGATCTGATCCCAATATTGCTAGCATGGCCTTCCTTTTTGCCAGACTTCTCAAGTGTCAAGTTCCGATCTGATCGAATCCCTTGCCCAGTTCACTCCGATCCGATCCGAACCACCATATCTGATCCGATCCGAAAAACTGCACTGTTTCCTGAAACTTTTCCAGCAAGTGTTTACGCCATTCGACGACGTTTTCGACCATTCTAACTATTGAAATAAATCACAAAGCATATCATACAGTCATAGCAACATGCATAATCAACCACAAACATCAAAACATCAATACGATAGGTTAAAATGGATCAAACATACCCAAAAACCCCATATTTCCCCTTAAGCATGTTTAAGTGAAACTAATGATAGGATTAGCAAAACTTAACCAAATTAACTCAAATTCATATCAGAGGTCTAAAACATCATTTAAGAATTTATGAACATTTTTCCAGAATTTATTAGTGTATAAATTCGCTAATCTTCACTAATTACCCTTAATTAACTGTAATTAGTGCCAAAACAATGCTAATCACTCACCTTGGCCACAAATAAAATTCTCAGAACTGAAACCTCGCTGATTTGGGCGAATACTGATGTCTAACAGCAGCTCTAACCTTGCTTTCGTGTTTTCCATTCTTAATTCGATGTAGATTAAGCCAAAACTTGATTAGAAAGTGATTTGGAGATGTTTCTAGATATTGGCGGCCATTGTTAGGGTTCAAGAATGAAAGTGGCGGCTAAAAAATGAGGATAAGATCGTTGTCTAACTGATTTCAGCCTCCTCATAACCCTAATTCCGAAATCCCCCATTGGGCCTAGCTGTTAATCACCCGGTTAAGCCCAATTAAGCTGTTTTTCGATATCTGAAACTTGTTTCAGACATATCTCCCAAACGGTGAGTCCGTTTGGCTAATGTGACCACTCTACGGAATTGTAAACCATCATCCGGAGCCAATGGAAGTGGTTTCAGGTCAAAATTCCTTTCCTTTGACGACCCGTCCCGCATGAGCCTGCATTTCCTCCGAAAGTGCGCTGTACACATGCCCGACTAGCACGGGACGGTCGTCAGGAGAAATGAAAGAAGGAATGAACTAATCAAGAACCTGTAGAATGTCTCACAGCGCATGGAGTAAAATATAATAATAATAACATACTTGACATAAAACAGGTGAGACAGCGCATAAGCTGAAACTAAAATCAACATCAACATCAGAGCAGCGGAAATCCAAATACAGCTTATTACAACTTTTCAAATTTACTGTCTCTCAAACAAAAGAAAGCTAAAGTAGAAGATACACCACTAATGCCCAAGCAGTGATCTTCAACAACACAGGGAGAATACTATGTATATATATATTACGTGGAAGCCTCCTGCTCGTCTCCGGATCATCTACCCGTGCATCACCAGCTAACATGTCTCTAGTCTGCTCGTGTGAGCACCCAGAGTAATAAGAGGAGACATAAAACTCTGGGTCGGACATAAAGCGTGATATGAGCGATAAGCATCTAAACAGAACAATAACAGGTATACTAAACCATACCTGAACCTGGACCTGCAACCAAAGAGTTAGTACCACATACCGTACAGTACTCTAAGGTGCCATAATAAATAGTGTAATGGATACGGGAGTGGGGTGTTCATGTCATAATGATAGAAAACAAATCAACCATAAAAACCATCCTCACATCTCTCACTCAGTGCGTAAAGCATACGATGTCCACAACTGTCAATCAGTAGACCCATTGAAGTAGTGACGGAGTTCGACTTGTACAACTACTGCTACTACCAAGCTTACCACATGGAGTCATGAACAAATTTTACAAATGACCCCACTTCATTGGTCTATAGCCCTTTAGTCGTACCTAGACCACTATGGCCCTGAATCCATTCACGTACTTCCCATACATAGTGATCCAAAGTCATAGACATCGACTGCCCCTTGGCACACATCCCGCAGCAAAGCCCAATCGTGAAGTGAACTCATCGGTTCCCAACTGGATCCTGAGCTCTAACTTCCTATATTGGACTACCTTTGCATCTTGGGTTATTGGTTAATACTGGGTCGGGTCAAGTCCACAGCGTTGCGTTGGTGCATTGTCTTCCTCTGATAGCAGTTCGGTTCGGGTCCACTCTATTGCGTCGGTTCGGGTCGGGTGTCCCCCTTCAGGTCGGGTGTCCTCCTCCGGGTCGGGTCGGGTTGCTATCTTCTCTCCAGTTCATGCTTCCACTCCAATCCGCTCCCTCATTCTTCACATGCTCCGATCCGATCCCTCCTTCGCCATCTGATCCGCGTGGCCTTCCCTCTTGCTATTTCTCCCAAGTGTTAATTTCCGATCCGAGCTCTGCGTCTCCAAGTCGATCCGATCCCCAGCTCAACCAGCATGGCCTTCCTTCTCGCCAAGCCTCTTTTGTGCCAGACTCCAGTTCGGGTCGGGTTCCTTGCCGAGGTGTCCTATCCGATCCGAGCCCATATCCGATCCGATCCGGAACCCTGCACAACTTCCTGCAACTTTTTCCAGCAACTTGTTTACACCGTTCGACGACATTTTCGACAAATCTAACTATACTAATCAATCACAAATCATCCCAAACAGTCATAACAACATAGCAAACTAACCACAAACACCAAAACAATGAATTTACATGTCAAAATGGATCAAAGATGCCCAAAATCCCATTTTTTCCTTAAGCATGATTAAATAAAACTAATCATAGGGTTAACAAAACTTAATCAAATCGAACCAAATTTCTAACAGAGGCATAAAATATTATTTAAGAATTTCTAAACATTTTTCCAGAATTTATTAGTGTATAAATTCTCTAATCTTCACTAATTACCCTTAATTAACCGTAATTAGTGCAAAAACTATGCAAATCACTCACCTTTGCCACAAAATAAAAAACCAAATCTAAAATACTCTCTGTTTGGGTCGAATTCCTATGTATAGTAGCAGCTCCAACCTTGCTCTGTTTGCTATTTGGCCTTGTTTTGATGTAGTTCAGGCTTAATTTTCACTAAAAATGTGTTTTGGAGTGGTTTTAGAGGATGGAAGTCATTACTAGGGTCTCAAGAAGGTTTGTGGCGGCTCAAAACTGAAATGAAAGTGATTTCCTAACCCTAATCAGCCCTCCTATGCCTCTAAACCCGAAATTCCCCAAGGGGCCTAGCTGCTAATCACCCGGTTAAGCCCAATTAAGCTGTTTTTCACCATCTGAAACTTGTTTCAGCCATATCTCCCAAACGGTGAGTCCGTTTGGCTATTGTGACCACTCTACGGAATTGTAAACCATCATCCAGAGCCAATGGAAGTGGTTTTAGGTCAAAATTCCTTTCCTGTCAAAAGTTATGGCCAAAACAGTACCAACTAGGGGTAAAATAGTCATTTAAAAATCGGGAAAAATCATGAACATGGGAAATGACCCCAATAGTCGTCTCCCAAAGTTACATGACCATACAACTTCGTATGTGAAAGAAACAAATATTCTACGGTCCTATGGTGCGTAGAACACGGGTCGTTACACTCCCCCCCCCCCCCTTAAGAAATTTCGTCCCCGAAATTCCTTAACCCAAAACATACAAAAGATCCCGCATGCCTACCAACCACATACAACAATCAAACATGCAAAACAAGCAAACAGACCTATCCTAGCATGCGGAAAACTAAATCGAAGTCAAAATCTTACCAGGCAAAGAGTTCTGGGTATGTCTTCCTAATGTTCTCCTCTGTCTCCCAAGTGCAATCATTCTCATCCTCGCTCCACTGAACCTTGACTAGCTTCACCGCCTTCCTTCGAAGTTGCTTCATGTCGTGCTCGACAATACGGACCGACTTGCGGTTCCCAACTGCCTCGGGTTCTACATCGAAGTCCTCTAACTGATCAGGTGAAATAGTCATATCTGGGTCGTGAACGAACTTCCTTAGTTGGGAAACATGAAATACGTTGTGAACTCCCGCCATCTTCTCTGGTAAGCCAACTCTATATGCCAAATTCCCGACTAGTTCAAGAACAGGGAATGGGCCAACAAATCTTGGTGCCAACTTGCCTCTCTTACCAAATCGTATTACGCTCTTCAACGGAGAAATCTTGACAAACACCAAGTCGCCAACGGAGAATTTTAGGTCTCTTCTCCTCTTATCAGCATAACTCTTCTGCCTATCTTGGGCAGCCTTCATTCGTTGTTGAATGACCCTGTTCTTATCTGAAGTTTCCCTCACCACATCTGGTCCAAGCATAAACTTCTCACCAGTCTCTATCCAACATGATGGTGAGTTGCATGGTCTTCCGTACAAAGCTTCAAACGGAGCCATACCGATACTGGATTGGTAGCTATTATTATATGCATACTCTACTAGATGCAAATGGTCATCCCATGATCCACCAAAATCCAATATGCATGCTCTCAAGAGATCTTCCAAAATACAATTCACCCTCTCCGTCTGACCGTCAGTCTGAGGATGATATGCGGTACTGAGATGTAACTCTAACCCTAGATCCCCTTGTAAGCTCTTCCAAAACCCACTAGTGAACAACGGGTCTCGGTCACTCACAATGCTTTTAGGTACTCCATGAAATCTCACTACCCACTTCATATACAATTCTGCCAACTTAGTTGCCGTTCTGGTCGATTAGACTTGTATAAATCTTGCACTTTTAGTCAATCGATCCACAATTACCCAAATGCTATCATGTCCCGATCTAGTCCTTGGTAAACCATCGATGAAATCCATCGAGACCTGCTCCCATTTTCATTTGGGAATTTCTAATGGTTGCAACATCCCACTAGGCTTCTTTTGCTCGGCTTTAACTAGCTGGCAATTCATGCATTTGGATATAAACTACCCAATGTCTCTTTTCATCTCTTCCCAGTAGTAAGTCTGTCTCATGTCTCTATACATCTTATTACCACCGGGGTGTGTAGTCAGTTTTGAGTGATGACATTCTCTAAGCACTTCAACTCTCAATCCATTGACATTGGGTACAACAAGCTTCCCATTCTTTCTAAGCCATCCATCTTGATCAAGCCCATACTTGTTCATCTCCTTATCGATACCCATCTCTAACTTGGAGATGATTTCTAATAGGTTTGGATCGTCCCTCTGACTAGAGCCGATCCGCTCAACCAAAGTGGGTCTGATCGCCAAATTCGCTAACATTTCTGGATTCAATTCGCACTTTGGTCTGAAATCAAACCTCGCGATATACTCCAGTTGCTTCCATTCTTGAAACATAGCCCCTAAGCTGGCATGTCTCTGACTCAATGCATCAGCCACCGCATTGCCTTTTCCCGGTGTATACGCGATGTCAAAATCATAGGAAGCCAAGAATTCTAACCATCTCTACTGACGGAGATTCAGATCTTTCTGAGAGAAGAGATACTTCAATGACTTATGATCTGTAAACAACTCAAATCTTTCTCCCAAGAGATAATGTCTCCACATCTTCAACGCGAACACGATCGCTGCCAATTCCAAATCATGGGTAGGGTATCATTTCTCATGCGGTTTCAATTGCCGACTTGCATAAGCTACAAGCCTACCGCCTTGCATCAATACAACACCCAGTCTGGTACCACAGGCAACCGTGTATACCGTCATCTCTTCATTTCCCTTAGGAATGACTAACACTAGTGCGCTTGTCAACTTGTCCTTTAGACTCTTGAATGCATTCTCGCACCTTTCATCCCAGACAAAAGCTTGATTCTTCTTGGTCAACTGGGTCAATGGTGCTGCTATCTTGGAGAAACCTTGGATAAACTTACGATAATATCCAGCTAACCCCAAGAAACTTCTTACATCCGTTGCATTCTTGGGCGTAGGCCAATCCTGTACCGTAGCCACCTTTGTCGGGTCCACGACAATCCCATCCTCTGATACAACATGGCCCAAGAACCTCACTTCCCTCTTCCAGAAGTGACACATAGAGAACTTTGCTTTCAATTGGTGTTTTCTCAACACCACCATCACTATTCTTAAATGTTCCTTGTGTTCTTCCTCTGTCCTCGAGTAGACCAAAATATCATCAACGAGCACAAGGACAAACTTATTCAAATGATCTCTGAATACCCTATTCATAAGATCCACAAAATACGTTGGGGCATTGGTCAGCCCGAATGGCATGACCAGCCACTCATAAAATCCAGACGGCGTCCGAAATGCCGTTTTGGCTATACTCTCAGCTTCCACTCTAAGCTGATGAAAACCTGTCGCGAGATCCAACTGAGAAAATACTCTCGCGCCACTCAACTAATCGAACAAATCATCTATCCGCGGTAGAGGATACTTTTTCTTCCTTGTCACTTTATTCAACTCGCGGTAGTCTACACACAAACGAAGGGAACCATCCGCCTTGGTAGCAAACACAACTGGTGCTCCCCATTCAGAAACACTCCTTCTGATAAATCCCTTCTTCAAAAGATCGCTGACTTGCACCTCGAGCTCTCGCTGCTCCCTTGGTGCCATACGACGAAGTGGCATCACTATAGGCCTGGCATCTTTTACCAAATCATTACGGAACTCAATCTCTTGGTGTGGTGGAAGCCCGGTCACTTCCTCGAAAACATCCGGATACTGGCCAACCACGGGCAAACCTGACAACTCACTATGCGGAATGTCGAGGGAGTTTATAAAACTAGCCAATATCCCCTCATTGGGTAGACCACCAAACACTATCCTCCGCCCATCATCCGCTCTAGCTGTCACCAAAAAGCCCTCACAGTCTACCACCACCCCGTATCTTCGGAGCCAATCTACTCCCAAAATAATGCCAAACCTAGTAAAGCCTAAAACAAAGCATTCACAAACAAACATGCATCCATGACTTGATAAGACCACATTACGACAAATCATGCTAAGGCTAGTCGAACCACCAATCGGGTTCGTCACTACTAAAGGTCTATCGACAATCTCGGGCTCCAATCCCAACCTATCTACCAGGTCACTAGATATGAAAGAACTGGAAGCTCCGGTATCAAACAAAACTCTAACAGGAACATCATAAACAGAAAGCATACCTTGAATGAGGACATTCTTTCCCTTCTCCGCCGCAGTTGGGGCATTCGACGAAGAAGGAATAGAACTAAGGGCGTAGGCTTTCACCATTTGCTTTTCTTTAGGGGGTTGCGGACACTTGTCCTTGTGATGTCCCATTTGGCCACAGTTGAAGCACTTCCTATCCGCTGGCTTGGCCCGAAAATTACTAGCATAATGGCCCTTCTTACCACAGCTGAAGCACTCAACATCTTTCTTATTCTTTTTCTTCTAGCCATTCTTAGTCTGATTCTGCTTTCTCTTATTCTGGGAACCACCCTTGCCTCCACCACTTGCTTGTGGCTTTGGCTCATCTGCGGATGCAACCTCAGTCTTCGGCTTAGGGTAGAGACTTTCTGATCTCAATGCTTTCCCCACAATCGATTCAAACGTCTCATTGATGTGGTTAATAAGCCTTTCCCCCAAGTACTGATCCAAACCAGTTATGAATTTCTCATTCTTATTCTCGACATTATCAATAAGAGATAACCCATATTTTGACAAAGTGTCGAATTCAGCAATATACTCCGAGACAGCTCTTCCATTCTGCTTGAGCTCCAAGAATTTCTTAAACAGCACTGACTTCTGAGCAACTGGAATGAACTTCTCGCTAAAGCGAACCTTAAACTGCTCCCAAGTAACCTGATCTTCGGGAGTAGCTGCCTTTATAGCATTCCACCAATTTATTGCCCGCCCTTGCAGATGACGGGATGCTAGCTTTCTCTTCATCGCATCCTCGATACCCAAATCCTCGAAGATATGTTCGCAACTATCCAACCAATCTTGAACATCCGTGGCCGACTCCGTTCCGGGAAACGGCTTCCCACCAAGGCTAGTATAATCCTTATTTAGCTTGGCGAAGTCGACCCTCGACGCCTGCACTATTGGACCACCACCATTTCCACCATTGGGAGCTGCCCTCTGTACATCTCTAAGCATCTCTCTCATGAGGTCAGTAAACATCGCCCTCATGTCAGCAGCATTCCCATTATTGGCCCCTCTACCGGTACCTCTAACATATCGGCTCATCGTCAATCTGTAAAGGGAAACGATTAACGACCCCATAGTGGTGCTAGTGCAGCACGACTTCATTCTTATACTACTAATAGTATATATATATAGCTTTTAAAAATCAAAGTAATCACAAATACGCTCTCTCGTATACGTATACTATCTCTCCCTGATAACTTCCCTAGGTTAACTACGCAACCTAGAGCTCTGATACTAAGTGTGACGGCCCGTCCCGCACCAGCCTGTATTTCCTCCGAAAGTGCGCTGTACACATGCCCGACTAGCACGGGACGGTCGTCAGGAGAAAGGAAAGAAGGGAACGAACTAATCAAGAACCTGTAGAATGTCTCATAGCGCATGGAGTAAAATATGATAATAATAACATACTTGACATAAAACAGGTGAGACAGTGCATAAGCTGATAACTAAAATCAACATCAACATCAGAGCAGCGGAAATCCAAATACAGCTTATTACAACTTTTCAAATTTACTGTCTCTCAAACAAAAGAAAGCTAAAGTAGAAGATACACCACTAATGCCAAAGCAGTGATCTTCAACAACACAGGGAGAATACTATGTATATATATTACGTGGAAGCCTCCTGCTCGTCTCTGGATCATCTACCCGTGCATCACCAGCTAACCTATTTCTAGTCTGCTCGTGTGAGCACCCAGAGTAATAAGAGGAGACATAAAACTCTGGGTCAGACATAAAGCCTGGTATGAGCGATAAGCATCTAAACAGAACAATAACAAGTATACTAAACCATACCTGAACCTGGACCTGCAACCAAAGAGTCAGTACCACATACCGTATAGTACTCTAAGGTGCCATAATAAATAGTGTAATGGATACGGGGGCGGGGTGTGCATGTCATAATGATAGCAAACAAATCAACCATAACAACCATCCTCACATCTCTCACTCAGTGCGTAAAGCATATGATGTCCACCACTGTCAATCACTAGACACATTGAAGTAGTGACGGAGTTCGACTTGTACAACTACTGCTACTACCAAGCTTACCACATGGAGTCATGACCAAATCTTTACAAATGACCTCACTTCATTGGTCTATAGCCCTTTAGTCTTACCTTGGCCACTGTGGCCCTGAATCCGTTCACGTACTTCCCATACATAGTGATCCAAAGTCATAGACATCGACTGCCCCTTGGCACACGTCCCGCAGCAAAGCCCAATCATGAAGTGAACTCATCGGTTTCCAACTGGATCCTGAGCTCTAACTTCCCATATTGGACTACCTTTGCAACTCGGGTTATTGGTCAATACTGGGTCGGGTCAAGTCCACAGCGTTGCATCAGTGCATGGTCTTCCTCTGATAGCAGTTCGGTTCGGGTCCACTCCATTGCGTCGGTTCGGGTCGGGTGTCCCCCTTCAGGTCGGGTCGGGTGTCCTCCTCCGGGTCGGGTCGGGTTGCTATCTTCTCTCCAGTTCATGCTTCCACTCTGATCCGCTCCCTCGTTCTTCACGTGCTCCGATCCGATCCCTCCTTCCCCATCTAATCCACGTGGCCTTCCCTCTTGCTATTTCTCCCAAGTGTTAATTTCCGATCCAAGCCCTGCGTCTCCAAGTCGATCTGATCCCCATCTCAACCAACATGGCATTCCTTCTCGCCAAGCCTCTTTTGTGCCAGACTCCAGTTCGGGTCGGGTTCCTTGCCCAGGCCTCCTATCCGATCTGAGCCCATATCCGATCCGATCCGGAACCCTGCACAACTTTCTGCAACTTTTTCCAGCAACTTGTTTACGCCGTTCGACGACGTTTTCGACAAATCTAACTACATTAATCAATCAGAAATCATCCCAAACAGTTATAGCAACATAGCAAACTAACCACAAACACCAAAACAATGAATTTACATGTCAAAATGGATCAAAGATGCCCAAAATCCCATTTTTTTTCCTTAAGCATGATTAAATAAAACTAATCATAGGGTTAACGAAACTTAATCAAATCGAACCAAATTTCTGAAAGAGGCATAAAATATTATTTAAGAATTTCTAAACATTTTTCTAGAATTTACTAGTGTATAAATTCGCTAATCTTCACTAATTACCCTTAATTAACCGTAATTAGTGCAAAAACTATGCAAATCACTCACCTTTGCCACAAAATAAAACACCAAATCTGAAATACTCTCTGTTTGGGTCGAATTCCTATGTATAGTAGCAGCTCCAACCTTGCTCTGTTGCTATTTGGCCTTGTTTTGATGTAGTTTAGGCTTAATCTTCACTAAAAATGTGTTTTGGAGTGGTTTTAGAGGATGGAAGTCATTACTAGGGTCTCAAGAAGGTTTGTGGCAGCTCAAAACAGAAATGAAAGTGATTTCCTAACCCTAATCAGCCCTTCTATGCCTCTAACCCCGAAATTCCCCTCTGGGCCTAGCTGCTAATCACCCGGTTAAGCCCAATTAAGCTGCTTTTCACTATCTGAAACTTGTTTCAGCCATATCTCCCAAACGGTGAGTCCGTTTGGCTAATGTGACCACTCTACGGAATTGTAAACCATCATCTGGAGCCAATGGAAGTGGTTTCAAGTCAAAATTTCTTCCCAGTCAAAAGTTACGGCCAAAACGGTTCCA
Organism: Allium sativum; assembly: GCA_030737875.1. Lineage (NCBI taxonomy): Eukaryota > Viridiplantae > Streptophyta > Magnoliopsida > Asparagales > Amaryllidaceae > Allium > Allium sativum. The sequence goes on from CM060925.1 coordinate 279,329,205, forward strand.
ACTAGGGGTAAAATGGTCATTTAAAAATCAGGAAAAATCAAGAACATGGGAAATGACCCCAATAGTCGTCTCCCAAAGTTACATGACCATACGACTTCGTATGTGAAAGAAACAAATATTCTACGGTCCTATGGTGCGTAGAACACGGGTCGTTACATTTCCAGTCAAAGTTATGGCCAAAACAGTACCAACTAGGGGTAAAATGGTCATTTAAAAATCGGCAAAAATCATGAACATGGGAAATGACCCCAATAGTCGTTTCCCAAAGCCACATGACCATACGACTTCGTATAAGAAAGAAATAAATATTCTACGATCCTCCGATGCGTAGAATGCGGGTTGTTACATCGTTAGAGGTGCAACCTACACTTTTGGGTTGAGTTGGATAGGCACAGCGAAATGACCCACAGTTGGTTGAGATAGTAGGCAAGCTTATAGGAGGGGAGTCCTCGAGTCATCTTGATTGATATGCTATAGATAAGAGAGTTGGCTACGTAGAGATGGAAGACTTTGCGTACCACAAGACGAGAGTTTGAAGAAGGCAATTCTTGAAGACTCACATTGCTCTAAGATGACCATACTTCCCGGTGGTGATAAGATGTATTGAGATATGAAGCGAGTTTTCTTTTGGGCCGGAATAAAGAAGGACACGGCCGAGTTCGTTGCTAGAAGGCGGAGCAAAAGAAGCCTGGAGGTTTGCTCCATCCCTTAGAGATTCCGCTTTGGAAATGGGAAAGCGTTTCCATGGATTTTGTAGATGGGTTACCAAGATCAAAGAAGGTTAATACGGGATTTGGGTAATTGTAGACAGACTTACCAAAAGTGCCCATTTTATTCCTGTTAAAAGTTGAAGGACCGCCGCGTGGTTAGCATCTGTTTACCTTCGAGGGATAGTTCGTTTGCACGGCATACCCTCTAGCATTGTGAGCGATAAAGATCCCATTCTCACAAGTGAATTTTGGAAAAGCTTACAAGAGGTAGTTGGAACGCAATTATGCTTAAGTATCGCTTATCACCCTCAGACGGACGGCCAGACCGAGAGAGTAAATCGGGTTCTAGAAGAGCTTCTGAGACTATGCATCCTAGACTTTGGAGGAACATGGGAAGAACACCTTCCACTAGTGGAGTTCGCCTATAATAATAGTTTTTAGGCTAGCATTGGCATGGCACCTTTTGAGGCTCTTTATGGACGACTGTGCCGATCACCTACATGTTGGTGGGAATCCACTGATAAGGTTTTGCTTGGACCCGACATGATTAGGGAGACTTCGGAGACGATAGACCTGATTCGACGGCGAATGAATACGGCGCAGGACCGACAGAAGTCATATGCTGATAGGAGACGAACCGATCTTGAATTCAATATTGGGGACATGGTTTTTGTTAAGGTGTCACCGTTAAGAAACGCAATCCGTTTTGGATCAGTAGGGAAGTTGGCACCGAGGTTCGTAGGGCCCTTTCCAATCACGGAGAGGATTGGACAGATGGCGTACAGACTAAAGTTACAAGAGAATCTCAGCGGAGTTCATGACGTGTTTCACGTTTCGCATTTGCGTAAGTGTTTACACGATACGGCGAAAGTGTGTATAGATCATAACTCCAGAGAATAAATTCTCGTCACCCTATAAATGGTTTTTGTGCCTTAATGACCAGAGAGACGTGTTTATTGTCATATCCATACCCGTGTAAGGTTTTTATTAATCTTGCAATTTACCTTTATAATTTATATAGTCCAGATCAGTCATCAGTTCAACCTGTAATATATAGTCATCGCCATACAAGCCTCTCGCTCGTATGGTAAATCTTCAACCTCGTCACACAAGCTCCAAATGCTTATGTGGTATATGGTGAAGTATGCCTATCGTCAAGAAGTATGCCATATAGTGTACTTCAAAATTAATTGTTACTATCCTATGGCAATGTTTATTATTACACATAGAACAACTAGCACACCGCATCCAATGGCATTCATAAGAGTTGACATAATAATAAAATTTGCACATCCAACTCATTAAGGTTTACCTATTTGTCGGGCACGCAAATAAATTCTTTACTCAACAGCTAGTCCATTTCCTGTTCAACACATGTATATATATATATATATATATGTGCAAAACTAAGCTAAAAATAATATTTCTAGCGAACAAAGGTTTATTTCCACTTATGGTTATTTTTAACACTTCGTACACATGTTAAAAATAATATTTTCAACCCATACATATTTATTTGAATAAGTGGTTATTTTTAACACTTCACGTTTCGCATAAAAATGATATTTTTGGCGAACAAAAATATGTTTCAACACATGACTATTTTATTTAGTTCGCCCACTTGTTAAAAATAATATTCATATCAAATAAATATTTTTTTCAACAATTGTATATTTTTAGCGAATCGTTTACATGATAAAAATGATATTTTTATTGTCTAAAATATTTATTCAACACATGAACAATTTTAGCACTTCATATTCACAATAAAAATGTTAATTTTATTGTTCAATCTATATATTCAACACATGAATATTATAACAAAAATGTTAATTTTATCGTTCTAATCCTTTATTCAACACTTGAATAATTTCTATAGTTTATATATATAACAAAAATGTGATTTTTAATGTTAAAACAATTTATTTAAAACACGAATAGTTTATATAGTTTAGATATGCGATAAAATGTTATATTTTTATTTTTCAAAGAATTTTATTCATCACATGAATTTCTATTCAACACATGAATTTGTATTCAACACCTGAATACGGTTTCAACACATGAATTTCTATTCAACACATGAATATAGTTTCAACACATGAATATAGTTTCAACATATGAAAATAATTCTAACATATGAACATTATTGAAAATTTCGGCAGCATAACGACAGGGTATTTAAAACCGGCACCGTCCCGAGTATGGCTCCTCGCTCTACCTTAAAACCTCGCGGTTTTTGACAATGGGGATTTCATACATCAAATTCGCACGCAGGCGAGTATGTTTTTCTTTTCCACAATTTATTCAAATTTTGTTACAATCACAAATGGGTATTTTTCAACCACATCCAAACAATATCAACCACAAACAATCCTATCAACCATTCGCCTTGTTCACCAAATTTTTCATGCCAAATCACAATCAATAAATATCGCCCATGGTTTGAGGATGAGGGGAGTGTGTGTGTATATATATATTATTTCCATTCCAACACACATATGATTTATACAATGTATGTATAAATCATACTTCGCTCATATAAATTATACAACACATGTACATGAGGTATAAAACACGTATATAATTTATATTTCGCTTATATAACTTATACAACACAAGTCCATTCACATTTCAGTTTAGAAATCTCACAATGGTTTGTTGCTTTTCTAAAAATCCTAGCAAGCTCGAAAAAATCCCTGGACACATCTAGACTGTAGAGAGCGTCGTCACGGTCTCGATGTTTCCTGTTTCATCGAATTTTGTTAACACACGATAAAGATACGATTTTTCAAAGTTTGCAACACTTAAAAGTGTTATTTTTCAATTCAGAAAATCCAAGCCGTTACCTTCAACGTTTGCTCAAAACTAGGTTTTGATTTGTAGCAAAATCCGTAGCACTTCGATCAAATCAGATTATACCACCCCAAAGGCCTCCGTGAGGCACGCAAATCGGTGGCAGCCTCGTCGGGTTTGGTGGTATGAGTTGTGCGTGGCTGTGGTGGGAAGTTTGGCACTTTGGGGAGGTGATTAGCGAAGCATAGGTGACGAGGGAGGTCGACGTTGGGGTTGATTTGAAGAGCAGGAGAAGGGCTTTGAATATCGGGTGGTGGCGGAGGCATCAGGTGGATGTGGCGGTCGGAAAATGGTCGGGAAGGTGGGAAAACCGTATCCACCGAGAGCGAGGGAGGGGGGTTTCTGAAGTTTTTATTTTATTTTAAATTATGATGGAATTTTTTATTGGTTGGGGATTAATTAAATTTTTAAAATAGTGTTTCTTCATATGAACACCAATTCAAACCCAATGACTGTCGTCCCTTGCTAAATATCCCCATCCCGGACACAATGGGATATGTTTCAGAGGCCAAATCGAATGTTACAGTCAGTTATTCTTCAAACTAAAATGTAAAACATTCAATATTCGTTTTGAACGTACATTTCAATTTGCCAGGGCCACAAACTGATTCGAAAAAATTCCAGAAAAATAAATCTAGCTATGTTTTGACGCTACGGTCCAAACAAAACTAGTTTTGTCGAATTCTGAGACCGTTTGGAAAAATGGCCATTTTCTGGTCGATCCAATTTAATAAAAATCAACCAAGCACGTTTTCTTTTTCTACGCTCACATACTAGCTTAAAAAAATATGAAATTTGAATCTAGCAATAGTTTGACATCCCGGATCCAACAAAAGTGGTTTCGTCAAATTCCGAGGTCGTTTGCAAAATGTCTATTTTGAAGGGCTATATATTCTCTATAACGACCTTTTTGAAAATTCATTTGGCCATAACTTTTGATTCCCGCTATGAAACTTTGATTTTTCAGATTCGATAGAAAGATATTCATAAATAGATTTAAATATTTTTGGTTTCACTAAAATCCGTTTTATTTTGCACCCGGTACAACCAGTCAAAGTTCGAATTCAAATTTTCAAACTGCTGCACCTTTTCTAACTCTTAATTTTATTGAAATATTCTATTACAATTGTCTAAATTTCTTTAAAATAACCAATTTAAAATTTTTTAATTAGCTTGTATTTTCCAGGTTTTTACAAGGTCAAAACGGGTTAGCGGTGACAACGCAAGTCCAACGGGGTCATGTGCGTGCGTGGGCCCGGGCTGGTAGGTAAGACGTTGTTTCATCGTGTAGATATAAGCCATGCATCTTTGGTGGTATCGGGTTGCCACTTTGGGGAGTGATACGCCCCACTATGGGACCAGCACGGGTATCTACAAATTAGGGAGCCGATTGAATAGGGGTAGTGGGTACAACTAGTGGAGATAGGGGCAGACGACACCTATGAAGGCAGCTAGGGGTACACAAAACTACCATTATCATTATAAAGTTCTGTAGGCAGGATCAACTTTTAGGGTGACTAGTGGTGGTGCAGTATAGTTATTATCCTATAGTGATTAGGAACGAGGTTAACGCCAGAATATTCCTCTTATTTGCTTTGTCATGCCCACTTGTTTCATGGTCATATCTTATCTTACCAGTTTGTGCCTTATCCTAGTTACTTTAATAATTATATTGTTAAAGTTATTATACTCGCCAGACTTTATGTCTGACACCCTTGTTTTCTCCTTTTTCTTCCTTCCCCAGCCCCCCCCAAGGTTGTTACGGTGGGACTAGTACTAGTGGAGCTTGATCTCGGATCTCTTTCTCTCTCTCTTTTGGAAGTGCTTGGATTATTGAAAGTAAAGTTCAACTCATCTCTTTTATGGCTACTTGTGTTAGGGTTTACACTTTTTATTTTATGTACTCTGAAACAATTTATCAAGATGGATATTAAGTGTACTTGGTTTATGAAGTTGTTGTAATCAAACTATTTCTCCACTGTAGTAAAAGCAGTTTTAAAATTTTCAAGTACCATTATTTATACTTGTCTTGTTATATTCTGTTCTATACACTAAATACGCTCCATGGAAGTTAATGCATTCCCTTTGTGAGTGACATTAATGGACGTGGGGTGTTACATAGAGCGTGAGATGAAAGCATTCTGCTAGATTGTTATTTACTTGATTTAGACATTATTATAATATCAAAAAAATATTATTTTAGAAAATAATGTTTTTGTTATCATAAGGTAAAAACCATCCGTGTTTATGTGTGGATCGGTCTTGCAATTTTCCTTTCTTTTGAAAAGGATTTTGAAAAGTTAAACCAAAATGATTAGAGTTTACTCACACCAGTCACAAGGCTTACGCTGAGTATATTTTGTTTTGTTTCCCCTAAACTCTTGAGTTCCTAAATTTGTATGGGAAGTCAAGTTGTCGGGATATTACAGATACCATTGAAGGAGCTTAAAGTAGGATGCTTCAGTGTTGGATATGTATTTATAGAGTTATTTCCACTGTGATATTTATATGATGTACTCTGATGATAATGATGAGTGTAAGTACAAATACAGTTTTGTATTTCAAAGTATTGTTGTAATATATTTTATTCGTTCCGTTGTGAGGTTCGTATTTCATCTGTTGTTATCTTCTTCTTCCATTTTAACTTTCTTTCTATTTCTCACCCTCTAAATTTTTTCTATTAATGATCCGGTATTTCTGATACTTGAATAGACAACATGGTATGTTGTGTCGATTTTCAAGGTCGAAAATCCATTTTCGTTCAAATTATGTAGTCATCCCACTTTCGAAACTTGAAAATAAACACTGATGATGATTGATCAATCAACAGAATTATCTTCCAGTGGCTAGAATGTGATTCTATATCAATCCAGTATATCTGAGACTTCGTATATACATCGGCCAGGCGTATATATCAAAAATCTTCTTATACTCGATAATAGAACCTCGATGACTAATAAAATACTCAAACTCTTATTATAAGTTATAATCTTTCAAAATCAAATTCATTTTTATAAATAGGAAAATTTATTGTTTCCTACATATATAATACTTTAAGACTCATTCTAGTGCATTACTAACACCATCTCTAATGAGTCATTCTCATAGAATGTTACTAATCGTATTTCTGATGAGTTGTTTACTTCCATTCAAACGATTCATATCCCAAAGCTTTGTATAAACCAAAGCTCGAATACCATTTGTAACGACCCGAAAATCCCTACCTTTCAAATCGATCATAAGCCACACAGGTCCTGTCCGAAACGGTAGAAATCCCTGAACCGTTATGGGATACAACACATCAGAACAAAAACACAAATGAACATTTCGTCGCTATTAGAATGATTTTACATCAGAGTACAAGATTATTATAGCACATGAATTAAAAAAATACACAACGGAAATATAGTTACATTCAGCGGAAGACTTTTAAATGCACTAGACATAGCTTTAGCCTCAATCCAGAACCCAGCTCTATAAAATATATACAAAACCAAAACTACTAGCTGACCATGTGGAAAATATGGGGATCCAGAGTTTAGTTGGGAAATAATAAACTTCAAGTCAGTCATGAGACTGGTGTGATAACCAAAAACAGTTATTAAACTTTATTTTGTAGTTGGATAAATCATGAAATCACGCCATATAACACGGAACGGGTTTCCATCAAATGAATACCAATCATAAACCAATCGCAATGCTTTTCGAAATATCATGCTATTATAAGACTCAAATCCCTTCGCACAATGCAATGCAAACAAGAGGATAGAGTTTTACATTATAATAGCCAAAAATGATTGATATACACTTTTATTATTACTAGCGAAGTGTAAAAATAATTTACACAAGTAAATGTACCAATCTTAGCAGACGTAGGGTACGACGACTATATACATAGATTAAAACTAAAAATCTGAAGGTTCTGTTGGAAGTTAGATTCCATCAATGATCGAGGCTTTCTTGACACCGCTAACATGGTGTCCCTGGACTCAGGCGCTCGTGAACACTAGAACTTTGGATCACCTTTATCGGGATGTCTAGGATCAAGAACGTATGACCATTAATCATCACTTTTATTGGGATAATCTAGGAACTGCCCATAGGTTATCCTTTCAACTCAGACCGTAGGTACACAATGGTTACGTCTGGTTCCCTAGAAAACATCTGTCGTCGTAGGAGAATTTCCATACCTTTAGCCCTTATAAGTTTGTGAATTTCGCCACCTCGACCTAGATCGCAGCAGCACAATGGTTATGCATGGTTCCCCCATGTAACATCCATCTTCGTAGGCTTTCACAGCCCTGTGAATTACACAAGCAGCTAAAATCAACCAATTTTATCATGTTGTTTATTATCCATCTTCATCCATTCATGGGTTGTGAGGCTGGTCGAAGTCAAATCTCGACACAAAGCTACACTATATCAGTTATGCCTTGATCATCATCCACAAAGCACTGCTTTTCAACAAAAAGCTTTGATCTATCTGCCAGCAGCGTTCGGCATGCCACATTGTCAGTTCACACCTATGATCAGTTTCTATTAATAATATAACCTTCGAGCTCATACGTCCCAACGAAGGGTGTTAAGCTAAGAGAATAAATTCTTCACCACCACAGATATATCATCAATAACTATTAATCAATTATGTTATGAAATACAACGTCAGATGTAACGACCCGCATTTTGTCGGTTTGTATTTGAATATTTAAATCAATTTAAATATTGAATTCGTAATATAAATGGATTTATATATAAATTAAAACGAAGTTGAATGTATAAAAATATATATTAAATATAATCGAGCCCATAATATCGCGGCAGTTCATAATTTAACATTCAGAAATTCAACTGAGTGTACAAGACCTGTTATTAGTCGAATTTCTTCGAAACAAGAAGCGTTGGAATCTGTTTAACCGTGTCTTTCTAACAGAAGTGGAAAACCAAGATTTCGTGTTACAGAGTGGAAGTTATGTCCAAATTAAATATTCAAAAAAACAGCGGCATAATCGTTCTTGGCCATAACGGTTATTTGAATATATTTAAATATCGGATTCGAATTTGGACAAGGTTCTTTTAAGTCGCAGTGATAATTTAATTTTTAGAATTTTACTGTAATTTTTAATTAATTAAATATGCAACTTTTTATTTGGAGTATTTTGCACCCTGTAACAGCATTCTGGGGTTTCAAAATATGAGTCAACCTACCGACATTATTATATTTTTGGAATCGTGGCACCTCGCTCGACACGACCGTACTTGTATTTCTGTCCATACCAGTTCGAATGTGATTGTTTTGGTTTGATTACTTAGTACACAAGTTTAGTGAAAATATAATATAAAATACAACTTATATTTATATATATAATTCCAATTCCTTCCAGGCTATGTCTCCTACACACGTCCCATCTTTCCAATCCAATGACCTATGTCCCCTACTGTTTCACACCAAAGAAAGTCACGCATAAGGAGATGGTGTACAAGCCTATTTGTCAGTAGGAGTATGTCCTATTTCTTAAGAACTAAGAAATCAAAAACCTACCCTTAGCTTACCCTTAGCTGAAGCATCCCATTACCCTATACTATTGCCTATATCTTAAGGTGGAAGGATATTTCCCCTTTAAGTATCGAAGGCGTTCATTTGTTCAGGAAACATAAGTAAACAACATGGGTGGGTGCGAGGACAATGGGATGTATAAAATAATACCCAACCTAATATAAAAATATCAACGCTAACTATCTCCTGTCATGGTCACGCACATTAATTAATTAATGCGGACATGGCTACACCCTTTAGCCTCAATCCTAATACTTCAAATGTAAGTAACTTTCTAAATAAATATATGGACACCTCTCAGTTCGTTTTATCTTCTTCAGGAAAATAACAATGAATGAAAGTTTCACCAAAATAAAAACACTACTTCACGAAATCAAAGAAAAAATATTAATAATAAAATAAAATGTGTAAGGAATACTTTCAAGTGGAAGGAAGAGGAGAGAGTGGAGCATTGAGCAGTTGTGCGGTAAAGTTTGTGAAGTTCAGATTGAAGAAAAGGAGAAAGTGGACAAAATAGGAAGCTTGCGTTCAATATGGGAAAGAGGGGAGGACGTGAGGGTGATAGTGCATGCATGGAAAGCTATATGAATGTGCATGGGAGACGTCTCGACGCAAGTGATAGGAAATACTCTGGAAATGGAGCGTGTAGGAGGGCGTTAGGGACAGGCAAGTTTATATTGTCTGATGGAATTTTTGTGTACTAGAACAGGATGAAAGTGTTAAAGGAGGAGGATTGATGCGAGCTATAGAGTGAACCATGGCCTTAATATTGAAAAGCATGAAGTTAATGAAATGGCACAGGCAAAGACAAAAGGGCGTTTCCTGTAGAAGTGGTAATATTCCTAATAGCATATCCCAATATGCCAAACTGATGCTATGAGTTGAACAACAAGGAGTCGCCCATTCTTCTGATGATGATCTCGAATATAGCAGCACGGGGACGGGTCAGACTGAAGCTAGGGTGGACAGAAATCCATGGTGAAGACTGCGTTGCATTTCTGATGGCACAGCAGTTTGTTTAAGTGAGATTTTGAAGATCGATAAAACTAAAGTGACCCATATTATTTACTGCGTCAGGTGGAAGAAAGGACTCGTCCTATGAATTGTTGGCGAGTTGGGTATGATGCGTTAAAATTTCGATGGTAAGCTGATGGTTTCTAAAGTAAATGAATTGGAGCAGTATGTTTCGCAGAAGGAAGTGGGATGTGGGAGCATGTCAGTATGAAATGAGTGTAGTAGTTAGATTTACATGACGTGAAGTTGCGTATTTTCCTTGGGATGGGAGTTACGTGAGTAGTGGCATTGATGGTTGCCATAGTGTTGAACGTAATGCATTTAGAGGAGCCGTAGATACATGCGAACTTAAGTGATACAGGAGCTCCAAGTAAGGTATGGCGTGAGCATGCTGAAGGTCATTGGTTGGAAGAAAAAATTTTGAGTGTTGCTTTATGGTGATGGATTGTAGTAAAGGGGATGTAGAGTTTAAATGGGTGAAGCTTCACTGAACGTTCGTCAGTTCATGTTTTTGTGAGAAGTGGAGCGGAATGATTTAAAAAGCTTGGCTTAGTCTTCTTTCCAAGGCTCGAACCAGGATCCGTCCATTCGAGATCCAAGGGGCGGCGAACACGAACACGTTACGCAAGGGTAATGAACCCATCACAACTACCTAAGCGATGAGCAATACTCCCAAAAGGTCGTATTTTGTCTTTAGAGGCGCTGTATTTTTTCTCTAATTATTTTGGACAATTAAGGAAGTCGTTCGGATCGCCGCTGATGACGTGAGGCATGCACAGGGAGGCGGCTTTGTTGTGGGTGGTGATGGCGGTCCATGGAAGCCGGGCGATGATAGGCGCATGTAGTGGTGAAGTTGTTCGCGTGAAATAAAGGGCTATTCGGTTATGGATATGGTGTTGTTCAAAATGGGGCCTCGGGGAGGTGCGCTGCAAGGTGTGCGTTAAAAGGGTGATTTGGAGCACATTACAGTTGTAGGCAATTAAAGCACTGGGTATAATCAAACTGACGCAAATTGTTATTTAACGGTTAACGTGCAAAAGTGAGTAAATTCACTAACTCTGATTTATTTATAAATATTATAATTATATTTTAATGTTGTTTGAATGTTGTGTAATGGTCGATTAGGTAGATTACAATTAAATTGGTTGAATATCGTCGTATACATACACATCGGTTGGATACTGATTCCATCAATTATAATATTCCCTAGTAGGAATCAGTGTAAATTGTTTGACTAACATATGTGGATGCGGAAAACCGGTTGAAGGAATCCAACCGGATTTCTCGGTATTTATATGTATTGTTTGTTTTGTATATGCACTGTTTGAACCGTGTTGAATGGAAATTCAACGTTAATTTAATTTAATTTAATTAATAGACGATATCGATAAGAAAATGGCAGTAGTCGACTGTAAACCCATCGTTTTGTTAAGGAGTTGATTGGCTGTCAGGCAAATAAACGCAGTTAATTATAAAAAATTTATTTTTATAATTAAGGAGAAGATTTAAATTATAATAGAAGTTCTATTATAAACCAGTATTTAGAGTTTGTTTTTATAAAGTAAATTAAAAGGATTGTTGACATTTAAATAAGTTTATAAAGTAGAAATTATCCTACGATTAAATATTTGGGATAATTATTTTAAGACAAACAATTTAGAAATATTATTAGATTTAATATATTAATCTAATGTTAAGAACTAATAAAAATCAGTTAATGAATTTACTGATGGAATGAAGTCGATTTAATCAACTGTTATTTGGGAAAATGATTATTAGATTAATTGGTCTTTAATTAATCTAATGGAAACAGTTTAGAAATAAATTAATCAAAATTAATGAGATTTAATTACCTTTTTAGTTTAAGAAGTTATAAATAGAACTTTGGAATGGAGAAAGTGAAGAGTAAATGTTTAAAATAAATAGTCATAAACAACGAAAATTTTAAAGTATGAATATGGTGTTATAAAACCAGGAAATACGATTTGATGAATATTATAAGTAATAAGGGATTAGAATACAGACTTATATCTGTTTTAAGGTAAGAACGTTGTCGATCAAGGTATGAGGGTAAATAGAATACCCCAACTTGAACGGTTTCACTATTATCGAAGAATAATATCGGTTTGTAAAGGGGAAAAGAGATGTCAAAATCTGTTACAAAAAGAATATGGCAGCATATTGAAAGTCTTAGAACTATAGCAATAAAATAACGATGTTGACTAGGCTTAAGTGTGACTATTATGTTGAGATTAGTAGAAAGGGAATATGGCAGCGTATTGCAAGTCTTAGAACTATTGCGATAAAATAAACGCTGTTGAATAGGCTTAAGCGTGACTGTTATGTCAAGATTAGTTATAAAGGAGAATATTACAGCGTATGACAAGTTTTGAACTGTAACGATAAATTAACGCGGTTAACCAAACTTAAGCGTAATTTTTATATATAGCAACACTTCCTAGGAAATGGCAACAGTTTGGTTTGAAATCCACCTATTCTAAAAAGTAACGATGTCTGTCCAAAGAAATATAAGAACGGGTTAGAAAGAGATATTGGAAAATTGTTTCAGAAAGCAATGAGATCATTTCGGTATTCGAAATGTGATTAGAATTAAACCATTTGGATTTGGAATTTTAATTCTACGATGTCGAATGTATTAAAGTAAATCATTTTTAGGAATTATAATCTGATAGGATAATTAACATTTAGTTTTAAACAAATAAATGTTAATAGGATAGGAATCAGTTGTAATAACCCGGAAATCTGGGCCAGTTTAGAATTTTTATTTTGGCCAATTTAGTAAATTTTGATTATTTAAAATGAATTATTTTAAATAAAACCGACGGGAAATGTATTTTGAATGGAATTCGAACGTATATATTATATAGATCGTCGTTAGAATATAAATAATTATTTAAATTATAAAAGGAATTGAAAATGGCGCGGTAGTTCGATAATTCGATTTCAAACTTCAAATGAATGTACAGGATTCAAAATAAACCGGATTTTAGTGAAACAAAAAATAATAGAATCTAATAGAGAATATATTTCCAAAGAATCTGAAAAATCAAAATTTCATAGCGGTGATCAAAAGATATGTCCAGTTGAAGATTCTGAATAGTCGCTATGGAATTCAGGCCCTTAAAAATGGGAATTTTACAAATGACCACGGATTTTGACGAAACCACTTTTGTTGGATCCGCGATGTCAAATTATTGCTAGGTTTCAAATTTCATAATTTTTTGAATCAATATGTGAGCGTGGCAAAGGAAAACGCATTTGACCAGTTTTAGTTGATTTTAATCGACTGGAAAATGGCCATTTTTCAAACGGTCTCATAATTTGACGAAACTAGTTTTATTAGGACCGTATCGTCAATACGAAGCTAGAAAATATTTTTCTGGAATTTTTATAGTTAGTATGTGACCTCGGTAAATTGAAATGCACGTTCAAATTCAATATATAGAGTTATATGTTGATTTTAACGAAAAACTGATCGGAACGATCGAATCAGCTTACGATACATATCCCATTGTGTTCAGAATGGGGGTAATTAGCTATGGACGACAGGCGGTGGGCCTCGTTTAGAGGTCAAATGAAAAAGTACCTTTTTGAAATATAAATAAATAAATTAAAATCTCTCTCCTCTCCTTATACACCCCCCCCCCCGATTTCCATTTCCTTAGAAATCAAAACAGAAAGAAAAAAAAACCCTAGCAGCTGACGCGACCCCCCCACTCCATCCGCCAACGCGCACCCCCCTCCACCCACCGACGCGCACCCCCCCCCCCCCCCCCCCGGTTGCCGACCGCGTACCTCCCCTCCTCCTGCCGCGCGACGCGCTAAAACCCCCCTACCACGAATGACGTGCGTGACCCCCCATCCTCCTGCTGCTGCGGCCGCTGCTTCTTCTTCTTCCCTCCTTCCTCCTCCCCCTTCGCTGTAAGAAAAAAGGTGAGTCTTTTATTTAATTTTATTTATTTATTTAGTTTAAATACATTTTAGGGGTTAAGAAAAAACAGTTTTGTTTTAAGGTAAACGATAGCGTTGTTTTTAAATTTCAATATTAAAAACAGGATTTTTATAGGCATAAGAAAATAATATTTAAGCATGTAGTAGTATTAAAAATATAATTTTTTATGTGATGTAAAGGATAAAAACATAATTTTCATAATATAGAAAGGTTAAAGATATAATATATATATTAATGGCATATTAAAAATATGATTTTTATTATATATACGTTGAAATAGAAAAGTGATTTTTATAGCGAAGTACAAATTTGATTTTTATATATTGAATAGCGAAGTAAAAATTCGATTTTTATCTATTGAATGGCGAAGTAAAAATTCAATTTTTATATATTGAATAGCAAAGTAAAAATTCCATTTTTGTATATTGAATAGCAAAGTAAAAATTCGATTTTTATATATTGAATAGCGATGTAAAAATTCGATTTTTATATATTGATTAGCGAAGTAAAAATTCGATTTTTATATATTGAATAGCAAAGTAAAAATTCGATTTTTATATATTGAATAGCAAAGTAAAAATTCGATTTTTATATCTGTAGAGGATACGGGCAAAGAAAGTGATGAAAGATGAAACGACGAAGATTTCTGCATAAGAAGAGTAGTGGCGTTGGATTAGCTATTCTGTGAGAACTTCTCACCTTTTAATTTTGTTTTTCTAGTTAAAATATATACTAGGATGCAGACGGTGTTTAGTAGCACCCGACACCCGTTGTCCACAGACCATGGACGGCTTGTATGCTTGTTTGTTTGATTTTGATGTGTAGTTGATTGTGTGATGTGAAATGAAATAAAATATTTATATAGTTAAAAATATTTTATAGTTAAAAATAGAATTTTTAATGTGTATATGAAATGAAATAAAAATAAACAAATCGGATGATTTGTTTGTATACACACATTTGACTGATATTGATTGGGATGATAAATTTTACACATCGGCCAACTACACAAATAAAATCTGTGTTTGATTGTTTGAAACCCCACACGGGTATTGGGATGATATTTGACGTACACTAATCCCAATAATTAGTTGTATGTCGATCGATTGATTGACAGACTGTTATAAGCGTTAAATATTTATATTTGATGCTTATACAGTGTAGAATGCACTTTGGATGATGGTTGATTATTCATCGTTGTTATAGTATACATGTGTCGTAGAAAATCCATATAAATAAAATATATGGTAATTGATTGGGCCTCATTCCAGTTTTGAAATAGAATATGTGAAAATTGAAATATTTAAAAAGAAAATATTTGAATAGAAATATTTGAAATAGAATATTTGAAATTGAAAAAAATGAAGCCGTTTTGATTAGATTGACGCCATTTTGACGTGAACGATATTTATATCGATTTTATTCATTTTATAATGAATATCGAAAGTGATTTCAAAATCTGATATTTTGAAAAGAATTGAACTTCGAATAGAAATGAATTCGAATTGAAATTGAATAGAAATGAATTCGAATTGAAATTGAATAGGAATGAATTCGAATTGAAATTGAATAGAATTGAACTCGAATTGAAATTGAATTGAATCAGAACTGAAATTGAATTAGAAATCAGTTTGAATTGAAATCTATTTGAAACGAATTTAAAACGAATTTATATTTGAAAAATTCAATTTTGATTTGAATTTGAAAATGAAATGGAAATCGTTTCGAAAACGAATTAAAACGATTTATAAAGAACGTTTTGAAAAGAAATCGATGAAGTATATATTATATATATGATATATATATATAATATAATGGCCTGAATGGAACGCGCCGCGCCGCGGCAGTTCGCGAATTTCGACCATTGACTTCGAATGAATATTACGGGATATCCGACTGTCGGATTCTCCTAAAACAGGAACCGTTGGGTTCGTATCGAAAAGAACTTTCTAACGAATATTAGAAATTAGAAATCTAACAGTCGGATTTGGAATTATGTCCAAATCAAATTCAGAAAAGGTCGCTGTAAGTGCAGTTCGATGGCCGTTGATGGAAATTGACTGTACGGGCCTTTATAAAATTATTAAAAATAGTAATAATTTGTGTAAAATCATAAGAAATGTTTTGGGAAGAATTGGGATGAAAAACTCCATATTTGAAAGGATAAAAATAGATTTCTATCGAAATGAACTAGTTTTGAACTAGAATTATAATTCTATTTATTTTTAAAATAAATAAAGTGGATTTGAAATGGTTTTGAAAATAACTAGAATTTCCAATAATTGAATTGGAATGGGTTTGAATCGAAATTGTCTTTGGAATATTTTGATGTTGGATTTCGTGACGATACAGATATTGTTATGGAAATTTGAAAGATATATATATATATATATATATATATATATATATATCGTTATTTCCAATACGATATTCGTTAGTAGTAGAATTTGATATTGAATATAAGCCGATATATTTTCTAATCAGAGCCTCGTATTTAATATCAAATGTTATTTGGGTTTGTCGTGAATGGTGTCTTCATTAACATTGTTCTTAAGCCCAGTTGAGAAAAAGATTAAATCTTTTTATTTAGATTTAATGAAGTGTACCACTTAAATGATATTTAATTGGAATTGAATTGGTATTGATTTTTGGGTTTATCGTGAACAGTGTTTTAAATAACACTTGTTCTTTAACCCGATAATTAATGAATGTGATTTTGGGTTTATTGTGGGCCGTGTTTTAAATGACATTGGTTCTTTAACCCAGTTAAAGGCAGGATATTGATTTCTGTGAAGAATAAAACTAAGTGGAGTTTTAATGAATCTTTAATTAGATTGAAATGATCGAGAATGGAGTATCACCAGTTTTACTCCAGGCGATAGTTAAATCTTTAATTAGATTTGAACAGGAAATGGTAATTGAATTTACCGATAACACCGTGGTGTTAGATATGAAGTATGACCAGTTTTACTTCATGGGATGAATAGGTTAGGATTGGGAAATTAAATAAATGATTACTTCGGTGTGGTTCGCTAATCCCGACTAGTTTGAATTGATATTCAAAGAAGATTAAAGAATAAATTTAGAAGAATTTATCTTGGATAAAATTAATGGGAACCTTTCCCTAAGAATGTGATTTTGTGAATAAAAGAACATTCTGAATTGGAATGAGGCGTATGTTGTGTTTGTGTAACACATGTTTATTATATACGCGAGTTATTCGGAAAGACCGGGTTTATCCCATTCTGAATAATGGATACGACGATAAGTCGTAGGTGAAGACGGTGGTCGAAGACCGGAGGTCTTCACGTTGTTTGGGTGATTACTGATGATCTTGATTGGGCTGTACACCCAAGAAGATGGAAACAGTTGGTGATCGTCCAGACGTACTTGGAGATCGATGGATATGCGGGGTACAATGTGCCTCCGGTTTCGTTCAGACCCAGAACGAACTTGTAAATGGACTGTGTGTCTGACATTGGATTTTAGTCTGTGTGATTGATTTCTATTAAATATATATCTGTTTGGCGGCGGAGAATTTATTCTCTTGCTTAACGCCCTCTCTGAGACGTACGAGCTCAGGGGTTATATATCGATGGATATCAAACGCATGGAGTGAATTGCCTGTGTGGCATGCATAAGTGGCAATTGATCAAGGCTTCTGTTGAAAAGCAAAGTCTTCCGGTTGATGATCAAAGCACGGCCTGTGTGGCATAGCTTTGTGTAACGTGAATTCGCGAGCCTCACACCCCAGTTGTGAACTAGAAACGGGAGAGGACATCAGGGAGGACATGCGTTTCTTTCTAGCTAGAAGTGGCTTCAGTGGTTTTACACGCCCTCGGATATACCGTTGACTTTGTGAAGCCGATGGAGTCCTTTGTTGGCTCATTTACACCCTAAAGGGTGGGGAAACGCAGTGTTCAGGCATAATAATCCACATCGGTGGACCGACCCTGACGATCCAAGGGGCAGTTGCGGCTGTTCCTGAGGGGCGGGCTAGAGCGTCTCGAATCGGTAGAGGACTATCTTTTGCCTTGGTTCATAGATGGAAATACAATTTCCAAATACGCTATTTTGCGGTTTTAATTGTAGAACTAGTATGGCGACATTATATATGGTACCCATGCTGCCTATGATTGATAATTATGATTTGAAGTTGTTTTATACACTATACACTGATAATAGTATCAAATGATTTGTTTAAAACGTACTAAGCATGTTTGGCTATTATAAGGGAAAACCCTATCCCCCGGCTTGCGTTGCATTGTGTGATAAGACCTGGGTCTTATAATAGCTTCATTTTTTCAAAAAGCATTGCGCTGTTTTGTTATATGCACTGGTATTCTTGGTAGGAAACCCGTTCCGTGTTATATGGCGTGGTCCCTTGATATATCTGATTTAAAGTAAAGTTTTAAATAACTGTTTTAGTTCTCACACCAGTCCCATGACTGACCGGGGAAGTTCGGGTCGCTTCATTTGGTATCAGAGCTTTAGTTTACAAAGCTCAGAGGACAAGACACATTAGAACCGTACGAAAGAATTCATCAGATATTGGATTAGTAATATCCAATGGGAATGACTCGTTAGAGATGGGATTAGTAGTATCCTAGAACGAGTGTGAAGAGTATATTTTTGAAATACAAAATGAAAACAAATTTTGTTTTGAAAATTTAAATCAATTATTCGTATTTGATTATTTATTTATATTGATTTGGACAGTCCAATATATAAATTTTTTGCATATATGTCTTGCAAACGTGTATTCGAAGTTTAATATACTGGGTAGATATAGAATCCCTCTAGTGCCCGGGAATAATTCTGGTGACGGGGCACCATCGCCAGTATTTATTTTCGAGGTTCGAAAGTGAGATTTCTATATATTTCCAATTGACTGGTGTGAGAATCGAAACTAGATAGGGCTTATTGTTGTGATTTGGCATCAAAAATCTGATTTTTGACTATGTATCAAAGTTATGAATTTGAAAAGCTAATCAACTAATTGATTGATGTTTGTGTTGCTTATTTATTTGTTTGATAATTTGTACCATTTAGCCCAATTGAACCAAATATTGAATTGTATTGAAAATTAGTCCCATTTGCATGCATATACTTGTACTTACATTGAATAGGTCATAGCAAGGAGGCTAGAGCAGAGAATAAAATTTGTTTGCCCGACAAATATAGGTACATGTTTACTATAATTTACTGTTTTGTTTGGGTGATGATGATTTTATGAGCCGATTGGCTAGCCGCTTGGCTTTTTCTTTTTGAGATCAGAAGGCCTGTATGGCAATTTCGGGATTTTCCCGTGCTCCCGGTGCAGGGGAGGTTATGGAGAATTTTTTTGAAAATTTAGGGTGTTAGCCAAATTTTTGAAAAATTTGAAAAGTTCTTAGAAACTGAAAAGTTGAAGAACTTAAGCCGTAGTCAAAATAATGAAAGTTGAGTTGATTTGTGAAACAACTTTCGGCTTCGTTCCTTTTTGGGGACGAAAAGTTTTAAGTGGGGGAGATTGTAATAACCCGGAAATCTAGGCCAGTTTAAAAATTTTATTTTGGCCAATTTAGTAAATTTTGATATTTAAAATGAATTATTTTAAATAAAACCGACGGGAAATGTATTTTGAATGGAATTCAAACGTATATATTATATAGATCGTCGTTAGAATATAAATAATTATTTAAATTATAAAAGGAATTTAAAATGGCGTGGTAGTTCGATAATTCGATTTCAAACTTCAAATGAATGTACAGGATTCAAAATAAACCGGATTTTAGTGAAACCAAAAATAATAGAATCTAATGGAGAATATCTTTCCAACGAATCCGAAAAATCAAAATTTCATAGCGGGGATCAAAAGATATGTCCAGTTGAAGATTCTTAATAGTCGCTATGGAATTCAGGCCCTTGAAAATGGGAATTTTGCCAACGACCTCAGATTTCGACGAAACCACTTTTGTTGGATCCGCGATGTCAAATTATTGCTAGGTTTCAAATTTCATAATTTTTCGAATCAATATGTGAGCGTGGCAAAGGAAAACGCGTTTGACCAGTTTTAGTTGATTTTAATCGATTGGAAAATGGCTATTTTCAAACGGTCTCAGAATTTGACGAAACTAGTTTTGGTAGGACCGTATCGTCAATACGAAGCTAGAAAATATTTTTCTGGAATTTTTCTAGTTAGTATGTGACCTCGATAAATTGAAATACGCGTTCAAATTCAATATATAGAGTTATATGTTGATGTTAACGAAAAACTGATCGAAACGATCGAATCAGGTTACGATACATATCCCATTGTGTTCGGAATGGGGGTAATTAGCTATGGACGACAGGCGGTGGGCCTCGTTTAGAGGTCAAATGAAAAAGTACCTTTTTGAAATATAAATAAATAAATTAGTTAAAATCTCTCTCCTCTCCTTATACAGGCCCCCACCCCCCGATTTCCATTTCCTCAGAAATCAAAACAGAAAGAAAAAAAACCCTATCAGTCGACGCGACCCCCCCCCCCCACTCCATCCGCCGACGCGCACCGCCCCTCAATCCGCCGACGCGCACCCCCCCTGCAGACCGCGCACCCCCCTCCTCCTGCCGCACGACGCGCTAAAACCACTACCTCGAACGACGTGCGTGACCCCTCTTTCTGCTGCTGCGGCCGCTACTTCTTCTTCTTCCCTCCTTCCTCCTCCCCCTTCGCTGTAAGAAAAAAGGTGAGTCTTTTATTTAATTTTATTTATTTATTTAATTTAAATACATTTTAGGGATTAAGAAAAATCAGTTTTGTTTTAAGGTAAACGATAGCGTTTTTTTTAAATTTCAATATTAAAAATAGGATTTTTATAGGCATAAGATAATAATTTTTAAGCATGTAGTTATATTAAAAATATAATTTTTTATGTGATGTGAAGGATAAAAACATAATTTTTATAATATAGAAAGGTTAAAGATATAATTTTTATATTAATGGCATATTAAAAATATGATTTTTATTATATATACGTTGAAATAGAAAAGTGATTTTTATAGCGAAGTAAAAATTCGATTTTTATATATTGAATAGCGAAGTAAAAATTCGATTTTTATATATTGAACAGCGAAGTAAAAATTCGATTTTTATATATTGAACAGCGAAGTAAAAATTCGATTTTTATATATTGAATAGCAAAGTAAAAATTCGATTTTTATATATTGAATAGCAAAGTAAAAATTCGATTTTTATATATTGAATAGCGAAGTAAAAATTCGATTTTTATATATTGAATAGCAAAGTAAAAATTCGATTTTTATATATTGAATAGCAAAGTAAAAATTCGATTTTTATATCTGTAGAGGATACGGGCAAAGAAAGTGATGAAAGATGAAACGACAAAGATTTCTGCATAAGAAGAGTAGTGGCGTTGGATTAGCTATTCTATGAGAACTTCTCACCTTTTAATTTTGTTTTTCTAGTTAAAATATATACTAGGATGCAGACGGTGTTTAGTAGCACCCGACACCCGTCGTCCACAGACCATGGACGGCTTGTATGCTTGTTTGTTTGATTTTGATGTGTAGTTGATTGTGTGATGTGATGTGAAATGAAATAAAATATTTATATAGTTAAAAATATCTTATAGTTAAAAATAGAGTTTTTAATGTGTATATGAAATGAAATAAAAATAAACATATCGGATGATTTGTTTGTATACACACATTTGATTGATATTGATTGGGACGATAAATTTTACACATCGCCCAACTGCACAAATAATATCTGTGTTTGATTGTTTGAAACCCCACACGGGTATTGGGATGATATTTGACGTACACTAATCCCAATAATTAGTTGTATGTCGATCGATTGATTGACAGACTGTTATAAGCGTTAAATATTTATATTTGATGCTTATACAGTGTAGAATGCACTTTGGATGATGGTTGATTATTCATCGTTGTTATAGTATACATGTGTCGTAGAAAATCCATAGAAATAAAATCTATGGTAATTGATTGGGCCTCATTCCAGTTTTGAAATAGAATATGTGAAAATTGAAATATTTAAAAAAAAAATTGAATAGAAATATTTGAAATAGAATATTTGAAAATAGAAATAAATGAAGCCGTGTTGATTAGATTGACGTCATTTTGACGTGAACGATATTTATATCGATTTTATTCATTTTATAATGAATATCGAAAGTGATTTCAAAATCTGATATTTTGAAAAGAATTAAAATTCGAATAGAAATGAATTCGAATTGAAATTGAATAGGAATGAATTCGAATTGAAATTGAATAGGAATGAATTCGAATTGAAATTGAATAGAATTGAATTCGAATTGAAATTGAATTGAATTGAATCAGAACTGAAATTGAATTCGAAATCAATTTGAATTGAAATCGATTTGAAACGAATTTAAAACGAATTTATATTGGAAAAATTCAATTTTGATTTGAATTTGAAAATGAAATGGAAATCGTTTCGAAAACGAATTAAAACGATTTATAAAGAATGTTTAGAATTGAAATCGATGAAGTATATATTATATATATGATGTATATAATATAATGGCCTGAATAGAACGCGCCGCGCCACGGTAGTTCGCGAATTTCGACCATTGACTTCGAATGAACATTACGGGAGATCCGACTGTCGGATTCTCCTAAAATCGGAACCGTTGGGTTCGCATCGAAAAGAGCTTTCTAATGAATATTAGAAATTAGAAATCTAACGGTTGGATTTGGAATTATGTCCAAATAAAATTCGGAAAAGGTCGCTGTAAGTGTAGTTCAATGGCCGTTGATGGAAATCGACTGTACGGGCCTTGATAAAATTATTAAAAATGGTAATAATTTGTGTAAAATCATAAGAAATGATTTGGGAAGAATTGGGATGAAAAACGCCATATTTGAATGGATAAAAATAGATTTTTATCGAAATGAACTAGTTTTGAACTAGAATTATAATCCTATTTATTTTTAAAATAAATAAAGTGGATTTGAAATGGTTTTGAAAATAACCTGAATTTCCAATAATTGAATTGGAATGGGTTTGAATCGAAATTGTCTTTGGAATATTTCGATGTTGGATTTCATGACGATACAGATATTGTTATGGAAATTTGAAAGATATACATATATCGTTATTTCCAATACGATATTTGTTGGTCGTAGAATTTTATATTGAATATAAGCCGATATATTTTCTATTCAGAACCTCGTATTTAATATCAAATGTTATTTGGGTTTGTCGTGAATGGGGTCTTCATTAACACTGTTCTTAAGCCCAGTTGAGAAAAAGATTAAATCTTTTTATTTAGATTTAATGAAGTGTACCAATTAAATGATATTTAATTGGAATTGAATTGGTATTGATTTTTTGGTTTATCGTGAACAGTGTTTTAAATAACACTTGTTCTTTAACCCGATAATTAATGAATGTGATTTTGGGTTTATTGTGGGCCGTGTTTTAAATGACATTGGTTCTTTAACCCGGTTAAAGACAGGACATTGATTTCTGTGAAAATTAAAACTAAGTGGAGTTTTAATGAATCTTTAATTAGATTGAAATGATCAAGAATGGAGTATCACCAGTTTTGCTCCAGGCGATAGTTAAATCTTTAATTAGATTTGAACGGGAAATGGTAATTGAATTTACCGATAACACGTGGTGTTAGATATGAAGTATGACTAGTTTTACTTCATGGGATGAATAGGTTGGGATTGGGAAATAAAATAAATGATTACTTCGGTGTGGTTCGCTAATCCCGACTAGTTGGAATTGATATTCAAAGAAGATTAAAGAATAAATTTAGAAGTATTTATCTTAGATAAAATTAATGGGAACCTTTCCCTAAGAATGTGATTTTGTGAATAAAAGAACATTTTGAATTGGAATGAGGCGTATGTTGTGTTTGTGTAACACATGTTTATTATATACGCGAGTTTTTCGGGAAGACCGGGTTTATCCCATTCTGAATAACGGATACGACGATAAGTCGAAGGTGAAGACGGTGGTTGAAGACCAGAGGTCTTCACGTCGTTTGGATGATTACTGATGATCTTGATTGGGTTGTACACCCAAGAAGATGGAAACAGTTGGTGATCTTCCAGACGTACTTGGAGATCGATGGATATGCGGGGTACTAATGCCTCCGGTTTCGTTCAGACCCAGAACGAACTTGTAAATGGACTATGTGTCTGACATTGGAATTTAGTCTGTGTGATTGATTTCTATTAAATATATATCTGTTTGGCGGTGGAGAATTTATTCTCTTTCTTAACGCCCTTCTCTGAGATGTACGAGCTCAGGGGTTATATATCGATGGATATCAAACGCATGGAGTGAATTTCCTGTGTGGCATGCTTAAGTGGCTATTGATCAAGGCTTCTGTTGAAAAGCAAAGTCTTGTGGTTGATGATCAAAGCACGGCCTGTGTGGCGTAGCTTTGTGTAACGTGAACTCGCGAGCCTCACACCCCGGTTGTGAACCAGAAACGGGAGAGGACATCAGGGAGGACATCGTTTCTTTCTAGCTAGAAGTGGAGTCAGTGGTTTTACACGCCCTAACGAGTTTGACTTATGTGGTTGTTGCTGTTGCGAGGCGCCTCGGATATACCGGTGACTTTGTGAAGTCGATGGAGTCATTTGTTGGCTCATTTACACCCCAAAGGGTGGGGAAACGCAATGTTCAGGCATAATAATCCACATCGGTGGACCGGCCTTGACGATCCAAGGGGCAGTTGCGGCTGTTCCTGAGGGGCGGGCTAGAGCGTCTCGAATCGGTAGAGGACTATCTTTTGCCTCGGTTCATAGATGGAAATCCAATTTCCAAATACGCGATTTTGCGGTTTTAATTGTAGAACTAGTATGGCGACGTGATATATGGTATCCATGCCGCCTATGATTGATACTTATGATTTGAAGTTGTTTTATACACTATACACTGATAATAGTATCAAATGATTTGTTTAAAACGTACTAAGCATGTTTGGCTATTATAAGGGAAAACCCTATCCCCCGGCTTGCGTTGCATTGTGTGATAGGACCTGGTTCTTATAATAGCTTCATTTTTCCAAAAAGCATTGCGGTGTTTTGTTATATGCACTGGTATTCTTGGGAGGAAACCCGTCCCGTGTTATATTGCGTGGTCCCTTGATATATCTGATTTAAAGTAAAGTTTTAAATAACTGTTTTAGTTCTCACACCAGTCCCATGACTGACCGGGGAAGTTCGGGTTGCTTCATCAGTATTTAGTTATCAACTGGATATTGTTTTGATAAGAAGTTGACTTAGAAATAGAGTTATAAAATGGAATAGGAATATAAAAGTAGGAAAGAGATTTCGGTAAAAAAGATAAGAGAAATTATTACGTGAATAAAGAGTTATATGATAAAGATGTTCAGATTTCTATAATAAGGGATGGTATTCACATTTCAAAGTGAATAGTGTTTAAAAGTGAATGTTGGGCCGATTATAAGGTTAAAATGAAATTGGAAATATTTTCCAATGTAAATAGGGTAGATTATCCAAGTATAGAAATAAAGAAGGTGAAATTAATGGAAATAGTTCGAACATTAATAACGTATATTTTCTGGAACATGAAAGAACAAAAGTTTATAATCACTTGAAATGTTTTCCAGGAAGTGTAAAAAGGCTAAAACAAGATTGAGAAATATCTGGTAAAATATGAGAATTCGAATAATAAAAACGAATGTTAAATAAAAAGTACTCGTGTTTGTGTGATGTCTAGTTATACATATGAATGAATGGTTGTTTTTACTTCGATGGTTAAATAATCGACTATCAATGTGTTTTGACCATCGTTGTCAATACGGAGAGACCAGTTGGATATATTACCCGGAAACCACTCCGTATAGGCATAAGCACTGCGAATTATGTTATGCTGAAGACAATTGAAGACGGAGTAAAATTCAAGGGTCGTCCAATTCCAAAAATGGTGTTTTCTGTTTGTCCAGTCCTAGGACAACTTGTATGGACCAGTGTCTGACAGAGTATTTCCAACGGTCACAATGGAATATACCAAGTTGGTGGGGAGAAGGTAACTTCGTTTTATTCAACACCCAGTGTGCATTTGTGTAATCAATATGTGATTACAGATTTGACGATGTGGCATTCAAATTGAATGGTGATTAGATGATCTGAAGATAGATGTAGCCTCTAGCCTTACAACCAGGAAGTAACAAAAGTTGGGCTAGGCAGCATGGCTAGTTGGGTCATTCCCAAGCAGGGTGTATTGTCACCGATCTAGAGAAAATTCATTTTTGTCTTTTTTTCGATTCTGTATCTTCGGATGAAGGTTGGATGGCCAACAACCGTGGGTGGCAATATATTCGATACACTCAAGCTAAATGAGTGGTCGGTCATGTGAGGTTGGGTTGCAAGATGTTCTTGTTGAACCCAGGTGTATCCCCTCTAGACTACACTGTTCGGAAGGTGCTCCCATACCTTGTCTGATGGAATCCAATCTCCAATAAGCGCTCTGCGGTTTATGATTTTATACTATAAATATGTGGAGCGTGAGATGCAAGCGTTCTGCTACTTGGATATTTATGTGTTTAGACATTATCATAATATCATTGATTTTGATATCAAAGTGTTTTGGATTATAGTAAGGTAAAAACTATCCATGTTTATGTGTGGGATGGTCTTACTATTATCTTCTTGTTTTGAAAAGGATTTTCAAAGTTAAACCGTATAGTTGGAATTTACTCACACCAGTCCCATGAATGACCCAGAGTTTATTTTGTTTGTGTTTTCCCTAAACTCTTGGGTGCCCTAATTTGTACGGGCAGACAAGTGTTTCAGGCTTTTACAGATACACTTGGAGGAGCTCAAAGTAGGAAGCTTCACCACTAGTTATTAAGAGATTATTTCCGCTGTGATATGATGTATTGTACTCTGATATGATATGTAAGTACAAATTCAGATTTTGTATTTCAAAGTTATGTTATAATACAATTTATATTATTCCGCTGTGAGTTTCGTATTTACTCTGATTCAGTTCAGTTGTGATCTTCTTCTTCTATTCTATTAGTTCTATCTTATATTTCTCATCCTCTTAATTATTTCCAATAATGATATGAATTTTCGTGCACTTTGAGTTGAATGTGTGGAATATTAGTCTGCTCAAATTGGTATGGATTTTCCGGCCATTACATCAGACACACATTGTAACGTCTCGGAAAAAGTCGATCTTGTTTATCCGATATACAACACATATCAAACATCTAAGGATCGAAAATACCTGTAGTTAATGAAAGAAATTAGAGGGTGAGGATAGATAAGATAGAAACCTAGAATAGAAAAGGAAGAAGAAGAACATTGAACATCAGAGTAAACACGAATCTCACAGCGCAACGAATAAATATATTTCATAAAATAACTTTGAAATATAAATCTGTACTTGAATATACATATCATTTCCAAAGTACAGCACTTACAACACAGCGGAAAAACCATAACTATATAATTCTGAAGCCTCCTACTCCAGCTCTTGAAGTATCTGTAATCCCGACTACTTGACTGCCTATACAAAATTGGGCACCCAAGAGTTTAGGGAAAACAAAACAAAATAAACTCTGGGTCAGTCATGTGATTGGTGTGAGTAAACTCAAATTATTTGATTTAACTTTCAAAATCCTTTTGAAACAAACGATAATCATAAGACCGATCCACACATAAATATGGATGGTTTTTACCTTACGATAACCCAAATCATTAGTAAAACAATATTATTATGATATTATAATAATGTCTAACACAAGTAATATCAATCTAGTAGAAACGCTTGCATCTAACGTTCTATATATATAATATACAATCAAAACCGCGGGCTCTTATTTGGGGAATGGATTCCAATTATAACAAGGTATGGATCCACCTTCCGCTCAGTGTACTCTAGAAGCGATACACTGGAGTTCAACAAGAACATCTTGCAACTCAGCCACATTTGACCGACCACTCATTTCGCTTGAGTGTATCAAATATATTGTCACCTTACAGTTGGTAAACCAACAAAACCATTCCCGGGAGATACAGAATTGGAAGAAGTAACAAATATGAATATTCTCTAGATGATGACAATATACCCTACTTGGTTGCGAACCACTTAGCCATGCTGCCTGCCCGATTTCTGTCATTTCCCAGTTGATGACGCTCGAGGTCAAAACGTATCTTTTAACAGATCACTCCTCCATTTACTTCGAATGCCACATCGTCATACCCATCAAATCAAAAATTGATTTCCCCAAAAATACCACGGGTATAAGCTAAGAGAAGCGAATTTCTCCGCCACCAACGTAAATATGTTTGAAACGATCAACTTACATGGTCTACCAGATATACTCTGTCAAACATTTGTCCATTCAAGTTGTCCTGGGACTGGACAAACCAAAGGCACTATTCCGTACATCCATCCTAGGCAATCTCTACCTAGGACTCGTACAACATCCCTTGCACTTTACTCCGTCTTCAATTTGTCTTCAATCTATTTGATTCGAAACGCAAACGCCCATACGGAGTGGTTTTTTGGATAAGAATCCAACCGGTCTCTCCGTATTGACGACGGAAAAATGGTCAAAACTTTGATAGTCTGTGATTTAACTATCAAAGAAAAACATGTGTGCAAACAACGATATTATTTCCAGATATCTCTTTAGTTCATTAATTTACTTATCTCCTGATCCATATATTCTAAATTGTTATTTTCTATTATCAGAAAACATTTCTGATTCTTATTTGGAAAACATTTCAAAAACTTCTTCACTGGATTTAAACTGATGTTTAAATCAAACATCGTCGTGCCAACTCAAACCATTTCACTCACTAACTAAATTCACTTAACCATCATTCGCTATCAAACCTTACCATTCCTTAGTTAAGAAGGAAGTCAATCAAGTTGGGGTATAATTACCTCTCAGAGCTTAACTGAACAACTTTTTTAACTTAGTCAAAGTTTATCTTTTAAATCTTTAACAAACTTCCTTACGTAACTCTTTTTCGAATAAATCTCTATTCGATAACTCTTTCCTTTGAATAAACTATATTCGATAATCTCTCTTCTTCGAATAACTTATATTCGAATGACTCTATTCAATTAACACTATTCGATTAACTCTAATCGATTTACTCTTATCAGTTAGCTCTTATGACAACCCCATTCCCCATACGACGGTGCAAGGGTAATCTTTGGAATATAACGCATAAACAGATAACAGCAGAATAGAAATAAATAAATACACCAGATAATGTACAATAGAATACACTAGATAAACATAATCATCAAAGTTACTCAGTATACAGGATCATACTTAGTACAAGAATATAGTTCAGCTATACATAAATGTCTACAGCGGAAATCTAAACATAATATGTATAATAGGAGCTGAACAACATAAAAAGAGATAAATGATAGAATCCATCTTCAGCTCCAGCTATCGAGAAAGAGCCTGCTAAAACCTGAATACAAGGCTTCCCATGTAGAAATACAGGCACCCGAGTTTGCAAGTGAAACAAACTACGAGTCAGTCATGGGACTGGTATGAGAAATTTACTTCACATATTTTACAATTTGTCTAATCACAGCATCACGCCACTTTTGCGGAAGGGGTTTACTCCATTGAATTGCCAGTGCTTTAAAACAAGTAAATCTTTTAAATATTGCAATGCTTTTTATAAAAATGAAACCATTATAAGACTCAGTTGCCATCACATAATGCAACAGAAACCGGAGGATAGAGTTTTACCTTATAATGGACAAAATATGCTTGATACGAATAAAACAAAAGCATTTGATATTATTACTAATGTTTATATATTTCAAAAACAATTTCAATCATAAGTATTAATCATAGACGGCATTAATGCCTTATACCACTTTGTCCCCAGATATTGGTATACAATCAAAACCGCATGATGTCGTATTTGGAAATTGGATTTTCATTATGAACCAAGGAAAAAGATAGTCTTTACCGAATTTGAGATGCTCTAGCCCTCCCCTCAGGACCCAGACTCAGGTAGGCCCTTGGATCGTTAGGGCCGGTCCACCGATGTGGATTAAAATGCCTGAACATTGCGTTTCCCTGCCCTATGGGGCGTCACTAGTCATATCTGACCACATCTTCGGCAGACTGAAGCAAACCGAGGCCTCGCTTTCCATCATCCACATAAGTAAAATACTCGGGCGTGCAAAACCCAAAGCACCACTCCTAACTAGAAAGAAACGCATGTTCTCCCTGAGGTCCTTCTCCCATTTCTGGCTCATACCGGGGTGTAAGGCTCACGAAACAATGCTATACACAAAGCTATGCCACACAGGCCGTGCTTTGATCATCAACCACAGGACTTTGCTTTTCAATAGAAGCCTTGATCATCTGCCACTTAGGCATGCCACACAGGCAATTCACACCATGCGACTGATTTCTATCGATATATAAACTCTGAGCTCGTATGTCTCAGAGAAGGGCGTTAAGCAAGAGAATAAATTATCCGCCGCCAAACAGATATATATTTAATAGAGATCAATCAGCACAGAATAAATGTAACAACCCGGAAATGCGAGCCAGTTTAAAAATTTTATTTTGGCTATTTTAGTGAATTTTGAACATTTAAAATGAACTATTTTAAATAAAAACGACGAGAAATTTATTTTGAATATATTTATAACGTATGTAGTTATATAGATCGTCGTTAGAATATAAATAATTATATATAATTATAAAAGGAATTGAAAATTGCGCGGTAGTTCGATAATTCGATTTCAAACTTCAATTGAACATACCGGGTGCAAAATAAACCGGATTTTAGTGAAACCAAAAATAATAGGATCTATTTTAGGATATCTTTCCAACGAATCCAAAAAATCAAAATTTCATAGCGGGAATCAAAAGATACGTCCAGTTGAAAATCCTGAATAGTTGCTATGGAATTCAAGCCCATAAAAATAGCCATTTTGCAAACGACCTCGGATTTTGACGAAACCACTTTTGTTGGATCCGTGATGTCAAGTTATTGCTAGATTCCAATTTTCATAATTTTCGAATCAATATGTGAGTGTGGCGAAGGAAAACGCGTTTGACCAGTTTCAGTTGATTTTAATCGACTGGAAAATGGCCATTTTTCCAACGGTCTCAGAATTCAATGAAATTAGTTTTGTTAGGACCGTATCGTCAATATGAAGCTAGAAAATATTTTTCTGGAATTTTTAGAGTTAGTATGTGGCCCCGGTAAATTGAAATACGCGTTCAAATTCAATATATAGAGTTATATTTTAATTTTGACGAAAACTGATCGAAACAGTCGAATCAGCCTACGATACATATCCCATTGTGTTCGAAATGGGGGTAAAACACTAAGGACGACAGGCGATGGGCCTCGTTTAGAGGTCGAATAAAAAAAGGTCAACTTTTTGAAATTAAAAATAAATAATATCTCCCCCTCTCTCCTTAATTCCTCTCATCCCATCCCCAATGTCAGTTCATTCAATCGAAAAAAAAACAAAAAAGAAAAAAAAACGCGCCCAGGCGATTGACGACGCCGCCCCCCCTCACGGCGCCACCGCACCTCACGCGCAACCACCCCTACCTCCTCTCTACCCTAGCTCCTCCTTCTTCTTCCCTTCGATTACAACCCCACCTCCCTTCCCCTTTCCGCCGCGTCCCCCCCCCCCCTTTTCACCCTGACGCGAGCCTCCAGGCCACCAGAGACACCGCCTCCGCACTCCCTCCTCCTTCCTCTGACGCTGATGAATGCCTCCTCCCTCTTCCTACTGTAAGCGTTGTTTTTTATGCAATTCATAGCTTCATTTTGTTTTATAATTGTTAAGTTAATTTAAAAAGATTAGATTTAAAAAAAAGGTTACCTTATCAATTTGTAAAAGATTTAATGTTTAAAGTCATAAAGATGAGATTTTTAGATGAACAATATTTGACTTTTTATCATAGACAAGGATGGATTTTTATTTACGAACAAGGATTTGATTATAAAAGTGAAAAGATTATATTTTTATTTATAAAAAGATGATTTTTATATTTTAGAAAGAATAAAAATTCGATTTTTAATTTATAGAAGCTATAAAGAAATGATTTTTTATAATGAAATAGCGAAAAGATTATATTTTTGAAGTAGGAAAGATATGATTTTTATGTTATAAAAATAATAAAAATATGATTTTTATCATATGTGAAATATAAAAATATAATTTTTATGAAGTAGAAAGTATAAAAATACGATTTTTATATTATATGGATAGTAAAGGCGAAATCTTTATATAGAGAATAGCGAAGTAAAAATAGAATTTTTATCTATATAGTAGCGATGTAAAAATAGAATTTTTATCGGTATGGAGTGATTATAAAAGTATGATTTTTATATACATAGCAACAATATAAAAATGTGATTTTATATATGTAGTTAATACGGGCAAAGAAAGTGATAAAAGACGAAAAGGTGAAGATTTCCTACATTTGAAGTGAACTGGAGTTGGGATAGCTTTGGTGAGAACTTCTCACTTTAAATTTCTTTTTTCCTAGTTATATATATATACTAGGATGCAGACGGTGCTTAGCAGCACCCGACACCCATCGTCCACAGACCATGGACGGCTTGTATGTTTGTTTGATGTGTTGTGAAATTTGTTTGTGATGTTGATGTGAAATCGATAATAAAATGTAGATGGTTGAATAAATTAATTATCGTTAAAAATATAATTTTTAACATGAATGTGAATAAATAAATATTCATTTGCAAACCAGACGGTTTGTTTATGTACACCTATTTGAAGGATACTGATTGGGACGATAAATTTTACACATCGCCCAACTGCTTAAGCTTAAGCTTGAACCTTCAGTGACTTGGCAACACTTCGAGCTTTGGTGCCAAAGGACGCGTAGAGTAGGGTGGGTCTTGGGTGGTTTTGGGTATCGAACAAAAATACCGGTTAACATTTGCCTCTCAAAGTACCATCTTTCCTTGGCAAAGTGTGCTTTGTGTTGAGAAAAAAGTTATGGGGAAGCGTGAAGTTTTCTGTCAGTTGGGAATCTGGCTGTGGTAATTCTGTTGAGAGCTTGTCTGAACATTCAATCCCTATCTCATTCATGAATCAAAAAAGTTAATCATCGACCCTTGCTTACACTTTAGCGTAAGATGGTAGTTGTCAATGTGTGTTCATGTCTGTGCTCACATATTCTTGTATGGTTCTGTGTGGTGTGGCCATGTTCGAAAATAAAACATGAGGAGGGAATCCGATACAAAGGTGCATATGTATGGACAAATATACATATATACGCAGCGAAAGAAGATAAAACATGTATAGATTATGTACGTATACACATATCCTTCATTTTATATATATACAATATATATATATATAAATTTTATCCTCTTTTTTTTTATATACCGCTTCCACGAGGGATGCGTTACATCACATCTTGCATCCTTGTGGGATGCGACAGATCACATCCTAATGGGACGCGATGCGTCGCATCCTGATAGGATGCGTTATGAACTGAATGGGCCAAAGACCATCTCCTTCTTCCCTATGAAAGTCGGAGCTCCTTCTCCTTCTCACACTTTTCTTGCTCTAGTTTTCTAGCATCGAACCCACCTCCTTTAT
The DNA here is from genome assembly GCA_030737875.1 of Allium sativum. Classification (NCBI taxonomy): domain Eukaryota; kingdom Viridiplantae; phylum Streptophyta; class Magnoliopsida; order Asparagales; family Amaryllidaceae; genus Allium; species Allium sativum. Next base: position 279,362,924 of record CM060925.1, read on the forward strand.
TTGAGGAAAACGAACTTGGCTCAAACTCATAGGTTGGCGTTAGATGTTTGATTGGTTGTTGGAGTTGAGCTCTAAACCGAGTTTGTGCCCAAGAATACTGATATGATTTCGCATGCTCAGGAGTTAGAGCTCGATTTAAGCTTAGCATCAACGTTAATGGTGGATGAGGAGATGCGAATGAAGTGGGAGAAGAAGAGAGGGAGAGGGAGGCGCACCTCCTCCTCTATTGTGTAGTTGTTTGCATTGGGGGTGATGCAAAGTATTGCATTGCCATGTTGTGAGATCTCACGTCAAGGGTAATGCGGGGTCCCTCATCCCTTGATGCGGGCTCTCGCATTCTTGTGATGCGATGTTGCATCACTTCGGTGATGCAATTTCGCATCTCTTGTGATGCGAGCGCTTGCTTACTTGTGATGCAATGTCGCATCAATTCGATGATGCGATTCCGCATCGCTTGTGATGCAAATTTTCCGCATGCTTATGATGTGATGTTGCATCACTTAATTGATGTGTTTTGGCATTGCTTTGGTAATGCGATTTTGCATTGCTTGAGATGCAATTTCGCACCACTTGCGATGTGATTTCGTGTCTCTTTGGTGATGCGAGATCTCATGCTGCCTGGGTGACGCAAAGTGCCATCTCCCACATTTTTCTCGTGACGTTTCATGATCAGTCGTGATTCAAACTTCATATATAGACTTAGTGCATATAGCCCAGACCATGGACAAGGACTTAAACTTTTTGGCTCTAATTTGTTTCCCTATCTTAATCACGATGTGGTCACGATTAATACGAGTTTAAGGACATCGGTCGATGATGACGATGGTTACTGTGATTAAGAAACACTGATCATCGCCATGTTCCGAGCCTTTTTTAACTACAATTGCATTGTCACCACACTACACTGCACGTTTTCACATTAGTTTACACCAACATGAGGGATGCAGGTTTTACATACGATGTCTAACACAACTATATTGATGTATAGCTAGCAATGGAGACATGATCCAAAACACAACAACACTTAGAAGCTGAAGGATCTCAGCACTCACCATCCCAGTCCGGCTCAACTAACAACACTAGTCCTGGGTACAACAAGCCTGAGACTTCTTCGGAGTTAACCCCTTCCCATTCTACAGATTTGCCGAAAGCACCCGACCTGATTTACAATAGACAGAGGCCAAGCACTCGGCTAATCCGTCGGCACCAGGAAGTGTTATTGCAGTTGAGGAGAGGTCCGAGGAGGACGTAGATATTGAGATGAGTAACATACCTGAGGCTCCTGATGTGATGGTAGGCACCGTAATTATTGATAATCCGCTAGATTAGGGATATTTGAGTGTGTATGAACCAGCCCTTAGGCGCATTTGTGCAAGATTCAGCATACCGTGGACCCGCATTCAAGTTCCCCAAAAGGAAGACTGAGCGCATTCTCCACCAGAAGGATATACCGTGTGGAATAGGCACATGTGCATTGCGGGGTTCGTGCCCTCATCTTGCAATTTTATTCACGACATGCTGAGTTACTTCCGTTTAGCACCTATACAGCATCATCCAAATGGATATGCCTTCCTTCTCAGTACTTATCATCTGTTCAGAGATTACCTGCAAGAGGAACCTTCCGAAGAGGACATCCAGTACTTGTTTCAGATCAAGAAGAGGCCCAAGACTGCGCCTTCCCTCTACTTCCTAGAAGCAATACAAAATGCCCAGTTTATTGAAAGTTCATGGACTAGACTTGGATTGTTTAAATCCGAGTTGTTCTTTGTTCGTTGTCCCCCGGGTTTTGCAAGACTTAGATTTACGAACTTTGTCCTAATCTTGACTTTCTGTAACTGGGTCCTGCCAGTGTTGAACGGTGATGACTACCAACGGCGTATAGCATGTATGAAAGCTATTCTGAAGGAAGTTCTCTCTACAGATAAGATTTTGGATGAGGAGGCCCTTCGCCAGACATGTCTGCTGCCACGAAACCAGAAAATGTTCAGGGCGGTTACTTCCAGAAAGGGGAGCGAAGATCCCGAGAAAGAAAAGAGCTCTCTGGGTCGTAAGCCGAAAAGTCCTTCTGCTATGACTAAAGGACCTAAGGCTATGAAGATCCAGGAGGGCGCTAGCACGATCGATGCTCATGACGAGGAAACGATTGGTGGAGGGGATAGTCTGTTGTCTACTCCCGTCCCGCCTATGAATGCAGAGGCTGGAGCGGGAGTGTCGGCGAGGCCAATTCCCCTGATAACCACTTCCGGGACTACCGCTTCGTTGGAGAGAGCAGATTAGTTTAAAGGGTTGGATGATTTTCTAATCGATATTCCACCATCTTGTCCTAGTGGCACAATTTGTAGAAGCTTAACTTTACCTGTAGGGGGGACAACTCCTCCAAGCGGATCTCAATCTAGTCTATGGAGAGCGCACTTAGGGCACACACTCATAAACACTTCATAACACAACATTTTCTTATGTGCGCTAAGTGCTTTGGCCTAACCTGTGACTCTACTTTGTGTAGGTAAAATGGTTCACGGAAGTGGCGATGGTACGTATCGAGGCTATGGATCGGAGGGTCGGCGACTGCAAAAGAGCCCAGTCCTGAGAGGTTTCAAGAAATAAGCCAAAATGCCTCAGTCCTATCGCCCCTCACGGTCGCGGTGGTGATCTCGATATCAGAGACACTTAGAATCCCCACCACCACTTCGATCGTTGGGAGAAGATTCAATGCTTGAGACCGTGGGCACCAGACTACAAGCTTCGACGCTCCCCTTCCTACCCCTCAACTGGAGACCGTCCATAGATCTATCATTCACGCAGTACAGTCGGTGGATCGTAGACCACCGAGGACTGGCACGTCGTGGGGAGGACCGGAAGTCCCACAACTAACAAACGAGGAGAAGATGGCCCTCTTGAAAGAGAAGATTGTTAGAGAATGGAGTTTTGATGACAAACACCTTATTTCAATTATCATTGATTATAAAATATATGCTAACATTTTTTGTATAGAATATATGTATATATATGCAGGAATTATATACAGGAAATATTACTGAAGACTGTATAGTTTTAATAATGACAGAGATTTAAAGATCTGAAGACTCATGAGTAATCAGGATTTCAAGGTAAATATAGTAATAGAGTCTAGTTTATGTAAGACTCCGAATAGCACTCCAGGTTCAAATTGTGTTTTTCATATTATCTGTTTTCAAATTCAAAACTATTTTCAAATTGATTTCAAGCTTCTCTCAAAATAATTTTAATCTTCCAAGAATTTCAAACTTATGATTTCAAATATATTTCCAAATTTATAAGTATTCTTATTTTTATAGTTTTATTAAATATGTTTTACAAAGTTTATATTTGATTATTTAAACTCTAAGTTTTCATATAACCTTTTGCTTACATATAGTTTATAAATTTCTCTCTCTCTCTATATATATATATATGTTTATAATTATATTATATATATGTTTATAATTATATTATGTATATGTTTATAATTATATTACTTGTAGTTTTCATATCACATATATATTAAGTTTTTAATCATATGCTTAATTAATATTTTCTTATGCTTTTATACTTGAAAAATAATGTTTTAGCAACTAGTTTTGTTTCAAGAATTTCCATAATTTAAATATTAATTTAAAATAAAAATCATAAAAATGATAAGTATGTTGACATAACAAAAAGGATATGTCGACATATAACTGTCAGAAATTTAAATTTGAAAGGAAGTGTCTTTTCACCATTTGTAACACTCCAAAAACGTTGCAACCTTTCACCCTCTATAAGAAGGGGTTGAATTCTAATTTTTAATAATATCTTCTTCTCTAACTTCATCCTCTTAGACTCCGCCAAATTCAATTCTGTTTTGAATAAACTTCTTCTCTCTACACTCTCTACTCTCTGAATCAAGTGTTATTGAAGAGCTATTGGGCTGATTGTAATTGCTTGGGTTGAATAAACCTTGTTAGTGTTGAATCAAAGAGGAATCGGTGTGTCATTGTAGCCGTGAAATCAAGGAAATAGTTGGCGTGTCCTTGTTGAGCCGTGAAATCAAGGAATAGGAGTCAGTGTCTCCTTGTTGAGCTGTGAAATCAAGGAGGTTGTATTTGACTATTGGTAAGAGTAACAAAACTCTACGCAATCCAGCGTTATGCGGGACTGGACGTAGGAGCAACCTGAACCAGTATAAAATCCGGTGTGTTATTTCCTTTTCTTCATCTTTATTTCTGTTTATTTTGCATTTGTTTTTGAATCAATGTCTGTGATTGCGTTTGTGGTGTTTGATTCATCCCCTAGTTCACTTTAGTCTTGGATTTTGTTTAAATTCTTACAAACACTATTCACATACCCCTCCCACCTCTAGTGTTTGCTTTGCCTTAACGACCCATTCCGCATTCCTTAACAATTGGTATTAGAGCAAGGTTTTTCAAAAAGTTCACAATATGATTTTTTGAAAATTCTAAAATGGAAAATTTTGAAATGATTTATAACACTAGTTTAAATTTATGTATTGCATCAGTATTAGATAAATCTGCATTCAAATTAATTGAAAAATCAAATTATTACTTGATTTTTGTATTTGAAAATTGAAAATTTGAGATTTTGAAATTTGAAATTTTTGAAAATTTGAAATCATGGATATGTTACAAAACCATTATGATATAATTTTAGTTAGTTATTTTGGAAAGTCCTTTGATTATTTGAAAAGTCACTTGAATATTTGAAAAGTCATTTGAATTATTTGAAAAGTTATTTGATTATTTGAAAAGTTGTGTTGTTTTACAGGAAAAGATGTGTTCGATGGCTATTGGATAATCAAATTCTTAAAAAAAAAATGGTTGATGTGGCTGTTGGAAAATTAAATACCGAAATGGTGGATATTGATAATTCAAATTCTAAAAAGAAATTAAAAAGAGGAGAAGAGTCACGACGGTTGGTGAAGACACATCAAGAAGAAATGGATATATATATATAATGTAAATCTGTGAAGAAATGGTACTAGAACAATTCATAACTTTGGATTTTCATTTACAACTTATCTTCTCTTCGTTTTGCTTCGTAATGCCATTGGTTTCATGTAAATCCACCAATAATTGATCAAGTAGTGATCAAATGAAGTTTTCGTGAATAAAGAGAGAAGGAAACCTAAATTGTCAATGATTATCTTCAAATTGCATCCACATGTTAGACTATTTTGTCCCAAATCCTTTTCCAGATTGTAGCTCTCGTTCTCGCGGTCTATTTGATGGGTAGATTGTCAAATTCCGATCAAAAATGAGTGAGATATGACCATTTGAAGTTGGCTATGTAAAACTGAAAAACTATTACGGGATTTCATATATATCTCTTATTGTTTTGACTTGCTGGACCTCAATACCATCCAAATTCATCCCCAAACTATCAATACATCGTAGTCCTTGAATTCCTCTTCGATTTTCCACTGAGTTTGTCCAATTTCGTCAAGAAAAGAAGAAGTTATGCCTCTTGAAAATTTGATTGAAAATGAAAAACAAGAAGAAGAAGAAGAAGAGAAGTGGTTATGAAGAGACATGATTTTTGGGCATTTATATAGCAGTCGAAGTGTCCTGAAACACCCCACCTCTATTAAGGTTACTGACAAAGGGAATGCCTTAACTTCGGTGGAGGTTTATAAGTAAGAGTCACGGATAAAACACAAGACAGATATAAACACATATATATGTAAGCAGCGGGAAAACAAACAGACTTTCATTTCATAAATACGTGTTCATGCAAAACATTTCCATTGTTGCCTCAAAACAAACTTCCAATTATTACAACCATAATACTGTCTTGATTTAAAACTTAAGGAAGCATGAAACAAAATTTAAACTGCATAAATCCCCATAGAATGTCCAAAGCCATAGCCCAAAATGAGAGAGATCCAAGCTTTACATTCTCTCTCTTCAAGCTGGATGAAAAATCTGACTATGCTGAGGTGTTTCCTCCCTGTGGACCTGGGGGGGACGGAAGAAAAGAAAGCGAAAGGAAAATGGGTCAGACATAAGTCTGGTAAGTCTAGTTATAATTCTAGCATGAGAACAATAAAAAGATCATGACTTGTATAAACTGAGAACAGGACAATACCAGAATATAAAACAAGATATGGCAGGGAATACTAACTATACTAAACGCACTCACTATTAATTTTCTGCACCTACTTGCACTGTCTCAATTGGCACCCCATGATCATGGTGAAGTGAATCCCCTTTCTAAAGATCGACTCCTACTCGCATAAACATATGTGTCATACGGCCCCACTTGATTGTAGATTCCTATGCTGGTCCTACCATGGGTGTATCAGGTCCCATGGTGGCGGCTCGAGACAATTCTAGAATGCATAGGTTATACTATTAGTGCTCAGTGCCCTTTTTGTCTGCTCCGAAGTGTGTGCACGTCCGCACTCCGTTAGAACCCACACTGCTACACCAACCGCCGTCGCTTTTGACTGCTTACAATCAGCCCAGTAATCATGCCCCACCCTGCCTAGTTTCAGGGTATCATGATACCTAATTAGGTTACTGCTGAAATGGGGCCCCGTTACTAGGGTTTTCTAGTCAAACATGTTAAGTGGTTAAGTGTCTGTATCAGCCTAACCTCACCCATCAGTTTAGTTAACATGTTGAAATGGGTTAAGTGTTTTAGTTAACTTAACCCTACCATCCTCGTTTTAGCTCTAATTTATTTTTAAAAGCACCGACCACTCACATTAGATAGGTATTGTTGCAGTTACTGGACAGTCGGTCGGTTCCGGGCAGGTTTACACCGCAACTCAGTCTAACCTCGGGTCCTTATTGGGCTTAATGCCTTAACCTCCTACATTGGATAGGTATTGTTGTGATTACTGGACAGTCGGGCGGGTCCGTGCAGGTTTACATCACAACTCAATCCAACCTCGGGTTAAGCATATTCGTATTTTCTAAATTTACATATTTGTTCTTTTATTCTTATATGTAAATTTGTTAACAATTAAATGTTATGGCCCACTTTCCAAATTCATTATTTTTAGGTATATAATTTACACCATTTCAAGCCATAAATTATCTGTGTGATTTTTCATCCATTTATGTCAAGTTTCCTATAATTACCAATTTTTCCCATCGTTACCCCGTCTAAATATTAGGCTAACGATCTTAGCCTAATTTTTCGCTCGCATGATTTTTGATATATAATATTAGGCTAAAAACTTAGCCTAATTTAGTGTACATAAAATTTTCATAAAGAAATCCATTAACATAATAATGACATAGGTGTAAACTTGGCATTTTTGGCATAGTCAATATGAACACAATAGGGGTGAACTTGCAAAATAGTTATCATGAATGTCATGAGTGTGAACTTGCAACGCAGACTAAGCCACATACATATATGTAAATTTGCATCATAGACATATATGTGAATTTGCAACATAGACTAAATCAACTTATATATATGTGAATTTACAGCACAGACTAAATCATCTTACATATATGTGAACTTGCAAATCAACCACAAACATATGAATAAGTGTGAACTTGAATTAAGGCATATGTAACACCCCACGTCCATTAATGTCACTCACAAAGGGAATGCATTAAATTCCATGGAGGTTTTAAGTGAATATAGAACAGTAAAATTACAACAAGACAGATATAAAATAGTACTTGGAAATTCAAAAACTTTATTTCATTGTAGCAGAAGTCAAAACATGTCTGTTACATCACAAAACCATAGATCATAACCAAGTACAATATCCATCCTTATAAAACCAAAGTACATAATCCCATTACAATTAAAATAGCCATTAAAAAGAAAGATAACAAGCTGGACTTTACTTCAGCAGTCCCAGCTTCCCAAGAGATAAGCGATCCAACTAGACTCCACTAGAACTTGGCCCAACCTGAGGACCTGAAGGGAAAAAGAATGGAAAAAGAGGGGGTCAGACATAAAGTCTGGCGAGTATGACAATTCTAACAATACTATTATCAAAATAACTGGACTAAGACATAAGCTGGAAAACAAGGAAATGTCTATGAAGGAACAGATGAAGAACATAGACAATCGCTAAAGGCAACGTTATAGGCGCTCCTAATTACTAAAGGATAAACACTATACTGCACCACACCAGTCACCCTAAAGATTCATCCCACTTAGCTTCACTTAGAAACTTTCCCAATGGCTTTACGTACCCCTAGCTGACTACATAGGTGCCGCCTGCCCCTATCTCCACTAGGTGTACCCTACTTCCCATTATTCGATCGGCTCCCTAACTCGTAGATACCCGTGCTGGCCCCACAGTGGGGTGTATCACTCCCCTAAAGTGGCAATCTGATACAACGGACATGCACGGCTTATACCTACACGATGCAACAACATCTTACCTACCAGTCCGGGTCCACACACGCATATGAAACCCGTTGGACTTGCGTTGCCACCGCTCCCTGTTTTGGCCTCTTATAGTCAAACCCAGTATGCGTGTCCCGTCCTCGACTTGGGTCGAGCCCACAAAGATACGTTTTGGGATACTGGTTGAAATGGGCCCCCACTATTTACCACAAGCATTCCACCTAAGCTTTTCCCCATTAGTCCATCCCACTTAACCCACTTAGTCATGTTCATTTACATGTGTGTTTGGTTAAGTCTAATCGTATTTCAAATGCCTCTAAAGGCAACCACCAGATTCCTCATGCCACCCAAGGCACCTACTTAACCCCCATGTCCCACCTTACATGATTATCTGGTTAAGTATTTCTTAGTTCATTAAGGCCATAACCTCATAAAGACCTCTCACATTAGACTGGCATTTATGGCAGCTGGATTTGCCGGGCGGGTCCGGGCAGTCTTACACCATAAAAGAGTCTAACCTCGTGTCTTTACAACTGTTATGCTTTAGTTTGGGCCTAGGACCTCTCACATTGGGCCGACATTTGTGACTACTGGATTTGCCGGGTGGGTCCGGGCAGGTTTACATCACAAACGGGTCCAACCTCGTGTCCTAAGCATTGATTATTAATAATAATCCACTTTCCCCCAATTTTAATAATTCCCTACTTGAATTATTAATTACTTCCAATTTTTAACAATGTCCATAATTGACTCAATTATGGACATCCATTCATGGTATGCAAAATCTTACAAAATTGCACCCAATTTATTAATTCCTAATATTACCCCTACCCCACGTTTGAACGTTTATTCGCAAAATATATGTTAGACTCGAATAGCCTAACTCATAGCATAAAAGAGATTATCATAATAACAACATGTATATGTGACCAAATGAATCATAATAAGGGGTGAAACTTGCATATGTCCAACTTGCATAGATTATACATGTCATGGACCTAAAGGTGTCAACTTGTTCAAAATTCACCTAATATAATCTCAATCAAATTTCATAAACTTACATATGAACATGTGTGAATCAACATCATCTAATTTTTTTAACAACATGGTTTTATATGGGTACACCTAACTCAATAGGCAAATTCCCATAATCAGGTTTTATTTAATTATAGTTTCAAGTTTATGGGTACACCTAACCTAATAGGCAAATTCCCATAAACAAGATCCATTTAAATTAAGAAAAAAAAACATAACTTTAAGCATGATCCAACAACATGATTTTTCAACATAATATAGCATGATTTATAACATGGCATAGTATGATAGTATAACATAGCTTGACATGATTCTCAACATAGCACGACATAGCATAAGAGAATTTACAACATAGCATGACATAGCATATATAATTTACATCATACGACAACATAATAACATAATAAGAGATCCACAATATATAGAATTTACAATTACAAATCACATCACTTTCTTGTGATCCATTCATAACTGAGTCAAATTAGTTTGTAATAGTCTTGTGAGAATCATCATACTCACCAACAAAAGAAGAGAATTAGAGAGAGAGAGATCTTTTGATTTGATTTGTGTAGATTTAGTTGTAGATGATTAGGCTTCCTCTTCTTAGTTTGTGACGGCTACGCTGAACTCCATGGCAGCAGCATGACGGTAGCTTCTCTAATTTTACAAGTGATTTAGGTTTAGGGTCTACCCACTTATTTATAGATTTTAGAATTCATTTAGGCCATTAGATTTAACCTAGAAATAACTGCAGCCGTTCAGACAAGATGGGGTTTACCTTGTTGACTCAGCAATGAGTCAGAAGTGACTCAGCAAACACTCAGCAATATATATATATATATATATATATATATATATATATATATATTCTACAATGTACACATTAGATACATCCCCCCCTTTTACACACTTATTATTGTTTTTATATACATATTAGATACATCCCCTGTCTTACACACTTATTAATATTATTATATTCATATTAGATACATCCCCTCTCTTACACACTTATTAATATTATTATATTCATATTAGATACATCCCCTCTCTTACACACTTTTATATTCATATTAGATACATCCCCCCTCTTACACACTTATTAATATTTTAGCAACTTTAGTGTTAATAGAAAATTCGGGGTGTTACATTCTCCCCTCCTTTTAGGATTTCGTCCCCGAAATCTTCAAGTCTGGAAGAATGTATATCCTACCATCCAACCGTCCATCTACTCATCCATCATACACAGGCATCCATTGTCCTTACAGACTTCTAATGCTTTCATGTTTAAATGCACAGTGTGTGTATATGTCCGTATCTAATGCAAAATCAGGCGGTCCACTGATTCAGTTGACCTCCTTAATGCAACTATGATCGTGCCATGCATCCATTATGTATGCAAAAGATTCTTAATGCTACATAATACTTCTATATGCGTGCACAACCATCATCTGAATGCAGCATCCACATGATAATACAACCATCGTTCATCCATTTTACTAAATACATCCATATATATGCAATATGCAATATGTAGTGACTGAGCCGATCTAGTGCCTAAAGTGTGTGTATATATGCATCCACGAGCAACCACTAGCAAACACTTGCATCCATTTTGCATCCATCATACATAACATGTCTCAAACACATGTTTCAACCATAGGATTATCCTAACTAAAGGTCAAAGATACTAATGAGAGGACATACTAAAGATAAGATAAGATAAGCTAAGCGATAAAGGAGAAATTAAAAGACATACCCTCAAAAAGAAAAGGGTACAACGAACGCATCTTCTCTTCTGTCTCCCAAGTTGCGTTGCTCTAATCATCTCCCCATTGCACTTTAACCAGTCTGACCTCTCGATTCCTCAACTTTTTGATCTCCGACCCAAGAATGCATGTAGGAGCTCGTCTAATTGTTGCATCACGCTCTATTTCCACCTCTTTAAGCAAGCTCGGCTCTACCATCTCCGCGGTCTTGTGTAAACACTTCCTCAAATGTGATACATGGAATACGTCGTGTACTCCGCTAAGTTTCTCAGGCAACTCCACCCTATATGCCATCTTCCCAATCCTGTTTTTTTACAGGAAACGGCCCTACAAACCTTGGTGCTAATTTCCCAACGGACCCAAAGCGAACAACATTCTGTAACGGAGATACTTTGATAAAAACCATGTCCCCAATGTCAAACTCAAGATCTGTCCTCCTCTTATCAGCATACGATTTTTGCCTATCTTGTGCTGCTTTCATCCTCCTTCGAATCAACTCAATCTTCTCCGAGGTTTCCCTAACCATATCGGGCCCAAGTAGGATTTTATCGGTAGATTCCCACCAACATGTAGGCGAACGGCAAGGCCTTCCATAAAGAGCTTCGAAAGGTGCCATGCCAATACTAGACTGAAAGCTATTGTTATATGCGAATTCTACTAACGGAAGGTGCTCTTCCCATGTACCCCCAAAGTCTAGGATACAAAGCCTTAAAAGATCCTCTAGAATGCGATTCACCCTTTTGGTCTGGCCGTCTGTCTGAGGATGATATGCGGTGCTCAAACATAGCTGAGTCCCTACCGCCTCTTGTAAACTCTTCCAAAATTCGCTAGTAAAGATGGGGTCACGGTCGCTTACTATACTAGAAGTAATACCGTGCAAACGAACTATCTCCTTAATGTATACAGAAGCCAACCACGGAGCAGTCCTCTTACTTTTCACGGGAATAAAATGGGCGGTTTTAGTAAGTCTATCTACTATAACCCAAATCCCCGTGTTACCCTTCCTTGATCTTGGTAATCCATCCACAAAATCCATTGAGATGCTTTCCCATTTCCATAGTGGAACTTCTAATGGGTGAAGCAACCCACCGGGTTTCTTTTGTTCTGCTTTAACTCGTTGGCACACCAAGCATCTAGCGACGTACTCGGCCACATCCTTTTTCATACCGGCCCAAAAGAAAACCCGCTTCATATCTTTGTACATCTTATCCCCGCCGGGATGAATGGTCATTTTTGAGCGATGAGCATCATCAAGAATGGCCTTCCTTAAGTCTTCGTCTTGCGGTACACAAAGTCTATTATCCCTTCGTAACCAACCCTTATCGTCTAGGGTATACCTACGAAGATGGCTTGACGACTCCCCCCCTTTGAGCTTTTCTACTATCTCAACCAACCGTGGGTCGTCTCGCTGTGCCTCACCAACCCGTCCTAGAAGTGTAGGTCTAACCTCAAGGATGCTAACAGACCGGGTACTAAGTCAACGGAGGGTCTAAAGTCAAACATAGAGATGAATTCTAAGCTTTGTCGTTCAACAAACAACGGACTCAAGGACAACCTTTTCCTACTTAAGGCGTCTGCCACCACGTTACCCTTGCCCGGGGTATATGCTATTTCAAAATCGTAGGAGGCTAAGAATTCCATCCACCGTTGCTGCCTTAAATTCAAATCCTTCTGAGAGAATAAGTATTTTAATGATTTGTGGTCAGTGAATAGTTCGAATTTCTCACCAAGAAGATAGTGACGCCAAGACTTAAGCGCGAAAACAATTGCGGCTAGCTCTAAGTCATGCGTGGGGTAATTCTTTTCATGAACCCTCAACTGCCTTCCACCATAGGCTATTACTCTTCCCTCTTGCATGAGGACCGCGCCAAGTCCCGTCCCACAAGCATCAGTATAGATGGTAAACGGTTTATTCCCGTCTGGCAGCACTAAGACTGGGGCTGAAGTTAAGGCTCTCTATAAACGTTGGAACGCATCATCGCAATCTTTGTCCCACGTAAAAACCAGGTTCTTCTTCGTTAACCGTGTTAATGGAGCTGATATTTTTGCGAAGTCTTTGATAAACTTCCTATAATAGCCAGCCAACCCCAAGAAACTTCTTACTTCGGTTGCATTTTTAGGGACCTTCCAATCTTGGATGGCCACCACCTTTGCGGGATCCACTGCTATCCCTTCTTTGGAAACCACGTGCCCTAAGAACCGTACTTCCTCCCTCCAGAAGTGACACTTAAAAAATTTTGCTTTAAGGTTATGCGCTCGAAGGGTTTCCAACACTTCCCTAAGATGTAGGGAGTGCTCTTCTTTATTCTTAGAAAAGACTAAGATGTCATCCACAAAGACTACCACGAATTTGTTAAGGTATTCCCTAAACACCCTACTCATCAAATCAACAAAATATGCAGGGGCGTTTGTCAAACCAAAGGGCATCACTAGCCATTCATAGAATCCGTCAGGAGTCCTAAAAGCAGTCTTATCTATACTATCCTCAGCCACTCTCAGTTGATGAAAGCCAGTGGCTAGTCCAACTGCGAAAACACTGAGGCGCCAACTAACTGATCAAAGAGATCGTCAATCCTCGGCAGTGGGTGTCAGTTCTTTTTAGTAAGCTTGTTTAGTTCTCTATAGTCCATACAAAGTCTAAGAGACCCATCCGCCTTTGTGGCAAAAACTACTGGAGCACCCCACTCCGATATACTACGTCTTATGAACCCCTTCTCAAGCAACTCCTTTACTTGCTTATTGAGTTCCCTCCTTTCACGAGGAGCCATGTGGTGCACTGGCAAAGATACGGGTTTAGCATTATCCACAAGATAAATTCGAAAGTCTATCTCCCGCCTTGGAGGTAAGCCCTTCACCTCCTCAAACACATCCGGATATTCCCGGACCATTTCTACCGATCGTAGGTTCTCTACAGACGCGTCAAGCGATTCAAGATAACTTAGCATAACGGAATTTATGGGATTACAAAAAATGTCGAGAGCATTACCAAGGCGAGTCACAAGCCTAACTACTCTCCTTTCACAATCAAGAATGTCCCTATTTCTAGACAACCAATCCATTCCTAAAATTAGCCCATAGCCCGTGAAGCCCAATACATAAGCATCACATCTAAATTCAACGCTAAGTATAGAGATTTTCAAATCCAAACATATCATGGTCAAATGAGCCGAACCCCCAATTGGATTTGAAACGACCAAGGGATCCTCTACTAAACTGGTGTTCAAGTGCAGTGATTCAACTAATGATGCAGAGATAAACGAATGAGATGCGCCAGAATCGAATAAGGTACGGATAGGATGATCAAACAGAAAAACTAAGCTTTCAATAGAAATTGTTCTACCTCTTTCTTGCAGCGGTGGGGCCGCAATAGCCTGAACTTGCCCCCTTGCCTACCCTGGTGCCATAAGAGCCTGCACTTGTCCTCCCGAGGTAGACCCTGCCCTCTGCCCCTTCTTTGGACAGTCCTTCACTAAATGTCCCGCATCTCCACAATGAAAACAACTAGTCTTCTTTTTCATTCTACAATCTTTGCTGAGATGGCCAGGCGTCCCACAATTGAAGCATTTCTTCTTCCCTTTGCCATTATTGTTTTTACCACCCTTCTTATTTTGCTGTTGGGGTTTCTTCTGATCCCCTTTCTTTTCAACTGCCTTATCCTCATGCATAAGTGCCATTTCTACTAGCTTTTCAAAGGTGGCTCCCATAGGGATGTGGGTCATAGCCAACCCTTGCAACGGTTCATTCAAGCCTCTAACGAACCTCAAAGCTTTCTTCTCTGGCGTGTTCACCAACTCCAAGCCAAACCTTGCTAACTGATTAAATTTATTGACATATTCCTTTACTGATGAGCTCCCTTGCTTTAGTGCCAGGAATTTTTCCATATTTAAGTTCTCCTCTGCCCTTGAAAGAAACTTTGCCTCAAACCTTCGTCTGAAATCCGCCCATGAATCAACTGGACGTTCCCCGTTAGTGACCTCCCACCAAAACGAGGCCTCTCCCTTCATTAACCAAGCAGCTAAACGGACTTTCCTCCCATCTTCCAATTCAAAGATATCCAACAATTCCTCAGTCTCCTTAAGCCAATCTCTGGCCTCCACAAACGTCTCAGTCCCTTGAAAAGTTTTTCCTCCCATAGCCTTGAATTCCTTGCACGTCTTTGCAAAAGTGTCAACACGAGGAGGAGGAGGAATGGGTGCAACTAGGGGTGGAGGAGTATCCGCTGGGCCTGCAGTGGTGGCCTTAGCCTCCAAGTATCTCCTAAACCACCCTGGAATCGTCACACCTTCTGGGAGATTAAGATCTTCAGCCATGCTGAAACGAAAAAGGAAAGATTCAAAATGGAGAATTCGAAAGATAAAGATAAGGATGTGGCTATTTGGGATTATGTTTTTCATGAAAACTCTCTTTAAATAACATGTTTTTTTTTTTTTTTTGAAAGCACTTCTTCCAAAAATACTTTAGAAAAAAAATATTTTTCTAAAAAAATTTTTTATCTGTTCTGGTAACCTTATGCTCTGATACCACGTGTAACACCCCACGTCCATTAATGTCACTCACAAAGGGAATGCATTAACTTCCATGGAGGTTTTAAGTGAATATAGAACAGTAAAATTACAACAAGACAGATATAAAATAGTACTTGGAAATTCAAAAACTTTATTTCATTGTAGTAGAAGTCAAAACATGTCTGTTACATCACAAAACCATAGATCATAACCAAGTACAATATCCATCCTTATAAAACCAAAGTACATAATCCCATTACAATTAAAATAGCCATTAAAAAGAAAGATAACAAGCTGGACTTTACTTCAGCAGTCCCAGCTTCCCAAGAGATAAGCGATCCAACTAGACTCCACTAGAACTTGGCCCAACCTGAGGACCTGAAGGGAAAAAGAATGGAAAAAGGGGGGGTCAGACATAAAGTCTGGCGAGTATGACAATTCTAACAATACTATTATCAAAATAACTGGACTAAGACATAAGCTGGAAAACAAGGAAATGTCTATGAAGGAACAGATGAAGAACATAGACAATCGCTAAAGGCAACGTTATAGGCGCTCCTAATTACAAAAGGATAAACACTATACTGCACCACACCAGTCACCCTAAAGATTCATCCCACTTAGCTTCACTTAGAAACTTTCCCAATGGCTTTACGTACCCCTAGCTGACTACATAGGTGCCGCCTGCCCCTATCTCCACTAGGTGTACCCTACTTCCCATTATTCGATCGGCTCCCTAACTCGTAGATACCCGTGCTGGCCCCACAGTGGGGTGTATCACTCCCCTAAAGTGGCAACCTGATACAACGGACATGCACGGCTTATACCTACACGATGCAACAACGTCTTACCTACCAGTCCGGGTCCACACACGCATATGAAACCCGTTGGACTTGCGTTGCCACCGCTCCCTGTTTTGGCCTCTTATAGTCAAACCCAGTATGCGTGTCCCGTCCTCGACTTGGGTCGAGCCCACAAAGATACGTTTTGGGATACTGGTTGAAATGGGCCCCCACTATTTACCACAAGCATTCCACCTAAGCTTGTCCCCATTAGTCCATCCCACTTAACCCACTTAGTCATGTTCATTTACATGTGTGTTTAGTTAAGTCTAATCGTATTTCAAATGCCTCTAAAGGCAACCACCAGATTCCTCATGCCACCCAAGGCACCTACTTAACCCCCATGTCCCACCTTACATGATTATCTGGTTAAGTATTTCTTAGTTCATTAAGGCCATAACCTCATAAAGACCTCTCACATTAGACTGGCATTTATGGCAGCTGGATTTGCCGGGCGGGTCCGGGCAGTCTTACACCATAAAAGAGTCTAACCTCGTGTCTTTACAACTGTTATGCTTTAGTTTGGGCCTAGGACCTCTCACATTGGGCCGACATTTGTGACTACTGGATTTGCCGGGCGGGTCCGGGCAGGTTTACATCACAAACGGGTCCAACCTCGTGTCCTAAGCATTGATTATTAATAATAATCCACTTTCCCCCAATTTTAATAATTCCCTACTTGAATTATTAATTACTTCCAATTTTTTACAATGTCCATAATTGACTTAATTATGGACATCCATTCATGGTATGCAAAATCTTACAAAATTGCACCCAATTTATTAATTCCTAATATTACCCCTACCCCACGTTTGAACGTTTATTCGCAAAATATATGTTAGACTCGAATAGCCTAACTCATAGCATAAAAGAGATTATCATAATAACAACATGTATATGTGACCAAATGAATCATAATAAGGGGTGAAACTTGCATATGTCCAACTTGCATAGATTATACATGTCATGGACCTAAAGGTGTCAACTTGTTCAAAATTCACCTAATATAATCTCAATCAATTTTCATAAACTTACATATGAACATGTGTGAATCAACATCATCTAATTTTTTTAACAACATGGTTTTATATGGGTACACCTAACTCAATAGGCAAATTCCCATAATCAGGTTTTATTTGATTATAGTTTCAAGTTTATGGGTACACCTAACCTAATAGGCAAATTCCCATAAACAAGATCCATTTAAATTAAGAAAAAAAACATAACTTTAAGCATGATCCAACAACATGATTTTTCAACATAATATAGCATGATTTATAACATGGAATAGTATGATAGTATAACATAGCTTGACATGATTCTCAACATAGCACGACATAGCATAAGAGAATTTACAACATAGCATGACATAGCATATATAATTTACATCATACGACAACATAATAACATAATAAGAGATCCATAATATATAGAATTTACAATTACAAATCACATCACTTTCTTGTGATCCATTCATAACTGAGTCAAATTAGTTTGTAATAGTCTTGTGAGAATCATCATACTCACCAACAAAAGAAGAGAATTAGAGAGAGAGATCTTTTGATTTGATTTGTGTAGATTTAGTTGTAGATGATTAGGCTTCCTCTTCTTAGTTTGTGACGGCTACGCTGAACTCCATGGCAGCAGCATGACGGTAGCTTCTCTAATTTTACAAGTGATTTAGGTTTAGGGTCTACCCACTTATTTATAGATTTTAGAATTCATTTAGGCCATTAGATTTAACCTAGAAATAACCGCAGCCGTTCAGACAAGATGGGGTTTATCTTGTTGACTCAGCAATGAGTCAGAAGTGACTCAGCAAACACTCAGCAATATATATATATATATATATATATATATATATATATATTCTACAATGTACACATTAGATACATCCCCCCCTTTTACACACTTATTATTGTTTTTATATACATATTAGATACATCCCCTCTCTTACACACTTATTAATATTATTATATTCATATTAGATACATCCCCTCTCTTACACACTTATTAATATTATTATTTTCATATTAGATACATCCCCTCTCTTACACACTTTTATATTCATATTAGATACATCCCCCCTCTTACACACTTATTAATATTTTAGCAACTTTAGTGTTAATAGAAAATTCGGGGTGTTACAGAATAGGTTTAACATATACACATAAACATGTAGAACTAACATTTGGTCACATATGTGATAGGATTTTACAACCTAAAACTTGCAAAACATGATAAACTACACAACTTGTCATAAAAGGTTACACTCCAAGTTCATATACATATGAATAGACTTATCCATTAATTCCCAATTCAACATGATAACAAAACAGAACCAAAGACATAGATCAATATCATTCAATTCCACATATAACATAATAAACATTGTTCTATTTTCAATTTATTTCCAAGGCATGACATTGATTTTGATTCGCATCCCAAAAAATAACTAAACTTACAATGAACGACGAACTTGAGTTCTGGTTTCTGAGTTCTGAATTTGCAATGCTTTCCTTTGGGTAGATAAACGTTGTTTTGATCCTTTATTGAATTAGAATTTGTTCATCTCTAAGCTTTCTCCAACTGACGGCTACTCCTAGTTTCCTCCCAGCATCATGACGGCTCTAGTTCTATTTTATTTGTGTGAATTGAGGTTGAGTGTTTGGTTGTATTTATAGAATTTCAGATTGATTTGAGCCGTTAGATGGTCATAAAGTGAATCCAGACCATACACACCAAGAGGAGCCAATCAGAAAGTGACAAATCAGCCCTAGTGACACACCAAAGCTCAGAAATTCGACCAGAACCCCTACCAGGCCATCCAGGACCTGACCAGGTCGACTGGGCAGGTCGACCCCCAGGTCCCCCTGATCGACCCACCGGTCGACCCCCAGGTCGACCTGGTTCCTGGGTGGGAATTTTCCCGCCCAGCCCAGTTTGGGTCTGTTTTTGAAACTTAAACCGAATTCTGAGCTATTTAAAATTTAAATTGAATTCTGAAACTTCCGGAGGTCATAACTCCTTCATACGAAGTCCGATTTAACAAACTCAGACTCTATCTCAAGCAGAATTCCGAGACGAACGCAACAACATAACCCGTTTCCCTTAATTCTTTCATTTAGAACTAATTATACCTTAATTTGTTAATTTAATGTTAACAAAAAATTCGGGGTGTTACATTCTCCCATCCTTAAAGGATTTCGTCCCCGAAATTTTAAAGTCGGGAAGAATGTATATCCTAATATCCAATCGTCCATCTACTCAACCAACAAAACATAGGCATCCATTGTCCTTAAAAGACTTTTAATGCTTCATGATCATATGCATAGTGTGTGTATATTTCCTTATCTAATGAAAAAATTAGGCGGTCTGCTGATTCATTTGACCTCCTTAATGCGAATCATGTAAGTGTCATGAATCCATCATGTATGCAAAAAAAAAATTCCTTACTCATAATTCTACATGAGTGCGCAACTATTCATACAAATGCGACATCCATATGACAACATATCAAGTTTCAACCACATACAAGTATGAATACATATATGCGTATGCAATATGGAAGTGATTGAGCCGATCTAATACCTAGGGTTTGTGTATATGCATCCACGAGCAACCACTAGCAACCACTTGCAACCACTTGCAGCCATCAATCATAAAATGTTTCAAATACATGTTTACATCCATTAGTTTCTACCTAAGGAGTCAGGAGAAAAAGGACCGAGAAGATACACTAAAAGATAGATACAATCATAAATTTATGGGAAAAGAGAGGTCAAAGATGTACCCTCAAAAAGAAAAGGGTAGGCAGTGCGTATTCTGTCCTCAGTTTCCCAAGTCGCATCTTCCTCGGCATCGCTCCATTGAACCTTAACAAGCTTGACTTCGCGGTTGTGTAGCTTTTTGACTTCAGTTCCTACGATTCGAGTTGGGACTCTCCTCACAGTTGTTTCTCGTTCTATTTCAACTTCTTCTAGAATGCTTGGCTCCACTACTTCCACAGACTCATGTAAACATTTTCGGAGATGAGAAACGTGAAAGACATTGTGAATTCCAGCCAACCTTTCGGGCCGCTCTACTCTATAAGTCATCTTCCCAATCTTCTCGATGATAGGGAACGGTCCTACAAATCTTGGTGTTGGCTTTCCTGCGGATCCAAAGCGAATGACGTTCCTTAAAGGAGATACCTTAAAGAAAACCCTGTCCCCAACCTCAAACTCAAGGTCGGTCCTTCTTTTGTCTGCGTAGGATTTCTGTCTACCTTGGGTAGTCTTTATTATTCTTCATATCAAGTCCACTTTTTCTAAAGTCTCTCTAATCATGCCTAGCCCAAGTATAAGCTTATCTGTAGACTCCCACCAACAAGTTGGTGATCAGCATGGTCTTCCATACAAAGCTTCGAAGGGCGCCATAGTGATGGTGGCTTGGTTGCTATTGTTGTAGGCGAATTCCACTAAAGGGAGATGATCCTCCCATGCCCCTCCAAAGTCAAGAACGCACAGTCTCAAAAGATCTTCTAATACTTTGTTCACCCTCTCCATCTGACCATCAGTTTGGGGATGATAGGCCATGTTCAAGCATAACTGTGTGCCTACAGCTTCTTGCAAACTCCGCCAAAACTCGCTCGTAAAGATAGGATCTCGGTCACTCACTATGATGGAGGGTATTCAATGGAGTTGAACTATTTCCTTGAGATAAAGAGATGCAAGAGATGAGGAAGCCCTTCTACTCTTGATCGGTATAAAGTGGGCGCTTTTTTTGAGCATGTCCACTATTACCCAAATGCTAGTATTGCCCCTTCTTGACCTAGGCAACCCATCAATGAAGTCCATTGAAATGCTATCCCACTTCCATTGTGGGACTTCTAGAGGCTGAAGCAGTCCTCCGGGCTTCTTTTGTTCCACCTTGACCTGTTGGCATATCATGCACTTAGAAACGAAATCTGCCACGTCCTTCTTCATGCTGTTCCAAAAGAAAACTCTCTTTACGGCTTTGTACATCTTGTCTCCACCTGGATGTATTGTCATCTTGGAATGGTGTGCTTCCTCGAGAACCGTCTACCAAATCCCTTGCTTGTGGGACACATAGTCTCCCATCTTGCTCAGCCAACCCTTATCATCGATGGAGTACCTATTGAGGTGACTGGAAGTTTCACCACTAATTAACTTATCAATCACATCAACAAGCTGAGGGTCTTCACGTTGTGCGGCCCCGACTGAGTCTAATAGAGTTCGTCACACTTCTAATGTTGCTAGCAGGCCGGGTACAAAGTCGATGGAGGGTCTGAAGTTAAAGCTTGCTATGAACTCCAAGCTTTGCCTTTCCACAAAGAGAGGGCTTAAGGTTAGCTTCTTTCTGCTTAAGGCGTCTGCTACTACGTTGCCCTTGCCAGGAGTATAGGAAATCTCAAAATCATATGAGGCAAGAAACTCCATCCACCTTTGCTGCCTTAAGTTAAGGTCTTTCTGCGAGAAAAGATACTTCAATGATTTATGGTCACTATATAATTCGAACTTCTCACCTAGGAGATAATGGCGCCAAGATTTAAGCGCAAAGGCAATGGCGGCTAACTCAAGATCGTGGGTTAGGTAGTTCTTTTCATGAACTTTCAATTGTCTTCCACCATAAGCTACTACCTTCCCTTCTTGCATCAGAACAACGCCTAGTCCCGTTCCGCATGCATCAGTGTATACTATGAACATTTTGCTTCCATCTGGCAATGTAAGAACTAGGGCTGTTGTGAGAGCTCTTTTCAAGCGTTGGAAATCAATATCACAATCAAAATCCCAGACGAATGCTAGATTCTTCTTTGTTAGCCTTGTAAGTGGGGCTGAGATTTTCGCGAAATCTCTAATGAACTTTTGGTAAAAACCTGCTTGCCCGAGAAAGCTTCGGACTTCGGTTGCATTTCTTGGTGCCTTCCAGTCTTGCACCACCACTACTTTCACGGGGTCCACAGCCAAACCCTCCTTGGACACTATATGTCCAAGAAACCTTACTTCCTCTCTCCAGAAGTGGCACTTGGAAAATTTTGCTTTTAGCTGATGTTCCCGAAGAGTATCCATGATATCCTTCACATGCTGAGCATGTTCTTCCTCATTCTTTGAGAAGATCAATATATCGTCTACGAAGACAACCACAAACTTGTTGAGGAATTCTCTGAACACCCTGTTCACTAGGTCTACGAAATATGCGGGTGCGTTTTTCAGGCCGAAAGGCATGACAAGCCACTTGAAGAAACCATCTAGGGTTCTGAACGTCGTCTTATCAATGCTATCTTGTGCAACCCTTAGCTGATGGAACCCAGTATCCAGATCAAGTTGGGAGAAAACCGACGCACCTACAAGATGATCAAGCAAATCGTCTATTCTGGGAAGCGGGTGTCTATTCTTCTTAGTCATCTTATTTAGCTCCCTATAATCCACACAAATACGTAGTGAGCCATCTGCTTTGGTGACGAAGACCACTGGAGCACCCCATTTCGAGATACTCTGCCTTATAAACCCCTTCTTGAGAACCTCCTTAACTTGCTTACGGAGCTCCTTTCTCTCCTTTGGAGCCATGTGTCTAACAGGCAAAGCTACGGGATTTGCATTATCAACAAGATATATGCGGAAGTCTATCTCCCGCCTCGGAGGTAAGCCCTACACCTCTTCAAAGATATCCGGATATTCACGGACCACTCTAACTGACTGCAAATTCTCAACAGAAGCATCAAGCGACTCTAGATAACTAAGCATAAAAGCATTCAAGGGATTACAAGAAATGTCTAGAGTGTTATCGAGCCGAGTCAAGAGTCTAACCACTCTTTTCTCACAATCAAGAGTGGCACCATTACTGGATAACCAGTCCATGCCTAAGATCAATCCATATCCCGAGAAACCCAAAACAAAGGCACTACATCTAAACTCAACACTTAGAATAGTGATTTTCAAATCCAAACAAACCATTGACAAATAAGCTGAGCCCCCGATTGGATTTGAAACAACCAAAGGATCTTCTATCATACTAGTGTTTAGGTGCAGAGATTCTACAAAAGCAGATGAAATAAAGGAGTGTGATGCGCCAGAATCAAAGATAGTGCGAACTGGATGATCATAGAGATAAACTAAACTTTCTACAGAAATATTTCTACTTCGTTCCTATGGAGGTGCCACCAGCGCGTGAAACTGTCCCCTTGAAGTGGATCCAGTCTTCTGTCCCTGCCCCCGCTTCTTTGGGCAGTCCTTAGCCAGGTGTCCAGTCTCACCGCAATGGAAACAACCACCATTCATCTTCGCCTTCTTCTTTCTGCAGTCTTTCGCTATATGTCCAACGATGCCAAAGGAATTACACCTTCTCTTTTCACGGGATTTGTTATTCTTCCCGCCCTTCTTGAAGTTTGTTTTCTTAGCCTGCAAACCTTCTTTCTTTTCTTGAGGCACTTCCACCTTTGCTTCTTCCTTACCTTTATCTTCCTCGTGTAGCAGTGCCATGTCCACCAAGCTTTCATAATTCGCCCCCATGGGTATATGGGTCATAGCAAGGCTGTGTAGAGGCTCATTCAGACCTTTGACGAAGCGAAGGGCCTTCTTGTGTTGGGTGTTTACTAAATCCAGCCCAAATCTGGCCAACTGATTAAAGTGATTGACGTACTCCATGATCGTCATACTTCTTTGTTTAAGAGTTAGGAACTTCTCCATCTGCAGGCTTCTTTCATCTTGGGAGAGGAATTTCATCTCAAACCTCATCCTGAAATCTTCCCAAGTTTCCACTAGCCTCTCAGCATGGGTAACTTCTCACCAATAAGAAGCTTCGTCTTTAAGCAACCACACTGCTAGCTGTATCTTTTGCTTGTCCTCAACTTCGAAGATGATGAACAAATCTTCGGTCTCCTTTAGTCAGTTTTTTGCTACTACAAACGATTCAATTCCATAAAAGTCCTTTCCACCCATAGCCTTGAAGTCTCTACACGTCTTAGCGAAAGTATTTCCACGAGGAGGAGGAGGAGGAACCACTGCCACTGTGGGAGGAGGAATGTATGCTGGGCCCGCACCATTGGCTCTAGCCTCTAGGTACCATCGGAACTAGCCAGGTATCGGTACTCCTTCTGGAAGGTTAATGTAACACCCCACACCCGCTAAGGTCACTCACTAAGGGAATGCCTTAACTTCGGTGGAGTATTTTAAGTGAATATAGAACAGAAAAATTACAACAAGATAGATATAAATAATACTTGAAATCTAAAACATCATTTCATTGCAGCAGAAGATAAACATGTTTGGTTACATATCAAAACCAACTAAAACAAGAGTCAAGTACAAAATATCCATCCTGATAAAACATAAGTACATAATCCCACTACATAACTAATAGCCATAATAGAAAAGATAAGCTGGGCTTTACATCACGGTCCAAGCTCCAAAAGATAGATAAAGCAATCTGATCAAAGCCCACTAGTGCTAGGCCCACTCTGAGAACCTGAGGGTTGGGAAAAAAGATAAAAACAACGGGGTCAGACATAAGTCTGAGCGAGTCCTATACCCTTAACAATACAATCATTAAAGTAATTAGGGTATGATATAAACCTGGTACGGTACAACTGGGGATAAATGACTACACTAAGCAGCCAACTGGACTTAGGATGAACTAAGATAACGGTAAAGGCGCATCTACCCACCCAAGGGTAATACTAAACTGCACCACACCAGATCTACCCACCCAAGGGTAATTCCTACACTGCACCACACCAGATCTACCCACCCAAGGGTAATTCCTAACTTAAAGACTGATCCCACTAAATGTACTTAGTAATCTTAATAGTAGTCTCGTGTACCCCTAGCTGACTACATAGGTGCCGTCTGCCCCTATCTCCACTAGGTGTACCCACTACTCCCTTTCGATCGACTCCCTAACGTAGATACCCGTGCTGGCACCACAGGGGGGTGTATCACTCCCCAAAGTGGCAACCCGATACAACCAACGGTGCACGGCTTATACCTACACGATGCAACAACGTCTTACCTACCAGCCCGGGTCCACACACGCATATGAAACCCGTTGGACTTGCGTTGCCATCACTAACCCGTTTTGGCCTCTTATAGTCAAGCCTAGTACGCGTGTCCCGTCCTCGACATGGGTCGAGCCCAATAAGATACATATGGGTTACTGGTTGAAATGGGCCCCCACAAGCTACCCACCTAAGCTTGTCCCTTTTTCTAGTGCATCCCACTTAACCCTTTTTAATAATCATGTCCACTTACATGTTTAAAGTTTGGTTAAGTCATCTAATCATATTACAATTGCCACTCAAGGCACCCACTAGATTTCCACATGCCACCCAAGGCACTTACTTGCTTTCCACATGCCACCCAAGGCACTTACTTAACCCTTTAATCATGTTTAATTACATGTTCTACCTTGGTTAAGTACTCTAATCGTATTTTCTATTGCCACCCAAGGCAACCACTAGATTTTTCCACATGCCACCCAAGGCACTTACTTAACCCTTTAATCATGTTTAATTACATGTTCCATTTTGGTTAAGTACTCTAATCATATTTTCTATTGCCACCCAAGGCAACCACTAAATTTTTCCACATGCCACCCAAGGAACCCACTTAACCCCTCATGTCCCTCTACATGCTAATATGCTTAAGTGTTTCTTAATTGATTAAGACCGTAACCTTTGTAAAGACCTCTCACATTAGACTATCTTTTATGGCAGCTGGATTTGCCGGTCGGGTCCGGGCAGCCTTACGCCATAACCGAGTCTAACCTCGTGTCTTTACACTTGTCACGTATTTAGTTTATGCCTAAGACCTCTCACATTGGGCCAATCATTTGTAGCCGCTGGATTTGTCGGTCGGTTTCGGGCAGTCTTATGCTACAAAAGGGTCCAACCTCGTGTCTTAGTCGATTAATTACACCTAATTAATCACCCCCATAATTTGTATTAATTATCCCTAATTAATTACAAATTTAACGATGTACATAATTGACTCAATTATGTCCATCCACTTTATGGTATGCATAATCATACCAACTTCACACCATTTCATTAACATGAATATTAACCCCATCGTTCCCCACGTAATTCGCTAACATGACATACTTAAAAGGTAAGATTCATCACACATACAATGGGTTCAACTTGCATAACATTAGCATCAACATGGGTTTTAAAGGTGTCAACATGCATATAGCATCAAACCCAACTAGCATAAATAATCAACCCAAACTTGCATGAATCACATATGTCATAAAGAGGTTAACTTGCATAACCTACTTATGTCATACAAAGGGGTAAACTTGCATATGTATGTATGACATACAAAGGGGTTAACTTGCATATGTATGCATATCATACAAAGGTGTAAACTTGCATATGTTACTTGCATAAAATCAAACACCAAACTTGCATAACATGTCATATATGAACTTGCATATAATCAAACACCAAACTTGCATAACATATCGTATATGAACTTGCATATAATCATACACCAAACTTGCATAATAATGGTGTCATAATGGATCAATGTTTATCATAGCAATTTGCATAACTAGCATCATGAACACATAGCCTAACACTTGCATAACTTGCATAACATCATGATCATATAGCATATAACTTGCATAACATCATGAACATGTAGCATATGACTTGCATAACTTGCATAACATCATGATCATGTAGCATATAACTTGCATAACATCATGAACATATAGCATATGACTTGCATAACTTGCATAACATCATGAACACATAGCATATGATAACATAACTTGCATTGATCCACATTCATAGCCATAACCTCATTATATCCTATCATAATCATTTCAACAATTGGCCATTAAGGCTATAGTACTCACAACTTGTTGATTAGCACTTCAATGAAGAAGATTAAGTTGCTAAAGTTGATTAGAAGTTGATTTGAGAAGCTATCTTCCTCCTTAATTTGTTGGCCGCTCCTTCTAGTTGCAATTTGACGGCATAACGACGTTGTCTCCAATTTTAGTATGAATTAGGGTAGTCTAAGGGTGTATTTATAGATTAGTTAAGTGTTTTAGGCCATTAGATTAACCCTAAATCAGATTAGAGCCGTCAGATCTCGTCACTAGCCACCAAGCACAGCCCAAAAGCCAAGATGGGGCACCCAGCCAAAACTGGCCGACAGTGGGGGGTCGACCCCTGGGTCGACACTAAGGTAGACCCCTTGGGGGGGGTCAACACCCATGTCGACCCCTGTGTCGAATCCCTCAGTCTAGCGGGAATTTTCCCGCCTCTTCTGAAATTTGAAATTTTAATATTTAAAATCTGTTTTAAATTTTCTGAAACTTCTTCGGGCCTTAACTGGGTCATACAGACTCCAATTTTCGAAAACTCGGACTCTATTTCGTGTATTTTTCTGAGACGAACGCAATGGCATAGTCCGTTTCCCCTGATTCAGATTTTAAAATTTAATTCTGCCCTGTTTTATATTATAGTATGTTATTCAACATATGAGGTGTTACATTCTCCCCTACTTAAAGGATTTCGTCCCCGAAATCTCTAAGTCAAGAAGAACGTATCCTACCAACCAAACAACCATCTACTCAAACCAAAAACCACTGGCATCCATTGTCCTTAAAGTTTCTAATGCTGTATAAACATATGCAAAAAGTGTGTGTATATGTTCCCTGTCTAATGCAAAATCAGGCGGTCTACTGATTTAGTTGACCTCCTTAATGCAAACCATGATAGTGCCATGCATCCAATATGTATGGGAAAGATCCCTATCGACACATACTATTTCTACATGTGTGCACAACCATACACCAAATGCATCATCCATATGATAACACAACCATTATACATCCATTAATATAGCTACCTACACACAATTATATGCAATATGCAATATGAAGTGACTGAGCCGATCTAGTGTCTAAAGTGTGTGTATATGCATCCATGAGCAACCACTAGCAAACACTTGCATCCACACGCATCCATCAATCATAACATGTCTCAAACACATGTTTCAACCATAGGTTTATCCTATCTAAAGGTCAATGGTACTAATGAGAGGACATACTAAAGATAAGATAAGTACTAGACAAACGATAAAGGAGAAGTTAAAAGACATACGCTCAAAAAGGAATGGGTACAATGAACGCATCTTCGCTTCTGTCTCCCAAGTAGCATTGCTCTCATCTTCTCCCCATTGCACTTTGACTAGTCGAACCTCTCTGTTTCCCAACTTCCTAATCTATGACCCAAGGATGCGGGTAGGAGCCCGTCGAATAGTCGCATCACGCTCTACCTCCACTTCTCTAAGCAAGCTCGGCTCTACCACCTCTGCGGTCTCATGTAGGCACTTCCTCAAATGTGACACATGGAATACGTCATGTACCCCCTAAGTCTCTCGGGTAAATCCACTCTATATGCCATCCGTCCAATCCTTTCCTTAATACGAAACGGTCCTACAAATCTTGGTGCTAACTTCCCAACGGACCCAAAGCGAACAACATTCCGTAATGGAGATACTTTGACAAAGACCATGTCCCCAACATCAAACTCCAGATCCGTCCTCCTCTTATCCGTGTAAGATTTCTTTCTGTCTTGCGCCGCTTTCAACCTTCTTCGAATCAAGTCAATCTTCTCCGAAGTCTCTCTAACCATATCGGGCCCAAGCAAAATCTTATCCGTAGATTCCCACCAACATGTAGGTGATCGACAAGGCCTTCCATAAAGAGCTTCGAAAGGAGCCATACCAATACTAGACTGAAAGCTGTTATTATACGCGAACTCCACTAATGGAAGATGCTATTCCCATGTACCTCCAAAATCTAAGATACATAGCCTCAAAAGGTCTTCTAGAACACGATTCACCCTCTCGGTCTGGCCGTCCGTCTGAGGATGATATGCGGTGCTCAAACACAACTGAGTCCCTACCGCCTCTTGCAAACTCTTGCAAAACTCGCTAGTGAAGATAGGATATCGATCACTCACTATGCTAGAAGGTACCCCATGCAATCGAACTATCTCTCAAAGGTAAACTGAAGCTAGCCATGGAGCAGTCCTCTTGCTCTTCACGGGTATGAAATGGGTGCTCTTAGTAAGTCTGTCTACCACAACCCAAATTCCCATATTACCCTTCCTCGATCTCGGTAACCCATCAATAAAATCCATCGAGACGCTATCCCACTTCCATTGCGGAACTTCCAATGGGTGAAGCAACCCACCAGGTTTCTTTTGCTCCGCTTTCACTTGTTGGCACACCAAGCATCTAGCGACATACTCGGCCACATCTTTCTTCATACCGACCCAAAAGAAAACCCGCTTCATGTCTTGGTACATCTTGTCCCCACCGGGATGAATGGTCATCTTTGAACGATGCGCATCATGAAGTATAGCCTTCCTCAAACCCTCGTCTTGCGGTACACAAAGTCTACCGTCTCTACGCAAGCACCCCCTATCGTCTAGGGTGTACCTACTCAAATGGCTGGACGACTCCCCCCTTATGAGCTTCTCTACTAACTCAACTAACTGTGGGTCGTCCTGTTGCGCTTCACCAATCCATCCCAAAAGAGTAGGTCTGACTTCTAAGGATGCTAGCAAACCGGGTACAAAGTCAACGGAAGGTCTGAAATCAAACATTGAGATAAATTCCAAGCTTCGTCGTTCCACAAACAATGGACTCAAGGACAACCTTTTTCCGCTTAAGGCGTCTGCCACCACGTTACCCTTGCCAGGGGTATACGCTATCTCGAAATCATAGGATGCTAAGAACTCCATCCACCTTTGCTGTCTCAAGACTATGCGCTCGAAGAGTCTCCAACACTTGCCTAAGATGTAGGGCATGCTTTTCTCCACTTCTAGAGAAAACCAGGATATTCTCCCATGCAAAATCGTCACATCTATCCATCTCTCACGCAGACCATCCTAGTCGAACTCGACATCCCCCAAGTGCAAGCCCCAAAGGCCTAAACCAATATCAGACAAACACCCAAGGGATACCTCCTTCGAATTCAGACGACCTACGTGAGATGATACTAGTAAAAACGGCTAAATGATAAAGCACTTGTCCAACTCTGGATGTCCTTGCCAGTCTCGCTCCAAAACCACCGTTGATCAAATAACTGGCTTTGCTTAACCCATTAAGCACAAACGAAAACTTATTTCGCTCTTAGCAAAGACCAAGATGTCACCCACAAAAACCACTACGAGGTTATTTAGGTACTCCTTGAACACCCTACTCATCAAATCAACAAAGTATGCGGGGGCGTTCGTCAAACCAAATGGCATCACAAGCCACTCATAGAAACCATCTGGAGTCCTAAAGGCGGTCTTCTCTATACTATCCTCAGCCACTCCCAACTGATGAAACCCCGTGGCTAAGTCCAACTGCGCAACACTGAGGCGCCAACCAACTGATCAAAAGAGATCATCAGTCATCGGCAATGGGTGTCTATTCTTCTTTGTGAGCTTGTTAAGTTCTCTATAGTCTACACAAAGTATGAGGGACCCATCCGCCTTCGTGGCAAAAACTACTGGAGCACCCCACTCCGATATACTTCGTCTTATGAACCCTTTCTCAAACAACTCCCCTACTTGTTTATGGAGTTCCCTCCTCTCACGAGGAGCCATGTGGCGCACTGGCAAAGATATTGGTTTAGCATTGTCCACCAGATATATTCGGAAGTCTATCTCCCGCTTCGGAGGTAAGCCCTTCACCTCCTCAAACACATCCGAGTATTCCCGGACCACTCTAACAGATCGCAAACTCTCGACTGAAGCGTCAAGCGATTCAAGATAACTTAGCATAACAGAATCCATGGGATTTCAAAAGATCTCGAGAGTGTTACCCAAGCGGGTCATAAGCCTAACAACTCTCCTTTCACAGTCAAGAACGACACCATTACTGGATAACCAGTCCATGCCCAAAATCAACCCATAGCCCGTGAAGCCCAAACAAAAGCATCACATCTAAACTCAACGCTAAGTATGGAAATCTTCAAACCCAAACATATCATGGACAAATAAGTGGAGCCCCCAATTGGGTTTGAAACAACCAAGGGATCATCTACTAAACTGGTGTCTAGGTGCAGTGACTCAACTAATGATAATGAGATAAACGAATGTGATGCGCCAGAGTCGAATAAAGTTCGAAAAGGATGATCGAGAGAACCAAATTTCAACCTCGTCGGTCCTACCCCCATCAGGTATACCCGTCGTGAGGGAATACATCTACCCTCCAGAAGATCCTGTACTTTGTCCTTACCTCTTTGGACAATCCTAATAAGGTGTCCTATTTCTCCAAAACAACTAGCCTTCTCCTTCACATTCTCCTTTCGTGGCCTTCTTACCACGATGAGGTTTCATCCTTTATTTACCTAACAGCTATTTGAACCTTCCTCCCTTGTCCACCATAAAGATACCCACAAGCCCTCCATCTCCTTGGACTAACCTCTTAGCCCGACAAATGTCTAAGTCCCTTGAAGTGGTTCTTCCGTCCTTCATACGGAAGTCCTTATTTATCTTAAAAACACATCTATACGCGGTGGGGAAATTCAAAAAGAGAAAGAGGAAGAGATTCAAAACGGAGAATCGAAGGAAGAATATATGGCTCTTGGGGATTATGTTCTTTTCTTTCAAAAACTTTTCTCTTAAAAGACATGTTTTTGAAAATACTTCTTCCAAAAATGTTTTTAGAAAAATAGTTTTATCTGTTCTGGTAACCTTAAGCTCTGATACCACGTGTAACACCCCACACCCGCTAAGGTGACTCACTAAGGGAATGCCTTAACTTCGGTGGAGTATTTTAAGTGAATATAGAACAGAAAAATTACAACAAGACAGATATAAATAATACTTGAAATCTAAAACATAATTTCATTGCAGCAGAAGATAAACATGTTTGGTTACATATCAAAACCAACTAAAACAAGAGTCAAGTACTAAATATCCATCCTGATAAAACATAAGTACATAATCCCACTACATAACTAATAGCCATAATAGAAAAGATAAGCTGGGCTTTACATCACGGTCCAAGCTCCAAAAGATAGATAAAGCAATCTGATCAAAGCCCACTAGTGCTAGGCCCACTCTGAGAACCTGAGGGTTGGGAAAAAAGATAAAAACAACAGGGTCAGACATAAGTCTGAGCGAGTCCTATACCCTTAACAATACAATCATTAAAGTAATTAGGGTATGATATAAACCTGGTACGGTACAACTGGGGATAAATGACTACACTAAGCAGCCAACTGGACTTAGGATGAACTAAGATAACGGTAAAGACGCATCTACCCACCCAAGGGTAATACTAAACTGCACCACACCAGATCTACCTACCCAAGGGTAATTCCTACACTGCACCACACCAGATCTACCCACCCAAGGGTAATTCATAACTTAAAGACTGATCCCACTAAGTGTACTTAGTAATCTTAATAGTAGTCTCGTGTACCCCTAGCTGACTACATAGGTGCCGTCTGCCCCTATCTCCACTAGGTGTACCCACTACTCCCATTCGATTGGCTCCCTAACGTAGATACCCGTACTAGCCCCACAGTGGGGTGTATCACTCCCCAAAGTGGCAACCCGATACAACCAACGGTGCATGGCTTATACCTACACGATGCATCAACGTCTTACCTACCAGCCCGGGTCCACACACGCATATGAAACCCGTTGGACTTGCGTTGCCACCGCTAACCCGTTTTGGCCTCTTATAGTCAAGCCTAGTACGCGTGTCCCGTCCTCGACATGGGTCGAGCCCAATAAGATACATATGGGTTACTGGTTGAAATGGGCCCCCACAAGCTACCCACCTAAGCTTGTCCCTTTTTCTAGTGCATCCCACTTAACCCTTTTTAATAATCATGTCCACTTACATGTTTAAAGTTTGGTTAAGTCATCTAATCATATTACAATTGCCACTCAAGGCACCCACTAGATTTCCACATGCCACCCAAGGCACTTACTTGCTTTCCACATGCCACCCAAGGCACTTACTTAACCCTTTAATCATGTTTAATTACATGTTCTACCTTGGTTAAGTACTCTAATCGTATTTTCTATTGCCACCCAAGGCAACCACTAGATTTTTCCACATGCCACCCAAGGCACGTACTTAACCCTTTAATCATGTTTAATTACATGTTCCACTTTGGTTAAGTATTCTAATCGTATTTTCTATTGCCCCCCAAAGCAACCACTAGATTTTTCCACATGCCACCCAAGGCACCCACTTAACCCCTCAAGTCCCTCTACATGCTAATATGGTTAAGTGTTTCTTAATTGATTAAGACCGTAACCTTTGTAAAGACCTCTCACATTAGACTATCTTTTATGGTAGCTGGATTTGCCGGTCGGGTCCGGGCAGCCTTACGCCATAACCGAGTCTAACCTCGTGTCTTTACACTTGTCACGTATTTAGTTTATGCCTAAGACCTCTCACATTGGGCCAATCATTTGTAGCCGCTGGATTTGCCGGTCGGTTCCAGGCAGTCTTATGCTACAAAAGGGTCCAACCTCGTGTCTTAGTCGATTAATTACACCTTATTAATCACCCCCATAATTTGTATTAATTATCCCTAATTAATTACAAATTTAACGATGTACATAATTGACCCAATTATGTCCATCCACTTTATGGTACGCATAATCATACCAACTTCACACCATTTCATTAACATGAATATTAACCCCATCGTTCGCCACGTAATTCGCTAACATGACATACTTAAAAGGGAAGATTCATCACACATACAATGGGTTCAACTTGCATAACATTAGCATCAACATGGGTTTTAAAGGTGTCAACATGTATATAGCATCAAACCCAACTAGCATAAATAATCAACCCAAACTTGCATGAATCACATATGTCATAAAGAGGTTAACTTGCATAAGCTACTTATGTCATACAAAGGGGTAAACTTGCATATGTATGTATGACATACAAAGGGGTTAACTTGCATATGTATGCATATCATACAAAGGTGTAAACTTGCACATGTTACTTGCATAAAATCAAACACCAAACTTGCATAACATGTCATATATGAACTTGCATATAATCAAACACCAAACTTGCATAACATATCATATATGAACTTGCATATAATCATACACCAAACTTGCATAACATATCATATATGAACTTGCATATAATCATACACCAAACTTGCATAATCATGGTGTCATAATGGATCAATGTTTATCATAGCAATTTGCATAACTAGCATCATGAACACATAGCCTAACACTTGCATAACTTGCATAACATCATGATCATATAGCATATAACTTGCATAACTTGCATAACATCATGAACATGTAGCATATGACTTGCATAACTTGCATAACTTCATGATCATGTAGCATATAACTTGCATAACTTGCATGACATCATGAACATATAGCATATTACTTGCATAACTTGCATAACATCATGAACACATAGCATATGATAACATAACTTGCATTGGTCCACATTCATAGCCATAACCTCATTATATCCTATCATAATCATTTCAACAATTGGTCATTAAGGCTATAGTACTCACAACTTGTTGATTAGCACTTCAATGAAGAAGATTAAGTTGCAAGAGTTGATTAGAAGTTGATTTGAGAAGCTATCTTCCTCCTTAATTTGTTGGTGGCTCCTTCTAGTTGCAATTTGACGGCATAACAACGTTGTCTCCAATTTTAGTATGAATTAGGGTAGTCTTACGGTGTATTTATAGATTAGTTAAGTGTTTTAGGCCATTAGATTAACCCTAAATCAGATTAGAGCCGTCAGATCTCGTCACTAGCCACCAAGCACAGCCCCAAAGCCAAGATGGTGCACCCAGCCAAAACTGGCCGACAAGGGGGGGGGGGGTCGACCCCTGGGTCGACACTAAGGTCGACCCCTGTGTCGACTCCCTCAGTCTGGCGGGAATTTTCCCACCTCTTCTGAAATTTGAAATTTTAATATTTAAAATCTGTTTTAAATTTTCTGAAACTTCTTCGGGCCTTAACTGGGTCATACGGACTCCGATTTTCGAAATCTCGGACTCTATTTCGCGTATTTTTCCGAGATGAATGCAATCGCATAGCCCGTTTCCCCTGATTCAGATTTTAAAATTTAATTCTGCCCTGTTTTATATTAGAGTAAGTTATTCAACATACAGGGTGTTACATTAGATCTCTAGACATGCTGAAACAAAAAGGAAAGATTCAAGACAAAAGAATAGAGAGATAGTGCGTATGGATTTGGGGAATTATGCCTTTTTAAAAACAACGCTTTTTCTTGAAAACTAATGCTTCTTTAAACTTCTCTTTGAAAATAGTTTCAGAAACCTTTATCTAATCTTGTAAACCTGTGCTCTGATACCAAGTGAAACACCCCACCTCTATTGAGGTCACTCACAAGAGGAATGCCTTAACTTCGGTGGAGGTTTATAAGTAAGAGTCACAGATAAAACACAAGACAGATATAAACACATATATATGTAAGCAGCGGGAAAACAAATAGACTTTCATTTCATAAATACGTGTTCATACAAAACATTTCCATTGTTGCCTCAAAACAAACTTCCAATAATTACAACCATAATACTGTCTTGATTTAAAACTTAAAGAAGCATGAAACAAAATTTAAACTACATAAATCCCCATAGAATGTCCAAAGCCATAGCCCAAAACGAAAGAGATCCAAGCTTTACATTCTCTCTCTTCAAGATGGATGAAAAATCTGACTAAGCTGAGGGGTTTCCTCCCTGTGGACCTGAGGGGAGGGGAACGGAAGAAAAGAAAGAGAAAGGAAAAAGGGTCAGACATAAGTCTGGTAAGTCTAGTTATAATTCTAGCATGAGAACAATAAAAAGATCATGACTTGTATAAACTGAGAACAGGACAATACCAGAATATAAGATAAGATATGGCAGGAAATACTAACTATACTAAACGCACTCACTATTACTTCTCTGCACCTAATTGCACTGTCTCA
Organism: Allium sativum; assembly: GCA_030737875.1. NCBI lineage: Eukaryota > Viridiplantae > Streptophyta > Magnoliopsida > Asparagales > Amaryllidaceae > Allium > Allium sativum. Next base: position 279,399,382 of record CM060925.1, read on the forward strand.
ATTAGCACCCTATGATCAGGGTAAAGTGAATCCCCTTTCAAAAGATCGGCCCCTACTCGCATAAACATATGTGTAATATGGCCCCCACTTGATTGTAGATTCCTATGTCGGTCCCACCATGGGGTGTATCAGGTCCCATGGTGGCGGCCCGACACAATTCTAGAATGCATAGGTTATACTACTAGTATTTAATTCCCTGTTTGTCTATTCCGAAGTGTGTGCACGCCCGCACTCCGTTAGAACCCACACTGCTACACCAACCGCCGTCGCTTTTGACCGCTTACGATCAGCCCAGTAATCGTGCCCCACCCTACCTAGTTTCAGGGTACCATGATACCTAATTAGGTTACTGCTGAAATGGGTCCCCGTTACTAGGGTTTTCTAGTCAAACATATTAAGTGGTTAAGTGTTTGTATTAACCTGACCTCACCCATCAGTTTAGTTAACATGTTGAAATGGGTCAAGTGTTTTAATTAACTTAACCCTACCATCCTCATTCTAGCTTTAATTTATTCATTAAAGCACCGACCACTCACATTAGATAGGTATTATTGTGGTTACTGGACAGCCGGTCGGTTCCAGGCAGGTTTACAACGCAACTCAGTTTGACCTCGGGTCCTTATTGGGCTTAATGCCTTAACCTCCCACATTGGATAGGTATTGTTGTGATTGCTGGACAGCCGGGCGGGTCCGGGCAGGTTTACATCACAACTCAATCCAACCTCGGGTTAAGCATATTTGTATTTTCTAAATTTACACATTTGTTATTTTATTCTTATATGTAAATTTGTTAACAATTAAATGTTATGGCCCACTTTCCAAATTCATTATTTTTAGGTATATAATTTATATCGTTACAAGCCATAAATTATCTGTGTGATTTTTCACCCATTTATGTCAAGTTTCCTATAATTACCAATTTTTCCCATCGTTACCCCATCTAAATATTAGGCTAACAATCTTAGCCTAATTTTTCGATCGCATGATTCTTGATATATAATATTAGGCTAAAAACATAGCCTAATTTAGCGTACACAAAATTTGCATAAAGAAATCCACTAACATAAACATGACATAGGTGTAAACTTGGCCTTTTTGGCATAGTCAATATGAACACAATAGGGGTGAACTTGCAAAATAGTTATCATGAATGATCATGAGTGTGAACTTGCAACGTAGACTAAGCCACATACATATATGTTAATTTGCATCATAGACATATATGTGAATTTGCAACATAGACTAAATCAACTTACATATAAGTGAATTTACAACACAAACTAAATCATCTTACATATATGTGAACTTGCAAATCAATAACAAACATATGAATAAGTGTGAATTTGAATTAAGGCATAGGTTTAACATATACACATAAACATGTAGAACTAACATTTGGTCACATATGTGATAGGATTTTACAACCTAAAACTTGCATAACATGATAAACTACACAACTTGTCATAAAAGGTTATACTCAAGTTCATATACATATGAATAGACTTATCCATTAATTCCCAATTCAACATGATAACAAAACAGAACCAAAGACATAGATCAATATCATTTAATTCCACATATAACATAATAAACATCATTCTATTTTCAATTTATTTCCAAGGCATGACATTGATTTTGATTCGCATCCCAAAAAATAACTAAACTTACAACGAACGACGAACTTGAGTTCTAGTTTCTGAGTTCTGAATTTGCAATGCTTTCCTTTGGGTAGATAAACGTTGTTTTGATTCTTAATTGAATTAGAATTTGTTCGTCTCTAAGCTTTATCCAACTGACGACTACTCCTAGTTTCCTCCCAACAGCATGACGGCTCTAGTTCTATTTTATTTGTGTGAATTGAGGTTGAGTGTTAGGTTGTATTTATAGAATTTCAGATTGATTTGAGCCGTCAGATGGTCATAAGTGAATCCAGACCATACACACCAAGAGAAGCCAATCAGAAAGTGACAAATCAGCCCTAGTGACACATCAAAGCTCAGAAATTCAACTAGAACCCCGACCATGCCAGCCAGGACTTGACCAGGTCGACTGGGCAGGTGGACCCCCAGGTCGACCCCCTGGTCGACCCGGGTACCCAGGTCGACCCCCAGGTCGACCTGGTTCCTGGGCGAGAATTTTCCCGCCCAGCCCAGTTTGGGTCGATTTTTGAAATTTAAACTGAATTCTGAGCTATTTGAAATTTAAATTGAATTCTGAAACTTCTGGAGGTCATAACTCGTTATACGGAGTCCGATTTACACAAACTCGGACTCTATCTCAAGCAGAATTCCAAGACGACCGCAGTGGCGTAGCCCGTTTCCCTTAGTTCTTTCATTTAGAACTAATTATACCTTAATTTGTTAATTTAATGTTAACAAAAAATTCAGGGTGTTACATGTCCATTCATTCAAAATTCAAATTCAAATTTTGGCATCAAGTTGGTTGAACTACTAAATCTTCAATATCTTTCTTATACGGTGTTTAAATTCAGCAAAAGAATACACTAATTTGATCAGTAAAACGAGCCCTTCGCAATAGAGAAGATCTCATCATCAAGCTCCGGAAGACCAATTCAGAACTCAAAGAATATCGAAGAAATGGATCTAAAAATTGGGTACGCCTTGATTAATGTTCAAATTTTTGGTTGAATGGATGTTTTGATTGCTCTGCTTTGTTTTGAATTTGAAATTTAAAACTTCAAAAATTAAACTTGAAATTTTAAATTCAGAAGTTGAAATTTAAAATTTTGAAATTTAAAATATTGATAAAATAATAAATATAAAATAAATTTTGGATATTTGTTAAGTTACTATTATTTCAGGAAATAGTTAAACCTGAAATACAAATCAATAATTTAAAACCAAAGTCACAAAACCATATGTTCTTTGAAAATTATGCATGAATGTCAACATACATATATTCTTATGTCAACATAAAGGCTTGTAAAATGAAATTCAAAATTTGAGTTTTAAAAGCTTAAACTTTCAAACTTCTCTTCATATTTTAAAAAAGAAAATGCCAGTTCAATTTTAGTTATTAACTTTGTCTTTCTACTTATTTTCTTAATATATCTTGTTTCAAAATATATATAAATTAATAGATAGGCATGTTAATATGATTTAAATATATTTTGAAAACATTTGATATTGTTATAAAATATAAGCTTATATATTTTTATATGTAGTTTAAACATTTATAATTTTGACTTTGGGTCACATTATCATAGATATTATTTGAAACTAAATACTAATTTTGATTTCTTGGTTTATTAAGATTTATGAAACTTGTATCTTCTAACTTAATATTTTGGTGTATATATATGTATATGATTTTATGTCTTAAATATATAGTTTAATAAGAAGTTATAGCTTTATAGGTTACTTTATATTACCAAAAATAATTTTTATTTAAATATAGATTAATTTTACAGTTTTAACATATAAATGGTTCTTTAGCAAATTACTATATTTTGATTTCTAAAGTTTGAATGAAAAATTGATTTGTATCAAAAGATAAATAATAAATTAAATTTGAAGCTTTTTAAAATCAATTTTTATACATAAATATGAGTATATGTTTATAGTCTATTTTACATAATTTTATATTCCATAGCGACCTGTACTTCCCTGGTCTCCGAAGAGAAGAGAAAGAACGAATCACTTTGAGGACAAGACGAATTAGAACACAACAAAAGAACATTTCATTGTTAATTACAACAATTCCATCAGATACAAGAATATACAGAGTATGAATAAATAAAATACATTCGACAATAATCAGAGATTACAATAAATTACATAACAGCGGAAAATAATACAAACACAACTGAAAATAATACACAGATATTGAGCTTCCGAGTATCATTCCAGCAGTAAATCAGGATCCTGTGAATATAAATCTGCAAAACCAAAACTACTAGCTGCCCGTGTCGAAAATAAGGGCACCCAGAGTTTAGGTTAAAACAATAAACTCCAGGTCAGTCATGTGACTGTTGTGAGAACTAAAACAGTTATTAATTCAAGTTTTAAAGTTCGGTAAATCAAGGGACCACGCCGTATAACACGGAACGGGTTTCCTCCCAAGAATACCAGTGCATAGAATAAACAACGCAATGCTTTTTCGAAAAATGAAGCTATTATAAGACCCAGGTCCCAGCACACAATGCAACGCAAGCCGGAGGATAGGGTTTTACCTTATAATAGCCAAACATGCTTTGTATGTTTAAAAACAAATCATTTGATACTATAATTAAGTGTATAGTGTCAAAACAATTTCAATCATAAGTATCAATCATAGACGGCATAGCTACCATCTACTATGTCGCCATACTAGGTTCTACAAATAAAACCAAAATATCTCGTATTGGAAATTGGATTTCCGTCATGAGTCGAGGCAAGGGGCTAGCTCCTCTCCGCTTCGAGACACTCTAGAAAATGTCTCAGGACTACTCTCTCTGGGCAACCCTTGGAATCGGCTGGGTCATTCATCTCTTACGTTTGAGGATTGGCAATTCCTGAACACACATTTCCCGGTCCTTACAGACCTATAATCGAGGCGCCTCGCAATCCAACAACCACAAAGGTGAAAATAATATAAATGTCAGCCAGTTTAAGCACTGACACCACCGTAGCTAGAAAGAAACGTCGTGTTCTCCCAGCGGTCACTATCCAGTTTTTGACTCATACCGAGGTGTGAGGCTCGCGAATTCACGTTATACACAATGCTATTTTTACAACGCTTATTTCTATATAAAAATTATATTTTTATATTTCTTCTTCTTATATAAAGATCGAATTTTTATTTCGTCACTATAAAAATCACATTTTTATTTCAACATATATATAATAAAAAACAGATTTTTATTTTTCTACATATATAAAGATCAAATTTTTACTATCTATATAATATAAAAATCGTATTTTTATTCTTTGTACTATATAAAAATCAAATTTTTATTATCTCCACTATATAAAAATCACAACTTTATTATTTCTACTATATAAAAATTATATTTTTAACCTCTCTATAATGTTAAAAATATATTTTTAAACGTTTCTATAATATAAAAATTATATTTTTATGGTCAAAAAAATCGTATCTTTCTCTCATGACAATTCAAATCTTTTTTGTTTATATAAAAATCAAACCTCTTTGTTGTTAAAAATCAAATCTCTTTACATAAGAAAATCAAACCGTTCTACATAAGAGAATCAAAATTTTCTACATAGTTATTATATTTTCAAACTGAAAATAAAGTAAAGTAAATGGAGATAAAAAGAAAACTCGCTTCTTTTCGGATCTAGGGGTTGGAGGAGGGTTGCTCGGGGTCAGTGGTGGTCAGTGGAGGGCGTGACTGAGGTGGGGGAGGTCGCGCAGGCCGGCGTTGGGCCCACGAGCGTAGCGGCAGCGGTCTCCGTTGATGAGGCTCGTGATTTTCGGGTTTGGGGAGTGGAGCGATTTAAAGTGGAAGGAAGAGAGAATGGGGGGTCGAGGGTGGAGCGGAGGGCGGTGGGAGGCCTGCGGTGCCTCGCCGTCGGCGGCGGTGGCCAGTTCGTGGGCAGCGCTGCTTCGACGGGTTTTTTTTACTTCTGATCGAAGAACGAGGGGGTGAGTATAGAGAGAAGGTAAGGTTAATATAATATATATATTTTATTATTAAATTATTTCAAAAAAGTAACTTTTACATTCGAACTTGAAATCGAACCCACCGCCTGTCGTACATAGCTAATTACCCCCATTCCGAACTCAATGGGATATGTATCGTAAGCTGATTCGATTGTTTCGATCAGTTTCCGTCAAAATCAAAGTATAATTCTATATATTGAATTTGAATGCACATTTCAATTTACCAGGGCCACATACTAACTAGAAAAATTCCCAAAAAATACTTTCTAGCTTCGTATCAACGATACGGTCCTAACAAAACTAATTTCATAAGATTCTGAGACCGTTTGAAAAATGGTCATTTTCCAGTCGATTAAAATCAACTGAAACTGGTCAAACGCGTTTTCCTTTGTCACACTCACATACTGATTCATAGAATTACGAATTTTGAAACCTAGCAATAACTTGACATCCCGGATCCAACAAATGTGGTTTCGTCGAAAACCGAGGTCGTTTGCAAAATTACCATTTTTAAGGGCCTGAATTCCATAGCGACTATTCTGAAATTCTGGGCATAACTTTTTATCCCCGCTATGAAATTTCAATTTTTCGGATTCGTTGGAAATATATTCTCAAATAGATTCTAATATTTTTGATTTCGTTAAAATCCGGTTTATTTTGGATCCTGTACATTCATTTGAACTTCGAAATCGAATTTTCAAACTACCGCGCCAATTCAGGCTCGTTATATAATTAAAATAAATTATTTATATTCTAACGACGATCTATATAAATATATACGTTCGAATTCTATTCAAAATAATTTTCTCGTCAATATTATTTAAAATAATTCATTTTAAATAATCAAAATTCGCTAAAATTGCCAAAATAAAAATTCTAAATTGGCTCAGATTTCCGGGTTATTACAATCTCCCCCACTTAAAAGTTTTCGTCCCCGAAAAGGAACGAAGCTGAAAGTTGTTTAACTAATAAACTCAGCTTTCACTATTTTCATTACGGCTTAAGTTCTTCAACTTTTCAGTTTCTAAGAACTTTTCAAATTCTTCAAAAATTTGGCTAACACCCTAAATTTCCGAAAAATTTCTCCATAACCTCCCCTGCACTGGGGACTTCGGGATATTTCATATAGCCTCCCATGGCCTTCTTCAATCCAAAAGAAAAAGAAAAAGCCAAGCGGCTAGCCAATCGTCTCATAAAATCATCCAAACCCAAAGAAATACAATAAATATGTGCCTATTTGTCGGGAAAACAATTTTATTCTTCTGCTATAGCCTCCTTGCGATGACCTGTTCAGTGTGAGTACATGTATATGCATGCAATTGTAATCATTTTTCAATACAGTTCAATAATTGGTTCAATTTGGCATAATGGTTCAAAATTATCAATCAAATAACCAAACAACACAATCAGCAATCAATTAGCAAATTAGAATTTCAAATTCATAATTTTGATACATATACAGAAAATCATGTTTTTGATGCCAAATCACAACAAATAAACCTATCTAATTTTGGTTCTCACACCAGTCTAATGGAAATATATAGATATCACACCTTCACCACTCGAAAATAAATACTGGTGATGGCGCGCCATCATCAGAATCATGTCCGGGCAACTAGAGTGTGATTCTATATCTATCAAGTATATTAAAACTTCGAATATACGTTCATGACACGTATATGCAAAATATTTATATACTCGATTGTCCAGATTCAATACAAATAATTATTCAAATACGAATAAAACGATTTAAATTTTCAAATCAATAGTGTTTTCATTTGAAAAATATACTCTTCACACTCGTTCTAGGATACTACGGATCCTATCTCTAACGAGTAATTCCTATTGGATATTACTAATCCAATATCTGATGAATTCTTTCGTATGGTTCTGATGTGTCTTATTCTCGAGCTTTGTAAACCAAATCTCTGATACCAAATGTAGCGTCCCATACTTCCCCGGTCTCCGAAGAGAAGAGAAAGAACGAATTACTTTGAGGACAAGATGAATCAGAACACAATAGAAGAACATTTCATTGTTAATGACAACAGTTCCATCAGATACAGGAATATATAGAGTATGAATAAATAAAATACATTCGATAACTATTAGCGATTACAATAAATTACATAGCAGCGGAAAATAATACAAACATAACTGAAAATAATACATGGATACAGAGCTTTTCGAGTATCGTTCCAGCTGTAAATCAGGATCCTGTGAATATAAATCTGCAAAACCAAAACTACTAGCTGCGCGTGTTGAAAATATGGGCACCCAGAGTTTAGGTTAAAACAATAAACTCCAGGTCAGTCATGTGACTGGTGTGAGAACTAAAACAGTTATTAATTCAAGTTTTAAAGTTTGGTAAATCAAGGGACCACGCCGTATAACACGGAACGGGTTTCTCCCAAGAATACCAGTGCATAGAATAAACAACGCAATGCTTTTTTGAAAAATGAAGCTATTATAAGACCCAGGTCCCATCACACAATGCAACGCAAGCCGGAGGATAGGGTTTTACCTTATAATAGCCAAACATGCTTAGTACGTTTAAAAACAAATCATTTGATACTATAATAAGTGTATAGTGTCAAAACAATTTCAATCATAAGTATCAATCATAGACGGCATAGCTACCATCTACTATGTTTCCATACTAGGTTCTACAAGTAAAACCGAAATATCTCGTATTGGAAATTGGATTTCCATCATGAGTTGAGGCAAGGGGCAAGCTCCTCTCCGCTTCGAGACACTCTAGCAAATGTCTCAGGACTACTCTCTCTGGGAAACCCTTGGAATCGGCTGGGTCGGTCCCCTCTTACGTTTGAGGATTTGCAATTCCTGAACACACGTTTCCCGGTCCTTACAGACCTATAATCGAGGCGCCTCGCAATCCAACAACCACAAAGGTGAAAATAATATAAATGTCAGCCAGTTTAAGCACTGACGCCACCGTACCTAGAAAGAAACGTCGTGTTCTCCCAGCGGTCACTATCCCGTTTTTGACTCATACCGAGGTGTGAGGCTCGCGAATTCACGTTATACACAAATCTATTCCACGCAGGCCGTGCTTTGATCATCAACCTCAAGACTTTGTTTTTCAACATAAGCCTTGATCATCTGCCACTTAGGCATGCCACACAGGCAATTCACTCCGTGCGACTGATGTCCATCGATATACAACCTCTGAGCTCGTACGTCTCAGAGAAGGGCGTTAAGCAAGAGAATAAATTCTCCGCCGCCAAACAGATGTATATTAGGTAGAGATCAATCAACACAGAATAAAATCCAATGTCAGACACACGGTCCATTTACAAGTTCGTTCTGGGTCTGAACGAAACCGGAGGCACTTTCATATCCATCGATCTCCAAGTACGTCTGGACGATCACCAATTGATTCCCTCATCTTGGGTGTACAGCCCAATCAAGATCATCAGTAATCACTCAAACGATGTGAAGACTTCCGGTCTTCAACCATCGTCTTCATTTTCGACTTATCGTCGAATCGGTTATTCAGAATGGGTATAACCCGGCCTTTCCGAATAACCCGCGTATATAATAAACAAATGTTACACAAACACAACATACGCCTCATTCCAATTCATCGGTCACTAACCGTAAATTAGAAAGAGAACAATTCCCTAAATATTAACCCCGAAGGTCGAAATCGACATCAGATCAACACCCAGGAAACCATTCTTTTTAGCTAACCTGCAGTTAGTTTCTAAATTTCACATTCTTAGGGAAAGGTTCCCATTAATTTTATCAAAGATAAATTCTTTGGAATTTATTCTTTAATCTCCCTTTGGATGTCATTTCAAACCATGTTAAGGTTTTTCAAACTAGTCGGGATTAGCGAACCACACCGAAGTAATAATTTATTTTATTTCACAATCCCAACCTATTCATCCCATGAAGCAAAACTGGTAATACTCCATATCTAGCACCATGGTGTTATCGGTAAAATTAATTACCATTTCACGTTCAAATCTAATTAAAGATTTAACTATCGCTTTGGAGCAAAACTGGTGATACTCCATTCTCGCTCACTCTCCAACTTTGATAATTTAAATTATCAATTCACATTTCAATCTAATTATAGATTCATTAAAACTCCTTTTACTGGGTTAAAGAACTAATGTCATTTAAAACACAGTTCACGATAAACCCAAATCCCATTTTATTTATTATCGGGTTAAAGAACAAGTGTTATTTAAAACACCGTTCTCGATAAACCCACAAATCAATTCTAATTCAATTCCAATTAAATATATTAATTAATTGGTATACTTCATTAAATCTAAATAAAAAGATTTAATCATTTCTCAACGGGGTTTAAGAACAGTGTTGATAAAGACACCATTCACAACAAACCCAAATCCCATTTGGTATTAAATACAAGTCTCTGAATAGAAAATATATCGGCTTATATTCAATATCAAATTCTGAAACCCACAAATATCGCTTTGTAAATAACAATATAAAATATATCTTCCAAATTTCCTCCAAAATATCTGTGTAATCGCGAAACCTAATATCGAAATATTCCAAAGACAATTTCGATTTAAATCCATTCCAATTCATATAATGGAAATTTTGGTTGTTTAAAACCCATTTCAAATCCAGTTTATTTATTTAAAAATAATTGGATTTTAATTCTAGTTCAAAACTAGTTCATTTCGATAAAAATCTATTTTTATCTTTTCAAATATGGAGTTTTTTTAATCCCAATTCTTCATAAATCATTTCTTATGATTTTACACAAATTATTGATATTTTTGATAATTTTATCAAGGCCCGTACAGTCCATTTCCAATAACGGCAATCGAACTGCACTTACAACGACCTTTTCTGAAATTGATTTGGACGTATCTACAAATCCAGCCGTCAGATTTCAAATCTCTTGTATTCGTTAGAAAGCTCTTTTCGATACGAACCCAACAGTTCCGGTTTTAGGAGAATCCGATGGCCGGATTTCCTGTAATGTCCGTTCGAAGTCAATGGTCGAAATTCACAAACTGTCGCGGCGCGGCGCGTTCTATTCAGGCCATTATATATATAATATATATATTATATATATTTCGTCGATTTCCTTTTAAAACGAATTTTATAATTCGTTTCAAAAACAATTTCAACCTTCATTTCAAATTCAAATCAAAATTTAATTTTCCATTATAAATTCTTTTTTCATTCATTTCTATTTGATTTCAATTCAAATCGATTTCAATTCAATTTTAGTTCGTTTTCAATTCGATTTGAATTCATTCCAAATCGATTTCACTTCGATTTCCAATTGCATTTCAATTTAATTCAATTTCAATTCGATTTGAATTCATTCGAATTCATTTTCTTTTCAATTCGAATTCATTTTCTTTTCATTTCAATTCGAATTCATTTTATATTCTATTCAATTCGAATTCATTTTATATTCAATTCAATTCGAATTCATTTTATATTCTATTCAATTCGAATTCATTTTATATTCTATTCAATTTTTAAATCTCTTTTCAATATTCATTATAAAAACGAATATAATTGATATAAATATCGTTCGCTTCAAAATAGCGCATCTCTAATCAACACGGCTTTATATTTTTCAATGACTTCGTTATTATATTCAACAAATGAATATTTATTCTATTCAACACAGGAATCTATATTTCTTTCAACACATGACTAATCTCAACAAATGAGTACTGCCAACACGTGACTATTTTTGTTATTTAATATATTTTATAAAATTATGATTTGTATCATTTAATTTTTAATCAAACTCTATCCGTAAATTAGTAAGAGAACGATTCCTTAAATATTAACCCCGAAGGCCGAAACCAACATCTGATTAATACCCAGGAAACCACTCATCTTATCTATTTTTCAGTTAGTTTCTAATTTTATATATGATAAAGATGTAAATTTTATCGTTAAAATATTTCGTTCAACACATGAATCTATATTTCTTTCAACACATGACTAATCTCATCAAATGAATACTGTCAACACATGAATATATATTTTATAATATTATTTATTTTCCCAATTGGAATGAGGCCCAATCAGTTACCATGTAATGTTAATTATATGGATTCCATAAAACACATGTATATAATAGCAACGATAAATAATCAACCATCATCCAAAGTGCACCACATAACTGCATAAGCATCAAATATAAATAATTAACGCTCACACAGTCTGTCGACCCATCGATCGACATACAACTAAATAATTGGGATTAGCGTAGGCTAAATATCATCCCAACACCCGTGTGGGATTTCAATCAACAAACACTGAATATTATTTGTGCAGTTGGGCGACGTGTAAAATTTATCGTCCCAATCAATGTCCTTCAAATAGGTGTTCATAAACAAACCGTCCGGTTGTAAATGAATATTTATTTACTCACATTCACGTTTAAAAATTATATTTTTAACAATAAGATATTTTTAACTATATAAATATTTTATTTTATTTCACATCACACAATCAATTTTCATCCCAACAAACAATCGAATATATAAGTCATCCATGGTCTGTGGACGACGGGTGTCGGGTGCTGCTAAGCACCGTCTGCATCCTAGTATATATTTTTAACTAGAAAAGAAGAGTTAAAGTGAGAAGTTCTCACAGAGGGTTCCACTTCGCCGTGCTTTGCTTTTGAATTGCTGAACCATTTGGATCTGTTCGAAATTCCAATGAAGTACTTGTCCCGTTGTTCATAATAAAAATTATATTTTTATCACTTCATTCTAATAAATAAAAATCATATTTTTATTTTTACTTCATATATTTTTACAATGCTTATTTCTATATAAAATATTATATTTTTATATTTCTACTTCTTATATAAAGATCGAATTTTTATTTCATCGCTATAAAAATCACATTTTTATTTCAACATATACATAATAAAAATCTGATTTTTGTTTCACTACATATATAAAGATCAAATTTTTACTATCTATATTATATAAAAATCGTATTTTTATTCTTTCTACTATATAAAAATCAAAATTTTATTATCTCCACTATATAAAAATCACATCTTTATTATTTCTACTATATAAAAATTATATTTTTAACCTCCCTATAATATAAAAATTATATTTTTAACCTTTCTATAATATAAAAATTATATTTTTATGATAAAAAATTTGTATCTTTCTCTTATGACAATTCAAATCTTTTTGGTTTATATAAAAATCTAACCTCTTTGTTGTTAAAAATCAAATCTCTTTACTTAAGAAAATCAAACCGTTCTACATAAAAGAATCAAAATTTTCTACATAGTTATTATATTTTCAAACTGAAAATAAAGTAAAATAAATGGAGATAAATAGAAAAACTCACTTCTTTTCGGATCTAGGGGTTGTTGGAGGGTTGCTCGTGATCAGTGGTGGTCAGTGGAAGGCGTGACTGAGGTGGGGGAGGTCGCGCAGGCTAGCGGTGGGCCCACAGGCGCGGCGGCAGCGGTCTCCGATGATGGGGCTCGGGGTTTTCGGGTTTGGGGGGTGGAGCGATTTAAGGTGGAAGGCAGAGAGAACGGTGGGGTCGAGGGTGGAGCGGAGGGCGGTCGGAGGCCCGGGGTGCCTCGCCGTCGGCGGCGGCGGCCAGTTCGTGGGCGGCGCTGCTTCGACTGGTTTTTTTTTAATTCTGATCGAAGAACGAGGGGGGTGAGTATAGAGAGAGGGTAAGGTTAATATAACATATATATATATATATTTAATTATTTAATTATTTCAAAAAGTTACTTTTACATTCGAACTCGAAATCGAACCTACCGCCTGTCGGCCATAGCTAATTACCTCCATTCTGAACTCAATGGGATATGTATCGTAAGCTGATTCGATCGTTTCGATCAGTTTCCGTCAAAACCAAAATATAACTCTATATATTGAATTTGAATGCACATTTCAATTTACCAGGGCCAAATACTAACTAGAAAAATTCCCAAAAAATATTTTCTAGCTTCGTATCGATGATACGGTTATAACAAAACTAATTTCGTCAAATTCTGAGACCGTTTGAAAAATGGCCATTTTCCAGTCGATTAAAATCAACTGAAACTGGTCAAACGTGTTTTCCTTTGCCACGCTCACGTATTAATTCAGAAAATTATGAATTTTGAAGCCTAGCAATAACTTGACATCTCGGATCCAACAAAAGTGGTTTCATCGAAAACCGAGGTCGTTTGCAAAATTTCCATTTTTAAGGGTCTGAATTTCATAGCGACTATTCTGAAATTTCAACTGGGCATAACTTTTTATCCCCGCTATGAAATTTCAATTTTTCGGATTCGTTGGAAAGATATTCTCAAATAGATTCTAATATTTTTGGTTTCGTTAAAATCCGGTTAATTTTTAATCCTGTACATTCATTTGAACTTTGAAATCGAATTTTCAGACTACCGCGCCATTTCAGGCTCGTTATATAATTAAAATAAATTATTTATATTCTAACGATGATCTATATAAATATATATGTTCGAATTCCATTCAAAATTAATTTATCGTCGATATTATTTAAAATAATTCATTTTAAATAATGAAATTCGCTAAAATTGCCAAAATAAAAATTTTAAATTGGCTTAGATTTCCGGGTTATTACATATTCTCTCTAAAAAGTTCTTTACTTCTTACTATATTTACCCTACTAATATTATTGAACTCCATAGTTATTTTGAATATTTTACTACTTATCATGAATATTTTTTAAAAAACTCTTATCTTTATTATTATTTCAATCACTTTCATTAGTATAATTAACCTAAGTTTAGAAATTAACATCATCCTTGTTTGATTCCATTAATTTATTATATGCATAATAGTTAGATATTACTTTAAGTACCTTTTATAGAAATACATATCATCATCAAATCATTCTATATATTATTTATCATTACACATCTTATTTCATATCATATGTCATTACAGTGCATCTCAAATTAAAACCATTAACATCACAAGTTGCATTTCATTCAGTATATCACTTCATATAGATTTGCATATGGCATACTGCACTATAACTAACACACTTTTTGTTAACTTTAACTACACATAACAAATATAGAGTATGAAAAGTTTTTATCTAATAAGATATATAAGATTATTAATCAAATACATAACATATTTACTTTGACTTGATTAACTTGCTTGATTGGATTAATATGCTTGAATGACTTATTTGGCTTGTTTGACTTCATTGACTTACTTGACATGGTTAAAATTAATTATTAGTTAATAAATTTGTTAGAAAAATACTTATGCATTCTTGGTCTAGATTAAAGTCTTATTATAGTTTTAAGGGAATTAGAGTATATGCTAGGTTTAGTATTGTATTAGATTAAGGGGCAGTTTTATAGTTTCTAGGATTAGTTGAAGGTTCAAGAAGTGTTTATTAACATATATTACTTAATTTGGTTGATCTAGTTGATTGCTTGAATCGATTGCTTGAATTGATTACTTGAGTTGATTACTTGAATTGATTGCTTGAGTTGATTGCTTGAATCGATTGCTTGAATTGATTGTTTGAATTGATTGCTTGAATTACTTGTTTGAATTGCTGGTTTGGATTGATTGATTATAAATATTGGTTGGATAGCTTAGTTTATTATCCTTCTATTTAGCCTAGTATAGTCATAATTTAGAGGGAGTTATAAAAATTTGTAGATATACGGAGAATTATAGATTAAGGGAAAGTTATAGAATTAAGGGGAGTAATACACATAATTAGGTTATGTATATATAGGATTTAGGATTCAAGGGGAGTACTTTATTATTTAGGTATTTATAGGATTTATAAGGAGTAGTTTTAGAATTTAATTTTGATAATGCCAAAGGGGGAGAAATTATGAAATATAGGCATAGTTTATAGGATTCTTATAGATAGGGGGAGTATTAAAAGGAACATCATCAAATAGGTATATATAGGTATGATATTTTATAAACTAAGTGTGACGACCCCAAATCCTGTACTGACGGTGACAAGGGTAATCTTTGGAATATAACACATAAGCAGATAATAGCAGAACAGAATTAAATAAATATACTAGATAAAGAACAAATAATCGAATGGATAAAGATAATCATCAGAGTTACAAAGTATACAGGATCATACTTAGTACAAATACAGTTCAACTATACATAAATGTCTACAGCGTAAAACAAACATAATATGTATAATAGGAGCTGAACAGCATAAAAAGAGATAAATGATAGAATCCATCTTTAGCTCCAGCTATCTAGAAAGAGCCTGCTGAAACCTGAATACAAGGCTGCCCATGTAGAAAAAGGCGCACCTGAGTTTGCAAGTGAAACAAACTACGAGTCAGTCATGGGACTGGTATGAGAAATCTACTTAACACATTTAATAATATGGCTAATCATAGGACCACGCCACTTTCGCGGAACGGGTTTACTCCATTGGATTGCCAGTGCTTCTAAAATAAGTAAATCTTTTAAACATCGCAATGCTTTTTATAAAATGAAGCCATTATAAGACTCAGTTCCCATCACACAATGCAACGCAAACCGGAGGATAGAGTTTTTACCTTATAACGGCCAAAATATGCTTGATACGAATAAAACAAAAGCATTTGGGATTATTACTAGTGTTTATATATTTCAAAAACAATTTCAAATCATAAGTACTATGTCGCCAAATATAGGGTTACAATCAAAACCGCACGATGTCGTATTTGGAAATTGGATTTCTGTCATGAACCAAGGCAAAAGATAGTCCTTACCGAATTCGAGACTGTCTAGCCCGAGTCTCAGGCAAGTGCACAGGCAAGCCTTGGATCGTCAGGGTCGGTCCACCGATGTGGATTATTATGCCTGAACAATACGTTTCCCCGCCCTTTGGGGCGTAAATGAGCCAACAAATGACTCCATCGGTCCTGGATCGAATGATATATCCGAGGCGCCTCGTAACAGCAACAACCACACAGGTGAAAATAATATAAATGTCAGCCAGTTTAAGCACTGACACCACCTCTAGCTAGAAGGACACGCTTGTCCTCCCTGAGGTCCTCTCATGTTTCTGGTTCATACCGGGATGTGAGGCTCGCGAATTCACGTTATACACAAAGGTACGCCACACAAGCGGTGCTTTGATCATCAACCGCAAGACTTTGCTTTTCAACAGAAGCCTTGATCACTGCATCTTAGCATGCCACACAGGAAATTCACACCATGCAACTGATGTCTATCAATCACACACAACGAATTCCAATGTCAGACACACGGTCCATTTGCAAGTCCGCTCTGGGTCTGAACGAAACCGGAGGCACTATATACCTTGCATACCCATCGATCTCCATGTACGTCTGGATGATCACCACTCATTATCCATATTTCGGGATGCCTTCCAATCAGGACATCAGTTACCATCCAACCGAGGTGAAGATCTCCAGTCTTCAACCACCGTCTTCATCATCGATTTCTTATCGTCGATTCAGTTATTCAGAATGGGATAAACCTGGTCTTTCTGAGCAACTCGCGTATATAATAAACAAGTGCTACACAAACACAACATACGCCTTATTCCAATTCATTAGTCACTAATCGTAAATTAGTAAGAGAACAATTTCCCAAATATTAACCCCGAAGGCCGAAACCAACATCAGATCAATACCCAGGAAACCATTCGACTTAGCTAACCTTCGGTTAGTTTATAAATTTCATATTCAACCATCGAATATTCAATAAACCGGGTATATTCGGTTTATTTCCATTCCATATCGTTTATAATATTTTATAATGATTTATCGCTATTTTTATTTATTTAATAATAGCCAATTTATTCAAACGACGCTTCAGGCCATAACGCGACCGTGGCGCTGTTTTTCTTCAGATTTGATTTACACATATCTGAAAATCTAACCATTAGATCTTCACAAAATTTATATCATTAGAAAGATCTTTTCAAAACGAATCCAACGGTTTCAGTTTTGGGAAAATCTGAAAGTCGGATCTCTCGGTACACTCGTTTGAAGTTTCGATTTCAAAATATGAACTGCAGTGTCGTTATTCGATTTAATTTAATTATATATATATATATATAATCGATTCTGGCGTTGTTTTTCTTCATATTTGAATTAAACATTCCAGACAATCCAACCGTTGGATCTTCACAAAGTGGGTGTCGTTGGAAAGATATTTCTAAGGCGAACCCAACAGTTTCGGTTTCGGGAAAATCCGATGGTCGGATCTCCCGCACTAATCGTTTGAAATCACGGTTTCAAAATACGAACTGCAGCTTCGTTATTCGATATATTTCAATTATATATATATATATATATAAATATAATCGATTCTTCGATTTCAAAACTATTTTCTTTTCATACATTTGATAAAAATGATATTTTTATCCAACCGACATTTATTTCGACACTTCACTATTTTTAACAATTCATGTATATAATAAAAATGTGATTTTTCTTGCAAAACAATTTATTTCAAAACAAGACTATTTTATATAGTTCATATAGATGATAAAAATACGATTTTTATTATAAAACAATTTATTTCAAAACACGAATACCATTCAACACATGAATTTCTATTCAACGAATGAATTTCTTTTCAACACATTAATGTTTTCTATAGTTCGTATATATAAAATATAAATGTGACTTTTATTGTTAAAACAATTTATTTAAAACACGAATACCATTCAACACATGAATTTCTATTCAACGAATGAATTTCTATTCAACACATGAATGTTTTCTATAGTTCGATATATAAAATAAAAATGTGATTTTTATCGTTAAGAACAGTTTATTTAAAACACGAATACCATTCAACACATGAATTTCTATTCAACGAATGAATTTCTATTCAACACATGAATGTTTTCTATAGTTCGAATATATAAAATAAAATTGTGATTTTTATTGTTAAACAGTTTATTTAAAACACGAATACCGTTCAACACATGAATTTCTACTCAACGAATGAATTTCCATTCAACAAATGAATGTTTTCTATTCAACACACGAATATAATTTCAACACATGAAAATAATTCTAACACATGAATATTATTGAAAATTTCGGCAGCATAACGGCAAGGTAGTTAAAACCGGGGCCGTCCCTAGTACGGCTCCTCGCTCTACCTTAAAGCCTCCCAGCTTTTGACAAAGGGGATTTTCATGCATCTAGTTCGCATGCAGGAGGCATGTATATTTTTTTCTTTCTTTTCCACAAACTAATCCTATGTGGTTTCAACCAAATAATTCTCAACCACAAACGGGTATTTTTCAACCACAATCAATCAATTTCAACCACAAACAATTCTAATCAACCATTCGCTATTAACCAATTTTCACACCAATAACAACCAATAAATATCGTCCATGGTTTGTGGAAGAGGGGCGTATATATATTTATATAAGTATTTCACTTCTATTTCAACATATATATAATTTTTACAACGCATATATAACTTATACATCGAACGTACAACTTATACAACGCTTATACATGAGGCGTACAATGCTTATATAACTCATACATCAACTATATAATTTATACATCGTTGTTTGCCATATCGTTTAAAATTTAGAAATCTCACATTGGGTTCCACTCCACCAAAAATAGGAGAAGGCTCAGAAAAATATCCGGTATCTTCTAGAATGTAGAAGACGTCCACACGAGTCCACGGTCTCTTGTTTCACTGAATTTCGTCAACAGACGAAAAAGATATGATTTTTACAGTGAAATAAAAAACCGTGGTGCTTTAAAGTGCTATAATATAGTTTAATTAAAATCAGCCGTATACCTCTCTGAAATCTTCAAAACTAGGTTTGAACTTTTCTTCTAATCCGTGTAGCTTCGCATCGATCAGCCGACGCCACATGAGAGAGCTCGGAGAGGCACACCAAGGGGCACCAACCACGACGAACTCGGTGGTCTGGGTGGCTCTCGGCGGCGGTTGAAAGGGCTCGACTTTCGAGACCCGTATCTCCCGAACGAAGCGACGATAAATGGCAAGTCTTATATGGATTTGAAGAGAATTGGAAGAACTACAAAAAATCTACTGGCCCTCGTGATTTTATTGCGTGGATTGATGAGATTTGAGGAGAGAAGGTTTTGAATGCTTTCTGTCGTCGGTGTGTAGGTCTTACGGGGAGAGAGAATATGACTTGGCCCAATGAGATTTTCTTATATTTATAAATTTTAAAAATCTGAAAATACCCCTCTTCACATACTAACTCCAATCCAAACCCAACGACTGTCGTCCATAGCCAAATACCCCCATTCCGAACACAATGGGATATGTTTCGTAGGCCCATTCGACTGTTTCAGTCAGTTTTCCCTCAAATTAAAATATAAAACATTCAATATTTAATTAGAACGTACATTTCAAATTGCCGGGGCCACATACTGATTCTAAAAATTCCCGGAAAATAAATCTAGCTATGTTTTGACGATACGGTCCCAACAACTAGTTTCGTCGAATTCTGAGATCTTTCGAAAACCGGCCCTTTTCTGGTCGATCCAATTTAACAGAAATCGACCAAACACATTTTCCTTTGCCATGCTCACTTACCAGCTTCAAAAAATATGAAATTTGAAACCTAGCAATAATTTGACATCTTGGATCCAACAAAAGTGGTTTTGTCGAATTCTGAGGTAGTTTGCAAAATGCCATTTTCACGGGCTATATAAACTCTATAACGACTTTTCTAAAAATTCATTTGGCCATAACTTTTGCTTCTCGCTACGAAACTTCGATTTTTCAGATTCGTTAGAAAGATATTCACTAACAGATTTAAATATTTTTGGTTTTACTAAAATCCGTTTTGTTTTGCACATGGTATAGTTAGTCAAAGTTTGAATTCAAATTTTGAAACTACCGCGCCATTTCAGGCCTTGTTTATAATTAGAATTAATTATATTTATTTTCAAACATCGATTCAAACTTACTTTTCGTTGTTATTATTTAAAATATTTATTTTAAATATTTAAAATCCACTAAAATAGCCAATTTCAAATTTTTAAATTGGTTCAGATTTTAGGGGTTGTTACAATCTCCCCCACTTAAAACTTTTCGTCCCCGAAAAGGAACAAAGTCGAAAGTGGTTTGATTAATCAACTCTACTTTCAATCTGGCTTCTATTCTCCAACTTTTCTCTGAGAATCTTCAAATTCTTCAAAAATTTGGCTAACACCCTAAATTTTCGAAAAATTTCGCCATAACCTCCTTTGTACGGGGAGGGGTTTTGGAAATTTATTAGGCCGTATTAGGTACCCAATAAATCCTAATAAGCATGCACATATTTATAGTGATATATTCCGGTGTCCACAGGGGAGTGTGTATAGATCATAATTCCAGAGAATAAATTCTCGTCACCCTATAAATGGTTTTTGTGCCTTAATGACCAGAGAGACGTGTTTATTGTCATCTCCAGACCCGTGTGTGGTTTTTATTAATCTGGCAATTTACCGTTATATTTTATACAGTCCATATCAGTCATCAGTTCAACCTGTAATATATAGTCATCGCCATACAAGCCTCTCGCTCGTATGGTAAATCTTCAACCTCGTCACACAACCTCCAAATGCTTATGTGGTATATGATGAAGTATGCCAACTTCAAGAAGTATGCCATGTAATGTAGTTCAAAATTTATT
Organism: Allium sativum; assembly: GCA_030737875.1. Taxonomy (NCBI): domain Eukaryota; kingdom Viridiplantae; phylum Streptophyta; class Magnoliopsida; order Asparagales; family Amaryllidaceae; genus Allium; species Allium sativum. Next base: position 279,420,649 of record CM060925.1, read on the forward strand.
GTTACTAGCCTATGGCGACGTTTATTATTACACACAGAACAACCAACACTCCGCATCTAATGGCATTCACAGGAGTTGATATAATAATAAAATTGCGCAACCAACTCATTAAGGTTTACCTGTTTGTCAGACAGGCAAATAAATTCTTTACTCAACAGCTAATCCATTTACCTGTTCAAACAAATATAATGCACATGTATGTATTTCTATCTATTTTGAACTCAGTTCAATGTGTGATTTAATCGAATAAATTCTACCATTCATTCTCTTATTGATTAAATTAACTATCGTTCTAATAATTTAATTAATCATAGCCACTATCACACAACACAAATAGCAATCAATTTGTTTTTAACTTTTCAAAAATATACCAATCGATTCATGTACTCTTTTGAAAACATTCAGACTATATAATTAGAAAGTTTACATCAATGCAAAGAAAACAACAGCAAAGTAAAGAACAAATGGTAATGCAAAGTATGGTAAATGTACCTTGCACCGGAATCAATCAGAGATATCCACCCTGCACTTATGTAATGACCCGGATTCTTATGGGTTAATTTTAAATATTTAATACAGATTTAAATATTGGGTGGATAATATAAATGAATATTTATATTAAGTTATTAGTTTAAATATCGATTTCGATTTAATATCGAATATATTAAATCATCGTTATGCGAAAATATAATTCAATTCAAGATTTTTAAAACTGAATTTAATATAGTTCAGACTTCTGTTTGAATTCGAATAATAATATTAATTTATTTTCGAGGAGATTAATTATTGTGAAATTAATTTATGTTGATTTAAAGTAATATCGCCTCAAGATGATCGAATTGGACTTCGTGGCCTATCCCAGTGTGTCCGGAATAGGGGTATTACCCTAAAATTGTCAGTTGTTAGGTTCAGGAAGGAGTTCAAAATCAGGGTGTATTTTAATTAAAGGATACGGGTTTTAAAATTAATTAAAATAAAATATAAATTCATAAGGTAAGTATCTGTTTTGTGTGGACCAAAACCAAGCAACAAGGCAAATAAAAATGGCCTTGATGTTCAATTTAAAAACCGTAGAAAATGAAAGGGAGGAAGACGAGCACGTTTCCCCTTATCTCGTTCCCTTCCTTTTATAAATACCGTGGCCTTTCTCTCCTTAATTGGAAATCACTCAAACCAATTCCATTGTGTTTTCCCTTTCCTTCAGTCATTCAAAATCAAAAATTAATTCTACGAGCCAACTAAAATCTGCGATTTATATATCACCTCGAGGTCAAGTCGCCATTTTTGGGAGGGGAGTTTAGGGTGTAGCGTTCATCACTGGTGGTTCAAAACTAGGGGTTCGCGAGTTCAAAAGGTGCAAGTTCTCTGAAGGCTTCGCTCAAAACGAGGTGGTATGGAATCACTCTGGGAAGGTTCGAAGTCCCAGCAACACATTAGGGTTATCAATTTTGGACGATGACTGTCGAAGTCTTTTCTGTAGTCACGGTTTGTTCTTTAGTTTAAGGGTACGATGTTGTTGACGATCTGGGTTAGAATCTGGTGACGGGCAGATTAGGAAGTGCGATTTGGATTATGGGCAGGGAAAAAAATGTCGACGGACGAATGTTGATGGAGTTCAAACTCATATTGTTATCGCATCTTTTAGGGAGGAGCAAAATTCGTGATGAGGATGTTGTGTCTTTTCCAGGTGGTGTTGGCGATGACAGTTAGCAAATCTAGCAGTTGAGAGCTGGGGTCAACGGAGGGTCAAGCTGGACTTTATGGATGTTGGAGGATGAAGTGTGTAATGATTAAGTCCATCAGTGGTGGCTGAATGATCTGTAGTGAAATTGGTGATATCCAGTTAGGATCCAGAGGAGAATCTGGTGGTCAAGGCAATGGTCACAGGTCCAACTTTTTCAAGGAGAAGTTTAGAATCCAATAGAATAAAATAGCATGAGATATGGAATTTAAATCAGATATTCGGCAAATAAAATCCCTGTGAGTAAACCTCACTCACCATTTAATTAGAATTATTTCTATTTGTTAAAAATAATTGTTGTGCTTGTTGAATGTTGTCTGATTGTTTTAAATATATTAGTTATCTAGGATTGGTTGACTATTATATATATATATATATATATATATTGGGTTGAGATTGGTTGGATTCCCGCAGTCTCATTAGCGGATGCCTGCAGTTTCATAGCGGATGATTTCCCTATACGTCCCACAAATATATATTCGTGGATGACCTTCATACCGCGATATCCTGCCACGAAACAGGATGGGTATTACTATGTTGACTAATGTAACGACCCAGATTCTTCCCGACCCCAACCGATCGCAAGATCGAATAAGACAGTTCAAAATCCGCGTACGTTAACTTTGGTTATACAACACATTAGGACAACAACACGGACTTTTATAACATCAATAATAAATGTTACATCAGAGTACAGAATATATCAGAGTACATCGGAATAAAATTACAGCGGAAGATACATTACAACAAATGAAATATAATGCAGCGGAACTAATCTCAGTGGAAGGACGTCAATATTCTGGAACCAGCTTTAGGCTTCAATCTAGGATCCTGCTTAACTATATCTACAAAAAGCTACTCGACTGCCCGTGTGAAAAGAGGGCACCCGAGTTTGCAAAGTGAAACAAACTACAGGTCAGTCGTGGGACTGGTGTGAGAATTCTTAACTTAACTTATCTAATAAATAGGCTAATTACAGGACCACGCCGCTAATGCGGAACGGGTTTACTCCATTGGATTTTCCAGTGCATAAATAAATTAAATCGTCAAATAACGCAATGCCTTTTTAGAAAAATGAAACCATTATAAGACCCAAGTCCCATCACACAATGCCACGCAAACCGGAGGATTGGGTTTTACCTTATAAGGGTCAAAAGATGATAAATACATAAAATGTATCACTACTAGTGTGTATATGTTTTCATAAATCATTTCAATATAAATGTATTAATCTTAGATGGCATAGTACCCCATCCTACTATGTTGCCATACTAGTTATACAATCGAAAACGAGATGTCGTATTGGAAATTGGTTTTCTGTCATGAAATCGAGGCTAGGGATCGTCCTCTTCCAATTCGAGACACTCTAGCAAATGCCTCAGGATCACACCTATGGGCAACCCTTGGAGAGGTAGGGCCAGTCCCCAACTAACGGTAGTGGATTGGCAATTCCTGAAACACGTTTCCCGGTCCCTTTGGACCTATAGTGTAATGGCCCGCAAATCTGAGCTATCTGAGTTGACTAAATACACCACACGTCCAACCCAAATAACACAGAAATACAAACCATTAATAGAAAGAAGTTAGAAGATGAGAAATAGAAAGAAAGAAATATTAGAATAGAAGAAAAACGAAGATCACAAACTCACAGCGGAACGAATAAAATATATCATATAACATAACTTTTGAAATACAAATCAGTAACTTTATATACATACCATCATCAGAGCACAACCGTCATTTCTGGAACAGTTATAACCATCTGTTTCCAGATACAAACAAGGTCCACAGCGGAATATATGATAGCCTATAGCTAACCGGTGAAGCCTCCTGCTTCCAGCTCCTTCAAATAAATCTGTGAAATCCCGACTACTTGACTGCCCGTACAAATTTGGGCACCCAAGAGTTTAGGGAAAACAAAAAAAAATAAACTCTGGGTCAGTCATGGGACTGGTGTGAGTAAACTCCAACCACTTGTTTAACTATAAAAATCCTTTCAAAAGAAAAGATAATAGTAAGACCAGCCCACACATAAACACGGACGGTTTTTACCTTACTATAACCCAAAACACTTTGATACGAAAATCTAGTGATATTATAATAATGTCTACATCAAGTAAATAACCAAATAGCAGAACGCTTGCATCTCACGCTCCACATATATTATAAAATCAAAAACCGCATGGCGCTTATTGGATATTGGATTTCCAACATGACAAGGTATGGAACCACCTTCCGCTAGTGTATCTCTAGAGAGGAATACACTGGGTTCAACAAGAACATCTTGTAACCCGGCCCACACATGACCGACCACTCATTTCGCTTGAGTGTATCGAATGTATATCACCAACGGTTGGGATCAGCAACCGTCTCCCGACTGGGACAACATCGAATAGAATAAGAAATTAAATGAACCTCTAGATAGGTGATTATACATCCTAATGGGTGCGACCCACATAGCCATGCTGCCTGCCCGATTTTTGTCCGTTCCCGGTTGTTGAGGTATGAGGCTACGAATACTTACCATTCATTGATAGCACAATCACTTTGAATGCCACATTGTCAGATCCGTTAATCACTAGTTGGGTTTGCACAAATATTCTGGATATTATGCTAAGGGATAAATCCGTTACAACCATATATATATATATATATATATATATATATATATATATATATATATATATACAGACCAACCCATTTGATCATTGGAAATACTCTGTCAGACATTCGTCCATATACGTTCGTTCTGGGATTGAACGAAACCGAAGGCACAATTTCTATTACTAGAAAAAGCCCTTGCACTTTACTCCGTCTTCGATTATCTTCATATATTTTGATTCGTAACGCTACTGCCAATACGGAGTGGTTCTCGGATAATAATCCAACCGGTCTCTCCATATTGACCATGATGGTAAAAACTTCGATAGTCTGTGATTTAACTATCGAATAAAAACAAGTGTTCATCCAACATATCAAACAAATCACTGGGCTTTTTAATTAATTTTTCATTAATTAAATCTCTTCTATATTCTCTTATCAATATTTGTTAACCAAATATTTTCAATAACCATATTGGCCCTTTACGCTATTTGGAAAGCATTTCCCAATATCAACTTCTTTTATTTTCTATATATTAGAAAATATCTCTATTTGCAATTGGAAACAATTCCAATCACTTATCTCTATCCCGACTATTTTAATTATACTCAGGAAATATTTACTTGTTATATTTCCAAAATTCCATCACTTGGGTTTAAAACGAATGTTGTGTAAAACATCGTTACAACAACCCAAAATATTTTATTCAACTAACTCTTTTTCAAACACTTCTCTTCGAGACTGGATCTTGCTATTTATCCATTAAAAATGAAATCAATCAAGTTGGGGTAAAATTACCTCTCAGACCTTAACTGAAAACATCCTCGACTTCAAAACGGCAAAACCACTAACCTCGAATAAACACACTATAAAACCCAATTATTCATTCTAAAACACGTGTATGGTTTGCTTTCTATTTTAAATTTATAGATTACCCTTTTTGTTTACAATATTCTACTTTTGATTTCGTTTCCTTATCGAATTCTATATATATCGACATATAGATTTCTAATTGTCAAATTTCTTAAAAATATTCTAACTCCTTAAATTTCCGGAAAAATTCGCCATAACCTCCCCTGTATCGAGAGCATCGGGAAATTTCAAATAGCTTCCCCGGTCCTTCTAATCTCAAAAAGAAAAAGAAAAAGCCAAGCGGCTTGCCGATACGGCGCATAAAATCTCATATATGAATTAAACATGTACCTTTTTGTTGGGCACACAAATTAAAATCTTCATATACTTCATATCAAACCTGCTTACACATGTTCACCTGTTTTCAATTCAATTCAATACCATCTAATCGTTTGAATTCAGTTTCGCCCATTTATTCTTTAATTAGTCATTTTGCCTATTTCACTTCTTTGCTGAATATAACATGTTCAAACAAAATATTTAACTCGTACATAACTAAATTGAATTTCAATTTCAATTCTAGTTCTCTTTTCTATTTCGAATATAAATTTTCAAATCGAATTCACTTATTTAAGGCTCAATATCCATTCAACATCTCATTTACTAAATACTATTCGAATTAGTTAATTCTATTCAATAATCAAAAATCTGATTTCTGTTTCAAAAATCAATTCATTACTCCACCTGAGTTCACCTATATTTTATAACTCAAATCTGAAATTTTCTAAATAGAAATTCGGATTTTTATTCGCTTAAAATCCTTTTTATAAATGAAATAAACCGTTATGGTTTTTAAATAGTTCTGGCGCTGTTTTCTGAAAATTTGATTTTGACATAACTCAAAATCTATACGACGAAATTCATATTTTTCTCTTTCATTAGAAAACTATTATCAAACCGGTCCTGACGTTTCTTGTTTCAAAGAGATCCGACTCCAATTGAGTCCTGTATACTCGATTGAAGTTCGAATCGCTATTTTACGAACTGCAGCGCTGCGGCGAGTTCGTTTTAATTATATTTATATATATAAACCTTTAAACTTCTTTAAAATGAATTCAACTTCATTTAACTCTATTTGAATTCCTTGATTCAAATTCCAATCTCACTTTTATTTGAATTCTATATTCAAATTCCAATTCCTTTTCTATTTGATATTCAAATTCAATACTTGAATTTCTATTTGAGTTCCCTATATTCAAATTCTATGTTTGAATTCATTTGAATTCTCTTATTCAAACTCTATATTTAAATTCCATTTGAACTTCTATATTCCAATTTCTATATTTGAATTCTATTGGAATTCAAATATTCAAACTCCTTTTTAAATTCTATATTCAAAATTCCATAGTTTAAAACCCATTTGAATTTCATATTCAAATCCCATAGATTAAATCCTATTTGAATTCAATTTGAATCTCTTATATTCAAATTTCATTTTCCATTTCCATTTGAATTCTAATATTCAAATTCATTTCCAACCCCATTTGAATTCTAATATTCAAACTTATTTTTAACACCATTTGAATTTCTTCACTCAAATCCATTTGAATTCCCTTGAATTCAAATTCCATTTCAAAACCCTTTGGATTTCCTATTTTGAAATCCTATTTGAAATTCTATTTCCAATTCTACTTTGAAAATCCTATTTCAAAGTTTATTTCAAATTCTATTTTGAAATTCTACATGCAAATCTCTATTTGAATTTCTGTATTCGAATTCCTTTGAATTCAAATTTTATTTTAATTCCTTGAATTCAAATTCTATTTTTCATTCTAATTTCGTCTATTCAAATTCTATTTGAACTTCTATTTGAATTTCTAATATTCAATCTCCTTTTAAAATTCAAATATTTAAACTCCTTTTCTAATTCTACTATTCAAATGTTATACTCAAATTTCATTTGAGTTATATATTTAAAAATTTCATTTTACATCCTATTTTGAAATTTCATTTCAAATTCCAATTTCACACTTGTATTTCTATTTCTGAATTATCAAATGATAATTCTTTTCACTTCATTTATAACTTCGTCATAAAAGAACTATTTATAAACTTCGTTTAAAAAGAAACTACTTGTTTTATTTTTCAAAAACAAGTTTATATTTTATTTCCATTTAAAATTCAAATTCTATTTAAAAATAGAATTTTTTTCCCTTTTAAATCTCAAATATCCTTCCACGATATTTTAAATATCATTACTTAAGCCTAGTGATATTTAAACACACAAAGCAACGAATTATTTATTTTTCTAACACATCATATATAAAATATATATGCAAACAAATAAACAAACAGATAATATATTTTTGAGGAATCCAGTTGGATTCCTCCAACCTGTTTCCCTGCATCCACAGATGTTAGTACATAAATAATACCCATTCTGCTTCGTGGCAGAATATCGTGGTATAGAAGGTCATCCACTAATCATAGCGTGGGGCGTATAGGGTAATCATCCGCTATGAAACTGCGGGCATCCGCTAATGAGACTGCGGGAATCCAACCAATCAATCAACCCAATATATATATATATATATAGCCTAAATAACTAATATATATAAAATAACCAGAAAGCATTCACACAAGCAACAAACAATTATTTTTAATGAAATAAAAATAATTCTAAATAAAGCGGTGAGTGAGATTTACTCACCTGGTTTTCGTTTGTTGAATATCCATTTAAAATTCCTTATCGTTTTGGCCTTGAATCCAGTTAAATCATTTCATACCTACAATGATTTATTTTTATCGATAAATCGATTATTTATTTAGATTTACTTATTATAAATAAATAAAAACAAATAATTCTAAGAATTTTTAAATTACTAAACAACGTATACCTTGTTGTCTCCGCATATCACTCGACCAATTACCAACAACTCGGCCATCGATGACTGCAATCAGCCCCAAAACTGACTTCGACATTTCGTCAAACAACTCACAGTCAAGCTGCTATTCCCTACTAACACTCATTGTCAAAGCCTACTACCCGTTGCACCATCTACATTAGTCTTACTGCCATTCCTGTCTGGTCATCAACACGTTCAAATCCAACCAAAACAGCTACTACCGAATACTGCTCCTCCTGACCTCACACACTACTGTCGCTCCTCCTTCTTTACCTCAGAAAAATCGCACTCCGGAAAACCAAATTAAGCTCAGCCCAAAAATCCATCGTATCGATTTCCTACTTGAAACCCTTGAAAGACTCAACCACCAACGCGCCTAAGCTTGCCACTGTCGCACCCCCAGATCGACTTTACCCAGTAGCCATCTACCAGCGTCGACCCCTACATCGCAGTGCCTTATCCGAACCGCACCCCTAAAAGCTCCTCTATACGCGATCGCCTCCGGGTTGAGAGAAGTTCCAGGGCTTTCGTGATGAAGTCGCGATTGTCTCCCTGCTCACGAACCCTCGTTGCTCACGAATACTTGCTGTAGACCGAAATCAAATTCGAATTTTTTTTTCTTTTCTGGAAAGAAACGAATGGGAGAATCAAATGGATTCATGATTTTGAATGGGCAAGGTAACAAAGGTGATAGGGCAAATATATAGGCGCGAGAGCAGACAAAGGTACACAGGTCATTAAAATGGTTGTCTCCTTGATCTCAAAAATGGAAGACATCGGGTATGTGAAATGAAAGCAGCAGCTCTAGCATAGGTAGATAGGTCTGCTAGAGAAGAGATAGGTCGGCTTTGTTTATTCTTTTATTTTATTTTGATTTTGGTTTAATATAATATGTACCAAAATATCTCATGGTCCCTAGCTCCAACCCAAACCCTTATATTAACTTAGCGACCGAAGTCTTCAAGTTATACCGCTATTCTGAACTTAACAGATCCGATTTTAATTTTAATTCAGTTGTATGAAGAAGATAACAAATTTAAGTCGATAATTAATATTAAATTCATTTATATTATCAACACAATATTTAAAACCATATTAAATATTTAAAATAAATTAACCAAAAATCTGGGTCGTTACATTCTTCCCCCCTTAAAATAATTTCGTCCTCGAAATTGCTAAGGTAGGAAAAATGGTATAAATCCATTACTCACTTATGTTGAACCTCAACTCCTCATATTTTAACAAATTCAATTCCACCAAAACTTTTGGTCTTCCTTCATTTAATTCGAATGATCTACGATCAATCCATTTATATCCAATCTATATTCCATTAAACCTATTCAAATTGATTCTAGTCGATTGATTCACTTCAATCCATTTAACTAGCTTAAGTTAAATTTCAATTCCAGAAATTCAAAATCCCAGGGTTTTCATTTCAAATCCTTTTGAAATCACTTAAACATGTACATATATTTATAATCTTTTCAAATTCAAAATATTTGAATTTTTCAACTAAACTTGTTTTCTTTTAAACAAATTCCCATCAAAAAATTTCTAAGGTAGCAATCCATCACTTAGAAACTCGAAAATGAACACTGATGAGGCTGCAGTCATCATCAGAATTATTTCCCAGCGACTGAAGTGAGTTCAGTGCTTTATCATTTTAAAAATCAATTCAAAATGATTTTCATTCAAAAACCCTTTCAAAATAAAACTATATTATTTTAATTACTTTGAAAAATATTTTCAAACTTCCCAGGATTTAAATTCTGAATTCTGTTTTGAATTCAAATTTTAATTCATCTCATTTTTATATTTCATTCATATACAAATTTAATTTTGGTTATAAATAACCATTTCAATTTTTATAATCTAATTTGATTATAATATTAACAACCAACTCATCCATATAATATCAGAAAATTATTAGTTATATATCAAAATAGAATTTTGGGTAAAATTATTTCATTCACCCACTTTAAAACCTTATCGTGTTCAATCTCCTGTTCAAGTGTTTAGAAATTCCTATCGACTTTGTGGCGTCCCACTATTCGATCAGAATTCATAAACCACTCAACAGACTAGCCAACACAATATAAAACAACTTTTATATCAACTAACAAATACGCTCTCTCGTATATATATATACTCAACTCATTCTAGGGTACTACTGACCCTATCTCTAATGAGTACATTTCAACAAGCCTAGGTATTCACTCAACCTAAGCTCTGATACCAACTGTAATGGCCCGCAAATCTGAGCTATCTGAGTTGACTAAATACACCACATGTCCAACCCAAATAACACAGAAATACGAACCATTAATAGAAAGAAGTTAGAAGATGAGAAATAGAAAGAAAGAAATATTAGAATAGAAGAAAAACGAAGATCACAAACTCACAGCGGAACGAATAAAATATATCATATAACATAACTTTTGAAATACAAATCAGTAACTTTATATACATACCATCATCAGAGAACAACCGTCATTTATGGAACAGTTATAACCATCTGTTTCCAGATACAAACAAGGTCCACAGCGGAATATATGATAGCCTATAGCTAACCGGTGAAGCCTCCTGCTTCCAGCTCCTTCAAGTAAATCTTTGAAATCCCGACTACTTGACTGCCCGTACAAATTTGGGCACCCAAGAGTTTAGGGAAAACAAAAAAAAATAAACTCTGGGTCAGTCATGGGACTGGTGTGAGTAAACTCCAACCACTTGTTTAACTATAAAAATCCTTTCAAAAGAAAAGATAATAGTAAGACCAGCCCACACATAAACACGGACGGTTTTTACCTTACTATAACCCAAAACACTTTGATACGAAAATCTAGTGATATTATAATAATGTCTACATCAAGTAAATAACCAAATAGCAGAACGCTTGCATCTCACGCTCCACATATATTATAAAATCAAAAACCGCATGGCGCTTATTGGAGATTGGATTTCCAACATGACAAGGTATGGAACCACCTTCCGCTAGTGTATCTCTAGAGAGGAATACACTGGGTTCAACAAGAACATCTTGTAACCCGGCCCACACATGACCGACCACTCATTTCGCTTGAGTGTATCGAATGTATATCACCAACGGTTGGGATCAGCAACCGTCTCCCGACTGAGACAGCATCGAATAGAATAAGAAATTAAATGAACCTCTAGATAGGTGATTATACATCCTAATGGGTGCGACCCACATAGCCATGCTGCCTGCCCGATTTTTGTCCGTTCCCGGTTGTTGAGGCCTGAGGCTACGAATACTTACCATTCATTGATAGCACAATCACTTTGAATGCCACATTGTCAGATCCGTTAATCACTAGTTGGGTTTGCACAAATATTCTGGATATTATGCTAAGGGATAAATCCGTTGCAACCATATATATATATATACAGACCAACCCATTTGATCATTGGAAATACTCTGTCAGACATTCGTCCATATACGTTCGTTCTGGGATTGAACGAAACCGAAGGCACAATTTCTATTACTAGAAAAAGCCCTTGCACTTTACTCTGTCTTCGATTATCTTCATATAATCTGATTCGCAACGCTACTGCCAATACGGAGTGGTTCTCGGATAATAATCCAACCGGTCTCTCCATATTGACCATGATGGTAAAAACTTCGATAGTCTGTGATTTAACTATCGAATAAAAACAAGTGTTCATCCAACATATCCAATAAATCACTGGGCTTTTTAATTAATTTTTCATTAATTAAATCTCTTCTATATTCTCTTATCAATATTTGTTAACCAAATATTTTCAATAACCATATTGGCCCTTTACGCTATTTGGAAAGCATTTCCCAATATCAACTTCTTTTATTTTCTATATATTAGAAAATATCTCTATTTGCAATTGGAAACAATTCCAATCACTTATCTCTATCCCGACTATTTTAATTATACTCAGGAAATATTTACTTGTTATATTTCCAAAATTCCATCACTTGGGTTTAAAACGAATGTTGTGTAAAACATCGTTACAACAACCCAAAATATTTTATTCAACTAACTCTTTTTCAAACACTTCTCTTCGAGACTAGATCTTGCTATTTATCCATTAAAAATGAAATCAATCAAGTTGGGGTAAAATTACCTCTCAGACCTTAACTGAAAACATCCTCGACTTCAAAACGGCAAAACCACTAACCTCGAATAAACACACTATAAAACCCAATTATTCATTCTAAAACACGTGTATGGTTTGCTTTCTATTTTAAATTTATAGATTACCCTTTTTGTTTACAATATTCTACTTTTGATTTCGTTTCCTTATCGAATTCTATATATATCGACATATAGATTTCTAATTGTCAAATTTCTTAAAAATATTCTAACTCCTTAAATTTCCGAAAAAATTCGCCATAACCTCCCCTGTATCGGGAGCATCGGGAAATTTCAAATAGCTTCCCCGGTCCTTCTAATCTCAAAAAGAAAAAGAAAAAGCCAAGCGGCTTGCCGATACGGCGCACAAAATCTCATATATGAATTAAACATGTACCTTTTTGTTGGGCACACAAATTAAAATCTTCATATACTTCATATCAAACCTGCTTACACATGTTCACCTGTTTTCAATTCAATTCAATACCATCTAATCGTTTGAATTCAGTTTCGCCCATTTATTCTTTAATTAGTCATTTTTCCTATTTCACTTCTTTGTTGAACATAACATGTTCAAACAAAATATTTAACTCGTACATAACTAAATTGAATTTCAATTTCAATTCTAGTTCTCTTTTCTATTTCGAATATAAATTTTCAAATCGAATTCACTTATTTAAGGCTCAATATCCATTCAACATCTCATTTACTAAATACTATTCGAATTAGTTAATTCTATTCAATAATCAAAAATCTGATTTCTGTTTCAAAAATCAATTCATTACTCCACCTGAGTTCACCTATATTTTATAACTCAAATCTGAAATTTTCTAAATAGAAATTCGGATTTTTATTCGCTTAAAATCCTTTTTATAAATGAAATAAACCGTTATGGTTTTTAAATAGTTCTGGCGCTGTTTTTCTGAAAATTTGATTTTGACATAACTCAAAATCTATACGATGAAATTCATATTTTTCTCTTTCATTAGAAAACTATTATCAAACCGGTCCTGACGTTTCTTGTTTCAAAGAGATCCGACTCCAATTGAGTCATGTATACTCGATTGAAGTTCGAATCGCTATTTTACGAACTGCAGCACTGCGGCGAGTTCGTTTTAATTATATTTATATATATAAACCTTTAAACTTCTTTAAAATGAATTCAACTTCATTTAACTCTATTTGAATTCCTTGATTCAAATTCCAATCTCACTTTTATTTGAATTCTATATTCAAATTCCAATTCCTTTTCTATTTGATATTCAAATTCAATACTTGAATTTCTATTTGAATTCCCTATATTCAAATTCTATGTTTGAATTCATTTGAATTCTCTTATTCAAACTCTATATTTAAATTCCATTTGAACTTCTATATTCCAATTTCTATATTTGAATTCTATTGGAATTCAAATATTCAAACTCCTTTTTAAATTCTATATTCAAAATTCCATAGTTTAAAACCCATTTGAATTTCATATTCAAATCACATAGATTAAATCCTATTTGAATTCAATTTGAATCTCTTATATTCAAATTTCATTTTCCATTTCCATTTGAATTCTAATATTCAAATTCATTTCCAACCCCATTTGAATTCTAATATTCAAACTTATTTTTAACACCATTTGAATTTCTTTACTCAAATCCATTTGAATTCCCTTGAATTCAAATTCCATTTCAAAACCCTTTGGATTTCCTATTTTGAAATCCTATTTGAAATTCTATTTCCAATTCTACTTTGAAAATCCTATTTCAAAGTTTATTTCAAATTCTATTTTGAAATTCTACATGCAAATCTCTATTTGAATTTCTTTATTCGAATTCCTTTGAATTCAAATTTTATTTTAATTCCTTGAATTCAAATTCTATTTTTCATTCTAATTTCGTCTATTCAAATTCTATTTGAACTTCTATTTGAATTTCTAATATTCAATCTCCTTTTAAAATTCAAATATTTAAACTCCTTTTCTAATTCTACTATTCAAATGTTATACTCAAATTTCATTAGAGTTATATATTTAAAAATTTCATTTCACATCCTATTTTGAAATTTCATTTCAAATTCCAATTTCACACTTGTATTTCTATTTCTGAATTATCAAATGATAATTCTTTTCACTTCATTTATAACTTCGTCATAAATGAACTATTTATAAACTTCGTTTAAAAAGAAACTACTTGTTTTATTTTTCAAAAACAAGTTTATATTTTATTTCCATTTAAAATTCAAATTCTATTTAAAAATAGAATTTTTTTCCCTTTTAAATCTCAAATATCCTTCCACGATATTTTAAATATCATTACTTAAGCCCAGTGATATTTAAACACACAAAGCAACGAATTATTTATTTTTCTAACACATCATATATAAAAATATATATGCAAACAAATAAACAAACAGATAATATATTTTTGAGGAATCCAGTTGGATTCCTCCAACCTATTTCCCTGCATCCACAGATGTTAGTACATAAATAATACCCATTCTGCTTCGTGGCAGAATATCGTGGTATAGAAGGTCATCCACTAATCATAGCGTGGGGCGTATAGGGTAATCATCCGCTATGAAACTGCGGGCATCCGCTAATGAGACTGCGGGAATCCAACCAATCAATCAACCTAATATATATATATAGCCTAAATAACTAATATATATAAAATAACCAGAAAGCATTCACACAAGCAACAAACAATTATTTTTAATGAAATAAAAATAATTCTAAATAAAATGGTGAGTGAGATTTACTCACCTGGTTTTCGTTTGTTGAATATCCATTTAAAATTCCTTATCGTTTTGGCCTTGAATCCAGTTAAATCATTTCATACCTACAATGATTTATTTTTATCGATAAATCGATTATTTATTTAGATTAACTTATTATAAATAAATAAAAACAAATAATTCTAAGAATTTTTAAATTACTAAACAACGTATACCTTGTTGTCTCCGCATATCACTCGACCAATTACCAACAACTCGGCCATCGATGACTGCAATCAGCCCCAAAACTGACTTCGACATTTCGTCGAACAACTCACAGTCAAGCTGCTATTCCCTACTAACACTCATTGTCAAAGCCTACTACCCGTTGCACCATCTACATTAGTCTTACTGCCATTCCTGTCTGGTCATCAACACGTTCAAATCCAACCAAAACAGCTACTACCGAATACTGCTCCTCCTGACCTCACACACTACTGTCGCTCCTCCTTCTTTACCTCAGAAAAATCGCACTCCGGAAAACCAAATTAAGCTCAGCCCAAAAATCCATTGTATCGATTTCCTACTTGAAACCCTTGAAAGACTCAACCACCAACGCGCCTAAACTTGCCACTGTCGCACCCCCAGATCGACTTTACCCAGTAGCCATCTACCAGCGTCGACCCCTTCCCCTACATCGCAGTGCCTTATCTGAACCGCACCCCTAAAAGCTCCTCTATACGCGATCGCCTCCGGGTTGAGAGAAGTTCCAGGGTTTTCGTGATGAAGTCGCGATTGTCTCCCTGCTCACGAACCCTCGTTGCTCACGAATACTTGCTGTAGACCGAAATCGAATTCGATTTTTTTTTCTTTTCTGGAAAGAAACGAATGGGAGAATCAAATGGATTCATGATTTTGAATGGGCAAGGTAACGAAGGTGATAGGGCAAATATATAGGCGCGAGAGCAGACAAAGGTACACAGGTCATTAAAATGGTTGTCTCCTTGATCTCAAAAATGGAAGACATCGGGTATGTGAAATGAAAGCAGCAGCTCTAGCATAGTTAGATAGGTCTGCTAGAGAAGAGATAGGTCGGCTTTGTTTATTCTTTTATTTTATTTTGATTTTGGTTTAATATAATATGTACCAAAATATCTCATGGTCCCTAGCTCCAACCCAAACCCTTATATTAACTTAGCGACCGACGTCTTCAAGTTAAACCGCTATTCTGAACTTAACAGATCCGATTTTAATTTTAATTCAGTTGTATGAAGAAGATAACAAATTTAAATCGATAATTAATATTAAATTCATTTATATTATCAACACAATATTTAAAACCATATTAAATATTTAAAATAAATTAACCAAAAATCTGGGTCGTTACATTCTTCCCCCCTTAAAATAATTTCATCCTCGAAATTGCTAAGGTAGGAAAAATGGTATAAATCCATTACTCACTTATGTTGAACCTCAACTCCTCATATTTTAACAAATTCAATTCCACCAAAACTTTTGGTCTTCCTTCATTTGATTCGAATGATCTACGATCAATCCATTTATATCCAATCTATATTCCATTAAACCTATTCAAATTGATTCTAGTCGATTGATTCACTTCAATCCATTTAACTAGCTTAAGTTAAATTTCAATTCCAGAAATTCAAAATCCCAGGGTTTTCATTTCAAATCCTTTTGAAATCACTTAAACATGTACATATATTTATAATCTTTTCAAATTCAAAATATTTGAATTTTTCAACTAAACTTGTTTTCTTTTAAACAAATTCCCATCAAAAAATTTCTAAGGTAGCAATCCATCACTTAGAAACTCGAAAATGAACACTGATGAGGCTGCAGTCATCATCAGAATTATTTCCCAGCGACTGAAGTGAGTTCAGTGCTTTATCATTTTAAAAATCAATTCAAAATGATTTTCATTCAAAAACCCTTTCAAAATAAAACTATATTATTTTAATTACTTTGAAAAATATTTTCAAACTTCCCAGGATTTAAATTCTGAATTCTGTTTTGAATTCAAATTTTAATTCATCTCATTTTTATATTTCATTCATATACAAATTTAATTTTGGTTATAAATAACCATTTCAATTTTTATAATCTAATTTGATTATAATATTAACAACCAACTCATCCATATAATATCAGAAAATTATTAGTTATATATCAAAATAGAATTTTGGGTAAAATTATTTCATTCACCCACTTTAAAACCTTATCGTGTTCAATCTCCTGTTCAAGTGTTTAGAAATTCCTATTGACTTTGTGGCGTCCCACTATTCGATCAGAATTCATAAACCACTCAACAGACTAGCCAACACAATATAAAACAACTTTTATATCAACTAACAAATACGCTCTCTCGTATATATATACTCAACTCATTCTAGGGTACTACTGACCCTATCTCTAATGAGTACATTTCAACAAGCCTAGGTATTCACTCAACCTAAGCTCTGATACCAACTGTAATGGCCCGCAAATCTGAGCTATCTGAGTTGACTAAATACACCACACGTCCAACCCAAATAACACAGAAATACGAACCATTAATAGAAAGAAGTTAGAAGATGAGAAATAGAAAGAAAGAAATATTAGAATAGAAGAAAAACGAAGATCACAAACTCACAGCGGAACGAATAAAATATATCATATAACATAACTTTTGAAATACAAATCAGTAACTTTATATACATACCATCATCAGAGCACAACCGTCATTTCTGGAACAGTTATAACCATCTGTTTCCAGATACAAATAAGGTCCACAGTGGAATATATGATAGCCTATAGCTAACCGGTGAAGCCTCCTGCTTCCAGCTCCTTCAAATAAATCTGTGAAATCCCGACTACTTGACTGCCCGTACAAATTTGGGCACCCAAGAGTTTAGGGAAAACAAAAAAAAAATAAACTCTGGGTCAGTCATGGGACTAGTGTGAGTAAACTCCAACCACTTGTTTAACTATAAAAATCCTTTCAAAAGAAAAGATAATAGTAAGACCAACCCACACATAAACACGGACGGTTTTTACCTTACTATAACCCAAAACACTTTGATACGAAAATCTAGTGATATTATAATAATGTCTACATCAAGTAAATAACCAAATAGCAGAACGCTTGCATCTCACGCTCCACATATATTATAAAATCAAAAACCGCATGGCGCTTATTGGAGATTGGATTTCCAACATGACAAGGTATGGAACCACCTTCCGCTAGTGTATCTCTAGAGAGGAATACACTGGGTTCAACAAGAACATCTTGTAACCCGGCCCACACATGACCGACCACTCATTTCGCTTGAGTGTATCGAATGTATATCACCAACGGTTGGGATCAGCAACCGTCTCCCGACTGGGACAGCATCGAATAGAATAAGAAATTAAATGAACCTCTAGATAGGTGATTATACATCCTAATGGGTGCGACCCACATAGCCATGCTGCCTGCCCGATTTTTGTCCGTTCCCGGTTGTTGAGGCCTGAGGCTACGAATACTTACCATTCATTGATAGCACAATCACTTTGAATGCCACATTGTCAGATCCGTTAATCACTAGTTGGGTTTGCACAAATATTCTGGATATTATGCTAAGGGATAAATCCGTTGCAACAATATATATATATACAGACCAACCCATTTGATCATTGGAAATACTCTGTCAGACATTCGTCCATATACGTTCGTTCTGGGATTGAACGAAACCGAAGGCACAATTTCTATTACTAGAAAAAGCCCTTGCACTTTACTCCGTCTTCGATTATCTTCATATAATCTGATTCGCAACGCTACTGCCAATACGGAGTGGTTCTCGGATAATAATCCAACCGGTCTCTCCATATTGACCATGATGGTAAAAACTTCGATAGTCTGTGATTTAACTATCGAATAAAAACAAGTGTTCATCCAACATATCAAACAAATCACTGGGCTTTTTAATTAATTTTTCATTAATTAAATCTCTTCTATATTCTCTTATCAATATTTGTTAACCAAATATTTTCAATAACCATATTGGCCCTTTACGCTATTTGGAAAGCATTTCCCAATATCAACTTCTTTTATTTTCTATATATTAGAAAATATCTCTATTTGCAATTAGAAACAATTCCAATCACTTATCTCTATCCCGACTATTTTAATTATACTCAGGAAATATTTACTTGTTATATTTCCAAAATTCCATCACTTGGGTTTAAAACGAATGTTGTGTAAAACATCGTTACAACAACCCAAAATATTTTATTCAACTAACTCTTTTTCAAACACTTCTCTTCGAGACTGGATCTTGCTATTTATCCATTAAAAATGAAATCAATCAAGTTGGGGTAAAATTACCTCTCAGACCTTAACTGAAAACATCCTCGACTTCAAAACGGCAAAACCACTAACCTCGAATAAACACACTATAAAACCCAATTATTCATTCTAAAACACGTGTATGGTTTGCTTTCTATTTTAAATTTATAGATTACCCTTTTTGTTTACAATATTCTACTTTTGATTTCGTTTCCTTATCGAATTCTATATATATCGACATATAGATTTCTAATTGTCAAATTTCTTAAAAATATTCTAACTCCTTAAATTTCCGGAAAAATTCGCCATAACCTCCCTTGTATCGGGAGCATCGGGAAATTTCAAATAGCTTCCCCGGTCCTTCTAATCTCAAATAGAAAAAGAAAAAGCCAAGTGGCTTGCCGATACGGCGCATAAAATCTCATATATGAATTAAACATGTACCTTTTTGTTGGGCACACAAATTAAAATCTTCATATACTTCATATCAAACCTGCTTACACATGTTCACCTGTTTTCAATTCAATTCAATACCATCTAATCGTTTGAATTCAGTTTCGCCCATTTATTCTTTAATTAGTCATTTTGCCTATTTCACTTCTTTGTTGAACGTAACATGTTCAAACAAAATATTTAACTCGTACATAACTAAATTGAATTTCAATTTCAATTCTAGTTCTCTTTTCTATTTCGAATATAAATTTTCAAATCGAATTCACTTATTTAAGGCTCAATATCCATTCAACATCTCATTTACTAAATACTATTCGAATTAGTTAATTCTATTCAATAATCAAAAATCTGATTTCTGTTTCAAAAATCAATTCATTACTCCACCTGAGTTCACCTATATTTTATAACTCAAATCTGAAATTTTCTAAATAGAAATTCGGATTTTTATTCGCTAAAATCCTTTTTATAAATGAAATAAACCGTTATGGTTTTTAAATAGTTCTGGCGCTGTTTTTCTGAAAATATGATTTTGACATAACTCAAAATCTATACAACGAAATTCATATTTTTCTCTTTCATTAGAAAACTATTATCAAACCGGTCCTGACGTTTCTTGTTTCAAAGAGATCGGACTCCAATTGAGTCCTGTATACTCGATTGAAGTTCGAATCGCTATTTTACGAACTGCAGCGCTGCGGCGAGTTCGTTTTAATTATATTTATATATATAAACCTTTAAACTTCTTTAAAATGAATTCAACTTCATTTAACTCTATTTGAATTCCTTGATTCAAATTCCAATCTCACTTTTATTTGATTTCTATATTCAAATTCCAATTCCTTTTCTATTTGATATTCAAATTCAATACTTGAATTTCTATTTGAATTCCCTATATTCAAATTCTATGTTTGAATTCATTTGAATTCTCTTATTCAAACTCTATATTTAAATTCCATTTGAACTTCTATATTCCAATTTCTATATTTGAATTCTATTGGAATTCAAATATTCAAACTCCTTTTTAAATTCTATATTCAAAATTCCATAGTTTAAAACCCATTTGAATTTCATATTCAAATCCCATAGATTAAATCCTATTTGAATTCAATTTGAATCTCTTATATTCAAATTTCATTTTCCATTTCCATTTGAATTCTAATATTCAAATTCATTTCCAACCCCATTTGAATTCTAATATTCAAACTTATTTTTAACACCATTTGAATTTCTTCACTCAAATCCATTTGAATTCCCTTGAATTCAAATTCCATTTCAAAACCCTTTGGATTTCCTATTTTGAAATCCTATTTGAAATTCTATTTCCAATTCTACTTTGAAAATCCTATTTCAAAGTTTATTTCAAATTCTATTTTTAAATTCTACATGCAAATCTCTATTTGAATTTCTTTATTCGAATTCCTTTGAATTCAAATTTTATTTTAATTCCTTGAATTCAAATTCTATTTTTCATTCTAATTTCGTCTATTCAAATTCTATTTGAACTTCTATTTGAATTTCTAATATTCAATCTCCTTTTAAAATTCAAATATTTAAACTCCTTTTCTAATTCTACTATTCAAATGTTATACTCAAATTTCATTTGAGTTATATATTTAAAAATTTCATTTCACATCCTATTTTGAAATTTCATTTCAAATTCCAATTTCACACTTGTATTTCTATTTCTGAATTATCAAATGATAATTCTTTTCACTTCATTTATAACTTCGTCATAAATGAACTATTTATAAACTTCGTTTAAAAAGAAACTACTTGTTTTATTTTTCAAAAACAAGTTTATATTTTATTTCCATTTAAAATTCAAATTCTATTTAAAAATAGAATTTTTTTCCCTTTTAAATCTCAAATATCCTTCCACGATATTTTAAATATCATTACTTAAGCCCAGTGATATTTAAACACACAAAGCAACGAATTATTTATTTTTCTAACACATCATATATAAAAATATATATGCAAACAAATAAACAAACAGATAATATATTTTTGAGGAATCCAGTTGGATTCCTCCAACCTGTTTCCCTGCATCCACAGATGTTAGTACATAAATAATACCCATTCTGCTTCGTGGCAGAATATCGTGGTATAGAAGGTCATCCACTAATCATAGCGTGGGGCGTATAGGGTAATCATCCGCTATGAAACTGCGGGCATCCGCTAATGAGACTGCGGGAATCCAACCAATCAATCAACCCAATATATATATATAGCCTAAATAACTAATATATATAAAATAACCAGAAAGCATTCACACAA
Source organism: Allium sativum (assembly GCA_030737875.1). Lineage (NCBI taxonomy): Eukaryota > Viridiplantae > Streptophyta > Magnoliopsida > Asparagales > Amaryllidaceae > Allium > Allium sativum. The sequence continues at coordinate 279,442,630 of CM060925.1, forward strand.
GCAACAAACAATTATTTTTAATGAAATAAAAATAATTCTAAATAAAACAGTGAGTGAGATTTACTCACCTGGTTTTCATTTGTTGAATATCCATTTAAAATTCCTTATCGTTTTGGCCTTGAATCCAGTTAAATCATTTCATACCTACAATGATTTATTTTTATCGATAAATCGATTATTTATTTAGATTAACTTATTATAAATAAATAAAAACAAATAATTCTAAGAATTTTTAAATTACTAAACAACGTATACCTTGTTGTCTCCGCATATCACTCGACCAATTACCAACAACTCGGCCATCGATGACTGCAATCAGCCCCAAAACTGACTTCGACATTTCGTCGAACAACTCACAGTCAACCTGCTATTCCCTACTAACACTCATTGTCAAAGCCTACTACCCGTTGCACCATCTACATTAGTCTTACTGCCATTCCTGTCTGGTCATCAACACGTTCAAATCCAACCAAAACAGCTACTACCGAATACTGCTCCTCCTGACCTCACACACTACTGTCGCTCCTCCTTCTTTACCTCAGAAAAATCGCACTCCGGAAAACCAAATTAAGCTCAGCCCAAAAATCCATCGTATCGATTTCCTACTTGAAACCCTTGAAAGACTCAACCACCAACGCGCCTAAACTTGCCACTGTCGCACCCCCAGATCGACTTTACCCAGTAGCCATCTACCAGCGTCGACCCCTTCCCCTACATCGCAGTGCCTTATCCGAACCGCACCCCTAAAAGCTCCTCTATATGCGATCGCCTCCGGGTTGAGAGAAGTTCCAGGGCTTTTGTGATGAAGTCGCGATTGTCTCCCTGCTCACGAACCCTCGTTGCTCACGAATACTTGCTGTAGACCGAAATCGAATTCGATTTTTTTTTCTTTTCTGGAAAGAAACGAATGGGAGAATCAAATGGATTCATGATTTTGAATGGGCAAGGTAACGAAGGTGATAGGGCAAATATATAGGCGCGAGAGCAGACAAAGGTACACAGGTCATTAAAATGGTTGTCTCCTTGATCTCAAAAATGGAAGACATCGGGTATGTGAAATGAAAGCAGCAGCTCTAGCATAGTTAGATAGGTCTGCTAGAGAAGAGATAGGTCGGCTTTGTTTATTCTTTTATTTTATTTTGATTTTGGTTTAATATAATATGTACCAAAATATCTCATGGTCCCTAGCTCCAACCCAAACCCTTATATTAACTTAGCGACCGACGTCTTCAAGTTATACCGCTATTCTGAACTTAACAGATCCGATTTTAATTTTAATTCAGTTGTATGAAGAAGATAACAAATTTAAATCGATAATTAATATTAAATTCATTTATATTATCAACACAATATTTAAAACCATATTAAATATTTAAAATAAATTAACCAAAAATCTGGGTCGTTACATATAGTATGACCACTTCCGGCCTATAAAACCCGAGGTACCTCAATCCAAAATCCACATAGTAAAATTCGGGCCGTGTTAAAGCCCAAACACCACTTCTAGCTAGAAAGAAACGTATGCACTCCCTACGGTCCATATCCCATTTTTGACTCATACCGGGGTGTGAGGCTCGCGAAGTCACGATATACACAAAGCTATGCCTAAAGAGACTTTTCTTTGATCATCAACCACAAGGCCTGCTTTTCAACAAAGCCTTGATCATTTGCATCTTAGCATGTCACATTGTCAAACCCTACCATATTACTGATCATCTACCAATATATATAACCTCTAAGCTCATACGTCTTAGAGAAGGGTGATAAGTAAAGAATAAATTATTCACCACCAAACAGAAATATATAATCAGTAGCATTCAACAAGTACAGTAGAAATGAATACAATGTCGGACACGCAATCCATTTACAAGTCCACTCTAGGTCTAAGAGAAACAACATGTCCGTTGATCTCCAATGCGTTTGGACGATCATTACTAAATACCTTGCCTTGGAAGGCCAATCCCAATTCAAGATACCAATCATGTAACGACCCGACTTTTCGAACCTCGAAAGTCGACACTAAATACATCCACGTTATTCGTGTGTCAAACGTCCAAGTGCCGGAAAGTCGAATTGTTGGGTAAAATAAAAAAAGAAGTAGAACAAGGAAGAAAGAATAGAACATCAGAATCTCACAGCGGAACGGAAATATATAATATCAACATAGTACAAAGGGTTACTCTAAATAAAGGAACTTCAGAGTTACAATAACCTAAGTACCATAATCATCCTGGACAGTTATAACTGCCTGTCCTCACAATGCTGATATGTACATAACTAATATAGTACAACTGAAATAGAAATAAGTAGATAGATAATGGAAGCCTCCAGCTCGTCTTCCAAACTTTAAAGCATCCAAAGTAAAACCTGCCATACTCAGCCTATTCGAAAGAGTACATGAGGATTTTAGGGAAAACAAATACCAAGTGTCAGACATCAGTATGGTATGAGAAAACTCAAGATTGCATGTAACAATATTAAGGGGACCGTGCAGATAACCGCTTCGGTTTTCCCCTCAAAGAAACCAACCATTTATTAAGGTTACTATAGTTGTATTATAGATAATGTCTAGGGTGTAGAATATAAATAAATCACATAGATGGAACGGTTACATTGGTTACATTCGACAACTATTAAGTGTACAAACAAAACCGCTAAGGTACGTTCGTATATTGGATTTTCCATCGGAGATCTCTCAATACATATCCAAACTCCATGCACAAGGGTCAGAAAGTACCTCCGAGCGTCGCATATCTCTAGATAAAATATACCATAAGGTAAACATAACTGGCCCACGCACGAAACACCGAAGTGCACCACGTGGAACTAAATATATCCAACTCCCGCGCGCAACTTCGAGGAGCTCCCGCACGATTCGATATAAGCATACACTAGATATGGAGTCAATATATCTTGCCATAGGTTAGAAAAACCTCAAATTGTGCTCCTACTCTGTTTTTAGCCATATCCGATGTCGAGGTTTCGTTCGGCATCTTTCACACGAGTCTTCATCACTTGAACATAACACGGATCCCAAATTGGATTCCTACTTCTCGAACAGATCAGGAATCACTACTTTGATCCGAGCATCACGAGAAGTTTCCCAACCTTCATATAGATTCACTTTTCTTCTTCAACCGCTTCCAAAACGTAGAACCCATACTCTAGTTTTGAAGTGGTATTCGATGAGTAAAACACTTATCGATCCCGGACTCTTCAAAACTAATCGATGAATTTATGGTTAACTCAATTCTGGTTCTTTCAAAAGTAAGTGAACGCTAGAGACGTTTCATATCATCACTCCTCCCCGGGGGTTCTCATCGGCATGGAATCATGAAGATTTCCCGATACTTCTTAAGTTATAATGGTATAGTTCGATAGTAGACTAATTGACTATCTAGTCAAAACAATAGCTTATAGAAACCATGGTTCGTACACTTAACTCGTTTCCGATAGTATCAACTTAACTATCCCTCGGTCAGGAGTGAGGCCAGGTAAGTTAGAGCACTGGTTATATATCACCCCTTGCCTAGACACCGCATTCTTGGCACTCACAGATATATAAGCCTACTCGTCGGCTTATTAGAATTAAGCACAATATCCATGATATTCAATAAACAGGTAAGTAATCAATATGATTAACACGTTTCCAGCATTCCCAACCTATCTATTCCTATGCCAAGAGGGAAGCCGGTAGGTTAGAGCTCTATTGCTCCGTCCCTACTCGACAACAGTCTTAACTCTCACAAATAGATAAGCCTACTTCGTTGGCTTATTAGTGTTAAGCATTATCAATTACCATTTAATCTAGTGACTTAATCATGACAAGGTTTAGCAATTCATAACCCTTTCTAACCTTTGTTTTATTTGACAAGATATTTTAGAAAGAAGATATTTTGAAAAGAAGATATTTTATACTTTGAAATACTCTTGTAAGAATTAAGAAATAATATTAAAAAGATAAGATAATTTACATAAGCTTAAAGTGCCTTTACAAAACTTTAAAATCTAAAAACAAGGTTAAACAGGTACTTTTGCACTATTGAAGTTTTGGTCATTTTTGATGGGTTACTTAGCATTTTACTATTCAATCACTTAAAGGTAGTAAACATACAAGTAAAACAAGATCTAATATGATAAGAAATCACTAAAGATGTTATTACAAAGTTCCATACAAAGTGTTGAAAACAGAACAATTCAAACTGCATCTATAGCGACTATCGCTATAAGTGCACTTTCAAGTTCAAGTCCACAATATGTCAGTTCCCTACGAATCCTTATGTGCTTTTTTTCAAGTCCATTCCACTTGTTATACAAGTCAATTCAAGTCCAAATCCAAGTTCATTCAAGTCCATTCCAATCCATTAACATGGATCACATATGTCGCTTACTTTTAAAGTAAGAATCAAATTAACATTTTTAACATAAATTCTAACATTCAAGCAAGTTTAAGAATAGTAAAGGACATGCAAATGGTTTTTATTTGCTGTCCTAAATAGTGAGTAAACTCACTTTAGTCCTTAGCAAATCCAAGATCCAATAATAAGAATAAATATCCAAGCTAGCAAGCTCCTTCCTTTCCTTGCTTTTCCTTACTTCTTCCTTGTATATAGCGCACGGCCTCAAATAGAAAATAGAGAGGTTCTTCAATTTTTCAACTTCTAACTAGCTAGAAGGTCTTGAAATGGTATAAGAAGGCTACACTCAAAGTTTGAGTTGATTTGGAGTTGGTTTGAGTATAGTTTGAGAAAGTTAGTAAGGAAGAGAAAGAAGATGAAGATAAGCCATTAAAGCTTCAATTTTTGCTTAGGAATTTTGTAAATGAAAAGAGAAGGTATGCCTCTTCTTTTATAGGAAAAGCAAGGTAAATGGGAAAAGACCTAAAAGCCCCTAAAACCCTAATCTTATGTCATCTTGCTTATGTCATCTCGCTTATGTCATCTTGCTTATGTCATCTTCCTTATTTCCTAAATATCTTGCGTATGTCATCTCGCTTATGTCATCTTGCTTATGTCATCATAAATATTTAGTTAACCCTAAATATGAAAAATATTTTTATTTGCTAATTACTTTCCTAATGATTAATTAGAAACTCATTCAAATTTTCAACAACTTTTATTGAGAAAATAGCTATATATCGATAAACAGTTTTCGGTCACATTTTCGACATTTTTCCAAAAAATATATTTTTTAAAAAAGTTTTCCGAAATGAGTTTAGGATCATTGAATATTAATTAAAATATGTTTAACAAGGTTATAAAATCACATTTACAATATTTAACAATATTCCAAACTGTTACAATATTTGAAGATTAAGTGTTCAAATTTCCGGGTCTTTAAAAATCATCATCATCCCAACGATGTGAAAACCTTCGGTCTTCATTCACTGTCTTCATCTTCGACTCTTGATCGTCGTGATGATTATTCAGAATGGGTTAATCTTGGTCTTTCTGAATAACTCGCGTATTTTGGGATAAAAAGCAAATATTGGAAAATCACACATTACACCACATTCCAACTCAAAATATTCTTTTAATAAAATATTCGTATTAGAAGATTCTCATTAATTTTATCAAAGATAAATTCTGAAAATAAAATCTATAAATCAATTTCCAAAATATGGAATTCCACAAAAATCAAATCAATACATAATCGATATAAATTTCTGTATCGGACTACTAATATAAATGGAATAACGGCAAAGCCTCTTAAATTCCATATATAATATCGGTCTTCTTTTACAAAAGCCCATTTCGTTTATTACCAATCGAATTTCCACTTAATTCCTATTTAATATATTAAATTGGAAAAACTTGATTTTTAGAAAATGCCTTTTTAAACCTATAAAATAGATTCATAAGTTCCAAATAATAATTTCAATGTAAGTTGGATTAAAGGACAAATGTCAATTAAAACATCGTCCACGATTGAAACACCCCACCTCCGTTAGGGTCACTCTCAAAGGGAATGCCCTAATTTTGGTGGAGGTTTATAAGTATAAGTCACAGATATACAAGACAGATATAGGAACACATATTTTTAAACAGCGGAAAAAAACAACAACTTTTATTTCATCAAAATACGTGTTACACAAACCATGCCATAATTGTCTTACGATTCTTCCAAAAACATAACATCTTCATAACTGTCTTGATTACATTATTTAAAGAAGCATAAAGAAAACATAAATAAACTGCAAAAGTCCCCTAATTGATGTCCAAAGCCATAGTCCAAAACAGAAAAGATCCAAGCAATACATTCTTTCTCCTCAAGCTGGATGTGAAAACTGGTCAAGCTGCGGTATTCCCTCCCTGAGAACCTGGGGGGGGGGAACGAAAGAAAAAGAGGCGAAAGGAAAAGGGTCAGTCATAAAGACTGAGTAAGTCCTAGTGACTTTCAGTGTAAAAACGGTTAAAACAACATGTCATGTGTGAACTAGAACTAAACTCAAGAATGGTGTCAAGGTGGACAAGATAGACTAAGGTGATCCTGATAAGTCAAGACAAGTCAAATAAAGCATCACATGTTCAAGATTCGTTGCATCGACTGTACTAGTATACTAAGCACAGGTCACAAGTTAATCACGAAATAAATCCCATGGCCCAATATCGTGAAATGACCCTGAAACGGGGTCTGACCCAAGTACGGGGTCCTATAGAGCGCTTATCTTGTCGATCGGCTCCCTACAAGTTCTAGCTCGTCAAGTGTCCGTGTCATACGGCTAATCACGAATGTAGTTACCTGTGCTGGGTCCACCTTCGGGTGTATCAGCCCTAGGGTGTGAACCCCTGACACGATTCAAGATGAATAGATAAATCTACGGATACCCAGTGACTGCCCCGGAATACATGCACGACCGTAGTCCACCGAACCTACACTAGCGTACCCCACTGCCGTCGTTCACCTCTTACAATCAGCCCAGTAATCGTGCCCCACCCGGCCTAGCCCCAGGGTACCTTGATACATCTAGAGGGTTACTGCTGAAAAGGGTCATGTCTAGGGTTTCGCCTAACAGATTAGGTCATGTAATTCGTGACCTAAACCGCCTAACCGATTAAGTCATGTAATTCGTGACTTAATCCTTTTCCAGTCTAGTCATGTCAAGGTGGTTAAGTATGTCTTTTAAATTCGCGACTTAACCCGTCTACGTGTTATGTCAAGTTGGCTAAGTGTTGTCGTTTCAAGCTCATGACTTAACCCTACAAACCGTGTTCAAGTTGTTTAAGTTGACTTTTCATGTTCATGACTTAACCCTAATTGGCATTAATTGATTCGTTAATGCACCGAACCACTCACATTGGATCCTGTTGTTCGTAGCCACTGGATTTGCCGGGCGGTTCCGGGCAGGTTTAAGCTACGAACTCAACCCAACCTCGGGTTTCAAGCGCGATGTGACCAACTACCCACATTGGATCTTATTGTTTGTAGCAACTGGATTTGTCGGGCGGTTCCGGGCAGATTTACACTACAAACTCAACCCAACCTCGAGTTGGCCACTTTCTTGTTTTCTGAAGTCATGCCCATGTTCTTATCAGATTCGTGCTATTTCCATAGCATGTTCATATGTCAACTTCATGCCCAACTAAGGCATGTTTTTGTTCAAGTCAAGTTATGGCATGTTCAAGTCAAGTTTTCGTGCCATATTTCATGTTCTACTTATGCCAAATTTCACGGTTTATGATTATAATCAATTCAAGTTTTGCCTATTCTACCCAATCGTATCCCCAACGTATATAAACGTACTTCGTTCACAAGCAAAAACAATTCAAGAGATAAAGGGGAATAACACCAAACATGTGATAGGCATATGTGACAATTCCAACATCAGTTGCATAATAAACAGGCTATAACATATCACATGGTTTCAATGCTAGCATGATGAAAACTTGGCATAGTAATGGTTCCAACTTAGTTTAACATGATGATTTCAAATTTACATCATAGGCATAATAATCATTGCGGGCATAATAATAATTTTATTACAAACATGAAACATTAAAGGCATGGTAATTCTAACAGGCATAGTGGATTCCAATTTAGCATTTTTAACATAATGATTTTCATCTAGCATTATAAACATAATGATTCCAACTTTTCATCATAACCTAGCAATTCCCAATTTGTCATTAACATGATAGGTATATTAACATCACTGGCATAGTTCCATCAACATCATAGACATGGTCTAATTAGCATCATAGGCATGGTTTAATCAACATAAAGATTTCAATAAACATAGTGATTCCATGGACATGTATTAGTACAACTTGCCATACAATTAAGCCCAAGTGATTCATAACAACATCAAAATCATGATAAGTTTAACTTGCAACATTGACATAGCAAAATTCCCAAATTATGATTCAAAGTTAAACAAAATAAACATGGATTAATAATAGTTCCTAAATCCGGTTTCAATTCATGGCATGTTCATGTTATTTTAGCGTTTTTGCCTAAAAAGTGACATAGAACTTACAATATGAAGCAAGAAATCAAAATTCCAAATCAAATAGCCCCAAATCCGTTGTCTAAAGCGTCGTAGTTGTTGTAGCTTCTAGTTGTAGCCTTCAAGAATCATCCTTCGTCTTCTATAATTTTGTTCTTTGTATTTTTAATTTAGAGTTCTAGGTTTAATGGCGGCTGCATGAGGCTAAAATGAAATAGTATGATTCAGGCTAGGTCTTAGGGTCTTTTTATAGTGTTTGTGAGTTGATTAGGACCGTCAATGGAGCTTGGTTTAATAATAGTCGTTTGTTTGATGGAGAGACCAACTAGGAGCTGACACTTAGCCCCAGTGACAAGGCAAGGCTCAGAAAATCGACCAAACACAGACCAGGCCAGCCAGGGTGGGCTGGGTTCGACCTGGCTCAGGGGCCAGGTCGACACCCCAGTCGACACCGTGTCCACTTGGCAGTCGACACGGGTTACCCAGGTCGACTGCTCAGTCGACCTGGCTAGCCCCAGGTCGACTGCCAAGTCGACCTGGGTGCCTTGGGCGGGAATTTTCCCGCCCTGGCCAATTGGGCCCGATTTTGAATTTTAAATTTGTTTTTCTGAGCTATTTTCATCTGTTTGAGTTTTAAACTGAATTCTGAAACTTTCGGAGGCCATATCTTCTTCATACGGAGTCCGTTTTACGCAAACTCGGACTCTATTTCAGGCAGAATTCCGAGACGAACGGAATGGCTTATCCCGTTTTCCTTAATTCTTTGATTTGAAATTAGTTATACTTTAATTTTTGAATTTCACTGTTATAGATTACACGGGGTGTTACATTCTCCCCCACTTAAAAGGATTTCGTCTCCGAAATCTTCAGGTTTAGGAAGAATGTATATCCTAACATCCGAACATCCATCTACTCATCCATCAAACACGAGCATCCATTGTCCTTAAAAGACTTCTAATGCTTCATGATCATATGCGAAGTGTGTGTGTACATGTACTTATCCAATGCAAAATCAGGCGGTCTACTAATTCAGTTGACCTCCTTAATGCGAATTATGTAAGTTCCATGAATCCATTATGTATGCGAGTTTTCCTATTCATGATTCTACATGAGTGCACAACCATTCATATATAAATGCAACATCCATATGACAACACACTAAACTTCATCCATATATGAATAAATACATTTATGCATATGCAACATGAAAATGTGTCTGAGCCGATCTAGTGCCTAATGTGTATTCATGCATCCACGAGCAACCACTTGCGACCACTTACAACCATTTCGCAATCATAACACGTTTCAATTACATGTTTACATCCAAAAAGATTCTACCTATGGTTCTCAAGATAGGATCGAGGAGAGAAACAAGATAAAACAAAGCATCTAGAAGAAGTTAACGATGTACCCCCAGAAGGTCCGGTCTGCTTCTTAGGGCAGTCTTTGCTGAAGTGTCCAGTCTCCCCACAATGAAAACATTCGCCTTGCTTTCTCTTCCTCTTTCTACAATCCTTGGCTATGTGCCCTTCCGTACCACAGAAATTGCATTTCCTTTTATCACGTGAATTGTCGTTCTTGCCTCCTTTCTCGGAGTCTACCTTCTTATTCTGAGAATCGTTGGGCTTGACCTCTTTCTTCCCTTGAGAGTTTTTGCCTTTGTCTCCTTCTTGCCCTTATCTTCTTCGTTCAGCAATGCCATCTGCACTAACCTTTCATACGTAGCTCCCATGGGTATATGGGTCATGGCCAAACTGTGTAATGGCTCATTCAACCCCATGACAAAGCGGAGAGCTTTCTTGTGCGGGGTGTTGACTAGGTCCAGTCCGAACCTAGCCAGCTCATCGAACTGATTAACATACTCTTTGACTGTCATATTCCCTTGCTTAAGAAATAAAAAAATTTCCAACTGCAAACTCTTTTCAGCTTCTGAGAGAAATTTAGCCTCACACCTTGCCCTAAAGTCCTACCATGTTTCCACTGGTCTTTCTGCATTAGTGACTTCCCACCAGTAGGAAGCCTCGCCTTTAAGTAGCCATACTACCAGTTGTACTTTCTGCCTATCTTCTACCTCAAAGATGACGAATAGGTCCTCGGTTTCCTTCAGCCAATTCCTAGCTGCCACGAAGGACTCAGTTCCATGAAAGTCCTTTCCTCCCATAGCTTTAAAATCTTTACATATCTTAGCAAAAGTGTTTCCCCGTGGAGGAGGTGGAGGAAGAGGTGCTGCTGCAGCTGGATGATTTCCTGCAGCTGGGGGAGGAGGAATGGTAGGACCTTGCTGGGTGGCCATTACTTCTAAGAATCGTCTAAACCAACCAGGTATTGGTATACCCTCTGGCAAGTTAAGTTCTTCGGACATGCTGAAACAAAAAGGATAGATTCAAAACGAAGGATAAGAGATAGTACCTATGGCTTTGGGGGACTTTGCCTTTTAAAAATAAAATAATATTTTATCTTTTAAAATTGCTTCTTTAAATTTTTCTTTGAAAATAAATTTTCAAAACATTTATCTTATAAGGTAAACCTATGCTCTGATACCAAGTGAAACACCCCACCTCCGTTAGGGTCACTCTCAAAGGGAATGCCCTAATTTTGGTGGAGGTTTATAAGTATAAGTCACAGATATACAAGACAGATATAGGAACACATATTTTTGAATAGCGGAAAATAACAACAACTTTTATTTCATCAAAATACGTGTTACACAAACCATGCCGTAATTGTCTTACGATTCTTCCAAAAACATAACATCTTCATAACTGTCTTGATTACATTATTTAAAGAAGCATAAAGAAAACATAAATAAACTGCAAAAGTCCCCTAATTGCTGTCCAAAGCCATAGTGCAAAACGGAAAAGATCCAAGCAATACATTCTTTCCCCTCAAGATGGATGTGAAAACTGGTCAAGCTGCAGTATTCCCTCCCTGAGAACCTGGGGTGGGGGGGGGGGAACGAAAGAAAAAGAGGCGAAAGGAAAAGGGTCAGTCATAAAGACTGAGTTTGTCCTAGTGACTTTCAGTGTAAAAACGGTTAAAACAACATGTCATGTGTGAACTGGAACTAAACTCAAGAATGGTGTCAAGGTGGATAAGATAGACTAAGGTGATCCTGATAAGTCAAGACAAGTCAAATAAAGCATCACATGTTCAAGATTCGTTGCATCGACTGTACTAGTATACTAAGCACAGGTCACAAGTTAATCACGAAATAAATCCCATGGCCCAATATCGTGAAATGACCCTGAAACGGGGTCTGACACAAGTACGGGGTCCTACGGAGCGCTTATCTAGTCAATCGGCTCCCTACAAGTTCAAGCTCGTCAAGTGTCCGTGTCATACGGCTAATCACGAATGTAGTTACCTGTGCTGGGTCCACCTTTGAGTGGATCAGCCCTAGGGTGTCAACCCCTGACACGATTCAAGATGCACAGATAAATCTACGGATACCCAGTGCCTGCCCCGGAATACGTACACGACCGTAGTCCATTGAACCTACACTGGCGAACCCCACTGCTGTCGTTCACCTCTTACAATCAGCCCAGTAATCGTGCCCCACCCGGCCTAGCCCCAGGGTACCTTGATACATCTAGAGGGTTACTGCTGAAAAGGGTCGTGTCTTGGGTTTCGCCTAACAGATTAGGTCGTGTAATTCGTGACCTAACCCGCCTAACCGATTAAGTCATGTAATTCGTGACTTAATCCTTTTCCAGTCTAGTCATGTCAAGGTGGTTAAGTATGTCATTTAAATTCGCGACTTAACCCGTCTACGTGTTATGTCAAGTTGGCTAAGTGTTGTCGTTTCAAGCTCATGACTTAACCCTACAAATCGTGTTCAAGTTGGTTAAGTTGTCTTTTCATGTTCATGACTTAACCCTAATTGGCATTAATAGATTCGTTAATGCACCGAACCACTCACATTAGATCCTGTTGTTCGTTGCCACTGGATTTGCCGGGAGGTTCCGGGCAGGTTTACGCTACGAACTCAACCCAACCTCGGGTTTCAAGCGCGATGTGACCAACTACCCACATTGGATCCTATTGTTTGTAGCAACTGGATTTGTCGGGCGGTTCCGGGCAGATTAACACTACAAACTCAACCCAACCTCGAGTTGGCCACTTTCTTGTTTTCTAAAGTCATGCCCATGTTCTTATCAGATTCGTGCTATTTCCATAGCATGTTCATATGTCAACTTCGTGCCCAACTATGGCATGTTTTTTTTCATGTCAAGTTATGGCATGTTCAAGTCAAGTTTTCGTGCCATATTTCATGTTCTACTTATGCCAAATTTCACGGTTTATGATTATAATCAATTCAAGTTTTGCCTATTCTACCCAATCGTATCCCCAACGTATATAAACGTACTTCGTTCACAAGCATAAACAATTCAAGAGATAAAGGGGAATAACATCAAACATGTGATAGGCATATGTGACAATTCCAACATCACTTGCATAATAAACAGTCTATAACATATCACATGGTTTCAATGCTAGCATGATGAAAACTTGGCATAGTAATGGTTCCAACTTAGTTTAACATGATGATTTCAACTTTCATCATAGGCATAATAATCATTGCGGGCATAATAATAATTTTATTACAAACATGAAACATTAAAGGCATGGTAATTCTAACAGGCATAGTGGATTCCAATTTAGCATTTTTAACATAATTATTCTCATCTAGCATTATAAACATAATGATTCCAACTTTTCATCATAACCTAGCAATTCCCAATTTGTCATTAACATGATAGGTATATTAACATCACATGCATAGTTCCATCAACATCATAGACATGATTTAATTAGCATCATAGGCATGGTTTAATCAACATAAAGATTTCAATAAACATAGTGATTCCATGGACATGTATTAGTCCAACTTGCCATACAATTAAGCCCAAGTGATTCATAACAACATCAAAATCATGATAAGTTTAACTTGCAACATTGACATTGCAATATTCCCAAATTATGATCCAAAGTTAAACAATATAAACATGGATTAATAATAGTTCCTAAATTCGGTTTCAATTCATGGCATGTTCATGTTATTTTAGCGTTTTTGCCTAAAAAGTGACATAGAACTTACAATATGAAGCAAGAAATCAAAATTCCAAATCAAATAGCCCCAAATCCGTTGTCTAAAGCGTCGTAGTTGTTGTAGCTTCTAGTTGTAGCCTTCAAGAATCGTCCTTCGTCTTCTATAATTTTGTTCTTTGTATTTTTAATTTAGAGTTCTAGGTTTAATGGCGGCTGCATGAGGCTAAAATGAAATAGTATGATTTAGGCTAGGTCTTAGGGTCTTTTTATAGTGTTTGTGAGTTGATTAGGACCATCGATGGAGCTTGGTTTAATAATAGCCGTTCGTTTGAAGGAGAGACCAACCAGGAGCTGACACCTAGCCCTAGTGACAAGGCAAGGCTCAGAAAATCGACCAAACACAGACCAGGCCAGCCAGGGTGGGCTAGGTTCGACCTGGCTCAGGGGCCAGGTTGACACCCCAGTCGACACCCTGTCGACTTGGCAGTCGACACGGGTTACCCAGGTCGACTGCCCAATCGACCTGGCTAGCCCCAGGTCGACTGCTAAGTCGACCTGGGTGCCTTGGGCTGGAATTTTCCTGCCCTGGCCTATTGGGCCCGATTTTGAATTTTAAATTTGTTTTTCTGAGCTATTTTCATCTATTTGAATTTTAAACTGAATTCTGAAACTTTCGGAGCCATATCTTCTTCATACGGAGTCCGTTTTACGCAAACTCGGACTCTATTTCAGGCAGAATTCCGAGACGAACGCAATGGCGTATCCCATTACCCTTAATTCTTTGATTTGAAATTATTTTTTCTTTAATTTGTGAATTTCACTGTTATAGAATACACGGGGTGTTACAACGATAAATCCACTTCACATCTTAATTTATTTCATATCACAAAATATAATTGCAAATGCTAGTAATCTTTTAAAAACATATTTTAAAATAATCATAAAAATATTCTTTATATAAAGACTCAAAATGAGAAGTATTCTTTATATTACAAATTCTTCCTTTTACAAATAATCTTTGTTTTAACATATAGTTGATTAAAAATATATTATGAAAATATATGCACTTTATATAAAAAGGATTTCTAATGTAAAAATATTCTTATTTAAAAGAACACCTGAATCGAAATGCAACTCAAACATTTACCATATAATTTGGATTATATGGATTTCACATACATCATCAATTCATCCATCTACATCCAAAGTGTAAATTCCACTGTGTAAGCGTTAAAATTAAATAATAATGCTCATCGCAGCCTATCGATCTAACGATCAACATACAACTAAATATTGGGATTAATGTATATAAATTTTCATCCCAACACCCGTGTGGGGTTTCAACCAACAAACAAATAATAAGCTAATTTGTGCACTTGGCCGATGTGTGAAAAATTATCGTCCCAATCACATACACAAGTCGGGTAACTTGTGAATGGAAGTGTAATACACAATACATATAATGATGACAAGAAAATATCTCTATTGCAATGAATGAATATGCATAATAACTTTGTCTCTATTGACAATTTCTATTTTGCTAATTTAAACTCCAAACAAAAATGGTCATTTTGTTTTGGCAATTATAATAAGACAAAATGATAAATATTTTGATTTAACTAACCTATCTTGACAAGTATATATCTTGCCAAACATATATATATATATATATATATATATATATATATATATATATATAAATTGCTTCAACTAATTCATTTTGACAAAATGAATATTTCTGACAAAATGTATAACTTGGTTTAACTAGTATAAATTGACTAAAATGAATAATTATTTTTAACTAATGTAAATTAACAAAAACGAATAATTGGTTTTAACTAAAATAAATTTACAAAAATGAATAATTTGTGTTTCAATTCTAGTAAAATATGCCAATGCTATATTTTGTTTCATTCTTTTAATTTAGACAAAATGAGTGTTTTTGTCTATTTTACTTTAATGATAAAAATGTGAATGTTTAGTTATTAAAATGCAACTTTTAAATTCTATCCTTTATTTCAAACAATCTTTATTCATATCAAAATTATAAATCAAGAATAAAATTTTCAATCTGATGGTTTGTTTGCATTAATGAATTGCAAACAAAGATGAACTTTATTTTAAGGTTTTTTTTTTTGCAACAAGGAATGCAAATAACAAATGTAACTTTTATTTTTATTTAAAAGTATATTTGAGTGAATGTAAAAAGATCCTCATTTCCAAAGTGTATTTACATAAAAGAAAGAAATTTTATTTAAATGAGTATTTGCATTTATGAATGCAAACAAAGAATAGTTTTGTTTACAAATTATATTTACATTAGTGAATGTAAATAAGAGAACAAAATTTATTTTCAAAGTCTATTTTAAACAAATTCTATTAAATGTATAAAAGTGTGCACATTTGTGTTGGTAAATGTAGATAAAGAAAATAGACTATAGTTTCATTGAATATTTGCATTGATAAATGCAAATAAAAGAATAAACCTTAATTTCAATGCATATATGTATTGATAAATGCCAACAAAGAAATAAACTTTATTTTCAATATATGTATGTATTTGCATTGGTGAATGCAAATAAAAGAACAAATTTTAATTTCAAAATATATTTACATTTTTGAACACAAAATAAAGAACAAAACGTTTTATTTTCTAGTTTTATTGGTGTTGTCGAACACAAATAAAAATGTACTTCTTATTTTCAAGTTATGTTTGCATTGTGAGATGCAAATGAGAAAAATGAATTTTATCTCATGCTATATTTGCATTGAAAAGTGCAAATGAAAAGCAACCTTTTAATTTCTATGTTTATTTGCGTTGAAAAATATGAATAAAATATCTACCCAATTTCTATGTAACTTCTGAAAATAATTTCTTATTTACATAAAAAATGTAAACAAAATTGTTACTTTTATTTCAGTAATCAAGTTTTGACATAAATGATATTTTCCGTTCAATAATCAGGTTTTGACAAAAATGAAAATTTCGATTCAATAATCAAGTTTTGACAAAAGTGATATTTTCATTTTGCTAATAAAATTTTGGCCAAAAATGTTCACTAATAAAGTTTGGCCAAAAAATGCGATCTCTTATTTCAATACTTATGCTTTAACCAAAATGTTATTTTTATTTCAATATTAATTATATTGAAAATATAATCATTCTACTTCAATTTTAATTACATTGAAAAATGTAATCATTTTATTTCAATTTTAATTACATTGAAAAATGTAATCTTTTTAATTTATTTCTAATTACATTAAAAACGTAATCTTTTTGATTAATTTCTAACATTTCAACAAAAACAAATAAAATGATATATTTTTTTTTTGACAATTCTAACATAAACAATTTTCATATGAATCATTCTTTGCATTGATAATGTGATTTTTTTTATGTTTTCAACACCTTTATTTTAACATGAACAATTTTTATATGAATAATTCTTTTCATTAAAAATAAGATTTTTAATGTTTCATGTTTTCATTTCAAATAGATGAACATTTTTAATCTATCCTATATGTACGATAAAAATGTAAATTTTATCGTTAACATGGTTTCAATTCAAACAAATGAACATTTTATGTTTTTATTGTAATTCATAAACTGTGTTCTAAATATAAACAAACAAAAATAGGATTCTTATTAGTTAGCCAAATTCTGTCGTAATTTAAACAAATAAAAATATATTCTATTTGGTGTTCATATTCTATTGTAAATAAACAAATAAAAAGAATATTTTATTTGTCGTTTCAAATCTTATTGCAAAGTAAACAAATAAAAGTAAGGTTTTATTTGTTGTTCATTTTCTGTTGCAAAGTAAACAAATAAACAAAAATAAAGTTTTTATTTGTCGATCAAATTCTATTGTTCATCTCAGAATAAAAAAAAATCTTTTTAAAATAAATTAGAATAGCTAGATCTGAATAAAATATGATTTAAATCTATTTTTTTTCTAATCGCAAATAAAATTCAATAATATATTAAATTCAATGCGGATCTAGCATATCATGAACAACAAAACAAACCACCAACAACAATCAACCATTCATCAATCACAGAACATTTCAAATCTGAATTACATCACAATACAATTATTTTTAACGCAAGAAAAATAATTTATAATTAATTAAATAATAAAATTCAGAATTCTCACCTTGATATGGCTGAAAATTCGACTGTCTCGGGTTCAGCTCTGGTCTGCGCCATTGCGAAGATCTTAATTTTCTGATTCCAGCGCAATTTAAGGTTTGTGAAACGGACCTCGTATGAGAGAGTTATTGATTTTTAAAGATCAGATAAATTAAATATTTAATAAATAAAATAATATAAAAAAACACCGTTCTTCCTCCACGTTACTCAGGAAACACGCACGAACCCATATACCGCCCCCGAGCACCCACGTCGCACCCGAATCCGAGCCACCGACCGCCGATCAGACCCCGCCACTCCGACGCTCCGCCCGCGAGCCACCACCGCCCAGAAGGCCACCCAACTCGGCCCCCTCCTCGCCTCAAAATCCGAACCCGAACGTGCTGTCTTCCTCACCAGAATTCACGAAATCCGTGCACTGAAAACTGATCTTAACCGTACGGATTTGTAGAGCTCTCCGTCCTCTTCGATTTGATATATAGTTTGTGGATTTTCACTGAACGGATTGGAAGGAATTAACGTTTGAAGCTGGGATGTTTCTGGCCATTGTTAAAAGGGTAGGCGGCAGCTATGAATTAGGGTTAGGGTTTTTTTAATTTTTTATTATTTTATCTCGTTTTTCGTGTTATAAAGGCGGATTTCTGGACTGTCTCAGAATTGGGCTTGCTTACTGTCGATCTCAACGTTTTGAGGCCTTCTGAACACAATAGGACAGGTCTCGGGGTCCCATTCCGAAATCGGTAGAAAATTTATTAAAATCCCATTAAAAATTAATTAATTAAGTATTGACCGTACATTTAAATATGCTGGGGCCACATATGACCCCAAAAAATTCCAGAAAAATTATTTTTAGCTTTCTTATGACGATACGGTTCTAACAAGACTAATTTTGTCGAATTCTGAGACTGTTTGAAAAATGGCTATTTTCAAGTCGTTTAAATTTAACTAAAATAGTCAAAACATATTTTCCTTTGCCACGCTCACATATTAAATCGAAAAATTCTAAAAATCGAAACCTAGCTATAATTTGACATTCCGGTTCCAACAAAAGTGGTTTCGTCGAAAACAGAGGTCGTTTGAAAAATGACTATTTTCAAGGCCAATATATTTAATATTAAAAATACATTTTTAAACAGATAATTTCTAAAACTTAAAATATATGAGTGTTTATACTTTTTAAATGCAGAAACATCATTCCAGACTCAATGGAAGTGGTTTCGAGTCAAAATTCCTTCATATGTGCAAAGTAGCCTTTCGGGCCATATATATTATATATATAAATTCTACAGCGACCTTTCTAAAAATTGAATTGGCCATAACTTTTGATTTCCGCTATGAAATTTCAATTTTTCAGATTCGTTAGAAAGATATGATTAAACAGATTTAAATATTTTTAGTTTCACTCAATTCTGATTTATTTTGAATCCTGTACATCTAATTAAAGTTTAAAATCAAATTTTAAAACTACCGCGCCATTTCTAACCCCTTTTATATTTAAATTAAATTTATTCGTTCTAACTTCAATTAAAATAAATTCTAGACATTATTATTTAAAATAAATTATATTATATCCTCAAAATTCATTAAAATTTTCTAAAATAAAAATTTTAAATTGCTTCAGAATTTGCGGGTTGTTACAATCTCCCCCACTTAAAATCTTTTCATCCTCGAAAAGGAAATGAAGCTAAAGTTGTTTATTTAACTAATTTAATTTTCATTCTTTAATTGTTTAATAATTTTATTAGTTGAATTCATATTCACACAACACAATCGTCAATCAATTAGTTGAATAAATTTTCAAAAATATATAATTTTTATATATTCAAAATCATATTTTCTAAAATCGAATTATAAATATAATAACAAGTAAGTTAATTATGAATTTTCCACTCTAACTCATTCTAGGGCATTGCTAACCCCATCTCTAATGAGTATTCTCATTCTAGGATACAGCTGATCCTATCTCTAATGAGTATTCTTATTGGATATTACTAATCCAATCTCTGATAAGTCTTCTGTTTAGTTCTAACAAGTTGTACCCCAAAGATTTGATCTAATCCAAGCTCTGATACCAGCTGTAACGACCCAGATTCTGCCCAACCCCAATCGATCGCAAGATCGAATAAGACCGTTCAAAATCCACGTACGTTAACTTTGGGTATACAACACATTAGGACAACAACACGGACTTTTATAACATCAATAATAAATGTTATATCAGAGTACAGAATATATCAGAGTACATCGGAATAAAATTACAGCAAAAGATACATTACAACAAAAGAAATATAATGCAGCGGAACTAATCTCAGTGGAAGGCCATCAATATTCTAGAACCAGCATCAGGCTTCAATCCAGGATCCTGCTTAACTATATCTGCAAAAAGCTACTCGACTGCCCGTGTGAAAAGAGGGCACCCGAGTTTGCAAAGTGAAACAAACTAAGGATCAGTCGTGGGACTGGTGTGAGAATTCTTAACTTATCTAATAAGTAGGCTAATTACAGGACCACGCCGCTAACGCGGAACGGGTTTACTCCATTGGATTTGCCAGTGCATAAATAAAGTAAATCGTCAAATAACGCAATGCCTTTTTAGAAAAATGAAACCATTATAAGACCCAAGTCCCATCACACAATGCATCGCAAACCAGAGGATAGGGTTTTACCTTGTAAGGGTCAAAAGATGATAAATACGTAAAACGTATAACTACTAGTGTGTATATGTTTTCATAAATCATTTCAATATAAATGTATTAATCTTAGACGGCATAGTACCCCATCCTACTATGTCGCCATACTAGTTATACAATCGAAAACGAGATGTCGTATTGGAAATTGGTTTTCTGTCATGAAATCGAGGCCAGGGATCGTCCTCTTCCGATTCAAGACACTCTAGCAAATGCCTCAGGATCACACCCATGGGCAACACTTGGAGCGGTAGCGCCGGTCCCCACCTAACGGTGGTGGATTGGCAATTCCTGAACACACGTTTCCCGGTCCCTTTGGACCTATAGTATGACTACTTCCGGCCTATAAAAAGCCGAGGTACCTCAATCCAAAATCCACATAGTAAAATGCCGAGCCATGTTAAAGCCCAAACACCACTTCTAGCTAGAAAGAAACGTATGCACTCCCTACGGTCCATATCCCGTTTTTGACTCATACCGGGGTGTGAAGCTCGCGAAGTCACGATATACACAAAGCTATGCCTAAAGAGACTATGCTTTGATCATCAACAACAAGGCCTGCTTTCCAACAAAGCCTTGATCATTTGCATCTTAGCATGTCAGATTGTCAGACCCTACCATATTATTGATCATCCACCAATATATATATATATATATATATATATATATATATATATATATATATATAACCTCTAAGCTCATACGTCTTAGAGAAGGGTGATAAGTAAAGAATAAATTCTTCACTACCAAATAGAAATATATAATCAGTAGCTTTCAACAAGTATAGTAGAAATGAATACAATGTCGAACACGCAATCCATTTACAAGTCCGCTCTGCGTTTGGACGATCATTACTAAATACCTTGCCATGGAAGGCCAATCCCAATTCAAGATACAAATCATCATCATCCCAACGATGTGAAAACCTTCGGTCTTCAATCACCGTCTTCATCTTCGACTCTTGATCGTCGCGATGATTATTTAGAATGGGTTAAACCCGGTCTTTCTGAATAACTCGCGTATTTTGGGATTAAAAAGCAAATATTGGAAAATCACACATTACGCCACATTCCAACTCAGAATATTCTCTTAATAAAATATTCGTATTAGAAGATTCTCATTAATTTTATCAAAGATAAACTCTGAAAATAAAATCTATAAATCAATTTCCAAAATATGGAATTCCACAGAAATCAAATCAATACATAATCGATATAAATTTCTGTATCGGACTACTAATATAAATGGAATAACGGCAAAGCCTCTTAAATTCCATATATAATATCGGTCTTCTTTTACAGAAGCCCATTTCGATTATTACCAATCGAATTTCCACTTAATTCCTATTTAATATATTAAATTGGAAAAACTTGATTTTTAGAAAATGCCTTTTTAAATCTATAAAATAGATTCATAAGTTCCAAATAATAATTTCAATGTAATTTGGATTAAAGGACAAATGTCGTTTAAAACATCGTCCACGATAAATCCACTTCACATCTCAATTTATTTCATATCACAAAATATAATTGCAAATGCTAGTAATTGAGACGACCCGAACTTCCCTGTGAAGGAAAGCACCGATAGAATTGAGTACAAGACGAATCAGAACGCAGACAGAAGAACATTTCGTTGTTATTACGACAATTCCATCAGAATAAAAGAATATACAGAGTATAAATGAATAAATTACAATCGATAAATATCAAATATTACAATAAATTACATAGCAGCGGAAAAATATATAAAACAAAACTGAAAGTGATACACGGATACAGAGCTTTCCGAGCATCGTTCCAGCTGTAAATCAGGACCCTGTGGATATAAATCTACAAAACCAAAAAAACTAGCTGCCCGTGTCGAAAATAGGGGCACCCAGAGTTTAGGTTAAAACAATAAACTCCAGGTCAGTCATGTGATTGGTGTGAGAACTAAAACAGTTATTCAAAACTTTACTTTAAAAGAGAGTAATTCAAGGGACCACGCTGTATAACACGGAATGGGTTTCCTCCCAAGAATACTAGTGCATATAACAAAACAGCGCAATGCTCTTTGGAAAAATGAAGCTATTATTGTAACGACCCGCAAATCCGTACTATTTGAGTTGACTAAAAACACCATACGTCCAACCCAAATTGCACCGAAATACGAATCATTTTTAGAAAGAAGTTAGAGGATGAGAAATAGAAGGAAAGAAATATTAGAATAGAAGAAAAATGAAGATCACAAACTCACAGCGGGACGAATAAAATATATTATATAACATAACTTTTGAAATACAAATCAGTAACTTTATATACATACCATCATCAGAGCACAACAGTCATTTCTGGAACATTTATAAACACCTGTTTCCAGATACAAACAAGGTCCACAGCGGAATATATGATAGCCTATAGCTAACCGGTGAAACCTCCTGCTTCCAGCTCCTTCAAATGAATGTGAAAAATCCCGACTACTTGACTGCCCGTACAAATTTGGGCACCCAAGAGTTTAGGGAGAACAAACAAAATAAACTCTGGGTCAGTCATGGGACTGGTGTGAGTAAACTCCAACCACTTGTTTAACTTTCAAAACCCTTTTCAAAAGAAAAGATAAAAGTAAGACCAGCCCACACATAAACATGGACGGTTTTTACCTTACTATAACCCAAAACACTTTGATACAAAAATCCAGTGATATTATAATAATGTCTACATCAAGTAAATAACCAAATAGCAGAACGCTTGCATCTCACGCTCCACATATATAGTATAAAATCAAAAACCGCATGGCGCTTATTGGAGATTGGATTTCCAACATAACAAGTTATGGAACCACCTTCCGCTAGTGTATCTCTAGAGAGGAATACACTGGGTTCAACAGGAACATCTTGTAACCCGGCCCACACATGACCGACTACTCATTTCGCTTGAGTGTATCGAATGTATATCACCAACGGTTGGGATCAGCAACCGTCTCCCGACTGGGACAACATCGAATAGAATAAGAAATTAAATGAACCTCTAGATAGGTGATTATACATCCTAATGGGTGCGACCCACATAGCCATGCTGCCTTCCCGATTTTTGTCCTTTCCCGGTTGTTGAGTCCTGAGGCTACGCTCACTTGCCATTCATTTATAGCACAATCACTTTGAATGCCACATTGTCAGCCGTTAATCATTAATTGATTTGCACAAATATTCTGGATGTTATGCTAAGGAAATAAATCCGTTGCAACCATATATATTTATACAGACCAACCCATTAGATCATTGGAAATACTTTGTCAGACATTCGTCCATTTATGTTCGTTCTGGGATTGAACGAAACCAAAGGCACGATTTCTATTAATAGAAAAAGCCCTTGCACTTTACTCCGTCTTCGATTATCTTCATATAATCTGATTCGCAACGCTACTGCCAATACAGAGTGGTTCACGGATAATAATCCAACCGGTCTCTCCATATTGACAACGATGGTCAAAAACTTCGATAGTCTGTGATTTAACTATAGTATAAAAACAAGTGTTCATCCAAACATATCAAACAAATCACTGGGCTCTTTAATTAATATTTCATTAATTAAATCTCTTCTCCATTTCCTTATCAATATTTGTTAACCAAATATTTACAAGTATCGCCTCCTTTTATTTTCTATAGTTAGAAAATATTTTCGATTTTAATTGGAAAACATTCCAATCACTTATCTCTTCCACGAACTCATTTAGTTCTATACTTAGAAAACATTTGTTATTTTATTTCCAAGTTTACATTTATTTGGGTTAAAACGGATGTTGTGTAAAACATCGTTACGACAACCCAAATATATACATTCAACTAAATCTCTTTAAACGTTGATCTTCGAGACTGAGTTTTGCTATTTATCGGTTGTTAATGAAACCAATCAAGTTGGGGTATAATTACCTCTCAGACCTTGACTGAATAACATTCATAACGTCAAAACAGACAAGACTACTTACTCGAATAATCAATACTATACAAACCAATTATCTATTTTTAAAACACGTATACATTTCCCTTGTTATTTTTAACAAATCCAAGTTATAGTTTTTCTTCTTGTTTCAAATATCCTATTTAAATTTGTTTCATTTTCTAATTCTCTATATATATCGATATATGGATTTCTAGTTATCAAATTTTCTTAAAAATATTCTAACTCCTTAAATTTCCGGAAAAATTCGCCATAACCTCCCCTGTATCAGGAGCATCGGGAAATTTCAAATAGCTTCCCGGTAACTTCTCATCTCAAAAAGAAAAAGAAAAAGCCAAGCGGCTTGCTGATACGGCGCATAAAATCTCATATATGAATTAAACATGTACCTTATTGTCGAGCACATTAATTATATACCTTCATCACTTTATCCCATAACTGTCTCCGGTATATCTATACCTGTACAATTCATTTCACTTCATACACTCGTTTTGACTCAATTCGTTAAAGTAACTCTTTAACTAACTCTTTGCCCATTTCGCTTGTATATATGAATATAACACGTTTCAAATATATTTCAACTTACTTATCAACTAATTGAATTCAAATTTTAATTTAAGTTCTATATTTGATTTCAAATATATGTTTACAATTCAAAAATCAAATTTTCAAAGTTCGACTTCAATTCACCACTCGATTAACTAATTCTTCTTTGACTTAGTTAATTCTATTCAATAATCAAAAATATGATTATTGTTTCAAAAATCGCTTTTCTTACTTCACTTGAGTTCACCTTTATGTTCTAACTCAAGACCAGGTTTTTAAATGGAAATTCGGATTTTTATTTGCTTAAAAATCCCTATATTTATTATATAAAATCCATTATGGTTTTAATGGTTTCTGGCGCTGCACTTTTAAAAATTTGATTTTGACATAGCTCAAAATCTATTCGACGAAATCCAGATTTTTCTCTTCCATTAGAAAACTATTAATCAACCGGTCCTGACGATTCTTGTTTCAAAGAATTCCGACTTCAATTCAGTCCTGTATACTCAATTGAAGTTCGAGTCATCAATTTACGAACTGCAGCGCTGCGGCGAGTTCGTTTTTTTATATGTATAAACTTTTAAACTTTGTTAAAATGAATCCAACTCCAATTTAACTCTATTTGAATTTCTTGATTCAAATTCCAATCCCGCTTTTGTTTGAATTCTATATTCAAATTCCAATTCCTTTTCTATTTGAATTCTATGTTCAAATTCTATTTCCTTTTCTATTTGAATTCTATGTTCAAATTCTATTTCCTTTTCTATTATTCAAATTCTATATTTAAATTTCCTTTATTCAACTCCCATTTAAATTCCTATATTCAAATTCTATAGATGAATTTCCTTTTCTATTTTATATTCAAATTCAATACTTGAATTTCTATTTCAATTCCATATTCAAATTCAATTCTTGAATTTCTATTTCATTTCATATTCAAATTCAATACTTGAAATTCCATTTGAATTCTATTATTCAATTTCTATACTTGAAATTCCATTGGAATTCTATTATTCAATTTCTATTTCAATTCTTCTTTGAAATTCTATATTTCAAATTCAATTCAATTCTTCTTTGAAATTCAATATTTCAATTTCAATTCAATTCTTCTTTGAAATTCAGTATTTCAAATTCATTTATTCAAATTCCTTTATTCCTCTATTCACATTCCTTTATTCACATTCCTTTATGAATTTCTATATTCAAATTCCATATTCAATTCTTTTTGAATTCTCGATTCAAATTCTATATTCAATTCTGTTTGAATTCTCTATATTCAAATTTCTATATTCAATTCTGTTTGAATTCTCGATTCAAATTATATATTCAATTCTGTTTGAATTCTCTATATTCAAATTCCTTTATTAAGTTTCCATTTGAATTTCTATTTGAATCTTCTATATTCAAATTTCAAATTTCAATTCTATTTTAGAAAAATAGAATTTCCTTTCTAATTCTCAAATATTCTTTTTCATGATATTTTTAAATATCATTACTTAAGCCCAGTGATATTTAAACACACAAAGCAACCAATTATTTATTTTTCTAACACATCATATATAACAATATATATGCAAACAAATAAACAAATAGATAATATATTTTTGAGGAATCCCGTTGGATTCCTCCAACCTGTTTTCCTGCATCCACATATGTTAGCACATAAATAATACCCATTCTGCTTCGTGGCGGAATATCGTGGTATAGAAGGTCATCCACTAATCATAGCGTGGGGCGTATAGGGTAATCATCCGCTATGGTACCGCGGGCATCCGCTAATGAGACTGCGGGAATCCAACCAATCAATCAACCCAATATATATAATAGCCTAAATAACTAATATATATAAACAAGCAGAAAAAATCCAAACAAGCAACAACAATTATTTTTACGAAGTAAAAATAATTATAAATAAAAGGTGAGCGAGATTTACTCACCGTGATCTTTATCTGACGAAATATATTGGAGATGTTTGATTTTTAAATTCCATCTATCTTCGGAAAAATCCAAATCAACTCCAGCTTGTAAACCTTTCGGCTATAAATCCAATATCGTCTTGTTCGTGAATTTCGAACCTCGCATGAAGTCATTTATGATTTATATGTGATGCGATTTAAATGATTATTAATTTGTAAAATAAAAATTAATTAATTAATATCATAACTTAACCTTACTTACATTCTTAGTCGAATGTCACCCTCTTCCTTCCCCGATGAAATACAGAACCCGACATTACCACGAGGAGGACTCAGACTCTTCCATCTCAGTCATCCAGCAACTTCCTACACACTACCGTATTACCCAGAAACTGTCATCACGCATCCTCCTTCATTCACAACTCGCATCCCCTTAATTACCCCATCAGTATATCGACATCGCCCCCTTCAAATCACTGTACTGTCGACTATCCTTTGGCCGTGCTGAAACCAACCTCCTGTGCGATAATCCTCTTTATCCTAAATCGCGATTTCGAACTGACCAAGCACCATCGACTTCGCCTTTCACCACTAATCCACTGTCGCTTCCTTCCTTAGACCATTGGAAGTCCCCTTAGTGCCACTACTAGATGCGCTCTGATCCTTAATCCATCAGCCACCTCGTTTACCTTCGAATGATAACCCTAGCTTTATGCGATCTCCAAAAATCATTCGCTCATCATGATCCGATTTAATTCAAGCCCCTCCCTTTTCCTCCTGAAGCTCGATGTCACCCTCGAGATCCGAAAATGATGCATCAGTTTTGAAACTTTGGTTTCGATTTCGATTTAAATTTCCTTTTTTTTCTTTTCTCTGTGAATTCGATTTTGAAAGACTAGGAAGAACGAAAGAAAATGAGCTAAAGATTTGAGAATGGAAATGGACGGAGGTGAGGGATCAATTTATAGAGCGAGCGAGAGGAAACAGTAAGTACGTTGCCAGTAATCTATTGTCTCCTTGATACTAAAGGTTAGAGACATTTTCTACAGCTCGAGGAGAGTATATAGGTCTGCGAAATGAAAGGAGCTGAAGCTAAGAGTAGGCTCAACATTTTAAAAATACATAGGTCAACCGAAGGATTTGATTTGATTTGATTTTATATAATATAAAATTCCAAAATATCTCGTTGCCCCAAATTTGCACTCTCGAACCGCTATTTTAACGTGACAACCGATGTCTCCAACGTTATTCCCTATTTTAAATTCAACGAAGTGGGTTCCGAAATTTAATTTGGTCGTATATACGGAATAACAATATTCATGTTTTAAATTAATTTGTTTAATATATAAACCACTTCAGAAAAATCAAATTTATCGAAAACAAGTTATTATTATCTTTTATACTCAAATATGATTCATATTGATCGACTGAATCATTTCAATTCAGTTTTTTTTATTTCAAACTCAAATATATTTTGTTTTCATATTACAAGAATATTACCATATTCGATATTAACTCATATATCGATTATTAAATTGACAAGTTCCGCATTAAAATTCATTTATTATACCAATTCAACATTTAAAGATAAATTTAAATGTTCAAATAAATCGGCTAAAAATCTGGGATGTTACAATTATAAGACCCAGGTCCCATAACACAATGCAACGCAAGCCGGAGGATAGGGTTTTCCCTTATAATAGCCAATCATGCTTGGTACGTTTAAAACAAATCATTTGATACTATTATAAGTGTATAGTGTCAAAACAATTTCAATCATAAATATCAATCATAGACGGCATGGGTACCATATATCATGTCGCCGTACTAGTTCTACAATTAAAACCGCAATATCACGTATTAGAAATTGGATTTCCGTCATGAGTCGAGGCAAGGGGCAAGCTCCTCTCCGATTCGAGACACTCTAGCAAATGTCCCAGGACCCCACTATGATCCTTGGATCTTCAGGGCTGGTCCTCACCTAACTTTGCAGGATTAATTATTCCTGAGCACACGTTTCCCGGTCCTTACAGACCTATATCCGAGGCATCTTGTATCCAAAAACCACACAGGTGAAAAGTGTATAAATGTCAGGGCTGGTAGGTCACTAACACCATCCTAGCTAGAAAGAAACGTCGTGCTCTCCCTGCAGTCACTATCCCGTTTTTGACTCATACCGAGGTGTGAGGCTCGCGAATTCACGTTATACACAAAGCTACATCACACAGACCATGCTTTGATCATCAACCACAAGACTTTGCTTTTCAACAGAAGCCTTGATCAATTGCCACTTACGCGTGCCACACTGGCAATTCACTCCATGCGACTGATGTCCATCGATATACAACCTCTGAGCTCGTACGTCTCAGAGAAGGGCGTTAAGCAAGAGAATAAATTCTCTGCCGCCAAACAGATGTATTTTTAATAGAGATCAATCAACACAGAATAAAATCCAATGTCAGACACGCAATCCATTTACAAGTTCGTCCTGGGTCTGAACGAAACCGGAGGCACTTTCCTCGCATTTCCATCCATCTCCAAGTACGTCTAGACGATCACCAACTGTTTCCCTCATCTTGGGTGTACAGCCCAATTGAGATCATCAGTAATCACCCAAACGATGTGAAGACTTCCGGTCTTCAACCAACGTCTTCATCTTTGACATCTCGTCGAATCGGTTATTCAGAATGGGTATAAACCCGGCCTTTCTGAATAACCCACGTATATGATAAACAAATGTTACACAAACACAACAAACACCTCATTCCAATTCAGAATGTTCTTTTATTCACAAAATAACATTCTTAGGGAAAGGTTCCCATAAATTTTATCCAAGATAAATTCTTCTAAATTTATTCTTTAATCTTCCTTTGGATATCATTTCAAACTAGTCGGGATTAGCGAACCATACCGAAGTAATTATTTATTTTATTTCCCAATC
This sequence comes from Allium sativum, assembly GCA_030737875.1. NCBI lineage: Eukaryota > Viridiplantae > Streptophyta > Magnoliopsida > Asparagales > Amaryllidaceae > Allium > Allium sativum. The sequence goes on from CM060925.1 coordinate 279,472,303, forward strand.
CCAACCTATTCATCCCCTGGAGCAAAACTGGTAATACTCCATACTTAACACCATGGTGTTATCAGAAAAATTGATTACCATTTCACATTTAAATCTAACTAAAGATTTAACTATCGCTTTGGAGCAAAACTGGTGGTACTCCATTCTCGATCTCCTTTCAGATTTGATAATTTAAATTATCAATTCCCATTTCAATCTAATTAAAGATTCATTAAAACTCCACTTAGTTTTAATCTTTTCAAAAATCAATATCCTGTCTTTAACTGGGTTAAAAAACCAATGTCACCTAAAACACGATTCACGATAAACCCAAAATCACATTTTATTGTTAATCGGGTTAAAGAACAAGTGTTGTTCAAAACACCGCTCACGATAAACCCAAAAACCAATTCAAATTCATTTCCAATTAAATATTATTTAATTGATACACTTCATTAAATCTAAATAGAAAGATTTAATCTTTTTCTCTATTGGGCTTAAGAACAGTGTTAAGGAAGACACCATTCACGACAAACCCAAATCACAATTGATATTAAATACAAGGCTCTGAATAGAAAATATACCGGCTTATATTCAATATCAAATCCTGAAACCAACAAATATCGTATTGGAAATAACGATATAAAATATATCTTTCAAATTCCCATAACAATATCTGTATAGTCACGAAATCCAACATCGAAATATTCCGAAGATAATTTCGATTCAACTCCGGTCCAATTCACGTGTTGGGAATATTGATTATTTTTAAAATCACTTTCAAATTCAATTTATTTATTTCAAAAATAAATTGATTTTAATTCTAGTTCAAAACTAGTTCATTTCGATAAAAATCTATTTTTATCTTTTCAAATATGGAGTTTTTCACCCCATTTCTTTCCAATCCATATATTATGATTTTAAACAAATTATTAATATTTTTAATAATTTTATCAAGGCTCGTACAGTCGATTTCCAACAACGGCCATCGAACTGCACTTACAGCGACCTTTTCTGAAATTGGTTTGGACATAATTCCAAATCCAGCGTTAGATTTCAAATTTCTAATATTCATTGGAAAGCTCTTTTCGATACAAACCCAACGGTTCTGGTTTTAGGAGAATCCGACGGTCGGATCTCCCGCTACGTCATTTCGAAGTCAATGGTCGAAATTCACGAACTGCAGCGGCGCGGCACGTTCTATTCAGGCCATTATATATATAATATATATATATTCTACATATTTCATCGATTTCCTTTTAAAACGTATTTTATAAATCTTTTTAAATTCGTTTTCAAAACCATTTCAACTCTATATTCAATTTCTTATCAAAATTGAATATTTCATATCATTACTATATAAATGATAATATTTTCAAAACGTTATATTTTGAAATCACTATCTTTTCAATATTCATTATAAAAACGAATATAATCGATATAAATATCTTTCACGTCAAAATAGCGCAACTCTAATCAACATGGCTTTATATATTTCAATAAATTCGTTATTCTATTCAACAAATGAATATTTATTCTATTCAACACATGAATCTATATTTCTTTCAACACACGACCAATCTCAACACATGAGTACTGTCAACACACGACTATTTTTGTTATGTAAAATATTTTATAAAACTATGGTATCTATCGTTTGATTTTCAATCAGACTTCACCGTGAAGTAGTTCTAATTTTAAATATGATAAAGATGTAAATTTTATTGTTAAAATATTTTACTCAACACATGAATAGTTTCAACACATGAACATCGTCAACACATGACTATTTTTATATTCAACACATGAATTTTCTTTTATAATATTCATTATTTTCCCGATTGGAATAAGGCCTAATCAATCACCATATAATGTTAATTATATGGATTCCATACAACACATGTATATAATAGCAACGATAAACAATCAACCATCATCCAAAGTGCACCACACAACTGCATAAGCATCAAATATAAATAATCGACGCTTACACAGTCTATCGACCAATCGATCGACATACAATTAGATAATTGGGATTAGTGTACCCAAATATCATCCCAACACCCGTGTGGGGTTTCAAATCAACAAACACAGATTTTTTATTTGTGCAGTTGGGCGATGTATAAAATTTATCATTCCAATCAATAACAGTCAAATCAGTGTATATAAACAAATCGGCCGATTTGTTTATAAATATTGATTTACTCACATTCGCTATATTCATATTCACGTTAAAAATTATATTTTTAACGATTATCAATTTATTTCAACTATCTACAATTTATTATCGATTTCACATCAACATCACGAACAATTTTCACAACACATCAATCAAACAAACAAGCCATCCATGGTCTGTGGATGACGTGTGCCGGGTGCTGCTAAGCACCGTCTGCATCCTAGCATATATATATAACTAGAAAAAGAAATTTAGAGTGAGAAGTTCCCACCGATAGCTAATCCAATACCATGACTCTTCTTATGTAGAACATCTTCACCGTGCTCGCCTTTCATCACTTTCATTGCCCATAGCCACTACATATATAAAAATCATATTTTTATATTGTTGTTATGTATATAAAAATTCTATTTTTATACTACTACTACATAGATAAAAATTCTATTTTTACACCGCTACTATATAGATAAAAATTCTATTTTTACACCGTTACCATATAGATAAAAATTCTATTTTTACATCGCTACTATATAGATAAAAATTCTATTTTTACATCGCTACTATATAGATAAAAATTCTATTTTTATAACGGTGTTCATATAACAAAGATTATATTTTTATCACGCTATTCTTCATATAAAGATTTCGCCTTTTCATTTCCTCGCTATAAAAATCACATTTTTATTTTGCTACATATATAAAGATGATATTTTTACTATCTATAAAATACAAAAATCGTATTTTTATACTTCCTATACTATAAAAATCATAACTTTACAGTTCTACTACTATAAAGATCACATCTTTATGACTCTACATTATATAAAATCATATTTTTATTCTTCTAAAAATATAGAAATCATATTTTTAACTTCTACGTTATATAAAAATCTCCACTTGATTATAGATAAAAATCTAGACTCAAATTATAAATAAATAAAACTGAAACTACTTACAGTTAATTGAGAAAAGGGGTCTGCGTCAATCAAGGGAGGGGCTGTCGCGCTCGTCTGAGGGGTTGGAGGAGCTTCAGGTGGCCGGAGGGAGGAAAGAAAGGAGGCGCAGGGGGGGCGATGGCTCGAGTGGCGACACATTTCAGAAAAGGGGGTTTGGGCTTGGGCGCGACGGGGCTTCAGGGTTTCAGTAAGGTGAGGTGGAGGAAGAGATGGGGAGGGAGGCGACGGAGGTGGTGGAGGTCGGTTGTGCCACCCTAGGGTGCGGTGGCGCTCCGATGGGAGGAGCGACTGCGCTCCTCCCCCCTCTTCGTCTTTTTTTTATTCGACCTGTCAAAATGAAAGAGGGGGGGTATAAAAGGGATTTTTTTTATAAAATTTATTTTTAATTATTAAATCTCAAAAATGTACTTTTTATTTCGACCTCGAAACGGGACCCACCGCCTGTCGTACATAGCGTTTCACCCCCATTCTGAACACAATGGGATATGTATCGTAAGCTGATTCGACTATTACGATCAGTTTTCATTAAAATCAACATATAACTCTATATATTGAATTTGAACGCGCATTTCAATTTACCGGGGTCACATACGAACTCTAAAAATTCCAGAAAAATATTTTCTAGCTTTGTATTGACGCTAACAAAACTAGTTTCGTCGAATTCTTAGACCGTTGGAAAAATGGTCATTTTTCAGTCGATTAAAATCAACTGAAACTGGTCAAACACGTTTTCCTTTGCCACGCTCACATATTGATTCGAAAAATTATGAAATTTGGAATCTAGCAATAATTTGACATCACGGATCCAACAAAAGTGGTTTCGTCGAAATCCGAGGTCGTTTGCAAAATGGCAATTTTCAAGGGCTGAATTCCATAGCGACTATTCAGAATTTTCAACTGGACATATCTTTTGATTCCCGCTATGAAATTTCAATTTCTCGGATTCGTTGGAAAGATATTCTCAAATAGATCCTATTATTTTTGGTTTCACTAAAATCCGGTTTATTTTGCACCCGGTACATTCAATTGAGTTTGAAATCGAATTATCAAACTACCGCGCCATTTTCAATTCCTTTTATAATTATTTATATTCTAACGACGACGTATATAAATATATACGTCGAATTCTATTCAAAATAAATTTCTCTTAGATATTATTTAAAATAATTTATTTTAAATGTTCAAAATTCGCTAAAATTGCCAAAATAAAAATTTTAAACTGGCTCGCATTTCCGGGTTGTTACAATCTCCCCCACTTAAAACTTTTCGTCCCCGAAAAGGAACAAAGTCGAAAGTGGTTTGATTAATCAACTCTACGTTCGGTCTGGCTTCCATTCTCCAACTTTTCAGTTTCTGAGAATTTTCAAATTCCTCAAAAATTTGGCTAACACCCGGAATTTTCGAAAAATTTCGCCGTAACTTCCTTTGTACGGGGAGAGGTTTGGAAATTTGTTGGGCCGTATTAGGTACCCAATAAATCCTAATAAGCATACACATATTTATAGTGATATATTCTGGTATTTACAGGGGAGCGTGTATTGATGATAACTCCAGAGAATAAATTCTCGACACCCTGTCAAAGCCTGAGGGAGTGTGTATTTTAAATGCTCCAGAGGATAAATCCTCGTCACCTCGTCCCGTGTGGGAAATAAATAGTCCATGTGCCGTATCTAATAACTAAAGAGACGTGATTATTGTCAACTCTAGACCCGTGTGGGGTTTTCATTAATCTGGCAATTTTATCGTTACAATTTGAATAGTCCATATCAGTCATCAGTTCAACCTGTAAAATATAGTCATCGCCATACAAGCATCTCACTCGTATGGTAAATCTTCCACCTCGTCACACAAGCTCCAAATGCTTATGTGGTATATGATGAAGTATGCCTATCTTCCATAAGTATGTAATGTAATGTAGTTCAAAATTAATTGTTGCTATCCTATGGCGGTGTTTATTATTTCACACAGAATAACCAGCACTTCGCATCCAATGGCATTCACAGGAGTTGATATAATAATATTTCGCATCCATCTCATTAAGGTTTACCTATTTGTCAGGCACACAAATAAAATCTTTACTCAACAGCTATCCAATTACTTGTTCAAACATATATAATGCACAAGTATATATTTCTAACTATTTTCTAATCAGTTCAATGTGTGATTTAATTGAATAAATTTGTTCTGGTTTTTATTGATGATATTCTACTCTTCTCTAAATCAAAGGCCGAAAAGGAACATAACAATGGAAGCCGAAAAGGAACGAAGCCGAAAGTTGTTTAACAAATCAACTCAACTTCCATTATTTTGACTACGGCTTAAGTTCTTCAACTTTTCAGTTTCTAAGAACTTTTCAAATTTTTCAAAAATTTGGCTAACACCCTAAATTTCCGAAAAATTTCGCCATAACCTCCCCTGCATCGGGAGCAACGGGAAAATCCCGAAATTGCCATATAGGCCTTCTGATCTCAAAAAGAAAAAGAAAACGCCAAGCGGCTCATAAAATCATCATCACCCAAACAAATCAGTAAATCATGGTAAACATGTACCTATTTGTCGGGCAAACAAATTTTATTCTTCTGCTCTAGCCTTCTTGCTATGACCTGTTCAACGTAAGTATATGTATATGCAAGCAAATGCGACCAATTTTCAATACAATTCAATATTCGATACAAAATGGTTCAAAATTATCAAACAAATAAACAAACAACACAAACATCAATCAATTAGTGAATTAGAGTTTCAAATTCATAATTTTGATACATATGCAAAAATCATGTTTTTGATGCCAATTCACAACAAATAAATCTATCTATATTAATTTTGGTTCTCACACCAGTCTAATGGAAATATATAGATATCACACCTTCGAAACACGAACATAAATACTGATGATGTGGCCACATCATCAGAATTATCCCCGGGTGTCTAGAATGTGACTCTATATCTAACCAGTATATTAAAACTTCGACTATACGTTCATGACGCGTATACGCGAAATCTTTATATACTCGATTGTCCAAATTAAAAATAAATAAATATTCAAATACGTATAAAACGAATTAAATTTTCAAAACAAAATTGTTTTTCATTTGAAATATATACTCTTCACACTCGTTCTAGGATACTACTGATCCTATCTCTAACGAGTCATTCATATTGGATATTACTAATCCAATATCTGATGAATTCTTTCATATGGTTCTAATGTGTCTTGTTCTCGAGCTCTGTAAACCAATGCTCTATACCAAACTGAGACGACCCGAACTTCCCCGTGAAGGAAAGCACAGATAGAATTGAGTACAAGACGAATCAGAACGCAGACAGAAGAACATTTCGTTGTTATTACAACAATTCCATCAGAATACAAGAATATGCAGAGTATAAATGAATAAATTACATTCGATAAATATCAGAGATTACAATAAATTACATAGCAGTGGAAAAATATACAAAACATAACTGAAAGTGATACACGGATACAGAGCTTTCCGAGCATCGTTCCAGCTGTAAATCAGGACCCTATGGATATAAATCTGCAAAACCAAAACTACTAGCTGCCCGTGTGGAAAATAGGGGCACCCAGAGTTTAGGTTAAAACAATAAACTCCAGGTCAGTCATGTGACTGGTGTGAGAACTAAAACAGTTATTCAAAACTTACTTTAAAAGAGAGTAATTCAAGGGACCATGCCGTATAACACGGAACGGGTATCCTCCCAAGAATACTAGTGCATATAACAAAACAGTGCAATGCTCATTGGAAAAATTAAGCTATTATAAGACCCAGGTCCCATCACATAATGCAACGCAAGCCAGAGGATAGGGTTTTCCCTTATAATAGCCAAACATGCTTGGTACGTTTAAAACAAATCATTTGATACTATTATAAGTGTATAGTGTCAAAACAATTTCAATCATAAATATCAATCATAGACGACATGGGTACCATATATCATGTTGCCATACTAGTTCTACAATTAAAACCGCAATATCACGTATTGGAAATTGGATTTCCGTCATGAGTTGAGGCAAGGGGCAAGCTCCTCTCCGATTCGAGACACTCTAGCAAATGTCCCAGGACCCCACTATGATCCTTGGATCTTCAGGGCCGATCCTCACCTAACTTTGGAGGATTAATTATTCCTGAGCACACGTTTCCCGGTCCTTACAGACCTATATCCGAGGCGCCTCGTATCCAACAACCACACAGGTTAAAAGTATATAAATGTCAGGGCTGGTAGGTCACTGACACCACCCTAGCTAGAAAGAAACTTCACGCTCTCCCTGCAGTCACTATCTCATTTTTGACTCATACCGAGGTGTGAGGCTCGCGAATTCATGCTATACACAAAGCTAAGTCACACAGACCATGCTTTGATCATCAACCACAAGACTTTGCTTTTCAACAGAAGCCTTGATCAATTGCCACTTATGCATGCCACACTGGCAATTCACTCCATGCGACTAATGTCCATCGATATACAACCTCTGAGCTCGTACGTCTCAGAGAAGGGCGTTAAGAAAGAGAATAAATTCTCCGCCGCCAAAAAGATGTATATTTAATAGAGATCAATCAACACAGAATAAAATCCAATGTCAGACACGCAATCCATTTACAAGTTCGTCCTGGGTCTGAACGAAACCGGAGGCACTTTCCTCGCATATCCATCCATCTCCAAGTACGTCTAGACGATCACCAACTGTTTCCCTCATCTTGGGTGTAGAGCCCAATCGAGATCATCAGTAATCACCCAAACGATGTCAAGACTTCCGGTCTTCAACCACCATCTTCATCTTCGACATCTCGTCGAATCGGTTATTCAGAATGGGTATAAACCCGGCCTTTCTGAATAACCCACGTATATGATAAACATATGTTACACAAACACAACAAACGCCTCATTCCAATTCAGAATGTTCTTTTATTCACAAAATCACATTCTTAGGGAAAGGTTCCCATAAATCTTATCCAAGATAAATTCTTCTAGATTTATTCTTTAATCTTCCTTTGGATATCATTTCAAACTAGTCGAGATTAACGAACCACACCGAAGTAATTATTTATTTTATTTCCCAATCCCAACCTATTCATCCATTAGAGCAAAACTGGTAATACTTTATACTTAACACCACGGTGTTATCAGTAAAATTAATAACCATTTCACGTTTAAATCTAATTAAAGATTTAACTATCGCTTTGGAGCAGAACTGGTTATACTCCATTCTCGATCTCCTTTCAGATTTGATAATTTAAATTATCAATTCCCATTTCAATCTAATTAAAGATTCATTAAAACTCCACTTTGTTTTAATCTTTTCAAAAATCAATATCCTGTCTTTAACTGGGTTAAAGAACCAATGTCACCTAAAACACGATTCACGATAAACCCAAAATCACACTTTATTGTTAATCAAGTTAAAGAACAGGTGTTGTTCAAAGCACCGCTCACGATAAACCCAAAAACCAATTCAAATTCATTTCCAATTAAATATTATTTAATTGATACACTTCATTAAATCTAAATAGAAAGATTTAATCTTTTTCTCTATTGGGCTTAAGAACAGTGTTAAGGAAGAAACCATTCACGACAAACCCAAATCACATTTGATATTAAATACAAGACTCTGAATAGAAAATATACAGGCTTATATTTAATATCAAATCCTGAAACCAACAAATATCGTATTGGAAATAACGATATAAAATATATCTTTCAAATTCCCATAACAATATCTGTATAGTCACAAAATCCAACATTGAAATATTCCGAAGATAATTTCGATTCAACTCCGGTCCAATTCACGTTATTGGGAATATTGATATTTTTAAAATCACTTTCAAATTCAATTTATTTATTTCAAAAATAAATTGATTTTAATTCTAGTTCAAAACTAGTTCATTTCGATAAAAATCTATTTTTATCATTTCAAATATGGAGTTTTTCACCCCAGTTCTTTCCAATCCATATATTATGATTTTACACAAATTATTAATATTTTTAATAATTTTATCAAGGCCCGTACTGTCGATTTCAAACATCGGCCATCGAACTACACTTATAGCGACCTTTTCTGAAATTGATTTGGACATAATTCCAAATCCAACCGTTAGATTTCAAATTTCTAATATTCATTGGAAAGCTCTTTTCGATACGAACCCAACGGTTCCGGTTTTAGGAGAATCCGACAGTCGGATCTCCCGCAATGTCAATTCGAAGTCAATGGTCGAAATTCACGAACTGCCGCGACGCGGCGTGTCCTATTCAGGCCAGTATATATATATAATATATATATATATATATATATATTATATTTCGTCGATTTCCTTTTAAAACGTATTTTATAAATCGTTTTAAATTCGTTTTCAAAACCATTTCAACTCTATATTCAATTTCTAATCAAAATTGAATATTTCATATCATTACTATATAAATGATAATATTTTCAAATGTTATATTTTGAAATAACTATCTTTTCAATATTCATTATAAAAACGAATATAATCGATATAAATATCGTTCACGTCAAAATAGCGCAACTCTAATCAACACGGCTTTATATATTTCAATAAATTTGTTATTCTATTCAACAAATGAATATTTATTCTATTCAACACATGAATCTATATTTCTTTCAACACACGGCCAATCTCAACACATGAGTACTGTCAACACACGACTATTTTTGTTATGTAAAATATTTTATAAAACTATGGTATCTATCGTTTGATTTTCAATCAGACTCCACCGTGAAGTAGTTCAAATTTTAAATATGATAAAGATGTAAATTTTATGGTTAAAATATTTTACTCAACACATGAACAGTTTCAACACATGAACATCAACAACACATGACTATTTTTATATTCAACACATGAATTTTCTTTTATAATATTCATTATTTTCCCGATTGGAATGAGGCCCAATCAATCACCATATAATGTTAATTATATGGATTCCATACAACACATGTATATAATAGCAACGATAAACAATCAACCATCATCCAAAGTGCACCACACAACTGCATAAGCATCAAATATAAATAATCGATGCTCATACAGTCTGTCGACCAATCGATCGACATACAATTAGATAATTGGGATTAGTGTACCCAAATATCATCCCAACACCCGTGTGGGGTTTCAAATCAACAAACACAGATTTTTTATTTGTGCAGTTGGGCGATGTGTAAAATTTATCATCCCAATCAATATCAGTCAAATCAGTGTATATAAACAAATCGGCCGATTTGTTTATAAATATTGATTTCCTCACATTCACTATATTCATATTCACGTTAAAAATTATATTTTTAACGATAATCAAGTTATTTCAACCATCTACAATTTATTATCGATTTCACATCAACATCACAAACAATTTTCACAACACATCAATCAAACAAACAAGTCATCCATGGTCTGTGGATGACGGGTGTCGGGTGCTGCTAAGCACCGTCTGCATCCTATTATATATATATAACTAGAAAAATAAATTTAGAGTGAGAAGTTCTCACCGATAGCTAATCCAATACCACAACTCTTCTTATGTAGAACATCTTCACCGTGCTCGCCTTTCATCACTTTCGTTGCCTGTAGCCACTACATATATAAAAATCATATTTTTATATTGTTGCTATGTATATAAAAATTCTATTTTTATACTACTACTACATAGATAAAAATTCTATTTTTACACCGCTACTATATAGATAAAATTTCTATTTTTACACCGTTACCATATAGATAAAAATTCTATTTTTACATCGCTACTATATAGATAAAAATTCTATTTTTACATCGCTACTATATAGATAAAAATTCTATTTTTATAATGGTGTTCATATAAACAAGATTATATTTTTATCACGCTATTCTTCATATAAAGATTTCGCCTTTTCATTTCCTCACTATAAAAATTACATTTTTATTTTGCTACATATATAAAGATGATATTTTTACTATCTATAAAATACAAAAATCGTATTTTTATAGTTCCTATGCTATAAAAATCATAACTTTACAGTGCTACTACTATAATGATCACATCTTTATGATTCTACATTATATAAAATCATATTTTTATTCTTCTAAAAATATAGAAACCATATTTTTTACTTCTACGTTATATAAAAATCTCCACTTGATTATAGATAAAAATCTAGACTCAGATTATAAATAAATAAAACTGAAACTACTTACAGTTAATCGAGAAAAGGGGACTGTGTCAATCAAGGGAGGGGCTTCAGGTGGAGCGGAGGGAGGAAAGAAAGGAGGAGCAGGGGGGGTGATGGTTCGAGTGGCGGCGCGTTTCAGAAATGGGGGGGGGGGGGGTTGGGCTTGGGCGTGACGGGGCTTCAGGGTTTCAGGAAGGTGAGGTGGAGGAAGAGAAGGGGAGGGAGGCGATGGAGGTGGTGGAGGTCGGCTGCGCCGCCCTAGGGCACGGTGGCGCTCCGATGGGAGGAGCGACAGCGCTCCTCCCCCCTCTTCGCCTTCTTTTTTTTATTCGACCTGTCAAAATGAAAGAGAGGGGGGTATAAAAGGTTTTTTTTATAAAATTTATTTTTAATTATTAAATCTCAAAAAGGTACTTTTTATTTCGACCTCGAAACGGGACCCACTGCCTGTCGTCCATAGCATTTCACCCCCATTCCGAACACAATGGGATATTATCGTAAGCTGATTCGACTATTACGATCAGTTTTCGTTAAACTCAACATATAACTCTATATATTGAATTTGAACGCGCATTTCAATTTACCGGGGTCACATACGAACTCTAAAAATTCCATAAAAATATTTTCTAGCTTCGTATTGACGATACGGTCCTAACAAAACTAGTTTCGTCGAATTCTTAGACCATTGGAAAAATGGTCATTTTTCAGTCGATTAAAATCAACTGAAACTGGTCAAACACGTTTTCCTTTGCCACGCTCACATATTGATTCGAAAAATTATGAAATTTGGAATCTAGCAATAATTTGACATCACGGATCCAACAAAAGTGGCTTCGTCGAAATCCGAGGTCATTTGCAAAATGGATATTTTCAACGGCTGAATTCCATAGTGACTATTTAGAATTTTCAACTGAACATATCTTTTGATTCCCGCGATGAAATTTCAATTTCTCGGATTCATTGGAAAGATATTCTCAAATAGATCCTATTATTTTTGGTTTCACTAAAATCCGGTTTATTTTGCACCCGGTACATTCAATTGAAGTTTGAAATCGAATTATCGAACTACCGCGCCATTTTCACTTCCTTTTATAATTATATATAATTATATATAATTATTTATATTCTAACGACGAGTATATAAATATATACGTCGAATTCTATTCAAAATAAATTTCTCTTCAATATTATTTAAAATAATTCATTTTATATGTTCAAAATTCGATAAAATTGCCAAAATAAAATTTTTAAACTGGCTCGCATTTCCGGGTTGTAACAGTAATCTTTTAAAAACATATTTTAAAATGATCATAAAAATATTCTTTATATAAAGACTCTAAATGAGAAGTATTCTTTATATTACATTTTCTTTCTTTTACAAATAATCTTTGTTTTAACATATAGTTGATTAAAAATATATTATGAAAATATATGCACTTTATATAAAAAGGATTTCTAATGTAAAAATATTCTTATTTAAAAGAACACCTGAATCGAAATGCGACTCAAACATTTACCATATAATTTGGATTATATGGATTTCACACACATCATCAAATCATCCATCTACATCCAAAGTGTAAATTCCACTGTGTAAGCATTAAAATTAAATAATAACGCTCATCGCAGCCTGTCGATCAAACGATCAACATACAACTAAATATTGGGATTCGTGTATATAAATTTTCATCCCAACACCCGTGTGGGGTTTCAACCAACGAACAAATAATAAGCTAATATGTGCACTTGGGCGATGTGTGAAAAATTATCGTCCCAATCACATACACAAGTCGGGTAACTTGTGAATGGAAGTGTAATACACAATACATATAATGATGACAAGAAAATATCTCTATTGCAATGAATGAATAAGCATAATAACTTTGTCTCTATTGATGATTTCTATTTTGCTAATTTAAACTCTAAACAAAAATGGTTATTTTTTTTTTGGCAATTCTAATGAGACAAAATGATAAATATTTTGATTTAACTAACCTATCTTGACAAGTATATATCTTGCCAAACATATATATATATATATATATATATATATATATATAAATTGCTTCAACTAATTCATTTTGACAAAATGAATATTTCTGACAAAATGTATAACTTGGTTTAACTAGTATAAATTGGCTAAAATGAATAATTATTTTTAACTAATGTAAATTAACAAAAATGAATAATTGATTTTAACTAATATAAATTTACAAAAATGAATAATTTGTGTTTCAATTCTAGTAAAATATGCCAATGCTATATTTTGTTTCATTCTTTTAATTTAGACAAAATGAGTGTTTTTGTCTATTTTACTTTAATGATAAAAATGTGAATGTTTAGTTATTAAAATATAACTTTTAAATTCTATCCTTTATTTCAAACAATCTTTATTCATATCAAAATTATAAATCAAGAATAAAATTTTCAATCTGATGGTTTGTTTGCATTAATGAATTGCAAACAAAGATGAACTTTATTTTAAGGTTTTATTTGCAACAAAGAATGCAAATAACAAATGTAACTTTTATTTTTATTTAAAAGTATATTTGAGTGAATGTAAAAATAATCTCATTTCCAAAGTGTACTTACATAAAATAAACAAATTTTATTTAAATGAGTATTTGCATTTATGAATGAAAACAAAGAATAATTTTGTTTACAAATTATATTTACATTAGTGAATGTAAATAAGTGAGAAAAATTTATTTTCAAAGTATATTTTAAACAAATTCTATTAAATGTATAAAAGTGTGCACATTCGTGTTGGTAAATGTAGATAAAGAAAATAGACTATAGTTTCATTGAATATTTGCATTGATAAATGCAAATAAAAGAATAAACCTTAATTTCAATGCAAATATGTATTGATAAATGCAAACAAAGAAATAAACTTTATTTTCAATATATGTATGTATTTGCATTGGTGAATGCAAATAAAAGAATAAATTTTAATTTCAAAATATATTTACATTTTTGAACACAAAATAAAGAACATAACTTTATTTTCAATATATGTTTTATTTTCTAGTTTTATTGGTGTTGTCTAACACAAATAAAAATGTACTTCTTATTTTCAAGTTATGTTTGCATTGTGAGATGCAAATGAGAAAAATGAATTTTATTTCATGTTATATTTGCATTGGAAAGTGCAAATGAAAAGCAACCTTTTAATTTCTATGTTTATTTGCGTTGGAAAATATGAATAAAATATCTACCCAATTTCTATGTAACTTCTGAAAATAATTTCTTATTTACATAAAAAATGTAAACAAAATTGTTACTTTTATTTCAGTAATCAAGTTTTGACAAAAATGATATTTTCAGTTCAATAGTCAGGTTTTGACAAAAATGAAAATTTCGATTCAATAATCAAGTTTTGACAAAAGTGATATTTTCATTTCGCTAATAAAGTTTTGGCCAAAAATGTTCACTAATAAAGTTTGGCCAAAAAATGTGATCTCTTATTTCAACACTTATGCTTTAACCAAAATGTTATTTTTATTTCAATATTGATTATATTGAAAATATAGTCATTCTACTTCAATTTTAATTACATTGAAAAATGTAATCATTTTATTTCAATTTTAATTACATTAAAAAATTAAATGTTTTTAATTTATTTCTAATTACATTAAAAATGTAGTCTTTTTGATTAATTTCTAACATTTCAACAAAAACAAATAAAAGGATAACTTTGTTTTTTTTTCGACAATTCTAACATAAACAATTTTCATATGAATCATTCTTTACATTAAAAATGTGATTCAATGTTTTCAACACCTTTATTTTAACATGAACAATTTTCATATGAATAATTCTTTTCATTAAAAATAAGATTTTTAATGTTTCATGTTTTCATTTCAAATAAATGAACATTTTTAATCTATTCTATATATATGATAAAAATGTAAATTTTATCGTTAACATGGTTTCAATTCAAACAAATGAACATTTTATGTTTTTATTGTAATTCATAAACCGTGTTCTAAATGTAAACAAACAAAAATAGGATTTCTATTAGTTAGCTAAATTCTGTCGTAATGTAAACAAATAAAAATATATTCTATTTGTTGTTCATATTCTATTGTAAATAAACAAATAAAAAGAATATTTTATTTGTCGTTTCAAATCTTATTGCAAAGTAAACAAATAAAAGTAAGGTTTTATTTGTTGTTCATTTTCTGTTTCAAAGTAAACAAATAAACAAAAAAAAGTTTTTATTTGTCGATCAAATTCTATTGTTCATCTCAGAATAATAAAAATAATATTTTTAAAATAAATTAGAATAATTAGATCTGAATAAAATATGATTTAAATCTAAATTTAGATTTATTTTCTAATTGCAAATAAAATTCAACAATATATTAAATTCAACGCAGATCTAGCATATCATGAACAACAAAACAAACCACCAACAACAATCAACCATTCATCAATCACAGAACATTTCAAATATGAATTACATCACAATACAATTATTTTTAACGCAAGAAAAATAATTTATAATTAATTAAATAATAAAATTCAGAATTCTCACCTTGATATGGCTGAAAATTCAACTGTCTCGGATTCAGCTCTAGTCTGCGCCATTACTAAGATCTTAATTTTCTGATTCCAGCGCAATTTACGGTTTGTGAAACGGACCTCGTATGAGAGAGTTATTGATTTTTAAAGATCGGATAAATTAAATATTTAATAAATAAAATAATATTAAAAAACACCTTTCTTCCTCCACGTTACTCAGGAAACATGCACGAACCCATATACGACCCCCGAACACCCACGTCGCACCTGAATCCGAGCCACCGACCGCCGATCAGACCCCGCCACTCCGACGCTCCGCCCAGAAGGCCACCCAACTCGGTCCCCTCCTCGCCTCAAAATCCGAGCCCGAACTTGCTGTCTTCCTCACCAGAATTCGCGAAATCCATGCACTGAAAACTGATCTTAACCGTACGATTTGTAGGGCTCTCCGTCCTCTTCGATTTGATATATAGTTTGTGGATTTTCACTGAACGGATTGGAAGGAATTAACGTTTGAAGTTGGGATGTTTCTGGCCATTGTTAAAAGGGTAGGCGGCGGCTAAGAATTAGGGTTAGGGTTTTTTTTTAATTTTTTATTATTTTATCTCGTTTTTCGTGTTATAAAGGCAGATTTCTGGACTTTCTCAGAATTGGGCTTGCTTACTGTCGATCTTAACTTTTTAAGGCCTTCTGAATGCAATGGGACGTGTCTCGGGGTCCAATTCCGAAATCTGTAGAAAATTTATTTAAAATCCCATTAAAAATTAATTAATTAAATATTGACCATACATTTAAATATGCCGAGGCCACATATGACCTCAGAAAATTCCAGAAAAATTATTTTTAGCTTTCTTATGACGATACAGTTGTAACAAGACTAATTTTATCGAATTCTGAGATTGTTTGAAAAATGGCTATTTTCAAGTCGTTTAAATTTAACTAAAATAGTCAAAACACATTTTCCTTTGTCACGCTCACATATTAATTCAAAAAATTCTGAAAATCGAAACCTAGCTATAATTTGACATTCCGGTGCAAAAAAAAGTGGTTTCGTCGAAAACAGAGGTCGTTTAAAAAATGACTATTTTCAAGGCCAATATATTTAATATTAAAAATACATTTTTAAACAAATAATTTCTGAAACTCAAAATATATAAGTGTTTATACATTTTAAATGCAGAAACATCATTCCAGACTCAATGGATGTTGTTTCGAGTCGAAATTCCTTCATATGTGCAAAGTAGCCTTTCAGGCCATATATATTATATATATAAATTCTACACCGACCTTTCTAAAAATTAAATTGGCCTTAACTTTTGATTTCCGCTATGAAATTCCAATTTTTCATATTAGTTAGAAAGATATGATTAAACAGATTTAAATATTTCTAGTTTAAATCAATTCTGATTTATTTTGAATCCTGTACATCCAATTAAAGTTTAAAATCAAAATTTAAAACTACCGCGCCATTTCTAACTCCTTTTGTATTTAAATTAAATTTATTCGTTCTAACTTCGATTAAAATAAATTATAGCCATTATTATTTAAAATAAATTATATTATATCCTCAAAATTCATTAAAATTTTCTAAAATAAATTTTTTGAATTGATTCAGAATTTGCGGGTTATTACAACTAACATCTGTGGATGCAGGAAAACAGGTTGGAGGAATCCAATTGGATTTCTCAAAAAAAATATTATCTGTTTGTTTATGTGTTTGCATATATATACTGTCATATATGATGTGTTAAAAATCCCGTGATTTGATAACTGACTGTTTGGGGTATTTAAATATCACTGGGCCTAAGTGATAATTTATAAAAATATCCTGAAAGGGATAATTGTGATTTAAAAGGGAAATTCTATTTTTCTAAAATAGAATTTGAATTTTTAAATAGATTTGAAATATAATCTTGTTTTGAAAAATAAAACAAGTGGTTCCTCTATAAACGAAGTTTATAAATAGTTCTTTTATAAACGAAGTTTATAAATAGTTCTTTTATAATCGAAGTTTATAAATGAAGTGAAAAGAATTATCATTTGATAATTCAAAAATAAAAATACAAGTGTGAAATTCAAAACGAAATCTATTTTTCAAGAATAGAAATATCGATTTCAAAGGGAATTGAAATCGAGACTTGTGAAATAGAATTTGAATAAAGAAAATTTGAATAGAGTTTGAACATAGCAATTCAAATGGAATTCAAATGGAATTCAAATATGGAATTTGAATATAGAAAATATAAATGAAATTCAAATACAGGATTTTGAATATCGAAAGTGAAATGAAATTCAAAAAGAATTAAATGGAGTTCGAATCAATAGAATTCAAATAGAATTAAACGGAGTTTGAATCAATAGAATTCAAATAGAATTAAATGGAGTTTGAATCAATAGAGTTCAAATAGAATTAGATGGAGTTAGGATATTTAGAATTCAAATAGAATTAAATGGAGTTAGGATAATGAAATTCAAATAGAATTAAATGGAGTTTGAATCAATAGAATTCAAATATAATTAAATGGAGTTTGAATATTTGGAATTTAAATAAAATTGAAATGGAATTTGAATATAGAATTCAAATAGAGTTGAAATGGAAATTTGAATATAGAAAGTGAAATAGACTAAAGAGCCAATTAACGAATTAACTAACGGATTGAATTAAAACGATCGGGTATAGTTGAAATAAATTGGACAGGTATAAATATATAGGAGACAGGTATGGATAAAGTGTTAGAAGAGATATAAATAGATTGCTCAACAAAAGGTATGTATTTAATTCGTATATGAGATTTTATGCGCCGTATCGGCAAGTCGCTTGGTTTTTTTTCTTTTTTTTTTTGGATTGGTGAGGGACATGGAAGGCTATTTGAAATATCTCGATGCTCCCGGTACAAAGGAGGGTATGGAAAAAATTTCCGCGAATTTAAGGAGTTAGAATATTTTTAAGATATTTGATAGTTGGAAATCAACGTATCAATATATATAGAAGTCGATAAGGAAACGAACTTAGAAATAGAATAGTAAATCAAAAAGGAAAACTAGGAATAAAATCTCGTAAGAATAGAAAGAGAAAGTGTACGTGTTTAAAAGTGAATAAGTAGTTGTATGGTATTGATTATTCGAGTAAGTAGTCATATTTGTTTTGACGTTATAAATGTTATTCAGTCAAGCTCAGAGAGGTAGTTATACCCCAACTTGGTTGATTTAATTATTACAAATAAATAGTAAGATTTCAGGCTCGAAGATCATTGTTGGATAAGAGTTAGTTGAATATAGTATTTGGGTTGTCGTAACGATGTTTTACACAACATCCATTTTAACCTAAATAAGTGTAAGCTTGGAAATATAATAAAGAATATTTCCTAAGTATAGAAATAAACGAGATCGGAAAAGAGATAAGTAATTGGAATATTTTCCAATTATAAATAGCATATATTTTCTAAAGTTTAGAAAATAAAGGAAGTCGATATTCGGAAATGTTTTCCAAATAAAGTAAAAGGCCAATATGGTTATTGAAAATATTTGGTTAACAAATATTGATAAAGAAATAGAGAAGTGATTTAATTAATGGAATATTAATTAAGGGCTTAGTGATTGCTTGATAATTGGATGAACACTTGTTTTCTTCAATAGTTAAATCATCGACTATCGAAACACTTGTTTTTATTCGATAGTTAAATCACAGACTATCGAAGTTTTGACCATCGTTGTCAATAAGGAGAGACCGGTTTGATTATTATCCAAAGAACCACTCTGTATTGGCATAAGCATTGCGAATCATATATGCCAAAGAAATTTAAAGACGGAGTAAAGTGCAAGGGCTATTGTATAAGTCTTAGATAACAGTGCCTAAGATGGATGTACCGAATAGTGCCTTCGGTTCATCCTATTTCTGGGTGACTTGTATGGATGAATGTCTGACAGAGTATTTCCAGAAAGCTCACGTACATTGATTTCTTCAACTGTACCAAGAGTGGAAGCGGAGAAGGAAACTTATTTAGCTAACACGTAATGTACTGTTTTAGACGTCAATTAGTGATTTTCGATGGATCTGATAATGTGGTATTCGAAGTGAATCTGATGTGATGATAAGGCGTAACCTCAAGCCTCATCAACCGGTAAATGACAGAAATCAGGCAGGAAGCATGGCTATGTAGGTCGCACCTATTAGGGTGTATAATCACCTGATCTAGAGTTTCATTTACTTCTAAATATCTATTGTTGATGTTGTCCCATTCGGAAAACGGTTGTTGATCCCAACCGTAGGTGATATACATTCGATACACTCAAGCGAAATGAGTGGTCGGTCATATGTGGCTGAGTTGCAAGATGTTCTTGTTGAACTCGGTGTATTCTCCTCTAGATATATACCAGTGGCAGGTGGTTTCATACCTTGTCATAGTTGGAAGTCCATTACCCAATAAGTGCTTGCGGTTTTGATTGTATATTATATATGTGGAACGTGAGATGCAAACGTTCCACTAGATTGTTATTTACTTGATTTAGACATTATTATAATATCTAAAGAGTTTTGATATAAAGATTATTATTCCTTTCAAAGGGATTTTGAAAGTTAAATCAAGTGTTTGGATTCTCATAAGGGAAAAACCCGTTCCGTGTTATACGACGTGGTCTTATGAGATATCATTTAGTTTTCTGAAACTGTTTTAACTATTTACTCATACCAGCCCCATTACTGACCCGGAGTTTATTTTGTTTTGTTCTACCTAAACTCTTTGGTGCCTAAATTTGTACGGGCAGTCAAGTAGTTCAAGATTTTACAGATCTTTTTAAAGGAGCTTGGAGAAGGAGGTTTCAGCGTTAGTCATATAGAGTTTTGTTCCGTTGTGTTGTAAGTGTTGTATTCTGATATGTGTATGTTATACAGTTGAAATTTTTGTATTTCAAAAGTTATGATATATTATATTTTGTTCTGCTGCGACGTGAGATTCTGTGTTGTTATTTCTGTTCTTCTTCTACCCTTTTCCTCTAAAAAAAATGTTTCGTATTTTCGTGATATTTGTGTTGGACGTATGATGTATTTAGTCAACTCTGATATTATGGATTTGCGGGTCATTATAGTTGGTATCAAAGCTTAGGTTGAGCGAATACCAAGGCTTGTTGGGATGTACTCATTAGAGATAGGGTCAGTAGTACCCTAAAATGAGTTGAGTGTGTATATATATACGAGAGAGTGTATTCGTTATTTGATATAAAAACTGTTTTATATTGTGTTGACTATTCTGTTGAGTGAATTATGAATTCCGATCGAATCGTGGGACGCCATGATGTCGATAGGAGTTTATAAACACTTGTACAGAAGATTGGACATGATCTTGTTTTAAATAGTTAAATTGATTGTTAGGATTATAATCAAATTAGATTAAAACTGAAATAGTTATGTATATAACCAATATAATTTGTATAAGAATGAAATGTATACAAATGTGATAAATTGAAATTGAATTCCAACCAGAATTCAGAATTTAAAATCCGGGGAAGCTGGAAAATATTTTCCGAATTTTATTAAAATAATATAGCGTTATTTTGGAAGGATTTTTGAATAAAAATCATTTGAATGGATTTTTGAAAGTAATATAGCACTGAACTCACTTTAGTGGTTGGGAAATAATTCTGATGATGGTCGCAACATCATCAGTGTTCATTTTCAAGTTTCTAAGTGATGAATTGCTGCCTTAGAAAAGTTTTTGATGGAAATTTGTTGAAAAGAAAACAAGTTGTTTGAAAATTCAAATGTTTTGAATATGAGATAGAGATAAATATATGTATATATTTATATTACTTCAAAGGAGTTTTGAAATAAAACCCTGGGAATTTGAATGATTGAAATTAAATTTAGCTTACGTAAGTTAAATGGATCGAAATGAATAAATTAAGTAAAATCAATGTGAATGAAATATGAATTGGGTGTGAATAAAGGAAAAACCAAAAGAGTTAATAAGAAAATAAATTTGTAAAACAAATATAAAGGAATTATATTTGTAAAACAAATAAAAAGGAAATTATGTGCAAACAAATAGAAGGAGAAATATTTGTAAATACATTTACAAATAGAATTTAAAAGGAAATATTTGTAAAACATTTACAAATAGATTAAATGGAAATATTTATTTATAGAAAATAAATAGATTGTTATAGATGAGGCATTTATTTGTTAAATAAATAGAATTTAATCAAAGGAATATTTAGAAGATGAATAGAAAATGGAAATCTGTTTTAAAAGATAAATAGAAAAGATTAATTTATAAATAACAGTCTATAAATTAAATTAAATATTTATCATTCGATAAATGGTATATATAAGTCTGAACTTATATAGAGAAGAGATATTGGTTTTTAACACCAATAGTTTTAAATAGAAGGGGTACATAACACTTGTATAAGTGAAGTAACGTTATTAAAGAGAACATTTATAAAGTGAAGAACCATTACTAAAAGTAAATCTTTATAAATGGATAAACGTTATCCAATAGGAGTTATCCAAATAGGAGAAGTCGATTAGAGTTAGAATTAATCGATTAGAGTTAGAATAAATTGATTAGAATAAGAATTAACCAGTTAGAGTTAATTAGTTAGGGTTAATCCGTAGAGTTAATTGAATATTAGTTATTCAATTAGAATTTATCGAATATTTGTTATTCAAATTAAGAGTTAACCAGATAGAGTTAATTGAACATAGTTAAATGAATTAGGATTTAATTGAATGTTAGTTATTCAATTAAAGTTAATCGAATGTAGTTATTGAAATAGAGTTAGTCAAACATAGTTACTCAGCATAAGTTGCCATTTCGTACGACTGCTAGCGTAATTCGAAGGGCTGCAGATAGCCTAGGGCTGTCGGATGTTTCCTGAGGGAATCAGGCATAACCATTGTGATCGCTGCGATCTAGAGTCAAGCGAATGGAGTTAAATCAAATATTAGTTATTCGAATAAAGTTAAAAGGAGTTATCGAATATTAGTTATTCGAATAGAGTTGAAGGAGTTATCAAATGTAGCTTATTCGGAAGGAGTTAAGTGAAAAGAGAAAATCAAATAGAGTTAATTGATAAGAGTAAATTGAATAGAGTAAATCAAATATAGTTTATTCGAAGAAAGGTTTTCGAATCTAGTTATTCAATAAAGAGATTATCGAATATAGTTATTCGAAGGGAGAAGTTATCGAATAGGGATTTATTCGAAAGAAAGTTACGTAAGGAAGTTTGAAATGTTGAGTATCAACATAAATAACTTTTGAAAAGATAAATGAGTTTGTAGCACTTTTCTACCTTAGCAATTTTGAGGACGAAATTATTTTAAGTGTGGAAGATTGTAATGACCCGGATTCTTATGGGTTAATTTTAAATATTTAATACAGATTTAAATATTGGGTGGATAATATAAATGAATATTTATATTAAGTTATTATTTTAAATATCAATTTTGATTTAATATCGAATATATTAAATCATCGTTATGCGAAAATATAATTCAGTTCGAGATTTTTAAAAATGAATTTAATATAGTTCAGACTTCTTTTTGAATTTGAATAATAATATTAATTTATTTTCGAGGAGATTAATTGTTGTGAAATTAATTTATGCTGGTATAAATTAATATCGCCTCAAGATGATCGAATTAGACTTCGTCACCTATCCCAATGTGTCCGGAATAGGGGTATTACCCTAAAATTGTCAGTTGTTGGGTTTAGGAAGGAGTTCAGAATCAGAGTGTATTTTAATTAAAGGATACAGGTTTTAAAATTAATTAAAATATAATATAAATTCATAAGTTAAGTACCTCTTTTATGTGGACCAAAACCAAGCAACAAGGCAAATAAAAATGGCCTTGATGATCAATTTAAAAACCGTAGAAAACGAAAGGGAGGAAGACGAGCACGTTTCCCCTTTTCTCGTTCCCTTCCTTTTATAAATACCGTGGCCTTTCTCTCCTCAATTGGAAATCACTCAAACCAATTCCTTTGTGTTTTCCCTTTCCCTCAGTCATTCGAAATCAAAAATCAATTCTGCAAGCCAACTAAAATCCGCGATTTATATATCACCTCGAGGTCAAGTAGCGATTTTTGGGAGGGGACTTTAGGGTGTAGCGTTCGTCACTGGTGGTTCAAAACTAGGGGTTCGCGAGCTCAAAAGGCGCAAGTTCTCTGAAGGGTTCACTCAAAACCAGGTGGTGCGGAATCACTCTAGGAAGGTTCGAAGTCCCAGCAGTACATTAGGGTTATCAATTTTGGACGATGACTGTCGAAGTCTTTTCTGTAGTCACGGTTTGTTCTTTAGTTTAAGGGTACGATGTTGTTGATGATCTGGGTTAGAATTTGGTGACAGGGAGATTAGGAAGTGTGATTTGGATTATGGACAGGGAAAAAAACGTCGACGAACGAATGCTGATGGAGTTCAAACTCATATTGTTATCGCATCTTTTAGGGAGGAGCAAAATTCGTGATGAGGATGTTGTGTCTTTTCCAGGTGGTGTTGGCGATGACAGTTAGCAAATCTAGCAGTTGAGAGCTGGGGTCAACGGAGGGTCAAGCTGGACTTTATGGATGTTGGAGGATGAAGTTTGTAATGATTAAGTCCATTAGTGGTGGCCGAATGATCTGTAGTGAAATTGGTGATATCCAGTTGGGATCCAGAGGAGAATCTGGTGGTCAAGTCAATGGTCACAGGTCCAACTTTTTTACGGAGCAGTTTGGAATCCAATAGAATAAAATAGCATGAGATATGGAATTTAAATCAGATATTTAGCAAATAAAATCCCTGGTGAGTAAACCTCACTCACCATTTAATTAGAATTATTTCTAGTTGTTAAAAATAATTGTTGTGCTTGTTGAATGTTGTCTGATTGTTTTAAATATATTAGTTATCTAGGATTGGTTGACTATTATATATATTGGGTTGAGATTGGTTGGATTCCCACAGTCTCATTAGCGGATGCCCGCAGTTTCATAGCGGATGATTTCCCTATGCGTCCCACAAATATATATTAGTGGATGACCTTCATACCATGATATCCTGCCTCGAAGCAGGATGGGTATTACTATGTTAACTAACATCTGCGGATGCAAAAAAACAGGTTGGAGGAATCCAACTGGATTCCTCAAAAAAAAAATATTATCTATTTGTTTATTTGTTTGCATATATACTGTCATATATGATGTGTTAGAAATCCCATGATTTGATAATTGACTGTTTGGGGTATTTAAATATCACTAGGCCTAAGTGTTAATTTATAAAAATATCCTGAAAGGGATAATTGAGATTTAAAAGGGAAATTCTATTTTTCAAAAATAGAATGTGAATTTTTAAAAAGATTTGAAATATAATCTTGTTTTGAAAAATAAAACAAGTGGTTCCTTTATAAACGAAGTTTATAAATAGTTCTTATATAAAACAAGTTTATAAATAGTTCTTATACAAACGAAGTTTATAAATGAAGTGAAAAGATTTATCATTTGATAATTCAAAAATAAAAATAAAAGTGTGAAATTGAAAAGGAAATCTATTTTCCAAAAGTAGAAATATCGATTTCAAATATGGAATTTGAATATAGAAAATATAAAGGAAATTCAAATATAGGATTTTGAATATCGAAAGTGAAATGAAATTCAAATTGGATTAAATGGATTTTGAATCAATAGAATTCAAATAGAATTAAATGGAGTTTGAATCAATAGAATTCAAATAGAATTAAATGGAGTTTGAATCAATAGAATTCAAATAGAATTAAATGGAGTTAGGATATTTAGAATTCAAATAGAATTAAATGGAGTTAGGATAATGAAATTCAAATAGAATTAAATGGGGTTTGAATCAATAGAATTCAAATATAATTAAATGGAGTTTGAATATTGGGAATTTAAATAGATATGAAATGGAATTTGAATATAGAATTCAAATAGAGTTGAAATGGAAATTTGAATATAGAAAGTGAAATAGACTAAAGAGCCAATTAACGAATTAACTAACGGATTAAATTAAAATGATCGGGTATAGTTGAAATAAATTGGACAGGTATAAATATATAGGAGACAGGTATGGATAAAGTGTTAGAAGAGATATAAATAGATTGCTCGACAAAAGGTATGTATTTAATTCGTATATGAGATTTTATGCGCCTTATCGGCAAGCCGCTTGGTTTTTATTCTTTTTTTTTTTGGATTGGTAAGGCCCATGGGAGGCTATTTGAAATATCCCGATGCTCCTGGTACAAAGGAGGTTATGGCGAATTTTTCCGTGAATTTAAGGAGTTAGAATATTTTTTAGATATTTTGATAGTTAGAAATCAACGTATCAATATATATAGAAGTCGATAAGGAAACGAACTTAGAAATAGAATAGTAAATAAAAAAGGAAGACTATAAATAAAATCTCATAAGAATAGAAAGAGAAAGTGTATGTGTTTAAAAGTGAATAAGTAGTTGGATGTTATTGATTATTCGAGTAAGTAGTCATATCTGTTTTGACATTATAAATGTTATTCAATCAAGGTCTGAGAGGTAGTTATACCCCAACTTGGTTGATTTAATTATTTACAAATAAATAGTAAGATTTCAGGCTCGAAGATCAATGTTGGATAAGAGTTAGTTGAATATAGTATTTGGGTTGTCGTAACGATGTTTTACACAACATCCACTTTAACCCAAATAAGTGTAAGCTTAGAAATATAATAAAGAATATTTCCAAAATATAGAAATAAACGAGATCGGAAAAGAGATAAGTAATTGGAATATTTTCCAATTATAAATAGCATATATTTTCTAAATTTTAGAAAATAAAGGAAGTCGATATTCGGAAATGTTTTCCAAATAACGTAAAAGGCCAATATGGTTATTGAAAATATTTGGTTAACAAATATTGATAAAGAAATAGAGAAGTGATTTAATTAATGGAATATTAATTAAGGGCTCAGTGATTGCTTGATAATTGGATGAACACTTGTTTTCTTCGATAGTTAAATCATCGACTATCGAAACACTTGTTTTTATTCGATAGGTAAATCACAGACTATCGAAGTTTTGACCATCGTTGTCAATATGGAGAGGCCGGTTGGATTATTGTCCAAAGAACCACTCTGTATTGGCATAAGCGTTGCGAATCATATATGTCAAAGAAAATTGAAGATGGAGTAAAGTGCAAAGGCTATTGAATAAGTCATAGATAACAGTGCCTAAGATGGATGTACTGAATAGTGCCTTCGGTTCATCCTGTTCCTGGATGACTTGTATGGATGAATGTCTGACAGAGTATTTCCAGAAAGGTCACGTACATTGATTTCTTCAACTGTGCCAAGAGTGTAAGCGGAGAAGGAAACTTCTTTAGCTAACACGTAATGTACTATTGTAGACATCAATTAGTGATTTTCGATGGATCTGACAATGTGGCATTCGAAGTGAATCTGATGTGATGATAAGGCGTAACCTCAAGCCTCATCAACTGGTAAATGACAGAAATCGGGCAGGCAGCACGGCTATGTAGGCCGCACCTATTCAGGTGTATAATCACCTGATCTAGAGTTTCATTTACTTCTAAAAATCTATTGTTGATGTTGTCCCGTTCGGGAAATGGTTGCTGATCCCAACCGTTGGTGATATACATTCGATATACTCAAGCGAAATGAGTGGTCGGTCATGTGTGGCTGAGTTGCAAAATATTCTTGTTAAACTCGATGTATTCTCCTCTAGAGATATACCAGCAGCAGGTGGTCCCATACCTTGTCATAGTTGGAAATCCATTACCCAATAAGTGCTTTCGATTTTGATTGTATATTATATATGTGGAACGTGAAATGCAAACGTTCCACTGATTGTTATTTACTTGATTTAGACCTTATTATAATATCAAAAGAGTTTTGATATAAAGATTATTATTCCTTTCAAAGGAATTTTGAAAGTTAAATCAAGTGTTTGGATTCTCATAAGGGAAAAACCCGTTCCGTGTTATACGGCGTGGTCTTATGAGATATCATTTAGTTTTCTGAAACTGTTTTAACTGTTTACTCATACCAGTCCCATGACTGACCCGGAGTTTATTTTGTTTTGTTCTACCTAAACTCTTGGGTGCCTAAATTTGTACGGGCAGTCAAGTAGTTCAGGATTTTACAGATCTATCTAAAGGAGCTTGGAGCAGGAGGCTTCACCGTTAGTTATATAGAGTTTTGTTCCGCTGTGTTGTAAGTGTTGTATTCTGATAAGTGTATGTTATACAGTTGAAATTTTTGTATTTTAAAAGTTATGATATATTATATTTTGTTCCGCTGCGATGTGAGATTCTGTGTTGTTATTTCTGTTCTTCTTCTACCCTTTTCTTCTAAAAAAAATGTATCGTATTTTCGTGATATTTGGTTTGGACATATGATGTATATAGTCAACTCTGATATTATGGATTTGCGGGTCATTACAACTTAGGATAGGCTTTCTTAATGCTTTCCTCAGTTTCCAAGTACAATCTCGTGGATCTCCACTCCATTGCACTATGACTAAGTGAACCTTCTTGTTCCTCAGTTCTTTGGTTTCTTTGTCGATAATCTTTAGCGGCTCTCTTCTCGCAGCCAATTCTGGAGTAATTTCAATATCCTATTGTGCGGCTTCTTCCACGATCATGTCTGGATCGTGAATGTGCTTTCGAAGTTGAGATATGTGAAATACATCATGCACTCCAGGCAACCAAACTGGTAATTGAATTATATAAGCGAGGGTCCCAATCCGTTCAAGTATAGGGAATGGACCAATAAATCTGGGCGCCAACTTCCTAGTTTTGCCAAATCGAATCACTCCTCTCATCGGAGAAACCCTTAGATACACATAATCACCAACAGAAAAAGCCAAATCTCTTCTTCTCGAATCATCATAGCTCTTCTGTCGGCTTTGCGCGGTGAGTAATCATTTCTTAACGAAATCTACTTTGTCGGCAGCTTCACGGATCATGTTAGGTCCCAATACAAGTCTATTACCAGGTTCTACCCAACAAGCAGGAGATCGGCACGGTCTACCATACAATGCTTCGAATGGTGACATTGTCAGGCTTGCTTGGTAGCTATTGTTGTATGAGAACTCAGCCAAATGCAAATGGTCTTCCCATGATCCACCAAAATCAAGTACACAAGTCCGTAATAGATCTTCTAAAATACGATTCACCTTCTCAGTCTGACCATCTGTCTGAGGATGATAAGCGGTGCTTAAGTTCAGCTTCGTTCCCAGTTCTACTTGAAATGCCTCCCAGAATTTGCTAGTAAATATTGGATCCCTATCACTAACTATACTGAGTGGCACTTCATGTAGCCTAACTACTTCCTTGAAATATATCTACGCCAGACTCTGAGCAGTTCGGTTCGATCTGACAGGTATGAAATGGGCGGTCTTCGTGAAGCGATCTACGATCACCCAAATACTGTCATTTCCTTTTCTGTTTCTGGGCAAACCATCTATGAAGTCCATGGAAATATGTTCCCACTTCCAACCTGGAATGTCGAGCGGTTGCAACAATCCAGCCAGTTTCTGTTGGTCGCTTTTGACTAGTTGGCAAGTAGGGCACTTCTAACATATATAGAGATGTCTCTTTTCAACGATTTCCACCACAATGTTCGCTTGATATCATTATACATTTTACTCACACCCGGATGGATACTAAGCTTAGATTTGTGGCATTCATCAAGCACGTCTCTTTTGAGTTCAGGAATTTCCGGTACACAAATTCGTCCTTGTAACTTCAGAATCCCTTCGCTGTCAAGCTGGAAATCTGAAGCATTGCCTTCACGAATCCACTGGCTCGTTCCTTTAATAATTTTGTCGTCTTTTTGGAGAGCAGATATCTTGTCAATTAAAGAAGTCGCAATAATAAAATTGGCAATCATTTCATTCTTTCTACTTAACGCATCGGCCATGACATTGGCTTTCCCTAGAGTGTATAGAATCTCAAAATCGTATGATGCAAGAAATTCTAGCCAACGTTGCTGCCTCAGATTCAAGTCTTTCTGGGTGAACAGATACTTTAGGGACTGATGATCTGTAAACAGTTCGAATTTCTCACCCAAAAGATAATGTCTCCAGATTTTCAAAGCAAATAAGATAGCCAACAACTCAAGATCATGAGTGACGTATTTTTTCTCGTGAGCTTCAGCTGACGGCTGGCATAAGCAACCACTTGACCTTTTTGCATTAATACTGCACCAAGGCCTTCTCTAGAGGCATCTGTCCCGACTTTCAAGTCCTGATTGCCGTCGATAATCGTTAACACTGGAGCCGTTGTTAGTCTTAACTTTAGCTTCTCAAAAGCCTCCTCACATTCTGGAGTCCACTTGAATTTTGAGTGCTTCTTTGTAAGCTTCGTTAAATGACTAGATATCTTCGAAAAATCTTTAACGAACTTCTGGTAATAACTAGCCAATCCAAGAAAACTTCGGACTTCTGTGGGAGTACTAGACTATTTCCAATTTTGAATAGCGGTGATTTTACTTGGATCCACAGCAATTCCCTCTTTTGATACGACGTGGCCAAGAAACTTCACTTCATCTTGCCAGAATATACATTTGGAAAGTTTAGCTTTCAATACATTCCTTCTCAGAATTTCTAGAACTTGCTCCGAATGTTTTTCATGTTCAGCCTTTGACTTAGAGAAGATTAGAATATCCTCAATAAAAACCAGAACAAACTTATTCAGGACTCCTCTGAACACTCTTTTCATCAAATCGACAAAATAAGCTGGAGCATTACGCAGGCCGAACGGCATTACCAACCATTCGTAGAATAAGTCTGGACCCCTGAATGCTGTCATAGGAACACATTCTTTGGCAATATGAAGCTGATGGAAACCTGTAGCTAGGTCCATCCTTGAAAATACTTGTTCTCCATTCACACAATCCAATAAATCATCGATTCACAGCAATGGATATTTATTCTTTATTGTCTGCTTATTCAAGTCACGATAATCCACACATAGTCGCAGAGTACCGTCAGACTTTGGGACAAATACCACTGCTGCTCCCCAATCAGAGAAACTAGGCCTGATCAGACCCTTCCATACAAGCTGTCGAGTTTGATTGTCTAATTCCTCTTTCTCTTTCAAGGCCAATCCTCGAATAGCATGAACTACTGGCCTTGCATTTGGGATTAAAGCAATTTTGAAATTAATTTCTCTCTGCGGAGGTAAGCTAACAACTTCTTCGAACACATCCGCATAATTCTTGACGACAGGAATATCTTTTATAAGGTCGGGAACATTCTCTATGACTACTGGGATATTTTCTATTTGAGCAGGAGAAACATCCAAAGCTGCCCAGTAGTCTTTTCTATTAGAATTCTGACCTTCATAGGGAACGGTTATATAGTCACCTGATTTAATCTTCGCCTTAACGAATCTGTTCGGCGCATTTAACCTCAGCTTCATATTCCAGTCTAACCCCAAGATAAGATCAAATTCTGTAAAATTCATGATGACCGCGATGGTAGGGAACCAATAACGAGAAAAAGAAACCGACACCCCAGAAACCCAACTGAGATCGAGGAAACCCCCAACCGGATTATGGACAGTCATTGGTTCTCTAAGCTTCTTCAAATTCAAATCCAGTTTCTTAACCGCATTCTTTGCAACAAAGCTTCGCGACGCACCGGTGTCAAACAGTACTTTAATTGGAATATCATTGACAGTTAGCGCGCCTTCTAAAACATCTGGCCTTTCCTGAATAGCCGAGGGTGCTGAAGTTTCTACCACTTCATTTACCTGAGCCACCATGGTCTTTTTTAACAGCTAGCAATCTCGCTTTATATGACCAACCTGATGACCAAGATTGCACTCTCGAGTCACTTGAAACTTGCTCTTGGATTTAGACTCATCCCCCTTTCGTTTCTTCGAGGATTTACAATTCCTGGTCAAATGCCCTGGTTTCCTGCAGTTAGAGCATGTGGCCGTCGTTATGTGTTCTTTCTCAGATCTGGCCCTTTTCCGATTGACTTTAGTTTTCTTACTGACCTCAGACATCGTACTGGCCTTAGGACTATCAGTTTTAGGCTCACCATTATTACTAGAACTGACCACCTCTTCGTAACGCAGCATGCCTTTCTTGTCGAGATCCTCATACTGTAAGCCATGTATATCATTTCAGAAAAAGGAAGCTTCATATTCCTCATTACACTATTCTGATATTTTCTTTGCAGGCCATGAATAAACCTCAGATTCTTCCTCTTTGGATCTTGAATTAGATGCAGGGCAAAATGAGAAAGTTCATTGAATCGCTTATGATATTCTGGAATGGTCATATCTCCTTGTATCAGATAAGAGAATTCATCACATAACCGCTCAGTTGCTTCAGGAGGAGTAAATCTTTCTAGGAAAAATCACTTTGAATCTATCCCAGGTGATATCACCTTTTGGATTATCCTTAATAATCGAATCCCACCAAAACAAAGCTTCTTCTTTGAGTGCCCAAGATGTCAGTAACCTTTTCTGATCATCTCTTAGCTTTAAACCTTCAAAGATTTTCTCAGCAGAACGAATCCAAGCTTGTGTTTCCATAATGGACTCTTTGCCTAAGAATGGTGAACCACCCAGATTTCGAAATCTCTTGAATCGAACTTCTATATCTGATTCAAGCTGCGGGAGCACAACTGGCTCATTAGCTTGTCGAGCCATACGATTATTTCTTCTGTTTCTGTCACTCATTTTCTAGTGTTTCTGCAATTAGCAAACAAAGTGTCAGGTCAACAGAAAGGATATTTCAAAACATAGAAACATATACTTGAATGTAAATGTGTCTACCGGGGTGTATTTCATTCTGCTATACTCATACTAGGATATTACTGATCCTATCTGTAATGAGTTATTCGTCCTAGAACACTACTGGTTCTATTTCTGACAAGTCCGTTAATATGTTATATTACAGCACTAAGCTTAACCAAAGCTCTAATACCACGATGTGACGACCCCAAATCCCGCACTGACGGTGATAAGGGTAATCTTTGGAATATAACACATAAACAGATAGTAGCAGAACATAATTAAATAAATACACCAGATAAAGAACAAATAATCGACTGGATAAAGATAATCATCAGAGTTGCACAGTATACAGGATCATACTTAGTACAAATACAGCTCAACTATACATAAATGTCTACAGCGGAAAACAAACATAATATGTACAATAGGAGCTGAACAGCATAAAAAGAGATAAATGATAGAATCCATCTTCAGCTCCAGCTATCCAGAAAGAGCCTGCTGAAACTTGAATACAAGGTTGCCCGTGTAGAAAAAGGGGCACCCGAGTTTGCAAGTGAAACAAACTACGAGTCAGTCATAGGACTGGTATGAGAAATCTACTTAACACATTTAATAATATGGCTAATCACAGGACCAAGCCGCTTTCGTGCAACGGGTTTACTCCATTGGATTGCAAAAGCTTCTAAAACAAGTAAATCTTTTAAACATCGCAATGCTTTTTTATGAAATGAAGCCATTAGAAGACTCAGTTCCCATCACACAATGCAACGCAAACCGGAGGATAGAGTTTTTACCTTATAATGGCCAAAATATGCTTGATACGAATAAAACAAAAGCATTTGGTATTATTACTAGTGTTTATATATTTTGTAAGTATCAATCATAGACGACATGAGCGTCCCATTTACCCTTGATGTTACGGGCATCTAATAAACCCGGGATTTATCGATAAAATAAATTAAGAACACAGAGTGAAATGATAAATCTCTGTGACCCTGATTTGGATTGTAATGATAGATCCATTACTGAAATATCGAGAAATTAGATTTAAGAATCACTTGCCCATATGATAGAAATTATATACAGACATTGGTTGGTTAAATGATTTTTAAATATTCGAAATTCTTTCGAAGGAAATTTTATTTAAAGAAATGTGTCGATACTCGATAAACATATTTTTCTTTAAAGATCCAACCCTTGAATGTGTATTGAAATGGTTAAGGAAATTTTCCCGAAACAAATCGAAAAGTTTAAATTGGGATTTGAATATGATTGAAATTATTCGATTTGAATATGACTTGGAGTTATTCAAATAAATGACATAGATTTGAATGTAATAAATTCTCACTGAATTTAATTTTTGGGAATAGAGGTAATTGATGATACTCGGAGTTATTTTAACTCTATATGAACATGGAATTGAATCTTCTTAATCGAAGGTTGGTTTGAACGGTGTTTGAAACGAGCTAGGGAAATTAAATGAATTTCATATAGACTAGAATACAGATTTCGTGTTGTTGTAATTCGGAAGGAGAAACAATTTATGTTTTAAAATTTTATTTTATTTTTATTTTATAAACTATATATCTACTTTGTTATAAGTGAAGTTTCTTATATATATATATATATTTATTATTCAAAAACTATTTAGTAAAGCCTTTATTTTATGTACATATATATATAGTGATTTAAATTATCTTAGTACACCCTAATGATTTTATATAAGTAAATTTTATATATAAAGTTTTATTTATAAGTATCTATTTTCAAAATTTTACTTTATGAATTGTAATTTTCTTCCGAACGGAATGTGTTTGGATTTAAACCATTGATTCAAATGGAGTTGAGATAAAGTTATAATCTATTTGAGTATGAATTTATTTTTAACTGATTTTTTTTGTATGGAAAGGTAGATTTTATTCTACTTGAATATAAATGGGATTTCCAAGGATTGAAATGAATAGATATAGGAAATATATATTCTATTTGAATATGAATGGGTTTCGAATGTAAATCGATTTGGAATAACTGAAATATTTTGAGATGAAGTATATTCTATGTGAATATAGATCGATTTATAATATTATATGAGTATAATATAATGATATGGAATATATCCTGGGTTGAAATATAATCAGTTTGGGAATGATTGGGATATTTTGATATGAAATTATGTCCTATTTTGAATATAAAATGGGTTCGAAACAAAATATGATATTTTGATATGAAAGCGAACCTTTGTGAAATGTAAAAGAACCAACCGATGTGGAAAGATGTAAGCGTTCGTTGTTAAAGAGACCGGAGTCGACATAAGGCATACTCTATGTCAGTGTCGATACCACTTTGACAACTGTGAACGTTATGACGTATCCAAAAGGAGTATGATGACTTGGAGGCGATTATTGAATCGAAGAAGATGAGCGATGATGAAATAGCCCTGACCTTCGGGTCAGAGTTGAAATGACTAAAACAGGAGTTATACCGTGACTAATTGAGGTAGCACCTTTGATCGGACACACTTCTTCGATACTATTTCTATGACTATGATGACGATGATTTGGGCCCAATTATGACTTTGGGAGCGTGTTCCGAGGTGGGCGGTAGTGGCTGCTATGCGTTACCACCGGTCCGGGAGTGCAATCGGTAGAATCCTACCATGGGCATTGCCTCGAGTGCCTTGTCATATTATCCTTATCGAGCCCCATATGATTTTGATTTGTATCGTAACTATGGAGTGCCCTCTGATTCCATCGGTTACGGTGGGTTTACGGTACTGTATGGACTACGGTATTATAAACTGTGTAAGGGTAAAAATGTAATCCCGCTTACGCTATTTTCATTATGTTTACTTTATTGAATAGACGTTACAATAATAGTGTATTATACTATGTATGTATTAGTTTAACGGATCCTTGAGAGATTGAAAATCCCATAACATCTCTTGAGTTACTGCACCCATGACACTCAAGTTATTTCGTATTTTGATTTGACTAATATGAGAATGATTTAGTGCTAATCCGAGTGTTTGTTGTGTTTCTTTTATGTAATACGCTCGGGTCAGCAGATGTTGCAGTTAGCGAAGATTATCAACATCTTGGAGGATGAAGACGAGTATTTGGTGTATATATAAATATAAATATAAATATATATTACATGTATATTCCACTGCACTTTATTTCCGCTGCATTACTATATGTATTTGTACAAGTGTAACTCTGATAATCATTAAATGTTATAACCAATGTATACATTTCAACTGCTTTAAACTACTATGTGTTTACTATATGTTGTCCTTCCGCTATGAGATTATGTGATTGGTTTTTCTCTTCTTTCTTCCTTTTTCTTCTTTTCCCAATAACTACCTGTATTTGCGATTTGTTTGGGTCGACATCTGTGGTTTATTGTCGATTTGAACGGTAAAAAATTTGGGTCATTTCAAAAACCATAACTTCGTTATATTCTTCCCAGCTATAGCCAAAAATTCGAACACCCCTCCAATACTAAACAATTTAATATCTTCACGCATTACAAATTAGTTGATGCTATCAACTAGGAACTCGAAGCAGGTGGAAAGGGGGATGACCATGGGTGGAGTTGGGTGGGAGTTGGTGATCTACGGTGGTGGATAAAGGGAGTTGAAAGGATTTGTTTTGCTTGCGTTTTCTGGTGGAGGGAGGGGACTTAGTCGAGCACCATTTCAAGCGAAGGTTGAGGGGGAGTAGGCGGTCACGTGTAGGGTTCTGGCGGCACTCTGGTGATAGGGAGGAGGTGCAGTTTGTTGTTGAGTGACTGCACCATGGGTTCAGAAAGGAAAACAAAAGTGCATATGAGTTGCGGGTTTCAGAAATAGGGAAGATAAGTGCGAGACCAGGAGCTGTGTGCAGTGGCATGGGTTCGTGAAGACATGAACTGGAGTTCGCAACAGCAGGTGTTAAGAGAAAATGTTGCATAAAAACATGGGGAGTATGGGTAGACAATGTGGTAGTCTGGCATGTACAGTGGAGTGGTGTAGTAGTTGAAGTGGGCGATGGCGATCGGTTTTCGGTTGTCGGTATGGGTTGTGAGATGGCACTGGAATAACAGGTTGGTGGCAACAGCGAGACAATGATGATGATGTTTTGGTTGAAGGGGTGACGATGGTTTGTTATGTATGTGTAGAGGAGGCAGTCTGCATGAACGAGGAAGATTGTATGGGTTTTCGCCCATTCAAAAATAGGAAAAGATTAGAAAAAAAAGTACAGTAAAGGAAATGGGATGGAGAGGAGACATTGCAGCAATTTAAGTGAAGGAACGAACAAAATGTTTGGGTAAGGAGAAGAAACATGAGGGTATGATGAGTGTATTACGGGCTGAATTGATTAAAGCCCATTTAAAAAAAAGTTTCAAAATACATAACATCAAGTGGGAGTAAGCAGTATAGTAAGAACGTGAGAAGATAGATGTAGCAACCGGGTGGAATCAGAGTAGCAGAGGAAACGAGAAGTAAGTCCATCGGTATGGCTTTGTTAACATGCCCATTTGCATTTTTAAATATGCCGCAACCTTATATAATATGCCTAAGTTACAATTTGGGGAAAACAGTAATATATATTATATTATATAACATAAACATTATACATCAGTTCAAAGTTAAAATAAAAGGCGGGGAGTAGGTTGATTGAGAGTGACCACCCTTGTGTGTAATATAAATGTCTAGTTTATGTACGTTCATGGCCAACTTCAATTGTGTCCAACATTATTTATGTTGCGTTAAAAATAATAACCATAAAATTAGGAATTTAATTAATTAGTTTAAATTAAAAGCACGACCATATAAAATTTGTAATAGGTTCATGTATTAACAGAATGGAACAAACAAAACGGCATTGAGGCCGTATGGACAAAGGTTTCAAGATGAAGCTCTTTGGTCAGCATCAGAAGCAATTGCAATTTCTAATAAAATTAAACGCTTATTTAATATTATTTAAGCGGATCGTTTTAATTGACGAATAAAACCAAGTTGAGTAAAACTCACTCAGTTCACACTTATATTTTTATAAGTTGGGTTTTATTATTTGTGTGCTATATTTGCTATTTATTGGCTGATTGATAGTTGTTTGGTTGTTAATTAAATATATATTTATATTGTTTAAATTAAATGGTTGTTTAATTTAAATAAAATAAAAATCGTTATTTTAACGAATAATTCCAATGAAGGTAACTTACCTCGTTGGTTACGTTTATAATAATATAAACGTTTAAAATTGAATTGGGTGCTTGAATTGTTGTTTGTTGACCGTTACTAGTTGAATTAATTATTCATATTGATTGTAAATGTAGTATTGAATTAACCAATTGAATACAGGGAAGAACATGTTTGAGGAATCAAACCAGATTCCTCAAATTTATTGTTTATTTTCATGTTATATCACATGTACTGTTTAACCAACCTGATATGATGATGAATTGATTATTGATTGTTGAACCCTTGATATTAACCAATGAGAAATACTGGTTGAGAAATCGGAAGTAGATGACCTGAATTATACGTCATTTTATAAAGAATGATTTACCAAATTCTGGCCATGTGCGACGCACGTGCCTCATATTAATTATTAAATGATTTACCAAAATCTGTCGTGTGCGATGCACGTGCCTATCAGAACTATAAAATGATTTATAAAGCTAATTCTTGTATTACCAAAATTGATAAGCAAGTGAGTAGGGATGAATGTGATGACTAATAACTGAGATTAATTATTTTTATGAACAATAAAAATGGGATTTTATAGAAATTGATTATTATTTATTTAATAATAATCAAAGACGGGTAAGAGTTGATCAATGAGTTAATCGTGTTTTAGAGCTGACTAAGTCAACTGTTTTAACAGGAGTTGATTTGTAAATTAGATTTAGTCTGAGTCGATTAATCTTCATTGATTTAACAAATAGTTGTTTAACTTAATGAGATATTGAAAATAAATTTAATATTAATTCCATTTAGTGGTGAAGTAAATTATAAAACTTAAGTTATAATAATTTAAGGCATTATTTCTTAAATAAACTTCATTTAAGTAATCGAAGAAGTAATGAATATAATTTAATTTTAAAATGAGTTTATCAATGGGTTTACCTATAAAACCGAGTGTGTAAATTAAGTTATAAGCGGATTTTATGCGAACACGATAAGCTTAATATAAACATTACTTAATTTTGGTATTTAAGTGAAATGGACGGAAATTGAAATAAGATTTCCCAAAGCGAAAGATTGAGAGGATTAGAAAAAGGATTTTTGCAATGGAATTTGGTAAAAGGTCGAGTAATAGAGTTTATAATAAGGATCCGGATAATTAAACAAATAGTTTAAAGAAGTTGAAATTTAAAATGGATGCTCTATTAATTATTTAATAAATCAATAAATTTATTAATGATAGTATATTTAAGAAGAGGGATTTCAAAGGTAAAAAGGTTTATAAAACCGTATTTTAAATAAAGTAACCAAGCGGTATTAAAATGAATATGATTTGTAATGATAAAGATGTTAGAAGCGATTTATTATAAGAAATAATAATGCAACGTTATTTGAAATATTTGAGGATAGATATGATGAGATTTCATTATAAAGGAAGTAAAAGAATTTGAGGAAATATAGGTATTGATATTTCCAAAGTAACGGAAATAAAATGGCTAGAGAATATGAAATGATATTTTCAAAATCAAGGTAATAAAAAGGAGTTATGAAAATATAACGATATTTTCAAAGTAAAGAGATGAGTTTAGAGAGAGTTATTTTAAAAGGATAAGCGACGATGATTGTTTCCAAAATAACGAAACAAAAGGAGATTTCTTAACAATTGTTTTATGAACGATACGTTGGATCGATTTTCCAATTATAAATAATAAGTAATGTTGCAGCAAATGATTTGAATGATAATTGGATATGATTATAAGATATTTCTCTAAAATTTAAATAGAAATTTTTTGAAAATATTTGAATATTAAAATAAGAAGTGAATACCGTGTTGAAAGTTTATAAATGTTTTAATTAACCATTCGTAAATTATTTTGAATTAAAAAGGCCAAGTGACGCTGTGTAATCAACTAGTAGATCCAATTTATTTTGTTTATTTGATAGTTAAATAACCGACTAATAAATTTTTCCTTACGATTATTGGTATGGAAAGACCAGGATCTAAATTATATTCGAAACCATTCCGACCAATAAAAACGAATACATGGAAGATGCTATTCAAGATGGAGCAAATGAAGACCGTGGATCTTCATAAAACGGTAGGATTATTTACAATCTCTGGCTGATCCCTAGAGATATACTGTGATTATGTCATTGTTGAAATCTACGGATTGCAAGAACTACTTGCTACTAATCCTTGGGGTGATACCTATATAGGATGTGGTAGGAGAGTACCTTCGGTTTACCATGTTCCTGGATGACGTGTATGGATGGATGTCTGACAGAGTATTTCCAGAAAGGTCACATACATTGATTTCTTCAACCGTACCAAGAGTGGAGGCTGAGAAGGAAACTT
This sequence comes from Allium sativum, assembly GCA_030737875.1. NCBI lineage: Eukaryota > Viridiplantae > Streptophyta > Magnoliopsida > Asparagales > Amaryllidaceae > Allium > Allium sativum. The sequence continues at coordinate 279,512,380 of CM060925.1, forward strand.
CTTTTAGCTAACACATAATGTATTGTTGTGGACGCCAATTAGTGATTTTGGTGGATCTGACAATGTGGCATTCAAAGTGGATGGAGACATGCTATGCTGAAGAATATGCTTAACTTCTAGCCTCATCAACCAGGAATGGTAAAAATCGGGTAGGTCGCATGGCTATATGGGTCGCCCCCATTAGGGTGTATTGTCACTATCTACAGAATATTCGTATTTTCTTCTTTTCGCTTCTGTATCTCCTGGGAACGGTCATGTTGGTACCAACCGTAGGTGATAATATATTTGGAACATTAAGGTTAAGTGAATGGTCGGTCATGTTTAGCCTAAGTTGCAAGATGTTCTTTTTAACTCGGTGTATTCATCTATAGAGATACACTGCCGGAAAGGTGGTTGCCCATACCTTGCCATGGAAATCCATTCTCCAATTAGAGCATGCGATTTTGATACTATACAACATATGTTGAGCGTGAGATGCAAGCATTCTTCTAAATTGATATGTATTTGTATTTAGACACTATTATAATATCAGAAAAGATATTGATTTCAAAAATATTTTGATTTATCGTAAGGTAAAAACCGTCTGTATTTATGGGTGGATTTGGTCTTAGGATTATACTTTTCTTTTGAAAAGATTTTGACTCTAAAAATCAAGTTGTGTGACACATTTAAACTTAGTTTGTTTTTCTCGCTGTGATTCACTAAACTGATCCGTGTATTTGTAATACTTGGGTTACATCGTGTTATACAGGTTCAGGTTATTGGATGTTGTGATGTCTAGAGACGAGCTAGAGAAGTCCAAACATATGATATTTTGTATTTATTCCGCTATGTGTTGTATACGAGGAAGATATTTGTAACTGTCCAGATGTTTTTTTGTACTTTGAAAATTTGTAAGTTTTCAAGCTCTCTATAAAGATTATTTCTATAATATATTTTGTTCCATTGCAATGTGAGACTTTGATTATATGTTGGGTTCTTCTTCTTACTCTTCTATTCTAATATTTTTTTCTTTCTTATCTCACCCTTTGAACTTCTTTCTAATAACTATTTGTGTTTTCGATACTTGGGTTTCGACAAGTGATACAGGATCTGTATTATTATCGTAATTCGGGCTTGAATTCATGCAGGTCATTATAGTGGTAACGGAGCAATGGTTTAGTCATAACCTAGGCTCTATGGCGTAACTCGATAGAGATGGGGTTAATAATACCCTAGATTGAGTTTGAGTGTATATACACGAGAGAGCGTATTTGTAGATTTTATGAAAATGTTTTTGTATTGTGTAGTGTGTTCAGTTCAATTTCGAATTGACAATGGACACGATATTGTTTTGTAAAGAGGGTAAATAAAATAATTTTGCCCAAATTATATTTTTACAGAAAAAGGAAATTATCTTTCTTGAAATTATTGATATTAATTTATCTGATTGATTTGAAAGGGAATTCACATGGAATTGTAAATCTGATGGGTTTAATTAAACCAGAAGAGGATTTTTAATATGAAATTTGTGAGTAAGAGTTTATATATATGATTAAATTAATTAGAATTTAACTTTAACTAAGTTAAATAAATATGAAAGGAAAACGGAATAATTTGGTTGTGTTGACCATTGGTTGTTTGTTTGTTGGATGATATATTGATTGGATAATAAAAATTCATCAATAGAAGTGAATTGAAAACTAAGAAATAAATTCCAAAATAATGAATAAGAATAAAATCAATACGAAATGAATCTGGAATGATTTAACCCTGTATCTGTTATTGGCATTGTACAATGAGTTAGTACAGGTTGGAAGGGGAAAACTGACCATTTCTTTACTTCGCGATTAGAGTATTGAGTTGCCTGACAAATAGGTAAACCTTAACTATATTGATTTGAGTGATTAATTTTAATGATTAATTTTAATACCCTTGAGTTGGACCGCCGCTTGGCTTTGTTTTTGTAACAACCCACCTCCGCCAATGTCACTCTTGCAAGGACACTAGCTTTGGAGGGGCGTTAAACAAGGTAAACATGCATGCAGATATCACAAGACAGAACATATAAGTAAAAACAGAGTAAATAAAGCAACGGGTAAAAACTAACATTTCAAAATCATAGTCAAGTTACATCAAAGTACTTGGTCATTATTTTCCCACAAAACAAAGTCTAGAAACATAAACTGAAAACTGGAAATAACATAAAGTAACTATCCCCAAAGTAGAAGTAGTAAAGCCATAGCAAGCTCAAGTCCAAACGTACATGAGCTATCCAGAAAAGCAGCTAAAGGTCCAAGCTAGGTGCTAGTATTCCCACCCTGAGAACCTGGGGGGGGGGGGGGGAATGAAAGAAATGAGGCGAAAGAAAATGGGTCAGTCAAAAGACTGGTAAGTCCAACCTACTATTAGTATAAAAATTAATAAAGTTAACTGGACATGTAAAACAAAGATGAAACATAGGATGATAACTGGCATGGTGAAAAGTTAACAAGATAGATCAAGTGTGGCATCGCATATACAAGGTTAAGTTTTGCACCAAGTGTACTAGTATTCCAACCCATGTCAAGTATAAACAAGAAGTGATCCCTTGGCCCAATCTTGGCCCAATATCATGAGATGACCTAAATCAAGGTCCAACAACACGGTCTAGTTGATCGGCTCCCTAAAAGCCTAACTCGTCAAGTGTCGGTGTCATACGGCCCAATCACGAAATGTAGTCAAACTATGCTAGGTCCACCCTAGGGTGTATCAAGCCCTAGGGTGCCAACCACGGACACAAATCAAGCACGCACAGTCTAAACCTACGGGTGCCCGTGTCTACTTTTTCAACTACGGACTATGTGCACGACCATAGTCCGCCTGAACCTACACCGGCGCACCTACTCAGCCGTCGTTTTGGTCACTTACATGTCAGCCCAGTAATCGTGCCCCACCGTAGCCTAGTCCCTAGGGTATCATGATACAACCAAGAGGGTTACTGGTGAAAAGGACCGCGTAACTAGGGTTTCTAATGGGTTAAGCGTGGTTAACCCTATCCAATCAAGTATCAAGTTGGTTAAGTGTACCCAAGGTTCATGACTTAACCCTATCAACCCATCGTGTTTAATTGGTTAAGTATTCAAGTGTTCCATGACTTAACCCTATCATGTGGCATTAATTAATTTAATGCACCCAACCTCTCACATTAGACCTTGTTGTGGTTACTAGTTAAGCCGGGCGGGTCCGGGAAGCTTTACACCACAACTTAGTCTAACCACGGGTTTCAAGTGCGACATGACCAACTACTCACATTGGGTCCTATTGCTTGTAGCTACTAGTTAAGCCGGTCGGTTCCGGGTAGATTTATGCTACAAACTCAACCCAACCACGAGTTGGCCATTCTCATGTTTTCTAGAAGTCATGTCCAAGTTCATGTTCATGTTTCAAGCATAATCACATGTCATATTTCGTGTCATCTTTTCAAGTCATGTTTTTATGTCATTTTAGTTTACCCATAACGTAACCCCATCGCATGTAATTTCGCATAAGCACAAATAGATCTCAAAGAGGGAAGTTAGAAGCATGACATAATTGATAAGGTTTTGCCACAAGTTAAACATGGTGGCATATGAGGCAAATGTGTTCATAAACTTGCATATTACATTATAAGCCTCAAAACATGCATGATATCAAACTTTAGCAAAATAGGTGAAACATGGTCATAAATGACATAGGATGATAGCTAGTGATTCGCATATAACATCATATGCAAGATAACATAAGGGTTATGAGAGTTTCTATGTTGCTCTATGCAACATTTCAAATCAAAGCTCAAAGCTTTCTATGCACAAAGTCAAGGTGATAGCTTTACAAACATGCATAGAATAAATCTATGCATAACATGATAGAATCAAAGCACAAATCATACTTAGGCCCAAACTCAAACTTGAAACATGTCATATTTAACTTCATAGTTAGAATCTAAGAGTAAAATAGGGCTTACAATGCTATGAAGACTATAAAACAAAACAAGATTGAGACGAAGCCACTAGCAAATCCTCAAATGAATATAAGCTCCAAGTTGTCTTGAGAAACAAGAAGCTCCTTTGATTCGTATGAAGAAAGATCCTTGTTTTGATGAAGAAAGATTGAACTTTGGCCTTGAATCAAACTTAGAAACTCTCAAACAAGCTTTGAAACTCTCATATGAATGAAGATGGAGACTATGACAAGAGGGTGGAGGCCATGATTAAACATTTTGGCATAACCTAGTTGTTGGATTGATTTATGTTGGTTTAGGCTAGGTATTAGGGTCCTTTTATAGAAGTTTAGGTTAGTTAAGGCCATAGGATTAACCCTAATTCAGATCTGAGCCATTAAAATTCGTCATAAGCCCTAAAACATGTCTTGAGGAACAAGTCAGGTGCACCCAGGCCAAACTGACCGAACCACCATGTCGACACCCGTGTCGACTGGGCAGTCGACACGGCCCTGGGTGTGTCGACACCCCAGTCGACACCCCAGTAGACACCCCAGTCGACATGGGGGTTGGCGGAAATCTTCCCGCCTGGCCTGTCTGGGTTGAAACTCAAACATTCGGATTTGAATTTGGATCTGTTTTTAGACTTGAATTTTTCTGAAAACTTCTATGGGCCATATCTGGGTTATACGGACTTCGATTTTCGAAAACTCGGACTCTATTTCGCGTATTTTTCCGAAACGAACGCAATGGCACAGCCCGTTTCCCTTGGTTCAGATTTTATCATTTAATTCTGCCTTGATTTATGTTATAACATGTTATTAAAAATACGGGTGGTTACATTCTCCCCTCCTTAAAGGATTTCGTCCCCGAAATCTCTAAGTTAGGAAGAACGTATCCTACCATCCATCATCCATTTACTCACAACATCATCCACAAGTAACCATTGTCCTTAACAAATTCTAAATACTGTATGATCATATGCAAATGTGTGTGTATATGTACTTATCTAATGCGAAAATCAGGCGGTTACTGATTCAGTAAACCTCCTTAATGCATATGTATGTTAGTGTAATGAGTCCATATGTACGCAAATTCCTAACATGATTCATAATATCTACATGAGTGTACATAACATTCATCCATATGCAACATCCACATGATAGAATAACAAGTTTCATCCATGGATAAGTATAAGCACTTATGCATATGCAACATGAAAGTGTGTGAGTCGATCTTAGTGCCTAATGTGTATCATGCATCCACGAGTATCCACTTGCAAACACTTGCAACCACTTGCAAACATCAAACATAACATGTTTCAAATACATGTTTCGTCCAAAGAGTTTCTACCTAAGGTTCTCATGACAAGATTAACGAAGTTACAAGATAAACAAGATAAACATGGATAGCAAAAAGAAAGATGTGCTAAAAAGGAAAAGAGATCGAGAATGTACCCTCAAAAAGAAATGGTTAAAGCCCACGCATCTTCTCCTCGGTTTCCCAAGTTGCATCCTCTTCGGCTTCACTCCACTGAACCTTCACCAATTTGACTTCTCGATTCCTTAGCTTCTTGATCTCTGTTCCCAAGATACGAATCGGAGCTCTCCTCAAGGTTGCCTCTTTCTCTACCTCCACGTCTTCAAGAATGCTAGGTTCAACCACCTCAGCGGACTCATGTAGGCACTTTCGGAGATGCGAGACATGAAAGACATTATGCACTCCGGCCAGCTTCTCGGGCAATTCCACCTTATAAGCCATCTTCCCAATCCTCTCTATGATAGGGAAGGGTCCTACGAACCTCGGTGCCAGCTTCCCAACTGCTCCAAAACGCACCACATTACGCAAAGGAGAAACCTTCACGAAAACCATGTCTCCAACTTCGAATCCCAAATCTGTCCTTTGCTTGTCAGCATAGGATTTCTGTCTGTCTTGGGCCATTTTCATCAGTCTTCTCACCAATTCAACTTTCTCGGATGTGTCCTGTATCATATCGGGCCCAAGTATTAGCCTATCCATTGTCTCCCACCAACAAGATGGTGACCTACACGGCCTCCCATACAAAGCTTCAAATGGTGCCATCCCTATGCTAGCTTGATAACTATTATTATAAGCAAACTCTACAAGAGGAAGGTGGTCTTCCCAAGTACCACCAAAGTCAAGAACACAAAGCCTCAAAAGATCTTCTAGCACTCTATTCACCCTTTCGGTTTGGCCATCCGTCTGGGGGTGATAGGCTGTACTTAGATTCAATTGAGTACCTATAGCTTCTTGCAAACTACTCCAGAACTGGCTAGTGAAGATTGGGTCACGATCGCTAATTATGCTGGAAGGAACTCCATGCAATCGTACTATCTCTCAAAGATAAACAGATGCTAGCCATGATGCGGTCCTCTTGCTCTTCACCGGAATAAAGTGAGCACTCTTCGTAAGTCTATCAACTATGACCCATATGCTCGTATTCCCTTTCCTTGACCTAGGCAATCCATCCACAAAATCCATAGAGATTCTTTCCCACTTCCATTGCGGGACCTCCAGTGGATGTAATAGCCCACCGAGTTTCTTCGACTCGGCTTTCACTTGTTGGCATACCATGCACTTTGAAACATACTCTGCTACATCCTTCTTCATTCCAGCCCAAAAGAAAATGCGCTTCATATCCCTATACATCTTATCTCCTCTAGGATGTATAGTCATCTTCGAGTGATGCGCTTCTTCGAGAACTTTATGCGCCAAGTCTCCCACTTGTGGAATGTATAGTCTTCCATCACGCCTTAGCCAACCCTTGTCATCAATAGTATATCTAGCAAGGTGACTAGACGTCTCTCCACGAATCAACTTGTCCATGATCTCGACTATCTGCGGGTCTTCCTTCTGCGAAGTCCCCACTTGATCAAGAAGTGTAGGTCTAAGCTCAAGAGATGCTAACGAACCCGTCATCGACTCACCAGCCGGTGTGAAATCGAAGGTTGCCAAGAGCTCTAGGCTCTTCATCTCAACAAACAAGGGACTCAAAGTCAACCTTCTTCTGCTTAGTGCATCTGCCACAACATTACCCTTACCAGGGGTATAAGCTATCTCGAAGTCATATGATGCCAAGAATTCCATCCACCTTTGCTGCCTTAGATTCAGATCTTTCTGCGAGAAGAGGTACTTGAGCGACTTGTGATCAGTATATAACTCAAACCTTTCGCCTAGAAGATAGTGGCGCCAGGATTTGAGTGCAAAGACGATCGCCGCCAACTCCAAATCATGAGTGGGATAGTTCTTCTCATGAACTTTAAGTTGCCTACCCCCATCACATATCACTCTTCCTTCTTGCATCAGAACAACACCTAACCCCGTGCCACATGCATCGGTGTACACGGTAAACATCTTACCGCCATCGGGTAATGCCAAAACTGGAGCTGTGGTAAGGGTCCTCTTGAGCCTTTGAAAAGCAAGCTCACACTCTAAGTCCCATGCAAAGACTAAGTTCTTCTTCGTTAACTTAGTAAGAGGGGCTGAAATCTTAGCGAAGTCCTTAATGAACATCCTATAGTAGCCTGCCAGACCGAGAAAGCTTCTTACTTCGGTTGCATTCTTAGGAGTCTTCCAGTCTTGAACCGCAACCACTTTCGCGGGATCCACAGCTATGCCTTGCTTAGAAACTATATGTCCAAGAAACCGAACTTCCCTTCTCCAAAAATGGCATTTGGAGAACTTGGCTTTCAACTGATTAGCTTCAAACGTATCCATCACTTCCCTGAGATGTCTAGCATGTTCTTCCTCGTCCTTTGAGAAGATCAGAATGTCATCCACGAAGACAACCACAAACTTGTTAAGGAACACCCTGAACACCCTACTCATCAAATCTACGAAGTAGGCGGGTGCATTAGTCAAACCGAATGGCATGACAAGCCATTCAAAGAATCCATCTGGAGTCCTAAACGCAGTCTTGTCAATACTATCCTCAGCCACTCTAAGCTGATGTAATCCGGTGGCTAGATCGAGCTGAGAGAAAACAGAAGCACCAACAAGCTGGTCATAGAGATCATCAATCCTCGGTAACGGGTGCCTATTCTTCTTTGTCAGCTTGTTCAACTCTCGATAATCAACACATAGACGAAGCGAACCATCCGCCTTAGTAGCGAACACCACAAGAGCACCCCATTCAGAAATGCTTCGCCTAATAAAATTCTTCTCAAGCAACTCCTTGATTTGCTTACTGAGCTCTCTTCTTTCTCGTGGGGCCATGTGCGTAACGGGCAATGAAACTGGCTTGGCATTATCAACAAGATAAATGCGGAAATCTATCTCTCGTTTAGGGGGTAACCCCTTAACCTCTTCAAAGACATCAGGATATTCTCGGACCACCCTTACAGATTGCAGATCATCGATGGACGAGTCAAGAGATTCAAGATAACATAACATGACGGGATCCAGCGGGTTGCAAGAAATCTCTAGGGTATTACCGAGGCGAGTCATGAGCCTCACCACCCTATGCTCACAATCGAGAATGGCTCCACAACTGGAAAACCAATCTATGCCCAAAATCAACCCGTATCCCATAAACCCGAGAACATAAGCATTACACGTGAATTCTACGGTCAAGATAGAAATCCTCAAATCCATACAAATCATAGATAGATGGGCGGAACCCCCAATTGGATTTGAAACACTAACGGGATCCTCAACTAGACTAGTACTTAGGTGCAAACTTTCAATAGTGTCAGAAGAAATAAAGGTATGCGATGCGCCAAAATCAAATAAAGTGCGAACAGGAAAATCAGAAATGTAAACAAGGCTTTCTACAGAAATACTACCTCGATCAAGAACTGGAGCGGTGTTGAGAGCATGCACTTGCCCTCCAGAAGGTCCTACACGCTGAGTCTGTCCTTGCCCTTGTCCTTGCTTCTTAGGGCAATCCTTGCTAAAGTGTCCAGTCTCTCCACAATGAAAGCATTCGCCCAACTTCCTCTTCTTCTTCCTACAATCTTTGGCTATGTGCCCAACAATCCCACAGAAGTTGCACTTTCTTGTGTCCTTTGCCTTGTTGTTGTTGGCCTTATTACCCTTGTTGTTCTTGTTATTCTTGTTGTTCTGATTGCTCTGATTTCCTCCCCACTTGGAGTCCGCCTTCTTGGTTTGAGTCTCGTTAGGCTTGACTTCTTTCTTTCCTTTCTTATCGTCTCCCTGAAGCAATGCCATGTCCACTAGGCTTTCAAAAGTGGCCCCCATGGGTATATGAGACATGGCTAAACCTTGTAATGGCTCATTCAACCCTCGTGCAAAGCGTAGAGCCTTCTTATAGGGTGTATTAACCATGTCCAAACCGAATCGAGCAAGCTATTTAAACTTATTCACATACTCCTCACTGTCATGTCCCCTTGCTTCAAAGATATAAACTTCTCCATTTGAAGATTCTCCTCAGCAGATGATAGGAACTTAAGCCCAAACCTCATCCTAAAGTCGACCCAAGTCTCTATAGGCCTAGTAGCGTTGGTGACCTCCCACCAATAAGCAGCTTCCTCTTTCAATAGCCATACTGCCAACATAACTTTTCTACGATCTTTCACATTAAAGATGGCGAAGAGGTCTTCAGTTTCTTTTAACCAATTTCTCGCCTCAACAAAAGTCTCCGTCCCAATAAAATTCTTGCCACCCATCGCCTTAAAGTCTTTGCAAACCTTTGCGAAATCCGCTTGTGGATGCTGAGGAGGAGGAGGAGGAGGAGGAACCTCAGTTACGGTGGGAGTGTTTGTTGGGCCCGCATCGTTGGCCCTAGCTTCCAAGTACCTCCAGAACCATCCGGGAATGGTTACTCCCTCGGGAAGGTTAAGATCGACAATGCTGAAAAAGGGAAAAGATAGATCTAGAATGAGGAAACAAAGGATAGTGCTAATGGCTTTTGGGGAATAGCCTTTTAAAATAAACTAGACTTTTCTTGGAAAATACTTAATTTGTTTTGAAAATAGTTTTTCAAAAGGGTTTTAAAACTTTTGTCCGGTCTAGTAAAACCTTATGCTCTGATACCAAATGTAACACCCCACCTCCGCCAATGTCACTCTTGCAAGCACACTAGCTTTGGAGGGGCATTAAACAAGGTAAACATGCATGCAGATATCACAAGACAGAACATATAAGTAAAAACAGAGTAAATAAAGCAGTGGGTAAAAACTAACATTTCAAAACCATAGTCAAGTTACATCAAAGTACTTGGTCATTATTTTCCCACAAAACAAAGTCTAGAAACATAAACTGAAAACTGGAAATAACATAAAGTAACTATCCCCAAAGTAGAAGTAGTAAAGCCATAGCAAGCTCAAGTCCAAACCGTACATGAGCTATCCAGAAAAACAGCTAAAGGTCCAAGCTAGGTGCTAGTGTTCCCACCCTGAGAACCTAGGGGGGGACGAAAGAAAAGAGGCGAAAGAAAATGGGTCAGTCAAAAGACAGGTAAGTCCTACCTACTATTAGTATAAAAACTAATAAAGTTAACTTGACATGTAAAACAGAGATGAAACACAGGATGATAACTGGCATGGTGAAAAGTTAACAAGATAGATCAAGTGTGGCATCGCACATACAAGGTTAAGTTTTGCACCAAGTTTACTAGTATTCCAACCCATGTCAAGTATAAACAAGAAGTGATCCCTTGGCCCAATCTTGGCCCAATATCATGAGATGACCTAAATCAAGGTCCAACAACACGGTCTAGTCGATCGGCTCCCTAAAAGCCTAAGTCGTCAAGTGTCGGTGTCATACGGCCCAATCACGAAATGTAGTCAAACTGTGCTAGGTCCACCCTAGGGTGTATCAAGCCCTAGGTTGCCAACCATGGACATAAATCAAGCACGCATGGTATAAACCTACTGGTGCCCGTGTCTGCTTTTTCAACTCCGGACTATGTGCACGACCATAGTCCGCCTGAACCTACACCGGCGCACCTACTCAGCCGTCGTTTTGGTCGCTTACATGTCAGCCCAGTAATCGTGCCCCACCCTAGCCTAGTCCCTAGGGTATCATGATACAACCAAGAGGGTTACTGGTGAAAAGGACCGCGTAACTAGGGTTTCTAATGGGTTGAGCGTGGTTAACCCTATCCAATCAAGTATCAAGTTGGTTAAGTGTACCCAAGGTTCATGACTTAACCCTATCAACCCATCGTGTTTAATTGGTTAAGTATTCAAGTGGTCCATGACTTAACCCTATCATGTGGCATTAATTAATTTAATGCACCCAACCTCTCACATTAGACCTTGTTGTGGTTACTAGTTAAGTCGGGCGGGTCCGGGTAGCTTTACACCACAACTTAGTCTAACCTCGGGTTTCAAGTGCGACATGACCAACTACTCACATTGGGTCCTATTGCTTGTAGCTACTAGTTAAGCCGGTCGGTTCCGGGTAGATTTATGCTACAAACTCAACCCAACCTCGAGTTGGCCATTCTCATGTTTTCTAGAAGTCATGTCCATGTTCATGTTCATGTTTCAAGCATAATCACATGTTATATTTCGTGTCATCTTTTCAAGTCATGTTCTTATGTCATTTTAGTTTACCCATAACGTAACCCCATCGCATGTAAGTTCGCATAAACGCAAATAGATCTCAAAGAGGGAACTTAGAAGCATGACATAATTGATAAGGTTTGGCCACAAGTTAAACATGGTGGCATATGAGGCAAATGTGTTCATAAACTTGCATATTACATTATAAGCCTCAAAACATGCATGATATCAAACTTTAGCAAAATAGGTGAAACATGGTCATAAATGACATAGGATGATAGCTAGTGATTCGCATATAATATCATATGCAAGATAACATAAGGGTTATGAGAGTTTCTATGTTGCTCTATGCAACATTTCAAATCAAAGCTCATAGCTTTCTATGCACAAAGTCAAGGTGATAGCTTTACAAACATGCATAGAATAAATCTATGCATAACTTGATAGAATCAAAGCACAAATCGTACTTAGGCCCAAACTCAAACTTGTAACGTGTCATATTTAACTTCATAGTTAGAATCTAAGAGTAGAATAGGGCTTACAATGCTATGAAGACTGTAAAACAAAACAAGATTGAGACAAAGCCACTAGCAAATCCTCAAATGAATATAAGCTCCAAGTTGTCTTGAGGAACAAGAAGCTCCTTCGATTTGTATGAAGAAAGATCCTTGTTTTGATGAAGAAAGATTGAACTTTGGCCTTGAATCAAACTTAGAAACTCTCAAACAAGCTTAGAAACTCTCATATGAATGAAGATGGAGACTATGACAAGAGGGTGGAGGCCATGATTAAACATTTTGGCATTACCTAGATGTAGGATTGATTTATGTTGGTTTAGGCTAGGTATTAGGGTCCTTTTATAGAAGTTTAGGTTAGTTTAGGCCATAGGATTAACCCTAATTCAGATCTGAGCCATTAAAATCCGTCATAAGCCCTAAAACATGCCTTGAGGAACAAGTCAGGTGCACCCAGGCCAAACTGGCCGAACCACCATGTCGACTCCTGTAATGACCCGCATTGGCAGAGGTATTATGATTAATTTATTTTATTATATAAATGGTGGTTTAGTGAATTTAATGGTCGTGGAGTTTAATTATGATGAATATTTAATTAAAATAATAAATTAAATAATATATTTAATACTGAATAATCAGAATTTGTCGAAATGACGATATGGTGTGAACCGGATCATCTGTGATATTTAATTCAGCTTGGAATTGAATTTGAATAACGAATATATTAAATCGTCGACAGCTGAAGCGTAGAGTTATAATATAATTATAAACGAGCTCGAAATGACGCTGCAATTCGTAAATTGGCGATTCGAACTTCAACTGAATGTACAGGATTCGTTTTAAGCCGGATTTCTGTGAAACAAGAAACGTGTGGAGCTGGTGGAGTATGTCTTTCTAGTGGAAGAGAAAAATCGGGATTTCATCGTGTAGATTTTGATGTACGTCCAAATCAAATTTCAGAAAAGTCGCTGTAGAATTCCTTTATAATTTGCGATGCTTTATATACGTTATAAAAGGATTTTCGATATTAACTGAATACCGAAATAATCTGGAATTTGAAATATCAAGCCATAAATTCTGATACAATATTCTGGAGCTGTATGACATTATATGTGAGTATATACGATAATATAAATTTATTTATATTTAATTTACTTTATTTAAATATATTTATATATTTAAATGGGCTATTCAGAGCTTTAAAAATAGCCGGTTTTGCAAATGAAGTCGGAATTCGACGAAACTAGTTTTGTTGGATCCGCAATGTCAGATAGTTGTTAGATTTCCAGTTTCGTGATTTTTAGAATCACCGCGTGGCCATACGGATTTTTAGAGTGAAAAACAGTCTGTATTTCGACAGTTAAAAATATGCTGTGTGAGCAAACGGAGTCGGAATTTGACGAAACCAGTTCCGTTGGGACCGCAATGTCGAACTAAAGGTGCATGTCAATTTTCATGATTTTTGGGTATAATACGTGACCGTAGAAATTTTTAAAAAGGATAAATACAAGAGCATATGATAATAAATAAATATAAAATTTATTATAATCCCTCTATAAATACCACACCCCATCCCTTAACCTAATTCATTTCTTCCAAAAGTCAACAGACATCCGCCGCCACTCCTTAATCTCTTCACAGGAAAAATCGCAACAAAGAAAATCAATACAAATTAAAAGAAAAATCGTATGACTTTAAAACAAGAGTATTTGAACTCATTACTGGAAATTCTTCATCCTAGTATGAGTTTTTAAGGGCTCGATACCCATTTTCGCTCTCTGGCCTTTTCGAATTTCTGCTAGGGTTAGGGTATTCTTGGGTTGTAAGCATCGGTTGGTAAAAATCGTTATGTTTCTAGGATCCTGATGTCGAGTAGCACCTATACGTGTTTTCCTATTAAATTCGGTGCTAAGGGTGTTCGCCCGACACTCCAGTACCTCGCGCGAGAGAATCGAATGCTGCTGTGAAGAGGAACCTGCGCGAGTTGTTCAAGTTGAGGACGGGATGAATGAGATTGAGGAGAGAAGAAGTGTGGCGTTTTCAGTTGTGAATCCGTGGTTGGGTGAAGGTGAATGATCGATAGAATGAAGCGGTAATGGGTTGATTGGAAGCAGGTGCCGTTGTTTTCTTGAGGAGGAAGATGATTTCGGGTCTGGTAGGTTTGGGTTAATGGGCCGGTGATTTAATATAAAGGTTAGGGCCCAATTTATTTAAATAGAATTCAAGTCTAGGTTTTTATTTAAATGTGTTAACTTGTTAATGCCATAACCAGCTCATACGGAATCGGATCGATGAACCGTCAGTTGCATTGGGTTCGTATCGTCGAGTACTGTGTGTACGCCGTGGATTGGTATTATTCTGAATAGTTTGGAATTTTATTTAATTTCAAACACCTGTTTGAAATTAAATAAAACAACGCTGAATCAAATAAACAGTTTATCGTTCTTTAACGATGAACTGCTAAATGTGAGTAAATCTCACTAACTCTGAACAGTTTATAATTTCATGTAGTATTTTTAGAACTGTTAGATATTGGCTGATTGACTGTATGTTGACTGTTTGATTGAACTGCTAGTCAGTTAGTTGAATTTTCTATACTGATTCTGTTTAACAGAATGCATCATATGGAACTAAAAGTGATGTTATCTATATTGTTTAACATCTGTGATGCAGGAAGACAAGTTGGAGGAATCCAACTGGATTCCTCAACATTTATTTTACTGTTTTAATATATTATGATATATGATGTGTTATATAATCTGTTATGGATTATGTGTGTTGGGATGATGTTGATCATTTTTATTCGATATTTTAAATATCATAAAAGACCCTGGGATGTAAAAAGGATTTTTCGATGTATATTGAAATAAAGGGAGTTTATAAAATCAACAGATTTTATAAAAGGAAATATTTCTAAAGTAAATAAAAAGGGAAAAATGTTTTTAAAACGAATAGAGTTTTATAAAAGGGAAATCATTTGTAAAGTGAAGAACTGTTACTAGAAGTAATCTTTATAAATGAATAGTTTATTCGAATAGAATAAAGGAGTAAATCGATGTTAGTTTAATCGATTAATGTTAAAGTAAAAGGAGTTAATCGATGTTAGTTTAATCGATTAATGTTAAAATAAAAGGAGTTAATCGATGTTAGTTTAATCGATTAATGTTAAAATAAAAGGAGTTAATCGATGTTAGTTTAATCGATTAATGTTAAAGTAAAAGGAGTTAATCGATGTTAGTTTAATCGATTAATGTTAAAGTAAAAGGAGTTAATCGATGTTAGTTTAATCGATTAATGTTAAAGTAAAAGGAGTTAATCGATGTTAGTTAATCGATTAGAGTTAAAGTAAAAGGAGTTAATCGATGTTAGTTTAATCGATTAATGTTAAAGTAAAAGGAGTTAATCGATGTTAGTTTAATCGATTAATGTTAAAGTAAAAGGAGCTAATCGATGTTAGTTTAATCGATTAGTGTTAAAGTAAAAGGAGTTAATCGATGTTAGTTAATCGATTAGAGTTAAAACAAAAGGAGTTAATCGATGTTAGTTTAATCGATAAATGTTAAAGTAAAAGGAGCTAATCGATGTTAGTTAATCGATTAGTGTTAAATTAAAAGGAGCTAATCGATGTTAGTTTAATCGATTAGAGTTAAAGCAAAGGAGTTAATCGATGTTAGTTAATCGATTAGAGTTAAAGTAAAATGAGTTAATTGAATATAGGTTATTCGAATAGAAGCAAATGAGTTAATCGAATATAGTTATTCGAATAGAAGCAAATGAGTTAATCGAATATAGTTTATTCGAAGAAAGTAAAAGGAGTTATCGAATATAGTTTATTCGAAAGGAGTTAAGTGAAATGATTTAATCCAATAGCGTTTGTCAAACAGAGTTAATCCAATAGTGTTAGTCCAATAGAGTTAATTGATAAGGGTTAATCGAATAGAGTTAAGTGAAAAGAGTCAATCGAATATAGCTATTCGAAGAGGGTTAAGTAAGGAAGTTAGTAAAAGGAATAAAGTGAAGTTTGCTAATTTCAAAGTTAGAAATGTTGTTCAGTTAAGGTTCGGCAGTAAAGGAAATGGTTTGAATTGGCATCGCGATGGTTTGTTTAAACATCTGTCTTAGTCCAATGAAGAAGCTTTGGAAATGTTTTCCAAATAAGAAACCAGAAATGTTTTCTAATAAAGAAAACAAGAAATGGAAATGTTTTCCATTGTTAATAATGTATATTTTCCAAATTTAGAAAATAAGAAATGTTGAACATAGGGAAACAGGAGATGAAAAATGAACTAAGGAGATAAATGTTGAATGATGTTTGATTGATATAAATTTCCATTTGGAAATAATATCGTTGGTTGCACACCTGTTTTTCTTCGATAGTTAAATCATAGACTATCGAAGTTTTGACCATTTTAACGTTGTTAATATGGAGAGACATGTTGGATTATTATCCAAAGAACCACTCTGTATTGGCATAAGCGTTGCGAATCATATATGCCAAAGGAAATTGAAGACGGAGTTATGCAAGGGCTATCCTGTTTACAGAATAGTGCCTTCGGTTCATCCTGTTCCTGGATGACTTGTATGGACGGATGTCTGACAGAGTATTTCCAGACGATCACGTATATTGATTTCTCCAACCATACCAAGAGTGGAAGCGGAGAAGGAAACTTCTTTTAGCTAACACATAATGTATTGTTGAGGGCGTCAATCGGTGATTGGATGGATTTGATTATGTGGCATTCAAAGTGAATCTGGTGTGATGATAAAGCGTAGTTTCTAGCCTCATCATCCGGTAAATGACAGAAATCGGGCAGGCAGCATGGCTAAGTCGGTCACACCGAAGTAGGGTGTATAATCACCTGATCTAGGGTTTCATTTACTTCTAAAAATCTATTGTTGATGTTGTCCCATTCGGGAAATGGTTGCTGATCCCAACTGTTGGTGATATACATTCGATACGCTCAAGCGAAATGAGTGGTCGGTCATGTGTGGCCGGGTTGCAAGATGTTCTTGTTGGACCCAGTGTATTCCTCTTTAGAGGTACACTAGCGAAAGGTGGTTCCATACCTTGTCATAGTTGGAAATCCATTACCCAATACGTGCTTGTGGTTTCGATTGTATACTATATATGTAGAACGGGAGATGAAAGCGTTTCTGCTAGATGATTATATATACTGTGATTGATAGGCATTATTATAATATAAAAAAGTTTTTGATATAAAGTATTTTGGATTCTCATAAGGGAAAAACCCGTTCCGTTATGCGGCGTGGTCTTATGAGATATCGTTTACTTATTCAACCTGTTTTAAAACTGTTTTACTCATACCAGTCCCTTGACTGACCCGGAGTTTATTTTGTTGTTTTCCCTAAACTCTTGGGTGCCTAAATTTGTATGGGCAGTCAAGTAGTCAGGATTTACAGATATACTGGAAGAGCTGGAGCAGGAGGCTTCAGGATCATATAGCTTTAGTTATTTCTGCTGTGTTGTAAGTGTTGTACTTTGATAATGATATGTATATACAAGTACAAATTTGTATTTCAAAGTTATGTTATGAAATATATTTATTCGTTCCGCTGTGAGGTTCGTGTTACTCTGATGTTGTGTTCTTCTTCTTCTTCTACTCTAAGTTTCTATCTTATTTATTCTCACCCTCTAATTTCTTTCACTAATTACCAGGATTTTTCGATGTTTTGGTTATCGACATCGTGCTTATGTCGATAACCAAAGTCGCTCAAAATCCGGGTCGTTACAGTTGGTATCAGAGCTTAAGTTAAGAATTACTTGGCTCTGTGGCGTGACTCGGTAGAGATAAGGTTAGTAATACCCTAGACTGAGATTGAGTGTATATATACGAGTGGACGTATTTGTTATTGATATAAAAATAATTTTTATATTATGGAGATTCATTGGTTGAGTTGTTTATGAGTTCTGGTCGATCAGTTTGATCCACTGTATCGGAAGGGTTGATAAACACTCGAATACGATGGGTCGGCACGATATGTTTTGAAAAGAGGGTAAATTAAAATAAGTTTACCCAAGGTAAATCTTGATATAGAGAAGATATATATATCAAAATTATAATATATTGGATACATTGGTTGTTATTATAATCGAGTAAGATTATAAATTAAATGGTTATGTGAATAACCAATCAGAATTCATATAAGTGAAATACGTGAAATCAGATGAGTTAAATCTGAAATTTAAACCAGAAATTGAAGTTAAAACTCTGGAGAATTGGATAAGTGTTTGTAAACGGATTTGGATTAAAAGTAAGGAAAATTTAAGATCCTGGGAGATTTTAAATTATTTTACAAGCAGTGTGAATTATATTTTGAAATGAATTTCAAAGTGGAAATGTTTAGAAATGGTTTATAGTATTGAACTCACTTCGATCGCTAGAAAATAGATTCTGATGATGACAGCTGCATCATCAGTGTTCATTTTCGAGTTGTAAGTGACGAATTACTACCAGAGATACTGTTTTGAATTTGTTTTGGGAAAAACAAGTTCTGTTGAATTTCAAATGAAATTTCAAATATAGAATTTGAATTTTTAAATAGATTTGAAATATTAACTTTTTTTAAAAGAAATAAAACGAGAAGTTCCTTTATAAATGAAGTTTATAAATAGTTCTTTTATAAACTAAGTTTATAAATGAAATGAAAAGAATTATCATTGGATAATTCAGAAATAAAAATACAAGTGTGAAATTGAAAGGGAAATCTATTTTCCAAAGGTAGAAATACCGATTTCAAAAGGAATTGAAATCGAGACTTATGTAAAGAATGAATAAAGAAAGTTTGAAAAGGAATTAGAATAAAGGAAGTTCAAACATAGAATGTAAATAAGAAAATTCAAAGGGGATTTGAATATAGAAATTCAAATGAGATTTGAATATAGAAGATTTAAATAATTGAAAATTGAATACAGAATTCATATAGAGTAATAATAGGATTTGAATATAGAAATTCAAAGGGAGTTTGAATATATGAAATCCAGTGGAATTGAAATAGAGTTTGAATATAGAAATTCAAATGGAATTCAAATATAGAATTTGAATAGAGAAATATAAAGGAATTCAAATATAGGATTTGAATATCGAAGGTGAAATGGAATTTGAATATAGAATTCAAATGGAATTCAAACTATAGAATTTGATATATAGAGTTTGAATAGAATTTGAATATAGGAAATTCAAATAGAATTGAAACGAAATTCAAATATAAAATTTGAATAAGAGATTTGAAATGAAATTCAAGTATAGAATTTGAATAAGAGAATTGAAATGGAATTTGAATATAGGAAATTCAAATAGAATTGAAAAGGAATTCAATTAGTTGATAAGCAAGTTAAAATATATTCGAACATGTTATACTCAAATATGAAGGTGAAATGGGCAAACCAGTAATTTGAAAATCACTTAACGACTAAGTTAAAATGATTGGATTAAGTTGAAATGAATTAGAAATGTATAAATATACATGAGATATGTATGGATAAGGTATGAAGGTATATAGATAGATTGCTCGACAAAAGGTATGTATTTAATTCATATATGAGATTTTATGCGCCGTATCGGCTAGCCGCTTGGCTTTTCTTTTTCTTTTGCTTTTGGATTGGTGAGGGCCATGGGAGGCTATTTGAAATATCCCGATGCTCCCAGTACAAAGGAGGTTATGGCGAATTTTTCGGGAATTTAAGGAGTTAGAATATTTTTTTAAGATAATTTGATAGTTAGAAATCAACGTATCGATATATATAGAAGTCGATAAGGAAATGAACTTAGAAATAGAATAGTAAAATCAAAAAGAGGAAGACTAAGAATAAAATCTAGTCAGGATAGAAAGAGAGAGTGTATACATGTTTAAAGGTGAATAAGTAGTTGTTTGGTATTGATTATTCGAGTAAGTAGTCATATCTGTTTTGAAGTTATAAATGTTATTCAGTCAAGGTCTGATAGGTAGTTATACCCCAACTTGATTGATTTCATTATTAACAAATAAACAGTATGATTTCAGGCTCGAAGATCAATGTTGAATAGGAGTTAATTGAATATAGTATTTGGATTGTCGTAGCGATGTTTTACACAACATTCGTTTTAACCCAAATAAGTGTGAACTTGGAAACAGAATAACAAATATTTCCTAGGTATAGAAATAAACGAGATCGGAAAAGAGATAAGTAATTGGAGTATTTTCCAATTATAAATAGCATATATTTTCTAAAGTTTAGAAAATAAAGGAATGCGATATTCGGAATGTTTTCCAAATAACAAAAAAGGGCCAATATGGTTATTGAAAATATTTGGTTAACAAATATTGATAAAGAAATAGAGAAGTGATTTAACTAATGGAATATTGAGTATGGGCTCAGTTGAATTTCAAAAAGGAAATTTTGATTTTTGAAAAGAGTGAACTGTTTAAAAACTCCTAGGGAAAGACTGTTTGAATTAAAAACAAATTTAACAGAAATTTGTGAAATCAGATTTGAATTAAAGCAAAGTCAGTTAAGTGGTAACTGAAGTTGAATTGAAATCGAATAAGATTGGATTTGTGAAATTAAAATCCGAAATGGTATTGGATTGAGGAGTTAAGGAATTGAAATTCAAGAATTTGACTTGAGTTGAAATGGGATTTGGTTTGGATATAAGCGAATGGTTGTGTTGGAGATAAAAACTGATTTGGAGTTTGATTGGCATGACATTGGTATGTGTCGAATTAACAGCAGATGTAAAGGGTATAATGATATGCCGACAAAAAGGTACAAGTTTATATTTCTATTGGATATAAGATTTATGAGCCGAATTGGCAAGCCGCTTGGCTATTTGATTTTCTTTTGGGTTGGAAATGGCCCAGAGAGGTGAGTTGGAGTTTGACCGATTGACCAGTACAAAGGAGGTGCTGACGAAATTTTTCGAAAAGTTAAGGCATTAGAAAATTTTCAGGATTTTTGAAAATTTTCGTTGATAAGAATTAATTAATAACTTAATTGAAATTAAATTGGTTCAGTTGAAACTGAAGTTAAGAAGTGAACAAATATGTTCTAACCAGTCGATAGGGTCGTTCTCTACCTTTTAGCAATTTCGAGGACGAAATTATTTTAAGTGTGGAAGATTGTAATAACCCGCATTGGCAGAGGTATTATGATTAATTTATTTTATTATATAAATGGTGGTTTAGTGAATTTAATGGTCGTGGAGTTTAATTATGATGAATATTTAATTAAAATAATAAATTAAATAATATATTTAATTCTGAATAATCAGAATTTGTCGAAATGACGATATGGTGTGAACCGGATCATCTGTGATATTTAATTCAGCTTGGAATTCAATTTGAATAACGAATATATTAAATCGTCGACCGTTGAAGTGTAGAGTTATAATATAATTATAAACGAGCTCGAAATGACGCTGTAGTTCGTAAATTGGCGATTCGAACTTCAACTGAATGTATAGGATTCGTTTTAAGCCGGATTTCTGTGAAACAAGAAACGTGTGGAGCTGGTGGAGTATATCTTTCTAGTGGAAGAGAAAAATCGGGATTTCGTCGCGTAGATTTTGATGTACATCCAAATCAAATTTCAGAAAAGTCGCTGTAGAATTTCTTTATAATTTGCGATGCTTTATATACGTTATAAAAGGATTTTCGATATAAACTGAATACCGAAATAATCTGGAATTTGAAATATCAAGCCATAAATTCTGATACAATATTCTGGAGCTGTATGACATCATATGTGAGTATATACGATAATATAAATTTATTTATATTTAATTTACTTTATTTAAATATATTTGTATATTTAAATGGGCTATTCAGAGCTTTAAAAATAGCCGGTTTTGCAAATGAAGTCGGAATTCGAAGAAACTAGTTTTGTTGGATCCGCAATGTCAGATAGTTGTTAGATTTCCAGTTTCGTGATTTGTAGAATCACCGTGTGGCCATATGGATTTTTAGAGTGAAAAACAGTCAGTATTTCGACAGTTAAAAATACGCTGTGTGAGCAAACGGAGTCGGATTTTGACAAAACCAGTTCCGTTGGGACCGCAATGTCGAACTGAAGGTGCATGTCAATTTTCATGATTTTTGGATAAAATATGTGACCGTAGAAATTTTTAAAAGGATAAATACAAGAGCATATGATAATTGTGACGATCCCAAAACCCCGTGACACGGTGTTAAGGATAATCATTGGAATATAACACATTAATCATCATTAGCAGATCACAGATAATAGCATAAACAGAAAATAGAATAATTTACACACATATGACAGCGGAATCATATAGATATCATCACATCAGAGAAGCACAGCACAGGATACAACTTAGTCCATAATGATACATAATCAGTCACCATCGCCAGAGGCGGAATCATACATAAAGAGTACTCAAAATAAATATCAGTCTACATCGCCAATGGTGGAATCATAATATAGATACAATAATGGCGGAGAAAATCCAAGTCAGCACAGTGTAGTCAAGCCTCGCCATGAGCCAAAAGGTGCATCAGAAACCTGTAACTAGGCTGCCCGTGTGAAAATGAGGGCACCCGAGTTTGCAAGGTGAAACAAACTACGAGTCAATCATGGGACTGGTATGAGAAATCTACTCAACTTATTAACAACAATAATAAGGCAAATCAAAGGACCACGCCACTTTCGCGGAACGGGTTTACTCCAATGAGTGCTAGTGCATGAAATAAAATAAATGATTAAATCAACGCAATGCTTTTTATAAAATGAAGCCATTATAAGACTCAGGTCCCATCACACAATGCAACGCAAGCCGGAGGATAGAGTTTTTCCTCATAATGGCCAAAAATGCTTCATACGTATAAAACAAAAGTGTTTGATATTATTACTAGTGCATATATGTTTCAAAAGCAAATTCAATCATAAATATCAATCCTAGACGGCATGGGTACCATATATCATGTCGCCATACTAGTAATACAATCAAATCCGCAAATTTCGTATTGGAAATTGGATTCCTTCATGAGTCGAGGCAAGGGGCAAGCTCCTCTCCGATTCAAGACACTCTAGCAAATGCCTCGGGACCGCACACAACAATCCCCTGGATCCTCCAAGGCCGGTCCTCTCTTACTTTTGAGGATTGGCAATTCCTGAACACACGTTTCCCGGTCCTTACAGACCTATAATCGAGGCGCCTCGCATTCCAACAACTACACAGGTGAAAAGTAGATATAAATGTCAGGGCTGGGAGGTCACTGACACCACCATAGCTAGAAAGAAACGTCATGCACTCCTTGGGTCCTTCTCCCGTTTTTGACTCATACCGGGGTGTGAGGCTCGCGAATTCACGTTATACACAAAGCAACGTCACACAGACCATGCTTTGATCATCAACCACAAGACTTTGCTTTGCAACAGAAGCCTTGATCATATGCCACTTAGGCGTGCCACACAGGCAATCCACTCCATGCGACTGATTTCTGTCAATACATAACCTCTGAGCTCGTACGTCTCAGAGAAGGGCGTTAAGCAAGAGAATAAATCCTCCGCTGCCAAACAGATATATATTTAACAGAGATCAATCAACACAGAACAAAATCCAATGTCAGACACACAGTCCATTTACAAGTCCGTTCTGGGTCTGAACGAAACCGGAGGCACCAATTCCTCGCATATCCGTACAATCAACAATATGTTTGGACGGCTACTACTTCAATTCCTTCATGGTAGCTACTCCAATCATGAGCATCAGTAGCGCCCATCCATCCAATGTGGAGATCGTCGGTCTTCAGTCGTCTTCGACTCTTCGACTTCTCAACGTCGATCGATTATTTGAAATGAGATAAACTCAGCCTTTTCAAATAACCCACGTATATTTAGATTTTCAAATCAATTATTCACATGGTTGGACTATTCGACATTCACATTTCAGTTATTTAGTTATAATTTTCATGTCAAATACATTCAACCATCACATATCAAGCAAACACAACAAAATTGGTTTATTTTCACTCTATATCGTCTATATCACTTAATAACGATATATCGCCATTTTTATTTAATTTAAAACGGCCATATTTAATTAAACGACGTTTCAGGTCGTGTCGATGCACTGGCGCTGCTTTCCACTAATTTTGTTTTACACATATAGGAAAATCTAACCGTTGGATCTTCACAAATTTTACATCATTAGGAAGGTCATTTCAAAACGAATCCAACGGTTCCAGTTTTGGGAAAATCTGATGGTCGGATCTTCCACACTAACCATTTGCAGTTACGATCTCAATTTACGAACTGCAGCGTCGTTATTCGATTTAATTTAATTATATTTATATATATATATATATATAAATATAATCGTTTCTGGCGCTGTTTTTCACTAATTTTGAATTAAACATTCAAGACAATCCAACCGTCGGATCTTCACAAAGTTGGTGCCGTTGGAAAGATATTTCCAAGGCGAACCCAACGGTTGAGGTTTCGGGAAAATCCAATGGTCGGATCTTCCGCACTAGTCGTTTGAAATCACGGTTTCAAAACACGAACTGCACGGCCACGTTTCGTTTTAATTCTATTTATATTTATATATTTATATAAATATAGCTCATTCAAAAATTCCTATATTGTTTCTACTTCAATTATTTCACTAACGCCCTAAATTTTTGGAAAATTTCGCCATAACCTCCTTTGTACGGGAGGGTCTGGGAAAATTCCCAAATAGCCACACGGGCGTCTCATATCAAAAAGAAAAAGAAAAAGCCAAGCGGCTAGCCAACAGGCTCATAAAATCATCACCCAAACAAAGCGGTAAATGTGTACCTATTTGTCGGGCACAAAATTCTATTTCTCTTCTCTAGCCCCTTTTTGCTTTAACCTGTTCAATAGATATGCATGTACATATATACAATTTCTAACATTTATCATTTTCCATTCAATTTCATTTTTGATTTGCTTCGGTTTAAAAACACCATTCATTCGAAGGTTGCATGCATAGGCTAAAATCATATCATTAGCTAGTTAATGTATATTTCAGCTCATGCACGTTTATTTGAACAAGTGGCTATTTTTAACACTTCACATTTCAAAGATGATGATTTTGGCGAACTAAAATGGATTTCAACACATGACTATTTTATTTAGTTCCTATACATGTTAAAAATAATATTTCTATCACAAATATTTATTTCAACGTCCGCATATCTTTAGCATATCACACATATGATAAAAATGATATTTTTATCATTTATAATATTTATTCAACAAATAGATGTTTCAACACTTCATAGTTTCAATAAAAATGTAATTTTTATTGTTCAATCTTTTTATTCAACACATGAATATTTCCACTACACACACTTCTCAACAAATGAGCATTTCCACACATGGACATTTTATTTATGTTGTTCATATTAGAAAGATGAAATTTTTATGGTTGAAACTATTTATATAAGGCGAATATTTTTGATACTTCATATATATATAAAAATATGATTTTTATTGTTTAAGCACTTCATTCATTCACAAATGAATTTAATTTTCACACAACACTTTTCAACACATGAACAATTTCCACACATGGATATAGTTTCAATATATGACTTTAATTTCTATGCATGAAAATAATTTCAACATATGAAAATAATTCTAACACACAAAGATTATTCAAAATTTCGGCAGCATAACGGCAGGGTAGTTAAAACCGGCACCGTCCCTAGTACGGCTCCTCGCTCTACCTTAAAACCTCGCAGTTTTTGACAATGGGGATTCATGCATCTAATTCGCACGCAGGCGGCATGTTTATTTTTATTTCCACAAATATTTCCAATTCATTTCAATCACCAATGGGTATTTTTCAACCACAACCAAACAATATCAACCACAAACAATTATTCAACCATTCGTATTTTTCACCCAATATTTCACACCAATTCACCACAATAAATATCGTCCATGGTTTGTGGACGAGGGGAGTATATATATATAATATAATATATATTTGCTATATTTCACTTGCATTTCAACACATATATCAATTATTCTATGCATGTAAAAATTCATACTTCGCTCATATAGCTTACACTACGCATGTACATGAGGTATACAACACGTATGTAATTTATATTTCGCTTATATAAATTATACACGACATTTTCCATTCAATTTCACGTTAATTTAGATTTCTCACCTTGGTTTTCTGAGCGCTAAAAATCGATACGATGTCAGAAAAATCCGCAGCTTCTTCTATTGGGTAGAGAGCTTCCTTGCGGTCTCGATGTTTCCTGTTTCATCGAATTTCGTCAACACACCAAAAAGATATGATTTTTCAAAGTGTACAGATCAAAGAAAAACGCACTTTCAGAAAGCTTCAAAACTAGGTTTGCGGTTTTCGCGAGAACCGGGACACGAGGGGACGATCAGGAAGTTGGACGTGGAAGAGGGAAGAGAGGGCTTTAAATCGGTAGTGGGTTGAGGGGGTGCGGTGGCAGATCGGAGCGGCGGCGGCGCTGGGAAGGTCGGGACTTTGAGGGGTCGGTACGGGCGGCACAGGCGATGAGGGGCGGCGAGGCTTAGTCGGATTTGGAGAGGGGGCTGAGGCGCGTCGAGGTAGGGGGTGGCGAAGTCTGGAAGCGCCTGAGGCGGCGGCGATTGAGGAGAGAAGGTGGGGAGCTCGGGTCGCCGTTAAATGGGGGGGTTTCTTTTTTTTTTTTTTTTTAAATTATGAATGGAGAAATATGATTGGCCGAGGATTATATTAAATTTTTAAATAGTGTTTTCTCAAACGGACTCCTTTTTAAACCCAACGACTGTCGCCCCTAGCTAAATACCCCCATTCCGAACACAATGGGATATGTTTCGTGGGCCAATTCGACTATTATAGTCAGTTAATTTTCAAATTAAAGTATAAAACATTTAATTTTTAACTCTGAACGCACATTTCAATTTGCCAGGGCCACAAACTGATTCGAAAATTCCAGAAAAATAAATCTAGCTATGTTTTGACGCTACGGACCCAACAAAACTAGTTTCGTCGAATTCTGAGGTCGTTTGAAAAATGACCATTTTCTGGTCGATCCAATTTAACAGAAATCGACCAAACACATTTTCTTTTGCCACGTTCACATACTAGCTTCAAAAATTATGAAATTTGAAACCTAGCAATAGTTTGACATCCCGGACCCAACAAAAGTGGTTTCGTCGAATTCCGAGGTCGTATGCAAAATATCAATTTTCCAAGCCTATATTATATATACCGACACTTCTGAAAATTCATTCGGCCATAACTTTTGATTCCCGTTATGAAACTTCGATTTTTCAGATTCGTTAGAAAGATATTGAATAACAGATTTAAATATTTTTGGTTTCACCAAAATCCGTTATATTTTCCACCCTGCATAGTCAGTTAAAGTTTGAATTCAAATTTTCAAACTGACTCACTATTTCTAATTCACTATTTTATTGAAATATTCTATTTCAATGGTTCAAATTCCCTTGAAATAATCAATTTAAAAATTTTAAATTGGCTCGTATTTTTCGGGTTATTACAATCTCCCCTACTTAAAACTTTTCGTCCTCGAAAAGGAATCAACAGTAAAGTAGGAAATAAAATGTAAATGCAAAGTATGTAAAGGTACCTTGCACCGGAGTTAGTCAGAGATATCCACTCTGCATTTGGGGTAAGCTTGCTTAATGCTCTCCTCAGTTTCCCAAGTACAGTCTCTAGGATCACTGCTCCACTGCACTTTAACTAAATGAACCTTTTTGCTTCTGAGTTCTCTAGTTTCTTTGCCAACAATTTTTAATGGCTCTCTTCTGAGTGCTAATTCTGGAGTTATCTCCACATCATGTTGCGCTGCTTCTTCTACAACAAGATCCGGATCATGCACATGTCTCCTAAGTTGAGATACGTGAAATACATTGTGCACTCCTGGCAACCAATCTGGCAATTGAACCCTATAAGCAAGAGTTCCAATTCGCTCAAGTATAGGAAAGGGACCAATAAATCTCGGTGCCAACTTCCCAGTCTTGCCAAATCTGATTACTCCTCTCATCGGAGAAACCTTTAAATAAACATGATCACCAACAGCAAATGTCAAATCTCTCCTTCTAGAGTCTGCATAACTTTTCTGTCGGCTTTGGGCGGTTTTCAATCGCTTCTTGATGAAGTCCACTTTATCAGATGCTTCCCTAACCATATCGGGTCCTAGTACAAGTCTGTCGCCAGGTTCTACACAACATGCTGGAGATCTGCAGGGTCTGCCATATAATGCTTCAAATGGTGACATTCTCAAACTTGCTTGATAGCTATTGTTATATGAGAACTCTGCCAAATACAAATGATCTTCCCATGTCCCACCAAAATCGATTATACAAGCCCGCAATAAATCTTCCAGAATTCTATTCACCCGCTCAGTTTGGCCATCTGTTTGAGGGTGATAAGCGGTGCTCATATTCAGTTTTGTCCCCAATTCCGTCTGGAAAGCCTCCCAGAATTTGCTAGTAAATAGGG
The DNA here is from genome assembly GCA_030737875.1 of Allium sativum. Classification (NCBI taxonomy): domain Eukaryota; kingdom Viridiplantae; phylum Streptophyta; class Magnoliopsida; order Asparagales; family Amaryllidaceae; genus Allium; species Allium sativum. The sequence continues at coordinate 279,540,812 of CM060925.1, forward strand.
GATCTCTATCACTGACTATGCTGATGGGAATTCCATGCAGCTTAACAATTTCTTTGAGATATATCTGTGCTAGACTTTGGGCAGTTCTATTGGATCTGACAGGTATAAAATGGGCAGTCTTCGTGAAGCGATCTACGATTACCCAAATGCTGTCATTACCTTTCTTGGTTCGCGGCAAACCATCTATGAAATCCATGGAAATCTGTTCCCATTTCCAGCCTGGGACTTCCAACGGTTGCAACAATCCAGCTAGCTTCTGTTGGTCACTCTTGACCAATTGACAAGTAGGGCATCTACTAACATACAAAGAAATATCTCTTTTCATTGCCTTCCACCAGAAAATCCGTTTGATATCGTTGTACATTTTACTCACCCCAGGATGGATGCAAAATTTGGATTTATGGCATTCATCCAGCACTTCTCTTTTGAGCTCAAAAAGGTTGGGAACACAAATTCTCCCATTCAGCCTCAGAACTCCTTCTTTATTAACCTGAAAGCTTGAGGGTTCTCCTTTCTGGATTCTTCCTTTGATCTTTTGAATGAAATCATCATTCTCCTGGAGAGCACATATCTTATCGATCAAGCTAGGTGTAATTATAAGATGGGCAACCATTGCGGTTTTTCTACTGAGTGCATCCGCTACTACGTTAGCTTTCCCTGGCGTATACAGGATATCAAGATCATACGCTGCAAGAAATTCTAGCCAACGCTGCTGTCTCAGATTCAGATCTTTCTGGGTATATAAATACTTCAATGATTGATGATCTCTGTACAGTATAAATTTCTCGCCCAATAAGTAATGCCTCCAGATTTTCAAGGCAAAAACGATGGCTAGCAACTCAAGATCATGAGTCACATAATTCTTCTCATGTGGTTTCAATTGGCGGCTTGCATAAGCGACTACTTGGCCTCTCTGCATTAACATTGCACCAAGACCTCTAATAGAAGCATCGGTCCAAACCGTTAAATCTTGATTACCATCAATAATTGTTAACACTGGAGCGGTGGTCAGCTTCGATTTCAATTCCCGGAAAGCTTCTTCACAGTCGGAAGTCCACTTAAACTTCTCATGTCTCTTGGTGAGCTTCGTTAACGGACCGGATATCTTCGAAAAATCCTTAACGAACTTTCGATAATAACTAGCCAACCCCATAAAACTTCTAAGTTCTGTGGGAGTAGTGGGTTGTTTCCAGTCTTGAATCGCTATTATTTTGCTTGGGTCAACAGAAATTCCTTTCTCGGACACGACATGGCCAAGAAATTTAACTTCTTCTTGCCAGAAGACACATTTAGAGAATTTGGCTTTGAAGACGTTCTTCCTTAGAATCTCCAATACTTGTTCTAAGTGTTTTTCATGCTCGGGTTTTGATTTGGAGTAGATTAAAATATCATCGATGAATACGAGGACAAATTTATTTAGAACTCCCCTGAACACTCTATTCATTAGATCGACAAAGTATGCTGGAGCGTTACATAGGCCAAACGGCATTACTAACCATTCATAAAATATGTCTGGGCCTCTGAAAGCGGTTAAAGGAACACACTCCTCTGCTATTCTCAATTGATGAAAACCTGTAGCTAGGTCCATTCGGGAAAATACTTTCGCCCCATTCAATTGGTCTAGCAAATCATCAATGCGGGGTAATGGATATTTATTTTTAAGCGTCTGTTTGTTGAGGTCTCGGTAATCAACACATAATCTAAGAGTACCGTCTGACTTCGGGACAAACACAACAGCTGCACCCCAATTGGAAAAACTCGGTCTGATTAGACCTTTCCACAACAGTTGACGAGTTTGATCGCCTAATTCTTCTTTTTCTTTCGGAGTCATTCTACGAATTGGATGCACCACTGGTCTGGCATTAGGAATTAGATCGATTCGGAATTCTATTTCTCTTTGCGGAGGTAAGTTTTCAACTTCTTCAAACACATCCGCATAGTTGCTAACAATCGGAATCTTTTCTATGGAAGTGGGGATAAGTTCTAATGCTGACCAAAATTCTTCTCTATTCGGATTCGAACCATGACAGGGAATATATATATATGTCCAAGCTCCGTTCGGATTTTAACGATTCTTTCCGCACACTTTACCTCAGCTTCGTATTTCGTTAACCAATCTAGCCCGAGAATAATATCGAATTCGGGAAAATCCATAACGATTAAATCAAAAGGAAATTTGTAGAAAGAATAGGAGATTGGCACTCTACAATATAAACCGAGAGTAACAGGACCCCCTATCGGGTTATGAACTTCAACCGTTTCTTTAAGCTTTCGCTGCTTTAACTTTAATTTGTGCATTGTGTTTTTAGCAATAAAACTACGCGATGCACCTGTGTCAAACAATACAGAAACAGGAATATTTTTAATTGTAAGGGTACCTCCCAAAACATCGGGTTTACCTGCTCCGTCGGAAGCAGCTGGCGGGCTAGACCCGTCATAGACATGAGCTACAGTAGCTTTCTTCAGCAAAGGACAGTCTTTGACCAGATGATCAGTCTTGCGACAATTGAAGCACGAGCGAGGGTTCTGAGAGCCTTGGCTCGAGCCTTGAGAATTTGTTTTCTGCTTCTTCGGAGCTGTGCAGACGTTTGAGTAGTGCTCCGGCTTACCACAGTTAAAGCAACTTCCTCTTGGCGGCTTGCCAGTCTGAGGTTTGGAAGATGCTGCTTGGCTTGACTCGCCTTGATTTACAGCAGGCTTGCGCTTGTTTCCGGCTTGGCTTCTAGCGCGATCCTGATCCAGATGCCTTTGATTAAGGTCTTCATAGTTGCATGTCATTTCCACTAGCTCATTGAAATCCAGCTTGACATGGGCCATGGCTCTATCATGATATTGTCGTCTTAGTCCAAAGATAAACCTCTTATTTTTGGATTTCGCAGTGGCAACGAGCTCAGGAGCATAGGGCGACAACATTGTAAATTTGTTCAGATAATCTTGCACGGAAAGATCCCCTTGCTGGAGATTGGCGAAGTCATCGTGCATTCTTTCTAGAGCTTGTTCTGGGACATATTTCTCCTTGAAGAGTTCTTTAAATCCATCCCATGTTCTTCCAGCTTCTCTATTCCCGGCGGTAAGAGATTCCCACCATAATTCGGCTTGTTCCTGCATAAGCCAGGCGCCCATAACAGCTTTGTCTTCGTCTCCTAGCCTTAGGCCTTCAAGAATTTTCTCGCATGTTTTGAGCCATGCAAGGGCCTCTATTACGGTGCCAGTTCCCGAGAAGGTCTTGCCTCCTAAGTTCTTATATCTCTTAGCTACACGGTCAAGCTCGAAGTATTGAGCTGCCGGAGGTTGTATCAAAGGTCCTTCTTGAGCTGGGATTTCTCCCCTACCTCGGCCTCGGCCGGCACGGCCTCCTCTAGCAGCGGCTGCTCTGGTAGCCATTTGTCAAATTCTGTATAAGCAACGAAAAAGTCAGTTAACAGAAATGATAGTCTATTGCATAGTTAGGTAGAGATTCTACGGAAAGATAACGATGGACTGATCAATTGTTTTTGCTATTCTGCTCAGCTCATTCTAGGACTTTACTAGTCCTATCTCTAATGAGCGACTCACCTTAGAATACTACTGATTCTATTTTGACGAAGTGTTTAATGTGTTAGACTCCAGAACTAAGGTTAACCAAAGCTCTGATACCAGCTGTGACGATCCCAAAACCCCGTGACACAGTGTTAAGGATAATCATTGGAATATAACACATTAATCATCATTAGCAGATCATAGATAATAGCATAAACAGAAAATAGAATAATTTACACACATATGACAGCGGAATCATATAGATATCATCACATCAGAGAAGCACAGTACAGGATACAACTTAGTGCATAATGATACATAATCAGTCACCATCGCCAGAGGCGGAATCATACATAAAGAGTACTCAAAATAATATCAGTCTACATCGCCAATGGCGGAATCATAATATAGATACAATAATGGCGGAGAAAATCCAAGTCAGCACAGTGTAGTCAAGCCTCGCCATGAGCCAAAAGGTGCGTCAGAAACCTGTAACTAGGCTGCCCGTGTGAAAATGAGGGCACCCGAGTTTGCAAGGTGAAACAAACTATGAGTCAGTCATGGGACTGGTATGAGAAATCTACTCAACTTATTAACAACAATAATAAGGCAAATCAAAGGACCACGCCACTTTCGCGGAACGGGTTTACTCCAATGAGTGCTAGTGCATGAAATAAAATAAATGATTAAATCAACGCAATGCTTTTATAAAATGAAGCCATTATAAGACTCAGGTCCCATCACACAATGCAACGCAAGCCGGAGGATAGAGTTTTTCCTTATAATGGACAAAAATGCTTCATACGTATAAAACAAAAGTGTTTGATATTATTACTAGTGCATATATGTTTCAAAAGCAAATTCAATCATAAATATCAATCCTAGACGGCATGGGTACCATATATCATGTCGCCATACTAGTAATACAATCACATCCGCAAATTTCGTATTGGAAATTGGATTCCTTCATGAGTCGAGGCAAGGGGCAAGCTCCTCTCTGATTCGAGGCACTCTAGCAAATGCCTCGGGACCGCACACAGCAATCCCCTGGATCCTCCAAGGCCGGTCCTCTCTTACTTTTGAGGATTGGAAATTCCTGAACACACGTTTCCCGGTCCTTACAGACCTATAATCGAGGCGCCTCGCATTCCAATAACCACACAGGTGAAAAGTAGATATAAATGTCAGGGCTGGGAGGTCACTGACACCACCATAGCTAGAAAGAAACGTCATGCACTCCTTGGGTCCTTCTCCCGTTTTTGACTCATACCGGGGTGTGAGGCTCGCGAATTCACGTTATACACAAAGCTACGTCACACAGACCATGCTTTGATCATCAACCACAAGACTTTGCTTTGCAACAGAAGCCTTGATCATATGCCACTTAGGCGTGCCACATAGGCAATCCACTCCATGCGACTGATTTCTGTCAATACATAACCTCTGAGCTCGTACGTCTCAGAGAAGGGCGTTAAGCAAGAGAATAAATCCTCCGCCGCCAAACAGATATATATTTAACAGGGATCAATCAACACAGAACAAAATCCAATGTCAGACACACAGTCCATTTACAAGTCCGTTCTGGGTCTGAACGAAACCGGAGGCACCAATTCCTTGCATATCCGTACAATCAACAATATGTTTGGACGGCTACTACTTCAATTCCTTCATGGTAGCTACTCCAACCATGAGCATCAGTAGTGCCCATCCATCCAATATGGAGATCGTCGGTCTTCAGTCGTCTTCGACTCTTCGACTTCTCAACGTCGATCGATTATTTGAAATGAGATAAACTCGGCCTTTTCAAATAACCCACGTATATTTAGATTTTCAAATCAATTATTCACATGGTTGGACTATTCGACATTCACATTTCAGTTATTTAGTTATAATTTTCACGTCAAATACATTCAACCATCACATATCAAGCAAACACAACAAAATTGGTTTATTTTCACTCTATATCGTCTATATCACTTAATAACGATATATCGCCATTTTTATTTAATTTAAAACGGCCATATTTAATTAAACGACGTTTCAGGTCGTGTCGATGCACTGGCGCTGCTTTGCACTAATTTTGTTTTACACATATAGGAAAATCTAACCGTTGGATCTTCACAAATTTTACATCATTAGGAAGGTCATTTCAAAACGAATCCAACGGTTCCAGTTTTGGGAAAATCCGACGGTCGGATCTTCCACACTAACCATTTGCAGTTACGGTCTCAATTTACGAACTGCAGCGTCGTTATTCGATTTAATTTAATTATATTTATATATATATACAAATATAATCGTTTCTGGCGCTGTTTTTCACTAATTTTGAATTAAACATTCAAGACAATCCAACCGTCGGATCTTCACAAAGTTGGTGCCGTTGGAAAGATATTTCCAAGGCGAACCCAACGGTTGAGGTTTCGGGAAAATCCAATGGTCGGATCTTCCGCACTAGTCGTTTGAAATCACGGTTTCAAAACACGAACTGCACGGCCACGTTTCGTTTTAATTCTATTTATATTTATATATTTATATAAATATAGCTCATTCAAAAATTCCTATATCGTTTCTACTTCAATTATTTCACTAACGCCCTAAATTTTTGGAAAATTTCGCCATAACCTCCTTTGTACGGGAGGGTCTGGGAAAATTCCCAAATAGCCACACGGGCGTCTCATATCAAAAAGAAAAAGAAAAAGCCAAGCGGCTAGCCAACAGGCTCATAAAATCATCACCCAAACAAAGCGGTAAATGTGTACCTATTTGTCGGGCACAAAATTCTATTTCTCTTCTCTAGCCCCTTTTTGCTTTAACCTGTTCAATAGATATGCATCTACATATATACAATTTCTAACATTTATCATTTTCCATTCAATTTCATTTTTGATTTGCTTCGGTTTAAAAACACCATTCATTCGAAGGTTGCATGCATAGGCTAAAATCATATCATTAGCTAGTCAATGTATATTTCAGCTCATGCACGTTTATTTGAACAAGTGGCTATTTTTAACACTTCACATTTCAAAGATGATGATTTTGGCGAACTAAAATGGATTTCAACACATGACTATTTTATTTAGTTCCTATGCATGTTAAAAATAATATTTCTATCACAAATATTTATTTCAACGTCCGCATATCTTTAGCATATCACACATATGATAAAAATGATATTTTTATCATTTATAATATTTATTCAACAAATAGATGTTTCAACACTTCATAGTTTCAATAAAAATGTAACTTTTATTGTTCAATCTTTTTATTCAACACATGAATATTTCCACTACACACACTTCTCAACAAATGAGCATTTCCACACATGGACATTTTATTTATGTTGTTCATATCAGAAAGATGAAATTTTTATGGTTGAAACTATTTATATAAGGCGAATATTTTTGATACTTCATATATATATAACAATATGATTTTTATTGTTTAAGCACTTCATTCATTCACAAATGAATTTAATTTTCACACAACACTTTTCAACACATGAATAATTTCCACACATGGATATAGTTTCAATATATGACTTTAATTTCTATGCATGAAAATAATTTCAACATATGAAAATAATTCTAACACACAAAGATTATTCTAAATTTCGGCAGCATAACGGCAGGGTAGTTAAAACCGGCACCGTCCCTAGTACGGCTCCTCGCTCTACCTTAAAACCTCGCGGTTTTTGACAATGGGGATTCATGCATCTAATTCGCACGCAGGCGGCATGTTTATTTTTATTTCCACAAATATTTCCAATTCATTTCAATCACCAATGGGTATTTTTCAACCACAACCAAACAATATCAACCACAAACAATTATTCAACCATTCGTATTTTTCACCCAATATTTCACACCAATTCACCACAATAAATATCGTTCATGGTTTGTGGACGAGGGGAGTATATATATATATAATATAATATATATTTGCTATATTTCACTTTCATTTCAACACATATATCAATTATTCTATGCATGTAAAAATTCATACTTCGCTCATATAGCTTACACTACGCATGTACATGAGGTATACAACACGTATGTAATTTATATTTCGCTTATATAAATTATACACGACATTTTCCATTCAATTTCACGTTAATTTAGATTTCTCACCTTGGTTTTCTGAGCGCTAAAAATCGATACGATGTCAGAAAAATCCGCAGCTTCTTCTATTGGGTAGAGAGCTTCCTTGCGGTCTCGATGTTTCCTGTTTCATCGAATTTCGTCAACACACCAAAAAGATATGATTTTTCAAAGTGTACAGATCAAAGAAAAACGCACTTTCAGAAAGCTTCAAAACTAGGTTTGCGGTTTTCGCGAGAACCGGGACACGAGGGGACGATCAGGAAGTTGGACGTGGAAGAGGGAAGAGAGGGCTTTAAATCGGTAGTGGGTTGAGGGGGTGCGGTGGCAGATCGGAGCGGCGGCGGCGCTGGGAAGGTCGGGACTTTGAGGCGTCGGTACGGGCGGCACAGGCGATGAGGGGCGGCGAGGATTAGTCGGATTTGGAGAGGGGGCTGAGGCGCGTCGAGGTAGGGGGTGGCGAAGTCTGGAAGCGCCTGAGGCGGCGGCGATTGAGGAGAGAAGGTGGGGAGCTCGGGTCGCCGTTGAACGGGGGGGTTTCTTTTTTTTTTTTAAATTATGAATGGAGAAATATTATTGGCCGAGGATTATATTAAATTTTTAAATAGTGTTTTCTCAAATGAACTCCTTTTTAAACCCAACGACTGTCGCCCCTAGCTAAATACCCCCATTCCGGACACAATGGGATATGTTTCGTGGGCCAATTCGACTGTTATAGTCAGTTATTTTTCAAATTAAAGTATAAAACATTTAATTTTTAACTCTGAACGCACATTTCAATTTGCCAGGGCCACAAACTGATTCGAAAAATTCCAGAAAAATAAATCTAGCTATGTTTTGACGCTACGGTCCCAACAAAACTAGTTTCGTCGAATTCTGAGGTCGTTTGAAAAATGGCCATTTTCTGGTCGATCCAATTTAACAGAAATCGACCAAACACATTTTCTTTTGCCACGTTCACATACTAGCTTCAAAAATTATGAAATTTGAAACCTAGCAATAGTTTGACATCCCGGACCCAACAAAAGTGGTTTCGTCGAATTCCGAGGTCGTATGCAAAATATCAATTTTCCAAGCCTATATTATATATACCGACTCTTCTGAAAATTCATTCGGCCATAACTTTTGATTCCCGTTATGAAACTTCGATTTCTCAGATTCGTTAGAAAGGTATTGAATAACAGATTTAAATATTTTTGGTTTCACCAAAATCCGTTATATTTTCCACCCTGCATAGTCAGTTAAAGTTTGAATTCAAATTTTCAAACTGACTCACTATTTCTAATTCACTATTTTATTGAAATATTCTATTTCAATGGTTCAAATTCCCTTGAAATAATCAATTTAAAAATTTTAAATTGGCTCGTATTTTCCGGGTTATTACAATAATAAATAAATATAAAATTTATTATAATCCCTCTATAAATACCACACCCCATCCCTTAACCTAATTCATTTCTTCCATAAGTCAACAGACATCCGCCGCCACTCCTTAATCTCTTCACAGGAAAAATCGCAACAAAGAAAATCAATACAAATTAAAAGAAAAATCGTATGACTTTAAAACAAGAGTATTTGAACTCGTTACTGGAAATTCTTCATCCTAGTATGAGTTTTAAGGGGCTCGATACCCATTTTCGCTCTCTGGCCTTTTCGAATTTCTGCTAGGGTTAGGGTATTCTTGGGTTGTAAGCATCGGTTGTTAAAAATCATTGTGTTTCTAGGATCCTGATGTCGAGTAGCACCTATATGTGTTTTCCTATTAAATTCGGTGCTAAGGGTGTTCGCCCGACACTCCAGTACCTCGCGCGAAAGAACCGAATGCTGCTGTGAAGAGGAACCTGCGCGAGTTGTTCAAGTTGAGGACGGGATGAATGAGATTGAGGAGAGAAGAAGTGTGGTGTTTTCAGTTGTGAATCCGTGGTTGGGTGAAGGTGAATGATCGATAGAATGAAGCGGTAATGGGTTGATTGGAAGCAGGTGCCGTTGTTTTCTTGAGGAGGAAGATGATTTCGGGTCTGGTAGGTTTGGGTTAATGGGCCGGTGATTTAATATAAAGGTTAGGGCCCAATTTATTTAAATAGAATTCAAGTCTAGGTTTTTATTTAAATGTGTTAACTTGTTAATGCCATAACCAGCTCATACGGAATCGGATCGATGAACCGTCAGTTACATTGGGTTCGTATCGTCGAGTACTGTGTGTACGCTGTGGATTGGTATTATTCTGAAGAGTTCGGAATTTTATTTAATTTCAAACACCTGTTTGAAATTAAATAAAACAGCGCTGAATCAAACAAACAGTTTATCGTTCTTTAACGATGAACTGCCAAATGTGAGTAATTCTCACTAACTCTGAACAGTTTATAATTTCATGTTGTATTTTTAGAACTGTTAGATATTGGTTGATTGACTGTATGTTGACTGTTTGATTGAACTACTAGTCAGTTAGTTGAATTTTCTATACTGATTATGTTTAACAGAATGTATCATATGGAACTGAAAGTGATGTTATCTATATTGTTTAACATCTGTGATGCAGGAAGACAGGTTGGAGGAATCCAACTGGATTCCTCAACATTTATTTTACTGTTTTCATATATTGTGATATATGATGTGTTATATAATCTGTTATGGATTATGTGTGTTGGGATGATGTTGATCATTTTTATTCGATATTTTAAATATCATAAAAGACCCTGGGATGTAAAAAGGATTTTTCAATGTATATTGAAATAAAGGGAGTTTATAAAATCAACAGATTTTATAAAAGGAAATATTTCGAAAGTAAATAAAAAGGGAAAAATGTTTTTAAAACGAATAGAGTTTTATAAAAGGGAAATCATTTGTAAAGTGAAGAACTGTTACTAAAAGTAATCTTTATAAACGAATAGTTTATTCGAATAGAATAAAGGAGTTAATCGATGTTAGTTTAATCGATTAATGTTAAAGTAAAAGGAGTTAATCGATGTTAGTTTAATCGATTAATGTTAAATTAAAAGGAGTTAATTGATGTTAGTTTAATCGATTAATGTTAAATTAAAAGGAGTTAATCGATGTTAGTTTAATCGATTAATGTTAAAATAAAAGGAGTTAATCGATGTTAGTTTAATCGATTAATGTTAAAGTAAAAGGAGTTAATCGATGTTAGTTTAATCGATTAATGTTAAATTAAAAGGAGTTAATCGATGTTAGTTAATCGATTAGAGTTAAAGTAAAAGGAGTTAATCGATGTTAGTTTAATCGATTAATGTTAAAGTAAAAGGAGTTAATCGATGTTAGTTTAATCGATTAATGTTAAAGTAAAAGGAGCTAATCGATGTTAGTTTAATCAATTAGTGTTAAAGTAAAAGGAGTTAATCGATGTTAGTTAATCGATTAGAGTTAAAGTAAAACGAGTTAATCGATGTTAGTTTAATCGATAAATGTTAAAGTAAAAGGAGATAATCGATGTTAGTTAATCGATTAGTGTTAAAGTAAAAGGAGCTAATCGATGTTAGTTTAATCGATTAGAGTTAAAGAAGAGGAGTTAATCGATGTTAGTTAATCGATTAGAGTTAAAGTAAAATGAGTTAATTCAATATAGGTTATTCGAAATAAAGGAAATGAGTTAATCGAATATAGTTATTCGAATAGAAGCAAATGAGTTAATCGAATATAGTTTATTCGAAGAAAGTAAAAGGAGTTATCGAATATAGTTTATTCGAAAGGAGTTAAGTGAAATGAGTTAATCCAATAGCATTAGTCAAATAGAGTTAATCCAATAGTGTTAGTCCAATAGAGTTAATTGATAAGGGTTAATCGAATAGAGTTAAGTGAAAAGAGTCAATCGAATATAGCTATTCGAGGAGGGTTAATTAAGGAAGTTAGTAAAAGGAATAAAGTGAACTTTGCTAATTTCAAAGTTAGAAATGTTGTTCAGTTAAGGTTCGGCAGTAAAGGAAATGGTTTGAATTGGCATCGCGATGGTTTGTTTAAACATCTGTCTTAGTCCAATGAAGACGCTTTGGAAATGTTTTCCAAATAAGAAACCAGAAATGTTTTCTAATAAAGAAAACAAGAAATGGAAATGTTTTCCATTGTTAATAACGTATATTTTCCAAATTTAGAAAATAAGAAATGTTGAACATAGGGAAACAGGAGATGAAAAATGAACTAAGGAGATAAATGTTGAATGATGTTTGATTGATATAAATTTCCATTTGGAAATAATATCGTTGGTTGCACACCTGTTTTTCTTCGATAGTTAAATCAAAGACTATCGAAGTTTTGACCATTTTAACGTTGTTAATATGGAGAGACCGATTGGATTATTATCCAAAGAACCACTCTGTATTGGCATAAGCGTTGCGAATCATATATTCCAAAGGAAATTGAAGACGGAGTTATGCAAGGGCTATCCTTTTTACAGAATAGTGCCTTCGGTTCATCCTGTTCCTGGATGACTTGTATGGACGGATGTCTGACAGAGTATTTCCAGACGATCACGTATATTGATTTCTCCAACCGTACCAAGAGTGGAAGCGGAGAAGGAAACTTCTTTTAGCTAACACATAAAGTATTGTTGAGGGCGTCAATCGGTGATTGGATGGATTTGATGATGTGGCATTCAAAGTGAATCTGGTGTGATGATAAAGCATAGTTTCTAGCTTCATCATCCGGTAAATGACAGAAATCGGGCAGGCAGCATGGTTAAGTCGGTCGCACCGAAGTAGGGTGTATAATCACCTGATCTAGAGTTTCATTTACTTCTAAAAATCTATTGTTGATGCTGTCCCATTCGGGAAACGGTTGCTGATCCCAACTGTTGGTGATATACATTCGATACGCTCAAGCGAAATGAGTGGTCGGTCATGTGTGGCCGGGTTGCAAGATGTTCTTGTTGAACCCAGTGTATTCCTCTCTAGAGGTACACTAGCGAAAGGTGGTTCCATACCTTGCCATAGTTGGAAATCCATTACCCAATACGTGCTTGCGGTTTTGATTATATACTATATATGTAGAACGTGAGATGAAAGCGTTTCTGCTAGATGATTATATATACTGTGATTGATAGACATTATTATAATATCAAAAGGTTTTTTGATATAAAGTATTTTGGATTCTCATAAGGGTAAAACCCGTTCCTTTATGCGGCTTGCTCTTATGAGATATCGTTTACTTATTCAACCTGTTTTAAAACTGTTTTACTTATACCAGTCCCATGACTGACCCGGAGTTTATTTTGTTGTTTTCCCTAAACTCTTGGGTGCCTAAATTTGTATGGGCAGTCAAGTAGTCAGGATTTATAGATATACTGGAAGAGCTGGAGTAGGAGGCTTCAGGATCATATAGCTATAGTTATTTCCGCTGTGTTGTAAGTGCTGTACTTTGATAATGATATGTATATACAAGTACAGATTTGTATTTCAAAGTTATGTTATGAAATATATTTATTCGTTCCGCTGTGAGATTCGTGTTACTCTGATGTTGTGTTCTTCTTCTTCTTCTATTCTAAGTTTCTATCTTATCTATTCTCACCCTCTAATTTCTTTCACTAATTACCAGGATTTTTCGATGTTTTGGTTATCGACATCGTGCTTATGTCGATAACCAAAGCCGCTCAAAATCCGGGTCGTTACAACACCCGTGTCGACTGGGCAGTCGACACGGCCCTGGGCGTGTCGACACCCCAGTCGACACCCCAGTCGACATGGGGGTTGGGGGAAGCTTCCCGCCTGGCCTATCTGGGTTGAAACTTAAACATTCGGATTTGAATTTGAATCTGTTTTTAAACTTGAATTTTTCTGAAAACTTCTATGGGCCATATCTGGGTCATACGGACTTCGATTTTCGAAAACTCGGACTCTATTTCGCGTATTTTTCCGAAATGAACGCAATGGCACAGCCCGTTTCCCTTGGTTCAGATTTTATCATTTAATTCTGCCTTGATTTATGTTATAATATGTTATTAAAAATACGGGTGGTTACAGTTTTCTTTTAATCGATGCGAGGCCCGGAGTGATAGTTGTAGATGTTTGGATCGGACAGTACAGAGGAGGTGCTGGTGAATTTTTCGTAAACTTTTAAGACTTAGAATTATTTTGATAATATTTTAATATAATTATTTTTATAATAATTAGGTTTGCAGCATTTTTCTTTATTTAATAATTTCGGGGACGAAATTCTATTAAGGGGGAAAGAATGTAACGACCCGGGTTTTTCGACTATTTGAATTCGAATATTTAAATATATTTTAAATATTTTATTTGGAATGTTTATCGATTTTTAATATTGAATTCGTTAATTAAACGATGACTTAACATTTATATTTATATTTATATTAAAACGAGCTCATAACGACGTGGTAGTTCATAAAATTGGGTTTTGAACTTCAATTGAATATACAAAATCCGTTTTAAGTCGGAATTCTATGAAATAAGAAACGTTGGGATCTTATTAATGATAATTTTCTAATGAAAGAGAATAATTGGAAATTTATCTTATATATTGTAAGATATGTCCAATTCAAAATAGTCGCTATAGAATTCACTAATAAATTTTAACGTTTACTTAACTTACTTGGGCATCGTTTTGCTAGAAAATATTAATGATGAGTTGTAAATTCATATTGGTTGAGTGTGAAGTGATATATAATTTTATTTGGATATATTCAATAATAATAATTTATTATTATTATTATTTTATTTAATTGTTTAGATTTAATTTATAATATATCAATATTATAAAAGCCGTAAAGATAATTATTTTTCAAACAACCTTCGTTACGGAAAAGAATTTTTCTGGAATGCGTATCACTAATTATTGCAAGATTTTCAGTTTGGGGACAATCGGAGTGGTTTTGTCGGTAGATGAGATTATAGCCATGAACTAATGAATATTTTGAAATCAAAATAAAGACATTCTTCCAAACGGAATCGGAATTCGACCAAACAAATTTCATTGGCATTGTATTGCCAATATGTGACCGCACGTCCATTTTCGTCGAGTTTGAAGATCATGTGTGGCAATGCGAATACTAAACGCTTAATGTATATACAAATAATTCAACCATTTAAATAATATAAAAACACTTTTCTTTCAGCTGAAGGAAATATATTCTAAGAAAAGCCTACCCCATAATCCATATGGTACAAATGCATAGGTATGTACATTAATTTACTTACATGATTGACCCTTAAGTAAGATATAAAAATAAATAATTGTATAGGTCGACCTAACACGTCTGTACCTTATGCAAACTTATGGCATGATTTAAGTCACCTATCAAAAACTAAAGGTAATACACACACCACGTTTTTGCCTACTCCGGTACTACCATCTGAAATCCCTACCTTATGATACCTAACTTCGGTTAACATCATAGCTACCTAGAACATGTGCAGTACACCCTAAAACATGCATCCCAAACAAGTTACTTGCTACAAAACCTCTCTCCATCTGTATATACTTGTTCAAGCTGTCATTTCTATTCTTTCAGCAAGAAAAAAAGGGACCGAAAACCATAACTTCGTTATATTCTTCCCAGCTATAGCCCAAAACTCGAACTCCCCTCCAACACTAAACAATTTAATATCTTCACGTATTACATATTAGTTGGTGCTATCAACTAGCTCGAAGCTGGTGGAAAGGAGGATGACACGGGCGGAGTTGGGTAGGAGTTGGTGGCCTACGGTGGTGGATAAAGGGAGTTGAACGGATTTGTTTTGCTTGCGTTTACCGGTGGAAGGAGGGGACTTAGTCGGGCGCCATTTCAAGCGAAGGTCAAGGGGGAATAGGCTGTCATGGTGTAGGGGTCTGGCAGCACTCTGGTGATAGGGAAGATAACTGTGAGACCAGGAGCTGTGTGCAGTGGCATGGGTTCGTGAAGACATGAACCGAAGATCATAGCAGCAGGTGCGAAGAGAAAATGTTGCATGAAAACATGGGGAGTATGGGTTGACAATGTTGTGGTCGGGAATGTACACTGGATTGGTGTAGTAGTTGAAGTGGGTGATGGCGAACGGTTTCCGGCTGTCGATATGGGTTGCGAGATGGCACTGGAACAGCAGGTTGGTGGCGATGGCGAGAAAATGATGATGGTGTTCTGGTTGAAGGGGTGACGATGGTTTGTTGTGTATGTGTGGAGGAGGTGGTCTGCATGGACGAGGAAGATTGTATAGGTTTTTGCCCATTCAAAATAGGAAAATATTGGGAAAAAAAGTACAGTATTGGAAATGGGACGGAGAGGAGACACTGCAGCAATTTAAGTGAAGGAACAAACGAAATGTTTGGGTAAGGAGAAGAAACAGCAGGGTCTGATGAGTGTATTGCGGGCTGAAGTGATTAAGGCCTATTTAAAAAAGGTTTCGAAGTGTATAACAGCAAGTTGGAGGAAGCAGTATAGTGGAGAACGTGAGAAAATAACTGTAGCAACCGGTTGGAATCAGAGTAGCAGATGAAACGAGAAGTAACGTCCGTCGGTATGGATTTGTTAACGTGCCCATTTGCATTTTTAAATATGTCGCAGCCTTATATAATATGCCTAAGTTACAATTTAGGGAAAACAATAATATATATTATATTATATAAAGAAATATTATACATCGGTTCAAAGTTAAAATAAAAGGCGGGGAGTAGGTTGATTGAGAGTGACCACCCTTGTGTGTAATATAAATGCCTAGTTTATGTACGTTCATAGCCAACATCAATTGTGTCCAACATTATTTACGTTGCGTTAAAAATAATAACCATAAAATTAGTAATTTAATTAATTATTTTAAATTAAAAGCATGACCATATAAAATTTGTAATAGGTTCCTGTATTAACAGATTGGAACAAACAAAATGGCATTGAGGTCGTATGGACGAATGTTTCGAGATGGAGCTGTTTGGTCAGCATAAGAAGCAGTTGGAATTTCTGATAAAATTAAATGTCTATATAATTTTATTTAAGCAAATCGTTTTAATCGACGAGTAAAACCAAGGTGGTTTAAACTTACTCAGTTCCCACTTATATTTTTATAAGTTGAGTTTTTTTATTTGTGTGCTATATTGGCTATTTATTGGCTGATTGATGGTTGTTTATTGAATATTTATTTATATTGTTTAAATTAAACGGTTGTTTAATTTAAATAAAATAAAAATCGTTATTTTAACAATTAATTCCAATTAAGGTAACTTACCTCGTTGGTTACGTTTATAATAATATAAACATTTAAAATTGAATTGGATGCTTGAGTTGTTGTTCGTTGACCGTTAGGGGTTGAATTAATTATTCATATTGATTGTAAATGGTCATATTGAATTAACCAATTGAATAAAGGGAAGAACAGGTTAGAGGAATCAAACCAGATTCCTCAAATTTATTGTTTTTTTTCATGTTATATCACATGTACTGTTTAACCAACCTGATTGGATGATGGATTGATTATTGATTGTTGAACCCTTGATATTAATCAATGAGAAATATTGATTGAGAAATCAGCAGTAGATGACCTAAATTATACATCGTTTTATAAAGAGTGATTTACCAAAATCTGGTCATGTGCGACACACGTGCCTCATCTTAATTATTAAATGATTTACTAAAATATGTCGTGTGTGATGCACTTGCCTTATCTGAACTATAAAATGATTAGTAAAGCTAATTCTGGTGTCACAAAAATTGATAAGCAAGTGAGCAAGGATGAATGTGATGACAAATAACCGAAATTAATTATTTTTAAGAACAATAAAAATGGGATTTTATTGAAATTGATTATTATTTATTTAATAATAATCGAAGACGGGTTAGAGTTGATCAATGAGTTAATCGTGTTTTAGAGCTAACCAAGTCAACTGTTTTAACAGAAGTTGATTTCTAAATTAGATTTAGCATGAGTCGATTAATCTACAATGATTTAACAAATAGTTGTTTAAATTAACGAGATTTTGAAGAGGAAATTTAATATTAATTCCAGTTAGTGGTGAAGTAAATTATAAAATTTAAGTTATAATAATTTAAGACATTATTTCTTAAATGAAGTTCATTTAAGTAATTGAAGCAGTAATGAATATAATTGAATTTTAAAGTGAGTTTATCAGTGGGTTTACCTTTAAAACTGAGTGTGTAAATTAAGTTATAAGAGGATTTTAAGCAAATGCGATAAGATTAAGATAAACGTTACTTAATATTGGTATTTAAGTGAAATGGACAGAAATTGAGATAAGATTTCCCAAAGCAAAAGATTGAGAGGATTAGAAAGGGGATTTTTGTAATGGAATTTGGTAAAAGGTTGAGTAATAGAGTTTATAATAAGGATCCGAATAATTAAACAAATAGTTTAAAGAAGTTGAAATTTAAAAATGGATGCTCTATCAATTATTTACTTAATCAATAAATTTAGTAATGATAGTATATTTAAGAAGGGGGGTTTCAAAGGTAAAAAGGTTTTATAAAACCATATTTTAAATAAAGTAGATAAGCGGTATTAAAATGAATATGAGTTATAATGATAAAGATGTTAGAAGCGATTTATTACGAGAAATAATTATGCGACGTTATTTGAAGTATTTGAGGATAGATATGATGAGATTTCATTATAAAGGAAATAAAAGAATTTGAGGAAATATAGGTATTGATTTTTCCAAAGTAACGGAAATAAAATGGCTAGGGAATATGAAATAATATTTTCATAATCAGGGTAATAAAAAGAAGTTATGAAAATATAACGATATTTTCAAAGTAAAGAGGTGAGCTTAGAGTGAGTTATTTTAAAAGGATAAGCAACGATAATTGTTTCCAAAATAACGAAACAAAAGGAGATTTCTTAACAATTGTTTTACAAATGATATGTTGGATAGATTTTCTAATTATAAATAATAAGTAATGTTGCAGCAAATGATTTGAATGATAATTGGATATGATTATAAGATATTTTTCTAAAATTTAAGTACAAATGGTTTGAGAATATTTTTATATTAAAATATGAAGTGAATACCGTGTTGAAAGTTTTTAAAGTTTTAATTAACCATTCACAAATTATTTTGAATTAAAAAGGCCAAGTGATGCTGTGTACTCAATTAGTAGATCCAATTTATTTTTTTATTTGATAGTTAAATAACCGACTATCAAATTTTTCCCCTACGATTATTGGTACCGAAAGAATGGGATCGAATTTATATTCGAAACCATTCCGACCAATAAATACGAATATATGGAAGATTCTATTCAAGATGGAGCAAATGAAGACTGTGGATCTTCATAAAACGGTAGGATTATTTACAATCTCTGGCTGATCCCTAGAGATATACTGTGATTCTGTCGTGGTTGAAATCTACGGATTGCAAGAACTACTCGCTACTAATCCTTGGGGTGATACCTATATAGAATGTGGTAGAAGGGCGCCTTCGGTCCATCCTGTTACTGGACGATGTGTATGGATGGATGTCTGATAGGGTATTACCAGAAAGGTTAGGTACATTGATTTCTTCTACCATACCAAGAGTGGAGGTGGAAAATTAAACTTCTTTTAGCTAACACGTAATGTATTGTTGTGGACGTTAATTAGTGATTTCGATGGATCTGACAATGTGGCATTCAAAGTGGATGGAGACATGCTATGCTGAAGAATATGCTTAACTTCTAGTCTCATCAACTGGGAATGGTAAAAATCGAGTAGGTCGCATGGCTATGTGGGTCTCCCCCATTAGGGTGTATTATCACCATGTAGAGAATATTCATATTTGTCTTCTTTTCACTTCTATATCTCCCTGGAACGGTTAAGTTGGTACCAACCGTAGGTGATAATATGTTCGGAACATTCAAGGTTAAGTTAATGGCCAGTCATGTTTAGCCTGATTTGCAAGATGTTCTTATTGAACTCAGTGTATTCCTCTCTAGAGATACACTATCAGAAAGATGGTTGCCCATACCTTTCCATGGAAATTCATTCTCTAATAAGAGCCAGTGATTTTGATTGTATACTATATATGTAGCGCGTGAGATGCAAGCGTTCTGCTAAATTGATATTTATTTGCATTTAGACATTATTATAATATCAGAAAAGATGTTGATTTTAAAAATATTTTGGGTTATCGTAAGTTAAAAACCGTCCGTATTTATGTGTGGATTTGGTCTTACGATTAACCTTTTCTTTTGAAAAAAATTTGACTCTAAAAACCAAGTTGTGTGACACCTTTAAACTTAGTGTGTTTTTCACGCTCTGGTTCACTAGACTGATTCGTGTATTTGTAATACTCGGGTTAGACCGGGTTGTACAGGTTTAGGTTATTGGATGCTGTAAAGTCTAGAGACGAGCTGGAGAAGTCCAGGCATATGATATTTTGTGTTTATTCCGCTGTGTGTTGTATACGAGAACAGTTATTTAAAACTGTCCAGATGTTTTGTTATACTCTGAAAATTTGTATGTTTTCAAGCTCTCTATAAAGATTATTTCTTTAATATATTTTGTTCCGTTGCGATGTGAGATTCTGATTATGTGTTTGGTTCTTCTTCTTATTCTTCTATTCTAAAATATCTTTCTTTCTTATCTCACCCACTAACTTCTTTCTAATAACTATAAGTGTTTTCGATACTTGGGCTTCGACAAGTGAAACAGGATCTATATTATTATTGGAATTCGGGCTTGAATTCACGCAGGTCATTACATTTTGTATCGAATAAATATATATATATATATATATATATATATGCAGGAATTATATATAGGAAATATTACTGAAGACTGTACAGTTTTAAAGATGATAGAGATTCAAAGAACAGAAGACTCATGAGCAATCAAGATTTCAAGAGTTGAAGATAAATATAGTAATAGAGCCTAGTTTATGTAAGACTCCGAATAACCCTCCAGGTCCAAATTCTGTTTTTCAAATTATCTGTTTCCAAAATCAAAACTATTTTCAAATTGATATCAAACTTCTCTCAAAATAATTTTTATTCTCCCAAGAATTTCTAACTTATGATTTCAAATATCTTTCCTAATTTATAAGTATTCTTATTTTTATAGTTTTATTAAATATGTTTTACTAAGTTTTTATTTGACTGTTTAAACTCTAAGTTTTCATATAACCTTTTGTTTATATATAGTTTATAAATTCCTATATATTTATTTATAATTATATTATATATATGTTTATAATCATATTATATGTAGTTTTATATCACATATATATTAAGTTTTTAATCATATGTTTAATTAATATTTTCTTATGCTTTTATACTTGAAAAATAATGTTTTAGCAACAAGTTTTGTTTCAGGAATTTCAAAAATTTAAATATTAATTTAAATACTTTAAAAATCATAAAAATGACAAGTACGTCGACATAACAAAAAGGGTATGTCGACATATAACTGTCAGAAATTTAAATTTGAAAGGAAGTGTCTTTCAACCATTTGTAACGCTCCAGAAACATTGCAACCTTTCACACACTATAAAAAGGGCCTGAATTCGAATTTTTAATAATATCTTCTTCCCTAACTTAATCCTCTTTCTTTATACCATTATTCTTAATCATTTTTATGGTTTTTACACTTATACTCTACCAAATTCAATTCTGTTTTGATTAAACTTCTTCTCTCTACACTCTCTACTCTTTGAATCAAGTGTTATTGAAGAGTTATAGGGCTATTTGTAATTGCTTGGGTTGAATAAACCTTGTTAGTGTTGAATCAAAGAGGAATCGGTTTGTCTTTGTAGTCGTGAAATCAAGGAAATAGGAGTCGGTGTGTCCTTGTTGAGCCGTGAAATCAAGGAATAGGTGTCGGTGTCTCCTTGTTGAGCCGTGAAATCAAGGAAGTTGTATTTGACTATTGGAAATAGTAATAAAACTCTCACAATCCAGCGTTGTGCGGGACTGGACATAGGAGCAATCCGAACCAGTATAAAATCCGGTGTGTTCTTTCCTTTTCTGCATCTTTATTTCTTTTTATTTTGCATTTGATTTTGAATCTGTGTTTGTGATTGTGTTTGTGGTGTTTGATTCATCCCGTAGTTCACTTTAGTTTTAGATTTTATTTAAATTCTCACAAACACTATCCACCCCCTATCTAATGTTTGCTTTGCCTTAACGATCCATTCCGCATTCCCTAACAATTGGTATCAGAGCGAGGTTTTTCAAAAGTTCATAATCTGATTTTTTTTTTGAAAAATTTAAAATGGCAAATTTTGAAATGATTTATAACACTAGTTTAAATTTATGTATTGCATCAGTATTAGATAAGTCTGCATTCAATTTTATTGAACAATCAAGTTACTATTTGATTTTTGAATTTGAAATTTGAGATTTTGAAATTTGAAATTTCTGAAAATTTGAAATCATGGATATGTTACAAAACCGTCATGATATAATTGTAGTTAGTTATTTTGGAAAGTCCTTTGATTATTTGAAAAGTCATTTGAATATTTGAAAAGGCATTTGAATTATTTGAAAAGTTATTTGATTATTTGAATAGTTGGTTTTTTTTACAGGAAAAGATGTGTTAGATGGCTATTGGATAATCAGACTCTGAAAAAATGATTGATGTGGCCGTTGGAAATTCAAATTCCGAAATGGTGGTTATTGAAAATTCAAATTCTGAAGAGAAATTAAATGGAGGAGAAGAGTCACGACAGTTGGTGAAGTGACATCAAGAAGAAATGTGTAACGACCCGTGTTTTTCGACCATTTAAATATGAATATTTAAATTAGTTTTAAATATTATATTGGGAATATAATGGGTTTTAATATTTAATTCGTTATTTAAAACGATGTTTGAACGTTATATAATTTATATATTATAAATCGAGCTTGAAAATGGCGTGCAGTTCGTAAATTTGAATTTTTAACTTCAACTGAGAATACAGGATTCGATATAAGTCGGATTTCTGTGAGACAAGACACGTTGGGACCGTATTGACGATAATTTTCATATAAAAGAGA
This sequence comes from Allium sativum, assembly GCA_030737875.1. Taxonomy (NCBI): domain Eukaryota; kingdom Viridiplantae; phylum Streptophyta; class Magnoliopsida; order Asparagales; family Amaryllidaceae; genus Allium; species Allium sativum. The sequence continues at coordinate 279,563,327 of CM060925.1, forward strand.
AAAATCCAAATTTCGTGTTATAATTTGATAGTTATGGCCAAATCAAATTTTGAAATAGTCGCTATGGAAATTCGTTATTAAATTATAGGCCTTTAAAATGGCCATTTTGCAAACGGACTCAGATTTCGATGAAATCAGTTTCATTAGAACCGTATCGCTAAATTATTGTACGGTGGTGAATTGCGTGGAAAACCGATGTCGTATGTGACCACGGTAGCCATAAACGCCCGTTCATTTCTATAGCGCGTATTTAAATAAATAAAGAGATATGTGAGTATAACTTGAGCAGACAATCGAATTAAGCCACGAAACCAGTTCCGTTGAGTTCGTAGCGTCGATTAGAGTCAGGATATGTATATAGTTTGTTATTTTTAGAGATCGAGAAATTTGGCGTTAAAAAGGGTAGGGCGGTTCGGGGTAAAAACAGCTTACCGGGCAAACAGTCTCAGAATACGACGAAACTAGTGCCGTTGGGTTCGTATCGAAAAGTTATTGCAAGATATAGAGGTTTCAAGTTGATTCGATTTAGCTGGTGATCGTGAAAAAATTAAACGCGTGCTTATTTCTGGTTTTATAAAGGAAATTTTTTCATATGACCTCGGATTACGACGTAACTTGTCCCATTGGGTCCGGAATACCTTTTTACATTAAGATTAGCTTTTTTATCAGTAAACAGGAATCGGTTGTGGTGGTTTTTATCATCTATTTCACGTTGAAGTTCTAAAACAATATTTTATACATCCTATCAATCAAATTGAAGTGCACTGCATGCCTAACCTATACACCTAACCCCTACATGCTGCGTTTTCCTACTTGACAAATACATGAACCAGCGCAGCTTCCCCGTAGCACATGCAAGCCTACCGTAGAACACAGCTACCTCTAAAACACTGCAAACTTCAAAGTATGGGCAACACTGTCTTCCTCCGTACCTACATCTCAGTGAGTTTCACAATAAATCATCAGCGCAGAAAGGTAAAACTCACAACCTCTTTTCATACACATTAAACCAAAACTGAGCCTAACCTATTCACTGGAAACCTATTACCCTAAAGCTTGGCACCCAAGTCTCTATACCACTATATATACACTACAGGTTTCACATTTTCAATTCAGCAAGTTTGCCGAGTTAATGGCTAAAATACACCACCATTAAACTTCCACCGCAAACTATATACAAGAAATAAAACCCGAAAGAATCTATGCATATTCAAAACGTAAAGAGGAAGAACATCTGAGTGGTGAAGCAGACCTTGGTGGCACACTTTCAAGCGGGTAGGGTGAGCATGGGAGGGACTGATGCAGACGTGAACAAGTGAATTGGGAAGGCTTGCATGGACGGTGGTATGAAGGGGGAAGAGGACGTGCTGCTAGTTTAGGCTTGGAAGGAGAAAAAAAAAAGGAACAAAAGAAAGTCTGAAACGAAGGGATCCAAGTAGCTTGCGGTGGAGCATGCGGTTTTGAAGGGGATGTTGTGAAATAAGTGTTGGGATGGAGGGGTGGGCACGGTGGAATCAAATGAAGGACTGCATGGGCGGACGTGCTTTAGAGGTGCGGTGCATTTCAATTGTTGAGGGAAGAGCAGTTCGGAAATGAAGAGGAATGTGCAGCACGACGATATGCTTAACCAAAGATTAAGAACTGGACAAATCAGTCGCATCGGAACCATATTGGAGAACTTGACATATTGAAACTGATTTGGTCGCAGACGAAAACCCAAGGTGAGTTAAACTCACTCAGTTACCCTTTTTATATTTTATATAAATTGGGTATTTTTATTTTGTGTGCTCTGCTTGCAAATGGTTGACTGCTTTGCTAGTTATCTATTTAACTGTTAATTTAACCGATGAAATTAAACCGTGTTTAATTTCAGTGAAATACCAAATCGTTATGTTAACGATTGGATCCAACGGAGGTAACTCACCCTGTTAGTCACGTTTATTTATAAGCGTGCTTAATTGTTTGAATTGTTCTGTTATTTGGTTGGTGTTAAATGGTTGATATATATTATCAGTTAAATGTGCTTGATTAAATTGTTGATTATTGACTGAATATTCAACATATGTTTGGTTTAAACCAATGAGCGGTGTTGGTTAAGTGTTCGGCAGAGTATGGCCTATAAAATCAATCGAGTTATAAATATTTATTCACCGTCAGGTGAATCGATAGAGTTGAGGTTATAAAATTTATTTTATAACCAGAGTTAGATTTGAATTATATTATTTGAATAAAAGTTATTTAAGAGAAATAAATAAATATTTTATTTGTTTAAGACTTTGATTTGTTATGAATTTATTTTGCAAAGCAAATGCTGATGTTAATCAGATTTACCAGTTGAAGAATAAGAAATGAATTAAATGGTTAAACCTTGAAAATTTGTTTTGTAAAGAAAACAAATAATTAGAATTTATTTAAATTAATTATATTTTTAATTAATTTAAAGCGAGGATTGTTGAAATCGGTTAATGAGATAAGCAAGTTTTTGAGTTAATTAAATCGACCGTTTGGAATTAGAATTGTTTATCAAGTTAATGTGTTTTGACTAAAATAGTTAAATGAATATTGTTTGAATTTAAATAAGGATTTAAAAGGGATTTAATATTTAATTTAGTTAATAAAGGGATAAACTACTAAAGTAGTTAATGTTTGAAATGAGTTATTATTTTAATTAATGATGAATTTAGGGATATATTTTTAAATGGGAATTCATTTAAAAAGTTACCGAATGTGAGATGCAAGCCAATTGGATGGTGAAAGGAAATAAACGTACTCAATTATATGAATTAAGTGAAAGGAGATTACGATAAAAAGGGTTTATTATAAACCAGAGGTTTTAAGTGAGATTTAAAGTGTAAAGCGTTAACTTTACATTAACGTTACGTGAGAGTGAAATCAAGTAAAAATGGGACAAGGGAAATAAGATCTCCAAAGTGGATAAGGGTTGAAAATAATTAAAAGGGGATCGATAGAAAGTGAAATTTGGGGATAAAGAAATGGGTCATAAGATTGTATAACTAAACCCAATTTATGAATGGGATTTGTCTTGAGACTGGAGTGGAATTTTGGTGTTGGATTACAACTGATATTTATCTGAGGATAAGAATGTTGTTGATCAAGGTCTGAGAGGTAATTAAAATACCCCAACTTGAACAACATCGGGATTATCTGAAGATAGTATTAGTTGGTAATCGTAAGAGACGTTAGTGGATATGTTTGAAAATCTAAACAGCGATTTTAGCGCTGTTGTTATAATATATGTTTTGTAAATCTAATATAGCGATTGTAGCGCTTTTGCTATAGTAAATGGATTGTAAACCTAAACAGCGATTATAGCGCTGTTGTTTTGTAAATCTAAATAGTAATTATAACGCTATTGTTATAACATATGTGCTATAAATTTCTTTGTTAAAACTAATGGATTTCCGAATTTAAAGGATGATTTGAAGGAAGATTTTAAATGGGAAATTGAATATAGTTATTCGAGATAGAATTAGCCAAACATAATTATTCGGCTAAGTTGCCATTTCGTACGACTGCTAGCATAATTCGCAGGGCTGCAGATAGCCTACGGCGGTCGGATGTTTCCTGAGGGAACCAGGCGTAACCATTGTGATCGCTGCGATCTAGAGTCGAGCGAATAGAGTAAGTCGAATGTTAGTTAATTGAAATTAGAGTTATTCAAATATCATATTTTTGAATATTAAAAGAATTGGAAGTTTCAATTTAACAAAAGGGAAATTAGATTGTCAAAGGCCAAATGATGCTAAATACTGAATCAGTGAACTCATTGGAGTGTCATGTTTGAAACACTGTATATTTTGATAGTTAAAACACCGACTATCAAATCTGACCAATACGAGTGTTGGTACGGAAAGACCGGGATCGAATTTATATTCGAAAACCATTCCGACCAACAAATACGTGAAGATCTCAGAAGATGTTCGAGATGGAGCATTGAAGACCGTGGACTATCATACACGGAAGAACCACTAATATCCTCTGCCTGGCAAGCAGAGATAAACTGTGATTCTGTCGTAGTTGGAATCTACGGGGTTGCAAGGACTTCTCGCTACTGATCCATGGGGTGATTCCTATATGGATGCGGTAGGAGAGTGCCTTCGGTTCATCCTGTTCCTGGATGACGTGTATGGACGAATGTCTGACAGAGTATTTCCAAAAGGTCACGTACGTTGATTTCTTCAAACGTGCGATAGTTGTTGGCGGGGAATCGCCGTTCTCTGAGCTTCCAGCTAGAGTATTTTTGTGGACGTCAATTAGTGATATCTGACGGATCTGACGATGTGGCATTCAGAGTAAATGGCGACCAGATGTCAAGAGTTAATTCTGGCCTCAAGCCTCATCAACTGGGAAATGACAAAAATCGGGCAGGCAGCATGGCTATGTGGGTCGCTCCCATTAGGGTGTATAATCACCTATCTAGAGGAAGTCCTATTTGTTTCTTAAATCTATGTTTCGATGTTGTCCCTTTTCGGGAGACGGTTGCTGATCCCAACCGTCGGTGATATACATTCGATACTCTCAAGCGAAATGAGGGGTCGGTCATGTGAGGGCCGGATTGCAAGAAGTTCTTGTTGAACCCAGTGTATTCGTCTCTAGAGGTACACTATCGGAAGGTGGACCCATACCTTGTCATAGTTGGAATCCAATTCCCAATAAGCGCCTGCGGTTTTTGTTGTATACTATATATGTGGAGCGTGAGATGCAAGCGTTCCACTAGATTGTTATTTACTTGTATTTAGACATTATTATAATATCAGACAAGATATTGTTTCAAATTGTTTGGGTTATCGTAAGGTAAAAACCGTCCGTGTTTATGTGTGGATTTGGTCTTACGATTATCCTTTTCTTTTGAAAAGGTTTTGAACTCTATAATCAGATTGGATGGTTCACCCTTATTACTGTGCGAGTTTATCTCACTCTGGTTCACCAGACTGACCCGGTGTTTTGTAAATGCTCGGGTTAGACCGGGTTGTACAGGTTCAGGTTATCGACTGCTATGAAGAGACGAGCTGGAGTTGTTCGGACGTATGATAATACTACTATTCCGCTGTGTGTTGTATATGGGAACAGGCTATTATAACTGTCCCATGGTATGATGTACTCTGATACTGTAAGTATTTTAAAGCTTTCAATAAAGATTTATTTCTGTATTATATTTGTTCCGCTGCGATGTGAGACTCTGTGTTGTGTGGTGTTTCTTCTTCTTCTTCTATTCTAATATTTCTTTCTTATCTATTCTCACCCTCTAACTTCTTTCTATTAATGATCTGGAATGTTCGATGTCTGAATGGTCAACATGGTAGTTTGATGTTGATTTTCGGAGTCGAAAATCCCAGTTCGTTACAAAATGGATATATATATATATAATGTAAATCAGTGAAGAAATGGGTACCAGAATAGTGTATAACTTTGGATTTTCATGTACAACTTATCTTCATATTGTACTTCTCTTCCTTTGCTTCGTAATGCCGCTGGTTTCATGTAAATCTGCGAAGAATTGATCAAGTAATGATCAAATGAAGTTTTGGTGAATCAAGAGAGAAGGAAATTGTAATGTCCCGTATTTTTACGGTATAATAATTAATTTATTTAATTATTTAAATAGTAATTTAGAGATTCAAAATGGTTTAATTAAATAATATTGAATATTTAATTAATATTTATAATATAAAAATATATTATAATTCTGAGTTAGTCAAAAATAACTGAATTCAGAATATTGTGTGAATTGGATTAATTATAATATATATAATTCAATTTAGAATTGAATTAGAATAACGAATATATTATTTAAATGACAGTTGAACATACAATTATATTATAATTATAATCGAGCTCGAAATGGCGCTGTAGTTCATTATTTGGCGATTCGAACTTCAATTAAATATACAGAATCCGTTTTAAATTGGATTTCTATGAAACAAGAAATGTTAGGAGCGGGTGAAGTATATTTTTCGAATGGAAGAGAAAAATCAGGATTTCATCGTGTAGATTTTGATTTATGTCCAAATCAAATTTTCGAAAAGCCGCTATGGAATTCCTTTATAATTTATAATGATTTATTTACATTATAAATGAATTTTTCAATATAAATTGAATATCGATTCAACCGGGATTTGAATATCGTGTTATATATATAATTGGAGTTATATGATATTCTATTGTGAATATATACGATAATATAAATTTATTTATATTTAATTTAATAATTTTTAGATATATTAATATTTAAATGGGTTTATTTAGAGCTTTAAAAATAGCCAGTTTTGCAAACGACCTCCGTTTTCGACGAAACTAATTTTATTGGATCCGGAATATCAGATTATTGCTAGATTTCAATTTTCGTGATTTTTGAAGTCAGTGTGTGGCCGTAAGGATTTTTAATGTGAAAAACATTCGATATTATGATGGTTAAAAATACGCTGTGTGAGCAAACGGAGTCGGAATTCGACAAAACCAGTTTCGTTAGGTCCATAATGTCGAACTGAAGGTGTATGTTCATTCTCATGATTTTTGTGGTATGTGATCATAGAATTTTAGAGGACGAATACAATTAGCGATTGATTAAAATAAAATAAAATAATCAATAAAAATATATTTAAATTACCTATAAATAACCCTTAACTATTCCTAAACCTAAAAATCTCCATTTAGTAGTCAACGTTTTTCCGCCGCTCTCGTTTTTCTTCAAACAGTAAAAATGGGAGATTGGAAAAATCAAAACAAAGTGTGTAAAATCCGTAAAATCATTTTATAAATATTTTTGGATTCCACTAAGGCCTCTCTTCAATCTCATGTGAATATTTCTGGGTTCGACACATTTTCTTGTCGATCTATTTTACACAGCGTATAGATTTTTGGTGCTAGGGTTGGATTATTCGATCTATAGAGGAGGAGATGAGCGGATTATATTATTACACTGGGATTCTAGAGTGGAAGGCTTTGTTTTGTGCGAGTTGTGTAAAGATCGGTGATAAAAATATTTTCCACTTTATTGTATGGCATGGAGGAGGGTATGAGGTCGGAATCATACAAGAAGGCGCGAGTTGTCGGCTTTAGGGTGGAGATTTTTGAGCTCTCGAAGTGCAGTCCGTCGGAGTTGTTGGTTTTGATTTTCGTGAATTAGGGTGAGAGCAGCTATGGAAGAAGGTGGATCGAGCTTGGCCAATTTGGGATGGGGCTGAAGCTTTTGCGTTGGAGAGTGCAAAGGTGAAACTCATTTGCAATTTCGAGAAGTGTTGGATGAGTTTTGGAGTGGGAGTTTTGTGAGTTGGTGTTTTGAAGAGGAGCGAGTCGCGTTGAATCTCTTTGGGGAAGAAATGGGAGTCGGGTCTGGTGGATGAAGAGTAATGGGCCAAAGTTTTAAGTGTGAGGCCCATTTATAATTAAACTTAGGGTTATTTTAATTTAAATAGTACGTGAATTTATAATGTTAATATCTGGCACAAATGTTATCAGAATTAAGCAAATTTGGATCCGCTGGGAACGTATGGACAGTGGCTATACCATGGAACTGACGGGGAGTGAATCGAAGCTCGTTACAATTTATAGCGAAATAAATTGTCAGCCGATGGTTATCGTTATTTAACGATGACCGTCCAATGTGAGTAAAACTCACTAACTCTATCAGTTTATATTTTTATAAATATAATCTAGTAATGATAAATAATAATTGATTGTTGTGTATTGATTGGTTGGTTGAATTGCTGATGTATTGGTTGAAACTATAGATAACGATATATATATAAACCGTTAATCAAATGTTGATTTTATTTATCATAATATCTCATATCGAAATGAAATCGATGTTATTATATTCTTTAACATCTGTGGATGCAGGGAAACAGGTTGGAGGAATCCACCTCAACATTTATTTTATTGTTTTTCATATATTTTAATATATGATGTGATATAAAATTTGTTGTTGATTATGTATGTTTGAATGATATCGACCATTGTTATTTGGTATTTTAAATACCATATATAATACTGGAATTAAAATGGGAATTTTCAATGTGTTTGTTGAAAATAAAATATATTTATATAAAATCAAATGATTTTATAAAAAGGAATTTCAAAGTGGATATTGAATAGAAAAGGAAATATTTATTTAGAAAATAAATTGAATTATAAAGGAAATATTTATTTAGAAAATAAATGGAATTATAAAGGAAATATTTATTAATGGAATAAATAGAATTATAAAAAGGAAATATTTGGAAAATGAATAGAGTTTTATAAAAAGAGAATTTTACATTAGGAAGGTTTAGACCTGTGCGTCGCAATGGGTGTAACACGATATTGATTTAAAGTAAATATTTTGCAAATAAAATATTATAAAGGAATTTTGGGTTTGAATTAGGAATTTAAACGGAATTACTGAAATTAGAACTGATTGGAAATTAGTTGAATTGAATGACTTTCTGGGTATCGATCTGATGTTGGTTTTGGCCTTCGGGGTTAATACGTAGGGGGATGTTCTCTTACTAGTTTACAGTTAGAGACTGATAGAGGTGGGAAGATATTGATGCGTGAATCAGAAATGGAAACATTTCCCAAAGTTAATCACGTATATTTTCTAAAATTAGAAAATAAGGATTTGATGAATATATGGAAACGAGAAATTGGGAAATGAATAAATGTTGATTGATGATTGATCGATAGAATTTCCATCTGGAAATAATATCGTTGCTTGCGCACATGTTTTCCTTTGATAGTTAAATCACCGACTATCGAAGATTTTGTCCATTTCTGTTGTCAATACGGAGAGACCGGGATCAGATATATTACCTGAAAACCTGTAACAACCCGGAAATGCGAGCCAGTTTAAAATTTTTATTTTGGCAATTTTAGTGAATTTTGAATACTGAAAATGGATTATTTTAAATAATATCGACGAGAAATTTATTTTGAATAGAATTAGAACGTATATATTATATACGTCGTCGTTAGAATATAAATAATTATATATATATAATTATAAATAGAATTGAAAATGGCGCGGTAGTTCGATAATTCGATTTCAAACTTCAATTGAACATACCGGGTGCAAAACAAACTGGATTTTAGTGAAACCAAAAATAATAGGATCTAATTGATGATATCTTTCAAACGAATCCGAAAAATTGAAATTTCATAGCGGGAATCAAAAGATACAGTTGAAAATTCAGAATAGTCGCTATGGAATTCAGGCCCTTAAAAATGGAAATTTTGCAAATGATCTCGGATTTCGACGAAACCACTTTTGTTGGGTCCGCAATGTCAAGTTATTGCTAGATTCCAAATTTCATAACTTTTTGATTCAATATGTGAGTGTGGCATAGGAAAACGCGTTTGACCAGTTTTAGTTGATTTTAATCGACTGGAAAATGACCATTTTTCCAATGGTCTCAGAATTCGATGAAACTAGTTTTGTTAGGACTGTATCGTCAATACGAAGCTAGAAAATATTTTTCGGGAATTTTTCTAGTTAGTATGTGGCCCCGGTAAATTGAAATATGCGTTCAAATTGAATATATAGAGTTATATTTTAAATTCGACGGAAACAGATCGAAACGGTCGAATCATCTTATGGTACATATCCCATTGTGATCGAAATGGGGGTGAAACGCTATGGACGACAGGCGGTGGACCTCGATTAGGGGTCAAATGAAAAAGTCAACTTTTTGAAATTAAATAATTAAATAAATTAAAAAATAAAACTCTTTCCTTACATCACTCAGGCGCCCCCCCCCCCCTCCCCGTTTTCTTCTAATCGATTTCAAAAAAAAAAAGAGGATGGAGGAGCAGCGTTCGCTCCTCCGATCGGAGCGTCGCCACCGCCCAGGGTGGCGCATCCCACCGCGACCCCCCCCCTCCGCTGCGCCTTCTCCTTCTTCTCCTCCCTTCGCTCCCTCCTTCGCCTGGAACGCAACCCCCCCCCCATACCGAAACCCTAGCATCGCCGACCCCCTCAGGCGGACCCACCACATCCCCAAACCCCCCTCCACCTCTAACGAACCGCCACCCGACGTGAAACCCCCTCCCCTCCTCGATTTCTGCGAAGAACTCCCCCTCCCTTCAATCGATTGCGCCACAAAACCCCTCCTCTCCTTCAAAGACAATGTAAGTTTTAATTTCAAGTTTTATTTATTTTCCTTGAGTTAAAAACTGAATTTTTATTCGATAGGAAAGTTAAAGACTAAATTTTTATTCGATAGGAAAGTTAAAGATATAATTTTTATATGATGAGGAAGTTAAAAATATATTTTTTATCGTATGTAAAGGTTGAAAATATAATTTTCATATTATATAGATAATAAAAATATAATTTTTATATTTTATAGACAGTAAAAATATCATCTTTATATATGTAGCAAAATAAAAATGTGATTTTTATTGTGTTGAAATAGAAAAGGCGAAATCTTTATAATAGAAAAGGCGAAATCTTTATAATAGAAAACGCGAAATCTTTATAATAGAAAAGGCGAAATCTTTATAATAGAAAAGGCGAAATCTTTATAATAGAAAAGGCGAAATCTTTATAATTGAAAAGGCAAAATCCTTATATTCGAAAAGGAGAAATCTTTATATGAAGAATAGCGTGATAAAAATATAATCTTTATTATATGAACACTGTTATAAAAATAGAATTTTTATCTACATGGTAACGATGTAAAAATAGAATTTTTATCTATATAGTAACGATGTAAAAATAGAATTTTTATCTATATAGTAACGATGTAAAAATAGAATTTTTATCAATATAGTAACGATGTAAAAATAGAATTTTTATCTATATAGTAGCGATGTAAAAATAGAATTTTTATCTATATAGTAGCGATGTAAAAATAGAATTTTTATCTATGTAGTAGCGATGTAAAAATAGAATTTTTATCCATAAGCTTGATTATAAAAATGTGATTTTTATATACATGGCAACAATATAAAAATGTGATTTTTATATATGTAGTGGCTACGGAAATGAAAGTGACAAAAGGCGAGAATAGTGATGATTTCCTACATTAGAAGAATCGTGAAGTTGGGATAGATTTGATGAGAACTTCTCACTTTGAATCTTTCCTTTTCTAGTTATATATATATATATATATATATATATATATATATATATATATATACTAGGATGCAGACGGTGCTTAGCAGCACCCGACACCCGTCATCCACAGACTATGGACGGCTTGTATGCTTGTTTGATATGTTGTGAAATTTGTTTGTGTTGTTGATGTGAAATTGATAATAAAATGTAGATGGTTGAAATAAATTAATTATCGTTAAAAATATAATTTTTAACGTGAATGTGAATAAATGAATATTTATAAACAAATCGTTCGATTTGTTTATATACACTGATTTGACTGATATTGATTGGGACGATAAATTTTACACATCGCCCAACTGCACAAATAAAAATCTGTGTTTGTTGATTTGAAACCCCACACGAGTGTTGGGATGATATGTGAGTACACTAATCCCAATTATTTAATTGTATGTCGATCGATTGGTCGACAGGCTGTGTAAGCGTTAATTATTTATATTTGATGCTTATGCAGTTGTGTGGTGCACCTTGGATGATGGTTGATTGTTTATCATTGCTATTATATACATGTGTTGTATGGAATCCATATAATTAACATTATATGGTGATTGATTGGGCCTCATTCCAATCGGGAAAATAATGAATATTATAAAAGAAAATTCATGTGTTGAATATAAAAATAGTCATGTGTCGAGGATGTTCATGTGTTGAAACTATTCATGTGTTGAGTAAAATATTTTAAATAATAAAATTTACATCTTTATCATATTTAAAATTAGAACTACTTTACAGTTGGAGCCTGATTAAAAATCAAGCGATAGATACCAAAATTTTATAAAATATTTTACATAACAAAAATAGTTGTGTGTTGACAGTACTCATGTGTTGAGATTGGTCGTGTGTTGAATAGAAGAACGAATTTATTGAAATATATAAAGCCGTGTTGATTAGAGTTGCGCCATTTTGACGTGAACGATATTTATATCGATTATATTCGTTTTTAAAGTGAATATAGGAAAAGTGGTGATTTCAAAATATAACGTTTTGAAAATATTATCATTTATAAAGTAATGATATGAAATATTCAATTTTAATTAGAAATTGAAATCGTGTTGAAATGGTTTTGAAAACGAAGTTAAAACGATTTATAAAATACGTTTTAAAATGAAATATAATATATATATATATATATATATATAATGGCCTGAATAGAACGCGCCGCGCCACGGCAGTTCGTGAATTTCGACCATTGACTTCGAATTGACGTTGCGGGAGATCCGACCGCCGGATTCTCCTAAAACCGGAACCGTTGGGTTCGTATCGAAAAGAGCTTTCTAACGAATATTTGAAATTAGAAATCTAACGGTTGGATTTGGAATTATGTCCAAATCAAATTTGGAAAAGGTCGGTGTAAGTGCAGTTCGATGGCCGTTGATGGAAATCGACTGTATGGGCCTTGATAAAATTATTAAAAATATTAATAATTTGTGTAAAATGATAATATGTGAATTGGAAAGAACTGGGATGAAAAATTCCACATTTGAAAGGATAAAAATATATTTTTGTTGAAATGAACTAGTTTTGAACTAGAATTAAAATCAATTTAATTTCGAAATAAATAAATTGAATTTGAAAGTGATTTTAAAAATAATCAATATTCCCAATACGTGAATTGGACTGGAGTTGAATCGAAATTATCTTTGGAATATTTCGATGTTGGATTTCGTGATTATACAGATATTGTTATGAGAATTTGAAAGATATATTTATATCGTTATTTCCAATACGATATTTGTTGGTTTTAGAATTTGATATTGAATATAAGCCGGTATATTTTCTATTCAGAGCCTTGTATTTAATATCAAATGTGTTTTGGGTTTGTCGTGAATGGTGTCTTCATTAACACTGTTCTTAAGCCCAATAGAGAAAAAGATTAAATCTTTCTATTTAGATTTAATGAAGTGTATCAATTAAATAATATTTAATTGGAATTGAATTTGAATTGATTTTGGGTTTATCGTGAATCGTGTTTTAAATGACATTGGTTCTTTAACCCAGTTAAAGATAGGATATTGATTTTTGAAAAGATTAAAACTTAGTGGAGCTTTAATGAATCTTTAATTAGATTGAAATGTGAATTGATAATTTAAATTATCAAATCTGAAAGGTGATCGAGAATGGAGTACCACCAGTTTTGCTCCAATGCGATAGTTAAATCTTTAATTAGATTTGAACGTGAAACGGTAATTAATTTTACCGATAACACCGTGGTGTTAGATATGGAGTATTACCAGTTTTGCTCCATGGGATGAATAGGTTGGGATTGGGAAATAAAACAAATAATTACTTCGGTGTGGTTCGCTAATCCCGACTAGTTTGGAAAACCATAACATGGTTTGAAATGATATCCAAAAGATGATTAAAGAATAAATTTAGAAAAAAAATTCTTGGATAAAATTAATGGGAACCTTTCCCTAAGAATATGATTTTGTGAATAAAAGAACATTCTGAATTGGAATGAGGCGTTTGTTGTGTTTGTGTAACATTTGCTTATCATATACGTGGGTTATTCAGAAAGGTTGGGTTTATACCTATTCTGAATAACCGATTCGACGAGATGTCAAAGATGGAGACGGTGGTTGAAGACCGGAAGTCTTCACATCGTTTGGGTGATTACTGATGATCTCGATTGGGCTATACACCCAAGATGAGGGAAACAGTTGGTGATTGTCTAGACGTACTTGGAGATGGATGGATATGCGAGGAAAGTGCCTCCGGTTTCGTTCAGACCCAGAACGAACTTGTAAATGGATTGTGTGTCTGACATTGGATTTTATTCTGTGTCGATTGATCTCTGTTAAATATACATCTGTTTGGCGGCGGAGAATTTATTCTCTTGCTTAACGCCTTTCTCTGAGACGTACGAGCTCAGAGGTTGTATATCGATGGACATCAGTCGCATGGAGTGAATTGCCAGTATGGCACGCGTAAGTGGCAATTGATCAAGGCTTCTGTTGAAAAGCAAAGTCTTGTGGTTGATGATCAAAGCATGGTCTGTGTGACGTAGCTTTGTGTATAACGTGGATTCGCGAGCCTCACACCTCGGTATGAGTCAAAAATGGGATAAGGACCCAAGGAGTGCACGACGTTTCTTTCTAGCTACGGTGGTGTCAGTGACCTACCAGCCATGACATTTATATACTTTTCACATTTGTGGGTGTTGGAATGTGAGGCGCCTCGGATATAGGTCTGTAAGGACCGGGAAATGTGTGTTCAGGAATAACTAATCCTCAAAAGTAAGAGTGGACCGACCTTGGAGGTTCCAAAGGATCGTAGTGGGGTCCTGAGGCATTTGCTAGAGTGTCTCGAATCGGAGAGGAGCTTGCCCCTTGCCTCGACTCCTGACAGAAATCCAATTTCCAATACGTGATATTGCGGTTTTAATTGTAGAACTAGTATGGCGACATGATAGATGGTACCCATGCCGCCTATGATTGATATTTATGATTTGAATTGTTTTGACATTATACACTTACTATAGTATCAAATGATTTGTTTTAAACGTACCAAGCATGTTTGGCTATTATAAGGGAAAACCCTATCCTCCGGCTTGCGTTGCATTGTGTGATGGCACCTGGGTCTTATAATAGCTTCATTTTTCCAAAAAGCATTGCGCTATTTTGTTATATGCACTAGTATTCTTGGTAGGAAACCCGGTCCGTGTTATACGGCGTGGTCCCTTGAATTACTCTCTTTTAAAGTAAAGTTTTAAATAACTGTTTTAGTTCTCACATCAGTCCCATGACTGACCTGGAGTTTATTGTTTTAACCTAAACTCTGGGTGCCCCTATTTTCGACACGGGCAGCTAGTAGTTTTCGTTTTGCAGATTTATATTCACAGGATCCTAATTTATAGCTGGAATGATGCTCGGAAAGCTAAGTATCCGTGTATTACTTTCAGTTGTGTTTTGAATATTTTTCCGCTGCTATGTAATTTATCGTAATCTCTGATATTTATCGAATGTATATTTATTCATACTTTGTATATTCTTGTATCTGATGGAATTGTTGTAATATACAATGAAATGTTCTTCTGTTTGCGTTCTATTTTGTCTTGTCCTCAATTCTATCTGTGCTTTCCTTAACGGGGAAGTTCGGGTCGTCTCAAAACCACTCCGTATGGCATCAGCATTGCGAATCAAATAAGATGAAGATAATTGAAGAAGGAGTTATGCAAGGGTTGTTAGTTAAATCCTAGGTAGAAATTGCCTAAGATAGATTTACAGAATAGTGCTTTTGGGTTGTCCAGTCCTAGGACAACTTAAATGGACAAATGTCTGACAGAATATATCTGGTAGATCGCGTAAGTTGATTGTTTCAAACTTATTTACGTTGGTAGCGAAGGAATTAGATTCTCTTAGCTTATACCCATGGTATTTTCAGGGAAATCAATTTGTGATTTGGCGGGTATGACAATGTGGCATTCAAAGTAAATAAGGGGTGATCTGTTAAAAGATACGTTACGACCTCAAGCCTCATCAACTGGGAAATGAAAGAAATCGAGCAGGCAGCATGGCTAAGTGGGTCGCACCCAACTAGGGTATATTATCACCATCTAGAGAATATTCATATTTGTTACTTCTTTCGCTTTTGTATCTCTCGGGAATAGTTATGTTGGTATACCAACCATAAGGTGATAATATATTCGAAACATTCAAGCGAAATGAATGGCCGGTCATGTGTGGCCGAGTTACAAGATGTTCTTGTTGAACTCCAATGTACCGCTTCTAAAGTACACTGATCGGAAGGTGGTTCCATACCTTGTCATAGTTGGAAATCCATTACCCAATAAGCGCCGGCGGTGTTTGATTGTATATAATATATGTGGAACATGAGATGAAAGCGTTTCCATTAAATTGCTATTTATTTGATTTAGACTTTATTATAATATCAGAAGAGTATTGGTTTTAGAAAAATATTTTAGGTTATCGTAAGGTAAAAACCATCCGTGTTTATGTGTGGATCGGTCTTACGATTATCATTTCTTTAGAAAGGATTTTAAAAGTTAAACAACTGATTGGAGTTTACTCAGGCCAGTCACATGACTGACCCAGAGTTTATTTTGTTTTGTTTTCCCTAAACTCTTGGGGGCCCAATTTTGTACGGGCAGTCCAGTAGTCGGGATTTTTCAGACACTTGAAGAGTTGGAGCAGGAAGCTTCAGGATTATATAGCTATTATTATTTCCGTTGTGTTGTAAGTGTTATACTCTAATAATGGTATTGTATACATATATTGTTTTATTTTAGAGTTATATTATGAAATATATTTATTCGTTTCGCTATGAGATTCGTGTTTACTCTGATGTTGTGATGTTCTTCTCCTTCTTTGTAACGACCCGTATTTTACCGTATAATAACTAATTTATTTAAATGAAATGTATATAAACTTCGAACTTGAATAACTCGTTCACATATTATCAGAATTCAGCGAAACAAGATCCGTCGGGATCATATGGACGGGAGCGTTACAATGGAACTGACCGGGAGTGGATTGGTGCTCGTTACAACTTATAGCAAAATAAAGTGTCCGTCTAAATCAAAGACAGTTAATCGTTTTTAATGATAACAGTCCAAGAGTAAAACTCACTACCTCTTCTCAGTTATATTTTTATAACGTATTTTTAAAAAATGATAAATGATGGTTGTTTGCTGTGTGTCGGCTGTTTGGTTGAACTGCTAGTTAATTGGTTGAAATTATAGAAAACGATATATATATATATATATATCGTTAATCAAATATTGATTCTGTTTAGCAGAATATTTCATAGTGAAATGAAACTGATGTTAGTTTTATTGTTTAACATCTGTGGATGCAGGGAAACAGGTTGGAGGGATCCAACTAGGTTCCTCAACAATTATTTTACTGTTTTTCATATATTGTGTTATATGATGTGATATGAAATCCGTTGTTGATTTTGTATGGTTGAATGATGCCGATCATTGTTATATGGTACGCTAAATACCATAAAGAATACTGGAATGTTAAAAAGGAAATTTTCAATGATATATTGAATAATAAATATTTATAAAATCAAAATATTTTATAAAAAGAAAATATTTATTTATAAAATAAATAGATTAAAAGGGAATATTTATTTGTTAATCAAATAGATAGAATTGAAGGGAAATATTTGTAAAACATTTACAAATAGAATTGAAAAAAAGAAATATTTGTAAACTATTTACAAATAGAATTGAAAAGGGATATTTATTTAAAAAATAAATCGAATAGAAAGGGGAAATATGTGTAAAGTAAATAGAAAAGGGAATAGTTAGATTATAAAAGGAATTACTTATAAAATCAATAGATTTTATAAAAAGAAAATATTTTATAAAATAAGTAGAATTATCAAAAAGGGATTAATTTTGTAAATAAATAGATTATAAAAGAAAATACTTGAAAAGTGACTAGAATTGCAGAAAAGGAGAATTTTACATTTGAAAGGTTTAGACCCATGCTTCGCACACGGGTATAATATGGTATGGATTTAAAACAAAGATTTTAAATAGAATCTATTCTAACCAATAGATTGAGAAGATTAATTTATAAATTATATTTTATAAATTAAAAAATATATTTATTTTTTGATAAATAGAATATATAAGTCCGAACTTATGTAGAGAAATAGAAATCGGGTTTAACACCGATATTTAAACTAGAATGTGAACTCAACATTTATAAAAGAGAATTATAAATGAGATTTTAACTGTCAGAAGTTAAAAGGAGATTTTGTACAAATAATTCTGTAAACAGAAATATATATAGAATTTGAAATGTGATATTTTTTAGATGTGAAATCAAACTGAATAGATTATATGGAAGAAATATTTTTTATAGTTGGTGTGAAAAATGTATTTAAGCAAAGATTTTGTAAATAAATACATTTATTACGGAAAGTGGATGTTTGAAATAGAAATTTAAACAGAAATACGATTTCAAATGGTTAGAAATAAATAACTTGTTTAATAATGAAACAAGCGTTGTGAGTTATAAACAAAGTGTCTAAATGAACTAAAATAAAATTATCAGTGGACAATTGAGATTGCGAATTCAATAGTGAATATAAAAGGGAAATTTGGAGGGTTTTAAAAGGGGACGATGAAATCCATTTCGATTTTCAAAATGTAAAAAGGATTAAAATAAAATGCGTAGAGAAGAGATTATCGAATATAAGTTAATCGAGAGAGATTATCGAATATAAGTTAATCGAGAGAGATTATCGAATATAAGTTAATCGAGAGAGATTATCGAATATAGTTTATTCGAAGAGAGATAATCGAATATAGTTATTCGAGAGAAGTTATCGAATAGAGATTATTCGAGAGAGGATTCGTAAGTTGAAATTCAATCATATCGAATTCGGGAAAGTACTGTCTACTTTCCATTTTCAAATCAAGATTTAATTATTTAATTATAAATTAGTTGTCTGTTTATTTATCCAAATTAATGAAGAAAAGTTATATTTATGTTAATATATTTCGAAAGCATGAAATTATAACACTAGCGTTATAATCAAATGATTTTTGTAAAAGAAGTGGATTCGTAAATAGAATCCGAGAGTTTGCATCAGAAAGTTTGTTGTAGGGTTATAAGATGAACCTTCTCTATTTCAAGGTTAGAAATGCTGTTCAGTTAAGGTCTGAGAGGTAATTATACCCCAACTTGATTGACTTCGTTTTTAACTAACGAGTAGTTAAGGCTCGATAGTGAAGATTGGTTAGGTGGATTTAGTTAGTGAGTGAAATGGCTTGAATGGGCAAAGCGATGTTTTATTTAAACATCAGCTTAAATCCGATAAAGAAGTTTGGGAATGTTTTCCCGAATAAGAACCAGAAACGTTTTCTAAATTTAGAAAATGAGAATTTACAAATGTATAGAAATGGGGGAAATGGATAAATTGAAGGTAATTTAAGATAAAGAGATAAATGTGGATTGATGATTTGATCGATCGAATTTCTATCTGGAAATAAGATCGTTGTTTGCACACATGTTTTTCTTTGATAGTTAAATCACCGACTATCAAAGTTTTTGACCATTTTTCCATCGTCAATACGGAGAGACCGGGATCAAATTATTATCTGAAAACCACTATGTAGGGACGTTAGCGTTGCAATTAAATATGATGAAGATAATTGAAGACGGAGTTATGCAAGGGCTACCTATTTATAGAATAGTGCCTTCGGTTTGTCCAGTCCCAGGACAACGTGAATGGACGAATGTCTGACAAAGTATATCTAATGGATCGCGTAAGCTGATCTCTTCAAATGTACTTATGTTTGGTGGCGGAGGAATTCGTTTCTCTTAGCTTTATACTCGTGGTATTTTTGGGGAAATCAATTCGTGATTTAACGGGTATGACATGTGGCATTCAAAGTGAATTGTGATCATATATTCCAAAAGATACGTTTTGACCTCAGGCCTCATCAACTGGGAAATGACAAAAAACGAGCAGGCATCATAGCTAAGTGGGTCGCTCCCATTAGGGTGTATATCATCTATCTAGAGAAAATCCATTTTATTCTTGTATCTATTACCGATGTTGTCCCTTTTCGGAAAACGGTGGGTAGCTCCCAACCATTGGCGATTTACATTCAATACACTCAAGCGAAATGAGTGGTCGGTCATGTGTGGGCCAGGTTGCAAGATGTTCTTGTTAAAACCAGTGTATTCGCCTCTAGAGATACACTATCGGCAGGTGGTCCCATACCTTGTCATAGTCCGAATCCAATCTCCAATAAGCGCTCACGGTTTTGTTTGTATACTATATATGTGGAACGTGAGATGCAAGTGTTCTGCTAGATTCTATTTACTTGTGATTAGACATTATTATAATATCAGAAAAGTATTGATTTCGAAAACTGTTTTGGGTTATCATAAGGTAAAAACCATCCGTGTTTATGCATGGATCGGTCTTATGATTATCTTTTCTTTTGAAAAGGATTTTGGAAAGTTAAACCAAATGATTTGAGTTTACTCACACCAGTCCCATGACAGACCCATAGTTTATTTGTTTTGTTTTTCGTAAACTCTTGGGTGCCCAAATTTGTACGGGCAGTTAAGAAGTTCAGGTCTTTACCGATATACTTGGAGGAGCTTGAAGCAGGAGGCTTCAGGATTTTATAGCCTTTGTTATTTCCGTTGTGTGTAAGTGTCATACTCTGATAATGTTATTGTATATATACTTTTTTATTTCAAAGTTATGTTATAATATATTTTGTTCGTTCCGCTACGAGATTCGCATTACTTTGATTCTATTCTGTGGTGATCTTCTTCTTCTTCTATTCTAATTTTCTATCTTATCTATTCTCACCCTCTAACTTCTTTCTATTAATGATCAGGAATTTCCGATGTCTAAATAGACAACATGGTAGTTTTGTGTTGATTTTCGGAGTCGAAAACCCCAGTTCGTTACAGTGGTATCAGAGCTGAAGGTTAAGTGATTACCTTGGCTCTGTGGCGTGACTCAGTAGAGATAGGGTTAGTAATGTCCTTGATTGAGTTGAGTGTATATATACGAGTGAATGTATTTGTAGATTTTATAAAAAAATTGTTCTATATTGTGGAGATTTATTAGTTGAGTTGTTTATGGGTTTTGATCGATTAGTTTGATCCACTGTATCGGTAGGAGTTTCTAAATACTCGAATATGATGGGTCGACACGATATGTTTTGAAAAGAGGGTAAATGAAAATAATTTTACCCAAAGTATATTTTGATATAGATAAAATATATATGTTGGAATTATAATATATTGGATATATAGGTTGTTATTATAATCGAGTAAGATTATAAATTAAATGGTTATATATAACCAAGTAGAATTCGTATAAGTGTTACGAAGTGAATTAAATCTGAATTTAAATCAGAATTGAAATTAAAACCTTATAAATTTGAATAAGTGGTTGTAAATGAATATGGATTGCATATAAGAGAAATTTAAAATCCTGGGAGATTTTAAATTGTTTTAAAGCATTGTTAATGGTATTTTGAAATGAATTTCAAAATGGAAGTGTTTAAATATGGTTTTGAAAAGTAATATAGTATTGAACTCACTTCGATAGCTGGGAAATAACTCTGATGATTCTGGCCACATCATCAGTGTTCATTTTCAAGTTCAAAGTGATGGATTACTACCAATGATTTTGTGTTGGATTGTTTTGAGGAAAACGAGTTGTTTGAAATCCGAAAAGGGAATACTTGGTTTAGAAAAGAAAAGTTATTTAAAACTCCTAGGAAAGGATTGTTGAGTCAAAAACAAATTAAATAAAAATTTGTGAAAAACAAGCTGGAATTGAATTGAAACCAATTAACTGGAAATTGAAATGAAATAGAACGATATCGAATAAAGTTGGATTTGTGCGTTATGAATTTGTTTAATTATATTGGACGGGTAAGTAAGAGTTGAAATTGGTAATGGAATTTGAGATTGAGAATGAGGTTTGGTTTGAAAATAGGATGATTGGATTTGAGAACAGATAAATGGAGACTGATTGGGATGACTTTGATATATGTTGAATTGGCAGCAGAATGAAAGGATTTAATGATACGCTCGACAAAAAGGTACATGTTTATTTTTATGGATTTGATGATTTATGGGCCGATTTGGCAAGCCGCTTGGCTGTTTGATTTTCTTTTGGATTGGAGAAGGCCTAGAGAGGTGAGTTGGGGTTTGAATTATGGACCGGTACAAAGGAGGTGCAGGCGAAACTTTCCGAAAATTTAAGGTGTTAGAAAATTTTCAGAATTTTCGTTAGTAGGGATAAATTAATAATTTAATTGAAATAAATTAATTCAGTTAAAACTGAAGTTAAAAGAGTAAAAAAATAATTTTTAACCTAGTCAATAGGGTTTGTTCTCTACCTTAGCAATTTCGAGGACGAAATTATTTTAAGGGGGGAAGAATGTAATGACCCGTACTTTACCGTATAATAACTAATTTATTTAAATTAAATGTATATAAACTTCGAACTTGAAACTCGTTCATATATGTAACAACCCGGAAATGCGAGCCAATTTGAAATTTTTATTTTAGCAATTTTGACGAATTTTGAATATTTAAAATGAAATATTTTAAATAATATCGACGAAAAATTTAGTTTGAATAAAATTCGAACGTATATATTTATATAGATCGTCGTTAGAATATAAACAGTTATTTATATTTATAAAAGGAATTGAAAATGGCGCAGTAGTTCGATAATTCGATTTCAAAGTTCAAATGAATGTACCGGGTGCAAAATAAACCGTATTTTAGTGAAACTAAAAATATTAGAATCTATTTGTGAATATCTTTCCAACGAATCCGGGAAATCAAAATTTCATAGCGGGAATCAAAAGATACGTCCAGTTGAAAATTCCGAATAGTCGCTTTGGAATTCTGGCCCATAAAAATGGAAATTTTGCAAATGACCTCGGATTTCGACGAAACCACTTTTGTTGGATCCGTAATGTCAAGTTTTTGCTAGGTTTCAAATTTCGTAATTTTCTGAATCAATATGTGAGCGTGGCAAAGGAAAACGTGTTTAACCAGTTTCAGTTGATTTTATTCAACTGGAAAATGGACATTTTTCAAACGGTCTCAGAATTTGGCGAAATTAGTTTTGTTAGGACCGTATCGTCAATACAAAGCTAGGAATAATTTTTCTGAAATTTTCAGAGTCCGTATGTGACCCCAGTAAATTGAAATGTACGTTTAAAATAGAATATACCGATTTATATTTTAATTTGGAAGAAAACTGATTGTAACGGCCGAATCAGCCTACGATACATATTCCATTGTGTTCGGAATGGGGGTGAATTGCTAGGGACAATAGTCGGTGGGTTTGATTTCGAGTTGAAAAGAAAAGTTGCTTTTAGAATTTAAATTAATTAAATATATATATTATATAATCCAACTCACCCTTTTTTTCTTCTATTCTCCCTCCCTCATCCTCTATCGGTCAACGATGGATTTCAATTTAAAAAGAAAAAAAAACGTCGTAACCTCCAACCCTAGCCCGCCGCCAGTACACCGCCCTCGTCGCCACCAAATCGGCCGCCACCAGCCTCCCCCTTCGACATCACCTCGAACGAAATTCCCACCTCCAGTAAACCGCTATGGCCATCAACAAACCCCCCCTTGCCTCCGTCGCCCACCGTACCTTTTCCGACGCCGACAGCAACTCTGTGAGCACCCTTCCTTCTCTTCCTGGAGGCGTTCTTAGTTGATTTGGCAGAGGAACAAGGTCGAACTCGACCTGGAATGAAGCAGAAGGGGTTTAATCCCCTAATGACGTGATTACAGGAAATGAGGGTAATTATTATTTTTATTTGTTTATTTGTTTTAATTTATATACCCATGTTTTAAAAATAAAACAGCAAGTGCTTTAAGAATATATAAAAATAACATTATGTTTGTAAGTAGAAGATGTTTAAAAATATAAAGTAGAAGATGTTTAAAAATATAAAGTAGAAGATGTTTGAAAATATAAAATAGAAGATGTTTAAAAATATAAAAGAGAATTTGATTTTGAAAATATAAAATTAGTCTTTACAAAAAAATAAAAATCTTTGTTTAGGAGAGAAAAATATAACCTTTGTTTAGTTAAAGATATGATTTTTATGCTTGTAGCATATTAAAGGTATGATTTTTATACGGGTAGCATGTGAAAGAACTAATTTTAATTCTCTTAAAAATACAATTTTTATATATATGAAGTGAAGATAAAAATATGATTTTTGTCTATTGAATGAAGCAATAAAAATATAATTTTTATCTGAACAGCGTGGAAAGAACTGCATTGGAATTGCAAACAGATTCAGATGATTCAACGGTTCAAAAGCAAAGCACGACGGAGTGGAACCCTCTGTGAGAACTTCTCACCTTTAATTTAATTTTTCTAGTTGAAAAATGTACTAGGATGCAGACGGTGTTTAGTAGCAGCCGACACCCGTCGTCCACAGACCATGGACGGCTTGTATGCTTGTTTGTATGAGTTTGATGTGTAGTTGATTGTGTGAGGTGATGTGAAATGAAATAAAATATTTATATAGTTAAAAATAGAATTTTAACATATATATGAAATGAAATAAAAATAAACAAATCGGACGATTTGTTTATATACACACATTTGACTGATATTGATTGGGACGATAAATTTTACACATCGCCCAACTACACAAATAAAATATGTGTTTGATTGTTTGAGACCCCACACGGGTATTGGGATGATATTTGACGTACACTAATCCCGATTTTTTAGTTGTATGTCGATCGATTGATTGACAGACTGTTATAAGCGTTGAATATTTATATTTGTTGCTAATACAGTGTAGAATGCACTTTGGATGATTGTTGATTATTCATCATTGTTATTGTATACATGTGTTGTAGAAAATCCATATAATTAACATTATATGGTAATTGATTGGGCCTCATTCCAGTTTTGAAAAAGAAATACTTGAATAGAAATATTTGAAAAAGAAATATTTGAAATAGAATATTTGAAAATAGGAATATATGAAGCCGTGTTGAGTAGATTTACGCCATTTTGACGTGAACGATATTTATATCGATTATATTCGATTTTATAATGAATATTGAGAAGTGATTTAGGAAGAATTGGGATGAAAAACTCCATCTTTGAAAAGATAAAAATGGATTTTTATCGAAATGAACTAGTTTTGAACTAGAATTATAATTCTATTTATTTTTAAATAAATAAATTGAATTTGAAAAGGGTTTTAAAAGTAACCAGAATTTCCAATAATTGAATTGGAATGGATTTGAATTGAAATTGTCTTTGGATTATTTCGATGTTGGATTTCGTGATTATACAGATATTATTATGGAAATTTGAAAGATATTTATATCGTTATTTCCAATATGATATTTGTTAGTCGTAGAATTTGATATTGAATATGAGCCGATATAATTTCTATTTAGAGCCTTGTATTTAATATCAAATGTGATTTGGGTTTGTCGTGAATGGTGTCTTCATTAACACTGTTCTTAAGCCCAGTTGAGAAAAAGATTAAATCTTTTATTTAGATTTAATGAAGTGTACCAATTAAATAATATTTAATTGTAATTGAATTCGTATTGATTCTTAGGTTTATCGTGAACCGTGTTTTAAATAACACTCGTTCTTTAACCCGATAAATAATAGAATGTGATTTTGGGTCGTCGTGAACGGTATCTTCAATAATACTGTTCTTAGACCCAACGAAGTCAAGAAAATCAGAAACTAACTGGAGATTAGTTAAGTTGAACGGTTTCTTGGGTATTGATCTGATGTTGGTTTCGGCCTTCGGGGTTAATATTTAGGGAATTGCTCACTTGCTAATTTACGGTTAGGGACTGATTGAATTGTGATGTGATTTTGGGGTTTATCGTGAACCGTGTTTTAAATGACACTGATTCTTCAACCCTGTGAAAGATTAAAAATAAGTGGAGTTTTAATGAATCTTTAATTAGATTGAAAAGATCGCGAATGGAGTATCACCAATTTTTACTCCAGGCGGTAGTTAAATCTTTAATTAGATTTGAACGTGAAATGGTAATTGAATTTACCGATAACACCGTGGTGTTAGATATGAAGTATTACCAGTATTACTTCATGGGTTGAATAGGTTGGGATTGGGAAATTAAAACAAATGATTACTTCGGTAAGGTTCGTTAATCCCGACTGGTTTGAATTGATATTCAAAGGAAGATTAAAGAATAAATTTAAAGGAATTTATCTTTGATAAAATTAATGGGAATCTTTCCCTAAGAATGTGAAATTTAGAAACTAACTGTAGGTTAGCTAAGCAGAACGGTTTCCTGGGTATTGATCTGATGTTGATTTCGGCCTTCGGGGTTAATATATAGGGAATTATTCTCTTGTTAATTTACGGTTAGTGACTGATGAATTGGAATGAGGTGTATGTGGTGTTTGTGTAACACTTGTTTATTATATACGCGAGTTTCTCAGAAAGACCGGGTTTATCCCATTCTGAATAACTGAATCGGCGATAAGAAATCGAAGATGAAGAGGGTGGTCGAAGATCAGAGATCTTCACCTCGTTTGGATGGTAACTGATGTCCTGATTGGGAGGCATCCCGAAATATGGATAATAAGTGGTGATCGTCCAGACGTACGTGGAGATCGAAGGGTTTGCGAGGTATATAGTGCCTCCGGTTTCGTTCAGACCCAGAACGGACTTGCAAATTGAATGTGTGTCTGACATTGGAATTCATTCTGTGTGATTGATAGCCATCAGTTGCACGGTGTGAATAGCCTGTGTGGCATGCTAGGATGCAATGATCAGGACTTCTGTTGAAAAGCAAAGTCTTGTGATGATGATCAAAGCACCGCCTGTGTGGCGTAGCTTTGTGTATAACGTGAATTCGTGAGCCTCACACCCCGGTATGAACCAGAAATGGGAGAGGACATCAGGGAGGGCATGCGTTTCTTTCTAGCTATAAGTGGCGTCAGTGGTTTTACACGCCCTAACGAGTTTGACTTATGTGGTTGTTACTGTTGCGAGGCGCCTCGGTTAGATCGGACGATCCGGGTCTGATGGAGTCATTCGTTGGCTCATTGACGCCCCATAGGGCGGGGAAACGCATTGTTCAGGCACTATAATCCACTCCGTGTGGACCTGCCCTGACGATCCAAGGTACGGTTGCGGCTGTGCCTGAGACACGGGCTAGAGCGTCTCGAATTCGGTAAGGACTATCTTTTGCCTTGGTTCATGACGGAAATCCAACTTCCAATACATGACGTTTCGATTTTAGTTGTAATCCTATATATGGCGACATAGTGGCATGGGACGCTCATGTCGTCTATGATTGATATTTATGATTTGAAATTGTTTTGACACTATACGCTTATAATAGTATCAAATGATTTGTTTTAAACGTACTGAGCATGTTTGGCTATTATAAGGGAAAACCCTATCCCCCGGCTTGCGTTGCATTGTGTGATAGGACCTGGGTCTTATAATAGCTTCATTTTTCCAAAAAGCATTGCGCTGTTTTGTTATATGCACTGGTATTCTTGGGAAGAAACCCGTTCCGTATTATATGGCGTGGTCCCTTGATATATCTGATTTAAAGTAAAGTTTTAAATGACTGTTTTAGTTCTCACACCAGTCCCATGACTGACCTGGAGTTTATTGTTTTAACCTAAACTCTGGGTGCCCTTATTTTGACATGGGCAGCTAGTATTTTTGGTTTTGCAAATTTATATTCACATGATCCTGGTTTACAGCTGTAACGATATCCAGAAAGCTTTGTATCCGTATATCTCCTTCAGTTGTATTTTGTATTATTTTCCGCTGCTATGTAATGTATTGTAATCTCTGATATTTATCGAATGTATATTATTTGTTTATACTCTGTATATTCTTGTATTCTAATGAATTGTTGTAATATACAATGAAATGTTCTTCCGTCTGCGTTCTTCTGTGTGTTGTCCTCGACTCAATCCGGGTTTTCCTCACCGGGGAAGTTCGGGTCGTTTCAGCGTGGTATCAGAGCTTTGGTTTACAAAGCTCAGAGAACAAGACACATTAGAACCATACGAAAGAATTCATCAGATATTGGATTTGTAATATCTAATTAGAATGACTCGTTAGAGGTAGGACCGGTAGTATCCTAGAACGAGTGTGAAGAGTATTTTTTAAAAATGAAAACAAGTTTTGTTTTGAAATTTTAATCAATTATTCGTATTTGATTATTTATTTTATATTGAATTTGGACAATCCAATATATAAAGATTTTGCATATATGTCTTGCAAACGTGTATTCGAAGTTTTAATGTATTGGATAGTTATAGAATCGCACTCTAGTGCCCGGGGATAATTCTGGTGACGGGGCACCGTCGCCAGTATTTATTTTCGAGTTTCAAAAGTGAAATTTCTATAAATTTCCAATTGACTGGTGTGAGAACTGAAACTAGATAGGGCTTATTGTTATGATTTGGCATCAAAAATCTGATTTTTTGACTATGTATCAGAGTTATGAATTTCAAAAGCTAATCAACTAATTGATTGATGGTTTTGTTGTTGATTATTGGTTGATTAATTAAAATTTGTACCATATAGCCAAATTGAATCAAATAGTGAATTGTATTGAAATTTGGTCGCGTTTGCTTGCATATACATGTACTTACATTGAACAGGTCATAGCAAGGAGGCTAGAGCAGAGGAATAAAATTGTTTGCCCGACAAATAGGTACACGTTTACCATAATTTACTGTTTTGTTTGGGTGATGATGATTTTATGAGCCGATTGGCTTTTTCTTTTTCTTTTTGAGATCAGAAGGCCTGTATGGCAATTTCGGGATTTTCCCGGTGCTCACGGTGCAGGGGAGGTTATGGAGAAATTTTCCGAAAATTTAGGGTGTTAGCCAAATTTTTGAAAAATTTGAAAATTTCTTAGAAACTGAAAAGTTGAAGAACTTAAGTCGTAATCAAAATAAAGGAAGTTGAGTTGATTAGTTAAACAACTTTTGGCTTCGTTCCTTTTCGAGGACGAAAAGTTTTAAGTGGGGGAGATTGTAAACCCGGAAATGCGAGCCAATTTGAAATTTTTATTTTAGCAATTTTGACGAATTTTGAATATTTAAAATGAAATATTTTAAATAATATCGACGAAAATTTTAGTTTGAATAAAATTCGAACGTATATATTTATATAAATCGTCATTAGAATATAAATAGTTATTTATATTTATAAAAGGAATTGAAAATGGCGCAGTAGTTCGATAATTCGATTTCAAAGTTCAAATGAATGTACCGGGTGCAAAATAAACCGGATTGTAGTGAAACCAAAAATATTAGAATCTATTTGTGAATATCTTTCCAA
Source organism: Allium sativum (assembly GCA_030737875.1). Taxonomy (NCBI): domain Eukaryota; kingdom Viridiplantae; phylum Streptophyta; class Magnoliopsida; order Asparagales; family Amaryllidaceae; genus Allium; species Allium sativum. Next base: position 279,592,276 of record CM060925.1, read on the forward strand.
CGAATCCGGGAAATCAAAATTTAATAGCGGGAATCAAAAGATACGTCCAGTTGAAAATTCAGAATAGTCGCTATGGAATTCTGGCCCTTAAAAATGGAAATTTTGCAAACTACCTCGGATTTTGACAAAACCACTTTTGTTGGATCCGCGATGTCAAGTTATTGCTAGGTTTCAAATTTCGTAATTTTCTGAATCAATATGTGAGCGTGGCAAAGGAAAACATGTTTGACCAGTTTTAGTTGATTTTAATCGACTGGAAAATGGCCATTTTTCAAACGGTCTCAGAATTTGACGAAATTAGTTTTGTTAGGACCGTATCGTCAATACAAAGCTAGAAATAATTTTTCTGGAATTTTCAGAGTCCGTATGTGACCCCAGTAAATTGAAATGTACGTTTAAAATAGAATATACTGATTTATATTTTAATTTAGACGAAAACTGATCGTAACAGCCGAATCAGCCTACGATACATATCCCATTGTGTTTGGAACGGGGTGAAACGCTAGGGGTGACAGTCGGTGGGTTCAATTTCGAGTTGAAAAGAAAATTTGCTTTTAGAATTTAAATTAATTAAATATATATATTATACAATATAATCCAACTCACCCCTTTTTCTTCTATTCTCCCTCCCTCATCCTCTATCGGTCAACGATGGATTTCAATTTAAAAAGAAAACAAAAACGTCGTAACCTCCAACCCTAGCCCGCCGCCAGTACACCGCCCTCGTCGCCACCAAATCGGCCGCCACCAGCCTCCCCCTTCGACATCCCCTCGAACGAAATTCCCACCTTCAGTAAACCGCGACGGCCATCTACAAACCCCCCCTGCCTCCATCGCCCGCCGTACCTCTTCTGACGCCGACAGCAACTCCGTGAGCACCCCTTCCTTCTCTTCCTGGAGGCGTTCTTAGTTGATTTGGCAGAGGAACAAGGTCGAACTCGACCTGGAATGAAGCAGAAGGGGTTTAATCCCCTAATGACGTGATTAGAGGAAATGAGGGTAATTATTATTTTTATTTGTTTATTTGTTTTAATTTATATACCCATGTTTTAAAAATAAAACAGCAAGTGCTTTAAGAATATATAAAAACAACATTATGTTTGTAAGTAGAAGATGATTAAAAATATAAAGTAGAAGATGTTTAAAAATATAAAGTAGAAGATGTTTGAAAATATAAAATAGAAGATGTTTAAAAAAATAAAAGAGAATTTGATTTTGAAAATATAAGATCAATCTTTACAAAAAAATAAAAATCTTTGTTTAGGAGAGAAAAACATAACCTTTGTTTAGTTAAAGATATGATTTTTATGCTTGTAACATATTAAAGGTATGATTTTTATACGGGAAGCACGAGAAAGAACTAATTTTTATTCTCTTAAAAATACTATTTTTATATATATGAAGTGAAGATAAAAATATGATTTTTATCTATTGAATGAAGCAATAAAAATATAATTTTTATCTGAACAGCGTGGAAAGAACTGCATTGGAATTGCAAACAGATTCAGATGATTCAACAGTTCAAAAGCAAAGCACGGCGGAGTGGAACCCTCTGTGAGAACTTCTCACCTTTAATTTAATTTTTCTAGTTGAAAAATGTACTAGGATGCAGACGGTGTTTAGTAGCACCCGACATCCGTCGTCCACGGACCATGGACGGCTTGTATGCTTGTTTGTATGATTTTGATGTGTAGTTGATTGTGTGATGTGATGTGAAATGAAATAAAATATTTATATAGTTAAAAATAGAATTTTAACGTATATATGAAATGAAATAAAAATAAACAAATCGGACGATTTGTTTATATACACATATTTGACTGATATTGATTGGAATGATAAATTTTACACATCGCCCAACTGCACAAATAAAATCTGTGTTTGATTGTTTGAAACCCCACACGGGTATTGGGATGATATTTGACGTACACTAATCCCGATTGTTTAGTGTAGAATGCACTTTGGATGATGGTTGATTATTCATCGTTGTTATTGTATACATGTGTTATAGAAAATCCATATAATTAACATTATATGGTAATTGATTGGGCCTCATTCCAGTTTTGAAAACGAAATACTTGAATAGAAATATTTGAAAAAGAAATATTTGAAATAGAATAATTGAAAATAGAAATATATGAAGCCTTGTTGAGTAGATTTACGCCATTTTGACGTGAACGATATTTATATCGATTATATTCAATTTTATAATGAATATTGAAAAGTCATTTGGGAAGAATTGGGATGAAAAACTCCATCTTTGAAAAGATAAAAATGGATTTTTATCGAAATGAACTAGTTTTGAACTAGAATTATAATTCTATTTATTTTTAAATAAATAAATTGAATTTGAAAAGGGTTTTAAAAGTAACCAGAATTTCCAATAATTGAATTGGAATGGATTTGAATCGAAATTGTCTTTGGATTATTTCGATGTTGGATTTCGTGATTATACATATATTGTTATGGAAATTTGAAAGATATTTATATCGTTATTTCCAATACGATATTTGTTAGTCGTAGAGTTTGATATTGAATATGAGCCGATATAATTTCTATTCAGAGCCTTGTATTTAATATCAAATGTGATTTGGGTTTGTCGTGAATGGTGTCTTCATTAACACTTTTCTTAATCCCAGTTGACAAAAAGATTAAATCTTTTATTTAGATTTAATGAAGTGTACCAATTAAATAATATTTAATTGGAATTGAATTCGAATAGATTCTTGTGTTTATCATGAACGGTGTTTTAAATAACACTCGTTCTTTAACCCGATAAATAATAGAATGTGATTTTGGGTCGTCGTGAACGGTATCTTCAATAATACTGTTCTTAGACCCAACGAAGTCAAGAAAATCAGAAACTAGCTGGAGATTAGTTAAGTTGAACGGTTTCTTGGGTATTGATCTGATGTTGGTTTCGGCCTTCGGGGTTAATATTTAGGGAATTGCTCACTTGCTAATTTACGGTTAGGGACTAATTGAATTGTGATGTGATTTTGGGGTTTATCGTGAACCGTGTTTTAAATGACACTGATTCTTTAACCCTGTCAAAGATTAAAACTAAGTGGAGTTTTAATGAATCTTTATTTAGATTGAAAAGATCGAGAATGGAGTATCACCAGTTTTACTCCAGGCGGTAGTTAAATCTTTAATTAGATTTGAACGTGAAAAGGTAATTGAATTTACCGATAACACCGTGGTGTTAGATATAAAGTATTACCAGTATTACATCATGGGATGAATAGTTTGGGATTGGGAAATTAAAACAAATGATTACTTCGGTAAGATTCGTTAATCCCGACTGGTTTGAATTGATATTCAAAGGAAGATTAAAGAATAAATTTAAAGGAATTTATCTTTGATAAAATTAATGGGATCCTTTCCCTAAGAATGTGAAATTTAGAAACTAACTGTAGGTTAGCTAAGCAGAACGGTTTCCTAGGTATTGATCTGATGTTGGTTTCGGCCTTCGGGGTTAATATTTGGGGAATTATTCTCTTGTTAATTTATGGTTGGTGACTGATGAATTGGAATGAGGCGTATGTTGTGTTTGTGTAACACTTGTTTATTATATACGCGAGTTGCTCAAAAAGACCGGGTTTATCCCATTCTGAATAACTGAATCGACGATAAGAAATCGAAGATGAAGATGGTGGTCGAAGACTAGAGATCATCACCTCGTTTGGATGTTAACTGATGTCCTGATTGGGAGGCATCCCGAAATATGGATAATAAGTGGTGATCTTCCAGACGTACGTGGAGATCGAAGGGTTTGCGAGGTATGTAGTGCCTCCGGTTTCGTTCAGACCCAGAACGGACTTGCAAATGGAATGTGTGTCTGACATTGGAATTCATTCTGTGTGATTGATAGCCATCAGTTGCACGGTGTGAATTGCCTGTGTGGCGTGCTAAGATGCAATGATCAGGACTTCTGTTGAAAAGCAAAGTCTTGTGGTGATGATCAAAGCACCGCCTGTGTGGTGTAGCTTTGTGTATAATGTGAATTCGCGAGCCTCACACCCCGGTATGAACCAGAAATGGGAGAGGACATCAGGGAGGGCATGCGTTTCTTTCTAGCTAGAAGTGGCGTCAGTGGTTTTACATGCCCTGACGAGTTTGACTTATGTGGTTGTTACTATTGCGAGGCACCTCGGTTAGATCGGACGATCCGGGTCCGATGGTGTCATTCGTTGGCTCATTGACGCCCCATAGGGCGGGGAAACGCATTGTTCAGGCATTATAATCCACTCTGTGTGGACCGGCCCTGACGATCCAAGGTACGGTTGCGGCTGTGCCTGAGACATGGGCTAGAGCGTCTCGAATTCGGTAAGGACTATCTTTTGCCTTGGTTCATGACGGAAATCCAACTTCCAATACGTGACGTTTCGATTTTAGTTGTAATCCTATATATGGCGACATAGTGGCATGGGATGCTCATGTCATCTATGATTGATAGTTATGATTTGAAATTGTTTTGACACTATACGCTTATAATAGTATCAAATGATTTGTTTTAAACGTACTAAGCATGTTTGGCTATTATAAGGGAAAACCCTATCCCTCGGCTTGCGTTGCATTGTGTGATAGGACCTGGGTCTTATAATGGCTTCATTTTTTCAAAAAGCATTGCGCTGTTTTGTTATATGCACTGGTATTCTTCGGAGGAAACCCGTTCCGTGTTATACGGTGTGGTCCCTTGATATATCTGATTTAAATTAAAGTTTTAAATAACTGTTTTAGTTCTCACACCAGTCCCATGACTGACCTGAAGTTTATTGTTTTAACCTAAACTCTGGGTGCCCTTATTTTGATGTGGGCAGCTAGTAGTTTTGGTTTTGCAGATTTATATTCACAGGATCCTGGTTTACAGCTGGAACGATATCCGGAAAGCTTCGTATCTGTATATCTCCTTCAGTTGTATTTTGTATTATTTTCTGCTGCTATGTAATGTATTGTAATCTCTGATATTTATTGAATGTATATTATTTGTTTATACTCTGTATATTCTTGTATTCTGATGAATTATTGTAATATATATTGAAATGTTCTTCTGTCTGCGTTCTTTTCTGTGTTGTCCTCGAATCAATCCGGGTTTTCCTCACCGGGGAAGTTCGGGTCGTTTCAATATATTATCGGAATTCAGCGAAACAAGATCCGTCGGGATCGTATGGACGGGAGCGTCACAATGGAACTGACCGGGAGTGGATTGGTGCTCGTTACATTTTATAGCAAAATAAATTGTCCATCTGAATCAAAAGACAGTTAATCGTTTTTAACGATAACAGTCCAATGTGAGTAAAACTCACTAACTCTTCTCAGTTATATTTTTATAATATATTTTTAAAAATGATAAAAGATGGTTGTTTGTTGTGAGTTGGCTGTTTGGTTGAACTGCTAGTTAATTGGTTGAAATTATAGAAATAGATATATAAATATAAATCGTTAATCAAATATTGATTCTGTTTAGCAGAATATTTCATAGTGAAATTAAACTGATGTTAGTTTTATTATTTAACATCTGTGGATGCAGGGAAACAGGTTGGAGGGATCCAACTGGGTTCCTCAACATTTATTTTATTGTTTTTCATATATTGTGTTATATGATGTGATATGAAATCTGTTGTTGATTTTGTATGGTTGAATGATGCCGATTAATGTTATATGGTATGTTAAATACCATAAGGACTACTGGAATGTTAAAAAAGAAAATTTCAATGATATATTGAACAAGAAATATTTATAAAATAAAAATAGTTTATAGAAAGAAAATATTTATTTATAAATTAAATATATTAAAAATGAATATTTATTTGTTAATCAAATAGATAGAATTGAAGGGAAATATTTGTAAAACATTTACAAATAGAATTGAAAAAAAGAAATATTTGTAAACTATTTACAAATAGAATTGAAAAGGGATATTTATTTGAAAAATAAATAGAATAGAAAGGGGAAATATGTGTAAAGTAAATAGAAAAGGGAATAGTTAGATTATAAAAGGAATTACTTATAAAATCAATAGAATTTATAAAAAGAAAATATTTTATAAAATAAATTGAATTATCAGAAAGGGATTTATTTTGTAAGTAAATATATTATAAAAGAAAATACTTGAAAAGTGACTAGAATTGTAGAAAAGGAGAATTTTACATTTGAAAGGTTTAGACCCGTGCTTCGCACACAGGTATAATATGGTATGGATTTAAAACAAAGATTTTAAATAGAATCTATTCTAACCAATAGATTGAGAAGATTAATTCATAAAAAATATTTTATAAATTAAATAAAAATATTTATCTTTTGATAATTAGAATATATAAGCCCGAACTTATATAAAGAAATAGAAATCGGGTTTAACACCGATATTTAAAATAGAATGTGAACTCAACATTTATAAAAGAGAATTACAAATGAGATTTTAAGTGTCAGAAGTTAAAAGGAGATTTTGTACAAATAATTCTGTAAACAGAAATATATATAGAATTTGAAATGTGATATTTTTTTAGATATGAAATCAAACTGAATAGATTATATGGAAGAAATATTTTTTATAATTGGTGTGAAAAATGGATATAAGCAAAGATTTTGCAAATAAAAACATTTATTAAGGAAAGTGGATGTTTGAAATAGAAATTTAAACAGAAATGCGATTTCTAATGGTTAGAAATAAATAACTTGTTTAATAATGAAACAAGTGTTGTGAGTTATAAACAAAGTGTCTAAATGAACTAAAATAAAATTATCAGTGGACAATTGAGATTGCGAATTCAATAGTGAATATAAAAGGGAAATTTGGAGGGGTTTAAAAGGGAACGATGAAATCCATTTCGATATTCGAAATGTAAAAAGGATTAAAATAAAATCCGTAGAGAAGAGATTATCGAATATACGTTATTCGAGAAAGATTATCGAATATAAGTTATTCGAGAGAGATTATCGAATATAGTCTATCCGAAGAGAGATAATCGAATATAGTTATTTGAGAGAAGTTATCGAATAGAGATTATTCGAGAGAGGATTTGTAAGTTGAAATTCGATCATATCGAATTCGGGAAAGTACTATCTACTTTCTGTTTTCAAATCAAGAGTTAATTTTTTAATTATAAATTAGTTGTTTGTTTATTTATCCAAATTAATGAAGAAAAGTTATATTTAAGTTAATATATTTCGAGAACATGAAATTATAACACTAGCGTTATAATCAAATGATTTTTGTAAAAGAAGTGGATTCGTAAATATAATCCGAGAGTTTGTGTAAGAAAGTTTGTTGAAGGGTTATAAGATGAACCTTCTCTATTTCGAGGTTAGAAATGTTGTTCAGTTAAGGTCTGAGAGGTAATTATTGTAATGACCCGCATTGTCAGAGGTATTATAATTAATTTATTTAATTATAAAAATAGTGATTTAGGGAATTAAATCGTCGTTAATTAAATTATAGTGAATATTTAATTAAATTAAATAATAGAATAATATACTTAATTCAGAAATAATCAAAATATTGGAAATCACAATATTCTGTGAACTGGGTCATCCCTAAGATTTAATTCAGCTTAGAGTCGAATTATATTGACGAATATATTTAAATAACGACTGTTTAAACATAGAATTATAATATAATTAAAATAGAGCTTGAAACGACGCGGTAGTTCGCCATTTGGCGATTTAAACTTCAACTGAATATGCAGGGTTCGTTTTAAATCGGATTTCTGTGAAACAAGAAACGTGTGGAGCTGGTGGAGTATATCTTTCTAGTGGAAGAGAAAAATCAGGATTTCGTCATGTAGAATTTGAGTTATCTCCAAATTAAATATTCAGAAAAACAGCGGTATATTCGTTCGTGGCCATAACGGTTATTTAAAAATATTTGAATATCGGGTTTGAATTTAGACGAGGTTCTTTTGGGACATAACGATAATTTAATTTTTAGAATTTTACTGTAATTTTTAATTAATTAAATACACAACTTTTTATTTGAAGTGTTTTGCACCCTGTAATCAACATTTTGAGGTTTCACAATATGAGTTAAACTACCGGTGTTATTATATTTTTGAAATCATGGTAGCTTACTGGTCACAACGGTATCTTTATTTCTGTCAATACCAGTCTGTATGTGGACGAAGCTCTATGTAATGGGGTACCGGAATTTTGTAAACTTAAAACAAATAAAACAATCCATGTTGTTAACGTATTCTGTGCTTGCACCAAGCGCTCATTTAATGGGTATACTTAGTGATGTATGTTGATGCAAAAGGATGAGAGGCAGTGGAAAGAAAAATGTAGAACGTTGAACCATACATGAACACATGCTGTAATTAACTAAGAAATGACACAACTGATGGAAACAAGCCGCCCTTTAACTCTACAGCCAGAAGCGTGTAAGGTAACCTCACGTCCCTTTCCTATGAAGCAAAGAAGTAATGCCTCTACAGCTAGGAGCGTGTAACTTTTCCTTAGCAAATAAGTATTTGTTTTATTTAATTCCTTCCTATTTCCTTGGCCACTAAGAAAACACATATCAATATAATAACCAACCAACAGTAATACTTCCTATAAAATACGCCTAAGGATCTTAAACCAAGGTCATTTTGGTTAGAGCGATTTTTGCGCCGTCGAGTTCTTTTCTTCCTCAGTGAAAAACCAACTTCTAAATTCTCTATAAACACAAATAAATTCATAAAACTTCTAAAGCAATGACTGTCTTTCTTCCCTTGGCAAAGGCTTTGTGCTAATACAATTTTTGGAGACTTCAACTTCATCCAAGTCGCACGGAAAATACACAGTTGATGGGTTTTCATCATGGGAAGAATGGAAAACATTAAATGGAAGAACGGTTGTAAGAACTAAATTTGTGGGACTATTTCGAGTTCGTGTGCAGAACTAAAGGGTTGCGACAAGAAATGATGTCACGAGTTTTCCGAAACCACGGAGTTTGAAGCAGGTAACACATTGTTTTCGAGCAGTTGGACTTCGAGTTCATTATTTTTGCAATGGTAATGTTGAGGGTTCAAAGAGGAATAGCGTGGTGGTCTTCGTTTGGTGAACAATGGTGTATTGGAGGGAGTAACGGTGTGGAAGGTTTTGAAAATGGTTGGAGTTAGTTTACTGTAAAGGGTTTACTTCGATCCATGAAGAAATGGTGTGCGGTGGGAGTCCAAAATCATGGAAATGGGGTGTCAAAACTAAGCTGGAGCGTGTTCTGTTTTGATGGAAGAAGTGTTGTAGCTTTTGTGGGGTGATTTGGAGTTGGGCTAGGCGAGTATGGTGAGGCCCATCTTTATTAATTCAAGTTTTGTTTGTAGAATGTGGTGTGAAGTTGAAGTGGCAGAAGACATTTGTTTTGGATGTGGGTTCTGTTCTTTTTGCGTGACTTCTGGAAGCGGTTTATGTTATGGGAGGAGTGAAGAAAGGTGCGGGTCATTTTGAATGGGCCAATGGGAAATGATGTGGCCCAAATATTTTATTACTTGTTAGTTTGTTAAATAAGGCCTTGGGGTTTTCTCTTTGGATAGAGCGGAGCATTTCGAAGAAATAAAAGCCCAATAAAAAGGATGGACATAAATAGGCGTGAAAAGTGGGTTCAAAAGCTTTACAGGATTATGGTTTAAAAGCAGGGAAGGAAGGGATGGAAAAGTGCACATGAGGGAAAAAGGAAGTTAAGTTTTAGTTTAAATTCAAATTAAAAGTGTATTAACTTAAATAATGTATAACTTGGTCATACAATATCAGAACGCGACAAAACAAGATCCGACAAGATCGTATGGACGGACACTACACACTGGAACCGACTGGAAGTGAATTTGAGCTCATTACAATTTATAGCAAAATAAATTGTCCGTCTGAATCAAGCGATGGTTATCGTTATTAACGATGATCGTCCAATGTGAGTAAAACTCATCAACTCTGAACAGTTCTATTTTTACAACGTACTCTTAGAACTGTTAAATATTGTCTGTTTGATTGTGTGTTGACTGTTTGATTGAACTGCTAGTCAGTTATTGGAAATTATATATCTATATATATGTATATATATACCATTAAATATTTATATGTTGATTCTGCTATCATAATAATTCATATCAAAATGAATTCGATGTTAATCATATTGTCTAACATCTGTGATGCAGGGAAACGGGTTGGAGGAATCCAACTGGATTCCTCAAAAGTTATTTTACTGTGATTTATATATTGTGATTTATATATTGTGATATATTAATGTGATATATAATCTGACATTGATTTTGTGTGTTTGGATGATATTTATCGTTGTTATATGGTGTGTTAAATACCATAAGAAATACCGGAATGTGATAAAGGGATTTTCAAAGTATAATTTCAAAATAATTTATTTATATAAAATCACTGTATTTTATATATATATATATATATATATGTGTGTGTGTGTGTGTGTACAAAAGGAAAAAGGGTTTTTATAAAGGAAATAAAATATAAAAGGAAATATTTGTAAAAATGTTTATAAATAAAATAATGGGAATATTTATTTGTTAGAATAAATAGAAATAAAAAGGGATATTTATTGGATAAATAAATAGGATTAAACCAAAGGGATATTTATTGGATAAATAAATAGAATAGAATCAAAGAAATGTTTAGAAAATAAATAGGAAATGGAAATTTGTTTTTAACAGATAAATAGAGAAGATTAATTTATAAATAACGGTTTATAAATTAAATTAAATATTTATCATTCGATAAATGGAATATATAAGTCTGAACTTATATAGAGAAAAGGTATTGGTTTCAACACCGATAGTTTTAAATAGAATATGTACACAACACTTGTATAAGAGAAATAACATTTTTAAAGAGAACGTTTATAAAGTGAAGAACCGTTACTAAAAGTAAATCTTTATAAATGAATAAACGTTATCAAATAGGAGTTTTTTAGAGTTAAAGTTAATCGATTAGAGTTAGAGTTACTAGTTAAAGTTAATCGATTAGAGTAACCCAAAGGAGTTAAATAGTTAGGATTGACCAGCTAGAGTTAACCAGTTGAGTTATTCAAATGGAGTTAATCAAGTAGATTTATCGAATATCACTTATTCGAAGTAGAATTTTCGAATATCACTTATTCGAAGTAGAGTTATCGAATATAGTGTATTCGAGAGAAGCGTAATCGAATATTGGTTATTTGAAGTGAGTTAATTGAATATTGGTTATTCGAAGTGAGTTAATCGAATATTGGTTATTCGAAAAGGGGAGTTATCAAATCTAGTAGAATTAAAGGAGTTAATCGAATCTAGTTTATTCAAATAGAAGTAAAGGAGTTAATCGAATCTAGTTTATTCGAATAGAATTAAAGGAGTTATCGAATATAGTTTATTCGAAAGGAATTAAGTGGAAAAAGTTAATAGATTAGAGTGAAATCAAATAGAGTTAAATCAAATAGAGTTAGTCCAATAGAGTTAATTGATAAGGGTAAATCGATAAGAGTAAATTGAATAGAGTTAAATCGAATATAGTTTATTCGAAGAAAGATTATTAAATCTAGTTTTTTGTAAGAGAGAGTATCGAATATAGTTATTCGAAGGGAGGAGTTATCAAATAGAGATATTCGAAAGAGAATTACGTAAGGAAGTGTTAAAGATTTAGAAAGGGGAAACTTATCTTATTTCGAGGTTAAAGATGTCGTTCAGTTAAGGTCTGAGAGGTAATTATACCCCAACTTGATTGACTTCGGTTTTAATTTAGAAATGGTTAAGGTTCGAAAGTGAAAGTGGTTAAGTGGAATTAGTTAATGAGTATAGTGGTCTGGATCGTCATCGCGATGTGGATTTAAACATCCATTTAAATCCAAATAAAGGAGTATTTGGAAATGTTTTCCAAATCAGAATTAGAATGGAATCAAGGATTTGAAATTGAAAATATGAATTAGAAAACGAAATGTTTATTTATAAGGAAAAGAATAAACTAATAATAGGATAAATTTAAGAGTTAATAAAGTTAAATGATGTTTGATTGATATTATTTCCACCTGGAAATAATATCGTTGTTTGCACACTTGTTTTTCTTTGATAGTTAACTCACAGACTATTGAAGTTTTGACCATTTTAACGTTGTTAATATGGAGAGACCGGTTGGATTATTATCCAAAGAACCACTCTGTATTGGCATAAGCGTTGCGAATCATTTATGCCAAAGATAATTGACGATGGAGTAAAGTGCAAGGGCTGTTGTATAAGTCTTAGATAACAGTGACTAAGATAGATATACTGAATAGTGCCTTCGGTTTGTCCAGTCCCAGGACAACTTGTATGGACGAAGGTCTGACAGAGTATATCCAATAGATTGCGTAAGTTGATCTGTTCAAACGTATTCACGTTTGGTGGCGGAGGAATTCGTTTCTCTTAGCTGTATACCCGTGTTATTTTTGGATAAGTCAATATGTGATTTGGCGGGTATGACGATGTGACATTCTAAGTAAATGAAGATGTGGCATGTAAACTTGGATGACTTGTATGGATGAATGTCTGACGGAGTATTTCCAGAAAGGTCACGTACATTGATTTCTTCAACCGTACCAAGAGTGGAAGCAAAGAAGGAAACTTTTTAGCTAACACGTAATGTACTGTTTAGATGTCAAGTAGTGATTTTCGATGGATCTGACAATGTGGCATTCGAAGTGAATCTGATGTAATGATGAAGCGTAACCTCAAGCCTCAACAACCGGTAAATGACAGAAATCGGGCAGGCAGCATGGCTATGTAGGTCGCACCTGTTAGGGTGTATAATCACCTGATCTAGAGTTTCATTTACTTCTAAAAATCTATTGTTGATGTTGTCCCATTCGGGAAACGGTTGTTGATCCCAACCGTTGGTGATATACATTCGATACACTCAAGCGAAATGAGTGGTCGGTCATGTGTGGCCGGGTTACAAGATGTTCTTGTTGAACTCAGTGTATTCCTCTCTAGAGGTACACTAGCGAAAGGTGGTTCCATACCTTGTCATAGTTGGAAACCCATTATCCAATACGTGCTTGCGACTTTGATTGTATACTATATATGTAGAACGTGAGGTGAAAGCGTTTCTTCTAGATTGATATCTATTTGTGCTTAGACATTATTATAATATCAGAACGATATTGCTTTGTCAAAGATGTTTGGATTCTTATAAGTGAAAAACCCGTTCCGTATTCACGGCGTGGTCTTATGAGATATCGTATACCTGTTTAACCTGTTTTACTCACACCAGTCCCATGACTGACCCGGAGTTTATTTTGTTTGTTTTCCCTAAACTCTTGGGTGCCTAAATTTGTACGGGCAGTCAAGTAGTCAAGATTTACAGATATACTTGGAGAGCTTGGAGCAGGAGGCTTCAAGATTTTTATAGCTATTGTTTTTCCGCTGTGTTGTAAGTGCTGTACTCTGATAAGTGCTATTGTATACATAATTATTATATTTCAAAGTTATGTTATATATTATATGTTATTCGTTCCGCTGTGAGATTCGTGTTACTCTGATGATGTAAGTTCTCCTTTTTCTTCTTCTATTCTAAGTCTCTATCTTATCTGTCCTCACCCTCTAATTTCTTTCGTTAATTACCAGGATTTTTCGATGTTTGGTTAGTCGTCATCGTGTTTATGTCGATAACCAAAGTTGCAAAAATCCGGGTCGTTACAGTTGGTATCAGAGCTTAAGTTAAGAATTACCTTGGCTCTGTGGCGTGACTCAGTAGAGATAGGGTTAGTAATACCCTAGATTGAGTTTGAGTGTATATATACGAGTGCATATTTGTAATTTGATATAAAGTGGTTTTATATTGTGGAGATTCATTGGTTGAGTTGTTTATGGGTTCTGGTCGATCAGTTTGATCCACTGTATCGGTAGGAGTTTATAAACACTCGAATACGATGGGTCGACACGATATGTTTTGAAAAAGGGTAAATTAAAATTAGTTACCCAAGGTATATCTTGATATAGAGAAGATATATATATCAAAATTATAATATAGTGGATATATTGGTTGTTATTATAATCAAGTAAGATTATAAATTAAATGGTTATATATAACCAATCAGAATTTATACAAGTGAATTATATGAAATTGAAATGAATAAAATCTGAATTTAGATCAAAAATGGGAATTTAAAATCCCAAAAATGGGAAAGGTGTTTGTAAATGAATATGGATTTAATATATGTGAATTTTAAGATCCTGGGAGACTTTAAATATGTTTACAACATTGTAAAAGGATATTGGAATTGATTTCAAGATGGAAATGTTTAAAAATGGGTTTTGAAAGTGCTATAGTATTGAACTCACTTCGGTAGCTGGAAAATAGATTCCGATGTTGATCATGACATCATCGGTGTTCATTTTCGAATATGTAAGTGACAGATTACTACCAAGGATTTTGTTTTGAATTTGTTTTGGGAAAACAAGTTGTGTTGAATTTCAAAAAGAAAATTTGATTTTTGAAAGAGGTAAACTATTTAAAAACTTCCAGGAAGAAAAGGTTGTTTGAATTTAAACAAATTAAAGTAAAATTTGTAAAATCCAATAGAATTGGGATTGAATTAAAAGCCAGTAAGTGAAAATCATTTGAAATAGATTAGTGTCAAGTAGAATTAGACTTGATTAGAGATAATCTGGAATTATATTGGACTGGTGAGTTATGGATTTGAAATCAAGAATAGTGCTTGAGTTTGAAATGAAATTCGACTTAGGTATAAGCGAACGGGTGGGTTAAAGATAAATTGATTTGGGATCAAGTTGGAATTGCATTGGTATATGTTGAATTGATGACAGGTGAAGTGATAGAGTTAATATGCCCGACAAAAAGGTACAAGTTTATATTTGATATAAGCATGAGATTTATGAGCCGAATTGGCAAGCCGCTTGGCTGTTTGATTTTCTTTTGGGTTGGAGAAGGCCTAGAGAGGCGAGTTGGAGTTATACCGATAGGGCTGTACAAAGGAGGTTATGGCGAAATTTTCCGAAAATTTAAAGTGTTAGAAAATTTCCAGAATTTTTGAAAATTTTAGTTAGTCGGAATGAATAAATATTTTAGTCGATATTAATTGGTTCAGTTGAAATCATAAATATGGGGTAAACAAATATTAGGAATTCCAATAGTAGGGTCATCCTGTACCTTAGCAATTTCGAGGACGAAATTATTTTAAGTGGGGAAGAATGTAATGACGCGCATTGTCAGAGGTATTATAATTAATTTATTTAATTATATAAATAGTGATTTAGGGAATTAAATCGTCGTTAATTAAATTATAGTGAATATTTAATTAAATTAAATAATAGAATAATATATTTAATTCAGAAATAATCAAAATATTGGAAATCACAATATTCTGTGAACTGGGTCATCCCTAAGATTTAATTCAGCTTAGAGTTAAATTATATTGACGAATATACTTAAATAACAACTGTTTAAACGTAGAATTATAATATAATTAAAATAGAGCTTGAAACAACGCGGCAGTTCGCCATTTGGCAATTTGAACTTCAACTGAATATACAGGGTTCGTTTTAAATCGAATTTCTATGAAACAATAAACGTATGGAGCTGGTGGAGTATATCTTTCTAGTGGAAGGGAAAAATAGGGATTTCATCGTGTAGAATTTGAGTTATGTCCAAATTAAATATTCAGAAAAACAGCGGTATATTCGTTCGTGGCCATAACGGTTATTTAAAAATATTTGAATATCGGGTTTGAATTTAGACGAGGTTCTTTTGGGACATAACGATAATTTAATTTTTAGGATTTTACTGTAATTTTTGATTAAATAAATACACAACTTTTTATTTGAAGTGTTTTGCACCCTGTAATCAACATTTTGAGGTTTCACAATATGAGTTAAACTACCGGTGTTATTATATTTTTGAAATCATGGTAGCTTACTGGTCACAACGGTATCTTTATTTCTGTCAATACCAGTCTGTATGTGGACGAAGCTCTATGTAATGGGGTACCGGAATTTTGTAAACTTAAAACAAATTAAACAATCCATGTTGTTAACGTATTCTGTGCTTGCACCAAGCGCTCATTTAATTGGTATACTTAGTGATGTATGTTGATGCAAAAGGATGAGAGGCAGTGGAAAGAAAAATGTAGAACGTTGAACCATACATGAACACACGTTGTAATTAACTAAGAAATGACACAACTGATGGAAACAAGCCGCCCTTTAACTCTACAGCTAGAAGCGTGTAAGGTAACCTCATGTCCCTTTCCTTTGAAGCAAAGAACTAACGTCTCTACAGCTAGGAGCATGTACCTTTTCCTTAGAAAAGAAGTATTTGTTTTATTTAATTCCTTCCTATTTCCTTGGCCACTAAGAAAACACATATCAATATAATAACCAACCAACAGTAATACTTCCTATATAATACGCCTTAGGATCTTAAACCTAGGTCATTTTGGTTAGAGCGATTTTTGCGCCGTCGAGTTCTTTTCTTCCTCAGTGAAAAACCAACTTCTAAATTCTCTATAAACACAAATAAATTCATAAAAATTCTAAATCAATGATTGTCCTTCTTCCCTTGGCAAAGGCTTTATGCTAATACAATTTTTGGAGACTTCGACTTCATCCAAGTCGCACGGAAAATACACATTTGATGGGTTTTCATCGTGGGAAGAATGGAAAACATCAAATGGAAGAACGAGTGTTAGAATTAAATTTGTGGGACTATTTCGAGTTCGTGTGCAGAACTAAAGGGTTGCAACAAGAAATGATGTCACGAGTTTTCTGAAACCACGGAGTTTGAAGCAGGTAACGCATTCTTTCTGAGCAGTTGGACTTCGAGTTCATTATTTTTGCGATGGTGATGTTGAGGGTTCGAAGATGAATAGCGTGGTGGTCTCCGTTTGGTGAACAATGGTGTATTGGAGGAAGTAACGGTGTGGAAGGTTTCGAAAATGGCCGGTGTTAGTTTACTGTAAAGGGAGTACTTCGATCCGTGAAGAAATGGTGTGCATTGGGAGTCCAAAATCATGGAAATGGGGTGTCAAAACTAAGCTGGAGCGTGTTCTGTTTTGATGGAAGAATTGTTGTAGCTTTTGTGGGGTGATTTGGAGTTGGGCTAGGCGAGTATGGTGAGGCCCATCTTTATTAATTCAAGTTTTGTTTGTAGAACGTGGTGTGAAGTTGAAGTGGCGGAAGACATTTGTTTTGGAAGTGGGTTCTATTCTTTTTGCGTGACTTCTGGAAGCGGTTTATCTTATGGGAGGAGGAGTGAAGAAAGGTGCGAGTCATTTTGAATGGGCCAATGGGAAACGATGTGGCCCAAATATTTTATTACTTGTTAGTTTGTTAAATAAGGCCTTGGAGTTTTCTCTTTGGATAGAGCGGAGCGTTTCGAAGAAATAAAAGCCCAATAAAAAGGATGGACATAAATAGGCGTGAAAAGTGGGTTCAAAAGCTTTACTAGATTACGGTTTAAAAGCAGGGAAGGAAGGGATGGAAAAGTGCACATGAGGGAAAAAGGAAGTTAAGTTTTAGTTTAAATTCAAATTAAAAGTGTATTAACTTAAATAATGTATAACTTGGTCATACGATATCAGAACACGACAAAACAAGATCCGACAGGATCGTATGGACGGACACTACACACTGGAACTGACTGAAAGTGAATTTGAGCTCATTACAATTTATAGCAAAATAAATTGTCTGTCTGAATCAAGCGATGGTTATCGTTATTAACGATGATCGTCCAATGTGAGTAAAACTCACCAACTTTGAACAGTTCTATTTTTACAACGTATTCTTAGAACTGTTAAATATTGTCTGTTTGATTGTGTGTTGACTGTTTGATTGAACTGCTAGTCAGTTAGTGGAAATTATATATCTATATATATGTGTGTATATATACCGTTAAATATTTATATGTTGATTCTGCTATCAGAATAATTCATATCAAAGTGAATTCGATGTTAATCATATTGTCTAACATCTGTGATGCAGGGAAACAGGTTGGAGGAATCCAACTGGATTCCTCAACAGTTATTTTACTGTGATTTATATATTGTGATATATAATGTGATATATAATCTGACATTGATTTTGTGTGTTTGGACGATATTTATCGTTGTTATATGGTGTGTTAAATACCATAAGAAATACCAGAATGTGATAAAAGGATTTTCAAAGTATAATTTGAAAATAATTTATTTATATAAAATCACTGGATTTTATATATATATATATATATGTACAAAAGGAAAAAGGGTTTTTATAAAGGAAATAAAATATAAAAGGAAATATTTGTAAAAACGTTTATAAATAGAATAATGGGAATATTTATTTGTTAGAATAAATAGAAATAAAAAGGGATATTTATTGGATAAATAAATAGGATTAAACCAAAGGGATGTTTATTGGATAAATAAATAGAATAGAATCAAAGAAATGTTTAGAAAATAAATAGGAAATGGAAATCTGTTTTTAACAGATAAATAGAGAAGATTAATTTATAAATAACAGTTTATAAATTAAATTAAATATTTATCATTCGATAAAAGGAATATATAAGTTTGAACTTATATAGAGAAGAGGTATTGGTTTCAACACCGATAGTTTTAAATAGAATATGTACACAACACTTGTATAAGAGAAATAACATTTTTAAAGAGAACATTTATATAGTGAAGAACCGTTACTAAAAGTAAATCTTTATAAATGAATAAACGTTATCAAATAGGAGTTTTTTAGAGTTATAGTTAATCGATTAGAGTTAGAGTTGACCAGTTAAAGTTAATCGATTAGAGTAACCCAAAGGAGTTAAATAGTTAGGATTGACCAACTAGAGTTAACCAGTAGAGTTATTCAAATGGAGTTAATCAAGTAGAGTTATCGAATATCACTTATTCGAAGTAGAATGTTCGAATATCACTTATTCGAAGTAGAGTTATCGAATATAGTGTATTCGAGAGAAGAGTAATCGAATATTGGTTATTCGAAGTGAGTTAATTGAATATTGGTTATTCGAAGTGAGTTAATCGAATATTGGTTATTCGAAAAGGGGAGTTATCAAATCTAGTAGAATTAAAGGATTTAATCGAATCTAGTTTATTCAAATAGAAGTAAAGGAGTTAATCGAATCTAGTTTATTCGAATAGAATTAAAGGAGTTATCGAATATAGTTTATTCAAAAGGAGTTAAGTGGAAAAAGTTAATAGATTAGAGTGAAATCAAATAGAGTTAAATCAAATAGAGTTGGTCCAATAGAGTTAGTCCAATAGAGTTAATTGATAAGGGTAAATCGATAAGAGTAAATTGAATAGAGTTAAATTGAATATAGTTTATTCGAAGAAAGATTATCGAATCTAGTTATTTGTAAGAGAGAGTATCGAATATAGTTATTCGAAGGGAGGAGTTATCAAATAGAGACATTCGAAAGAGAATTACGTAAGGAAGTGTTAAAGATTTAGAAAGGGGAAACTTATCTTATTTCGAGGTTAAAGATGTCGTTCAGTTAAGGTCTAAGAGGAAATTATACCCCAACTTGATTGACTTCGTTTTTAATTTAGAAATGGTTAAGGTTCGAAAGTAAAAGTGGTTAAGTGGAATTAGTTAATGAGTATAGTGGTTTGGGTCGTCATCGCGATGTGGATTTAAACATCCATTTTAATCCAAATAAAGGAGTATTTGGAAATGTTTTCCAAATCAGAATTAGAATGGAATCAAGGATTTGAAATTGAAAATATGAATTAGAAAACAAAATGTTTATTTATAAGGAAAAGAATAAACTAATGATAGGATACATTTAAGAGTTAATAAAGTTAAATGATGCTTGATTGATATTATTTCCACCTGGAAATAATATCGTTGTTTGCACATTTGTTTTTCTTTGATAGTTAACTCACAGATTATCGAATTTTTGACCGTTTTAACGTTGTTAATATGGAGAGACCGATTGGATTATTATCCAAAGAACCACTCTGTATTGGCATAAGCGTTGCGAATCATTTATGCCAAAGATAATTGAAGACGGAGTAAAGTGCAAGGGCTGTTGTATAAGTCTTAGATAACGGTGACTAAGACGGATATACTGAATAGTGCCTTCGGTTTTCCCAGTCCCAGGACAACTTGTATGGACGAAGGTCTGACGGAGTATATCCAATAGGTTGTGTAAGTTGATCTGTTCAAACATATTCACGTTTGGTGGCGGAGGAATTCGTTTCTCTTAGTTGTATACCCGTGTTATTTTTGGATAAGTCAATTTTAGATTTGGTGGGTATGACGATGTGACATTCTAAGTGGATGAAGATGTGGCATGTAAACTTGGATGACTTGTATGGATGAATGTCTGACGGAATATTTCCAGAAAGGTCACGTACATTGATTTCATCAACCGTACCAAGAGTGGAAGCGGAGAAGGAAACTTCTTTAGATAACACGTAATGTACTGTTGTAGATGTCAAGTAGTGTTTTTTGATTGATCTGACAATGTGGCATTCGATGTGAATCTGATGTAATGATCAAGCGTAACCTCAAGCCTCATCAACCGGTAAATGACAGAAATCGGGCAGGCAACATGGCTATGTAGGTCGCACCTATTAGGGTGTATAATCACCTGATCTAGAGTTTCATTTACTTCTAAAAATCTATTGTTGATGTTGTCCCATTCGGGAAATGGTTGCTGATCCCAACCGTTGGTGATATACATTCGATACACTCAAGCGAAATGAGTGGTCGGTCATGTGTGGCCGGGTTACAAGATGTTCTTGTTGAACCCAGTATATTCCTCTCTAGAGGTACTGTAACACCCCACGTCCATTAATGTCACTCACAAAGGGAATGCATTAACTTCCATGGATGTTTTAAGTGAATATAGAACAGTAAAATTACAACAAGATAGATATAAAATAGTACTTGGAAATTCAAAAAACTTTATTTCATTGTAGCAGAAGTCAAAACATGTTTGATTACATCATAACACCATATTCAATGTCAAGTAAAATATCTATCTTGATAAAACAAGTACATAATCCCATTACATGAATAGCCATTAAAAAGAAAGATAACAAGCTGGACTTTACTTCAGCAGTCCAAGCTTTCCAGAAGATAAGCGATCCAACTAGACTCCACTAGAACTTGGCCCAACCTGCGGACCTGAAGGGAGAAAAAGGATGGAAAAGAGGGGGTCAGACATAAAGTCTGGTGAATATGATAATTCTACAATACTATTACCAAAATAACTGGACTAAGGCATAAGCTGGAAAACAAGAAAATGTCTATGAAGAGCAGATTAAGGACATAGACAATCGCTAAAGGCAACGTTATAGGCGCTCCTAAATACTAAAGGATAAACACTATACTGCACCACACCAGTCACCCTAAAGATTCATCCCACTTAGCTTCACTTAGAAACTTTCCCAATGGCTTTACGTACCCCTAGCTGACTACATAGGTGCCGCCTGCCCCTATCTCCACTAGGTGTACCCTACTTCCCATTATTCGATCGGCTCCCTAACTCGTAGATACCCGTGCTGGCCCCACAGTGGGGTGTATCACTCCCCTAAAGTGGCAACCTGATACAACGGACATGCACGGCTTATACCTACATGATGCAACAACGTCTTACCTACCAGCCCGGGTCCACACACGCATATGAAACCCGTTGGACTTGCGTTGCCACCGCTCCCTGTTTTGGCCTCTTATAGTCAAACCCAGTATGCGTGTCCCGTCCTCGACTTGGGTCGAGCCCACAAAGATACGTTTTGGGATACTGGTTGAAATGGGCCCCCACTATTTACCACAAGCATTCCACCTAAGCTTGTCCCCATTAGTCCATCCCACTTAACCCACTTAGTCATGTTCATTTACATGTGTGTTTGGTTAAGTCTAATCGTATTTCAAATGCCTCTAAAGGCAACCACCAGATTCCTCATGCCACCCAAGGCACCTACTTAACCCCCATGTCCCACCTTACATGATTATCTGGTTAAGTATTTCTTAGTTCATTAAGGCCATAACCTCATAAAGACCTCTCACATTAGACTGGCATTTATGGCAGCTGGATTTGTCGGGCGGGTCCGGGCAGTCTTACACCATAAAAGAGTCTAACCTCGTGTCTTTACAACTGTTATGCTTTAGTTTGGGCCTAGGACCTCTCACATTGGGCCGACATTTGTGACTACTGGATTTGCCGGGCGGGTCCGGGCAGGTTTACATCACAAACGGGTCCAACCTCGTGTCCTAAGCATTGATTATTAATAATAATCCACTTTCCCCCAATTTTAATAATTCCCTACTTGAATTATTAATTACTTCCAATTTTTAACAATGTCCATAATTGACTCAATTATGGACATCCATTCATGGTATGCAAAATCTTACAAAATTGCACCCAATTTATTAATTCCTAATATTACCCCTACCCCACGTTTGAACGTTTATTCGCAAAATATATGTTAGACTCGAATAGCCTAACTCATAGCATAAAAGAGATTATCATAATAACAACATGTATATGTGACCAAATGAATCATAATAAGGGGTGAAACTTGCATATATCCAACTTGCATAGATTATACATGTCATGGACCTAAAGGTGTCAACTTGTTCAAAATTCACCTAATATAATCTCAATCAATTTTCATAAACTTACATATGAACATGTGTGAATCAACATCATCTAATTTTTTAACAACATGGTTTTATATGGGTACACCTAACTCAATAGGCAAATTCCCATATTCAAGTTTTATTTAATTATAGTTTCAAGTTTATGGGTACACCTAACCTAATAGGCAAATTCCCATAAACAAGATCCATTTAAATTAAAAAAAACATAACTTTAAGCATGTTCCAACAACATCATGATTTTACAACATAATATAGCATGATTTATAACATGGCATAGTATGATAGTATAACATAGCTTGACATGATTCTCAACATAGCACGACATAGCATAAGAGAATTTACAACATAGCATGACATAGCATATATAATTTACATCATACGACAACATAATAACATAATAAGAGATCCACAATATATAGAATTTACAATTACAAATCACATCACTTTCTTGTGATCCATTCATAACTGAGTCAAATTAGTTTGTAATAGTCTTGTGAGAATCATCATACTCACCAACAAAAGAAAAGAATTAGAGAAAGAGAGATCTTTTGATTTGATTTGTGTAGATTTAGTTGTAGATGATTAGGCTTCCTCTTCTTAGTTTGTGACGGCTACGCTGAACTCCATGGCAGCAGCATGACGGTAGCTTCTCTAATTTTACAAGTGATTTAGGTTTAGGGTCTACCCACTTATTTATAGATTTTAGAATGCATTTAGGCCATTAGATTTAACCTAGAAATAACCGCAGCCGTTCAGACAAGATGGGGTTTATCTTGTTGACTCAGCAATGAGTCAGAAGTGACTCAGCAAACACTCAGCAATATATATATATATATATATATATATTCTACAATGTACACATTAGATACATCCCCCCCTTTTACACACTTATTATTGTTTTTATATACATATTAGATACATCCCCTCTCTTACACACTTATTAATATTTTTATATTCATATTAGATACATCCCCTCTCTTACACACTTATTAATATTATTATATTCATATTAGATGCATCCCCTCTCTTACACACTTTTATATTCATATTAGATACATCCCCCCTCTTACACACTTATTAATATTTTAGCAACTTTAGTGTTAATAGAAAATTCGGGGTGTTACATTCTCCCCTCCTTTTAGGATTTCGTCCCCGAAATCTTCAAGTCTGGAAGAATGTATATCCTACCATCCAAACGTCCATCTACTCATCCATCATACACAGGCATCCATTGTCCTTACAGACTTCTAATGCTTTCATGTTTAAATGCACAGTGTGTGTATATGTCCGTATCTAATGCAAAATCAGGCGGTCCACTGATTCAGTTGACCTCCTTAATGCAACTATGATCGTGCCATGCATCCATTATGTATGCAAAAGATTCTTAATGCTACATAATACTTCTATATGCGTGCACAACCATCATCTGAATGCAGCATCCACATGATAATACAACCATCGTTCATCCATTTTACTAAATACATCCATATATATGCAATATCCAATATGTAGTGACTGAGCCGATCTAGTGCCTAAAGTGTGTGTATATATGCATCCACGAGCAACCACTAGCAAACACGCATCCATTTTGCATCCATCATACATAACATGTCTCAAACACATGTTTCAACCATAGGATTATCCTAACTAAAGGTCAAAGATACTAATGAGAGGACATACTAAAGATAAGATAAGATAAGATAAGTGATAAAGGAGAAATTAAAAGACATACCCTCAAAAAGAAAAGGGTACAACAAACGCATCTTCTCTTCTGTCTCCCAAGTTGCGTTGCTCTCATCATCTCCCCATTGCACTTTAACCAGTCTGACCTCTCGATTCCTCAACTTTTTGATCTCCGACCCAAGAATGCATGTAGGAGCTCGTCTAATTGTTGCATCACGCTCTATTTCCACCTCTTTAAGCAAGCTCGGCTCTACCACCTCCGCGGTCTTGTGCAAACACTTCCTCAAATGTGATACATGGAATACGTCGTGTACTCCACTAAGTTTCTCAGGCAACTCCACCCTATATGCCATCTTCCCAATCCTGTTTTTTACAGGAAACGGCCCTACAAACCTTGGTGCTAATTTCCCCACGGACCCAAAGCGAACAACATTCTGTAACGGAGATACTTTGATAAAAACCATGTCCCCAATGTCAAACTCAAGATCTGTCCTCCTCTTATCAGCATACGATTTTTGCCTATCTTGTGCTGCTTTCATCCTCCTTCGAATCAACTCAATCTTCTCCGAGGTTTCCCTAACCATATCGGGCCCAAGTAGGATTTTATCGGTAGATTCCCACCAACATGTAGGCGAACGGCAAGGCCTTCCATAAAGAGCTTCGAAAGGTGCCATGCCAATACTAGACTGAAAGCTATTGTTATATGCGAATTCTACTAACGGAAGGTGCTCTTCCCATGTACCCCCAAAGTCTAGGATACAAAGCCTTAAAAGATCCTCTAGAATGCGATTCACCCTCTCGGTCTGGCCGTCTGTCTGAGGATGATATGCGGTGCTCAAACATAGCTGAGTCCCTACCACCTCTTGTAAACTCTTCCAAAATTCGCTAGTAAAGATGGGGTCACGGTCGCTTACTATACTAGAAGGAATACCGTGCAAACGAACTATCTCCTTAATGTATACAGAAGCCAACCACGGAGCAGTCCTCTTACTTTTCACGGGAATGAAATGGGCGCTTTTAGTAAGTCTATCTATTATAACCCAAATCCCCGTGTTACCCTTCCTTGATCTTGGTAATCCATCCACAAAATCCATTGAGACGCTTTCCCATTTCCATAGTGGAACTTCCAATGGGTGAAGCAACCCACCGGGTTTCTTTTGTTCTGCTTTTACTCGTTGGCACACCAAGCATCTAGCGACGTACTCGGCCACATCCTTTTTCATACCGGCCCAAAAGAAAACCCGCTTCATATCTTTGTACATCTTATCCCCGCCGGGATGAACGGTCATTTTTGAGCGATGAGCATCATCAAGAATGGCCTTCCTTAAGTCTTCGTCTTGCGGTACACAAAGTCTATTATCCCTTCGTAACCAACCCTTATCGTCTAGGGTATACCTACGAAGATGGCTTGACGACTCCCCCCCCCCCTTTGAGCTTTTCTACTATCTCAACCAACCGTGGGTCGTCTCGCTGTGCCTCACCAACCCGTCCTAGAAGTGTAGGTCTAACCTCCAAGGATGCTAACAGACCGGGTACTAAGTCAACGGAGGGTCTAAAGTCAAACATAGAGATGAATTCTAAGCTTTGTCGTTCGACAAACAACGGACTCAAGGACAACCTTTTCCTACTTAAGGCGTCTGCCACCACGTTACCCTTGCCTGGGGTATATGCTATTTCAAAATCGTAGGAGGCTAAGAATTCCATCCACCGTTGCTGCCTTAAATTCAAATCCTTCTGAGAGAATAAGTATTTTAATGATTTGTGGTCAGTGAACAGTTCGAATTTCTCACCAAGAAGATAGTGACGCCAAGACTTAAGCGCGAAAACAATTGCGGCTAGCTCTAAGTCATGCGTGGGGTAATTCTTTTCATAAACCCTCAACTGCCTTCCACCATAGGCTATTACTCTTCCCTCTTGCATGAGGACCGCGCCAAGTCCCGTCCCACAAGCATCAGTATAGCTGGTAAACGGTTTATTCCCGTCTGGCAGCACTAAGACTGGGGCTGAAGTTAAGGCTCTCTTTAAACGTTGGAACGCATCATCGCAATCTTTGTCCCACGTAAAAACCAGGTTCTTCTTCGTTAACCGTGTTAATGGAGCTGATATTTTTGCGAAATCTTTGATAAACTTCCTATAATAGCCAGCCAACCCCAAGAAACTTCTTACTTCGGTTGCATTTTTAGGGACCTTCCAATCTTGGATGGCCACCACCTTTGCGGGATCCACTGCTATCCCTTCTTTGGAAACCACGTGCCCTAAGAACCGTGCTTCCTTCCTCCAGAAGTGACACTTAGAAAATTTTGCCTTAAGGTTATGTGCTCGAAGGGTTTCCAACACTTCCCTAAGATGTAGGGAGTGCTCTTCTTTATTCTTAGAAAAGACTAAGATGTCATCCACAAAGACTACCACGAATTTGTTAAGGTATTCCCTAAACACCCTACTCATCAAATCAACAAAATATGCAGGGGCGTTTTTCAAACCAAAGGGCATCACTAGCCATTCATAGAATCCGTCAGGAGTCCTAAAAGCAGTCTTATCTATACTATCCTCAGCCACTCTCAGTTGATGAAAGCCAGAGGCTAAGTCCAACTGCGAAAACACTGAGGCGCCAACTAACTGATCAAAGAGATCGTCAATCCTCGGCAGTGGGTGTCGGTTCTTTTTAGTAAGCTTGTTTAGTTCTCTATAGTCCATACAAAGTCTAAGAGACCCATCCGCCTTTATGGCAAAAACTATGGGAGCACCCCACTCCGATATACTACGTCTTATGCACCCCTTCTCAAGCAACTCCTTTACTTGCTTATTGAGTTCCCTCCTTTCACGAGGAGCCATGTGGCGCACTGGCAAAGATACGGGTTTAGCATTATCCACAAGATAAATTCGAAAGTCTATCTCCCGCTTTGGAGGTAAGCCCTTCACCTCCTCAAACACATCCGGATATTCCCGGACCACTTCTACCGATCGCAGGTTCTCTACAGACGCGTCAAGCGATTCAAGATAACTTAGCATAACGGAATTTATGGGATTACAAAAGATGTCGAGAGCATTACCAACGCGAGTCACAAGCCTAACTACTCTCCTTTCACAATCAAGAATGGCCCTATTTCTAGACAACCAATCCATTCCTAAAATTAGCCCATAGCCCGTGAAGCCCAATACATAAGCATCACATCTAAATTCAACGCTAAGTATAGAGATTTTCAAATCCAAACATATCATGGTCAAATGAGCCGAACCCCCAATTGGATTTGAAACGACCAAGGGATCCTCTACTAAACTGGTGTTCAAGTGCAGTGATTCAACTAATGATGCAAAGATAAACGAATGAGATGCGCCAGAATCGAATAAGGTACGGACAGGATGATCAAACAGAAAAACTAAGCTTTCAACAGAAATTGTTCTACCTCTTTCTTGCAGCGGTGGGGCCGCAATAGCCTGAACTTGCCCCCTTGCCTGCCCTGGTGCCATAAGAGCCTGCACCTGTCCTCCCGAGGTAGACCCTGCCCTCTGCCCCTTCTTTGCACAGTCCTTCACTAAATGTCCCGCATCTCCACAATGAAAACAACCAGTCTTCTTTTTCTTTCTACAATCTTTGCTGAGATGGCCAGGCGTCCCACAATTGAAGCATTTCTTCTTCCCTTTGCCATTATTGTTTTTACCACCCTTCTTATTTTGCTGTTGGGGTTTCTTCTGATCCCCTTTCTTTTCAACTGCCTTATCCTCATGCATAAGTGCCATTTCTACTAGCTTTTCAAAGGTGGCTCCCATAGGGATGTGGGTCATAGCCAACCCTTGCAACGGTTCATTCAAGCCTCTAACGAACCTCAAAGCTTTCTTCTCTGGCGTGTTTACCAACTCCAAGCCAAACCTTGCTAACTGATTAAATTTATTGACATATTCCTTTACTGATGAGCTCCCTTGCTTTAGTGCCAGGAATTTTTCCATATTTAAGTTCTCCTCTGCCCTTGAAAGAAACTTTGCCTCAAACCTTCGTCTGAAATCCGCCCATGAATCAACTGGACGTTCCCCGTTAGTGACCTCCCACCAAAACGAGGCCTCTCCCTTCATTAACCAAGCAGCTAAACGGACTTTCCTCCCATCTTCCACTTCAAAGATATCCAACAATTCCTCAGTCTCCTTAAGCCAATCTCTGGCCTCCACAAACGTCTCAGTCCCTTGAAAAGTTTTTCCTCCCATAGCCTTGAATTCCTTGCACGTCTTTGCAAAAGTGTCAACACGAGGAGGAGGAGGAGGAGGAGGAATGGGTGCAACTAGGGGTGGAGGAGTATCCGCTGGGCCTGCAGTGGTGGCCCTAGCCTCCAAGTATCTCCTAAACCACCCTGGAATCGTCACGCCTTCTGGGAGATTAAGATCTTCAGCCATGCTGAAACGAAAAAGGAAAGATTCAAAATGGAGAATTCGAAAGATAAAGATAAGGATGTGGCTATTTGGGATTATGTTTTTCATAAAAACTCTCTTTAAATAACATGTTTTTTTTTTTTTTTTTGAAAGCACTTCTTCCAAAAATACTTTAGAAAAAAAATATTTTTCTAAAAAAAATTTTTATCTGTTCTGGTAACCTTATGCTCTGATACCACGTGTAACACCCCACGTCCATTAATGTCACTCACAAAGGGAATGCATTAACTTCCATGGAGGTTTTAAGTGAATATAGAACGGTAAAATTACAACAAGACAGATATAAAATAGTACTTGGAAATTCAAAAAACTTTATTTCATTGTAGCAGAAGTCAAAACATGTTTGATTACATCATAACACCATATTCAATGTCAAGTACAATATCTATCTTGATAAAACAAGTACATAATCCCATTACATGAATAGCCATTAAAAAGAAAGATAACAAGCTGGACTTTACTTCAGCAGTCCAAGCTTTCCAGAAGATAAGCGATCCAACTAGACTCCACTAGAACTTGGCCCAACCTGCGGACCTGAAGGGAGAAAAAGGATGGAAAAGAGGGGGTCAGACATAAAGTCTGGTGAATATGATAATTCTACAATACTATTACCAAAATAACTGGACTAAGGCATAAGCTGGAAAACAAGAAAATGTCTATGAAGAGCAGATTAAGGACATAGACAATCGCTAAAGGCAACGTTATAGGCGCTCCTAAATACTAAAGGATAAACACTATACTGCACCACACCAGTCACCCTAAAGATTCATCCCACTTAGCTTCACTTAGAAACTTTCCCAATGGCTTTACGTACCCCTAGCTGACTACATAGGTGCCGCCTGCCCCTATCTCCACTAGGTGTACCCTACTTCCCATTATTCGATCGGCTCCCTAACTCGTAGATACCCGTGCTGGCCCCACAGTGGGGTGTATCACTCCCCTAAAGTGGCAACCTGATACAACGGACATGCACGGCTTATACCTACACGATGCAACAACGTCTTACCTACCAGCCCGGGTCCACACACGCATATGAAACCCGTTGGACTTGCGTTGCCACCGCTCCCTGTTTTGGCCTCTTATAGTCAAACCCAGTATGCGTGTCCCGTCCTCGACTTGGGTCGAGCCCACAAAGATACGTTTTGGGATACTGGTTGAAATGGGCCCCCACTATTTACCACAAGCATTCCACCTAAGCTTGTCCCCATTAGTCCATCCCACTTAACCCACTTAGTCATGTTCATTTACATGTGTGTTTGGTTAAGTCTAATCGTATTTCAAATGCCTCTAAAGGCAACCACCAGATTCCTCATGCCACCCAAGGCACCTACTTAACCCCCATGTCCCACCTTACGTGATTATCTGGTTAAGTATTTCTTAGTTCATTAAGGCCATAACCTCATAAAGACCTCTCACATTAGACTGGCATTTATGGCAGCTGGATTTGCCGGGCGGGTCCAGGCAGTCTTACACCATAAAAGAGTCTAACCTCATGTCTTTACAACTGTTATGCTTTAGTTTGGGCCTAGGACCTCTCACATTGGGCCGACATTTGTGACTACTGGATTTGCCGGGCGGGTCCGGGCAGGTTTACATCACAAACGGGTCCAACCTCGTGTCCTAAGCATTGATTATTAATAATAATCCACTTTCCCCCAATTTTAATAATTCCCTACTTGAATTATTAATTACTTCCAATTTTTTAACAATGTCCATAATTGACTCAATTATGGACATCCATTCATGGTATGCAAAATCTTACAAAATTGCACCCAATTTATTAATTCCTAATATTACCCCTACCCCACGTTTGAACGTTTATTCGCAAAATATATGTTAGACTCGAATATCCTAACTCATAGCATAAAAGAGATTATCATAATAACAACATGTATATGTGACCAAATGAATCATAATAAGGGGTGAAACTTGCATATATCCAACTTGCATAGATTATACATGTCATGGACCTAAAGGTGTCAACTTGTTCAAAATTCACCTAATATAATCTCAATCAATTTTCATAAACTTACATATGAACATGTGTGAATCAACGTCATCTAATTTTTTAACAACATGGTTTTATATGGGTACACCTAACTCAATAGGCAAATTCGCATATTCAAGTTTTATTTAATTATAGTTTCAAGTTTATGGGTACACCTAACCTAATAGGCAAATTCCCATAAACAAGATCCATTTAAATTAAAAAAAACATAACTTTAAGCATGTTCCAACAACATCATGATTTTACAACATAATATAGCATGATTTATAACATGGCATAGTATGATAGTATAACATAGCTTGACATGATTCTCAACATAGCACGACATAGCATAAGAGAATTTACAACATAGCATGACATAGCATATATAATTTACATCATACGACAACATAATAACATAATAAGAGATCCACAATATATAGAATTTACAATTACAAATCACATCACTTTCTTGTGATCCATTCATAACTGAGTCAAATTAGTTTGTAATAGTCTTGTGAGAATCATCATACTCACCAACAAAAGAAAAGAATTAGAGAAAGAGAGGTCTTTTGATTTGATTTGTGTAGATTTAGTTGTAGATGATTAGGCTTCCTCTTCTTAGTTTGTGACGGCTACGCTGAACTCCATGGCAGCAGCATGACGGTAGCTTCTCTAATTTTACAAGTGATTTAGGTTTAGGGTCTACCCACTTATTTATAGATTTTAGAATGCATTTAGGCCATTAGATTTAACCTAGAAATAACCGAAGCCGTTCAGACAAGATGGGGTTTATCTTGTTAACTCAGCAATGAGTTAGAAGTGACTCAGCAAACACTCAGCAATATATATATATATATATATATATATATTCTACAATGTACACATTAGATACATCCCCCCTTTTACACACTTATTATTGTTTTTATATACATATTAGATACATCCCCTCTCTTACACACTTATTAATATTTTTATATTCATATTAGATACATCCCCTCTCTTACACACTTATTAATATTATTATATTCATATTAGATGCATCCCCTCTCTTACACACTTTTATATTCATATTAGATACATCCCCCCTCTTACACACTTATTAATATTTTAGCAACTTTAGAGTTAATAGAAAATTCGGGGTGTTACAGGTACACTAGCAAAAGGTGGCTCCATACCTTGTCATAGTTGGAAACCCATTAT
Organism: Allium sativum; assembly: GCA_030737875.1. Classification (NCBI taxonomy): domain Eukaryota; kingdom Viridiplantae; phylum Streptophyta; class Magnoliopsida; order Asparagales; family Amaryllidaceae; genus Allium; species Allium sativum. The sequence continues at coordinate 279,624,136 of CM060925.1, forward strand.
CCAATACGTGCTTGTGACTTTGATTGTATACTATATATGTAGAACGTGAGATGAAAGCGTTTCTGCTAGATTGATATCTATTTGTACTTAGACATTATTATAATATCAGAACGATATTGCTTTGTCAAAGATGTTTGGATTCTCATAAGGGAAAAACCCATTCCGTATTCACGGCGTGGTCTTATGAGATATCATATACCTGTTTAACCTGTTTTACTCACACCAGTCCCATGACTGACCCGGAGTTTATTTTGTTTGTTTTCCCTAAACTCTTGGGTGCCTAAATTTGTACGGGCAGTCAAGTAGTCAAGATTTACAGATATACTTGGAGAGCTTGGAGCAGGAGGCTTCAAGATTTTTATAGCTATTGTTTTTCCGCTGTGTTGTACTCTGATAAGTGCTATTGTATACATAACTGTTATATTTCAAAGTTATGTTATATATTATATGTTATTCGTTCCGCTGTGAGATTCGTGTTACTCTGATGATGTAAGTTCTCCTTTTTCTTCTTTTATTCTAAATTTCTATCTTATCTATCCTCACCCTCTAATTTCTTTAACTAATTACTAGGATTTTTCGATGTTTGGTTAGTCGTCATCGTGTTTATGTCGATAACCAAAGTCGCAAAAATCCGGGTCATTACAATTATACCCCAACTTGATTGACTTAGTTTTTAACTAACGAGTAGTTAAGGCTCGATAGTGAAGATTGGTTAAGTGGATTTAGTTAGTGAGTGAAATGGCTTGATTGGGCAAAGCGATGTTTTATTTAAACATAAGCTTAAATCCGATAAAGAAGTTTGGGAATGTTTTCTCGAATAAGAACCAGAAACATTTTCTAAATTTAGAAAATAAGAATTTACAAATGTATAGAAATGGGGGAAGTGGATAAATTGAAGGTAATTTAAGATAAAGAGATAAATGTGGATTGATGATTTGATCGATCGAATTTCTATCTGGAAATAAGATCGTTGTTTGCATACCTGTTTTTCTTTGATAGTTAAATCACCGACTATCAAAGTTTTTGACCATTTTTCCGTCGTCAATATGGAGAGACCGGGATCAAATTATTATCTGAAAACCACTATGTAGGGATGTTAGCGTTGCGATTAAATATGATGAAGATAATTCAAGATAGAGTTATGCAAGGGCTACCCTGTTTACAGAATAGTGCCTTCGGTTTGTCTAGTCCTAGGACAATGTGAATGGACGAATGTCTAACAAAGTATATCTAACGGATCGTGTAAGTTGATCTCTTCAAACGTACTTACGTTTGGTGGCGGAGGAATTCGTTTCTCTTAGCTTTATACCCGTGGTATTTTTGGGGAAATCAATTTGTGATTTGACGGGTATGACGATGTGGCATTCAAAGTGAATTATGGTCAGATATTCCAAAAGATACGTTTTGACCTCAGGCCTCATCAACCGGGAAATGACAGAAATCGGGCAGGTAGCATGGCAAAGTGGATCGCTCCCATTAGGGTGTATATCACCTATCTAGAGAAATCCATTTCATTCTTGTATCTATTATAGATGCTGTCCCTTTTCGGGAAATGGTGGGCAGTTCCCAACCATTGGCGATATTCATTCGATACACTCAAGCGAAATGAGTGGTCGGTCATGTGTGGGCCCAGTTGCAAGATGTTCTTGTTGAACCCAGTGTATCCGCCTCTAGAGATACAATATCGGCAGGTGGTCCCATACCTTGTCATAGTCGGAATCCAATCTCCAATAAGCGCCCACGATTTTGTTTGTATACTATATATGTGGAACGTGAGATGCAAACGTTCGGCTAGATTCTATTTACTTGTGATTAGACATTATTATAATATCAGAAAAGTATTGATTTCCAAAACTGTTTTGGGTTATCGTAAGGTAAAAACCATCCGTGTTTATGTGTGGATCGGTCTTACGATTATGTTTTCTTTTGAAAAGGATTTTGGAAAGTTAAACCAAATGATTTGAGTTTACTCACACCAGTCCCATGACTGACCCAGAGTTTATTTGTTTTGTTTCCCTTAAACTCTTGGGTGCCCAAATTTGTACGAGCAGTCAAGAAGTTCAGGTCTTTACAGATATACTTGGAGGAGCTTGAAGCAGCAGGCTTCATAATTTTATAGCCATCGGTATTTCTGTTGTGTGTAAGTGTCGTACTCTGATAATGTTATTGTATATGTACTGTTTTATTTCAAAGTTATGTTATAACATATTTTATTCGTTTCGCTGTGAGATTTGTATTACTCTGATTCTGTTCTATGGTGATCTTCTTCTTCTTCTATTTTAATTTTCTATCTTATCTATTCTCACCCTCTAACTTCTTTTTATTAATGATTAGGAATTTCCGATGTCTGAAAAGTTAACATGGAAGTTTTGTGTTGATTTTCGGAGTCAAAAATCCCAGTTCGTTACATTCTTCTATTCTAATTTTCTATCTTATCTATTCTCACCCACTATTCTCTTTCATTAACTATCTGGTATTCCCGATGCTTGAATAGTCGACATCGAGTTTATGTCAATAACTAGGATCGCGAAAACCCGGGTCGTTACAACAAACTAAACTGTAAACGGTTATCTTCAAATTGCATCCATGGGTTAGAAAATTTTTTCCCACATCCTTTTAGTATTGTAGTTCTCGTTCTCGTGGTCAATTTTATGGGTAGATCGTCAAATTCCGATCAAAACTGAGTGAGATATGACCATTTGAAGTTGGCTATGTAAAATTGAAAAACTGTTACGGGATTGCATACATATCTCTTATTGTTTTGACTTTCTGGACCCAGATAACATCGAAATTCATCCCCAAACTATTACTAGATCGTAGTCCTTGAATTCCTCTTCGATTTTCCCGCGGAGTTCGTCCAATTCCATCAAGAAAGGAAGAAGTTATGCCTCTTGAAAGTTTGATTGAAAATGAGAAACGAGAAGAAGAAGAAGAAGAGAAGTGGTTATGAAGAGACATGACTTTTGGGCATTTATATAGTAGTAGAAGTTTCCATTCATTCAAAATTCAAATTAAAATTTTGGCGCCAATGTAATGACCCGGGGAATTTGCGACCTGAATATCGGCATACAACACTATGTCGACTATTCAAGCATCGAAAACACCGGATTGTCCATGAAAGAAATTAGAGGGTGAGAATAGATAAGATAGAAAACCTAGAATATAAGAAGAAGAAGAACATACAACAACAGAGTAACACGAATCTCACAGCGGAACGAACAACATATAATAGATACATAACTTTGAAATAAAATCAGTATATGTATACAGCAACATTATCATAGTATAACACTTACAACACAGCGGAAATAAACAATAACTATATAAATGCTGCTGAAGCCTCCTGCTCCAGTTTTCCAAGTATATATGTAAAATCCTGACTACTTGACTGCCCGTACAAAATTGGGCACCCAAGAGTCTAGGGAAAACAAAACAAAATAAACTCTCGATCAGTCATAGGACTAGTGTGAGTAAAACAGTTTAAAACAGTTTGGGCAATTAAACGATATCTCATAAGACCACGTCGTATAACGGAATGGGTTTTTCCCTTATGAGAATCCAAATCAATTTGATTTAACTTTCAAATCATTTTTAAAGAAACAATGATCTTTTATATCAAAACTCTTTTGATATTATAGTAGTGTCTATCAATCACAATATAATAATCATCTTGCAGAACGCTTTCATCTCACGTTCCACATATATAGTATACAATCAAAATTGTGAGCACTTATTGGGTAATGGATTTCCAACTATGACAAGGTATGGAACCACCTTCTGATAGTGTACCTCTAGATAGGAATACACTGGGTTCAACAAGAACATCTTGAAACCCGACCACACATGACCGACCACTCATTTCGCTTGACTGTATCGAATGTATATCACCAACGGTTGGGATCAGCAACCATTTCCCGAATGGGACAGCATCGATAATAGATTATAGAATGAAATGAATATCTTTAGATAGGTGATAATGTACCCTAATTGGCAGCCAACCACATAGTTGTGTTGCCTTTCCGATTTTTGTCATTTCCCGGTTGTGAGGCTAGAGGCCACGCTTATCTATGACAGATCACACATTTATTCACTTTGAATGTCACATTGTCATACCCGCCAAATCAAAAATTGATTTTCCCAAAAATACAACGGCTATATAGCTAAGAGAAATGAATTCCTCCGCCACTATACGTAAATACTTTTGAGGAGATCAACTAACGTGATCCATTAAATATATTCTGTCAAACATTCTTCCATACAGGTCGTCCTGGGACTGGAAAAACCAAAGGCACTATTCTGTAAATAGGAGAGCCCTTGCATAACTCCGTCTTCGATTATCTTTATCATATTTGATCGCAATGCTAACGCCCATACATAATGGTTTTCAGATAATGAATCTGATCCCGATCTCTCCGTATTGACGATGGAAAAATGGTCAAAAACTTCGATAGTCGGTGAGTAAACTATCAAAGAAAAACACGTGTGCAAACAACGATATTATTTCTAGATGGAAATTCTATCGATCAATCATCATTTATCTCTTAAATTAATTTATCATTAATTTATTCATTCTCCATTTTCGGTTTCCATATATTCAAAATTTCTTATTTTCTAAATTTAGAAAATATACTTTATTAACATTGGAAAACATTTCCATTCTTATTTTCTATATTAGAAAACATTTCTGATTCTTATTTGGAAAACATTTCCAAAACTCCTACATTGGATTTAAACAGATGTTTAAATCAAACATCGCTATGCCAACTCAAATCATTATACTCGTTAACTAAATTCACTTAACCAATCTTCACTGTCGAACCTTTACCATTCCTTAGTTAAAAACGAAGTCAATCAAGTTGGAGTATAACTACCTCTCAGACCTTAACTGAACAACATTTCTAACTTCGAAAATAGACAAAGTTCACCTTCTAAAACTTAAACAAACTTCCTTACGTAACTCTCGGATTCTATTTACGAATCTACTTCTTTTACAAAAATCATTTGATTATAACAATAGTGTTATGATCCCATGCTTTCGAGATATAATAACTTAAGTATAACTTTTGTTTGTTAATTTGGATAAATAAACAAACAACTAATTTATTTATAAATAAATAAATCTTGATTAAAAACGGAAAGCGATAGTATTTTCCCGAAATCGATATAATCGAATTTCAACGTATAACTCCCTTTCGAATAATCTCTATTCGATAACTCCTTTCGAATAAACTATATTCGATAATAACTATATTCGATAATCTCTCTTCGAATAACTATATTCGATGAACTCTCTTCGAATGATTTACATTTAATTAACTCATTTAAATGATTCTATATTCGATTAATCTCCTTCCGAATAAACTATATTCGATTAACTCCTTTTAACTCTATTCGAATAACTAATATTCGATAACTCATTTCGAATAACTAATATTCGATTTACTCCTTTAACTCCATTCGAATAAACTATATTCGATTAACTCCTTTCGAATAAACTATATTCGATTAACTCCTTTCGAATAACTAATATTCGATTAACTCCTTTCGAATAACTAATATTCGATAACTCCTTTCTCTCTATTCGAATAAACTATATTCGATTAACTCCTTTAACTTTATTTGAATAACTGATATTCGATAACTCCTTTCGAATAACTAATATTTGATTTACTCCTTTCTCTCTATTCGAATAAACTATATTCGATTAACTCCTATAACTCTATTCGAATAACTAATATTCGATAATTCCTTTCGAATAACTAATATTCGATTTTCTCCTTTAACTCTGTTCGAATAAACTATACTCGATTAACTCCTTTCAAATAAACTATATTCGATTAACTCCTTTCGAATAACTAATATTCGATAACTCCTTTCGAATAACTAATATTCGATAACTCCTTTAACTCTATCCGAATAAACTATATTCGAATAACTCTAATCCGACTAACTCTAATTCAATTAACTATATTCGAATAACTAATATTCGATTAACACTTGTTCGATTAACTCTATTATGATAACTCTAGTTCGATTTAACTCTAAAAGATTAACTCTAACTGAGTTACTCTAACTGGTTAACTCTAACTAGTTAACTCTAACTGGTTAACCCTATCCAATTTACTCTTTGTCCATATTCAGTTTCAAATATCGATGTTGAAATTGATTCTTACTTCTTTATATAAGTCCTATCTTATATATTCTATTTATCCGATGATAAATATTTTACTTAATTTATAAAACCTTATTTATAAATTAATCTTCTTACTTTATCTATTAAAACAGATTACTCTTAAATGTTCACTTTGAATTCATATTATGTTATACCCGTGTGCGAAGCACGGGTCTAAACCTTCCTGGTGAAAATTCTCTTTTTATGCAATTCCATTCATTTTTCAAGTATTTCCTTTTATAATCTATTTATTATCCAAATAAATATTTCCTTTATAATTCTATTTATTTCATAAATAAATATTTCCATTTATAATCTATTTGTAAATGTTTTACAATTATTTCCTTTTCAATTCTATTTGTAAATGATTTTACAAACCTTTTCAATTCTATTTGTAAATGGTTTTACAAATACTTCCTTTTCAATTCTATTTGTAAATGGTTTTACAAATACTTCCTTTGTAATTCTATTTGTAAATGGTTTTACAAATATATCCTTTTATAATTGTTTTCACAAATATTTTCCCTTTATATTTGTTTCACAAATATTTTCCTTTTATATAATCCTTTTCCTTTTATATATAAAATCCATTGATTTTATATAAATACTTTATTTTCAAAATACACTTTGAAAATCCCCTTTTCTACATTCCAGTATTTCTTACGGTATTTAAAATACCACACAACAGTGATCGATATCATTCAAACATACATAATCAACACAGAATCTAAATCACATCATATATCACCATATATGAAAAACAGTAAAATAAATGTTGAGGAATCCACCTGTTTCCCTACATCCACAGATGTTAAACAATATAACTAACATCAATTTCATTTCACTATGAAATATTCTGCTAAACAGATCAATTTATATATATATACACACAACCAGATCTATAATTTCAAATAATTACTTAGCAGTTCATTCAAACAGTCAATACACAGCAATCAATCATCATTTATCAGTTCTAAATGTACGTTATAAAAATATGAACTAATAGAGTTAGTGAGTTTTACTCACATTGGACGATCATCGTTAAGTAACGATAATGGTCGCTTGATTCAAACAGACAATTGATTTTGCAATAAATTGTAATGAGCCCCAACTCATTCCCAGTCAGTTTCATATTGTAGTGTCCGTCCCCACGATCCCAAGGGATCTGACCGTTCAAAATTCTGACACCGTATGAAATGGATATTTAAATTACAAGTTCATATACAAATTTAAAATTAAAATAACTTAAGTGAAATTTTAAATGGGCTTCACCCATTATTAAAGCCAGGCCCATCCTAGCCCGCACCTTTTCTTCCCCAAATACTAAACCGACCGTTGTTCCCTTATCACTTCTTCAGCCATTGTCACGTTCTTCTCCCATCGCTACACCCTCCTCAAATCCATGAAACTCCAAACCAAAAATACCACCACTCCTTCCATCAAAATCTCTACATAACCGTACCCATTTTCTTCAACTCGCCCTCACTTCTCCACTCACGTCGAACAGCTCCAGTCCACGCACAGAAGATCGTATGAACCTTTTCATCACCGAATAACCCCAACGTTTTACATTTGATGCGAAATTCCACACAAAATCCGAATACAAACTTAAAAACCCAAATTGATGCATCACAAATCCCAAATTCGAAGAATCCTAGCTTGAACATAACGCTGCTGTAAACATAGCGAACCCAAAATCATGGATCGAACCATGTAAAATTGTACCCAAGTGAAGTTTAAGCATTGCTGAGTCCATTTCTATACTCGTTGCAATTTATAGGAATTTTATTTGGAATTAGATGATTTTTGAAATTCATTCTTGGTTTGCTGTGAAGAGTGTAGTAACTCGTAAATTCCCCGGTAAGGAAAGAACGAATTGCTTTGAGAACAACACACATCGGAACGTAAACAAAAGAACATTTCATTGTTTATTACAACAATTCCATCAGAATACAAGAATATACAGACTCTGTATATTACATAGCAGTGGAAAACAATAAATTACATAGTAGCAGAAAACAATACAAAACATAACTGAAAGTAATACACGGATACAGAGCTTTCCGAGCATCGTTCCAGTTGTAAATCAGGAACCTATGAATATAAATCTGCAAAACCAAAACTACTAGCTGCCCGTGTGAAAAATAGGGGCACCCAGAGTTTAGGTTAAAACAATAAACTCCAGGTCAGTCATGTGACTGGTGTGAGAACTAAAACAGTTATTTAAAACTTTACTTTAAAAGAGAGTAATTCAAGGGACCACGCCGTATAACACAGAACGGGTTTCCTCCCAAGAACACTAGTGCATATAACAAAACAGCGCAATGCTTTTTGGAAAAATGAAGCTATTATAAGATCCAGGTCCCATCATACAATGCAACGCAAGTCGGAGGATAGGGTTTTCCCTTATAATAGCCAAACATGCTTGGTACGTTTAAAACAAATCATTTGATGCTATTATAAGTGTATAATGTCAAAACAATTTCAATCATAAATATCAATCATAGGTGGCATGGTTACCATATATCATGTCGCCATACTAGGATCTACAAATAAAACCGAAATATCTCGTATTGGAAATTGGATTTCCATCATGAGTCGAGGCAAGGGGCAAGCTCCTCTCCGTTCGAGACACTCTAGCAAATGTATCAGGACCACAAACAACGATCCTTGGAATTGGTTGGGTCGGTCCTCTCTTACTTTTGAGGATTAGTTATTCCTGAACACACATTTCCCGGTCCTATCGGACCTACATCCGAGGCGCCTCGCATTCCAACAACCACACAGGTAAAAAGTATATAAATGTCATAGCTGGTAGGTCAATGACATCACCCATAGCTAGAAAGAAACGTCGTGTTCTCCCAACGGTCCTTATCCCGTTTTTGACTCATACCGAGGTGTGAGGCTCGCGAATTAACACTATACACAAAGCTATGCCACACAGGCCATGCTTTGATCATCAACCACAAGACTTTGCTTTTCAACAGAAGCCTGAATCATTGGCCACTTAGGCATGCCACACAGGCAATTCATGTTATGCGATTGATATCTATCGATATATAACATTTAAGCTCGTTATTCTCAGAGAAGGGCGTTAAGCAAAAGAATAAATTTTCCATCGCCAAATAGATATATATTTAATAGAAATCAATCACACAGAATAAAATCCAATGTCAGAACATGGTCCATTTACAAGTTCGTTCTGGGCCTGAACGAAACCGGAGGAACCTTATTCCTCGCGTATCCATCGATCTCCAAGTACGTCTGGACGATCACCAACTGATTCCCTCCTTTTGGGTGTACAGCCCAATCAAGATCATCAATAATCATCCAAACGACGTGAAGACCTCCGGTCTTCAACCACCGTCTTCATCTTCGACTTATCGTCGCATCGGTTATTCAGAATGGGTATAAACCCGGCCTTCCGAATAACCCGTGTATATAATAAACAAGTGTTACACAAACACAACATACGCCTCATTCTAATTCAGAATATTCTTTTATTCCAATATTCACATTCTTAGGGAAAGGTTCCCATTAATTTTATCAAAGATAAATTCTTCAAAATTTATTCTTTATTCTTCCTTTGGATATCATTTCAAACCATACTTTGGTTTTCCAAGCTAGTCAGGATTAGCGAACCACACCGAAGTAATTATTTATTTTATTTCTCAATCCCAACCTATTCATCCCATGGAGCAAAACTGGAAATACTCCATATCTAACACCACGGTGTTATCAGTAAATATTAATTACCATTTCACATTCAGATCTAATTAAAGATTTAACTATCGCTTTGGAGCAAAACTGGTGATACTCCATTCTCGATCACTTTAATCTACTTAAAGATTTATTAAAACTCCACTTAGTTTTTATATTCCTAAAAATCAATGTCCTGTCTTTAACTGGGTTAAAGAACCAATGTCATCTAAAACACGGTTCACGATAAACCCAAAATCACATTCCATTGTTAGTCTTGTTAAAGAACAGGTGTTATTCAAAACACCGCTCATGATAAATCCAAAAACCAATTTAAATTCAATTCCAATTAAATACTAATTAACTGGACAACTTCACTAAATCTTAATTAAAAGATTTATTCATTTCTAAACTTGGTTCAAGAATAGTGTTATTTAAGACATCATTCACGACGAACCCAAAAATCCATTTGATATTAAATACAAGGCTCTGAATAGAAAATATATCGCCTTATATTCAATATCAAATTTTGAAACCAACAAATATCGTATTGGAAATAATGATATAAATATTTCTCTCAAATTTCCACAACCATATCTGTATAATCACGGAATCCAACATTGAAATATCCCGAAGATAATTTCGATTCAAATCCATTCCAATTCGTATATTGGAAATTATGACTATTTTCAAAACCATTTCAAATCTAGTTCAAAATTAGTTCAATTCCATAAAAATATATTTTTATCCTTTCAAATGTGGAATTTTTTTATAATAGTTCTTTACAATTCATATATTATAATTTTACACAAATTATTAATATTTTTATCAAGGCCCGTACAGTCGATTTCCAATAACGGTCGTCGAACTGCACTTATAACGACCTTTTCCAAATTTTATTTGGACATAATTCTAAATCCAACCATTAGATTTCAAATTTCTAATATTCATTGGAAAGCACTTTTCGATACAAACCCAACGGTTCCGGTTTTAGGAGAATCCGATGGTTGGATCTCCCGTAACGCCTATTCGAAGTCAATGGTCGAAATTCGCGAACTACCGCGGCGCGGCGCGTTCTATTCAGGCCATTTAATATATATATATATATATATATATAATGTATATATTATATATATTTCATCGATTTCAATTCAAAAAGTATATTATAAATCGTTTTAAATTTGTTTTCAAAACAATTTTAACTTCATATTCAATTTCAAACCAAAATTGAATATTTCATATCATTAATATATAAATGATAATATTTTCAAAACGTTATATTTTGAAATCACTTTATTTTCTGTATTCATTATAAAAACGAATATAATCGAAATAAATATCGTTCGCATCAAAATGGCGCAAATCTAATCAACACGGCTTTATATATTTCAATAACTTCGTTATTCTATTCAATAAATGAATATTTTCTTCAACACATGGATATATACTTTATTCAACACATGAATATTTATTAATTCTTACTTACAATAAAAATATGAATTTTATTTTATAAATATTTTATTCAACACATGAATGGTTTCAGCACATGAATGTTCTCAACACATGAGTATCGTCAACACATGACTATTTTGTTTATTCAACGCATGAATATTTATTTTCTAAATTGGAATGAGACCCGCTCAATTACCATATAATGTTAATTATATGGATTCCATACAACACATGTATATAATAGCAACGATAAATAATCAACCATCATCCAGAGTGCACCGCACAACTTCATAAGCATTAAATATAACTAGTTGATGCTTACACAGTCTGTCAATCAAACGATCGACATACCACAATTGCGATTAGTGTACGTAGAATATCATCCCAACACTAATGTGGGGTTTTAAATCAACAAACACAGATTTTTATTAGTGCAGTTGGGCGACGTGTAAAATTTATCGTCCCAATCAATATCCTTCAAGTGGGTGTACATAAACAAATTGTTTGATTTGTAAATGATTATTTATTTATTCACCTTCACGTTAAATTTATATTTTTAACGATAAATAATTTATTTCAACACATGAATATTTATTTTCATTCATTCCACATCACAATCAATTTTCACCACACAACAAAATCAAACAAGTCATCCATGGTCTGTGGACAACGGGTGTCGGGTGCTGCTAAGCACCGTTTGCATCCTAGTATATAATTTTAACTAGAAAACAAGAATTAAAGTGAGAAGTTCTCACCCATAAGCTAAACCAATTCGTCGCGATTCTTCTAATGTAGAAAATCTTTGTCGTCGCGCTCGCTTTTGTCGTTCTCCGCACTCAAATTTGCCTCTTTGGCTCTAGAACTTGCATGCGGCCTACAAACTTCACCAAACTTAGTCACTAGCCTAAACGCGCCATTCCGGACAGCTTTGGTCTAGGGGACTTTCTTCCAAAACTATACCAATTCGCCGAAAATCGCCAAAAACAGCAGCAGGTCCGTCGACTTCGGACGTGTTTTCCGAACAGCTCCGCAATCCAAAATATGACTTCCATATAGCCAAGTCTAAGAGGAGAGAGTGCTCTTCGACTTTGGTCTAGTCGAGTCTTGGCTAAAATTTCACGTTTGTAAGTTATTGGCGAAATAGTGACAGGGTGTTAGTTGCAAAACGGGAAATTTGTGTAAAATGTGATTTTTGAGGAGGAGGGGCCCACGGCCGGAGCTAGGTGGCAGGAAGGGGGCGCTGGACCTGAATGACGTGGGGGAGGGTGCGAGTGGTGGTGGTGGGGTCAGGAGTGAAGGCGGTGGTGGTGTTTGGGTTATATGGTTTGCTAGTTGAAAGACGGAAAGACGAGGAAGAAGAAGAGGAGGAGAGGAAGAGGAGGAGGTGGCGCCAGAGGGAGGTTGTAACACCCCGTATTTTCTGTGAATGTATAAATAACAAATCAGAGAATAATTAGTTTTTTAAAATAAGAATCAAGGGAAACGGGTTGCTCCATTGCGTTCGTCTCGAAATTCTGCTTGAAAACGAGTCCGAGATTTCGAAAAACAGAGTCTGTATGACCAAGTTATGACCTTCAGAAGTTTCAGGAATTTGAATAAAATAAAACAGCTCGAAATTCGAATTCGAAATTCGAAATCGAAATTCGAATTCAAACCCAAAAGCGGGCAGGGCGGGAAATTTCCCGCCCAGGATCCAGGTCGACTGGGTGGTCGACTGGGTAGTCGACCTTCCCCAGACCAGGTCGACCATAGTGTCGACCTGGGGGTCGACCTGCTCCCGAAACCCATTTTTTTAACCTGGTTCATTCTGATGTATCCGGTCTCGTTTCTGTCTAGATTCGTCCGCCTAATCCTATATAAACTCACCCCTAGCCTCATTCTCTCCACACCATTTTGTTCTGTCTATATTCTGCCTCTGTTCTAATTAAAAATAAAAATGGCGTCGCTACCCTGCTGGAATCAAAACTTGGACAGATGAATCTTCTTCCAACTTGAATAGAATTAAAAGTTAAATCAAATCTCAAATCCAAGTTTAGAGCTACGACAATTAAAGAGGAATAATACAGCATTTCTGCATCAACAACAGTTTATTATCCTTTCTTAAAACCGCGAAAGGCAAGTACAGTTATTTTCCGCTATAAACTATAATTATAACTATGACATGATTATAAATCTGAATCTGAGGTTATGTGTATTCTTATCTGTCAGATCTGTTTTTCTGTGACTATTCTGTACCTCTTTCTTCTTTCTGTTCTATAGCCAGGCTACTACGAGCCTGCGTTGAATCTCATAAGAGATTAACGCACGAACGCTAAATTTTATGACAAATAATAATGCATAATTGGACATGAAACTATTGCCTATCGGATTATTGCCTATGACTATGATTCATTGACTATGAGACTATTGCCTATGACTATGATTCATGACCATGAGACTATCGCCTATGACATTGAATAAGAAACTATTGTAATTAGTCGCCCGTGACTATTGTGGTTAGTTGCTATAACTATTGTAGTTAGTTCCTTATGCATATTCCCTTAATGATGTTCGATCTCATATTTATTATGTAACTTTGCTAGTTTATTCCCATTCACTGTTATGTACATCGAGCCTATAGGGCCATTTCATGAGTATTTAGAGAACTTGTGGAAACATGTTACATGGGGATTTGGTGTAGCTTAATTAAGTAAATCTGGCATAGCAAATATGTTGGCATGATCTGAGTTGGCTATAATAGAGAATGATTCACATGTGTATTAGTCTTGGACATAAATGGTGAACTAGAATATTAAATCTAGTTTTGACATGAACTGTAAATGGGAATATTAAGGCTAAAATTTGGGGCATATATTATATTATGAATTATGATCTTAATTTAGGCATGTAAGTTTAGGCTAAATTTATGATTGGGCAAGATATGTAAATAGAGTTTTAGATATATATTCTGCTAAATCTGTTATCTGCTAAATCTGTTATATTGCCTAATCTGCTAGTTCTGTTATATTGCTTAAACTGCTAATTAGATTGAATTGCCTAATCTACTAATTATGTTAGATTGCCTTATCTGCTAAATCTGCTAAATAGCCTAATCTGCAAGATCTGTTATCTATTTAATCAGTTGAATGACGTAATCTGTTGGACCTGAAATGCTGAAATTTGAAGTATGTGAGTCTGTAGGCTCGACTTAAAATTGAGCAAAACTTGTTAATAGAACCTCAAATAATCTGCTGTAACTTGTACAGAAGTTTAATCTGTTAAATAAACAGAATTAGTCTGATATCTGAAACATCTGTATTGGAATGAATTGGCTATGACACGAGGTTAGACTCTGTTTGCGGTAGATGCCTGCCCGGAACCAACCGGCTTAACCAGCGACCGCAAACTATCAGTCTAATGTGAGAGGTCATAGGCATAACTAAAAATATTCTTAGACACGAGGTTAGGTCTGGCTTGTGGCAGAAGTCTGCCCGGAACCGCCCGGAATATCCAGCGGCCACAAGCTACCGACCTAATGTGAGAGGTCTGTTCATTAATATTAATGCAAATCTTGGATAAATATGATGTCTAAAACGTGTTGGGTGGATAGGGTTAAACCAATTGGAGTAATGAATTAAACAAACCCGTTTCGTGAATCTGTAGGCCCAATTACAAAGTTAGACAAATCTGTAAATCTGTTAAATCCGTATATCTGATCTGTTAGTCTGAAAACTTGTCTGATCTGTGAACTAGTTGATCTGAACTCTGTATGTCTGAACTTGTAAACAAGTTAATCTGAAATATGTTAGTCTGGGGACACAAGGTTAGGAGGGAAATTACTTGTGTCATCTGTTGTTCGGGACCCATATTAGTCAGTAACCCATTCTGGTATCAAAACTTTGACCCAACAGTAGGTAGGGTCCGCACACGCTTACTGAACTAATTATAAGTGGTTCATTCTGATAATGGCGAGGGGTGTTGATGGTGCGTTCCAACCGGGTCATGTGCGTACATGGATCCCGGTCTACCTCTGAGGATGTAAGACGTCGTGACATCTGTAAATAGGCATGTGCCAATTGGTTGTCACTTTAGGGAGTGATACACCCTATTGTGGAGCCGACACAGGGTATTTATGTATTAGGGAGCCGATCGCTTGGGGTAGGGTTTTAGGGTACACTTAGTTCTTTTAGTTTCTGTTGGTACCGTCTGTTTCTGTTGGGTGGCAACACCTGTCTGTTTCTGCGTGGTACCGTCTGTTCGGGTAGTAAAGGCCCATTTACTAGTGTACACCTAATTCTACATTCTGTTTCCATAGGGATTAATCTGTGTCTATTTCTGTTCGGGTGGTAAAGGCCCATTATCAGCATTCTGCTTCTGTCTGTTTCTGTTCGGGTGGTAAAGGCCCATTATTAGCATTCTGTTTCTGTTTGTTTCTGTTCGGGTGGTAAAGGCCCATTATTAGCATTCTGTTTCTGTGGAAATTATTCTGTTCCTGTTTCTGCTTCAGTTCAGACATTAGGGTGACACCTAATCCTGTTATACTAGTATTAGTGCAGAGAAATAATAAGTAATATTATTATGTTCCTTTTGCTTAACCTTAGTACATCTGCTGCTCCTGTTATCTCATCCAGTTTTATTTGCATGCCATGATTATTATTATCTGTTCATATGATGAAAGTCACTGAACTTGCGAGACTTTATGTCTGACCTTGCTTGTTTCGCACCTTTTTCTTCCGGTCCCCCCTCCCCCCCCCCCCCCCCCCCGGGGTTTTCTAAGGAAGGAATACTTAGATTGATCCGGATTTCTTCCGCTTGAAGTACTTAGAGTGCTTAATGTATGGCTTGACTCATTATGGCAGCTTTTGTGGGGATTATAAGGTTTTGTACTTTGATGATTTTCTGAACAAGACTGATATTTATGTACTTGAGTTTTTGGTAAAGATGTAACCAAACTGATTTCTGTTTTCCACTGTAATAAAGTTATAATTTCTCAAGTATTGTTTATCTGTCTTGTAAATTTCTGTTCTATCTACTAAAACGCTCCACCAAAGTTAAGGCATTCCCTTTGTGAGTGTCCTTAACGGAGGTGCGGTGTTACACTTGGTATCAGAGTTGAAGGTTACCAGACTGGGTAAAGTTTTTGAAAACTATTTTCAAAAAAAAAGGTTTTAAAAGGAAGTATTTTCAAAAAGTAATGCTTATTTTTGAAAAAAACTTAATCCCCAAAAGCCATATATCTATCTTTTGATCCTCTGTTTGAATCTTTGTTTCCTTCTTTCTTCGAGGCTCTCGGCTTTCTGGGAGGTAACCTCATCGCGGCATGATTCTGTAGGCTTGATAAGACTACGACACTGGTCAAAGGGCAAATAAGCGCCCGACTTCCATTTGTAGTCGCAGTAGTCTCACCTACGGCTAATTTTCTTTCGAGCTTTGTAGGATTTTCCGTGCGATGGAGGCCGCTTTCGAGGGACTTGTCAACGTGCTACACACGGATAGTAAAGATGAGAATGAGGGAGTTTGGCTAAGGAGCACAACCCAAGGATGAGAAACTCATGGATACGGACTTGGTTCACAAAGGAGGCAAAAAGGAAACACAAAAGAAGGAAGAAAAGTCTGAAGATAAAGGAAGAGAAAAGTGCTCATCTGAACAAGGATTGCCGAAAGAGGAAGGACACTCACTTCAACTGTGGTGAGATGGGACACTTCACTAGGGACTTCCCGAAGAAACGGGGGCAAGGACAGACGACATGACCTACTTCGGGAAGGCAGGCGAATGCTCTCATAGTTGGTGGATACGATAGAAGTAGGAAAATTTCCATAGAGAGTTTAGTTTCCTTGTCTGATTATTGAGTTAGAACTCTTTCCAATTATGGCATTCTGATTCTATAGTTGAGTCTCTGCACTTTAATACTAGTCTTGTTTCTGATCTGGTTATAGTCTCAAACCCCATAAGGGTTACGGCTCATATGTTGGTGATAGGTTGGGTTTTGAGGGTATCTGTGTTAGGCGTCAAGTCGATTGTAATGCATACATTCTGGGTTTTCGAGGGATATGGTGGGATTTTCCCATGCTTAGTTTTCTAAGAATCATTCAATAATCTGATCTGTACTAGTAGTCTGTAAGCATCTGGATATTTCTGAAAAGGTTAAGGTTTCCAGTTTTGACATTGTCTAAGCAGGGTAATCCTCTGGGTATCAATCCGATGTTGATTTTGGTCTTCGGGGTTGATACTTAGGGGAGTTTGTCTCTCAACCAAGGTTTAATGGAAACCAAGTTTTTGTTTTATCTGTACTCGCTTCCATCATTCGACTGTATCCTATCGATCGAATCTTCGAACTTTAGGTAGAAAGTAATGGATGTAAACATGTGTTTGAGACATGTTATGTTTGATGGTTGCAAGTGGATGCAAGTGGTTGCTAGTGGTTGCTCGTGGATGCATATACACACATTAGGCACTAGATCGGCTCGAAAACACTCTCATACTGCATATGGACGTGTGAGCATTTTCAATTTCTGTGGATGCAAAATGATTGACTCATCACATGGATGTTGCATATGAATGAATGGTTGTCACTCATATAAGAATGATATGTATCAAATAGGAAAATTGCATACATGTTGGACTCATGGCACTGACATAATTCGCATTAAGGAGGTCAACTGAATCAGTGGACCACCTGATCTTTGCATTAGATAAGGAACATATACACACACTTTTGCATATGTTCATACAACATTAGAAGTTTTCTAAGGACAATGGATGCTTGTGGATGATGGTTGAGTAGATGGATGAATGGATGGTAGGACACATTCTTCTTAACTTGAAGATTTCGGGGACAAAATCCTTTAAGGAGGGGAGAATGTAACACCCCGTATTTCTGTGAATGTATAAGTAACAAATCAAAGAATAATTAATTTTTAAAATAAGAATCAAGGGAAACAGGTTGCGCCATTGCGTTCGTCTCGAAATTATGCTTCAAAATGAGTCCGAGTTTTCGAAAAACGGAGTTCGTATGACTAAGTTATGACCTTCAGAAGTTTAATTTGAATAAAATAAAACAGCTCGAAATTCGAATTCGAAATTCGAATTCAAACCCAGAAGTGGGCTGGGCGGGAAATTTCCCGCCCAGGACCCAGGTCGAATGGGTGGTCGACTGGGTAGTCGACCTCCCCCTAACCAGGTCGACTGGGTAGTCGACCTCCCCTAGACCAGGTCGACCATAGTGTCGACCTGGTGGTCGACCTGCTCCCGAAACCTAGTTTTTTTAACCTAGTTCATTCTGATGTATCCGGTCTCGTTTCTGTCTAGATTCGTCCGCCTAATCCTATATAAACTCACCCCTAGACTCATTCTCTCCACACTATTTCGTTCTGTCTATATTCTGCCTCAGTTCTAATTAAAAATAAAAATGGCGTCGCTAACCTGCTGGAATCAAAACTTGGACTGATGAATCTTCTTCCAACCTGAATAGAATTAAAAGCTAAATCAAATGTCAAATCCAAATTTAGAGCTACGACAATTAAAGAGGAATAACTCAGCATTTCTGCATCAACAACGGTTTATTATCCTTTCTTAAAACCGCGAAAGGCAAGTACAGTTATTTTCCGCTATAAACTGTAATTATAATTGTGACATGATTATAAATCTAAATCTGAGGTTATGTATATTCTTATCTGTCAGATCTATTTTTCTGTGACTATTCTGTACCTCTTTCTTATTTCTGTTCTATAGCCAGGCTACTACGAGCATGCGCCGAATCTCATAAGAGATTAACGCACGAATGCTAAATTTTGGGACAAATAATAATGCATAATTGGACATGAAACTGATGCCTATGGGACTATTGCCTATGACTATGATTCATTGACTATGAGACTATTGCCTATGACTATCATTCATAACCATGAGACTATCGCCTATGACATTGAATAAGAAACTATTGTAATTAGTCGCCCATAACTATTGTGGTTAGTTGCCTATAACTATTGTAGTTAGTTCCTTATGCCTATTCCCTTAATGATGTTAGATCTCATATTTATTATGTAACTTTGCTAGTTTATTCCCATTCACTGTTATGTACATCGAGCCTATAGGGCCATTTCATGAGTATTTAGAGAACTTGTGGAAACATGTTATACGGGGATTGGGCGTAGCTTAATTAAGTAAATCTGGCATAGCAAATATGTTGGCATGATCTGAGTTGGCTATAATAGAGAATGATTTACATGTGTATTAGTCTTGGACATAAATGGTGAACTAGAATATTAAATCTAGTTTTGACATGAATTGTAAATGGGAATACTAAGGCTAAAATTTGGGGCATATATTGTATTATGAATTATGACCTTAATTTAGGCATGTAAGTTTAGGATAAATTTATGATTGGGCAAGATATATAAATAGAGTTTTAGATATATAATCTGCTAAATCCGTTATATTTCCTAATCTGCTAGTTCTGTTATATTGCCTAAACTGCTAATTAGATTGAATTGCCTAATCTGCTAATTATGTTACATTGCCTTATCTGCTAAATAGCCTAATCTGCAAGATCTGTTATCTGTTTAATTTGTTGAATGACACAATCTATTGGAACGGAAATGCTGAAATTTAAAGTATGTGAATGTGTAGGCTCGACTTAAAATTGAGCAAAACTTGTTAATAAAACCTCAAATAATCTGCTGTAACTTGTACAGAAGTTTAATCTGTTAAATAAACAGAATTAGTCTGATATCTGAAACATCTGTATTGGAATGAATTGGCTATGACACGAGGTTAGACTCTGTTTACGGTAGAAGCCTGCCCGGAACCAACCGGCTTAACCAGCGACCGCAAACTGTCAGTCTAATGTGAGAGGTCGTAGGCATAACTAAAAATATTCTTAGACACGAGGTTAGATCTGGCTTGTGGCAGAAGTCTGCCCGGAACCGCCCGGCATATCCAGTGGCCACAAGCTACCGACCTAATGTGAGAGGTATGTGCATTAATATTAATGCAAATCTGGGATAAATATGATGTCTAAAACGTGTTGGGTGGATACGGTTAAACCAATTGGACTAATGAATTAAACAAACCCTTTTCGTAACTCTGTAGGCCCAATTACAAAGTTAGACAAATCTGTAAATCTGTTAAATCCGTATATCTGATCCGTTAGTCTGAAAACTTGTCTGATCTGTGAACTAGTTGATTTGTACTCTGTATGTCTGAACTTGTAAACAAGTTAATCTGAAATATGTTAGTCTGGGGACACAAGGTTAGGCGGGAAATTACTTGTTTCATCTGTTGCTTGGGACCTATATTAGTCAGTAACCCTTTTTGGTATCAAAATTTTGACCCAACAGTAGGTAGGATCCGGGCACTCTTACTGAACTAATTATAAGTGGTTCAATCTGATAATGGCGATGGGTGTTGATGGTGCGTTCCAACCGGGTCATGTGCGTGCATGGATCCCGGTCTACCTCTGAGGATGTAAGACGCCGTGACATCTGTAAATAGGCATGTGCCAATTGGTTGTCACTTTAGGGAGTGATACACCCTATTGTGGTGCCGACATAGGGTATTTATGTATTAGGGAGCCGATCGCTTGGGGTAGGGTTTTAGGGTACACTTAATTCTTTCTGTTTCTATTGGTACTGTCTGTTTCTGTTGGGTGGCAACACCTGTCTGTTTCTGTTGGGTGGCAACACCTGTCTGTTTCTGCGTGGTATCGTCTGTTCGGGTGGTAAAGGCCCATTAACTAGTGTACACCTAATTCTATATTTTGTTTCCGTAGGGATTAATCTGTGTCTGTTTCTGTTTGGGTGGTAAAGGCCCATTATCAACATTCTGCTTCTGTCTGTTTCTGTTCGGGTGGTAAAGGCCCATCATTAGCATTATGTTTCTGTCTGTTTCTGTTCAGGTGGTAAAGGCCCATTATTAGCATTCTGTTTCTATGGAAATTATTCTGTTCTTGTTTCTGCTTCAGTTTAGACATTAAGGTGACACCTAATCCTGTTATACTAGTATTAGTGCAGAGAAATAAAAAGTAATATTATTCTGTTCCTTCTGTTTAACCTAAGTACATCTGTTGCTCCTGTTATCTCATCCAGTTTTATTTGCATGCCATGATTATTATTATATGTTCATGTAACGACACGGGTTTCGCCCGACATTAATCAATCGCAAAATCGACCAAGACCGTTCAAAATCCGCATACGTTAACTTTGGGAATACAACAACATCAGAACAACAACAGCAGACTTTTATAACATCAATAATAAATGTTACATCAGAGTACAGAATATCAGATAATATTGACTAATAATACAGAGGAAGATAATTTTACATGATTTTAATACATTGCAGCGGAAACAATAAAATAGATACAGCGGAAGATAACTATGCTCTGGACATAGCTTTAAGCTTCAATCCAGCATCCTGCTCGAGATAAGGACCTGTAGACAACTGCTCGACTGCCCGTGTGGAAAGAGGGCACCCGAGTTTGCAAAAAGGTGGAAACAAACAACGGGTCAGTCGTGGGACTGGTGTGAGAATTCTTAACTAATAAATTGCTATTAATAGGGCAAATCCAAAGACCACGCCGCTAACGCGGAACGGGTTTTATTCCAATGGATTGCCGTGCATAACTTAAAGTAAATCGTAAAACAATGCAATGCTTTTTAGAAAAATGAAATCACCATAAGACTCAGGTCCCATCACACAATGCAACGCACACCAGAGGATAGAGTTTTACCTTATGGTGATTAAACATGCTAAATACAGCAAATACGAGTGTAATATTATTATTAGTAAATATCAAAACATTTCAAAGTAAATGTAACAATCCTAGGAAGCATAGGTACCATATGTTATGCCTCCATACTAGTAATACAATCAAAACCGCATGGGGCGTATTGGATTTTGGATTCCATCATGAGTCAAGGCTAGGGAGGATCTCCTTACCGATTCGAGGCACTCTAGCTAATGTCTCAGGATTCCCCGCGGAGAACCCTTGGATAGCTGCAGGGCCGGTCCACACATACAGCTTCGTGGATTGGCAATTCCTGAACACACGTTTCCCGGTCCTATAGGACCTATCCGATGCGCCTCATTCCATCATCCACATAAGTAAATGTCAGGGCTGGTAGGTCACTGACACCACTCTAGCTAGAAAGAAACGTGCTACTCTCCCTGCGTTCCCTTCTCCCGTTTTAGACTCCGCCGGTGTGTGAGGCTCGCGAAGTCACGCTATACACAAAGCTATGCCTAAACAGACTATGCTTTGATCGTCCCATAAGGCCTGCTTTTCAACAAAGCCTTGATCATATGCATCTTAGCATGCCACATCATCACTCCATATCACACTACCAATCCTTTGCCGAAATATATGAACGGGCGTTAAGCAAGAGAACAAATTCTCCGCCACCAAACATCCATACATTCGACAGAAGATTAATAACATGATATATAATGGAGTACGATGTCAGACACACCATCCATTTAAAAGCTTATGCTCTGGGTCTGAGCGAAAGCCAAACCCGTACAAATCAACACTACGTCCAGGCAACTCCTACTATTACCTTATCATGGTAGCGAGCCATTCTAAGGCAACAATCATCATCGTCCATTCGATGTGGAGATTTGACGGTCTTCAATCGCCTTCTTCCAATCTTGGATTTTTGAACGTCGTTTAATTATTTGGAATGAGATAAACTCGGGCTTTCCAAATAATCCTCGTATATATACATACATATATATATATATTTAAAATCCTTCTTACACATTAATAATTATTTTCATCAACGATTCATTCCTATTTTAATTATTTAAAATAATTAAATTTTTATATAACGATGCCTTAAGTCCATGGGCGACTATGGCGCTGCATTCAACCAATTTTGATTTTCACATTTCTCAGAATCTAACTGTTGGATCTTAACGTAATATATATCATTGGAAAGATTTTTCCAAGACGGTCCTATCGGTTTCAGTTGCAAGAAAATCCGACGGTCGGATCTTCTTGTATAGTCATTTAAAAATACGATTTCAAAACGCGAACTACCACGCCCTATTCGTTTAATTTTAATTATACATATATATATAATCATTGAATCGTAATAACGTCGTTTGATTAAAACAACGCTCTACACAATTACCGATACTTACTAAATTTTAATTCATTTGAAAATGAAGATAATATTATTGCATCCTAAATTCATTCTTTCCTTACATTGAAAATGTAAATTCCATCCTTTTTATTTACATAAAAATGTAAGTTTAATTCCTATGCAAATTCCTATATTCTTTATTTACATGTAAACAAATGTAAATTTTGATACATTCAAAATCCTACCTTTAAACATAGATTTCAACTTCAATGTACATTCTCATCTTAGTTACATTATAAAAATGTAACTTATTTTTGCAGTGACTCCTATTTTAAATTTACATATCAAATTGCAAGTTTACTTTACAATGCAAACTCTACTCCCGATTTACATTGTAAAAATATGATTTTTAATTACAATGCAAACTCTACTTCTAATTCACATTGTAAAAATATGATTTTCATATAAAAATGTAAATTTTAACATATGATGGGATTCTCATATTAATTACAAAGAAAAATGTAATTTAATATACCACATAAATTCACTTTATGATTTACATATAAAAATGTAAAATTTAACATAAAGTGGCATTCACATGTTAATTACAAGGAAAAATGTAATTTTTACAACATGGTGTATATTCCTATATAATTTACATATAAAAAATGTAAATTTTATCATACGATGAAATTCCCCTTTTACTTACAAAGAAAAAAAATGTAATTTTTAACATTCAACGTTGATTCACTTTATAATTTACCTACAAAAATGTAATTTTCGTCATGCAATGTAAATTTACATTTTAATTATATAGAAAAATGTAATTTTCAACATGCGGTGCATTACATATAAAAATGTAACTTTTGTTCATGCGGTGTAAATTCATATATAAATTACAAAATAAAAATATAATTTCATTCATGCGGTGTAATTTCATATATAAATTACAAAATAAAAATATAATTTCATTCATGCGGTGTAAATTCATTCATAATTTTCATAATAATATGTAATATATTTCATACGATGAAAATTCATTCATAAATTACATATAAAAATGTAATTTATTTCATGCGGTCTAAATTCATTCATAAATAACATATAAAAATATTATTTATTTCATACAATGTAAATTCATTCATACACAACATATAAAAATATTATTTATTTCACATGCCAACAATTCATTCTTTAACTTCAAATGACGATGCAGTTTATTTTACATCATAAAGTTTCATTCTTTTACCTACAATGTAAAAATATTCAGTTTTGTTTTTACGATGTAAAGATGTCAACTTTTTCTCTTTATAATGTAAAAATATCCCTTTTATATTTTTTAATGTAAAAATATTATCTTTTCTATTTTACCACGTAAAAACGATATATTTTTTTTCTTTACGATGCAAAAATATCAACTTCTTCTATATTCACCGTAAAAACTCATCTTTTTATTTTAATTTCAAAAAGATTGTCTTTTTATTTACATCGTCAAATTTTCATCTTTTTATTTACAATAAAAAAATTGTCTTTTTATTTTTAACGTAAAAAGATTGCCCTTTTAATTTCAACATAAAAATGTTGCCTTTTTATTTTCATTATAAAATAGTGAAAATTTATCCTACGTTGCAATTACTATATAATTCACATTAAAAATAATGTAAAATGTACACACGGTGAAATTCATACATTATTATATTGGGGAGAATGTAAATTTTCATTCTCTAATTACAATGTGAAATCCATTCTTTCTATTTCATTAAAAATAATGTAAATCTTCCTACGGTTAAATTCCTTTTAAATATTAACATTAAAAATGTTAATGACAACCCATAGTGTTATATTATCATTAAAAATGTTAATAGCATCCTACGGTCAAATTTACTATTTAATTTACATTGAAAATAATGAAAATTTATGCATACGGTGAAAATACTTTATTTACATAGTAACATGTAAATTTCATGTCATCACAAATTCTAATTTTAACTTACATAATAAAATGTGCATCTTCATGACATTGCAAATTCTAATTTTAAATTTACAGAACCAAATGTAATTTTAATGTCATCGCAAAGTCTAACTTTAAATTTTCAAAATAAAATGTAAACTTTACGACATCGCCAAGTTCTCACTTTAATTCACATAATAAAATGTAAATTTTATATCAACTCCAAATCCTAACTTTAATTTACATAATAAAATGTAATTTTTGTGACATCGCAAAATTCTAATATAAATCTACATAATAAAATGTAAATTTTATGACAATGACAAATTTTAACTTTAGTTTACAAAATAAATTGTAAATCTCATATCAACAAAAATTTCTAATTTTTAATTTACAAAATAAATTGTAAATTTCATATCAACAACAATTTCTAATTTTTAATTTACAAAATAAATTGTAAATTTCATGTCAACAACAATTTCTAATTTTTAATTTACAAAATAAATTGTAAATTTCATATCAACAACAATTTCTAATTTTTAATTTACAAAATAAATTGTAAATTTCATATCAACAACAATTTCTAATTTTTAATTTACAAAATAAATTGTAAATTTCATGTCATCAAATCCACAACATTCATATAATCCAAGAGATCTAGATCTAACAGTTCAAATCAAAATAACATACAGGGTGATGTATATTTTGGCATATGACAAATCGGCGAGGCATAATTCAATAATATTAACAAATAATCTATTTTAATTAGCCAATAATTTCAGATCTAACGTTTAGATTCGCGGATCTAACATCATACAGTCATAAACAACTTAAATCCGTATTTCAATATTGCTACATAGCAGATCAGTCAATATTCTTTAATAACAAAGAATTAATAAATAATTAAATTAATTTAATTTAATTAAAAATAAATTCTCACCACTGTTGGTTCTGAGATGAATCGTGTTTGGTCAGATTTGGTGTTCGAATTCAAGACGGTTGCGGATCTGAAACAATTAGCATTCAAGTTCATATAAAAAATTAGAAATCAGCCTTTAACAACTGACTCTACGACGCTTATAAGCGTGACTAAATCTGAAGCTTTTACCTTCAAGAGAGGTTCAAATCTTTGTTTTCAGATTGCGGGGGCTACGGTTGATGAAACGACGAACCGTTTGTTGGAGGTGGACCGTCTTGGAGAGAGCTACGATCGGCCAGAAGAGGGGAGGGTGTGGCGGCGGCGGTAGGGCCCAGAGGGGGTGCGAACGGCGGCTGTTTGCGGGGGTATGGCGGCTTCGTCGAGGCACGGTGACGGATGCTCCTTATCTAGAATCGAAGAGCTCGCGAAGAGCTTCGAAATGAGTGCTCACACGCTAAATTTCGTTGAGAAATGGAGGAGAAATCGAAGTTTGAAGTTTTGAAGGCTAATGGGTTTTGCGGCTCAGCATTATTGGGTTTTTGAAGATGATGAACAGTGATTTCGGGGTATTTATAATATTATATTAGGGTTATCTAATTATTTAATTAGCCCATTAAAGCCCGTTTTGGTCCGAACTCCAATCCAGGCCTGCTTACTGTCATTCTTAAGGTTTTGACACCTTCTGAACGCAATGGGCTATGTCCTGGGGTCCAATTCCGAGGTCTGTTATGAGTTTTGGAATAATTATATTATTTTATTAATATTTTAATGTGCACCATACGTGAAAATTCACCGAGGTCACAAATTAACTTCAAAAATTCTAGAAAAATATACTTAGCTATGTTTTGATGCTGTGGACCTATGAAAATTAATTTCATTCGATTCTGAGCTCGTATGAATTTTTAATGAATTTTTAAAGTCAAAAATTGTCCGTTTACACTAAAAAAAATCAATTATAATTATATATTAATTCTAAAAATTACCGAAAAATCATTTTTAGCTTTGTTTTGACGATTCGAACCCAACAAAATTATTTTCGTCGAATTCTGAGACTGTTTGAAAAATGACTATTTTCAAGGGCTATATATTTAATATTAAAAATATATTTTTAAACAAATAATTTTTGAAACTCAAAATATATAAGTGTTTACTGTTTTTCAATGTAGAAACATCATTCTGAACTCAATGGAAGTGGTTTCGAGTTAAAATTCCTTTATATGCAAAAAGTAGCCTTTCGGGCCATATAATATATATATATATATTCTACATCGACCTTTCTAAAAATTGAATTGGCCATAACTTTTGATTTCCGCTATGAAATTTCAATTTTTCGGATTCGTTGGAAAGATATTTTTAAATAGATTCTAATATTTTTGGTTTCACTAAAATCCGTTAAATTTTGCATCCTGTAAGGTCAGTCAAAGTTCAAGTTTGACTTTTCAAACTACCGTGTTATTTCTAATTTTTTTATAATTAAAATTAAATTATTCATTCTAACTTCGATTTGAATCAAATTTGTCATCATTATTATTTAAAATAGATTATTTTAAATATCAATACTCATTTAAAATCACTTAAAAAAAATTAAATTGGCCCCCAAAATTCAGGGTTGTTACAGTCTCCCCCACTTAAAATCTTTTCGTCCTCGAAAAGGAACGAAGCTAAAAGTGTTTAATTATCCTACCCCATTTTTCCACTCTTATTGGTTTAAATAATTTTATAGTTGATTAACTTTCAAATATATAATCTTTTATCCATTCAAAAACATATTTTCTAAAATAGAATATAATTACAAATACGTATATTATAGTCTTGTTACTCTCAACTCATTCTAGGGCATTACTAACCCCATCTCTAATGAGTTTTCTCATTCTAGGATACTGCTGATCCTATCTCTAATGAGTATTCTTATTGGATATTACTAATCCAATCGCTGATGAGTCTTTTGTTCAGTCCTAATGAGTTGTACCCCAAAGATTTTAGCTAACCAAAGCTCTGATACCAACTGTAACGACACCCCGAAATCCGATAGGCTTTGCAACCATCCCTTCATCCCCCAGTGCAGCAGGTAAAACCCACCGTGGCTTACAGTGGTCCCCCAGACACCTTGTTTTACGGCGACCCTTTCGAGCCTCCCGGCCATTGCCTTACCAACCCTCAACAGGGACATGTGGGGGTAAGAGTCTCCCGTTCGCCACCAAACCGCGAAGCGAGAACCCCCCCATCATGCTGCATCCTATTCCCGGCATGCTAAACAAGGACTGGTGTGTGAATTCTTAACTAATAAATTACTATTAATAGGCCAAATCCAAAGACCACGCCGCTAACGCGGAACGGGTTTTATTCCAATGGATTGCCGTGCATAACTTAAAGTAAATCGTAAAACAACGCAATGCTTTTTAGAAAAATGAAATCACCATAAGACTCAGGTCCCATCACACAATGCAACGCACACCAGAGGATAGAGTTTTACCTTATGGTGATTAAACATGCTAAATACGGCAAATACGAGTGTAATATTATTATTAGTAAATATCAAAACATTTCAAAGTAAATGTATCAATCCTAGGAAGCATAGGTACCATATGCTATGCCTCCATACTAGTAATACAATCAAAACCGCATGGGGCGTATTGGATTTTGGATTCCATCATGAGTCAAGGCTAGGGAGGAGCTCCTTACCGATTCGAGACACTCTAGCTAATGTCTCAGGATTCCCCACGGAGAACCCTTGGATAGCTGCAGGGCCGGTCCACACATACAGCTTCGTGGATTGGCAATTCCTGAACACACGTTTCCCGGTCCTATAGGACCTATCCGAGGCGCCTCATTCCATCATCCACATAAGTAAAATGTCAGGGCTGGTAGGTCACTGACACCACTCTAGCTAGAAAGAAACGTGCTGCTCTCCCTGCGTTCCCTTCTCCCGTTTTAGACTCCGCCGGTGTGTGAGGCTCGCGAAGTCACGCTATACACAAAGCTATGCCTAAACAGACTATGCTTTGATCGTCCTATAAGGCCTGCTTTTCAACAAAGCCTTGATCATATGCATCTTAGCATGCCACATCATCACTCCATATCACACTACCAATCCTTTGCCGAAATATATGAACGGGTGTTAAGCAAGAGAATAAATTCTCCGCCACCAAACATCCATACATTCGACAGAAGATTAATAACATGATATATAATGGAGTACGATGTCAGACACACCATCCATTTAAAAGCTTATGCTCTGGGTCTGAGCGAAAGCCAAACCCGTACAAATCAACACTACGTCCGGGCAACTCCTACTATTACCTTATCATGGTAGCGAGCCATTCTAAGGCAACAATCATCATCGTCCATTCGATGTGGAGATTTGACGGTCTTCAATCGCCTTCTTCCAATCTTGGATTTTTGAACGTCGTTTAATTATTTGGAATGAGATAAACTCGGGCTTTCCAAATAATCCTCGTATATACATATATATATATATATATATATATATATATATATATATATATATATATATTTAAAATTCTTCTTTCACATTAATAATTATTTTCATCAACGATTCATTCCTATTTTAATTATTTAAAATAATTAAATTTTTATATAACGATGCCTTAAGTCCATGGGCGACTATGGCGCTGCATTCAACCAATTTTTATTTTCACATTTCTCAGAATCTAACCATTGGATCTTAACGTAATATATATCATTGGAAAGATTTTTCCAAGACGGTCCTATCGGTTTCAGTTGCAAGAAAATCCGACGGTTGAATTTTCTTGTATAGCCGTTTAAAAGTACGATTTCAAAACGCGAACTACCACGCCCTATTCGTTTAATTTTAATTATATATATATATAATCATTGAATCGTAATAACGTCGTTTGATTAAAACAACGCTCTACACAATTACCGATACTTACTAAATTTTAATTCATTTGAAAATGAAGATAATATTACCGCATCCTAAATTCATTCTTTCCTTACATTGAAAATGTAAATTCCATCCTTTTTATTTACATAAAAATGTAAGTTTAATTCCTATGCAAATTCCTATATTCTTTATTTACATGTAAACAAATGTAAATTTTGATACATTCAAAATCCTACCTTTAAACATAGATTTCAACTTCAATGTACATTCTCATCTTAGTTACATTATAAAAATGTAACTTATTTTTGCATTGACTCCTATTTTAAATTTACATATCAAATTGCAAGTTTACTTTACAATGCAAACTCTACTCCCTATTTACATTGTAAAAATATGATTTTTAATTACAATGCAAACACTACTTCTAATTCACATTGTAAAAATATGATTTTCATATAAAAATATAAATTTTAACATATGATGGGATTCTCATATTAATTACAAAGAAAAATGTAATTTTTAATATACGACATAAATTCACTTTATGATTTACATATAAAAATGTAAAATTTAACATAAAGTGGCATTCACATGTTAATTACAAGGAAAAATGTAATTTTTACAACACGGTGTATATTCCTATATAATTTACATATAAAAAAAATGTAAATTTTATCATATGATGAAATTCCCCTTTTAATTACAAAGAAAAAAATGTAATTTTTAACATTCAACGTTGATTCACTTTATAATTTACCTACAAAAATGTAATTTTCGTCATGCAATGTAAATTTATATTTTAATTATATAGAAAAATGTAATTTTCAACATGCGGTGCATTACATATAAAAATGTAACTTTTGTTCATGCGGTGTAAATTCATATATAAATTACAAAATAAAAATATAATTTCATTCATGCGGTGTAATTTCATATATAAATTACAAAATAAAAATATAATTTCATTCATGCGGTGTAAATTCATTCATAATTTACATAATAATATGTAATATATTTCATACGATGAAAATTCATTCATAAATTACATATAAAAATGTAATTTATTTCACGCAGTCTAAATTCATTCATAAATAACATATAAAAATATTATTTATTTCATACAATGTAAATTCATTCATACACAACATATAAAAATATTATTTATTTCACATGCCAACAATTCATTCTTTAACTTCAAATGACGATGCAATTTATTTTACATCATAAAGTTTCATTCTTTTACCTACAATGTAAAAATATTCACTTTTGTTTTTACGATGTAAAGATGTCAACTTTTTCTCTTTATAATGTAAAAATATCCCTTTTATATTTTTCAATGTAAAAATATTATCTTTTCTATTTTACCACGTAAAAACGATATATTTTTTCTTTACGATGCAAAAATATCAACTTCTTCTATATTCACCGTAAAAACTCATCTTTTTATTTTAATTTCAAAAAGATTGTCTTTTTATTTACATCGTCAAATTTTCATCTTTTTATTTACAATAAAAATATTGTCTTTTTATTTTCAATGTAAAAAGATTGCCCTTTTAATTTCAGCATAAAAATGTTGCCTTTTTATTTTCATTATAAAATAGTGAAAAATTATCCTACGTTGCAATTACTATATAACTCACATTAAAAATAATGTAAAATGTACACACGGTGAAATTCATATATATTTATATTGGGGAGAATGTAAATTTTCATTCTCTAATTACAATGTGAAATCCATTCTTTCTATTTCATTAAAAATAATGTAAATCTTCCTACGGTTAAATTCCTTTTAAATATTAACATTAAAAATGTTAATGACAACCCATAGTGTTATATTATCATTAAAAATGTTAATAGCATCCTACGGTCAAATTTACTATTTAATTTACATTGAAAATAATGAAAATTTATGCATACGGTGAAAATACTTTATTTACATAGTAACATGTAAATTTCATGTCATCACAAATTCTAATTTTAACTTACATAATAAAATGTGCATCTTCATGACATTGCAAATTCTAATTTTAAATTTACAGAACCAAATGTAATTTTAATGTCATCGCAAAGTCTAACTTTAGATTTTCAAAATAAAATGTAAACTTTACGACATCGCCAAGTTCTCACTTTAATTCACATAATAAAATGTAAATTTTATACCAACGCCAAATCCTAACTTTAATTTACATAATAAAATGTAATTTTTGTGACATCGCAAAATTCTAATATAAATCTACATAATAAAATGTAAATTTTATGACAATGACAAATTTTAACTTTAGTTTACAAAATAAATTGTAAATCTCATATCAACAAAAATTTCTAATTTTTAATTTACAAAATAAATTGTAAATTTCATATCAACAACAATTTCTAATTTTTAATTTACAAAATAAATTGTAAATTTCATGTCAACAACAATTTCTAATTTTTAATTTACAAAATAAATTGTAAATTTCATATCAACAACAATTTCTAATTTTTAATTTACAAAATAAATTGTAAATTTCATATCAACAACAATTTGTAATTTTTAATTTACAAAATAAATTGTAAATTTCATGTCATCAAATCCACAACGTTCATATAATCCAAGAGATCTAGATCTAACAGTTCAAATCAAAATAACATACAGGGTGATGTATATTTTGGCATATGACAAATCGGCGAGGCATAATTCAATAATATTAACAAATAATCTATTTTAATTAGCCAATAATTTCAGATCTAACGTTTAGATTCACGGATCTAACATCATACAGTCATAAACAACTTAAATCCGTATTTCAATATTGCTACATAGCAGATCAGTCAATATTCTTTAATAACAAAGAATTAATAAATAATTAAATAAATTAAATTTAATTAAAAATAAATTCTCACCACTGTTGGTTTTGAGATGAATCGTGTTTGGTCAGATTTGGTGTTCGAATTCAAGACGGTTGCGGATCTGAAACAATTAGCATTCAAGTTCATATAAAAAATTAGAAATCAGCCTTTAACAACTGACTCTACGACGCTTATAAGCGTGACTAAATCTGAAGCTTTTACCTTCAAGAGAGGTTCAAATCTTTGTTTTCAGATTGCGGGAGCTACGGTTGATGAAACGACGAACCGTTTGTTGGAGGTGGACCGTCTTGGAGAGAGCTACGATCGGCCAGAAGAGGGGAGGGTGCGGCGGCGGCGGTAGGGCCCAGAGGGGGTGCGAACGGCGGCTGTTTGCGGGGGTATGGTGGCTTCGTCGAGGCACGGTGACGGATGCTCCTTATCTAGAATCGAAGAGCTCGCGAAGAGCTTCGAAATGAGTACTCACACGCTAAATTTCGTTGAGAAATGGAGGAGAAATCAAAGTTTGAAGTTTTGAAGACTAATGGGTTTTGCTGCTCAGCATTATTGGGTTTTTGAAGATGATGAACAGTGATTTCGGGGTATTTATAATATTATATTAGGGTTATCTAATTATTTAATTAGCCCGTTAAAGCCCGTTTTGGTCCGAACTCCGATCCAGGCCTGCTTACTGTCATTCTTAAGGTTTTGACACCTTCTGAACGCAATGGGCTATGTCCTGGGGTACAATTCCGAGGTCTGTTATGAGTTTTGGAATAATTATATTATTTTATTAATATTTTAATGTGCACCGTACGTGAAAATTCACCGAGGTCACAAATTAACTTCAAAAATTCTCGAAAAATATAATTAGCTATGTTTTGATGCTGTGGACCTATGAAAATTAATTTCGTTCGATTCTGAGCTCGTATGAATTTTTAATGAATTTTTAAAGTCAAAAATTGTCCGTTTACACTAAAAAAAATCAATTATAATTATATATTAATTCTAAAAATTACCGAAAAATCATTTTTAGCTTTGTTTTGACGATACGAACCCAACAAAATTATTTTCGTCGAATTCTGAGACTGTTTGAAAAATGACTATTTTCAAGGGCTATATATTTAATATTAAAAATATATTTTTAAACAAATAATTTTTGAAACTCAAAATATATAAGTGTTTACTGTTTTTCAATGTAGAAACATCATTCTGAACTCAATGGAAGTGGTTTCGAGTTAAAATTCCTTTATATGCAAAAAGTAGCCTTTCGGGCCATATAATATATATATAAATTCTACAGCGACCTTTCTAAAAATTGAATTGGCCATAACTTTTGATTTCCGCTATGAAATTTCAATTTTTCGGTTTCGTTGGAAAGATATTTTTAAATAGATTCTAATATTTTTGGTTTCACTAAAATCCGTTAAATTTTGCATCCTGTAAGGTCAGTCAAAGTTCAAGTTTGGCTTTTCAAACTACCGCGTTATTTCTAATTTTTTTATAATTAAAATTAAATTATTCATTCTAACTTCGATTTGAATCAAATTTGTGATCATTATTATTTAAAATAGATTATTTTAAATATCAATACTCATTTAAAATCACTTAAAAAAAATTTAAATTGGCCCCCAAAATTCAGGGTTGTTACAGTCTCCCCCACTTAAAATCTTTTCGTCCTCGAAAAGGAACGAAGCTAAAAGTGTTTAATTATCCTACCCCATTTTTCCACTCTTATTGGTTTAAATAATTTTATAGTTGATTAACTTTCAAATATATAATCTTTTATCCATTCAAAAACATATTTTCTAAAATAGAATATAATTACAAATACGTATATTATAGTCTTGTTACTCTCAACTCATTCTAGGGCATTACTAACCCCATCTCTAATGAGTTTTCTCATTCTAGGATACTGTTGATCCTATCTCTAATGAGTATTCTTATTGGATATTACTAATCCAATCTCTGATGAGTCTTTTGTTCAGTCCTAATGAGTTGTACCCCAAAGATTTTAGCTAACCAAAGCTCTGATACCAACTGTAACGACACCCCGAAATCCGGTAGGCTTTGCAACCATCCCTTCATCCCCCAGTGCAGCAGGTAAAACCCACCGTGGCTTACAGTGGTCCCCCAGACACCTTGTTTTACGGCGACCCTTTCGAGCCTCCCGGCCATTGCCTTACCAACACTCAACAGGGACATATGGGGGTAAGAGTCTCCCGTTCGCCACCAAACCGCGAAGCGAGAACCCCCCCATCATGCTGCATCATATTCCCGGCATGCTAAACAAGGACTGGTGTGTGAATTCTTAACTAATAAATTACTATTAATAGGCCAAATCCAAAGACCACGCCGCTAACGCGGAACGGTTTTATTCCAATGGATTGCCGTGCATAACTTAAAGTAAATCGTAAAACAACGCAATGCTTTTTAGAAAAATGAAATCACCATAAGACTCAGGTCCCATCACACAATGCAACGCACACCAGAGGATAGAGTTTTACCTTATGGTGATTAAACATGCTAAATACGGCAAATACGAGTGTAATATTATTATTAGTAAATATCAAAACATTTCAAAGTAAATGTATCAATCCTAGGAAGCATAGGTACCATATGCTATGCCTCCATACTAGTAATACAATCAAAACCGCATGGGGCATATTGGATTTTGGATTCCATCATGAGTCAAGGCTAGGGAGGAGCTCCTTACCGATTCGAGACACTCTAGCTAATGTCTCAGGATTCCCCACGGAGAACCCTTGGATAGCTGCAGGGTCGGTCCACACATACAGCTTCGTGGATTGGCAATTCCTGAACACACGTTTCCCGGTCCTATAGGACCTATCCGAGGCGCCTCATTCCATCATCCACATAAGTAAAATGTCAGGGCTGGTAGGTCACTGACACCACTCTAGCTAGAAAGAAACGTGCTGCTCTCCCTGCGTTCCCTTCTCCCGTTTTAGACTCCGCCGGTGTGTGAGGCTCGCGAAGTCACGCTATACACAAAGCTATGCCTAAACAGACTATGCTTTGATCGTCCTATAAGGCCTGCTTTTCAACAAAGCCTTGATCATATGCATCTTAGCATGCCACATCATCACTCCATATCACACTACCAATCCTTTGCCGAAATATATGAACGGGTGTTAAGCAAGAGAATAAATTCTCCGCCACCAAACATCCATACATTCGACAGAAGATTAATAACATGATATATAATGGAGTACGATGTCAGACACACCATCCATTTAAAAGCTTATGCTCTGGGTCTGAGCGAAAGCCAAACCCGTACAAATCAACACTACGTCCGGGCAACTCCTACTATTACCTTATCATGGTAGCGAGCCATTCTAAGGCAACAATCATCATCGTCCATTCGATGTGGAGATTTGACGGTCTTCAATCGCCTTCTTCCAATCTTGGATTTTTGAACGTCGTTTAATTATTTGGAATGAGATAAACTCGGGCTTTCCAAATAATCCTCGTATATATACATATATATATATATATATTTAAAATTCTTCTTTCACATTAATAATTATTTTCATCAACGATTCATTCCTATTTTAATTATTTAAAATAATTAAATTTTTATATAACGATGCCTTAAGTCCATGGGCGACTATGGCGCTGCATTCAACCAATTTTTATTTTCACATTTCTCAGAATCTAACCATTGGATCTTAACGTAATATATATCATTGGAAAGATTTTTCCAAGACGGTCCTATCGGTTTCAGTTGCAAGAAAATCCGACGGTTGAATTTTCTTGTATAGCCGTTTAAAAGTACGATTTCAAAACGCGAACTACCACGCCCTATTCGTTTAATTTTAATTATATATATATATAATCATTGAATCGTAATAACGTCGTTTGATTAAAACAACGCTCTACACAATTACCGATACTTACTAAATTTTAATTCATTTGAAAATGAAGATAATATTACCGCATCCTAAATTCATTCTTTCCTTACATTGAAAATGTAAATTCCATCCTTTTTATTTACATAAAAATGTAAGTTTAATTCCTATGCAAATTCCTATATTCTTTATTTACATGTAAACAAATGTAAATTTTGATACATTCAAAATCCTACCTTTAAACATAGATTTCAACTTCAATGTACATTCTCATCTTAGTTACATTATAAAAATGTAACTTATTTTTGCATTGACTCCTATTTTAAATTTACATATCAAATTGCAAGTTTACTTTACAATGCAAACTCTACTCCCTATTTACATTATAAAAATATGATTTTTAATTACAATGCAAACACTACTTCTAATTCACATTGTAAAAATATGATTTTCATATAAAAATGTAAATTTTAACATATGATGGGATTCTCATATTAATTACAAAGAAAAATGTAATTTTTAATATACGACATAAATTCACTTTATGATTTACATATAAAAATGTAAAATTTAACATAAAGTGGCATTCACATGTTAATTACAAGGAAAAATGTAATTTTTACAACACGGTGTATATTCCTATATAATTTACATATAAAAAAATGTAAATTTTATCATACGATGAAATTCCCCTTTTAATTACAAAGAAAAAAAATGTAATTTTTAACATTCAACGTTGATTCACTTTATAATTTACCTACAAAAATGTAATTTTCGTCATGCAATGTAAATTTACATTTTAATTATATAGAAAAATGTAATTTTCAACATGCGGTGCATTACATATAAAAATGTAACTTTTGTTCATGCGGTGTAAATTCATATATAAATTACAAAATAAAAATATAATTTCATTCATGCGGTTTAATTTCATATATAAATTACAAAATAAAAATATAATTTCATTCATGCGGTGTAAATTCATTCATAATTTACATAATAATATGTAATATATTTCATACGATGAAAATTCATTCATAAATTACATATAAAAATGTAATTTATTTCACGCAGTCTAAATTCATTCATAAATAACATATAAAAATATTATTTATTTCATACAATGTAAATTCATTCATACACAACATATAAAAATATTATTTAATTCACATGCCAACAATTCATTCTTTAACTTCAAATGACGATGCAATTTATTTTACATCATAAAGTTTCATTCTTTTACCTACAATGTAAAAATATTCACTTTTGTTTTTACGATGTAAAGATGTCAACTTTTTCTCTTTATAATGTAAAAATATCCCTTTTATATTTTTCAATGTAAAAATATTATCTTTTCTATTTTACCACGTAAAAACGATATATTTTTTCTTTACGATGCAAAAATATCAACTTCTTCTATATTCACCGTAAAAACTCATCTTTTTATTTTAATTTCAAAAAGATTGTCTTTTTATTTACATCGTCAAATTTTCATCTTTTTATTTACAATAAAAATATTGTCTTTTTATTTTCAACGTAAAAAGATTGCCCTTTTAATTTCAGCATAAAAATGTTGCCTTTTTATTTTCATTATAAAATAGTGAAAAATTATCCTACGTTGCAATTACTATATAACTCACATTAAAAATAATGTAAAATGTACACACGGTGAAATTCATACATATTTATATTGGGGAGAATGTAAATTTTCATTCTCTAATTACAATGTGAAATCCATTCTTTCTATTTCATTAAAAATAATGTAAATCTTCCTACGGTTAAATTCCTTTTAAATATTAACATTAAAAATGTTAATGACAACCCATAGTGTTATATTATCATTAAAAATGTTAATAGCATCCTACGGTCAAATTTACTATTTAATTTACATTGAAAATAATGAAAATTTATGCATACGGTGAAAATACTTTATTTACATAGTAACATGTAAATTTCATGTCATCACAAATTCTAATTTTAACTTACATAATAAAATGTGCATCTTCATGACATTGCAAATTCTAATTTTAAATTTACAGAACCAAATGTAATTTTAATGTCATCGCAAAGTCTAACTTCAAATTTTCAAAATAAAATGTGAACTTTACGACATCGCCAAGTTCTCACTTTAATTCACATAATAAAATGTAAATTTTATATCAACGCCAAATCCTAACTTTAATTTACATAATAAAATGTAATTTTTGTGACATCGCAAAATTCTAATATAAATCTACATAATAAAATGTAAATTTTATGACAATGACAAATTTTAACTTTAGTTTACAAAATAAATTGTAAATCTCATATCAACAAAAATTTCTAATTTTTAATTTACAAAATAAATTGTAAATTTCATATCAACAACAATTTCTAATTTTTAATTTACAAAATAAATTGTAAATTTCATGTCAACAACAATTTCTAATTTTGAATTTACAAAATAAATTGTAAATTTCATATCAACAACAATTTCTAATTTTTAATTTACAAAATAAATTGTAAATTTCATATCAACAACAATTTCTAATTTTTAATTTACAAAATAAATTGTAAATTTCATGTCATCAAATCCACAACATTCATATCATCCAAGAGATCTAGATCTAACAGTTCAAATCAAAATAACATACAGGGTGATGTATATTTTGGCATATGACAAATCGGCGAGGCATAATTCAATAATATTAACAAATAATCTATTTTAATTAGCCAATAATTTCAGATCTAACGTTTAGATTCACGGATCTAACATCATACAGTCATAAACAACTTAAATCCGTATTTCAATATTGCTACATAGCAGATCAGTCAATATTCTTTAATAACAAAGAATTAATAAATAATTAAATAAATTAAATTTAATTAAAAATAAATTCTCACCACTGTTGGTTCTGAGATGAATCGTGTTTGGTCAGATTTGGTGTTCGAATTCAAGACGGTTGCGGATCTGAAACAATTAGCATTCAAGTTCATATAAAAAATTAGAAATCAGCCTTTAACAACTGACTCTACGACGCTTATAAGCGTGACTAAATCTGAAGCTTTTACCTTCAAGAGAGGTTCAAATCTTTGTTTTCAGATTGCGGGAGCTACGGTTGATGAAACGACGAACCGTTTGTTGGAGGTGGACCGTCTTGGAGAGAGCTACGATCGGCCAGAAGAGGGGAGGGTGCGGCGGCGGCGGTAGGGCCCAGAGGGGGTGCGAACGGCGGCTGTTTGCGGGGGTATGGTGGCTTCGTCGAGGCACGGTGACGGATGCTCCTTATCTAGAATCGAAGAGCTCGCGAAGAGCTTCGAAATGAGTACTCACACGCTAAATTTCGTTGAGAAATGGAGGAGAAATCGAAGTTTGAAGTTTTGAAGACTAATGGGTTTTGCGGCTCAGCATTATTGGGTTTTTGAAGATGATGAACAGTGATTTCGGGGTATTTATAATATTATATTAGGGTTATCTAATTATTTAATTAGCACGTTAAAGCCCGTTTTGGTCCGAACTCCGATCCAGGCCTGCTTACTGTCATTCTTAAGGTTTTGACACCTTCTGAACGCAATGGGTTATGTCCTGGGGTACAATTCCGAGGTCTGTTATGAGTTTTGGAATAATTATATTATTTTATTAATATTTTAATGTGCACCGTACGTGAAAATTCACCGAGGTCACAAATTAACTTCAAAAATTCTCGAAAAATATACTTAGCTATGTTTTGATGCTGTGGACCTATGAAAATTAATTTCGTTCGATTTTGAGCTCGTATGAATTTTTAATGAATTTTTCAAGTCAAAAATTGTTCGTTTACACTAAAAAAAATCAATTATAATTATATATTAATTCTAAAAATTACCGAAAAATCATTTTTAGCTTTGTTTTGACGATACGAACCCAACAAAATTATTTTCGTCGAATTCTGAGACTGTTTGAAAAATGACTATTTTCAAGGGCTATATATTTAATATTAAAAATATATTTTTAAACAAATAATTTTTGAAACTCAAAATATATAAGTGTTTACTGTTTTTCAATGTAGAAACATCATTCTGAACTCAATGGAAGTGGTTTCGAGTTAAAATTCCTTTATATGCAAAAAGTAGCCTTTCGGGCCATATAATATATATATAAATTCTACAGCGACCTTTCTAAAAATTGAATTGGCCATAACTTTTGATTTCCGCTATGAAATTTCAATTTTTCGGTTTCGTTGGAAAGATATTTTTAAATAGATCCTAATATTTTTGGTTTCACTAAAATCCGTTAAATTTTGCATCCTGTAAGGTCAGTCAAAGTTCAAGTTTGGCTTTTCAAACTACCGCGTTATTTCTAATTTTTTTATAATTAAAATTAAATTATTCATTCTAACTTCGATTTGAATCAAATTTGTGATCATTATTATTTAAAATAGATTATTTTAAATATCAATACTCATTTAAAATCACTTAAAAAAATTTAAATTGGCCCCCAAAATTCAGGGTTGTTACAGTCTCCCCCACTTAAAATCTTTTCGTCCTCGAAAAGGAACGAAGCTAAAAGTGTTTAATTATCCTACCCCATTTTTCCACTCTTATTGGTTTAAATAATTTTATAGTTGATTAACTTTCAAATATATAATCTTTTATCCATTCAAAAACATATTTTCTAAAATAGAATATAATTACAAATACGTATAGTATAGTCTTGTTACTCTCAACTCATTCTAGGGCATTACTAACCCCATCTCTAATGAGTTTTCTCATTCTAGGATACTGTTGATCCTATCTCTAATGAGTATTCTTATTGGATATTACTAATCCAATCTCTGATGAGTCTTTTGTTCAGTCCTAATGAGTTGTACCCCAAAGATTTTAGCTAACCAAAGCTCTGATACCAACTGTAACGACACCCCGAAATCCGGTAGGCTTTGCAACCATCCCTTCAACCCCCAGTGCAGCAGGTAAAACCCACCGTGGCTTACAGTGGTCCCCCAGACACCTTGTTTTACGGCGACCCTTTCGAGCCTCCCGGCCATTGCCTTACCAACCCTCAACAGGGACATATGGGGGTAAGAGTCTCCCGTTCGCCACCAAACCGCGAAGCGAGAACCCCCCCCCCCCATCATGCTGCATCCTATTCCCGGCATGCTAAACAAGGACTGGTGTGTGAATTCTTAACTAATAAATTACTATTAATAGGCCAAATCCAAAGACCACGCCGCTAACGCGGAACGGGTTTTATTCCAATGGATTGTCGTGCATAACTTAAAGTAAATCGTAAAACAACGCAATGCTTTTTAGAAAAATGAAATCACCATAAGACTCAGGTCCCATCACACAATGCAACGCACACCAGAGGATAGAGTTTTACCTTATGGTGATTAAACATGCTAAATACGGCAAATACGAGTGTAATATTATTATTAGTAAATATCAAAACATTTCAAAGTAAATGTATCAATCCTAGGAAGCATAGGTACCATATGCTATGCCTCCATACTGGTAATACAATCAAAACCGCATGGGGCGTATTGGATTTTGGATTCCATCATGAGTCAAGGCTAGGGAGGAGCTCCTTACCGATTCGAGACACTCTAGCTAATGTCTCAGGATTCCCCACGGAGAACCCTTGGATAGCTGCAGGGCCGGTCCACCCATACAGCTTCGTGGACTGGCAATTCCTGAACACACGTTTCCCGGTCCTATAGGACCTATCCGAGGCGCCTCATTCCATCATCCACATAAGTAAAATGTCAGGGCTGATAGGTCACTGACACCACTCTAGCTAGAAAGAAACGTGCTGCTCTCCCTGCGTTCCCTTCTCCCGTTTTAGACTCCGCCGGTGTGTGAGGCTCGCGAAGTGTAACAACCCGTAAAATGCGAGCCAGTTTGAAATTTTTATTTTGGCGATTTTAGCGAATTTTGGATATTTAAAATGGATTATTTTAAATAATATCGACGAGAAAATTTATTTTGAATAGAATTCGAACGTATATATTATACGTCGTCGTTAGAATATATAATAATTATATATAATTATAAAAGGAATTGAAAATGGCGCGGTAGTTCGAAAATTCGATTTCTAATTTCAAATGAATATACAGAATTCAATATAAGTCAGAATTGAACGAAACAAGAAATATTTGAATCTGTATAACTATATCTTTGTAACGAAGTTAACAAACTGAGATTTCATCTTAGAAATGATAAGATATGTCCAGTTTAAAATTAGAAATAGTCGCTGTGGAATTTATATATATTTTTATATATATAAGGCCCTTAAAAATAGCAATTTTGCAAACGACCTCGGATTTCGACGAAACCAGTTTTGTTGGGTCCGGGATGTGAAGTTATTGCTAGGTTTCAAATTTCATAATTTTTCGAATCAATATGTGAGCGTGGCAAAGGAAAACGCGTTTGACCAGTTTCAGTAGATTTTAATCGACTGGAAAATGACCATTTTTCTAACGGTCTCAGAATTCGACGAAACTAGTTTTGTTAGGACCGTATCGTCAATACGAAGCTAGAAAATATTTTTCTGGAATTTTTTCTAGTTAGTATGTAGCCCCGGTAATTTGAAATGTGCGTTTAAAATTCAATATAGTGATTTAAATGTAAATTCAACGGAAACTGATTGTAACGATCAAACCAGCTTACGATACATATCCCATTGTGTTCGGAATGGGGGTAAAACGCTAGGGGCGACAGTCGGTGGGTTCGATTTCGAGTTCGAAATGAATGTTGCTTTTTGGAAAATAAAAATAGAATAAAATATATA
Source organism: Allium sativum (assembly GCA_030737875.1). Lineage (NCBI taxonomy): Eukaryota > Viridiplantae > Streptophyta > Magnoliopsida > Asparagales > Amaryllidaceae > Allium > Allium sativum. Next base: position 279,667,697 of record CM060925.1, read on the forward strand.
AATTATATATTGCCCCCTCTCTCTCCTTATCCCAAGTCAACGTTCATTTGAATTGAAAAAAAAAAAAGAAAAAAACCTCGATCTGGCCGTCGCCCTTCCGTCCACCACGCCACCAGGTCGGCCACCCCCCCTCTCCGACGATCGCCCCCTGCCTAGTGCCGCCCTCCCCTACTCTCTCTCCTCTCTCTCTTCTCTAATCCGTCGACCAAGCCCCAAACCACCAGAAATTCCGCGCCCAAAACCGCAACCCCAGCTTCCACCGCCGACTGTGACTCCGACGAGCCCACCCCCACGCTGACCGATGCGCGCAGACTCCCCCCCCCCCCTTCGAAGTTCAACAGTGGAAACCGCTGTAAGTTATTTTTTATTTTTGCTTTTTGTTTAATTATAATTTATAAACTGATTTCTTATTTTAATTTAATTAACTGATTTTTTAACAAAGTAAAAACTGATTTTTGTTTAATGTTAAAAGCTGATTTTGAAAAATGATTTTTAAAAATGATTTTTAAACTGATTTTTGAAAAGTTTAAAAACTAACTTTTGAAAAGATTTAAACTTTATAAGTTAAAAGATTATATTTTTATAATATGATAAAAATGATATTTTTATCATATAAAGATGACATTTTGAGTCACGAAGATCAGAAATTATATATGGATATATATTGTTTCAAAAGGAGGATTTTCTATATAAAAGAAACATTGTTTTGAAAGAAAATTATATTTTGTTTTAGAAAGCAAAATATAATGATAAGATTTTTTAGTAGAATAAAAATTCGATTTTTATATATTGAATAACAGAATAAAAATTCGATTTTTATATATTGAATAACAGAATAAAAATTCGATTTTTATATATTGAATAACAGAATAAAAATTCGATTTTTATATATTGAATAACATAATAAAAATTCGATTTTTATATATTGAATAACATAATAAAAATTCGATTTTTATATATTGAATAACATAGTAAAAATTCGATTTTTACATATGTAGAGAATGCGGGCGAAAGCGACGAAAGGCGAGTTGGCGAAGATTTCCTGCATTAGAAGAGCCGTGGAGCTAGGATAGCTATCTGTGAGAATTTCTCACCTTTCGTTTTCTTTTCTAGTTATATATATATATATATACTAGGATGCAGACGGTGTTTAGTAGCACCCGACACAATCGTCCACAGACCATGGACTTGTTTGTTTGGTTGTTTGGTAATTGATTGCGATATTGGTTTGAATGTGGTTTGTGGTGTGAAAAATCGAATCGATAAATTGGTTAGGATTAGACGTGCGCCGTTATAAGGTGAAGGAGTAAGGCTAGGTTAGACTCTTACTCCAAATTTTGTGGTTTGCATAACGAAATTGATTTGATTGATGTGTGAATGGCGTGAGCCTTCACTAGACCGGGGATAAGGCTAGGCCTTGTCCCGTTTCTAGTATCGTGCCGTTATGCCGCCGAAATTTTCTAAAATATGTTATAAAAATAAAAATATCATTTTATTGTGTAAATGAATTGAATAGAAATTCATAGGTTGAAATAAAATGTTTTATCGTTAAAAATATAATTTTTAACGTGAAGTGAATAAAATAAAATATTCATTTATAAACCGGACGGTTTGTTTATGTACACCTATTTGACTGATATTGATTGGGTCGATAAATTTTACACATCGCCCAACTGCACAAATAAAATCTGTGTTTGATTGTTTGAAAACCCCACACGGGTGTTGGGATGAAATATGAATTTCACTCATCCTGATTGATTAAATATGTCGATCGATTGATTGAAAGGCTGTTATAAGCGTTAGATATCTATATTTGATGCTTATACAGTGTAGTGCACTTTGGTTGATGGTTGATTATTTTCAATGCTATTATATACATGTGTTGTATGAAAATCCATATAATTAATTTTATATGGTAATTGATTGGGCCTCATTCCAGTTTTAAAATAGAAATATTTTAAATAGAAATATTCGAAATGGAATATTTGGAAATATCAATATATGAAGCCGTGTTGATTAGATTGACGCTATTTTGACGTGAACGATATTTATATCGATTTTAAAACGATTTCGAAATGAAATGAATTGAAAACGATTTCGAAATGAAATGAATTGAAAACGATTTCGAAATGAAATGAATTGAAAACGATTTCGAAATGAATTGAATTGAAAACGATTTCGAAATGAATTGAATATATAACGATTTCGAAATGAATTGAATATATAACGATTTCGAAATGAATTGAATTGAAAACGATTTCGAAATGAATTGAAAACGAATTCAAATTGAATTGAAAACGAATTGAAATGAATTCAAATTGAATTGAAATTTGAATTGAATAGAAATGAATTTTGAAACGAATTTATAAAGAAGAATTCAATTTTGATTTGAATTGAAAAGGAAGTTGAAAATGTTTTTGAAACGAATTCAAAACTATTTATATAATTCGTTTTAAATAGAAATCGACGAAATATATATTATATATATTATATATATAATATAATGGCCTGAATAGAACGCGCCGCGCCGCGGCAGTTCGCGAATTTCGACCATTTATTTCAAACGGACATTACGGGAGATCCGACCGTCGGATTCTCCTAAAACCGGAACCGTTGGGTTCGTATCGAAAAGAGCTTTCTAACGAATGTTAGAAATTTGAAATCTAACGGTTGGATTTGGAGATACGTCCAAATCAAATTCGAAAAAGGTCGCTGTAAGTGCAGTTCGATGGCCATTGATGGAAATCGACTGTACGGGCCTTGATAAAATTATTAAAAATAGTAATAATTTGTGTAAAATCATAAGAAATGATTTGTGAAAGTTTGGGATGAAAAACTCCATATTTGAAAAGATAAAAATAGATTTTTATCGAAATGAACTAGTTTTGAACTAGAATTATAATTCTATTTATTTTTAAATAAATAAATTGAATTTGAAATGGTTTTGAAAATAACCAAAATTTCCAATGATTGCATTGGAGTGGATTTGAATCGAAATTGTTTTCGGAATATTTCGATGTTGGAATTCGTGATATTACAGGTGTTGTTATGGAAATTTGAAAGATATATATTTGTATCGTTATTTCCAATACGACATTTGTTAGTCGTAGAATTCGATATTGAATATAAGCCGATATATTTTCTATTCAGAGCCTTGTATTGAATATCGAATGTGATTTGGGTTTGTCGTGAAGGGTGTCTTCACTAACACTGTTCTTGAACCCAGTTGAGAAAAGATTAAATCTTTTTATTTAGATTTAATGAAGTGTACCAATTAAATGATATTTAATTGGAATTGAATTGGTATTGATTTTTGGGTTTATCGTGAACAGTTTTTTAAATAACACTTGTTCTTTAACCCGATAATTAATGAAATGTGATTTGGGTTTGTCGTGAATGGTGTCTTCACTAACACTGTTCTTGAACCCAGTAGAGGAAAGATTAAATCTTTTTATTTAGATTTAATGAAGTGTACCAATTAAATGATATTTAATTGGAATTGAATTGATATTGATTTTTGGGTTTATCGTGGACAGTGTTTTAAATAACACTTGTTCTTTAACCCGATAATTAATGAATGTGATTTTGGGTTTATCGTGAACCGTGTTTTTTTAAATGACACTGATTCTTTAACCCAGTTAACGATTAAAACTAAGCGGAGTTTTAATGAATCTTTAATTAGATTGAAATGGTCGAGAATGGAGTATCACCAGTTTTGCTCCAGGCGATAGTCAAATCTTTAATTAGATTTGAACGTGAAATGGTAATTGAATTTACCGATAACACCGTGGTGTTAGATATGAAGTATTACCAGTTTTACTTCATGGGATGAATAGGTTGGGATTGGGAAATTAAAACAAATGATTACTTCGGTAAGGTTCGCTAATCCCGACTAGTTTGAATTGATATTCAAAAATAGATTAAAGAATAAATTCAAGAATTTATCTTTGATAAAATTAATGGGAACCTTTCCCTATGAATGTGAAATTTAGAAACTAACTGTCGGTTAGCCAAGCAGAATGGTTTTCTGGATATTGATCTGATGTTGGTTTCGGCCTTCGGGGTTTATATTTGGGAAATTATTCTCTTGATTAATTTACGGTTAGTGACTGATGAGTTGGAATGAGGCGTATGTTGTGTTTGTGTAACACTTTTATAAAATATACGCGAGTTATTCAGAAAGACCGGGTTTATCCCATTCTGAATAACTGATTCGACGTGGTGTCAAAGATGAAGACGATGGTCGAAGACCGGAAGTCTTCACGTCGTTTGGGTAATTACTGATGATCTTGATTGGGCTGTACACCCAAGAAGATGGAAACAGTTAGTGATCGTCCAGACGTACTTGGAGATCGATGGATATGCGGGGTACTAGGTGCCTCCGGTTTCGTTCAGACCCAGAACGGACTTGTAAATGGATTGTGTGTCTGACATTGGATTTTAGTCCGTGTGATTGATCTCTATTAAATATATATCTGTTTGGCGGCGGAGAATTTATTCTCTTGCTTAACGCCCTTCTCTGAGACGTACGAGCTCAGGGGTTATATATTGATGGATATCAATCGCATGGAGTGAATTGCCTGTGTGGCATGCTAAGAGGCAAATGAACAAGGCTTCTGTTGAAAAGCAAAGTCTTGTGGTTGATGATCGAAGCACGGCCTTTGTGGCGTAGCTTTGTGTAACGTTGATTCGCGAGTATCACACCCGGTATGAATCAAAAACGGGAGACGGACATCAGGGAGGACCTACGTTTCTTTCTAGTTATGAGTGGCGTCAGTGCTTGAACTGGCTGACGAGTTTGACTCATGTGGATGTTACTTATTATTACTTGCTGAAAAGCGAGGCGCCTCGTGATATCGGTTTCGGCCGATGCTTCTGGTCGGCGGACGGGCCAGGCTTACGCCCCAAAGGGCGGGGAAACGTAGTGTTCAGGCATAATAATCCACATCGGTGGACCGGCCCTGACGATCCATGGGGCAGTTGCGGCTGTTCCTGAGGCTCGGACTAGACAGTCTCGAATCGGTTGAGGATCTTGCCCCTAGCCTCGGTTCATACCATAAATGATAACCCAACTTCCAATACGACATTTGCGGTTTTGATTGTAAACTTATATATGGCGACATAGTTTTATGGGCCGTTCATGCCGCCTATGATTGATACTTATGATTTGAAGTTGTTTATGCACTATGCACTTATAATAGTATCAAACGATTTGTTTTAAACGTATCAAGCATTCTTTGGCTGTTATAAGGGAAAACCCTATCCTCGGCTGCGTTGCATTGTGTGATGGGACCTGGGTCTTATAACAGCTTCATTTTTCTTTATTTAGCATTGCGCTGTTTGTTTTATGCACTGGTATTCTTGGGAGGAAACCCGTTCCGTGTTATACGGCGTGGTCCCTTGATTTACCTAATGATTTAAAATAAAGATTAATAACTGTTTTAGTTCTCACACCAGTCACATGACTGACCTGGAGTTTATTGTTTTAACCTAAACTCTGGGTGCCCTTATTTTGACACGGGCAGCTAGTAGTTTTGGTTTTGCAGATTTATATTCATAGGATCCTGGTTTACAGCTGGAACGATATCCGGAAAGCTTTGTATCCGTATATCTACTTCTAGCTGTGTATCGTATTATTTTCCGCTGCTATGTATTTAAATGTAATTTAAATCTCTGATATTTCTGTGTAATGTTCTTTTATACTCTGTATATTCTTGTAATCTGATGCATTGTTGTAATATACAGTGAAACGTTCTTCTGTATGCGTTCTGTTGTGGTTTGTTCTCGAACTATCCGACGCTTTCCTTTACGGGGAAGTTGCGGGTCTTTACACGTGGTATCAGAGCTTTGGTTTACAAAGCTAGAGAACAAGACACATTAGAACCATACGAAAGAATTCATCAGATATTGGATTAGCAATATCCAATTAGAATGACTCGTTAGAGATAGGATCAGTAGTATCCTAGAACGAGTGTAAAGAGTATATTTTTCAAATGAAAACAAATTTCGTTTTGAAAATTTAAATCAATTATTCGTATTTGATTATTTATTTTATATTGATTAGGACAATCCGATATATAAAGATTTTGCATATATGTCTTGCAAACGTGTATTCGAAGTTTTAATATATTGGGTAGATATAGAATCCCTCTAGTGCCCGGGAGTAATTCTGGTGATGGGGCACTGTCGCCGGTATTTATTTTCGAGTGACGAAAGTGAGATTTCTATATATTTCCTATTGACTGGTGTGAGAACCAAAATTAGATAGGGCCTATTGTTGTGATTTGGCATCAAAAATCTGATTTTTGTATATATATCAAATTACGAATTTGAAACTCTAATTCACTAATTGATTGATGTTTGTGTTGGTTGTTTAATTGTTTGGTAATTTTGAACCATTATGCCTAATTTGATCAAATATTGAACTGTATTGAAAATTGGTCGCGTTTGCTTGCATATACATATATATCATTGAACAGGTCATAGCAAGGAGGCTAGAGCAGAGAATAAAATTTGTTTGCCCGACAAATAGGTACATGTTTACTACATAATTTCCTGTTTTGTTTGGGTGATGATGATTTTGTGAGCCTATTGGCTAGCCGCTTGGCTTTTTCTTTTTCTTTTTGAGATCTGAAGGACCGGGGAAGCTATTTGAAATTCCCCGATGCTCCCGGTGCAGGGGAGGGTATGGCGAAATTTTTCGAAAATTTAGGGTGTTAGCCAAATTTTTGAAATTTTGAAAATTCTCAGAAACTAAAGAGTTGGAGAATGGAAGCCTGATCGATCGTAGAGCTGAATAATCAAACCACTTTCGACTTTGTTCCTTTTCGGGGACGAAAAGTTTTAAGTGGGGGAGATTGTAACAACCCGTAAAATGCGAGCCAGTTTGAAATTTTTATTTTGGCGATTTTAGCGAATTTTGGATATTTAAAATGGATTATTTTAAATAATATCGACGAGAAAATTTATTTTGAATAGAATTCGAACGTATATATTATACGTCGTCGTTAGAATATATAATAATTATATATAATTATAAAAGGAATTGAAAATGGCGCGGTAGTTCGAAAATTTGATTTCTAATTTCAAATGAATATACAGAATTCAATATAAGTCAGAATTGAACGAAACAAGAAATATTTGAATCTGTATAACTATATCTTTGTAACGAAGTTAACAAACTGAGATTTCATCTTAGAAATGATAAGATATGTCCAGTTTAAAATTAGAAATAGTCGCTGTGGAATTTATATATATTTTTATATATATAAGGCCCTTAAAAATAGCAATTTTGCAAACGACCTCGGATTTCGACGAAACCAGTTTTGTTGGGTCCGGGATGTGAAGTTATTGCTAGGTTTCAAATTTCATAATTTTTCGAATCAATATGTGAGCGTGGCAAAGGAAAACGCGTTTGACCAGTTTCAGTAGATTTTAATCGACTGGAAAATGACCATTTTTCTAACGGTCTCAGAATTCGACGAAACTAGTTTTGTTAGGACCGTATCGTCAATACGAAGCTAGAAAATATTTTTCTGGAATTTTTTCTAGTTAGTATGTGGCCCCGGTAATTTGAAATGTGCGTTTAAAATTCAATATAGTGATTTAAATGTAAATTCAACGGAAACTGATTGTAACGATCAAACCAGCTTACGATACATATCCCATTGTGTTCGGAATGGGGGTAAAACGCTAGGGGCGACAGTCGGTGGGTTCGATTTCGAGTTCGAAATGAATGTTGCTTTTTGGAAAATAAAAATAGAATAAAATATATAAATTATATATTGCCCCCTCTCTCTCCTTATCCCAAGTCAACGTTCATTTGAATTGAAAAAATAAGAAAAAAACCTCGATCTGGCCGTCGCCCTTCCGTCCACCACGCCACCAGGTCGGCCACCCCCCCTCTCCGACGATCGCCCCCTGCCTAGTGCCGCCCTCCCCTACTCTCTCTCCTCTCTCTCTTCTCTAATCCGTCGACCAAGCCCCAAACCACCAGAAATTCCGCGCCCAAAACCGCAACCCCAGCTTCCACCGCCGACTGTGACTCCGACGAGCCCACCCCCACGCTGACCGATGCGCGCAGACTCCCCCCCCTTCGAAGTTCAACAGTGGAAACCGCTGTAAGTTATTTTTTATTTTTGCTTTTTGTTTAATTATAATTTATAAACTGATTTCTTATTTTAATTTAATTAACTGATTTTTTAACAAAGTAAAAACTGATTTTTGTTTAATGTTAAAAGCTGATTTTGAAAAATGATTTTTAAAAATGATTTTTAAACTGATTTTTGAAAAGTTTAAAAACTAACTTTTGAAAAGATTTAAACTTTATAAGTTAAAAGATTATATTTTTATAATATGATAAAAATGATATTTTTATCATATAAAGATGACATTTTGAGTCACGAAGATCAGAAATTATATATGGATATATATTGTTTCAAAAGGAGGATTTTCTATATAAAAGAAACATTGTTTTGAAAGAAAATTATATTTTGTTTTAGAAAGCAAAATATAATGATAAGATTTTTTAGTAGAATAAAAATTCGATTTTTATATATTGAATAACAGAATAAAAATTCGATTTTTATATATTGAATAACAGAATAAAAATTCGATTTTTATATATTGAATAACATAATAAAAATTCGATTTTTATATATTGAATAACATAATAAAAATTCGATTTTTATATATTGAATAACATAGTAAAAATTCGATTTTTACATATGTAGAGAATGCGGGCGAAAGCGACGAAAGGCGAGTTGGCGAAGATTTCCTGCATTAGAAGAGCCGTGGAGCTAGGATAGCTATCTGTGAGAATTTCTCACCTTTCGTTTTCTTTTCTAGTTATATATATATATATATATACTAGGATGCAGACGGTGTTTAGTAGCACCCGACACAATCGTCCACAGACCATGGACTTGTTTGTTTGGCTGTTTGGTAATTGATTGCGATATTGGTTTGAATGTGGTTTGTGGTGTGAAAAATCGAATCGATAAATTGGTTAGGATTAGACGTGCGCCGTTATAAGGCGAAGGAGTAAGGCTAGGTTAGACTCTTACTCCAAATTTTGTGGTTTGCATAACGAAATTGATTTGATTGATGTGTGAATGGCGTGAGCCTTCACTAGACCGGGGATAAGGCTAGGCCTTGTCCCGTTTCTAGTATCGTGCCGTTATGCCGCCGAAATTTTCTAAAATATGTTATAAAAATAAAAATATCATTTTATTGTGTAAATGAATTGAATAGAAATTCATAGGTTGAAATAAAATGTTTTATCGTTAAAAATATAATTTTTAACGTGAAGTGAATAAAATAAAATATTCATTTATAAACCGGACGGTTTGTTTATGTACACCTATTTGACTGATATTGATTGGGTCGATAAATTTTACACATCGCCCAACTGCACAAATAAAATCTGTGTTTGATTGTTTGAAAACCCCACACGGGTGTTGGGATGAAATATGAATTTCACTCATCCTGATTGATTAAATATGTCGATCGATTGATTGACAGGCTGTTATAAGCGTTAGATATCTATATTTGATGCTTATACAGTGTAGTGCACTTTGGTTGATGGTTGATTATTTTCAATGCTATTATATACATGTGTTGTATGAAAATCCATATAATTAATTTTATATGGTAATTGATTGGGCCTCATTCCAGTTTTAAAATAGAAATATTTGAAATAGAAATATTCGAAATGGAATATTTGGAAATATCAATATATGAAGCCGTGTTGATTAGATTGACGCCATTTTGACGTGAACGATATTTATATCGATTTTAAAACGATTTCGAAATGAAATGAATTGAAAACGATTTCGAAATGAAATGAATTGAAAACGATTTCGAAATGAAATGAATTGAAATCGATTTCGAAATGAAATGAATTGAAAACGATTTCGAAATGAATTGAATTGAAAACGATTTCGAAATGAAATGAATATATAACGATTTCGAAATGAATTGAATATATAACGATTTCGAAATGAATTGAATTGAAAACGATTTCGAAATGAATTGAAAACGAATTCAAATTGAATTGAAAACGAATTGAAATGAATTCAAATTGAATTGAAATTTGAATTGAATAGAAATGAATTTTGAAACGAATTTATAAAGAAGAATTCAATTTTGATTTGAATTGAAAAGGAAGTTGAAAATGTTTTTGAAACGAATTCAAAACTATTTATATAATTCGTTTTAAATAGAAATCGACGAAATATATATTATATATATTATATATATAATATAATGGCCTGAATAGAACGCGCCGCGCCGCGGCAGTTCGCGAATTTCGACCATTTATTTCAAACGGACATTACGGGAGATCCGACCGTCGGATTCTCCTAAAACCGGAACCGTTGGGTTCGTATCGAAAAGAGCTTTCTAACGAATGTTAGAAATTTGAAATCTAACGGTTGGATTTGGAGATACGTCCAAATCAAATTCGAAAAAGGTCGCTGTAAGTGCAGTTCGATGGCCATTGATGGAAATTGACTGTACGGGCCTTGATAAAATTATTAAAAATAGTAATAATTTGTGTAAAATCATAAGAAATGATTTGTGAAAGTTTGGGATGAAAAACTCCATATTTGAAAAGATAAAAATAGATTTTTATCGAAATGAACTAGTTTTGAACTAGAATTATAATTCTATTTATTTTTAAATAAATAAATTGAATTTGAAATGGTTTTGAAAATAACCAAAATTTCCAATGATTGCATTGGAGTGGATTTGAATCGAAATTGTCTTCGGAATATTTCGATGTTGGAATTCGTGATATTACAGGTGTTGTTATGGAAATTTGAAAGATATATATTTGTATCGTTATTTCCAATACGACATTTGTTAGTCGTAGAATTCGATATTGAATATAAGCCGATATATTTTCTATTCAGAGCCTTGTATTGAATATCGAATGTGATTTGGGTTTGTCGTGAAGGGTGTCTTCACTAACACTGTTCTTGAACCCAGTTGAGAAAAGATTAAATCTTTTTATTTAGATTTAATGAAGTGTAACAATTAAATGATATTTAATTGGAATTGAATTGGTATTGATTTTTGGGTTTATCGTGAACAGTGTTTTAAATAACACTTGTTCTTTAACCCGATAATTAATGAAATGTGATTTGGGTTTGTCGTGAATGGTGTCTTCACTAACACTGTTCTTGAACCCAGTAGAGGAAAGATTAAATCTTTTTATTTAGATTTAATGAAGTGTACCAATTAAATGATATTTAATTGGAATTGAATTGATATTGATTTTTGGGTTTATCGTGGACAGTGTTTTAAATAACACTTGTTCTTTAACCCGATAATTAATGAATGTGATTTTGGGTTTATCGTGAACCGTGTTTTTTTAAATGACACTGATTCTTTAACCCAGTTAACGATTAAAACTAAGCGGAGTTTTAATGAATCTTTAATTAGATTGAAATGGTCGAGAATGGAGTATCACCAGTTTTGCTCCAGGCGATAGTCAAATCTTTAATTAGATTTGAACGTGAAATGGTAATTGAATTTACCGATAACACCGTGGTGTTAGATATGAAGTATTACCAGTTTTACTTCATGGGATGAATAGGTTGGGACTGGGAAATTAAAACAAATGATTACTTCGGTAAGGTTCGCTAATCCCGACTAGTTTGAATTGATATTCAAAAATAGATTAAAGAATAAATTCAAGAATTTATCTTTGATAAAATTAATGGGAACCTTTCCCTATGAATGTGAAATTTAGAAACTAACTGTCGGTTAGCCAAGTAGAATGGTTTTCTGGATATTGATCTGATGTTGGTTTCGGCCTTCGGGGTTTATATTTGGGAAATTATTCTCTTGATTAATTTACGGTTAGTGACTGATGAGTTGGAATGAGGCGTATGTTGTGTTTGTGTAACACTTTTATAAAATATACGCGAGTTATTCAGAAAGACCGGGTTTATCCCATTCTGAATAACTGATTCGACGTGGTGTCAAAGATGAAGACGATGGTCGAAGACCGGAAGTCTTCACGTCGTTTGGGTAATTACTGATGATCTTGATTGGGCTGTACACCCAAGAAGATGGAAACAGTTAGTGATCGTCCAGACGTACTTGGAGATCGATGGATATGCGGGGTACTAGGTGCCTCCGGTTTCGTTCAGACCCAGAACGGACTTGTAAATGGATTGTGTGTCTGACATTGGATTTTAGTCCGTGTGATTGATCTCTATTAAATATATATCTGTTTGGCGGCGGAGAATTTATTCTCTTGCTTAACGCCCTTCTCTGAGACGTACGAGCTCAGGGGTTATATATTGATGGATATCAATCGCATGGAGTGAATTGCCTGTGTGGCATGCTAAGAGGCAAATGAACAAGGCTTCTGTTGAAAAGCAAAGTCTTGTGGTTGATGATCGAAGCACGGCCTTTGTGGCGTAGCTTTGTGTAACGTTGATTCGCGAGTATCACACCCGGTATGAATCAAAAACGGGAGACGGACATCAGGGAGGACCTACGTTTCTTTCTAGTTATGAGTGGCGTCAGTGCTTGAACTGGCTGACGAGTTTGACTCATGTGGATGTTACTTATTATTACTTGCTGAAAAGCGAGGCGCCTCGTGATATCGGTTTCGGCCGATGCTTCTGGTCGGCTGACGGGCCAGGCTTACGCCCCAAAGGGCGGGGAAACGTAGTGTTCAGGCATAATAATCCACATCGGTGGACCGGCCCTGACGATCCATGGGGCAGTTGCGGCTGTTCCTGAGGCTCGGACTAGACAGTCTCGAATCGGTTGAGGATCTTGCCCCTAGCCTCGGTTCATACCATAAATGATAACCCAACTTCCAATACGACATTTGCGGTTTTGATTGTAAACTTATATATGGCGACGTAGTGTTATGGGCCGTTCATGCCGCCTATGATTGATACTTATGATTTGAAGTTGTTTATGCACTATGCACTTATAATAGTATCAAACGATTTGTTTTAAACGTATCAAGCATTCTTTGGCTGTTATAAGGGAAAACCCTATCCTCGGCTGCGTTGCATTGTGTGATGGGACCTGGGTCTTATAACAGCTTCATTTTTCTTTATTTAGCATTGCGCTGTTTGTTTTATGCACTGGTATTCTTGGGAGGAAACCCGTTCCGTGTTATACGGCGTGGTCCCTTGATTTACCTAATGATTTAAAATAAAGATTAATAACTGTTTTAGTTCTCACACCAGTCACATGACTGACCTGGAGTTTATTGTTTTAACCTAAACTCTGGGTGCCCTTATTTTGACACGGGCAGCTAGTAGTTTTGGTTTTGCAGATTTATATTCACAGGATCCTGGTTTACAGCTGGAACGATATCCGGAAAGCTTTGTATCCGTATATCTACATCTAGCTGTGTATCGTATTATTTTCCGCTGCTATGTATTTAAATGTAATTTAAATCTCTGATATTTCTGTGTAATGTTCTTTTATACTCTGTATATTCTTGTAATCTGATGCATTGTTGTAATATATAGTGAAACGTTCTTCTGTATGCGTTCTGTTGTGGTTTGTTCTCGAACTATCCGACGCTTTCCTTTACGGGGAAGTTGCGGGTCTTTACACGAAGTCACGCTATACACAAAGCTATGCCTAAACAGACTATGCTTTGATCGTCCTATAAGGCCTGCTTTTCAAAAAAGCCTTGATCATATGCATCTTAGCATGCCACATCATCACTCCATATCACACTACCAATCCTTTGCCGAAATATATAAACGGGTGTTAAGCAAGAGAATAAATTCTCCGCCACCAAACATCCATACATTCGACAGAAGATTAATAACATGATATATAATGGAGTACGATGTCAGACACACCATCCATTTAAAAGCTTATGCTCTGGGTCTGAGCGAAAGCCAAACCCGTACAAATCAACACTACGTCCGGGCAACTCCTACTATTACCTTATCATGGTAGCGAGCCATTCTAAGGCAACAATCATCATCGTCCATTCGATGTGGAGATTTGACGGTCTTCAATCGCCTTCTTCCAATCTTGGATTTTTGAACGTCGTTTAATTATTTGGAATGAGATAAACTCGGGCTTTCCAAATAATCCTCGTATATATACATATATATATATATATATTTAAAATTCTTCTGTCATATTAATAATTATTTTCATCAACGATTCATTCCTATTTTAATTATTTAAAATAATTAAATTTTTATATAACGATGCCTTAAGTCCATGGGCGACTATGGCACTGCATTCAACCAATTTTTATTTTCACATTTCTCAGAATCTAACCATTGGATCTTAACGTAATATATATCATTGGAAAGATTTTTCCAAGACGGTCCTATCGGTTTCAGTTGCAAGAAAATCCGACGGTTGAATTTTCTTGTATAGCCGTTTAAAAGTACGATTTCAAAACGCGAACTACCACGCCCTATTCGTTTAATTTTAATTATATATATATATATATATAATCATTGAATCGTAATAACGTCGTTTGATTAAAACAACGCTCTACACAATTACCGATACTTACTAAATTTTAATTCATTTGAAAATGAAGATAATATTACCGCATCCTAAATTCATTCTTTCCTTACATTGAAAATGTAAATTCCATCCTTTTTATTTACATAAAAATGTAAGTTTAATTCCTATGCAAATTCCTATATTCTTTATTTACATGTAAACAAATGTAAATTTTGATACATTCAAAATCCTACCTTTAAACATAGATTTCAACTTCAATGTACATTCTCATCTTAGTTACATTATAAAAATGTAACTTATTTTTGCATTGACTCCTATTTTAAATTTACATATCAAATTGCAAGTTTACTTTACAATGCAAACTCTACTCCCTATTTACATTGTAAAAATATGATTTTTAATTACAATGCAAACACTACTTCTAATTCACATTGTAAAAATATGATTTTCATATAAAAATGTAAATTTTAACATATGATGGGATTCTCATATTAATTACAAAGAAAAATGTAATTTTTAATATACGACATAAATTCACTTTATGATTTACATATAAAAATGTAAAATTTAACATAAAGTGGCATTCACATGTTAATTACAAGGAAAAATGTAATTTTTACAACACGGTGTATATTCCTATATAATTTACATATAAAAAAATGTAAATTTTATCATACGATGAAATTCCCCTTTTAATTACAAAGAAAAAAATGTAATTTTTAACATTCAACGTTGATTCACTTTATAATTTACCTACAAAAATGTAATTTTCGTCATGCAATGTAAATTTACATTTTAATTATATAGAAAAATGTAATTTTCAACATGCGGTGCATTACATATAAAAATGTAACTTTTGTTCATGCGGTGTAAATTCATATATAAATTACAAAATAAAAATATAATTTCATTCATGCGGTGTAATTTCATATATAAATTACAAAATAAAAATATAATTTCATTCATGCGGTGTAAATTCATTCATAATTTACATAATAATATGTAATATATTTCATACGATGAAAATTCATTCATAAATTACATATAAAAATGTAATTTATTTCACGCAGTCTAAATTCATTCATAAATAACATATAAAAATATTATTTATTTCATACAATGTAAATTCATTCATACACAACATATAAAAATATTATTTATTTCACATGCCAACAATTCATTCTTTAACTTCAAATGACGATGCAATTTATTTTACATCATAAAGTTTCATTCTTTTACCTATAATGTAAAAATATTCACTTTTGTTTTTACGATGTAAAGATGTCAACTTTTACTCTTTATAATGTAAAAATATCCCTTTTATATTTTTCAATGTAAAAATATTATCTTTTCTATTTTACCACGTAAAAACGATATATTTTTTCTTTACGATGCAAAAATACCAACTTCTTCTATATTCACCGTAAAAACTCATCTTTTTATTTTAATTTCAAAAAGATTGTCTTTTTATTTACATCGTCAAATTTTCATCTTTTTATTTACAATAAAAATATTGTCTTTTTATTTTCAACGTAAAAAGATTGCCCTTTTAATTTCAGCATAAAAATGTTGCCTTTTTATTTTCATTATAAAATAGTGAAAAATTATCCTACGTTGCAATTACTATATAATTCACATTAAAAATAATGTAAAATGTACACACGGTGAAATTCATACATATTTATATTGGGGAGAATGTAAATTTCCATTCTCTAATTACAATGTGAAATCCATTCTTTCTATTTCATTAAAAATAATGTAAATCTTCCTACGGTTAAAATTCTTTTAAATATTAACATTAAAAATGTTACTGACAACCCATAGTGTTATATTATCATTAAAAATGTTAATAGCATCCTACGGTTAAATTTACTATTTAATTTACATTGAAAATAATGTAAATTTATGCATACGGTGAAAATACTTTATTTACATAGTAACATGTAAATTTCATGTCATCACAAATTCTAATTTTAACTTACATAATAAAATGTGCATCTTCATGACATTGCAAATTCTAATTTTAAATTTACAGAACCAAATGTAATTTTAATGTCATCGCAAAGTCTAACTTTAAATTTTCAAAATAAAATGTAAACTTTACGACATCGCCAAGTTCTCACTTTAATTCACATAATAAAATGTAAATTTTATATCAACGCCAAATCCTAACTTTAATTTACATAATAAAATGTAATTTTTGTGACATCGCAAAATTCTAATATAAATCTACATAATAAAATGTAAATTTTATGATAATGACAAATTTTAACTTTAGTTTACAAAATAAATTGTAAATCTCATATCAACGACAATTTCTAATTTTTAATTTACAAAATAAATTGTAAATTTCATATCAACAACAATTTCTAATTTTTAATTTACAAAATAAATTGTAAATTTCATGTCAACAACAATTTCTAATTTTTAATTTACAAAATAAATTGTAAATTTCATATCAACAACAATTTCTAATTTTTAATTTACAAAATAAATTGTAAATTTCATATCAACAACAATTTCTAATTTTTAATTTACAAAATAAATTGTAAATTTCATATCAACAACAATTTCTAATTTTTAATTTACAAAATAAATTGTAAATTTCATGTCATCAAATCCACAACATTCATATAATCCAAGAGATCTAGATCTATCAGTTCAAATCAAAATAACATACATGGTGATGTATATTTTGGCATATGACAAATCGGCGAGGCATAATTCAATAATATTAACAAATAATCTATTTTAATTAGCCAATAATTTCAGATCTAACGTTTAGATTCGCGGATCTAACATCATACAGTCATAAATAACTTAGATCCGTATTTCAATATTGCTACATAGCAGATCAGTCAATATTCTTTAATAACAAAGAATTAATAAATAATTAAATAAATTAAATTTAATTAAAAATAAATTCTCACCGCTGTTGGTTCTGAGATGAATCGAGTTTGGTCAGATTTGGTGTTCGAATTCAAGGCGGTTGCGGATCTGAAACAATTAGCATTCAAGTTCATATGAAAAATTAGAAATCAGCCTTTAACAACTGACTCTGCGACGCTTATAAGCGCGACTAAATCTGAAGCTTTTACCTTCAAGAGAGGTTCAAATCTTTGTTTTCATATTGCGGGAGCTACGGTTGATGAAACGACGAACCGTTTGTTGAAGGTGGATCGTCTTGGAGAGAGCTACGATCGGCCAGAAGAGGGGAGGGTGCAGCGGCGGCGATGAGGCCCAGGGGGGTGCGAACGGAGGCTATTTGCGGGGGTTTGGCTGCTTCGTCGAGGCACGGTGACGAATGCTCCTTATCTAGAATCGAAGAGCTCGCGAAGAGCTTCGAAATGAGTACTCACACGCTAAATTTCGTTGAGAAATGGAGGAGAAATCGAAGTTTGAAGTTTTGAAGACTAATGGGTTTTGCGGCTCAGCATTATTGGGTTTTTGAAGACGATGAACAGTGATTTCGGGGTATTTATAATATTATATTAGGGTTATCTAATTATTTAATTAGCCCGTTAAAGCTCGTTTTGGTCCGAACTCCGATTCAGGCCTGCTTACTGTCGTTCTTAAGGTTTTGACACCTTCTGAACGCAATGGGCTATGTCCTGGGGTCCAATTCCGAGGTCTGTTATGAGTTTTGGAATAATTATATTATTTTATTAATATTTTAATGTGCACCGTACGTGAAAATACACCGAGGTCACAAATTAACTTCAAAAATTCTCGAAAAATACACTTAGCTATGTTTTGATGCTGCGGACCTATGAAAATTAATTTCGTTCGATTCTGAGCTCGTATGAATTTTTAATGAATTTTTAAAGTCAAAAATTGTCCGTTTACACTAAAAAATCAATTATAATTATATATTAATTCTAAAAATTACCGAAAAATCATTTTTAGCTTTGTTTTTACGAAACGAACCCAACAAAATTATTTTCATCGAATTCTGAGACTGTTTGAAAAATGACTATTTTCAAGGGCTATATATTTAATATTAAAAATATATTTTTAAACAAATAATTTTCGAAACTCAAAATATATAAGTGTTTACTGTTTTTCAATGTAGAAACATCATTCTGAACTCAATGGAAGTGGTTTCGAATTCAAATTCCTTTATATGCAAAAAGTAGCCTTTCGGGCCATATAATATATATATATATAAATTCTACAGCGACTTTTCTAAAAATTGAATTGGCCATAACTTTTGATTTCCGCTATGAAATTTCAATTTTTCGGATTCGTTGGAAAGATATTTTTAAATAGATTCTAATATTTTTGGTTTCACTAAAATCCGTTAAATTTTGCATCCTGTAAGGTCAGTCAAAGTTCAAGTTTGACTTTTCAAACTACCGCGTTATTTATAATTTTTTTTATAATTAAAATTAAATTATTCATTCTAACTTCGATTTGAATCAAATTTGTGATCATTATTATTTAAAATAGATTATTTTAAATATCAAAACTCATTTAAAATCACTTAAAATAAATTTTAAATTGGCCCCCAAAATTCAGGGTTGTTACAGTTCATATGCTGAAAGTCACTGGACTTGCCAGACTTTATGTCTGACCTTGCTTGTTTCGCCCCTTTTTCTTCCGTCCCCCCTGGTTTTCTAAGGAGGGAATACTTCGCTTGATCTGGATTTCTTCCACTTGAAGTACTTAGAGTGCTTAAAGTATGGCTTGACTCATTATGGCAGCTTCTGTGGGGATTATAAAGTTTTGTACTCTGATGATTTTCTGGACAAGACTGATATTTATGTACTTGAGTTTTCGGTAAAGATGTAACCAAACTGATTTCTGTTTTCCACTATAATAAAGTTATAATTTCTCAAGTATTGTTTATCTGTCTTGTAAATTTCTGTTCTGTCTACTAAAACGCTCCACCAAAGTTATGGCATTCCCTTTGTGAGTGTCCTTAACGTAGGTGGGGTGTTACAGAGGTGGTGCCGGCTAGAGCTGGTGGTGGCAGTGGAGGAAGGGCGGCAGCGATTTGGGGGAAGGAGGAGGCCATTTTTGATTTTTTGAAGGAGGAAGGAGATGAAGAATTATGAAGAGAAAAAGGAAGCTAAGTGTTTATATGCCAGTTCCTCCCAAATCGTCCGACTGCAAACGATCTCTGTTTGCCGCGGATTTCGGACACGACATAGTAGACGTGAAGACTAGTCCAAAGAAACAAGTTTCATCGAATTCCGAGTTCGTTTGACCGTCCATTAAAATTCTCAAAAATGCTCAGTTAAGCTCAAAAAATGCGATTTTAGCGCATCATTTCTCCTTGCACGCTCACATGCTAACTCCAAACATCATGCCCTTTTGGATTCAACCATTATTAGACGATACAAATCCAAAAAAACGGAATCGAATTCTGAGGTCGTATCAATAACGTTCCTTTATAAAATGACTGCCTATTTTACCCTGAATTGTTTTAGCATGCACGGCCACATACTAACTCCGTTCGATGCGCCCTTTGGAACTCAACAATGATTTGTCATTATGAATCCAGAAAATTTATCTCGTCGAATTCTGAGCTCATATGCAAAATTTCACTTTTTAAGGGCTATGTATTGCTAACCGAAAACCCCAACCAATTGCCACTATTCCGGATCTCAGAATATATCGAAGCTTATACTTTTTGGAGTTGTAAATGGCATTTTGAACTCAATGGAAGTGGTTTCGAGTCCAAATTCATCCGTATGCAAAATTGCTATTTTTAAGGGCTATATTTCCATAGCGACTATTCTGAATGTTCAACTGGACATAACTTTTTATTCCCACTAGAAAATTTTGATTTTTTCGGATTTGTTGGAAAGATATTTTCAAATAGATTCTAATATTTTTGGTGTCGCTAAAATCCGGTTTATTTGGAATCCTGTACATTCATTTGAAATTTGAAATCGAATTTTCAAACTACCGCACCAATTCTAATTCCTTTTATATTTAAAATAAAATATTTATATTCTAACGACGATTCAAATAAATATATACGTTCTACTTCTATTCAAAATAAATTTCTTGTCATCATTATTTAAAATAAATCATTTTAAATATTCAAAATTCATCAAAATTGCCAAAATAAAAAATTTAAATTGGCTCGGATTTCCGGGTTATTAGAATCTCCCCCACTTAAAACTTTTCGTCCTCGAAAAGGAACGAAACTGTAAGTTGTTTAACTAATCAACTCAACTTCCATTATTTTCATTACGGCTTAAGTTCTTCAACTTTTCAGTTTCTAAGAACTTTTCAAATTTTTCAAAAATTTGGCTAACACCCTAAATTTCAAAAAAATTCGTCATAACCTCCCTTGCACCGGGAGCTTCAGGATATTTCAAATAGCCTCCCATGGCCCTCACCAATCCAAAAAGAAAAAGAAATATCCAAGGGCTAGACAATCGACTCATAAAATAATAAAAAACCCAAGAAATATAATAAACATGTATCTATTTGTTGGGCAAACAATTTTATTCTTCTGCTCTAGCCTCTTTGCTATGACCTGTTCAATAGATATACATGTATATGCATGCAGTTGTAATCAATTTTCAATACAGTTCAATATTCGGTTCCATTAGGCTAAATGGTTCAAAATTTAATAAATGAAACCAATAATCAAACAACGCAACCATCAATCAATTAGTGAATTAACATTTCAAATTCATAATTTTGATACATATATAGAAAATCATGTTTTTGGTGCCAATTCACAACAATAAGCCCTATCTAGTTTTGGTTCTCACACTAGTCTAATGGAAATATATAGATACCACACCTTCGAAACTCGAACACAAATTCTGATGATGATCAATCAATCATCAGAACCATCTCCGGGCGGCTAGAGTGTGATTCTATATTAATCCAGTATATTAAAACTTCAAATATACGCTCATGATGCATATATGCAAAATCTTTATATACTCAATTGTCCAAATTCAATATAAATAAAATATTTAAATACGTATACTTGAATTTAACTTTCAAAACAAAATTTGTTTCGTTTTTTTTTAATAACACTCTTCACACTCATTCTAGGACACTACTGATCCCATCTCTAACGAGTCATTCTCATTGGATATTACTAGTCCAATCTCTGATGAATTCTTTCGTTTGGTTCTAATGTGTCTTGTTCTCGAGCTCTGTAAACCAAAGCTCTGATACCACTGTAGTAACCCGTAACTTCCCCGGTAAGGAAAGAACGAATTGCTTTGAGAACAACACACATCGGAATACAAATAAAAGAACATTTCATTGTTTATTACAAAAATTCCATCAGAATACAAGAATATACAGAGTATGGATAAATATTATACATTCGATAAAAATCAGAGATTACAATAAATTACATAGCAGCGGAAAACAATACAAAACACAACTGAAAGTAATACACGGATACAGAGCTTTCCGAGCATCGTTCCGGTTGTAAATCAGGATCCTGTGAATATAAATCTGCAAAACCAAAACTACTAGCTGCCCGTGTGGAAAATAGGGGCACCCAGAGTTTAGGTTAAAACAATAAACTCCAGGTCAGTCATGTGACTGGTCTGAGAACTAAAACAGTTATTTAAAACTATACTTTAAAAGAGAGTAATTCAAGGGACCACGCCGTATAACACGGAACAGGTTTCCTCCGAAGAACACTAGTGCATATAACAAAACAGCGCAATGCTTTTTGGAAAAATAAGCTATCATAAGACCCAGGTCCCATCACACAATGCAACGCAAGCTGGAGGATAGGGTTTTCCCTTATAACAGCCAAACATTCTTGGTACGTTTAAAACAAATCATTTGATACTATTATAAGTGTATAGTGTCAAAACAATTTCAATCATAAATATCAATCATAGATGGCATTGGTACCATATATCATGTCGCTATACTAGGCTCTACAAATAAAACCGAAATATCTCGTTTTGGAAATTGGATTTCCGTCATGAGTCGAGGCAAGGGGCAAGCTCCTCTCCGTTCGAGACACTCTAGCAAATGTCTCAGGACCACACATGTAACAACCCATATTTTTATAACATGTTAAAATAAGAAATCAAGGCAAACTTAAATTTTAAATTCAGAATCAGGGGAAACGGGTTACGCCATTGCGTTCGTCTCGAAATTTTACATGAAATAGAGTCTGAGTTTTCGAAAATCGGAGTCCGGATGAATATGGATTGTACAAGTTTCAGCAGTTTTCAGGCAGCACTGGACCAGGGGGTCGACCCCCCCCCCCAGGTCGACCATAGGGACCTACCCCCCAGGTCGACCTTAGTGTCGACCTCCCTCCCCTTACAGATCGACCTGGTCGACCTGTTTTGACCCAGAACTCATTTTTGAAGCCTGAGACGTGTTTTGATGGTCCGGATTGATTCTAGGGTTAATCTAAGGGCCTAAACTAGTTGCTACACCTATAAAAAACACCCTTAGACCTAACCTAATTCATATCAAATCATTATTACACCATTATGCTGCTGAACTCTTTCTTGAACCATGGCTGCCGCCCCCAAATTGAAGTACAAACATTCAAACTCAAATCAATTCAAAGAACAAAGCTTCAACAATGATTCAAGGCAATAAATCAACAATGCCGCAACAATTGTACAACAAATTCAGTTCCTAATTCACTAGCCATGCTCGGTAAGTTCTAGTTGTTTTTAGATTTAAACATTTAATTATAATGTGGCCATGGAATAAAGTGGAAATGGGACTTGTTTATCTTTATGCTCATGACACGTTTATGATCTATTCAGCAGTTTTCTTGATTCGTAATGACGTTATCATCAAGTTGTAATATTTATGCCTATGATGATGTTTTCCTATGATCTCATTTTTATTCAATTTCTATCTCCCCCAATTTATTTTCTTTCATGAACCTTGGTCAATTTCGGACCTTGGCCTAAAATCGCGATTTGCGTACGATATGTATACGGGGGAATTATGGGATTATTGCCTATATGAATATGATGTAATAATTGGCAACATGAAATTGGATATTATCATTGTATTTTCAAGTTTGGGGCGTGATCTGTAAATTTTGGTATAATCTTGTTATGGAAAATTTGCATAAATATTATATACATGGAATTTGGCTCCAATAGGATCTATGTAATGTAACATGAGATTTGGTATATATAACATGTAAATAATTTGGCATAAACATGTATTATGAACTTGAGCAACTGACATGTACTGTAATAAAAAGATTATAGTTTGGGATAACTACATCAAAAATCATGATTTGGGTTTATTGGATATGAAACTTGATACATGTAATTTTGGCTAGAACTTGACATGGTAAAATGGCATAAAATTTGCATACATGTAAAAGGGCATAAATTGAACATATGTAAATTTGGTACGAATTGGGCATATGTAAAATTTACATGTAATCTAGAACTTAGGCATATGTTAATTTTGTAAAATTTGGAGTTGAAACATATATGAAAATTTATGACTTGGTAAAGGTTTAATATGAACGCGCCTAAGTTGGGTTTTGGGTAGTTGGCATGTATTGTAAATAAAAGGCTATAACTTGGCATAACCTTATAGTGAATTACGATAATAATTTGGGAATACGTTTTGGGGCAAAAACTTGAATCTTGAATATTTCTATATGTTAAACGCATGAAGTGATATTGGGGTTTTGGGTGGAATACGACCATTAATGAACCTTTGACACGAGGTTAGACTCAGTTTGTGGTGTAAATCTGCCCGGAACCGCCCGGCAAATCCAGTAGCCACAAAGTGTTAGTCTAATGTGAGAGGTCGAAGGTCGAATTGTAGGCGTAACGATTTATGACACGAGGTTAGACCCAATTTGTGGTGTAAATCTTCCCGGAACCGCCCGGCAAATCCAGTGGCCACAAAATGCACGGTCTAATGTGAGAGGTCATGATTCGTTCGTCATAATGAATGAATTAAGGAATACTAACCATAATAAGACATGGGTATGGTTAGAGGGTTAGGTGGGATGACATGGAAATTTGACATGTAAATGTGGACCTAACCGGTATGAGTTAAGAACATGTAAAACTTACAAATGTAGGCTTAACCAACATAATAGTTAATCCGACCAATGGGTGGGTTAAGTAATATGACTAGACTAATGACACTTAACCAATATAACATGACACATGGTAGGGTTAAGTCAACTTGAACATATAGATAATACTTAACCAACTTAGCATGATACTTGGGCGGGTTAAGCCATGAATTACTTAAATATACTTAACCAATTTGACACGATGATTTGATAGGGTTAAGTCATGAACCGCTTGAATATACTTAACCAATTTGACACGATGATTTAATAGGGTTAAGTCATGAACCGCTTGAATATACTTAACCAATTGGATACGATTATTTGATAGGGTTAAGTCATGAACCGCTTGAATATACTTAACCAATTTGACACGATGATTTGATAGGGTTAAGTCATGAACCGATTGAATATACTTAACCAACTTGACAGATGATTCGTAGGGCTAAGTCATGAACTTGAACGACAACACTTAGCCAATTTGACATAACACGTAGGCGGGTTAAGTCACGAACTTGAATGATGTAACACCCCACCTCCGTTAAGGTCACTCACAAAGGGAATGCCTTAACTTTGGTGGAGCATTTTAGTAAACAGAACAGAAACTTACAAGACAGATAAAACAGTACTTGAAAAATTTTAACTTTATTACAGCGGAAACAGAAATTAATATGGTTACATCCTTTCAATTTCAGAATTCAAGTACAAAATATCAGTCTTGTACAAAAGCCTTCAAAATGCATAGTTTAAAATCATAATCCCCATGGAACGGAAGCTATACCGAGCCAAGCCATACTTTAAGCACTTCAAGCAAAGAGAAATCCGGATCAAGCTAAAGTATTTCCCTCCTTGGATAACCTGGGGGGGAAAGGAAGAAAGGAGGCGAAACAACAAGGGTCAGACCAAAAGTCTGGCAAGTCCAGTGACTTTCAGCATATGAACAGATAATAATAATATGATATGAACATAAAACTGGATGTGAGATAACTATAACAGGTGTAGCAGATATAACAGAAAAACAGAATGATATAAACTATTGTTTTACACTCCTCTGCACTAATACTAGTATAGCAGAATTAGGTGTCACCCTAATGTCTAAATTGAAGCAGGAACGGGTACAGAATACTTTAACAGAAACAGAATGCTAATAATGGGCCTTTACTACCCGATCAGAAACAGACAGAAGAAGAAACAGATTTATCCCTATGGAGACAGAATGTGGAATTAGGTGTACACTAGTAATGGGCCTTTACCACCCGAACAGACGGTACCACACAGAAACAGACAGGTGTTACCACCCAACAGAAACAGACGTAACCAACAGAAACAGACAGAATTAAGCGTACCCTAAAACCCTACCCCAAGCGATCGGCCCCCTAATACATAAATATCCTGTGTCGGCCCCACAGTAGGGTGTATCACTCCCTAAAGTGACAACCAATTGGCACAGACCTATTTACAGATGTCACGGCGTCTTACATCCTCAGAGGCAGACCGGGATCCATGCACGCACATGACCCGGTTGGAACGCACCATCAACACCCCTCGCCATTATTAGAATGAACCACTTATAATTAGTTCAGTAAGCGTGCCCGGACCCTACCTACTGTTGGGTCAAAGTTTTGATACCAGAAAGGGTTACTGACTAATATGGGTCCCAAACAACAGATGACACAAGTAATTCCCCTCCTAACCTTGTGTCCCCAGACTAACAGATTTCAGATTAACTTGTTTACAAGTTCAGACATACAGAGTTCAGATTTACTAATTCACAAATTAAGTTAACAAGTTTTCAGACTAACGGGTCAGATGTACAGATTTTTCAGATTTGTCTAACTTTGTATTGGGCCTACAAATTCATGGACGGGTTTTTCTACATTTATTAATCCCTTTGGTTTAACCCTATTTTCCCCAATACGTTTTAGACGTCATTCTTATCTTAGATTTGCATTAATTAATTATTAATGCACAGACCTCTCACATTAGGTCGGTAGCTTGTGGCCGCTGGATATGTCGGGCGGTTCCGGGCAGACTTCTGCCACAAGCCAGACCTAACCTCGTGTCTTACGCATGTTATGACTAACTTCTCACATTAGAACCTATTGTTTGCGGCCACTGGATGTGCCGGGCGGTTCCGGGCAGATTTACGCCGCAAACTCATTCTAACCTCGAGTTAGCCATGTTTATCTTTGCGGCCAATTAATTAATAATTTACCGTTTATGCGCGTGCCCAATATATATATGCCAATTCAGATTATATCAATCACAGGATGATTATATCAACATAGCAGATAACAGATTTTATATGACATAACGGATTTAACAGATTTAGCAACTTAGCAGATTTTGGCATATAACAGGTTAGGCATTTCAACCGACAAATTTAACAGATTAGGCATTTCAATCTAATTAGCAGTCTGGGCAATATAACAAAACTAGTAGTTTAGGAAACTAGACAAATTAGCAGATTTAGCAAATTTAATATTTCTAAAAGTTCTATTTACATGCCTTGCCCAATCATAAATTGGCCTAAATTCATATGCTTACATAATTGTCATGATTCACAACATATACTCCATGTTTGCATAAAGTTACATAGCACAGAATATGGACATAATTTGCCATATAACATATGTTCCAATTTTTGTTAAACTAGCATCTTACAGCAGATTCACATATAAATTATACCAAATATAACCATTAATTTCAATGCATGCCATATATCCAAAAATCCCTATTTAGGTGTAATCTAAATAATAGATATCCTAATTAATGTAAATCTTTACACCTAACTTTCCATATCCTTCTTCTTTTCATGTCATGAATCATTATGCAAACTATACCCAACAATATAAATCTTTAAATCATATCTTCTAAAAATCAGATCTTGACTTTTATATGCATTTTGTCCAAAGTCTCAAATCATATGTAATCTTACAATGGTTCCTCTTTTCTTCTATCATAGAATATGCATAGATCCAAATCTATGTTTACAACATATGCTCATTAATTACAGTTCTAAATTACAACATAGCTATGCATACAACATGCATAAATTATATGTCCATAGTCAAATTTATGCATATGTCCAATATATTTTATGCCTCAGACCTAAAGTCATACATTCAATTTAGTCAAATTTCGCATCATTCATCCCAGAATTTGCGTTCATACGTTCATCTCTTATGAGATTAGGCATAGGCTCGTGGTAGCCTGGCTATAAAAACAGAAAAGAAGAAAAGGGATACAGAAAAACAGATCTGACAGAAGAGAATATATATACAATCTCAGATTCAGAATCAAAAACATATCAAAATTATTATTAACGTTTATAGCGGAAAATAACTGTACTTGCCTTGATTAGATTAAAGAAAGGACTTTAACTTGCTGTAGAATCTTTGCAGAAACTATAATCTCTAGTTTGAATTGAGTTGCTTAGGCTGATGTTGATTATCTTCTAGTTTTAATTCCAGCAGAGCAGCGACGCCATTTTTATTTTTTTATTAGAAGAAGAGAGCAATGGAGGCTAGAGAATTGTGTAAGAACCCTAGGTAGAGTCTAGGGTCATTTATATAGTTTATGAACTGATTAGGACCATCGATGTTGCTTGGATTGATCGTAGCCATTCATTCGCAAGAGGGACCAATTAGAGCCTGCCACCTAGCCCTAATGACAAAGCAGACCACAGAAAATCGACCAACATAGAATAGGCCAGCCAGGGTGGACTGGGTTCGACCTGGGTCTGGACCAGGTCGACAGCCCTGTCGACAGCCCTGTCGACCAGGTTAGACCAGGTCGACAGCCCAGTCGACCTGGGTGTCTTAGGCGGGAGTTTTCCCGCCTTGGCCAATTGGGCCCGGTTTTAATTTTTAAACTGTTTTATTCTGTTCGAATTTTAAACTTAATTCAGAAACTTCCGAAGGCCATATCTTCTTCATACTAACTCCGTTTTTCGAAAACTCGGACTCTATTTCGCGTATTTTTCCGAGACGAACGCAATGGCGTATCCCGTTTCCCTTAGTTCTTTGATTTCAAATTAATTATGCTTTAATTTGTTAATTCCAAAGTTATAGAATACACGGGGTGTTACAAATGACAACACTTAACCAACTTGACATGCTAGACTGATGGGGTTAAGTCTCGAATTTAAATGACAACACTTAACCTACTGGACGGAAACCCTAGTTGCGCGGTCCTTTTCAGCAGTAACCCACTAGATGTATCACTGTACCCTGGAACTAGGCAGGGTGGGGCACGATTACTGGGCTGATTGTAAGCGACCAGAACGACGGCTGAGTTGGTGCGCCATTGTAGGTTCAGGCGGGCTATGGTCGTGCACGTAGTCCGGAGTTGAAAAAGCAGGCACTGGGCACCGATAGGTTTACACTGTGCGTGCTTGATTCGTGTCGGTGGTTGGCACCCTAGGGCTTGATACACCCTATGGTGGACCTAGCACAGGTGACTACATTTCGTGATTGGGTCGTATGACACAGACACATGAACGGGCTAGGACTTGTAGGGAGCCGATCGATTAATAGATCGTTACGTGGAAAAAAGGTGTTGTTCGTTAGGTAGCATAATCCCTAGTTGTCCTAGGTGGCATAAACCCTAATCGAATCTAGAAAACGTTCAATAGGTAGCATAATCCCTAGTGGTCCTAGGTGGCATAAATCCTAGTTGAACACGCGATAGTTCATGATAAGGAAACCTAGCCAGAACAAGGGTGGCGGTCCAAACGATTTCAAGAATGGTGGCACTACGTTGAAGTAGTATAGAAATACGTGATGAAACCTATACGATATACGGCAAGGGACTGTACATATACATGGAAAGGATGATACGGGTTGGAGTACTAGTACAGTTGGTGCAGAGAACATAGGAAATCAAAGAAAATAGTTGAATGGTGAAGCTTAGAAATCTTTCGATGTTATACTTAATAGAAACCTTGCAATGTGATACTTGGTAGGAACCTTGTGATGATACTCTTGATAGGAAGCATGGGATGTTATACTTGATTCATCGTGCCTGTAGCTTACCTTGTCATCATGCTTATGTTTACTTTCAGTTTATTCATGCCATATTATCTTCACCTATTTTTATGTTGAAAGCCACTATGACTTACTCAGTCTTTATGACTGACCCAGTTTGTTTCGCCTCTTTTTCTTTCGTCCCCCCCCCCCGGTTCGCAGGGTGGGAATACAGCTTAGTTCGGATCTTACCAAGCTCCAAGGCTCTTTCATGTACTGCTTGGATTTCTGTTGGCTATGGCTTGCTTTGCTGTTTTACTTGGGGAATGATTTATGACTATTGTTTTATGCTTCTTTTCTATTGCAAGACAAATTTCGATGTAATGGATTTAATAGCATTTTGACGTAAAAGGCTTTAGACCTTTCTAGATTTTAAAGCAATGAAATTTCACTACAAGAAAACATACATTTGGTTACTTTTATTGGCGGTGTTTACAATGTAAATGCATCTAATATTACACTTTCTGGATGTTTACGTTTTGTTTCCCAGTTTCCATTTTTTTGGCGCACTGGTTCTCTTTTTTTTCCCCTTTCCCTCCACTCCCCTAGCTTTTCCAGGTTTCACCAAAATTTACCTCCTCTTACGTTTTTGCCTCCATCTTGCTTCAACTCCCATCTTGGTTCGCGTCCTCCACTTACATTTCTGCTTGCCGATTCATGTACACTTGTTTTCCCTCACCGCGTCTCTTGCCTTGTTTCATTTCAAATTCGTCGCTCCAAGGGTTTACTTCGAGCAACCGAGTCAGGTATGTAAAACTAGATTCTATTTTATGCACTAAATCGTTTTTTAATAAAAAATAATTTTGGAACAGATATTGATTTTAGTTGAAAAGTCAGAAAATCAGGAATCGACATTTAATATGGAATTAATTTTGAATCTTGTAGAAGTGTTTCATTGTTTAGATCTTGTAAAACTATTTCATTATTTGTATCTTGCAAGACTATTCCATTGTTTGAATTAGTTTTTGTGGAGCAACTGAACATTTATTATGCCAGAAGCAAGGCTATTAGCTTGTATTATAAGGCGTAATTTTATGGTGGATTTAATTGCATTAGACTTGCTAACTGCACCACATAGAAATTAGGGTCAGTAACAATGTAGATCTCTATTGTGGTGCTGAATAATCTAAGTGTAGGAGGATGCTTAACCCGAAGGAAAAGTTTTACGAAATTTCTTAAGTTTTTATCCAATTTTGTTGCATTTGTAGAAACAAATGCAATCTCGCCAGAAATTATATTTCATATGGGATTGCATATTATTGTGAGCAAAATGTTAATATAAACTAAAGAATGGTTGAATTGAATGATAGCCATTTGCGTAATGTTTGAATTCATTGTTCATATAAAGAAGTTTTATAGACCATAATGTTATCATTATCTATTTCTCATATGTCATAAAGAATAAAGCATGCAAAAAGATAAATAGTGAATGATTGCTTTATTCATTTTAGTGCCTTTGAAACTGAAGTTGTATTTCTTTTATATCGTTTAAGTTTCATTTTGGAGGTGATAAGAATCATTATGGATATACCCTGGAAAACAAGCCTACAATATCTGATGCTAATACAAATAATTAAATGATAAAAAAATTCAACGTATTTTTTAAAATTAACAGAAATTAGTAACATGCATACTTCCGTCGTATGCGCATAGATATACTAGTGGTTCATCTTGTGATGAATTAACCTTATATAGTTGGAGTAAAACAGCTTTTCTAATAGCAGCAGCATCTCTTGAGTTGGTTTTAGTCATCATCGACCGGTAAACTAAAGGTATTGGAGCGTAACAATGATAAGAAATATGCAAAGATTGTTTTAGTCAAAAGCATTTTTTTAACAATTTGCACACGCAAATGTGCTTCTAAAATCAGATTAAGACCTGATTCTTCTTGGATGGTTGGGTTCTAGTTTCATAGTTATATACTTCCATACTGATCGTTTGGACCTAATCAGAACCAACAACCGTTGGGTCGGGTCTAATAGATGGAGGGTCGGTTGGGTTTCCTTGAACCACCCATGGTTAGAGTCTACGTAAGTTTTATAATAGAAAAAATTATTGTCTACATATTGAAACTAACTACCTTTACAATCTATTGTGGTATACATCCAGGGCCTGAGCTGGGTTTGGATATTGCATATGGATTCGTAGATTGATCCTATTCAAGTTATGTCCGACCAACTTGCCGCATCACTACATATTGCATAAATGCTACCATGCTCTCGCTTGCATTATGTAATTAATAGCTCATGATATGGTTTGTATAAGAAGGTATATTGCTTCATGCATGTGTTTCTTCTATCATTTATCACAATATATGGCATTATTAGTTATGTTGCTTACTCTTCCATTATTGAAAATATTTTAACCAAGTTCTGATTTTCTTTTTCTCCCTTAATGTTCCTGCTCATATGAGGTAATTTTTCATCTCTAGCGTGCAAACTTTTATCATTTATTAAAGATTACCCTGGTCTATATTAACTGTGACATTTTTTATAAGTTGTTGATCATTATATCTAAGCTTCCATATTTTGCTACTGCAAAGTCTACTGCTTTCTTACCATATTCTTCCCTAGTTACATCGAAATGAATGAAGCTAATGATATCCTCAGAAACAATGTTGGTATGAACAGTTTTGGCAAGTTCATCTTGTATGTCCACAATCACCACCTTTACTCCATGGAGGCAAAAAAGCCTTCCTGTCACTTATGTGCCTATTGCTCCTTCGGTAACTATTGCTACCTTTTTTGTAGCTTGTAGAAACATTGATCAGTTATACAAATTATCTACACCCAGTAATGTATTAACGCATATGAAATTGCTTCAAACCGATTAATGCAAATATACCTTCACCAGATGTAGGTAACGAAGCCATATCGGATACCGCAGAAATGTCAAGGTATGTTTAGTGTTATAAAGAGAGTATAACTTTTGAAGTTTTTAGAATGCTTAATTTGGTTTTTGATTTGTTATCTGTATTATATATTTATAGAGAGAATAGGGCACTAAGTAAGTTGAATTAAGTTGTCAATGTAGTCGTCATATTTGACTATTGGTTGCAGCATGGAAACTTTAACGGGAGCTGTATGAAAAAAGGTGAAGATTCACTTATAATTATTTCATACAACATACTCAATAGTCATAGTTTGAAAATGATCCATCAGATTAGGGTCTTTTATTTTTTAATTGCTGGATCAGGGTAAGTTTCCATGGGATCGACATGCAACTAGCCAAGTCAAGTGTACTATGAAACATTAGAAGTTCTAGGAAAAATAAATAAAAAATATCATAAAAAAGTATTACCAACTCAAGAATTTGTACTCTTTCGAACGAAACAAAGTCTATCTGGCTTGTTTGCATTCAGTTATGACCAAATTTGTTTTGATTGGCTAAAAATCACTTATCTATTTTGATCCGATCAATGTACTAAAATATCCGTGAAAGATGCTATTGTGCTTGAGTTACATCCAGCAATAAGTTTATTTATTTATTAAGTTCATGATTTGGATTATAAAAAAATGAATATGTCTATTAACTGTATAATTTTCCTAAATCTTGATAAGTAATATATAACTTTGAACGAACACAAAATTGTTTTAAGGAGTACACATCATGTTGTAGACTAAGGAGTTAATACAGTGTTCCTAACTTCTAAAAGGTCAATTTTATTTTGCAATCAATGAATAATAAGGTACATTATTATTTTTGCTATCAAAGGGACTTTAACTTCACGTAAGGCATAAAACAAATTATATTACAAAGCGGCATCTACTCTTGTGCATAAATTGCACTGTAAAATGCTTCTGCTTTTCAAAATCAAGTTTCAGCTCTAGTGTACCTTTTGACATTGCGTCAACGAATTTATTTTAAAACACAAACTTTTCACAGTGCAAAATTTTCAACCATGCAAAATATATGTTGATTATTTACTAATGTACAATACAAATAAGTTTATAAATGTCATGTAACTAAATGTGCTTTTATCTCTTAATGTAATATATTTACATTAATATGCAAATATATTTACTACTGGATTTTTGTTTACAAAATAAATTGATGCAGTACTTTTTTTAATTACAGTGAAAAGAATATGTGTCATCTTACAAAGTAAATTAGCAGAGAAAAACTAGAAACCAGTGATTTTAGGATAGGATAAAAAAAATAAAGCATGATAAATTCTGGAATTCGATATTAAACAGGAAACATAACGGTGTACCGCACATGAAAAAAAATTAATATGATAATGTTGCAATAAATGAAAATTTAAAACAATCCCCATACCACCTGGAACCAAAGAGGGTAATTTTATTAGTCACATCTACTTGTGCGAATTTTGAGCTTATTTATAAGTTCCATTATTGGTAGAGGGGTGATTCTACAAATTAAAGATTTTTGAAATCATGTTACTGTTAAAATTGATGATTCAAATATTTGTGGAGAAGAAAAGATTGATTGTCAATCAAGTAATTAGCTTTATATGGAATAACTTGGGTGCCAAGTTTACTTGGAAGACAAGAAAATTTGGGCATGAAGTATACTTGGAGGTCAAGAAAACTTGGGCATGCAATATACTTGGAGGTCAAGGAAACTTGGGCATGAAGTATACTTGGAGGTCAAGAAAACTTGGGTGCCAAGTTTACTTGGAGGACAAGAAAACTTGGGTGCCAAGTTTATTTGGAGGTCAAAAAATCCCTCTATATAAATAGAGAGGCTTGCTCATCTTTTTGAATAACATGCCAATAGTGCTCTCTTCTTCATATCCTCAATAAGATCCCTATTTCTGTATAAATTATAGGGTGAGATATATATTGAGTGTTTTTGTATTCCTCTCTTATGTACTCATTTCTTCAGTGAAATAAAGAATAGTTGTTGGGTCCGTGGACGTAGGCATAGCCGAACCACGTTAAATCTTTGTGTCTTCGTATTCTCTTCTATTTTTGTTCTTTTGTTTGGTAATTATTTTTATTGAGTTAGTGGTTGATAACTAATCGACAAGCTAGATCTTGTATTTTGTATTGCTTCCGCATTTGTGCAATTTTTGCACAACAGTTACAAATCCAAAATTCATTTAAATCTGGTAATGTCAATTGAAGAATTTTAGGCTTTAAAGGGGAAAATAATGAAGAGTTATTGTTTTTATTAATGTTATTAGTTTATTTTATGGTTTTGTAAAATTAACATTATTAAGCGAATTGAATTTGTTGTTGAAATAAAAATTAACGTGAAAATCAACTAATATCCATATAGAGATAACAGTACACAAAATAGCATCCATGTAAATTGGCGATAAAGATGAGTTGTTAACTTGTTCAATTGCTAGAGAATGTGATGTAATCTAGATCTAGCAGCAAGGTGTGGGCTAAGAACTCTAATTTGGGCAGGGTGAACTCACTTGCCTTATGTGGATTGCTTTCTGATTCAATGTCCAGCGGTTCAGACATCATGAACATCAGCTAACTTTATTCCATTGTCAGTGACTAGGATGTAGTGAATAAAGTTCCAACCGACTTTGTCCCATTGTCTTATGGTTAGGACATTAGACTCTTGAATTCTTTAAAACTGTAAGCGAAACAATTGGGCTTCTAAATGTTTTAGTGCATAGATGAACTTCAACTGACTTCTCACCACAAGCCAAAACTGAGCATGATAGATGTGGTCAACATCAACAAAGGCATCATCTATACAGTATCGATTGACTGAACTTCATGTACTGATGTACAAAGCAACTCATCAGATTGCACTAAAGCAAGGGAATATGCAATAAAAATTGAACATAAGTAGTTGAAGCTGGTTGGTCATCATTGTGATTAAGTTAAACTGCAAAATGCATAGCCTATGCATCAAACTGATATTTAAGTATAACTGGATAGTGACATGTAAAAGATACTACATACATAATTGATTCAGTTGTGACACATACCAGTGCTAGAATCGAATGTTTCTCTCTGAATGAGCTTTCTACATTTCATACAAAACTTGGAGGAGATGAATGGACAGGGTATATGAAATCGTATGATTTCAATGGCATATTACTACTAATTTTGTCAGTTAACAATCCGTTAAAAATTTGTCACCTTATCATTACTTTGATTGTGTTGAAGAAAATATTAATTGCACCCAATCAATCTACTGGATATGCCTTTTTATAGTCTTGAATACATCTGCTGAATGTTATCAAGTCCACACTTTGACTATCTTATGTATGCCACTTATTAATGTTGAACCACAAGCCTTTAAATTTGGTGGTTATTCCTATGTTTGCACCGTTATTATTCAATTCAAACAATGCCAGATAAAATGAATATATTCCGCTTTTAGGATTTACCAAAGTTTGCCTGGATAATAATCATTTCTTTATAGCATAATGTTATACATTATTAAAGTGGCATTTTCCTTCAGTGGAATTCTTTCCTTCTCAATATTTAGTAAACTGTTGAAACTGAACTGTTTCTATAGGTCATAGTTCCTTGCAGGTTTATCAATGATGGGATGTAGGAGGTATATCTTTGCATCTCTCACTTCATCTCACACCCGACCGTTTTCTCGGTTGAGTACTTCTGTCCGTATTTTGGTTATTCTCATTTGCCAGTATGTATAAGTCACTGATATTTCCATCATCAATGCTCAATGCCACATGTTTCAGACTGGTTGTCTTTTGCTTGGACCGTAGAATAATGCTTGTACAAAATAGTGTTCTCTTTTTCATCGTTAGACACTATATAACTCTGTGCCGTATCCTTTATGCCTCGTACTTTTAAGTTTAGAGCTCAAATGGTCGATGATTTAGGAAACCTCTTGTTGAAAAAGTACGGTGGTACTAGAAGTTTAGCCATCCTACATGTAACAACCCGAATTTTTATAAAATGTTATAACATAAATCAAGGCAGAATTAAATTTTAAATTCTGAATCAAGGGAAACGGGCTGCGCCATTGCGTTCGTCTCGGAAAAATAAGCGAAATAGAGTCCAAGTTTTCGAAAATCGGAGTCCATATGAAGAAGATATGGACGAACGAAGTTAGGTAGAAAAACCGAAAACAAGCCAGAATGCACTGGCGCACTTGTGAAGTGCGCCGGCACAAATATACACTGGCGCACTTGGGAAGTGCGCCCATGTCGAGCCAGAAACCTGCACAGCTTTCTGGCTTGACCTTGGCTGGCCTGGTGCACCTGTTTTGGTTCTCTGGACTGTTCTGCTGGCCTGTGACGATTTTTGATGGTTTAGATCTAAACTAGGGTTAATCCTATGGCCTAAACTTGTCTCTACTCCTATAAAAACACCCTAAGACCTAGCCTAAACCCTCACAAATTGATCCTATAACTAGGTTATGCCAAAATCCCTCTTGACCTCTTGTCATAATCTCCATCTTCATTCATATGAGAGTTTCTAAGCTTGTTTGAGAGTTTCTAAGTTGATTCAAGGCTAAAGTTCAATCTTTCTTCACCAAAGCAAGGATCTTCTTCTTATTTATCAAGGGTTTTATGTGGAGCTTGTCATTTGGGGGTTTTTAGTGTTGCTAGTGTGGCTTCGTCTCAATCTTATTTTATTTTATAGTCTTCATAGCATTGTAAGCCCTATTCTACTCTTAGATTTAAACTATGAAGTTAAATATGACATGTTGCAAGTTTGAGGTTGGGCCTAAGTATGATTTGTGATTTGAATCTATCATGTTATGCATAGATTTGTTCTATGTATGTTTGTAAAGCTATCACCTTGACTTTGTGGATTGAAAGCTATGAGCTTTGTTTGGAAATGTTGCATAATGCAACATAGAAACTCTCATAACCTTTATGTTAACTTGCATATGATGTTATATGTGAATCACTAGTTATCATCCTATGCCATCTATGACCATGTATCACCTATTCGCTAAGTTTGATGTCATGCATGTTTTGAGGCTTATAATGTAATATGCAAGTTTAATGAACACATTTTGCCTCATGTGCCACCATGTTTAACTTGTGGCCAAATCCTATCACCTTAAGCCCATTTTTGTCATGCTTCTAAGTTCCCTCTTTTAATCCATTTTGTGTTGTGACGAAACGTACATGCGATGGGAATGCGTATGGGTAGTTAGGTAACTTTAATGACATAAAAACATGGTTTTGAAATATGACATGTGATTATGCTTGAAAACATGAACGTGGACATGACATGTAGAAAACATGAAAGTGGCCAACTCGAGGTTGGGTTGAGTTTGTAGCATAAATCTACCCAGAACCGACCGGCTTAACTAGTGGCTACAAACAATAGGACCCAATGTGAGTAGTTGGTCATATCGCACTTAAAACCCGAGATTAGACTAGGTTGTGGTGTAATGCTACCCGGACCCGCCCGGCTTAACTAGTAACAACAACAAAGTCAAATGTGAGAGGTTGGGGTGCATTAAGTTAATTAATGCCACATGGTAAGGTTAAGTCATGGACTACTTGAATACTTAACCAATTAAACACGATGGATTGGTAGGGTTAAGTCATGGACTACTTGAATACTTAACCAATTAAACACGATGGATTGGTAAGGTTAAGTCATGGACTACTTGAATACTTAACCAATTAAACATGATGTATTGATAAGGTTAAGTCATGAACTGCTTGGATACACTTGACCAACTCAATACATGGTTAGGATAGGGTTAACCACACTTAACCCGCTTGAAATCCTAGTTACG
Source organism: Allium sativum (assembly GCA_030737875.1). Lineage (NCBI taxonomy): Eukaryota > Viridiplantae > Streptophyta > Magnoliopsida > Asparagales > Amaryllidaceae > Allium > Allium sativum. The sequence continues at coordinate 279,705,893 of CM060925.1, forward strand.
TGGTCCTTTTCAGCAGTAACCCACTAGGGAGTATCATGGGTACCCTGGACTAGGCTAGGGTGGGGCACCATTACTAGACTGATTGTAAGAGACCAAAAGAGACGGCTGAATGGTGCACCGGTTGTTCAGGCGGACCATGGTCGTGCACATTAAGTCCGGAGTTGAACATGGGCACCAGTAGGTTTAAACTGTGCGTGCTTGATTTGTGTCTGTGGTTTACACCTTAGGGCTGGATACACCCTAGGGTGGACCTTGCACAGTTAACTACATTCCATGATTAAGCCGTATGACACAGATACACGACGAGTTAGGCTTATAGGGAGCCGATCGACTAGACCGAGTAGTTGGACCTTGATTTAGGTCACCTCATGATGTTGGGCCAGCTTTGGGCCAAGGGATCATTTCTTGTTTATACTTGACATGGATTGGAATACTAGTACACACTTGGTGCAACTTAACCTTGTATATGTGATGCCACACTTGATCTATCTTGTTAACTTTTCACCATGCCAGTTATCATCCTATGTTTCATCTCTGTTTTACGTGTCCAGTTAACTTTATTAGTTTTTATACTAATAGTAGGTAGGTTATTACCAGTCTTTTTGACTGACCCGTTTTCTTTCGCCTCTTTTCTTCCGTTCCCCCCCCCCCCCCCAGGTTCTCAGGGTGGGAACACTAGCACCTAGCTTGGACCTTTAGCTTGCTTACTGGATAGCTCATGTACGGTTTGGACTTGAGCTCGCTATGGTTGTACCATGTATACTTTGGGGATAGTTTACTTTATGTTATTTCCAGTTTTCAGTTTATGTTTTCTAGACTTGTAGTAGTTGGAAAATAATGACTCAGTACTTTGATGTAACTTGACTATGGTTTTGAAATAGTAGTTTTATCCGCTGCTTTACTTACTCTGTTTTACTTATATGTTCTGTCTTGTGATATCTTTATGCATGTTCACCTTGTCCAACACCACTCCAAAGCCAGTGTACTTGCAAGAGTGACCCTGGCAGAGGTGGGGTGTTACATTTGGTATCAAAGCATAAGGTTTTACTAGACCAGACAAAAGTTTTAAAACCCTTTTGAAAAACTATTTTCAATACTAATTAAGTATTTTCCAAGAAAAGTCTAGTTTGTTTTAAAAGGCTATTCCCCAAAAGCCATTAGCACTATCCTTTGCTTCCTCGTTCTAAATCTATATTTTCCTTTTTCATCATGGCCGATCTTAACCTTCCCGAGGGAGTAACCATACCCGGATGGTTCCGAAGGTACTTGGAAGCTAGGGCCAACGATGCGGGCCCAACAAACACTCCCACCGTACCTGAGGTTCCTCCTCCTCCTCCTCAGCGTCCACAAGCGGATTTCGCAAAGATTTGCAAAGACTTTAAGGCGATGGGTGGCAAGAATTTTATTGGGACGGAGACTTTTGTTGAGGCAAGAAATTGGTTAAAAGAAACTGAAGACTTCTTTGCCATCTTTGATGTGGAAGACCGTAGAAAAGTTCTGTTGGCAGTATGGCTATTGAAAGAGGAAGCTGCTTATTGGTGGGAGGTCACCAACGCTACTAGGCCTATAGAGATTTGGGTCGACTTTAGGATGAGGTTTGGGCTTAAGTTTCTATCATCTGCTGAGGAGAATCTACAAATGGAGAAGTTTATATCTTTGAAGCAATGGGACATGACAGTGAGGGAGTATGTGAATAAGTTTAACCAGCTTGCTCGATTCGGTTTGGACATGGTTAACACACCCCAGAAGAAGGCTCTACGCTTTGCACGAGGGTTGAATGAGCCATTACAAGGTTTAGCCATGTCTCATATACCCATGGGGGCCACTTTTGAAAGCCTAGTAGACATGGCATTGCTTCAGGGAGATGATAAGAATGGCAAGAAAGAAGTCAAGCCGAATGAGACTCAAGCCAAGAAGGCGGACTCCAAGTGGGGAGGCAATCAGAGCAACCAGAACAACAAGAACAACAAGAACAACAAGGGTAACAAGGCCAACAACAACAAGGCAAGGGACACAAGGAAGTGCAACTACTGTGGGATCATTGGACACATAGCCAAAGATTGTAGGAAGAAGAAGAGGAAGTTGGGAGAATGCTTTCATTGCGGAGAGTATGAACACTTCAGTATGGATTGCCCAAAGAAGCAAGGGCAGGGGCAAGGACAGACTCAGCGAGCAGGACCTTCTAGAGGGCAGATGCATGCTCTCAACACTGCTCCAGTTCCGGACCGAGGTAGTATTTCTGTAGAAAGTCTTGTTTATATTACTGGTTTTCCTGTTCGAACTTTATTTGATTCTGGCGCATCGCATACCTTTATCTCTTTTGACATTGTTGAAAGTTTGCACCTAAGTACTAGTCTTGTTGAGGATCCCGTTAGTGTTTCAAATCCAATTGGGGGTTCCTCCCATTTATCTATGATTTGTATGGATTTGAGGATTTCTATCTTGACCGTAGAATTCACATGTAATGCTTATGTTCTCGGGTTCATGGGATATGGGTTGATTTTGGGCATGGATTGGTTGTCCAGTTATGGAGCCATTCTCGATTGTGAGCATAGGGTAGTGAGGCTTATGACTCGCCTTGGCAATACCGTAGAGATTTCTTGTAACCCTCTGGATCCCGTCATGTTATGTTATCTTGAATCCCTCGACTCGTCTATTGACAATCTTCAATCTGTGAGGGTGGTCCGAGAATATCCTGATGTTTTTGATGAGGTGAAGGGGTTACCCTCGAAATGAGAGATAGATTTCCGTATATATATCTTGTCGATAATGCCAAGCCAGTTTCATTGCCTGTTAGGCACATGGCCCCGCGAGAAAGAAGGGAGCTTAGCAAGAAAATCAAGGAGTTGCTTGAGAAAAATTTCATTAGGCGAAGCATTTCAGAATGGGGTGCTCCTGTGGTATTCGCTACTAAGGCGGATGGTTTGCTTCGTCTATATGTTGATTATCGTGAGTTAAACAAGCTGACAAAGAAGAATAGGCACCCGTTACCGAGGATTGATGATCTCTTTGACCAGCTTGTTGGTGCTTCTGTTTTCTCTCAGCTCGATCTAGCCACCGGATTCCATCAGCTTAGAGTGGCTGAGGATAGTATTGACAAGACTGCGTTTAAGACTCCAGATGGATTCTTTGAATGGCTAGTCATGCCATTCGGTTTGACTAATGCACCCGCATACTTTGTTGATTTGATGAGTAGGGTGTTCAGGGAGTTCCTTAACAAGTTTGTGGTTGTCTTCGTGGATGGTATTCTGGTCTTCTCTAAGGACGAGGAAGAGCATGCTACACACCTCAAGGAGGTTATGGATACGCTTAGAGCTCATCAGTTGAAAGCCAAGTTCTCTAAATGCCATTTCTGGAGAAGGGAAGTTCGGTTCCTTGGGCACATAGTTTCTAAGCAGGGCATAGCTGTGGATCCCGCTAAAGTGGTGGCGGTACAAGACTGGAAAGTTCCGAAGAATGCAACTGAAGTAAGAAGCTTTCTCAGTCTGGCAGGATATTATAGGAAGTTCATTAAGGACTTCGCTAGGATTTCAGCTCCTCTCACTAAGTTAACGAAGAATAACTTAGTCTTTGCGTGGGACTTAGAGTGTGAGCTTGCTTTTCAAAGGCTCAAGAAAGCCCTCACCACAACTCCAGTTCTAGCATTACCCGATGGAGGGAAGTTGTTTACCGTGTACACCGATGCATGTGGCACGGGATTAGGCGCTGTCCTAATGCAAGAAGGGAGAGTGATATGCTTTGGGGGTAGGCAACTCAAAGTTCATGAGAAGAACTATCCCACTCATGATTTGGAGTTGGTGGCGATCGTCTTTGCACTCAAATCCTGGCGCCACTATCTTCTAGGCGAAAGGTTTGAGTTATATACTGATCACAAGTCGCTCAAGTACCTCTTCTCGCAGAAAGATCTGAATCTAAGGCAGCAAAGGTGGATGGAATTCTTGACATCATATAACTTCGAGATAGCTTATACCCCTGGCAAGGGTAATGTTGTGGCAGATGCGCTAAGCAGAAGAAGGTTGACTTTGAGTCCCTTGTTTGTTGAGATGAAGAGCCTTGAGTTCTTGGCAACCTTTGATTTCACACCGTCTGTTGAGTCGATGACTAGTTCGTTAGCATCCCTTGAGCTTAGACCTATACTTCTTGATCAAGTTGGGGCTTCACAGAGGGAAGACCCGCAGATAGTCGAGATCATGGACAAGTTGATCCGGGGTGAGACGTCAAGTCACCTCACTAGATATACTATTGATGACAAGGGATGGCTAAGGCGTGATGGAAGACTATGTGTCCCACGAGTGGGAGACTTAGTAAATAAAGTTCTTGTGGAGGCGCATCACTCGAGGATGACTATACATCCCGGAGGGGATAAGATGTACCGGGATATAAAGCGCATTTTCTTTTGGGATGGGATGAAGAAGGATGTGGCAGAGTTTGTTTCTAGATGCATTGTTTGCCAACAAGTGAAGGCCGAGTCGAAGAAGCCCGGTGGGCTATTGCATCCATTGGAGGTCCCGCTATGGAAGTGGGAAAGTATCTCTATGAATTTTGTGGATGGGTTGCCGAGATCAAGAAAGGGGAATACTGGCATATGGGTCGTAGTGGATAGACTTACGAAAAGTGCTCATTTTATTCCGGTGAAGAGCAAGAGGACCACATCATGGCTATCATCTGTTTATCATCGAGAGATAGTACGATTGCATGGAGTCCCTTCTAGCATAGTCAGCGATCGTGACCCAATCTTCACTAGCCAATTTTGGAATAGTTTGCAAGAAGCGGTGGGTACGCGATTGAATCTAAGTACGGCCTATCACCCACAGACGGATGGCCAGACCGAAAGGCTGAATAGGGTACTAGAAGATCTATTGAGGCTATACATTCTTGACTTTGGTGGTACTTGGGAAGATCACCTTCCTCTAGTGGAGTTTGCTTATAATAACAGCTACCAAGCCAGCATAGAGATGGCACCATTCGAAGCTTTGTATGGGAGGCCGTGCAAGTCACCAACATGTTGGTGGGAGACGATGGATAAGCTTATACTTGGGCCCGACATGATAAGGGACACATCCGAGAAAGTTGAGTTGATTCGAAGGCAGATGAAAACGGCCCAAGACAGACAGAAATCCTATGCAGACAAGCGAAGGACAGACTTAGAGTTTGAAGTTGGAGATATGGTCTTTGTGAAGGTTTCTCCTTTGCGAAATGTGGTTCGTTTTGTAGCAGTTGGAAAGCTAGCACCAAGGTTCGATGGACCCTTCCCTATTATCGAGAAGATTGGGCAAATGGCTTATATGGTGGAATTGCCCGAGAAGCTGGCTGGAGTGCACAATGTTTTTCATGTCTCGCATCTCCGAAAATGCCTACATGAGTCAGCCGAAGTAGTTGAGCCTAGCATTCTTGAAGACATGGAGGTAGAGAAAGAGGCAACCTTGAGGCGAGCTCCGATTCGTATCTTGGGAACGGAGATCAAGAATATGAGGAATCGAGAAGTCAAGTTGGTAAAGGTTCAGTGGAGTGAAGCCGATGAAGATGCAACTTGGGAAACCGAGGAGAAGATGCGTGGGCTTTATCCATTCCTTTTTGAGGGTACATTCTCAATCTCCTTTCCTAATTAGCATATCTTTCTTTTGCTATCCATGTTTGTCTTGTTATCTGGTTAACCTTGTCATAAGAACCTTAGGTCGAAACCCTTTGGATGAAACATGTATTTGAAACATGTTATGCTTGATGTTTGCCAGTGGTTGCAAGTGTTTGCAAGTGGATACTCGTGGATGCACGATACACATTAGGCACTAAGATCGGCTCACACACTTTCATATTGCATATGCATGAGTGCTTATACTTATTCATGGCTGAAACTTGTTATGCTATCACATGGATGTTGCATATGGATGAATGTTATGTGCACTCATATAGAGATTATGAATTATGTTAGGAATTTGCATACATATGGACTCATTTCACTAACATACTTTGCATTAAGGGGGTTTACTGAATCAGTAACCGCCTGATTTTCGCATTAGATAAGTACATATACACACACCTTTGCATATGATCATACAGCATTTAAAATCGTTTAAGGACAATGATTACCTGTGGATGATGTTTTGAGTAGATGGATGATGGATGGTAGGATACGTTCTTCCTAACTTGGAGATTTCGGGGACGAAATCCTTTGAGGAGGGGAGAATGTAACAACCCGAATTTTTATAAAATGTTATAACATAAATCAAGGCAGAATTAAATTTTAAAATCTGAATCAAGGGAAACGGGCTGCACCAATGCGTTCATCTCGGAAAAATACGCGAAATAGATTCCGAGTTTTCGAAAATCGGAGTCCGTATGAAGAAGATATGGACGAACGAAGTTAGGCAGAAAAACCGAAAACAAGCCAGAATGCACTGGCGCACTTGTGAAGTGCGCCAGCACAAAAATACACTGGTGCACTTGGGAAGTGCGCCCGTGTCGAGCCATTAACCTGCACAGCTTTCTGGCTTGACCTTCGCTGGCCTGGTGCACCTGTTTTGGTTCTCTGGACTGTTCTGCTGGCCTGTGACAATTTTTGATGGTTTAGATCTAAACTAGGGTTAATCCTATGGCCTAAACTTGTCTCTACTCCTATAAAAACACCCTAAGACCTAGCCTAAACCCTCACAAATTGATCCAACAATTAGGTTATGCCAAAATCCCTCTTGATCATGGCCTCCACCCTCTTGTCATAATCTCCATCTTCATTCATATGAGAGTTTCTAAGCTTGTTTGAGAGTTTCTAAGTTGATTCAAGGCTAAAGTTCAATCTTTCTTCACCAAAGCAAGGATCTTCTTCTTATTTATCAAGGGTTTTATGTGGAGCTTGTCATTTGGGGGTTTTTAGTGTTGCTAGTGTGGCTTCGTCTCAATCTTGTTTTATTTTATAGTCTTCATAGCATTGTAAGCCCTATTCTACTCTTAGATTTAAACTATGAAGTTAAATATGACATGTTGCAAGTTTGAGTTTGGGCCTAAGTATGATTTGTGCTTTGAATCTATCATGTTATGCATAGATTTGTTCTATGTATGTTTGTAAAGCTATCACCTTGACTTTGTGGATTGAAAGCTATGAGCTTTGTTTGGAAATGTTGCATAATGCAACATAGAAACTCTCATAACCTTTATGTTAACTTGCATATGATGTTATATACGAATCACTAGTTATCATCCTATGCCATCTATGACCATGTATCACCTATTTGCTAAGTTTGATGTCATGCATGTTTTGAGGCTTATAATGTAATATGCAAGTTTAATGAACACATTTTGCCTCATGTGCCACCATGTTTAACTTGTGGCCAAATCCTATCACCTTATGCCCATTTTTGTCATGCTTCTAAGTTCCCTCTTTTAATCCATTTTGTGTTGTGACGAAACGTACATGCGATGGGAATGCGTATGGGTAGTTAGGTAACTTTAATGACATAAAAACATGGTTTTGAAATATGACATGTGATTATGCTTGAAAACATGAACGTGGACATGACATGTAGAAAACATGAAAGTGGGCAACTTGAGGTTGGGTTGAGTTTGTAGCATAAATCTACCCGGAACCGACCGGCCTAACTAGTGGCTACAAACAATAGGACCCAATGTGAGTAGTTGGTCATATCGCACTTAAAACCCGAGGTTAGACTAGGTTGTGGTGTAAAGCTACCCGGAACTGCCCGGCTTAACTAGTAACCACAACAAAGTCTAATGTGAGAGGTTGGGGTGCATTAAGTTAATTAATGCCATATGGTAAGGTTAAGTCATGGACTACTTGAATACTTAACCAATTAAACACGATGGATTGGTAGGGTTAAGTCATGGACTACTTGAATACTTAACCAATTAAACACGATGGATTGGTAGGGTTAAGTCATGGACTACTTGAATACTTAACCAATTAAACACGATGTATTGATAGGGTTAAGTCATGAACTGCTTGGATACACTTGACCAACTCAATACATGGTTAGGATAGAGTTAACCACACTTAACCCGCTTGAAATCCTTGTTACGTGGTCCTTTTCAGCAGTAACCCACTAGGGAGTATCATAGGTACCCTGGACTAGGCTAGGGTGGGGCACGATTACTGGACAGATTGTAAGAGAACAAAAGAGGCGGCTGAATGGTGCACCGGTTGTTCAGGCGGACCATCGTCGTGCACATTAAGTCCGGAGTTGAACATGGGCACCAGTAGGTTTAGACTGTGCGTGCTTGATTTGTGTCTGTGGTTTACACCTTAGGGCTGGATACACCCTAGGGTGGACCTTGCACAGTTAACTACATTCCATGATTAAGCCGTATGACACCGATACACGACGAGTTAGGCTTATAGGGAGCCGATCGACTAGACCGAGTAGTTGGACCTTGATTTAGGTCACCTCATGATGTTGGGCCAGCTTTGGGCCAAGGGATCATTTCTTGTTTATACTTGACATGGATTGGAATACTAGTACACACTTGGTGCAACTTAACCTTGTATATGCGATGCCACACTTGATCTATCTTGTTAACTTTTCACCATGCCAGTTATCATCCTATGTTTCATCTCTGTTTTACGTGTCCAATTAACTTTATTAGTTTTTATACTAATAGTAGGTAAGACTTACCAGTCTTTTTGACTGACCCGTTTTCTTTCGCCTCTTTTCTTCCGTCCCCCCCCCCCCAAGGTTCTCAGGGTGGGAACACTAGCACCTAGCTTGGACCTTTAGCTTGCTTACTGGATAGCTCATGTACGGTTTGGACTTGATCTCGCTATGGTTGTACCATGTCTACTTTGGGGATAGTTTACTTTATGTTATTTCCTGTTTTCAGTTTATGTTTTCTAGACTTGTAGTAGTTGGAAAATAATGACTTAGTACTTTGATGTAACTTGACTATGGTTTTGAAATAGTAGTTTTATCCGTTGCTTTACTTACTCTGTTTTACTTATATGTTCTGTCTTGTGATATCTTTATGCATGTTCACCTTATCCAACACCCCTCCAAAGCCAGTGTACTTGCAAGAGTGACCCTGGCGGAGGTGGGGTGTTACACTACAGTATAAAGCGTGCATTGATAATATTTATTATTTATTATGCAAATACATGTCCATGATCGTCCTGAAATTTTTGACTAACAAATATACTGCTTTTAGCTCGATGAGAAAGGCATAGATGAACGCCCAATTCTATGATGATCTTTATGACTTCTGCTGTAATGCTACTGACCTCGATGGAAAAAGTGTGAATGCTGCAGGACTGGATGGTGATTACTTAAGGTATTTCGTATACACTTACAATAACTCTATACCTAATGCTGATGATTTTCCTAAGTAGAGTAGAAATCTCAATTAAGACAGACTGTATTTCCTGCTTAGTTGATGTTAATGAGAGGTCTTTTTATTTGGAAGTGACCTATTATTTACCATAAGGCTACCCAACAATTCAATATATTTTAATTGTTAAAATAATGCAATTTTATATGTAACTAGATGCATTTACAAAAATAAGAACAATTAAGTATAATTGCTTTACATGTAACGAGTATCCTTCATTGTCTAAAATCCATAACTTTACTGGAAAACTAGCCTTTCCAATGAAGGTTTCTTTCTATTTAAAAGATACTTCTATTGGGAACTAACCTTTTTTGTACATAAGAAAAAGTTTAGACCAATTAGAAACATAAAGAATCCACAAAATAGTTTTAGTTTGTGATAACACCAAAGATTTAGTGCGATCCCCTGCTGTACTTAAATTGGTTATTTTGGTTGGTCCCATCTTTGCTGGTCTTTTTTTTTCTTTTTCTGCTTGTAAATTATCCAAAAGCAACCCACTTACCAATATTTTATTCTTCTCAACAAGGACGATCCGAAACTCTATGCCAGCAATGTTAAAAAATACAAGATTTCCGAGGTACACTTTTTACTTAAATTATATGGTTTCTCTTCATATATGTGTTTATTATCCACAAAAGCATAAAAAGAATTTATAGTGATTTACATAGAATTTACAACCTTTTTGTCATAGTTGTTGGTATCATACAACTCGTATGTTACCTGTAATTGATTTCTATGCAATTAATAATCTTCCATCTTAGCCCAAACTTCCCAATGAAAGCCTAAACTACCCAATGTTGAAATCCGTTCTTGGTGTACTTTGTGAGTTTCTTATTTCGTTTACCCAAGCAATACGTCTTTTGCTGGCATAATCAAGTATTCACAGCTTATAAGTTCAATAATTTATTCCAAAATTTATTTATTTTAATCCTAGCATTTCTACCTCAAGTTCTGGAGGAAGCTTATAAGTTTTTGGGTCAACGCCTTTTTGGTTGCTTAGTTTGGGTTTGAAATTTTCAGTGTGCATGCTGGTGCATTTATCCTTCTTTACTAACGTGAAATGTTGTATATGGTTTTATTTGGTTGAAATTTATAAGTTCAGTGAATACATGGAATATGGTTTCAGTTAAACCATTTCAAAAATAAGTTAAAAACAAGAGCTCAAATCAAGTCTTTGCGATTGTCAAGTCACTCACAATGGCTGATTCTTCTCATGAATTGCTTGAAAAGACTGCTCCAAATCCAAAACTTTACCTTCGGAACAAGTCTTTGACTGAACTTCAATAGTGATTTCAAGTATATGTCAAATTTTATATATGAACAAACTCATTTGTATAGTTTTGAGTTCATAAGTATTTCAGTTTCATACTTCTATTAGAAAAAAGGAGAGTAAACTTTCATAGTATTACTAGTGCAGGTTGCATACAATGACCATGTTTCCAAGAGTCTAAATACAAGGTCACTGATTATGGCTTGGGTTTCTTTTCAGTTCAATTTACCTTTTGTTATGTGGTTGCATGTTTGTGCTTTGACACATTCTTATTTGTGTTGGGTTTGTCACGCATGTGGATGAAATTGTGTCATGTAAATAATTAAATTACAACGAAACTTGTGCCAGAGTTAACAATTATAATTTGTTGCTTTTTAGAATAATACACTATACTGTCATGATGTTACATAATCATTTCATTGTGTGATTATACATCTAGAGAGCATTGACCTAGCAGTTGAATTTGCTTTTCGTGTAAAATCGTGTAGAATAAACATTCAAAGTCAAAGTATATGATGCATATGTGCTACTTTGACAAATATCCAAAACCATATATATTGATCAATGGACACTTTAGTTGAAAACGTGGTGATAGTTGGTGCTGGAATTGCAGGTTTTGCAGCTACACTTGGTCTCCATGGGTATGATATCCTTCTGTATAAATCATACGTAAGATATAAAATGTACTTATCATTACAGAAACACAAATCAATAATACTAATTTCTGTTCAGAAAGGGAATTAGGGGCTTGGTATTAGAACCATCAAGTGAATAGTAAATTATGAATATATATATATATATATATAGAGAGAGAGAGAGAGAGAGAGAGAGCGCGGCAATAGAGACACAAAATTATGTACATAAAATCTAAAGCACAAGATTTGTTTCTCTTTATGTGTGAGGTGAGATTCAGGAGGAGATCTAATAACTCAGATTTTGTGTGTTTAATTTTGTATCAACATTTTGTGTTCATTTAGATTTTTCCCATATGTGTGTGTGTGTGTGTGTGAAACTTTGCCCATTCGAAATTAGTATACAGTAAATTATACTTGTATGTAAATTACAAGGATTTGTATGTAATTTTAACCGTTGATTGCTATACTTATGCACAGGTAATTAGCATTTCTGAAGTGAAGAACAACTGCATCAAAGAACTATCGGTAATTAAGCCATGAACAAAACTTTAATTATTACCAAAGTGAAGAACAACTGCATTAACAATTTTAGGTAATTAAGCCATGAACATGACTTTAATTATTATGTACTATAATATTTTGTTTGTAATAGTTGTTTAGACTTGTTTGTAAACAGCTATGATACGCGGATTCGTTTATTTTGTCGAAATACTATTACTGAAATGATATGGATATTATATTTAATTATGTAGTTAATCTGTTTTTTTAATTATTTGAATAATTATCGATATTGGTTTGAAAACGACAATTATATGATTGATAATTAGTTTTAATAAGGCTATTATATTCAAGTGACTGTTGGAAATGATACAAGCCATTAACAGTAAGTTGCGGCGATTAAAATGTGTTGTATATCAATCAATAAGTTTTAGTAGCGTTTCAAAAGTGCTACAAAAAATGAAAAAATAAAGGTATAAGCATCAGTTTGGTTGTGTTTTTAGAACGCTGCTAAAAAACCTTTTGTAGGACTTTATAAACGCTACAATAAGTTCAATTTTGGTAGCGTTTACTACAACACAGCTAAAACTTTTAGACTTTTAGTTGCATGTCGTATCGCAGCGTTTGCCGAAACGCTACTAAAAGCTTTAGTAGCGTTTTTTCAACGCTAGTTCTTCTTCCGCTGTTTTATATGTTCTGTCTTGTAATATTTCTGTGTATGTTTACCTAGATGATGCTCCACCAAAGCTAGTGCATTCCCTTTGTGAGTGACCCTAGCGGAGGTGGGGTGTTATATTTGGTATCAGAGCAGAAGGTTACCAGACTGGGCAAAAGCTTTTAAAAACCTTCTGAAATTATTTTCAAAACATTTACAAAGAAGTATTTTTCTAAAAGAAAAGTTTCGTTTTGCGAAAGGCATATTCCCCAAAGCCATACGCACTATCTTTTAATTCTCTCCTTGAGTCTCTTCTCTCTTTCTTTTTCACCATAGTTTTGTGGGCGTACGACACATGTCGGAGGACCAAGGAGTGCCCAACCTCCATCTGTAGCCGCGGTAGTTTTACTTGCGACTAATCTTATTTCAAGCTTTGTAGGGTTGTCGTGCGATGGGGGTAGCTTTCGAGAAACTTGTCAACAAGCTATACAAGGATAGTAAGAACGAGGATAAAGAACACAAGCCTAAGGATGAGAAACTTGTTGATAAGGCGTAATCCACGAAGGAGGAAAAGGTGAAAGGGAAGAGGTCAAACTAAAAGAATAATAAAACTCATGACAAGAAAGAACATCGTTGGTATGGTAAAAAGGGACATGTAGTTAAGTATCATAGGACAAGGACAAGGGCAAAGAACAAGATCGTCGAGTGGGCAATTGTATGCTCTCACTACTAGCATACCTAAGAGAGGTGGTAACGTTTCTGTTAAAAGTTTAGCTTCTCTTTTCTATCATACCGTGGGAACTTTGTTTTTATACATCGCATCCTTTTAATTCTGCCTCGATAGTTGAGTCTCTGCACCTTAGTACTAGCGTAGTAGAGGATCCCATTTTTGTCTCAAATCCTGTTGGGGAATCGGCTCATTTATTCATGACTTGTTTGGATTTGAGAATGTTTATGCTAAGTGTTGAGTTTAGAAGTATAGCTTATGTTTTTGGGCTATGGTTTGATTCTAGGGATGTAGTGCTTGTCCAGAAATGGTACCATTCTCGAGTATGAAAAGAGGGTAGTTAGACGCTTGACTTGCCTTGGTAATGCCCTCGAAGTCTAGTGTAACATTTAGGGTTCTGCCATGTTTAGTTACCTTGATTCTCTTGATACATTTATCGATCCGCTCGAGTAGTGTTCGCCACTAAGGCAGATGGTTCATTTCGCTTATGCATGAGTTATAGAAAATCACATTAGTAAGTAGACTTGGCAACATGGTTGGCATCTGTTTATTTTCAAGAGATAATTCATTTATGTGGAATACCTTCTAGTAAGTGAATGAGATCCAAGATTCACTAGTGAATTTTGGAGAGCTTGCATGAAACCATGAGCACGCAGTTATGTTTGAATCGGGTATACAAGAAAGAGAATAAGCAAAAGTGGAACGAGAGGCGACAGTGGAATGAGTTCCAACTCATATTCTGGGAACAAGAATTAAGGAACTACAAAATTGTGAAGTTTAAGACGGTCAAAGCACAATGGAGTTAAGCTCAAGGAAATACGACTTAGAAGATTGAAGGCTAGATACGCGCATCATATCTCTTTTTAAGAGTATATCCTTGACCCCTCTTTTCCTATAGAGCTTACTTGAATGCTATCTTTTAAGTATAACCTCTCGGTCCTATTCTCAATCCTATTTCTGTTGCAAACCCCATAGGGAGTATGACTTATCTGTCAGTAATACATATTGGGGCTTAAGGGTACCTATTGGGTTGACTAAACTTTTTGGGTTTTATAGGATATGGGCTGGTGCTTAGGGAGTTCTCCTCCTATTCAGTATATATGTGACGTAGATTTTAAGCTTTGACATTGCCTAATGGGCACAAAGTTTTTACTTGCTTCTATCATTCGGCTATATCTTTAGGTAGGAACAATTGGGTGAAACATGTGTTTGAGACATATTATGATTGATGGTTCCAAGTGGTTGCAAGTGGTCGCAAGTGGTTGCTCGTGGTTGCATAACACACATTAGGCACTAGATCGGCTCAGACACATTTTCATATTGCATATGCATGAGGGTTTATACTTGTTTATGGATGAAATTGAATGTGTTATCATGTGGATGTTGCATATGGATGGATGTTTGAGCACACATATAGTGTTTATGTGATTAGGGCTATTTGCATACATGTTGGACTCATGGCACTAAACATATTTTTCATTAAGAAGATCAATCAGGCCTGATCATTTTCATTAGATAAGGAACATATACACACACTTTCTGCATATGTTCATACAGCATTAGAAATCTCTTAAGGACAATGGATGCCTGTGATTGATGATTGAGTAGATGGAATATTGGATGGTAGGACACATACTTCTTAACTTGAAGATTTCGGGGACGAAATCCTTTAAGGAGAGGAGAATGTAACAACCCGTATTTTTATAACATGTTAAAACAAGGAAACAAGGAGGAAATAAATTTTAAATTCAGAATCAGGGGAAACGGGTTAAGCCATTGCGTTCATCTCGAAATTTTACATGAAATAGAGTCTGAGTTTTCGAAAATCGGAGTCCGGATGAAGAAGTTATGGCATGTACAAGTTTCAGCAGTTTTCAGGCAGCACTGGACCAGGGGGTCGACCTACCCCCCCAGGTCGACTGTAGGGTCGACCATAGGGTCGACCTACCCCCCAGGTCGACCATAGTGTCGACCTCCCCCCTTACAGGTCGACCTGGTCGACCTGTTTTGACCCGGAACACATTTTTGAAGCCTGAGACGTGTTTTGACGGTTCGGATTGATTCTAGGGTTAATCTAAGGGCCTAAACTAGTTGCTACACCTATAAAAACACCCTTAGACCTAACCTAATTCATATCAAATCATTCTTACACCACTATACTGCTGAACTCCCTCTTGAACCATGGCCGCCGCCCCCAAATTGAAGTACAAACATTCAAACTCAAATCAATTCAAAGAACAAAGCTTCAACAATGATTCAAGACAATAAATCAACAACGCCGCAACAATTGTACAACAAATTCAGTTCCTAATTCACTAGCCATGCTCTGTAAGTTCTAGTTGTTTTTAGATTTAAACATTTAATTATAATGTGGCCATGGAATAAATTGGTATTGGATTTAAGTATGTTTATCGATTCTGATCTATTTTTGTTGCTCCTTTAATCTTGTGTTTTGGGACTTGTCTATCTTTATACTCATGACAAGTTTATGATCTATTCAGCAATTTTCTTGATTCATAATGACGTTATCATCAAGTTGTAATATTTATGCCTATGATGATGTTTTCCTCTGATCTCATTTTTATTCAATTTCTATCTCCCCCAATTTATTTTCTTTCATGAACCTTGGTCAATTTCAGACCTTGGCCTAAAATCGCGATTTGCGTACGATATGTATATGGGGGGATTATGGAATTATTGCCTATATGAATATGATGTAATAATTGGCAACATGAAATTGGATATTATCATTGTATTTGCAAATTTGGGGCGTGATCTGTAAATTTTGGTATAATCTTGTTATGAAAAATTTGCATAAATATTATATACATGGAATTTGGCACAAATAGGATCTATGTAGTGTAACATGAGATTTGGTATATATAACATGTAAATAATTTGGCATTAACATGTATTATGAACTTGGGCAACTGACATGTACTGTAATAAAAAGATTATAGTTTGGGATAACTACATCATGAATCATGATTTGGGTTTATTGGGTATGAAACTTGATACATGTAATTTTGGCTAGAACTTGACATGGTAAAATGGCATAAAATTGGCATACATGTAAAACGACATAAATTGAACATATGTAAATTTGGTATGAATTGGGCATATGTAAAATTTACATGTAATCTAGAACTTGGGCATATATTAATTTTGTAAAATTTGGAGTTGAAACATATATGAAAATTTATGACTTGGTAAAGGTTTAATATGATTGCTTCTAAGTTGGGTTTTGGGTAGTTGGCATGTATTGTAAATAAAAGGCTATAACTTGGCATAACCTTATAGTGAATTACGATAATAATTTGGGAATACGTTTTGGGGAAAAAACATGAATCGTGAATATTTCTATATGTTAAACGCATGAACTGATATTGGGGTTTTGGGTGGTATACGACCATTAATGAACCTTTGACATGAGGTTAGACTCAGTTTGTGGTGTAAATCTGCCCGGAACCACCCGGCAAATCCAGTAGCCACAAAGTGTTAGTCTAATGTGAGAGGTCGAAGGTCGAATTGTAGGCATAACGATTTATGACACGAGGTTAGACCCAGTTTGTGGTGTAAATCTTCCCGGAACCGCCCGGCAAATCCAGTGGCCACAAAAAATGCATGGTCTAACGTGAGAGGTCATGATTCGTTCGTCATAATGAATGAATTAAGGAATACTAACCATAATAAGACGTGGGTATGGTTAGAGGGTTAGGTGGGATGACATGGAAATTTGACATGTAAATGTGGACCTAACCAGTATGAGTTAAGAACATGTAAAACTTACAAATGTAGGCTTAACCAACATAATAGTTAATCCGACCAATGGGTGGGTTAACTAATATGACTAGACTAATGACACTTAACCAATATAACATGACACATGGCAGGGTTAAGTCAACTTGAACATATAGATAATACTTAACCAAATTAGCATGATACATGGGCGGGTTAAGCCATGAATTACTTGAATATACTTAACCAATTTGATACGATGATTTGATAGGGTTAAGTCATGAACCGCTTGAATATACTTAACCAATTTGACACGATGATTTGATAGGGTTAAGTCATGAACCGCTTGAATATACTTAACCAATTGGATAGGTTGATTTGATAGGGTTAAGTCATGAACCGCTTGAATATACTTAACCAATTTGACACGATGATTTGATAGGGTTAAGTCATGAACCGATTGAATATACTTAACCAACTTGACAGATGATTCGTAGGGCTAAGTCATGAACTTAAACGACAACACTTAGCCAATTAGACATGACACGTAGGCGGGTTAAGTCACGAACTTGAATGACAACACTTAACCAACTTGACATGCTAGACTGATGGGGTTAAGTCTCGAATTTAAATGACAACACTTAACCTACTGGACGGAAACCCTAGTTGCGCGGTCCTTTTCAGCAGTAACCCACTAGATGTATCACGGTACCCTAGAACTAGGCAGGGGGGGCACTATTACTGGGCTGATTGTAAGCGACCAGAACGACGGCTGAGTTGGTGCGCCATTGTAGGTTCAGGCGGACTATGGTCGTGCACGTAGTCCGGAGTTGAAAAAGCAGGCATTGGTCACCGGTAGGTTTACACTGTGCGTGCTTGATTCGTGTCAGTGGTTGGCACCCTAGGGCTTGATACACCCTATGGTGGACCTAGCACAGGTGACTACATTTCGTGATTGGGCCGTATGACACAGACACATGAACGGGCTAGGACTTGTAGGGAGCCGATCGATTAATAGATCGTTACGTGGAAAAAGGGTGTTGTTCGTTAGGTAGCATAATCCCTAGTGGTCCTAGGCGGCATAAACCCTAATCGAATCTAGAAAACGTTCAATAGGTAGCATAATCCCTGGTGGTCCTAGGTGGCATAAATCCTAGTTGAACACGCGATAGTTCATGATAAGGAAACCTAGCTAGAACAAGGGTGGCGGTCCAAACGATTTAAAGAATGGTGGCACTAGTAGTATAGAAATACGTGATGAAACCCGTACGATATACAGCAAGGGACTGTACATATGCATGGAAAGGATGATACGGGTTGGAGTACTAGTACAGTTGGTGCATAGAACATAGGAAATCAAAGAAAATAATGAAATGGTGAAGCTTAGAAATCTTGCGATGATATACTTAATAGAAACCTTGCAATGTGACACTTGGTAGGAACCTTGTGATGATACTCTTGATAGAAAGCATGGGATGTTATACTTGATTCATCGTGCCTGTAGCTTACCTTGTCATCATGCTTATGTTTACTTTCAGTTTATTAATGCCATATTATTTTCACCTGTTTTTATGCTGAAAGCCACTAGGACTTACTCAGTCTTTATGACTGACCCAGTTTGTTCCGCCTCTTTATCTTTCGTCCCCCCCCCCCCCAGGTTCGCAGGGTGGGAATGCAACTTAGTTTGGATCTTACCAAGCTCCAAGGCTCTTTCATATACTGCTTGAATTTGTCTTGGCTATGGCTTGCTTTGCTGTTTTACTTGGGGAATGATTTATGACTATGGTTTATGCTTCTTTACTATTGCAAGACAGATTTCGATGTAATGGATTTAGTAGCATTTTGATGCAAAAGGCTTTAGACCTTTCTAGATTTTAAAGCAATGAAATTTGGTTCTTCTTCCGCTGCTTTATATGTTCTGTCTTGTAATATTTCTGTGTATGTTTACCTAGATGATGCTCCACCAAAGCTAGTGCATTCCCTTTGTGAGTGACCCTAGCGGAGGTGGGGTGTTATAACACATAGCGATCCTTGGAATCGGTTGGGCCGGTCCTCTCTTACTTTTGAGGATTAGTTATTCCTGAACACACGTTTCCCGGTCCTATCAAACCTTCATCCGAGGCGCCTCGCATTCCAACAACCACACAGTAAAAAGTATATAAATGTCAGGGCTGGTAGGTCATTGACATCACCCATAGCTAAAAAGAAACGTTGTGTTCTCCTAACGGTCCTTATCCCGTTTTTGACTCATACCGAGGTTTGAGCTCGCGAATTAACGCTATACACAAAGCGCTGCCACACAGGTCGTGCTTTGATCATTAACCACAAGACTTTGCTTTTCAGCAGAAGCCTTGATCATTTGCCACTTAGGCATGCCACACAGGCAATTCATGCCATGCGATTGATATCTATCGATATATAACCTCTAAGCTCGTACGTCTCAGAGAAGGGCGTTAGGAAAGAGAATAAATTCTCCACCACCAAAAAGATATATATTTAATAGAAATCAATCACATAGAATAAAATCCAATGTCAAACACACAGTCCATTTACAAGTTCGTTCTAGGCCTGAACGAAACTGGAGGAACCTTATTCCTCGTATATCCATCAATCTCCAAGTACGTCTGGACGATCACCAACTGATTCCCCCCTCTTGGGTGTACAGCCCAATCAAGATCATCAATAATCATCCAAATGACGTGAAGGCCTCCGATCTTCAACCACCGTCTTCATCTTCGACTTATCGTCGCATTGGTTATTCAGAATGGGTATAAACCCTTCCTTTCAGAATAACCCGCGTATATAATAAACAAGTGTTACACAAACACAACATACGCCTCATTCCAATTTAGAATATTCTTTTATTCCAATATTCACATTCTTAGGGAAAGGTTCCCATTAATTTTATAAAAGATAAATTCTTCTAAATTTATTCTTTAATCTTCCTTTGGATATCATTGAAAACCATATTATGGTTTTCCAAGCTAGTCGGGATTAGCGAACCACACTGAAATAATTATTTATTTTATTTCCCAATCCCAACCTATTCGTCCCATGGAGCAAAACCGGTAATACTCCATATCTAACACCACGGTGTTATCGGTAAATATTAATTACCATTTCACGTTCAAATCTAATTAAAGATTTAACTATCGCTTTGGAGCAAAACTGGTGATACTCCATTCTCGATCACTTTAATCTAATTAAAGATTCATTAAAACTCCACTTAGTTTTTATCTTCCCAAAAATAAATAGCCTGTCTTTAACTGGGTTAAAGAACCAATGTCATCTAAAACACGGTTCACGATAAACCCAAAATCACATTCCATTGTTAATCGAGTTAAAGAACAGGTGTTATTCAGAACACCGCTCATGATAAACCCAAAAACCAATCTATATTCGATTCCAATCAAATACTAATTAACTGGACAACTTCACTAAATCTTAATTAAAAGATTTATTCTTTTCTAAACTGGGTTCAAGAACAGTGTTATTTAAGACATCATTCACGACGAACCTAAAATCCCATTTGATATTAAATACAAGGCTCTGAATAGAAAATATATCGCCTTATATTCAATATCAAATTTTGAAACCAACAAATATCGTATTGGAAATAACTATACAAATATATCTTTCAAATTTCCACAACCATGTATGTATAATCACGGAATCCAACATCGAAATATCCCGAAGATAATTTCGATTCAAATCCATTCCAATTCATATATTGGAAATTATGACTATTTTCAAAACCATTTCGAATCTAGTTCAAACAAGTTCATTTCGGTAAAAATATTTTTTTATCCTTTCAAATGTGGAATTTTTTTATCCCAGTTCTTTCCAATTCATATATTATGATTTTACACAAATTATTAATATTTTTAATAATTTTATCAAGGCCCGTACAGTCGATTTCCAATAATGGTCGTCGAACTACACTTACAACGACCATTTCCAAACTTGATTTGGACATAATTCCAAATCCAACCATTAGATTTCAAATTTCTAATATTCATTGGAAAGCACTTTTCGGTACGAACCCAACGGTTCTAATTTCAGGAGAATCTGACGGTTGGATCTCCCATAACGCCTATTCGAAGTCAATGGTCGAAATTCGCGAACTTCCGCGGCGCGGCTCGTTCTATTCAGGCCATTTAATATATATATATATATATATATATATATATATATATATTCCGTCGATTTCAGTTCAAAACGTATTTTATAAATCGTTTTAAATTCATTTTCAAAACAATTTCAACTTCATATTCAATTTCAAATCAAAATTGAATATTTCATATCATTAATATATAAATGATAATATTTTCAAAACTTTATATTTTGAAATCACTTTCTTTTCTATGTTCATTATAAAAACGAATATAATCGATATAAATATCGTTCGCGTCAAAATGGCGCAAAACTAATTAACATGGCTTTATATATTTCAATAACTTCGTTATTCTATTCAACAAATGAATATTTTCTTCAACACATGAATATGTACTTCATTCAACACACGAATATTTATTACTTCTTACTTACAATAAAAATATGAATTTTATTTTATAAATATTTTATTCAATACATGAATAGTTTCAATACATGAATGTTTTCAACACATGACTATTTTGTTTATTTAACACATGAATATTTATTTTCTAAATTGGAATGAGACCCACTCAATTACCATATAATGTTAATTATATGGATTCCATACAACACATGTATATAATAGCAATGATAAATAATCAACCATCATCCAGAGTGCACCGCACAACCTCATAAGCATTAAATATAACTAATTGACGCTTACACAGTCTGTCAATCAAACGATCGACATTCCACTAAACAGTTGGGATTTATGTACGTTGAATATCATCCCAACACCCGTGTGGGGTTTCAAATCAACAAATACAAATTTTTATTAGTGCAGTTGGGCGACGTGTAAAATTTATCATCTCAATCAATATCCTTTAAATGGGTGTACATAAACAAACCGTTCGATTTGTAAATGAATATTTATTTATTCACCTTCACGTTAAATTTATATTTTTAACGATAAATAACTTATTTCAACAAATGAATATTTATTTTCATTCATTCCACATCAAAATCAATTTTCACCACATAACAAAATCAAACAAGTCGTCCATGGTCTGTGGACAACGGGTGTCGGGTGCTGCTAAGCACCGTCTGCATCCTAGTAAATAATTCTAACTAGAAAACAAGAATTAAAGTGAGAAGTTCTCACCTATAAGCTAAACCAATTCGTCGTGATTCTTTTAATGTTGAAAATCTTTGTCGTCGCGCTCGCTTTTGTCGTTCTCCGCACTCGAATTCGCCTCAACAAACTTTATCATTAGCCTAAACACGCCATTCCGGACAACTTTGGTGTAGGGAACTTTCTTCCAAAACTGCACCAATTCGCCGGAAATCGCCAAAAACAACAGCAGGTCCGTCGACTTCGGACGTGTTTTCCGGATAGCTCCGCAATCCAAAATATGACTTTCATACAGCCAAATCGAAGAGGAGAGAGTGCTCTTTGACTTTGGTCTAGTGGAGTCTTGGCTAAAATTGCACGGTTTGTGAGTTACTGGAGAAATAGTGATAGGGTGTTATTTGCAAAATGGGAAATTTGTGAAAAATGTGATTTTTGAGGAGGAGGGGCCCACGGCCGGAGCTAGATGGCCGGAGGGGGGCACTGGACCTGGTTGGCGTGGGGGAGGGTGCGCGTGGTGGTGGTGGGGTCCGGAGTGGTGGCGGTGGTGGTCTTTGGGTTATAGGGTTAGCTAGTTGAAAGTGGGAAAGAGGAGGAAGAAGAAGAGGAGGAGGAGAGGAAGAGGAGGAGGAGGAGGTGGCACCGGAGGGAGGTGGTGGTGGCAGTGGAGGAGGGGCGGTAGTGATTTGGGGGAAGGAGGAGCCCATTTTTTTATTTTTTTGAAGGAGGAAGGAGATGAAAAATGATGAAGAGAAAAAGGAAGCTAAGTGTTTATATGCCAGTTCCTCCCGAATCATCCGACTGCAAACGATCTTTGTTTGCCACGGATTTCGGACACAACATAGTAGACATGAAGACGAGTCCAACGAAACATGTTTCGTCGAATTCCGAGTTCGTTTGACCATCCGTTAAAATTCTCAAAAATGCTCAGATAAGCTCTAAAAATGCGATTTTGGCTTACCATTTCTTCTTGCACGCTCACATGCTAACTCCAAACATCATGCCCTTATGGATTTAACCATTATTAGATGATACGAATCCAAAAAAAAGGGAATCGAATTCTGAGGTCGTATCAATAACGTTCCTTTGTAAAATGACTACTTATTTTACCCTGAACTGTTTTTGCTCGCACGGTCACATACTAACTCCGTTCGATGCGCCCTTTGGAACTCAACAATGATTTGTCATTATGAATCCAGAAAAATTTATCTCGTCGAATTCTGAGCTCATAGGCAAAATTTCACTTTTTAAGGGCTATGTATTGCTAACCGAAAACCACAGCCAATTGCCACTATTCCGGATCTCGGAATATATCGAAGCTTATACTTTTTGGAGTGGTAAACGGAATTTTGAACTCAATGGAAGTGGTTTCGAGTCCAAATTCATCCGTATGCAAAATTGCTATTTTTAAGGGCTATATTTCCATCGCGACTATTCTGAATTTTCAATTGGACATAACTTTTTATTCTCGCTATTAAATTTTGATTTTTCGGATTCGTTGGAAAGATATTTTCAAATAGATTCTAATATTTTCGGTTTTGCTAAAATCCGGTTTATTTTGAATCCTGTACATTCATTTGAAATTTGAAATCAAATTTTCAAACTACCGCGCCATTTCCAATTCCTTTTATATTTAAAATAAAATATTTATATTCTAACGACGATTCAAATACATATATACATTCTACATCTATTCAAAATAAATTTATTGTCGTCATTATTTAAAATAAATCATTTTAAATATTCAAAATTCATCAAAATTGCCAAAATAAAAATTTTAAATTGGCTCGGATATCCGGGTTATTACAAAGAGTTTGTGGTGGCCAAGAAATGCTTTGACTGATGAACGAAATAACTAGGTTTAGGGAAGGATAGTGACTATTTATAGAGTGGTTTATTTATTTATTATTTGATTTTTATATTCCATTTTGATGAATCGCTACCTACATACGCTGCTTAAAAATCCCTATGATCCCATACAATACCCAAAAATCACGGAAATGGACATACACTTTCAGTTCGATATTACGGACCCAACGAAACTGGTTTCGTCGAATTCTGACTCCGTTTGCTTGCACAGAGTATTTTTAACCGTCAAAATACTGACTGTTTTCACATTAAAAATCCGTACGGTTACATACCGACTCCAAAAATCATGAAACTTGACATCTAACAATAATTTAATATTGCGGATCCAACAAAATTAGTTTCGTCGAAAACAGAGGTCGTTTGCAAAACTGGCTATTTTTAAAGCTCTAAATAACCTATTTAAATATATGTATATATTTAAAAACAATTAAATTAAATATTTAAAAATAAATATTATCGTATATATTCACACTAGAATACCATACAGCTCCAATTGGATTTATAACTCGATATTTCAAAATTCCCAGTTATATCGATATTCGATTTATATATAAAATCCTTTTATAATATAAATATATATATATTTATAAATTTCAAAGGAATTCCGTGGCGACTTTTCTAAAATTTGATTTGGACATAAATCAAAATCTACCCAATGAAATCCAGATTTTTCTCTTTCATTTGAAAAATATACTTCACCAGCTCCGAACGTTTCTTGTTTCACAGTTATCCGATTTAAAACGGACTATGTATATTCGGTTGAAGTTCGAATCGCCAAATTACGAACTACAGTGCCATTTCGAGCTCAATATATTTATAATATAATTATACATTCAAACTATCGTTATTTAAATATATCCGTTATCGTACTTCAATTTTAAACTGAAATATATATTTTGAATTGTCCAGTTCACACTATAACGTCAATTCACTATTTCCAACTATTTCGAAATTAAATATATTATTCTATTATTTATATAAATTAAATATTCAATATTATTTAATTAAACGACCATATAAATCTCTAAACCATTATTTAAAAAATTAATTATTACACCTTAAAAATACGGGATATTACATTCTTCGCCCCTTAAAATAATTTCGTCCTCGAAATTGCTAAGGTAGAAAACTAACCCAATTAACTGGGTTAAAAATTATTTGTTTACTTCTTAAATTTCAATCTCATTATACCAATTAATTTCAATTAAATATTAACTCATTTTTTTATTAATGGAAATTTTCAAAAATCTTGAAAATACTCTAACACCCGAAATTTCGAAAAATTTCGCCAGCACCTCTTTTGTACTGGTCAATCGGTACAACTACAACTCGCCTCTCCAGGCCTTCTCTAACCCAAAAGAAAACCAAACTGCCAAGCGGCTTGCCAAATCGGCTCATAAAAATTTCATACCATATGAAATATAAACTTGTACCTTTTTGTCGGGCATATCATTATATCCTATATCCCTTCCATCTGCTACCAATTCAACATATACCAATGTCATCAAATCAAACTCAACTCACTTTTGTATCCAACACAACCATTCGCTTATAACCAAGCCAAATTCATTCAAACTCCAATTCCAATCTCAATTCAAAATTCTTACTCAACAATTCATTTCTATTCCAGATCATCTCTAATCCAGTCCAGTTCCACTTGATACCATTCTATTTCAATATGATTTTCACTTAACTGGCTTTAACTCAATTTCAAATTGTTTTCACAATTTCCTATTTTAATTTGTTTTAATTCAAACAATCTCCCTGGGAATTTTAAACAGCTAAGCTTTTCAAAAATCAAATATCCCTTTTTGAAATCAAAACAACTTGTTTTCTCCAAACAATTCAAAAACAAAATCTTTGGTAGTAATCTATCACTTAGAAACTCGAAAATGAACACCGACGATGTCCGGATCAACATCGGAATTTATTTTCTAGCGACCGAAGTGAGTTCAATACTATATCACTTTTCAAAATTACCTTTCAACATCTCCATTTTGAAATCAATTCAAAATATCATTTGCAATGTTTTAAACAATTTAAAATCTCCCAGGATTTTAAAATTCTCATATATTTAATCCAAATTCATTTACAAACACCTTTCCAAATCTCCAGGGTTTTCATTTCTATTCTGATTGAAATTCAGATCTAATTCACTTCATAACACTTATACGAATTTTGATTGGTTATTTACATAACCGTTTCAATTATAATCTTATCTGATTATAATCACAACCAACACATCCAATATACTATAATATTTCAAATATCTATACTTTGCTTATATCAAAATATATTTTGGGTAAAATTATTTCATTTACCCTCTTTTCAAAACATACAGTCTCGCTTCATCGTATTCGAGTGTTTATAAACCCTACTGATACAGTAGATCAAACTGATCGACCAGAACCCATAAACGACTCAACCAATAAATCTCCATAATATAAAACCATTTTTATATCAAATAACAAATACGCGCTCATATATATACACTCAACTCAATCTAGGGTATTACTAACCCTATCTATAACGAGTCACGCCACAGAGCCAAGGTAATTACTTAACCTTAAGCTTTGATACCACCGTAACGACCCGGGGAATTTGCAGTCCTGGATATTGGGATACAACACTATGTTGACTATTCAAGCATCGAAAACACCGGATAGTCCATAAAAAAATTAGAAGGTGAGAATCGATAAGATAGAAAACTCAAAATAGAAGAAGAAGAACAACAGACAACATCAGAGTAACACGAATCTCACAGCGGAACGAACAACATATGATAGATACATAACTTTGAAATAAAATCAGTATATGTATACAGTAACATTATCAGAGTATAACAATTACAACACAGCAGAAATAAACAATAGCTATATAAATGCTGCTGAAGCCTCCTACTCCAGTTTTCCACGTATATCTGTAAAATCCCGACTACTTGACTGCCCATACAAAATTGGGCACCTAAGAGTTTGGGGAAACAAAACAAAATAAACTATGGGTCAGTCATGGGACTGGTGTGAGTTAAACAGTTTATAACAGTTTGAGCAATTAAATGATATCTCATAAGACCACATCGTATAATAGAAAGGTTTTTTCCCTTATGAGAATCCAAGTCAATTTGATTTAACTTTCATATCATTTTGAA
The DNA here is from genome assembly GCA_030737875.1 of Allium sativum. Classification (NCBI taxonomy): domain Eukaryota; kingdom Viridiplantae; phylum Streptophyta; class Magnoliopsida; order Asparagales; family Amaryllidaceae; genus Allium; species Allium sativum. The sequence continues at coordinate 279,732,984 of CM060925.1, forward strand.
AGAAACAATGATCTTTTATATCAAAACTCTTTTGATATTATAGTAGTGTCTATCAATCACAATATAATAATCATCTTGCAGAATGCTTTCATCTCACGTTCCACATATATAGTATACAATCAAAATCGTGAGCACTTATTGGGTAATGGATTTCCAACAATGACAAGGTATGGAACCACCTTCCGATAGTGTACCTCTAGATAGGAATACACTGGGTTCAACAAGAACATATTGCAACCCGGCCACACATGACCGACCACTCATTTCGCTTGAGTGTATCGAATGTATATCACCAACGGTTAGGATCAGCAACCATTTCCCAAATGGGACAGCATCGACAATAGATTATAGAATGAAATGAATATCTCTAGATAGGTGATAATACATCCTAATTGGCAGCCAACCACTTAGCCATGTTGCCTACCCGATTTTTTTCATTTCCCGGTTGTGAGGCTAGAGGCCACGTTTATCTCTGACAGATCACACATTTATTCACTTTGAATGTCACATCGTCATACCTTCCAAATCACAAATTGATTTCCCCTAAAATACAACGGGTATACAACTAAGAGAAACGAATTCCTCCGCCACCAAATGTAAATACGTTTGAAGAGATCAACTTACGCGATCCATTAAATATATCATGTCAGACATTCTTCCATACAGGTCGTCCTGGGACTGGACAAACCGAAGGCACTATTCTGTAAACAGGACAGCCCTTGCATAACTCCGTCTTCAATTATCTTTATCATATTTGATTGCAACGCTAACGCCCATACAGAGTGGTTTTCAGGTAATGAATCTGATCCCGATCTATGTGTATTGACGACGGAAAAATGGTCAAAAACTTCGATAGTCGGTGAGTTAACTATTAAAGAAAAACACATGTGCAAACAACGATATTATTTCCAGATGGAAATTCTATCGATCAATCATCATTTATCTCTTAAAATAATTTATCATTAATTTATTCATTCTTCATTTCTTGTTTCCATATATTCAAAATTTCTTATTTTCTAAATTTAGAAAATATACTTTATTAACATTGGAAAACATTTCCATTTCTTATTTTCTATATTAGAAAACATTTCTGATTCTTATTTGGAAACCATTTCCAAAAATCCTACATTGGATTTAAACAGATGTTTAAATCAAACATCGCTATGCCAACTCAAACCATTATACTCATTAACTAAATTCACTTAACCAATCTTCACTGTCGGACCTTAACCATTCCTTAGTTAAAAACGAACTCAATCAAGTTGGGGTATAACTACCTCTCAGACCTTAACTGAACAACATTTCTAACTTCGAAAATAGACAAAGTTCACCTTCTAAAACTTTAACAAACTTCCTTATGTAACTCTCGGATTCTATTTATGAATCCACTTCTTTTACAAAAAATCATTCGATTATAACAATAGTGTTATAATCCCATGCTTTCGAAATATAATAACTTAAGTATAAATTTTATTTATTAATTTGGATAAATAAACAAACAACTAATTTATTTATAAATAAATAAATCTTGATTAAAAACGGAAAGTGAATAGTACTTTCCCGAAATCGATATAATCGAATTTCAAAGTATAACTCCCTTTCGAATAATATCTATTCGATAACTCCTTTTCGAATAAACTATATTCGATAACTCTTTCTTCGAATAACTATATTCTCTTTGAATAACTATATTCGATTAACTCTCTTCGAATGATTTACATTCGATTAACTCTTTTTGAATGATTTTATATTCGATTAATCTCCTTTCGAATAAATTATATTCGATTAACTTCTTTTAACTCTATTCGAATAACTAATATTTGATAACTCCTTTCGAATAACTAATATTCGATTTACTCCTTTAACTCTATTCGAATAAACTATATTCGATTAACTCCTTTCGAATAAACTATATTCGATTAACTCCTTTCGAATAACTAATATTTGATTAACTCCTTTTGAATAACTAATATTCGATAACTCCTTTCTCTCTATTCGAATAAACTATATTCGATTAACTCCTTTAACTCTATTTGAATAACTAATATTCGATAACTCCTTTCGAATAACTAATATTCGATTTACTCCTTTCTCTCTATTCGAATAAACTATATTTTATTAACTCCTTTAACTCTATCCGAATAACTAATATTCGATAACTCCTTTCGAATAACTAATATTTGATTTACTCCTTTAACTCTATCCGAATAAACTATATTCGATTAACTCCTTCGAATAAACTATATTTGATTAACTCCTTTCGAATAAACTATATTCGATTAACTCCTTTAGAATAAACTATATTCGATTAACTCCTTTCGAATAACTAATATTCGATAACTCCTTTCGAATAACTAATATTCGATAACTCCTTTAACTCAATTCGAATAAACTATATTCGAATAACTCTAATCCGACTAACTCTAATTCAATTAACTCTATTCGAACAACTAATATTCGATTAACTCTTGTTCGATTAACTCTATTTGAATAACTCTAGTTCGATTTAACTCTAAACTATTAACTCTAACTGACTAACTTTAACTGGTTAACTCTAACTGGTTAACTCTAACTGGTTAACCCTATCCAATTTACTCTTTGTCCTTATTCAGTTTCAAATATCGATGTTGAAATCGATTCTTGCTTCTCTATATAAGTCCTGACTTATATATTCTATTTACCCAATGATAAATATTCTACTTAATTTATAAAACCTTATTTATAAATTAATCTTCTTAATTTATCTGTTAAAAAAGATTTCTCTTAAATGTTCACTTTTAATTCATATTATGTTATACCTATGTGCGAAGCACGGGTCTAAACTTTCCTAGTGTAAAATTCTCTTTTTATACAATTCCATTCATTTTTCAAGTAATTCCTTTTATAATCTATTTTTTTTCTAAATAAATATTTACTTTATAATTCTATTTATTTCATAAATAAATATTTCCATTTATAATCTATTTGTAAATGTTTTACAATTATTTCCTTTTCAATTCTCTTTGTAAATGGTTTTACAAATACTTCCTTTTCAATTCTATTTGTAAATGGTTTTACAAATACCTCCTTTTTAACTCTATTTGTAAATGGTTTTACATATATATCCTTTTATAATTGTTTTCACAAATATTTTCCTTTTATATTTGTTTCGCAAATATTTTCCTTTTATATAATCCTTTTCCTTTTATTATAAAATCCATTGATTTTATATAAATACTTTATTTTCACAATACACTCTGAAAATCCCCTTTTCTACATTCCAGTATTTCTTACGGTATTTAAAATACCACACAACAATGATCGATATCATTCAAACACACATAATCAACACATAATCTAAATCACATCATATATTACCATGTATGAAAAATAGTAAAATAAATGTTGAGGAATCCAGTTGGATTCCTCCGACCTATTTCCCTGCATCCACAGATGTTAAACAGTATAACTAACATCAATTTCATTTCATTATGAAATATTCTGCTAAACAGAATCGATTTATATATATATATATTAATTTATATATATATAACCAGATCTATAATTTCAAACAATTACTTAGCAGTTCAAGCAAACAGTAAATACACAACAATCAATCATCATTTATCAGTTCTAAATATACGTTATATATAAAAATATGAATTTATAGAGTTGGTGAGTTTTACTCACATTGGACGATCATCGTTAAATAACGATAATGGTTGCTTGATTCAAATGGACAATTTATTTTGAAATAAATTGTAATGAGCCCCAACTCACTCCCAGTCGGTTCCAAGTTGTAATGTCCATCCCAACGATCCCAACGGATCTGACCGTTCAAAATTATGACACCGTATGAAATGGATATTTAGATTAAAAGTTCATATACAAATTTTAAATTAAAATAACTTAAGTGAAATTTTAAATGGGCCTCGCCCATTATTAAAACCCGGCCCATCCTAGCCCGCACCTTTCCTTCCCCAAATACTAAATCGGCCGCTGCTCCCTTATCACTTCTTCAGCCATTATCACGTTCTTCTCCCATCTGTGCACCCTCCTCAAATCTTTGAAACTACAAACCAAAAACACCACCACTTCTTCCATCAAAATCTCTACATAACCGTACCCATTTTCTTCAACTCGCCCTCACTTCTCCACTCGCGTCGAACAACTCCAGTCCACGCACAGAAGATCATACGAAACATTTCATCATTGAATAACCCCAACATTTTACATCAGATGCGAAATTCCACACAAAATCCGAATACAAACTTAAAAACCCAAATCGAAGCACTACAAATCCCAAATTCGAAGAACCCTAGCTTGATCATAATGTTGCTGTAAACACAGCGAACCCAAAATTATGGATAGAACCATGTAAAACTGTACCCAAGTGAAGTTTAAGCATTGCTGAGTCCATTTCTATACTCGTTGCAATTAATAGGAATTTTATTTGGATTTAGATGATTTTTGAAATTCATTCTTGGTTTGCTGTGAAGAGTTTGTGGCAGCTAAGAAATGCTTTCACCGGTGAACGAAAATAACTAGGTTTAGGGAAGGATAGTGACTATTTATAGAGTGGTTTTTTAATTTTTATTTGATTTTTATATTCCATTATAATGAATCGCTATCCACATAAGCTGTTTATAAATCCCTGTGATCCCATACAATACCCAAAAATCACGGAAATGGACATATACCTTCAGTTCGACATTATGGACCCAACAAAACTGGTTTCGTCGAATCCGACTCCGTTTGCTCACACAGCATATTTTTAACCGTCAAAATACTGACTGTTTTTCACATTAAAAATCCATATGCCCAAATACTGACTCCAAAAATCACAAAACTTGACATCTAACAATAATTTAATATTACGGATCCAACAAAATTAGTTTCGTCGAAAACAGAGGTCGTTTGCAAAACTGGCTATTTTTAAAGCTCTAAATAACCTATTTAAATATATATATATATTTAAAAACAATTAAATTAAATATTTAAAAATAAATGTTATCGTCTATATTCACACTAGAATACCATAAATCACCAATTGGATTTATAACTCGATATTTCAAAATTCCCAGTTATATCGATATTCGATTTATATATAAAATCCTTTTATAATATAAATATATATATTTATAAATTTCAAAGGAATTCCATAGCGACTTTCCTAAAATTTGTTTTGGACATAAATCAAAATCTACCCAATGAAATCTCGATTTTTCTCTTTCATTTGAGAAATATACTTCACCAGCTCCGAACGTTTCTTATTTCACAGAAATCCAACTTAAAACGGACCCTGTATATTCTGTTGAAATTCGAATTGACAAATTACGAACTGCAGTGCCATTTCGAGCTCGATTTTATTTATAATATAATTATACATTCAAACTGTCGTTATTTAAATATATTTGTTATCGTGCTTCAATTTTAAACTGAAATATATATTTTGAATTGTCCAGTTCACACTATATCATCAATTCACTATTTCCGATTATTTCGAAATTAAATATATTATTCTATTATTCATATAAATTAAATATTCAATATTATTTAATTAAATGACCATATAAATCTCTAAACCATGATTTAAATAATTAAATAAATTAATTATTAAACCGTAAAAATACGGGACATTACAGCCAAGTTGGTTGAACTACTAAATCTTCAATATATTTTTCATACAGTGTTCAAATTCAGCAAATGAATAACTATTCTGATCATAAAAACGATCCCGTCGCAACTGAGCAGATCTCATCATCAAGTTCTGGAAGACCAATTCATAATTCAGAGAATATCAAAGAAATGGATCTAAAAACCAGATACGCCTTGATTATTTTTTAAAGTTTTGGTTAAATGGATGTTTTGATTGCTCTGCTTTGTTTTGAATTTGAAATTTAACACTTTTAAAATCAAATATGAAATTTAAAATTCAAATTTGAAATTTGAATTTTCAAATTCAAAATACTAATAAAATAATATAAAATAAATTTTGGATATTTGTTAAGATTAATATTATTTCAGGAAATAGTTAAACCTGAAATATAAATCGATAATTTAAAACCAAAGTCATAAAACCATATGTTCTTTGAAAATTTTGCATCAATGTCGACATACATATGTTCTTATGTCAACAAAAAGGCTTGTAAAATGAAATTGAAATTTTGAGTTTCAAAAGCTTAAACTTTCAAACTTCTCTTCATATTTTAAATAAGAAAATGCCAGTTCAAGTTTTAGTTATTAACTTTGTCTTTCTACTTATTTTCTTAATATATCTTGTTTCAAAATATATATAAATTAATAAACAGACATGTTAATATGATTTAAATATATATTAAAAACATTTGATATTGTTATAAAATATAAGTTTATATGTTTTTTAAATGTAGTTTAAACATTTATAATTTAACTTTGGGTTATATTATCATAGATATTATTTGAAACTAAATACTAATTTTTATTTCTTGGTTATTAAGATTTATGAAACTTGTATCTTCTAAATTAATATTTTGGTGTATATATATACATATGTATAAGATTTTATGTCTTAAATATATAGTTTAATAAGAAGTTATAGCTTTATAGGTTACTTTATATTACCAAAAATAATTTTTATACAACTATATATTACCTTTATAGTTTTAACATATAAATGGTTCTTTAGCAAATGAATATATTTTGATTTCTAAAGTTTAAATGAAAATTTGATTTGTATCAAAAGAAAAATAATAAATTATATTTGAAGTTTTTTAAAATCAATTTTTGTATAGAATTATGAATACATTTTGTAGTCTATTTCATATAATTTTATATTCTCTCTAAAAAGATCATTAATTCTTACTATATTTATGTAACGACCCGAATTTCCGCCCGATCCCAATCGATCGCAAGATCGATCAAGACCGTTCAAAAACCACGTATGTTAACTTTGGGCATACAACACATAAGAACAACAACACAGACTTTTATAACATCAATAATAAATGTTACATCAGAGTACAGAATATATCAGAGTACATCGATAAATAGTACAACAGAAGATACATTACAATAAATTAAATACATTGCAGCGGAACTAATGTCAGTGGAAGGCCATTAATAATCTAGACCCAGCTTCAGGCTTCAATCCAGAATCCTGCTTAACTATATCTATAAAAAGCCACTCGACTGCCCGCATGGAAAGAGGGCACCCGAGTTTGCAAAGTGAAACAAACTACAGGTCAGTCGTGGGACTGGTGTGAGAATTCTATACTTAACTCACCTAATAAGTAGGCTAATCACAGGACCACGCCGCTAACGCGGAACGGGTTTACTCCATTGGATTGCCAGTGCATAATTAAAGTAAATCGTCAAATAACGTAATGCTTTTTAGAAAAATGAAACCATTATAAGACCCAGGTCCCATCACACAATGCAACGCACACCAGAGGATAGGGTTTTACCTTATAATGGTCAAAAGATGCCAAATACGTAAAAACGATATTATTATTAGTGTGTATATATTTAAAACATTTCAATATAAATGTATTAACCTTAGACGGCATAGTACCCCATCCTACTATGTCGCCATATATAAGTTTACAATCAAAACTGTGATGTCGTATTGGAAATTAGTTTTCTGTCATGAAATCGAGGCTAGGGATCATCCTCTTCCGATTCGATACACTCTAGCAAATGCCTCAGGATCACACCTATGGGCAACCCTTGGATCTTCAGGGTCGGTCCCCACCTAACGGTAGTGGATTAATTATGCCTGAACACACATTTCCCGGTTCCTATGAACCTATAGTATGACCACTTCCGGCCTATAAAAACCCGAGGTACCTCAATCCATAATTCACATAAGTAAAATGCCGGGCTGTGTTAAAGCACCGGCACTACCCCTAGCTAGAAAGAAACGTGTGCACTCCCTGCAGTCCTAATCCCTTTTTTGACTCATACCGGGGTGTGAGGATCGCGAAGTCACGCTATACACAAAGCTTTGCCTAAACAGGCTATGCTTTGATCATCAGCCACTAGGCCTGCTTTTCAACAAAGCCTTGATCATTGCATCTTGGCGTGCCACATTGACAGACCCTACCATATTATTGATCATCTACCAATATATATATAACCTCTAAGCTCATATGTCTTAGAGAAGGGTGATAAGTAAAGAATAAATTCTTCACCACCAAATAGAAATATATAATCAGTAGCGTTCAACAAATACAGCAGAAATGAATACAATGTCAGACACACAATCCATTTACTAGCCCGCTCTGGGTCTGAGTGAAACAACGTGTCCGTCGATCTCCAAATGTGTTTGGACGATCATTACCAAATACCTTGCCTTGGAAGGCCAACCCCAATTCAAGATACCAGTCATCATCATCCCAACGATGTGAAAACCTTCGGTCTTCAATCACCGTCTTCAACTTCGACTCTTGATCGTTGTGATGATTATTCAGAATGGGTTAAACCCGGTCTTTCTGAATAACTCGCGTATTTTGGGATAAAAAGAAAATATTGGAAAACCACACATTACGCCACATTCCAACTGAGAATATTCTTTTAATAAGATATTTGTTTCAAAAGATTCTCGTTAATTTTATCAAAGATAAACACTGAAAATAAAATCTATAAATCAATTTCCGAAATATGGAATTTCACAGAAATCAAATCAATACATAATCGATATTTTATTCATCTTAAAAATGCAAATCACAAATGTAACTTACCTTTTGATGTTTGGTTTGCATGTAGGATTGGAATCAAAAAATGAAACTTTTATTTTAATGTTTTATTTGTGACAAGGAAAGCAATTAACAAATGTAACTTTTTATTTAAAAGTATATTTGAGCGAATGTAAAAAGGAACTCATTCCCAATGTGTATTTACATTAGTGAATGTAAATAAAAGAAACAAATTTTATTTAAAAGAGTATCTGCATTTATGAATGCAAACAAAGAATAGTTTTGTTTATAAATTATATTTACGTTAGTGAATGTAATAAAAGAACAAAATTTATTTTCAAAGTATAATTTAAACAAATTCTATTAAACGTATAAAAGTGTGTACATTTGTATTGGTAAATGTAGATAAAGAAAATAGACTATAGTTTCATTGAATATTTGCATTGATAAATGCAAATAAAAGAATAAACTTTAATTTCAATGCATATATGTATTGACAAATGCAAACAAAGAAATAAACTTTATTTTCAATATATGTATGTATTTGCATTGGTGAGTGCAAATGAATAATTTTTTTCAATATACATTTGCATTGGTAAATGCAAATAAAAGAACAATTTCTATATATGTTTGCATGGCTGAATGTAAATAGAAGTACAAACTTTATTTTCAAAACATGTTTACATTCTTGACACAAAATAAAGAACAAAACTTTATTTTCAATATATGTTTTATTTTCTAGTTTTATAGGTGTTGTCGAACAAAAATAAAAATTCACTTTTTATTTTCAAGTTATGTTTGCATTGTGAGATGCAAATGAAAAAAAATGAATTTTATTTCATGCTATATTTGCATTAAAAAGTGCAAATGAAAAGCAATCTTTTAATTTCTATGTTTATTTGCGTTGAAAAATATGAATAAAATATCTACCCAATTTCTATGTAACTTCTGAAAATAATTTCTTATTTACATAAATATGCAAACAAAATTGTTACTTTTATTTCAGTAATCAAGTTTTGACAAAAATGAAAATTTCTATTCAATAGTCAAGTTTTGACAAAAGTGATATTTTCATTTCACTAATAAAGTTTTGGCCAAAAAGTTCACTAATAAAGTTTGGCCAAAAATATGATCTCTTATTTCAATAATTATGCTTTAACCAAAATGTTATTTTTATTTCAATATTAATTATATTGAAAATGTAATCATTCTACTTCAATTTTAATTACATTGAAAAATGTAATCATTTTATTTCAAATTTAATTACATTGAAAAAAATGTAATCTTTTTAATTTATTACTAATTTCATTCAAAATGAAATCTTTTTTATTTATTTATAACATTTCAACAAAAACAAATAAAAGGATAACTTTGTTTTTCGACAATTCTAACATAAACAATTTTCATACGAATCATTCTTTAAATTGAAAATGTGATTTTTTTTTTATGTTTTCAACACTTTTATTTTAACATGAACAATTCTCATATGAATAATTCTTTTCATTAAAAATAAGATTTTTAATGTTTCATGTTTTCATTTCAAATAGATGAACATTTTTAAACTATTCTATATATACGGTAAAAATGTAAATTTTATCGTTAACATGGTTTCAATTCAAACAAATGAACGTTTTATGTTTTTATTGTAATTCATAAACCGTGTTCTAAATGTAAACAAATAAAAATAGGATTATTATCAGTTAGCCAAATTTTGTCGTAATAAAAATATGTTCTATTTGTTGTTCATATTCTATTGTGGATAAAAAAATAAAAAGAATATTTTATTTGTCGTTCAAATCTTATTGCAAAGTAAACAAATAAAGTAAGGTTTTATTTGTTGTTCATTTTCTGTTGCAAAGTAAACAAATAAACACAAATAAAGTTTTTATTTGTCGATTAAATTCTATTGTTCATCTCAGAATAATAAAAATAATATTTTTTTATAATAAATTAGAATAACTAGAACTGAATAAAATATGATTTAAATCTAAATTTAGATTTATTTTCTAATCGCAAATAAAATTCAAAAATATATTAAATTCAACGCGGATCTAGCATATCATGAACAATAAAACAAACCACCAATAATAATCAACCATTCATCAATCACAGAACATTTCAGATCTGAATTACATCACAATACAATTATTTTTAACGCAAGAAAAATAATTTATAATTAATTAAATAATAAAATTCAGAATTCTCACTTTGATTTTTGCTGAAAATTCGACTGTCTCGGATTCAGCTCTGGTCTACGCCATCGCGAAGATCTCTAAAAGACGAGTCCAACGCAACTGACGGTTCGTCAATCGGACCTCGTATGAAAGAGATATTGATTTTTAAAGATTGCATAAATTAAATATTAAATAAAAAATAATAAAAAAATATAACTTCTTCTTCCTCACGCTACTACTACGGCCGAACCCAATTCACGTCGTCATTCCCATGCACGCGTGCCCATCCGAGCCACTGACCGCCGATCGAACACCACCACGTAGTAGCTCCACCCACGAGCCACCACCGCCCAGAAGCCCAGCCAACTCGGCCTCCTCCTCGCCTCGAAAATAGAACCCGAACACGGCCTCTTCCTCGCCAGAATTCGCGAAATCCGTGCACTGAAAACTGATCTTAACTGTACGGATTTGTAGAGCTCTCTGTCCTCTTCGATTCGGCATATAGTTTGTTGATTTTCATTAGACGGATTGAGAGAAATTGATGTTTGAAATTGCGAAGTTTCTGGCCATAGAAAGGAATAGACGGCTGTGTTTTTAGGGTTAGGTTTTGATTTTTTTTATATTATTTTATTATTAAATCATTGAAAAACGTGTTATAAAGGTGAAAATGCGGGCTGTCTCCGAATTGGGCTTGCTTACTATTGATCTTAACGTTTTGAGGCCTTCTGAACGCAATGGGATGGGTCTCGGGGTCCAATTCCGAAATCTGTAGAAAGTTTTATTTAAAATCCCATTAAAAATTAATTAATTATTGACCGTACATTTAAATATGCCGGGGCCACATATGACCTCAGAAAATTCTAAAAAAAATATTTTTAGCTTTCTTATGACGATACGAATCCAACAAAATTATTTTCATCGAATTCTGAGACTGTTTGAAAAATGGCTATTTGCAGGTCGTTTAAATTTAACTTAAATAGTCAAAACACATTTTCTTTTGCCACGCTCACATATTAATTCGAAAAATTCTAAAAATTGAAACCTAGCTATAATTTGACATTCCGGTTCCAACAAAAGTGGTTTCGTCGAAAACAGAGGTCGTTTGAAAATGACTATTTTCAAGGCCAATATATTTAATATTAAAAATACATTTTTAAACAAATAATTTCTGAAACTCAAAATATAGAAGTGTTTATACTTTTTAAATGCAGAAACATCATTCTGAACTCAATGGAAGTGGTTTCGAGTCCAAATTCCTACATATGTGAAAAGTAGCCTTTCGGGCCAAATATATTATATATAAAAATTCTACAACGACCTTTCTAAAAATTGAATTGGCCATAACTTTTGATTTTCGCTATGAAATTTCAATTTTTCAGATTCGTTAGAAAGATATGATTAAACAGATTTAAATATTTCTTGTTTCACTCAATTCTGATTTATTTTGAATCTTGTACATTCAGTTAAAGTTCAAAATCAAATTTTAAAACTACCACACCATTTCTAACTCCATTTATATTTAAATTAAACTTATTCGTTCTAACTTCGATAAAAATAAATTCTAGCCATTATTATTAATAATAAATTATATTATATCCTCAAAATTCATTAAAATTTTCTAAGAATTTTTTTTTAAATTGGTTCAGAATTTGCGGGTTGTTACAATCTCCCCCACTTAAATCTTTTCGTCCTCGAAAAGGAAATGAAGCTAAAGTTGTTTATTTAACTAATTTAATTCTTATTCTTTAATTGTTTTATAATTTTATTAGTTGAACTCATATTCACACAACACAATCATCAATCAACTAGTTGATTGAATTTTCAAAAATATATAACTTTTATATATTCAAAATCATATTTTCTAAAATCGAATTATATATATAATCACAAGTACGTTAATTATGAATTTTCCACTCTGACACATTCTAGGGCATTGCTAACCCCATCTCTAATGAGTATTCTCATTCTAGGATATTGTTGATCCTATCTCTAATGAGTATTCTTATTGGATATTACTAATCCAACCTCTGATGAGTCTTCTGTTTAGTTCTAACGAGTTGTACCCCAATGATTTGAGCTAACCTGAGCTCTGATACCAGCTGTAACGACCCGAATTTACGCCCGACCCCAATCGATCGCAAGATCGATCAAGACCGTTCAAAACCCGCATACATTAACTTTGGGCATACAACGCATCAGAACAACAACACAGACTTTTATAACATCAACAATAAATGTTACATTAGAGTACAGAATATATCAGAGTACATCGATAAATAATACAGCGGAAGATACATTACAATAAATTAAATACATTGCAGCGGAACTAATCTCAGCAGAAGGCCATTAATAATCTGGACCCAGCTTCAGGCTTCAATCCAGAATCCTGCTTAACTATACCTACCAAAAGCTTGTGGAAAGAGGGCACTCGAGTTTGCAAAGTGAAACAAACTACAGGTCAGTCGTGGGACTAGTGTGAGAATTCTATACTTAACTCACCTAATAAGTAGGCTAATCACAGAACCACGTCGTAAACGTGGAACAGGTTTACTCCATTGGATTGCCAGTGCATAATTAAAGTAAATCGTCAAATAACGTAATGCTTTTTAGAAAAATGAAACCATTATAAGACCCAGGTCCCATCACACAATGCAACGCACACCAGAGGATAGGGTTTTACCTTATAATGGTCAAAAGATGCCAAATACGTAAAGACATATTATTATTAGTGTGTATATATATTTAAAGCATTTCAATATAAATGTATTAACCTAAGACGGCAGAGTACCCCATCCTACTATGTCGCCATAAATAAGTTTACAATCAAAACCGTGATGTCGTATTGGAAATTGGTTTTTTGTCATGAAATCGAGGCTAGGGATCGTCCTCTTCCGATTCGAGATACTCTAGCAAATGCCTCAGGATCACACCTATGGGCAACCCTTGGATCTTCAGGGCCGGTCCCCACCTAACGGTAGTGGATTAATTATGCTTGAACACACGTTTCCCGGTTCCTATGAACCTATAGTATGACCACTTCCGGCCTATAAAAACCCGAGGTACCTCAATCCATAATCCACATAAGTAAAATGTCGGGCCGTGTTAAAGCACCGACACTACCCCTAGCTAGAAAGAAATGTGTGCACTCCCTGCAGTCCTAATCCCGTTTTTGACTCATACCGGGGTGTGAGGCTCGCGAAGTCGCGCTATACACAAAGCTATGCCTAAACAGGCTATGCTTTGATCATCATCCACAAGGCCTGCTTTTCAATAAAGCCTTGATCATTGCATCTTGGCGTGCCACATTGACAGACCCTACCATATTATTGATCATCTACCAATATATATATAACCTCTAAGTTCATATGTTTTAGAGAAGGGTGATAAGTAAAGAATAAATTCTTCACCCCCAAACAGAAATATATAATCAGTAACGTTCAACAAATACAACAGAAATGAATACAATGTCAGACACACAATCCATTTACAAGCCCGCTCTGGGTCTGAGCGAAACAACGTGTCCGTCGATCTCCAAATGCGTTTGGACGATCATTACCAAATACCTTGCCTTGGAAGGCCAATCCCAATTCAAGATACCAGTCATCATCATCCCAACGATGTGAAAACCTTCCGTCTTCAATCATCGTCTTCATCTTCAACTCTTGATCGTCGTGATGATTATTCAGAATGGGTTAAACCCGGTCTTTCTGAATAACTCGCGTATTTTGGGATTAAAAGCAAATATTGGAAAACCACACATTACGCCACATTCCAACTCAGAATATTCTTTTAATAAGATATTCGTTTTAAAAGATTCTCGTTAATTTTATCAAAGATAAACACTGAAAATAAAATCTATAAATCAATTTCCGAAATATGGAATTTCACAGAAATCAAATCAATACATAATCGATATTTTATTCATCTCAAAAATGTAACTTACCTTTTGATGTTTGGTTTGCATGTAGGATTGCAATCAAAAAATGAAACTTTTATTTTAATGTTTTATTTGCGACAAGGAAAGCAATTAACAAATGTAACTTTCTATTTAAAAGTATATTTGAGTGAATGTAAAAAAGAACTCATTCCCAATGTGTATTTACGTTAGTGGATGTAAATAAAAGAAACAAATTTTATTTAAAAGAGTATTTGCATTTATGAATGCAAACAAAGAATAGTTTTGTTTATAAATTATATTTACATTAGTGAATGTAATAAAAGAACAAAATTTATTTTCAAAGTATAATTTAAACATATTCTATTATACGTATAAAAGTGTGTACATTTGTATTGGTAAATGTAGAAAAAGAAAATAGACTATAGTTTCATTGAATATTTGCATTGATAAATGCAAATAAAAGAATAAACTTTAATTTCAATGCATATATGTATTGATAAATGCAAACAAAGAAATAAACTTTATTTTCAATATATGTATGTATTTGCATTGGAGAGTGCAAATGAATAATTTGTTTCAATATACATTTGCATTGGTAAATGCAAATAAAAGAACAATTTCTATTTACTATATATGTTTGCATGGCTGAATGTAAATAGAAGTACAAACTTTATTTTCAAAACATGTTTACATTTTTGAACACAAAATAAAGAACAAAACTTTATTTTCAATATATGTTTTATTTTCTAGTTTTATAGGTGTTGTCGAACACAAATAAAAATGTACTTTTTATTTTCAAGTTATGTTTGTATTGTGGGATGCAAATGAAAAAAAATGAATTTTATTTCATGTTATATTTGCATTGAAAAGTGCAAATGAAAAGCAATCTTTTAATTTCTATGTTTATTTGCATTGAAAAATATGAATAAAATATCTACCCAATTTCTATGTAACTTCTGAAAATAATTTCTTATTTACATAAAAATGTAAACAAAATTGTTACTTTTATTTCAGTAATCATGTTTTGACAAAAATGAAAATTTCTATTCAATAGTCAAGCTTTGACAAAAGTGATATTTTCATTTCACTAATAAAGTTTTGGCCAAAAAGTTCACTAATAAAGTTTGGCCAAAAATATGATCTCTTATTTCAATACTTATGCTTTAACCAAAATGTTATTTTTATTTCAATATTAATTATATTGAAAATGTAATCATTCTACTTCAATTTTAATTACATTGAAAAATATAATCATTTTATTTCAAATTTAATTACATTGAAAAAATGTAATCTTTTTAATTTATTACTAATTACATTCAAAATGTAATCTTTTTTATTTATTTCTAACATTTCAACAAAAACAAATAAAAGGATAACTTTGTTTTTCGACAATTCTAACATAAACAATTTTCATATGAATCATTCCTTACATCAAAAATGTGATTTTTTTTATGTTTTCAACACTTTTATTTTAACATGAACAATTCTCATATGAATAATTCTTTTCATTAAAAATAAGATTTTTAATGTTTCATGTTTTCATTTCAAATAAATGAACATTTTTAATCTATTCTATATATACGGTAAAAATGTAAATTTTATCGTTAACATGGTTTCAATTCAAACAAATGAACGTTTTATGTTTTTATTGTAATTCATAAACCGTGTTCTAAATGTAAACAAACAAAAATAGGATTTTTATCAGTTAGCCAAATTCTATCGTAATAAAAATATGTTCTATTTGTTGTTCATATTCTATTGTGGATAAACAAATAAAAAGAATATTTTATTTTTCGTTCAAATCTTATTGCAAAGTAAACAAATAAAGTAAGGTTTTATTTGTTGTTCATTTTTTGTTGCAAAGTAAACAAATAAACACAAATAAAGTTTTTATTTGTCGATCAAATTCTATTGTTCATCTCAGAATAACAAAAATAATATTTTTTTTATAATAAATTAGAATAACTAGATCTGAATAAAATATGATTTAAATCTAAATTTAGATTTGTTTTCTAATCGCAAATAAAATTCAACAATATATTAAATTCAACGCGGATCTAGCATATCATGAACAACAAAACAAACCACCAACAACAATCAACCATTCATCAATCACAGAACATTTCAGATCTGAATTACATCACAATACAATTACTTTTAACGCAAGAAAAATAATTTATAATTAATTAAATAATAAAATTCAGAATTCTCACTTTGATTTTTGCTGAAAATTCGACTGTCTCGGATTCAGCTCTGGTCTACGCCATCGCGAAGATCTCTGAAAGACAAGTCCAACGCAACTAACGGTTCGTCAATCGGACCTCGTATGAAAGAGATATTGATTTTTAAAGATTGCACAAATTAAATATTAAATAAATAAATAATAATAAAATATAACTTCTTCTTCCTCACGCTACTACTACGGCCTAACCCAATTCACGTCTTCATCCCCCTGCGCGCACGTCCATCCGAGCCACTTCCGCCGATCGAACACCAACACGTCGTAGCTCCGCCCGCGAGCCACCACCGCCCAGAAGCCTAGCCAACTCGGCCTCCTCCTCGCCTCGAAAATCGAACCCGAACGTGGCCTCTTCCTCTCCGGAATTCGCGAAATCCGTGCACTGAAAACTGATCTTAACCGTACGGATTTGTAGAGCTCTCAGTCCTCTTCGATTCAGCATATAGTTTGTTGATTTTCATTAGACGGATTGAGAGAAATTGATGTTTGAAATTGGGAAGTTTATGGCCATAGAAAGGAATAGGCGGCGGC
The DNA here is from genome assembly GCA_030737875.1 of Allium sativum. Taxonomy (NCBI): domain Eukaryota; kingdom Viridiplantae; phylum Streptophyta; class Magnoliopsida; order Asparagales; family Amaryllidaceae; genus Allium; species Allium sativum. The sequence continues at coordinate 279,750,480 of CM060925.1, forward strand.
TGCGTTTTTAGGGTTAGGGTTTGATTTTTTTTTTATAATATTTTATTATTAAATCATTGAAAAACGTGTTATAAAGGTGAAAATGCGGGTTGTCTCCGAATTGGGCTTGCTTACTGTCGATCTTAACGTTTTGAGGCCTTCTGAACGCAATGGGATTGGTCTGGGGGTCCAACTCCGAAATCTATAGAAAGTTTTATTTAAAATCCCATTAAAAATTAATTAATTAATTATTGACCGTACATTTAAATATGCCGGGGCCACATATGACCTCAGAAAATTCTAAAAAATATATTTTTAGCTTTCTTATGACGATACGAATCCAAAAAATTATTTCGTCGAATTCTGAGACTGTTTGAAAAATGGCTATTTTCAGGTCGTTTAAATTTAACTAAAATAGTCAAAACACATTTTCTTTTGCCACGCTCACATATTAATTCAAAAAATTCTGAAAATTGAAACCTAACTATAATTTGACATTCCGGTTCCAACAAAAGTGGTTTCGTCGAAAACAGAGGTCGTTTGAAAAATGCCTATTTTCAAGGCCAATATATTTAATATTAAAAATACATTTTTAAACAAATAATTTCTGAAACTCAAAATATATAAGTGTTTATACTTTTTAATTGTAGAAACATCATTCTGAACTCAACGGAAGTGGTTTGGACTCCAAATTCCTACATATGTGAAAAGTAGCCTTTCGGGCCATATATATTATATATATAAATTCTACAGCGACCTTTCTAAAAATTGAATTGGCCATAACTTTTGATTTCCGCTATGAAATTTCAATTTTTCAGATTCGTTAGAAAGATATGATTAAACAGATTTAAATATTTCTTGTTTTACTCAATTATGATTTATTTTGAATCCTGTACATTCGGTAAAAGTTCAAAATCAAATTTTAAAACTACCGCGCCATTTCTAACTCCATTTATATTTAAATTAAATTTATTCGTTCTAACTTCGATAAAAATAAAGTCTAGCCATTATTATTAATAATAAATTATATTATATCCTCAAAATTCATTAAAATTTTCTAAGATAATAATTTTAAATTGGTTCAGAATTTGCGAGTTGTTACAATTTACCCTACTAATATTATTTAACTCCATAATTACATTGAATATTTTACTACTTATCATGAATATTTTTTTAAAAATTCTTATCTTTATTATTATTTCAATCACTTTCATTAGTATAATTAACCTAAGTCTAGAAATTAACATCATCCTTGTTTGATTCAAGTAATATATTTTATTCATAATAGTTAGATATTACTTTAAGTATCTTTTATAGAAATACATGTCATAATCAAATCATTCTATATATTATTTATCATTACACATCTTATTTCATATCATACACCATTATAGTACATCTGAAATAAAAATCATTAACATCACAAGTTGCATTTTATTCAGTATATCACTTCATATAGATTTACATATGACATACTGCTTTATAACTAACACACTACATGTTAACTTTAACTACACACATAACAAGCTTAGAGTATGAAAAGTTTTTATCTAATTAGATATATAGGATTATTAATCAAATACATAACGTATTTACTTTGACTTGATTAACTTGCTTGATTCGATTAACATGCTTGAATGACTTGTTTGGCTTGTTTGATTTCATTGACTTACTTGACATGGTTAAAATTAATTAGTGGTTAATAGATTTGTTAGAAAAATACTTATGCATTCTTGGTCTAGATTAAAGTCTTATTACAATTTTAAGGGAATTATAGTATGTGCTAGGTTTAGTATTGTATTAGATTAAGGGGGAGTTTTATAGTTTCTAGGATTAGTTGAAGGTTCAAGAAGTGCTTATTGACATATATTACTTAATTTGGTTGATCTAGTTAATAGCTTGAACTGATTGCTTGAATTTATTACTTGAGTTGATTGCTTGAGTTGATTACTTGAATTGATTGCTGGAACGGATTGCTTGAATTGTTTGTTTGAATTGCTTGTTTGGATTGATTAATTATAAATATTTATTGGATAGCTTAGTTTATTATCCTTCTATTTAGCCTAGTATAGTCATAATTAGGGGGAGTTATAGAAATTTGTAGATATATTGAGAATTATAGATTAAGGGAAGGTTATAGATTTAAGGGGAGTTATATACATAATTAGGATATGTTTATATAGGATTTAGGATACAGGAGGAGTACTTTATTATTTAGGTAGTTATAGGATTTAGGGGGAGCAGTTTTGGAATTTCTTTTTGATAATGCCAAAGGGGGAGAAATTATAAAATATAGACATAGTTTATAGGTTTCTTACAGACAGGGAGAGTATTAAAAGGAACATCATCAAACAGGTATATAGAGGTATGATATTTTATAAACTAAGGTTGTCATCATCAAAAAGGGGGAGATTGTTGGAGAATGGAATTTGGATGATAACAACCTTATTTCAATTATCATTGATTATAAAATATATGCTAACACTTTTTGAATCGAATATATATATATATATATCGGAATTATATATAGGAAATATTACCGAAGACAGTACAGTTTTAAAGATGATAGAGATTCAAAGATCAGAAGACTCATGAGTAATCAAGATTTCCAGAGTTCAAGATAAATATAGAAGTAGATTCTAGTTTATGTAAGACTCTGAATAGCACTCCAGGTTCAAAATATAATTTTTCAAATTCAAAACTATTTTCAAATTGATTTCAAACTTCTCTCAAAATATTTTTTATTCTTCCAAGAATTTCAAACTTACGATTTCAAATATATTTCCTAATTTATAAGTATTCTTATTTTTATAGTTTTATTAAATATGTTTTACTAAGTTTATATTTGATTATTTAAACTCTAAGTTTTCATATAACCTTTTGTTTATACATAGTTTATAAATTCCTATATATATGTTTATAATTATATTATATATATTTTTTATGATTATATTATATGTAGTTTTATATCACATATATATTAATTTTTTAAACATATGTTTAACTAATATTTTCTTATGTTTTTATACTTGAAAAATAATGTTTTAGCAACTAGTTTCTAGAATTTAAATATTAATTTAAATACTTAAAAAATACTTTAAAAATCATAAAAATGAAAAGTATGTCAACATAATAAAAAGGGTATGCCGACATATAACTGTCAGAAATTTAAATTTGAAAGGAAGTGTCTTTTCACTATTTGTAATGCTCAAGAAACGTTGCAACCTTTCACACACTATAAAAAGGGCTTAAATTTGAATTTTTAATAATATCTTTTTATCTAACTTCATTCTTTTTCTCTACACCATTATTCTTAATCATTTTTGTGGTTTTTACACTTATACTCTACCAAATTCAGTTCTGTTTTGATCAAACTTCTTCTCTCTACACCTCTATTCTCTACTCTCTGAATCAAATGTTATTGAAGAGCTATAGGGATGTTTGTAATTGCTTGGGTTGAATAAACCTTGTTAGTGTTGAATCAAAGAGGAATCGGTGTGTCCTTGTAGTCGTGAAATCAAGGAAATAGGAATTGGTGTGTCCTTGTTGAGCCGTGAAATCAAGGAATATAAGTCGGTGTCCCCTTGTTGAGCCGTGAAATCAAGGAGGTTGTATTTGACTATTGGAAATAGTAATAAAAATATGTGCAATCCAGTGTTGTGCGGGACTGGACATAGGAGCAATTCGAACCAGTATAAAATCCGGTGAGTTGTTTATTTTGCATTTGTATTTGAATCTGTGTTTGTGATTGCGTTGGTAGTGTTTGATTCATCCCGCAGTTCACTTTAGTTTTAGATTTTGTTTAAATTCTTACAAACACTATTCTTCCCCTCTCTAGTGTTTGCTTTGCCTTAACGATCCATTCCGCATTCCCTAACACAATTCCCTAAGCATTACTTTGAGGAGTTGATGTGGGTACCGTATCTTAACTGGAGAAAGACAATGAAAGAGTATCCCAGCTTCAGATGGATAATGAGATCCTAAGGAAGGAGAACGAGCGGTTGTGTAACACGCACACATATCTACGCCTAAATTTCGACAAAAATCGGAACTCGAACACGTCTAAGTATAGAGAGTGTAAATTTGGTATCTGCAATAAATGAGCATGGGCATAATCAGAGCATGATAAATGAAAACTTGCAGCAGAAATAGAATAGGAATAACTAGTATTAACTCAAGTAAATAATTTTTTCAAAGTAAGTCACTTTGTCAATACCGAGCATGATTAAACATCTGCAAGAAACTGACCTTCTCTGGGAATCCTAGGAGGTTGTAATGAGGAGGGGGTCAGAACAATAATTTCTAGTGACTAAGAAATGTACAACACATATTATAATACCCAGATCTATCATGTTTGGTTCAACCCAAGATGTATGCCTACCAAGGTTAGTAATTCGTACCTAACCTTGTAGATGTTTAGGCATGACTCAACCACTCTTTCCAAAGTGGTATTCTAAGATATAACATCAAGATAGAACATTTACGTATATATTTAGGAAGCCCTTTTAAATTATAATTTAATTGACTATTAGACCCAGAATTGAAACCCTAACTATGTAGTTCTCACATACATATACCTTTTCAGCCACTTTCCCTTCATTGTTTTTTCCTCACTACTAATGATAGATAGGGTAGATTCTCCGGATACCTTAAGACCTTAGGCGGGCTTATTGGTTAGCGGGCTTATTGGTTACTCAGTACCTCTCGATAGTTTGTTCCACATTTTTTTCATAAACTAGAGGGCACTAGCTACAGTCTCTACCGGTTATGGCTTCCGTCATTCACACATATACTCTTGCCCCGTATAAGGTGAGAAATGGTGTTTCATCATTCGTTGTACTATCTAGCTGACCTTATTGGATAATCTCCTTAGTCGCTTATTACTTCCCGTAGGATAGGTAGCCATATTTGACATTTCAAATTTCTTATTTGGATAAAGTGGGCTACGTTATTACGCCCTTTCTGTTTAGTCTCTCTCCATACGATTTATTATCATTATGGGTGTAACGACACAGATTTTGCCCGACCCGACCGATCACAAAATCGACCAAGACCGTTCAAATCCCGCGTACGTTAACTTTGGGAATACAACAACATCAGAACAGATAGCAAAGACTTTTATAACATCAATAATAAATGTTACATCAGAGTACAGAATATATCAGAGTACATTAAATATAATACAGCGGAAGGTAGAATTACAATAATTAATACAATACACAGCGGAAGACTTCAATGCTCTGGACACAGCTTTAAGCTTCGATCCAGGATCCTGCTAAAGAGATAAAGATATCTGCAAAAAACTACTCGACTGCCCGTGTGGAAAGAGGGCACCCGAGTTCACAAAGTGAAACAAACTACGGGTCAGTCATGGGACTGGTATGAGAAATCTAACTAACTTAACTAATAAGAAGGCTAATCACAGGACCACGCCGCTAACGCGAAACGGGTTTACTCCATTGGATTGCCAGTGCATAAGATAAGTAAATCGTCGAATAACGCAATGCTTTTTAGAAAAATGAAACCATTATAAGACCCAAGTCCCATCACACAATGCAACGCAAACCGGAGGATAGGGTTTTACCTTATAATCGTCAAAAGATGATAAATACGTAAAACGATATTATTATTAGTGTGTATATGTTTTAATAAAAACATTTCAAAATAAATGTATCAATCCTAGACAGCATGGGTACCATATATCATGTCGCCATACTAGTTATACAATCAAAACCGCATGGGGCGTATTGGAAATTGGGTTTCCATCATGAGTCAAGGCTAGGAACGATCTCCTGACCGATTCGAGACACTCTAGCAATGCCTCAGGATTCGGACGCTGGCGAATCCTTGGATACAACAGGGCCGGTCCACAAATACTTTAGTGGATTAGTTATGCCTGAACACACGCCTCCCGGTCCTATTGAACCTATAATACGGCCATTGGCGACCGCAAAAATAAACCGAGGCCTCGAAAATTCCATCATCCACATAAGTAAAATGTCAGCACTGGTAGGTCCCTGACATCACTATAATCTAGAAAGAGGACGTGTGCTCTCCCTGCGTTCCCTTGCTTCGTTTTAGACTCTACCGATGTGTGAGGCTTGCGAAGTTACGCTACACAAAGCTATGCCAAAATAGGTTATGCTTTGATCATTCCACAAGGCCTGCTTTGCAACAAAAGCCTTGATCATTTGCATCTTGGCATGCCACGTTGACATTTCACGCCATGCAATTCATAACTATTAATACACAACCACTAAGGGTGTTAAGTAAGAGAATAAATTCTCCTCCACCAACGGTTGTATATTAATAGAAATCAATTTACATAGAATGAAATTCAATGTCAGACATGCATCCATTTATAAGCTTATGCTCTGGGTCTGAGCGAAAGCCAAATCCGTACAAATCAACACTACGTCCGGATAACTACCACTTTATCCCTGTCCTGGGTGCAAATCAGTCCTGGGCGTCAGTAGTCCTCATCTATTCGATGTGAAGAACGTCGGTCTTCAATCACCGTCTTCGACTCTTCGACTTAGATCGTCGTATAATCATTTGAAATGGGTTAAACCCGGTTTTTCCAAATAACTTGCGTATTTTATAATTGAAAATCAAGTGTTATAAACACATCCAACGTCTCATTCCAATTCAGGATATTCTTTTAATAGAATATTCATATTACTAGGGAAAAGTTCCCATAAATTAAATCAAAGATAAATTCTTATAAATTTACCCTTTTAAACATTCATTACAACTCTAACTTGATTTTTAATATCAAAAATCATTATTAAATGATTATTCAATTCTTAAGGAATTAACCTTGTCTTTAATTTGGGTTAAAGAATCAATGTCATTTAAAAACATTGTTCACGATAAACCCAAAGTCATATTCCATTAAATATGGAATTTTCATAGAAATCAAGTCAAAATATAATCGATATAAATTTCTGTATCAGACCGACAATATAAATGGAATAACGGCAAAGCCTTTTAAATTCCATGTATAGTATCAGTCTTCTTTTACAGAAACCTATCCTGATTATTATCAAACCGAATTTCCACTCAATTCCAATTTAATTTATTAAATTGGAAAACTTGTCTTTAGAAAATTTCTTTTAAATCTTAATAAAAAGATTTATAATTTCTAAATCATATTTTCACTGTAAATTGGCTTAAAGAACAAATGTTGTTTAAAACATAGTTCACGATAAACCCAATTCACATAACAATTTATTTCAATTACAAAATATAATTGAAACTCCAAAAATCCTAATTAAAAGATTTAAATTTTAGTTAAAAACTAGTTTAGAGATATATTTTCTATTCCTTTGTCCATCCAAGAACAGATAGAGAAATCACCATTTTATTCTTTGATAAATATTATTTAAAATATTCATTATCTTAAAATTATTCTTTATAAAAAGATTCTTTATATAAAATGTCCTTTATGGTGCATTATTCTTTATCTTAAAAGATATCATTATTTTTAAAAGATATTCTTTATTTAAAAGAAATCCTGAAGTGGAATGTGACTCAATCAGTTACCATATAACTTGGTTATACGGATTTCACACATCGTATAAATATGACAACAAATTATACATAATTATCAAACCTCCATTCACATCCAGAGTGAAGTTTATAACTGTGTGAGTATTAAAATGAAATAATAACACTCATCGCAGCCTGTCAATCTATCGATCGACATATAACTAAATATTGGGACTAGTATGTGTCAATTCATCCCAACACCCGTGTGGGGTTTTCAGCCAATAACAATTCATGTAAATAAATGATTGGTTAATGAATTTAACCAATCTAATACTAATAACATGTTGATGAAAATGAGATAACATGTTATTTATTTCTAATACCGAATAAAAATGTATTTTTATTCGTATAATTTCCCTATTCATTTCTAATGTATGTTTAACCAATAATATGATTCTTATATTTGAATATAACCTCAAATGTAAGTTTATAAATAAAGATTGATTTTTATCTTTACTTATAAATTCTATTACATGTTATACAAATAAAAATATTATATATGCATATATGTTATGCAAAATAAAAATGATTACAATATTCGCATATGAGTTCTAATCAGAATGTATATAAGATTATTATTTTTATTCTTTTTCCTCATATTATATTTGCAATGAAGGATGCAAATAAAAATGTGTTCTTTTTAAATCATATTTTATTTGCAATGGAGAATGCAAATAAAAATGTGTTCTTTTTAAATCATATTTTATTTGCATTGTGAATGCGAACAAAGAAAGTAAATTTTATTTTTAAAGTTTTGTTCGCATTGTAAATGCGAACAAAAAAGTAAGTTTTATTTCTAAAGTTTTATTCGCATTGTGAATGCGAACAAAGAAAGTAAATTTTATTTTTAAAGTTTTATTCGCATTGTAAATGCGAACAAAAAGTAAGTTTTATTTCTAAAGTTTTATTCGCATTGTGAATGCGAACAAAAAGGAAATTTTATTTTTAAAGTTTTATTTGCATTGTAAATGCGAACAAAAATTAAGTTTTATTTCTAAAGTTTTATTCACATTGTGAATGCGAACAAAAAGTAAATTTTATTTTTTTAATATTTTATTCGCATTGTGGATGCGAACAAAAAGTAAATTTTATTCTTTATATTTTATTTACATTATAAAATACAAATAAAAAGTAAGTTTTGTTTTCAACTTATATTTGCATTATAAAGTGGAAACGAAAATGTAAGTTTTGTTTTCAAGTCATATTTGTGTTTTGAGAACACAAATTGTAACACCCCACCTCCGCTAGGGTCACTCGCAAAGGAATGCACTAGCTTTAGAGGGGTATTATTGGTAAACATGTACAGAAATATTACAAGATAGAACATATATATATATATAACAGCGGAAGTAAAACAAATTTCATTACCTTGTAAAATAAGGTCTAAAGCCTTTTACATCAAAATACATCAAAACCTGTCTTGCAATAATAAAGAAGCATAAAGCCATTTCATAAATTATTCCCCAAGTAAAACAGTAAAGTTGCCATAGCCAAGAGAAGTCCAAGCCATGCGTGATGACCTTCAAACAGAAGAAGTCCAAACTAACAATAGCATTTCCTCCCTGTAACCTGGGGGGAAACGGAAGACAAGAGGCGAAAGTAAACAGGGTCAGTCATAAAGACTGGTAAGCCCTATCTACTATCAGTATATAAACTAGTAAAGTTAACTGGCATGAGGAACTGAGATGAACATAAGTATGATGACAAGATAGATAAGCTAAACCAAAATAACAGGATGAACTACTGTACCAAGATAAACGAGTGTGTCATGATAAACTACGGTGTCAAGATAAATCAAGGTACCACATCGTCAGGTTTCTATCAAGTATACCATCCCAAGGTATCTACCGTGTATAACATCCTAAGGTATGTATCATGTATATTTGCTCTGCACCCCTCGTACTAGTATCCCAACCCGTGTCATGTGTCAACTATGAATGTCCCTTGCCCAATGTCATGTAATGGTCCATGTCACCCTAATATATATAGCATATGTAGGTTTTTCCAACTCGTATGTTTCCTTCCATGTATAAGTTCAGTCCTTTGCCGTAGGCCATACGGGCTTTCCCATGTAAACATTTTATCCTTGAAGTTATTTTGGACTGCTACCCTCGATCTAGTTATGTTTCCTTACCATGAACTATCGCGTTTCCGCTTAGGATTTATGCCACCTAGGACCACTAGGGATTATGCTACCTAATGAACGTTTTCGTGTCTCGGTTTGGGTTCAGCCACCTAGGGCCACTAGGGATTATGCCACCCGTCAACCGCGCCCTTTATCTCACGTATGTATCGTGAATCGTTTTCCATGTCTAGATGCACATGTTCCTCAATGTGCCATACGAGTTCCGTGCCAGGGAAAATCAAGAAATACGAAACTCGGTCGGGAGCTTTAAGTCGTCTGCTGATGCAGATATCAAGGTATGTTTTTGTACCCGTGGCTATGGTCCCACGTGACCCCTCCCTCAACTACTGAAAGGCAATCCAAGAAAAATCATGTATGAGAACTACACTAAGGCCCATCGATGCCCACTTCCAGATAGCGAACCTCACCCATAACTTGATAGCTAGTATATGGTCTTTTGGGAGTTCCCTGCCTTTCCGTACGTACATGATTGACTAAAGATGGTAGGTAGTCGGCGACTTGCTATCCCGGGGCAAAATCAAGTGTCGTCGACTCCACGCTAATCCATCCCAGTCTTTAGGTCGCTCGCATAGCAACCAAGGCATACTCTTGGCTCTTCTACCGCAGACCTTAACCCCTGTGAGGTCGGGTTTCATGGACCACTCGCCACCTCACAGAGGGATACCAAGAGTACCCTCACGTTCCCCGAAGCTTTCACTTCGTCACATAGTTCGCTGGAGCTTTTATCCTAGTCAGATAACTTGCTCCTCCTCGTATACTAAGTGATGACCTATCGTACCAGGTTACTCATCTCTTTATGAACTAGTCCCATGTCCTTAACTAAGAATTATTACTTAGTTACCCTTAACTAAGGTTTACCACTTAGCCCCTCTTTCCGCTATCCTTGTTAACTACGATTTCCAACCTAGTCCTCTGAGCTAGGGTTTTGTCAAATGGGTTAAGTGTTGTTATCCAAGTTCGTGACTTGACCCGCCTACAAATCATGTCAAGATTGGCTAAGTACTCAAGTTCAAGGCTTAGCCCTACAAGTTGGTTAAGTGTACCAAGAAGCTCATGACTTAACCCTGTCAAGTCAAATTGGTTAAGTATTTATTTGCCTTAACCCGATCAGATTTTCATGTTAGATTGATTAAGCATGGATTATCTTAATCCCATCAGATTATCGAGTCGGATTGGTTAAGTATGGGTTAGCTTAACCCCCATCCACTAATCGTATACAATGGTTAAGCCTAAATTAAAAGGTCTTGTGACTTAACCCTACCAAGTCCACCTATTAGATTGGTTAAGTAAAGGCTACTTAACCTCATCCAATCATCACGTATAATTGGTTAAGTATAAGTTACTTAACCCCATTAGATTATCATGTTAAATTGGTTAAGTATTGGTTACTTAACCTCATCGAATTACCAAGTTTAGATTGGTTAAGTGTTTAACTTAACCCCATCGAATTCCCGTGTTTAGATTAGTTAAGTATAGATTACTTAACCCCATCTAATTACCGTGTTTAGATTAGTTAAGTCTTAGTTACTTAACCCTATCTAATTACCGTGTTTAGATTAGTTAAGCGTAAATTACTTAACCCCATCCCCTAACTGTCTTGTATGGTTAAGTGTCATTAAGAAATCAAGCCCGGTCCCACTTAACCTACCCATTTGTGTCATATCGGTTAAGTGTCATTAGTCAAATCTACTTAACCTTATCATGTGGCATTAATTTAATTAATGCACTCTCAACCTCTCACATTAGACTTTGTTGTGGTTACTAGTTAAGCCGGGCGGGTCCGGGTAGATTTACACCACAACCTAGTCTAACCTCGGGTCTTAAGCGCGACATGACCAACTTCTCACATTGGATCCTATTGTTTGTAGCTACTAGTTAAGCCGGGCGGGTCCGGGTAGATTTATGCTACAAACTCAACCCAACCTCGAGTTGGTCATTTTCATGTTTGGTCTAGTGTCTTATTACACTTACAACCCATACGTGTCAAGTTTTCAAGTCCCATGCTCATAGCCAAAGTTACATGTTGTCACGTTTATACCAATTTACCCAAATCATGTTTCATGTCATTAAAGTTTACCCATAACATAACCCCAACGCTTTTAAACTCGCATATACATTCGCAACAACGTATAATGTTTTAAAAGAAGGAACTTGGCAAAGGCATGACAAAAAAGGGTATAAGGCCACAAGTTAAACATGGTGGAAATGAGGCATAAATGTGCTCACAAACTTGCATGTTACATTGTCAAGCCTAAAAAACATGCATAACATTCAAACTTGGCAAATAGGTGATACATGGTCATAGATGACATGAAATGATGACAAGTAACTCGCATATAACATCACATAAGGGTTATGACTTCATATGCAAGTTAACCTAAAGGTTATGAGGGTTCTCATGTTGCATAATGCAACATTTCAACATAAAGGTTATAGCTTTTAACCCACAAGATCAAGGTAATGACTTTATAGACTTGCATAACATGATAGCATGTATCATACTTAATGATCAAACCCAAACTTGCAACATTCATTTAACTTTATAGTTAATATCTAAGAGTAGGAGGGGGCTTACAATGCTATGAAGGCACAAATCAACATATAAAACAAAGATTGAGACGAAGCCATTCATGCTATCACCCAAAAACCCCAAAAGAACAAGCTCCAAATGAAACCCTTGAGCAAATATCAATAAAAATCCTTGCTTTGAAGAAGAAAGGTTTCAACTTTGGCTTTGAATGAAGCTTATGAGCTGTCATGCAAGATCCTTGCTTTTTGGTCAAGAAAAGGTTGCAACTTTGGCTAGAATGCAACTTATGAACTCTCATACAAACATGAAATCACTCAAATGATCATAGAATCTCTCATGAATGAAGAAAAGAGGCTCCTTTACTTTGAAACTAGCTTAGAACACTTAAGCTATCATGAAGAAGAAGATGGAGGCCATGGGTTGAAGTGGAGGCCATGAGAGGAACAAATTTGACATAATTTAGTTGTAGGATTGAATAATGGTGATTTAGGCTAGGTTTAGGGGTCTTTTTATAGAGGATTAGGATAGTATTAGCCATAGGATTAACCCTAGATTCAATCCAAGCCATCAAAGCATGTCTTGGGGAAGAAGTCAAGTGTAGGAACCATCTAAGGCCTTTAGATTAAAGCTGAACCATGAGAACCATTCAAATGCAAAATCTACATTTGAGCGAATCGGCGCACGGGTTGACAGCCAAACACCCTGGATTAACCCCTAGTCGACCCAGCGGGCTCGGGTCGACCTCAAAAATCGGCTGGTTCGGTTATTCCCCTCTCCCAATTCGCTGTTTTGAACATTTTTTCATATTTATTTATTTAATTTTCAATTATATATATATATATCAATATATATATATATATATATATTTCTCTGCGCAACCCATTTCACTTAATTAAGTATACTTTAATTTGTGAATTTTTATGTTCAAATTACGGGGTGTTACACAAATAAAAATATAAGTTTTGTTCTCAAGTTATATTTGTGTTTTAAGAACCCAAATAAAAATGTAAGTTTTGGTTTCAAGTCCTATTTGTGTTTTTAAATTTCTACCATATTGTTTGCATCTACAATTGCAAACAAAAATATGTTTTTATCTTCACCGTTTTGTTCCCTATTTTCTTTTCTATTAATGAGTTTGAAAAAAAAATGTAAATTAAAGTACATTTTGTTTTCTATGTATATTTGCAACGAGGGATGCAAATAAAGAAAAAAATTATTTGCATAAAAGAAATGCAGGTAAATTACATTTCTTTATCTTTAAATGTATTTGCATAAGGGAATGCGAATAAATAACATTTTTATTTCTTAAATATATTTGCATAAAAGAAATGCAAATAAAATAATATTTTATTTAAAAGTAACTCTTTTATTTTAATGTAAATCTTTATTTTAATGAAAATCTTTATTTTAACATTTTGTTCGCGTCAAGGGAAGCAAACAAAATATAATTCTTTTTATTTTAAACATTTTGTTCGGATCGAGGAATGCAAACAAAATACAATCTTTTTATTTTAAATGTAAATCTCTATTTTGACATTTTGTTCGCATCGAGGAATGCAAACAAAAGATAATCTTTTTATTCTTTTGTAAATTTCTGTTTTGACATTTTGTTCGCATCGAGGAATGCAAATAAAATACAATCCTTTTATTTAAAGAGCATTTGTGTTGTTAACATAAACAAAGAGTTAATCTTTTTATTTAAAAAGCATTTGTGTTGTTAACATAAACAAAAGTAAATCTTTTTATAGTTCTATGTCGAATTGACAAACTAAGCCAATTCAAAATGAAAAGACAATTTTAAATTTTCCACCGTTGAACTGACAAACTAAGCCAATTCAAAATAAAAAGACAATTTTATATTTTTGATAACATAAAATGACAAATCATGTTTCTCTATTTTTTTTTTTTTGAATTGATAAAATATATCAATCCAATACAACAAAGGTGATAACATAAAAAGGTGACAATTTTTATTTCCTTTATTTTTGAATTGATGAAATGGATCAGTTCAATACAAACAAGATGATAATATAAAATGTGACAATTTCATGTCTTTTACATTTGCAATTGATGAGATAAAACAATTCAGTACAAATAAGGCAATAACATAAAAGGTGTAGATTTTATATTTTGAATTGATAAAATAAATCAATTCCTTACAAACAAGTGTGATACGATAAAGGTGTCAATTTTATATTTTGAATTGATAAAGTAAATCAATTCCATTAACATGACAACATAGTATTTTTATTTTGAATTGACAAAATAAATCAATTCCAACTATAATGACAAATTAATATTTTCATCTTTATCGAAATGGAAATTCTAATCCAAGTCAATACTTGAACAAAATGGTAATTTTTATCGATTTGGAAATTCTAGTCCAAATCAATAAATAAACAAAATGGTAATTTTATTTTATTGAAACACAAACAAATATGTGTTTATATATCACCAGTAAACAGTATAAACATCCACAACAAACAAAATAAACATCTACAACATCATCACATAACAGATCTGAATTATACACCTTTAAATCACATCATAACAATTAAATAAAAAAATTAATTATTCATATAAAAGAAGAATTCTCACATCGCTTTTAATTTCTGATCTGAAATTTGGTAAATTCCCAACGTCCTCTGTCTATGCTCTAGTCAGCTTCATGTCGTAGTGCTCGGAAATACGAATCCAATGCAAGTCGTTTCGTTGAATTTTTGTTAAACAAATCAAGGCCGCTCTAACTCGTAGATCTTTGATTGATTTCCTTTTTCTTGAATTTGCAATGGGCGAAGGGAGGTAAGTGGAGCTAATGGATAGGAAAAATAATTTAAGTGAGGAGAAGAAGAGAATTGGTTGGAGGAAGGAAGAAGAGAGGAAGGGAGGCTATGGCTTGGAGATTAGGTTTAGGAACAATAGGGGATATTATACAGGAGTTGCATATTTCTAATTAAGCCCTTATGTTTTTTTTTTTACCTATCCTTGAACGGGTGCTAAAAATCGTTAACAATGCTTTTTATCAATTAACATTATCTAAGTAAAAGCAATTAAACATTTTATGATATGAATAAAACAAGAATAATATATACAATAGATTTGGACATTTGAAATCAGTCTCATGTATTTATTTATAGAGTGTCCATATTATTGTGTAGATGCTCCAAAATTTATAATTGCAGCGTGAGTAAAGTTACCATAGTACGCTTAAAATGAGACTTTGGGGTTTTAATTTATTTAAAGCAGTTTCATGCAGATTCCATAAGTTATTTAATTTAAAACAATATATAAAAAAAATCATTGAAATCTCAAACAAAGTAGAAACCTTATTTTTGGTTAATTTATGAAAGAAATACAATAATAATCTTTTTACAAGGATAGCTCAAATAAACTAAAATATAAAAAGGAATATTATAGTTTGGAAACTGACAAATAATAATTAAAATTTAGAAATATATAAATAGCGAAATTTACAACGGTATTCCTATTAATGAATAAACAATGTAATAATTATAGGACTAAGACTTATGTACATTAATTACATATTTAATTGAAATAATTTGTAATCAACATTCCTAATATGGTATTTGTAAAGGAATTGAGTAGGCATAATATGTGGACTTTAATACTGGTCAATGTGTAAAAAAAATTTAAGGATTGACAAAAGAAAGTCTATTTTGGAATTAATGACCAGTAATTATGATTGATGTGTATTTATTAAAACCAAGAAAAAGAACTAAGGAGGGTTGGTTGATTGATTTACGTTTAATGTGTATATGGTTATTTATAAGGAACTAAAAGGCATGCATTTAAACAAATCATATACAATATTAAATGAAGAAACTTATGAGAATTTATGGTCTTAATTAGATATCTGCCAAAATATATTAATTTAAAAAGAAATTGTCAAGATTGTAAAATTACATGAATAACATCATGAATTCCACAAATTAACTTATAGAATAATTTTCTAGAAAAATTGAATTTGTCATAATTAACAAATTATGAAACAAAATTTAAATTTATTAAATTCATTACATAAATATCATCAATACAAACCTAGCGTTTCTTGTTTTATCCAAATCCGATTTGAAACCAATTTTATATAATTTCTCAAAGTTCAAAATCAAATTCTGAAATTACTGCGCCATTTCAGTTTTAGTATTATAAACTTAAACTTTCAGCCATTATGATTTAAAATAAATTATTTAAAAATAGAATTTTTAAATTCTATCTCATTTCCTAATCAAAATTTATTAAAGTAAAAATTTAAAAATTGGCCCCAAATATCGGGTTGTTACAATCTCCCCCACTTAAAATCTTTTCGTCCTCGAAAAGGAAATGAGAAGAGAGTTGTTTATTTAACTAATTTAATTTTCATTTCATTTTTTTAGTTGAATTAAATATCCACACAGCACAATCATCATTCAATTGGTTGATTAAATTTCAAATATATATAACCTTTATATATTAAAAATCATATTTTCTAAAAATGAATTATATATTTAATTACAAGTACGTTAATTATTAACTTTTCACTCTGAACTCAATCTAGGGCATTACTAACCCCATCTCTAATGAGTTTTCTCATTTTAGGATACTGCTGATCCTATCTCTAATGAGTATTCTTATTGGATATTACTAATCCAACCTCTGATGAGTTTTTTGTTCAGTTCTAACAAGTTGTACCCCAAAGATTTGAGCTAACCAGAGCTCTGATACCAACTGTAACGACATGGATTTTGCCCGACCCGACCGATCACAAAATTGACCAAGACCATTCAAATCCCGCGTACGTTAACTTTGGAAATACAACAACATCAGAACAGATAACAAGACTTTTATAACACCAATAATAAATGTTACATCAGAGTACAGAATATATCAGAGTATATTAAATATAATATAGCGGAAGGTAAAATTACAATAATTAATAAAATACACAGCGGAAGACTTCAATGCTCTGGACACAGCTTTAAGCTTCGATCCAGGATCCTGCTAAAGAGATAAAGATATCTGCAAAAAACTACTCGACTGCCCGTGTGGAAAGAGGGCACCCGAGTTCGCAAAGTGAAACAAACTACGGGTCAGTCATGGGACTGGTATGAGAAATCTAACTAACTTAACTAATAAGAAGGCTAATCATAGGACCACGCCGCTAACACGGAACGGGTTTACTCCATTGGGTTGTCAGTGCATAAGATAAGCAAATCGTCAAATAACGCAATGCTTTTTAGAAAAATGAAACCATTATAAGACCCAAGTCCCATCACACAATGCAACGTAAACCGGAGGATTGGGTTTTACCTTATAATCGTCAAAAGATGATAAATACGTAAAACGATACTATTATTAGTGTGTATATGTTTCAATAAAAACATTTCAAAATAAATGTATCAATCCTAGACGGCATGGGTACCATATATCATGTCGCCATACTAGTTATACAATCAAAACCGCATGGGGCGTATTGGAAATTGGGTTTCCATCATGAGTCAAGGCTAGGAACGATCTCCTGACCGATTCGAGACACTCTAGCAATGCCTCAGGATTCAGACGCTGGCGAACCCTTGGATATAGCAGGGCCGGTCCACAAATACTTTAGTGGATTAGTTATGCCTGAACACACGCCTCCCAGTCCTATTGAACCTATAATACGGCCATTGGCGACCACAAAAATAAACCGAGGCCTCAAGAATTCCATCATCCACATAAGTAAAATGTCAGCGCTGGTAGGTCCCTGACACCACTATAAGCTAGAAAGAGGACGTGTGCACTCCCTACGTTCCCTTGCTCCGTTTTAGACTCTACCAATGTGTGAGGCTTGCGAAGTTACGCTACACAAAGCTATGCCAAAATAGGCTATGCTTTGATCATTCCACAAGGCCTGCTTTGCAACAAAAGCCTTGATCATTTGCATCTTGGCGTGCCACGTTGACATTTCACGCCATGCAATTCATAACTATTAATACACAACCACTAAGGGTGTTAAGTAAGAGAATAAATTCTCCTCCACCAACGGTTGTATATTAATAGAAATCAATTTACATAAAATGAAATTCAACGTCAGACATGCATCCATTTATAAGCTTATGCTCTGGGTCTGAGCGAAAGCCAAATCCGTACAAATCAACACTACGTCCGGATAACTACCACTTTATCCCTGTCCTGGGTGCAAATCAGTCCTAGGCGTCAGTAGTCCTCATCTATTCGATGTGAAGATCGTCGGTCTTCAATCACCGTCTTCGACTCTTCGACTTAGATCGTCGTATAATCATTTGAAATGGGTTAAACCCGGTTTTTCCAAATAACTTGTGTATTTTATAATTGTAAATCAAGTGTTATAAACACATCCAACGTCTCATTCCAATTTAGGATATTCTTTTAATAGAATGTTCATATTACTAGGGAAAAGTTCCCATAAATTAAATCAAAGATAAATTCTTATAAATTTACCCTTTTAAACATTCATTACAACTCTAACTTGATTTTTAATATCAAAAATCATTATTAAATGATTATTCAATTCTTAAGGAATTAACCTTGTCTTTAATTTGGGTTAAAGAATCAATGTCATTTAAAAACATTGTTCACGATAAACCCAAAGTCATATTCCATTAAATATGGAATTTTCATAGAAATCAAGTCAAAATATAATCGATATAAATTTCTGTATCAGACCGACAATATAAATGGAATAACGGCAAAGCCTTTTAAATTCCATGTATAGTATCAGTCTTCTTTTACAGAAACCTATCTTGATTATTATCAAACCGAATTTCCACTCAATTCCAATTTAATTTATTAAATTGGAAAACTTGTCTTTAGAAAATTTCTTTTAAATCTTAATAAAAAGATTTATAATTTCTAAATCATATTTTCACTGTAAATTGGCTTAAAGAACAAATGTTGTTTAAAACATAGTTCACGATAAACCCAATTCACATAACAATTTATTTCAATTACAAAATATAATTGAAACACCAAAAATCCTAATTAAAAGATTTAAATTTTAGTTAAAAACTAGTTTACTTCACTAGAGATATATTTTCTATTCCTTTGTCCATCCAAGAACAGATAGAGAAATCACCATTTTATTCTTTGATAAATATTATTTAAAATATTCATTATCTTAAAATTATTCTTTATAAAAAGATTCTTTATATAAAATGTCCTTTATGGTGCATTATTCTTTATCTTAAAAGATATCATTATTTTTAAAAGATATTCTTTATTTAAAAGAAATCCTGAAGTGGAATGTGACTCAATCAGTTACCGTATAACTTGGTTATACAGATTTCACACACCCTATAAATATGACAACAAATGATACATAATTATCAAACCTCCATTCACATCCAGAGTGAAGTTTATAACTGTGTGAGTATTAAAATGAAATAATAACACTCATCGCAGCCTGTCAATCTATCGATCGACATATAACTAAATATTGGGACTAGTATGTGTCAATTCATCCCAACACCCGTGTGGGGTTTTCAGCCAATAACAATTCATGTAAATAAATGATTGATTAATGAATTTAACCAATCTAATACTAATAACATGTTGATGAAAATGAGATAACATGTTATTTATTTCTAATACCGAATAAAAATGTATTTTTATTCGTATAATTTCCCTATTCATTTCTAATGTATGTTTAACCAATAATATGATTCTTATATTTGAATATAACCTCAAATGTAAGTTTATAAATAAAGATTGATTTTTATCTTTACTTATAAATTCTATTACATGTTATACAAATAAAAATATTATATATGCATATATGTTATGCAAAATAAAAATGATTACAATATTCGCATATGAGTTCTAATCAGAATGTATATAAGATAATTATTTTTATTCTTTTTCATCATATTTTTTTGCAATGAAGGATGCAAATAAAAATGTGTTCTTTTTAAATCATATTTTATTTGCAATGGAGAATGAAAATAAAAATGTGTTCTTTTTAAATCATATTTTATTCGCATTGTGAATGCGAACAAAGAAAGTAAATTTTATTTTTAAAGTTTTGTTCGCATTGTAAATGCGAACAAAAAAGTAAGTTTTATTCGCATTGTGAATGCGAATAAAGAAAGTAAATTTTATTTTTAAAGTTTTATTCGCATTGTAAATGCGAACAAAAAGTAAGTTTTATTTCTAAAGTTTTATTCGCATTGTGAATGCGAACAAAAAGTAAATTTTATTTTTAAAGTTTTATTCGCATTGTAAATGCGAACAAAAAGTAAGTTTTATTTCTAAAGTTTTATTCGCATTGTGAATGCGAACAAAAAGTAAATTTTATTTTTTTAATATTTTATTCGCATTGTGGATGCGAACAAAAAGTAAATTTTATTCTTTATATTTTATTTACATTATAAAATGCAAATAAAAAGTAAGTTTTGTTTTCAACTTATATTTGCATTATAAAGTGCAAATGAAAATGTAAGTTTTGTTTTAAAGTCATATTTGTGTTTTGAGAACACAAATAAAAATATAAGTTTTGTTCTCAAGTTATATTTGTGTTTTAAGAACACAAATAAAAATGTAAGTTTTGGTTTCAAGTCCTATTTGTGTTTTTAAATTTCTACCATATTGTTTGCATCTACAATTGCAAACAAAAATATGTTTTTATCTTCACCGTTTTGTTCCCTATTTTCTTTTCTATTAATGAGTTTGAAAAAAAAATGTAAACTAAAGTACATTTTGTTTTCTATGTATATTTGAATCGAGGGATGCAAATAAAGAAAAAATTTATTTGCATAAAAGAAATGCAGGTAAATTACATTTCTTTATCTTTAAATGTATTTGCATAAGGGAATGCGAATAAATAACATTTTTATTTCTTAAATATATTTGCATAAAAGAAATGCAAATATAATAATATTTTATTTAAAAGTAACTCTTTTATTTTAATGTAAATCTTTATTTTAATGAAAATCTTTATTTTAACATTTTGTTCGCGTCAAGGGATGCAAACAAAATATAATTCTTTTTATTTTAAACATTTTGTTCGGATCGAGAAATGCAAACAAAATACAATCTTTTTATTTTAAATGTAAATCTTTATTTTGACATTTTGTTCGCATCGAGGAATGCAAACAAAAGATAATCTTTTTATTCTTTTGTAAATTTCTATTTTGACATTTTGTTCGCATCGAGGAATGCAAACAAAATACAATCCTTTTATTTAAAGAGCATTTGTGTTGTTAACATAAACAAAGAGTTAATCTTTTTATTTAAAAAGCATTTGTGTTGTTAACATAAACAAAAGTAAATCTTTTTATATTTCTATGTCGAATTGACAAACTAAGCCAATTCAAAATAAAAAGACAATTTTAAATTTTCCACCGTTGAATTGACAAACTAAGCCAATTCAAAATAAAAAGACAATTTTATATTTTTGATAACATAAAATGACAAATCATGTTTCTCTATTTTTTTTTTTTTTTTGAATTGATAAAATATATCAATCCAATACAACAAAGGTGATAACATAAAAAGGTGACAATTTTTATTTCCTTTATTTTTGAATTGATGAAATGGATCAGTTCAATACAAACAAGATGATAATATAAAATGTGACAATTTCATGTCTTTTACATTTGCAATTGATGAGATAAATCAATTCAGTAAAAATAAGGTAGTAACATAAAAGGTGTAGATTTTATATTTTGAATTGATAAAATAAATCAATTCCTTACAAACAAGTGTGATACGATAAAGGTGTCAATTTTATATTTTGGATTGATAAAGTAAATCAATTCCATTAACATGACAACATAGTATTTTTATTTTGAATTGACAAAATAAATCAATTCTAACTATAATGACAAATCAATATTTTCATCTTTATCGAAATGGAAATTCTAATCCAAATCAATACTTGAACAAAATGGTAATTTTAATCGATTTGGAAATTCTAGTCCAAATCAATAAATAAACAAAATGGTAATTTTATTTTATTGAAACAAAAACAAATATGTGTTTATATATCACCAACAAACAGTATAAACATCCACAACAAACAAAATAAACATCTACAACATCATCACATAACAGATCTGAATTATACACCTTTAAATCACACCATAACAATTAAATAAAAAAATTAATTATTTATATAAAAGAAGAATTCTCACATCGCTTTTAATTTCTGATCTGAAATTTGGTAAATTCCCAACATCCTCTGTCTATGCTCTAGTCAGCTTCATGTCGTAGTGCTCGGAAATACGAATCCAATGCAAGTCGTTTCGTTGAATTTTTGTTAAACAAATCAAGGCCGCTCTAACTCGTAGATCTTTGATTGATTTTCCTTTTTCTTGAATTTGCAATGGGCGAAGGGAGGTAAGTGGAGCTAATGGATAGGAAAAATAATTTAAGTGAGGAGAAGAAGAGAATTGGTTGGAGGAAGGAAGAAGAGAGGAAGGGCGGCTATGGCTTGGAGATTAGGTTTAGGAACAATAGGGGATATTATACAGGAGTTGCATATTTCTAATTAAGCCCTTGTGTTTTTCTTTTTCTTTTTTTACCTATCCTTGAACGGGTGCTAAAAATCGTTAACAATGCTTTTTATCAATTAACATTATCTAAGTAAAAGCAATTAAACATTTTATGATATGAATAAAACAAGAATAATATATACAATAGATTTGGACATTTGAAATCAGTCTCATGTATTTATTTATAGAGTGTCTATATTATTGTGTAGATGCTCCAAAATTTATAATTGCAGCGTGAGTAAAGTTACCATAGTACGCTTAAAATGAGACTTTGGGGTTTTAATTTATTTAAAGCAGTTTCATGCAGATTCCATAAGTTATTCAATTTAAAACAATATATAAAAAAAAATCATTGAAATCTCAAACAAAGTAGAAACCTTATTTTTGGTTAATTTATGAAAGAAATACAATGATAATCTTTTTACAAGGATAGCTCAAATAAACTAAAATATAAAAAGGAATATTATAGTTTGGAAGCTGACAAATAATAATTAAAATTTAGAAATATATAAATAGCGAAATTTACAACGGTATTCCTATTAATGAATAAACAATGTAATAATTATAGGACTAAGACTTATGTACATTAATTACATATTTAATTGAAATAATTTGTAATCAACATTCCTAATATGATATTTGTAAAGGAATTGAGTAGGCATAATATGTGGACTTTAATTCTGGTCAATGTGAAAAAAAAAATTAAGGTTTGACAAGAGAAAGTCTATTTTGGAATTAATGACCAGTAATTATGATTGATGTGTATTTATTAAAACCAAGAAAAAGAACTAAGGAGGGTTGGTTGATTGATTTACGTTTAATGTGTATATGGTTATTTATAAAGAACTAAAAGGCATGCATTTAAACAAATCATATACAATATTAAATGAAGAAACTTATGAGAATTTATGGTCTTAATTAGATATCTGCCAAAATATATTAATTTAAAAAGAAATTGTCAAGATTGTAAAATTACATGAATAACATCATGAATTCCACAAATTAACTTATAGAATATTTTTCTGAAAAATTGAATTTGTCATAATTAACAAATTATGAAACAAAATTTAAATTTATTAAATTCATTACATAAATATCATCAATACAAACCTAGCGTTTCTTGTTTTATCCAAATCCGATTTGAAACCAATTTTATATAATTTCTCAAAGTTCAAAATCAAATTCAGAAATTACCGCGCCATTTCAGTTTTAGTATTATAAACTTAAAATTTCAGCCATTATGATTTAAAATAAATTATTTAAAAATAGAATTTTTAAATTCTATCTCATTTCCTAATCAAAATTTATTAAAGTAAAAATTTAAAAATTGGCCCCAAATTCCGGGTTGTTACAATGGGTTATCATGGTTAATAATATTTGTCCATTATTAACCTACTAAGTCCAATTCTATTTTTAATTATAAGTTCTAAATTCATTTATATAAATAAGGAAGGCTATATCCCCTTTTTCTCTAGGATATTTATTTGATTTCTTCGCTAATTTGGACTTAGTATACAAATGTCAATCAAAATCCATTAGTCCCCTTATGATGCCCATTTTCTTTTATTTTCACTTTTATTGCCCTTTATGACCATAACAGTCATATTTTCCTAAGGCAACTATTTATCTGTCCTAAGGTATCTATTTGTTGTACCCTAATAGACAATTACTATTCTTATTCATTTATTTATTTGTTTATTTACTAGTTGACTGTTATATACATATATATGTATATACACATTTATGTACCAGGCCTCTCACATTAAGTTGAAAAATTGTGGATGCTGGATTTGCCTGTCAGTTCCTGGCAGATTTCTACCACAAATTAAACTTAACCTCGTGCCTTAGTACATTTACGCATTAGACCCCTCACATTAAGCTGACTACCTGTGGTTGCTGGATTTGTCGGTCAGTTCCGGGCGGATTTATACAAGTTGAGCTTAACCTCATGTTCAAATGCGGTTATAATTCAAATTTCCTAATTTAGGGTGTGCAACATTTATCCTAATTAATTTTAGGAATTATACCCATTATCCTATTATAGTTACTTCCCCCATCCACATTGGTCACAATTGTTATTTATTGATTTGCGGTCCTACTTATAGAAATTAATTATATTAATTGCTACAAATGGTCACCACAACTATATTAATTCAATATGGATTACATTCACATATAGTACCCAAAAGCATTGTGAGTGACCGAGACCCGTTGTTCACTAGTGGGTTTTGGAAGAGCTTACAAGAGGCTCTAGGGTCAGGATTACATCTCAGTACCGCATATCATCCTCAGACCGACGGTCAGACGGAGAGGGTGAATCGTATATTGGAAGATCTCTTAAGAGCTTGTATATTGGATTTGTGTGGATCATGGGATGACCATTTGCATCTAGTAGAGTTTGCATATAATAATAGCTACCAACCCAGTATCGGTATGGCTCCATATGAAGCTTTGTACGGAAGACCGTGCAACTCACCATTATGTTGGATAGAGACTGGCGAGAAGTTTGTGCTTGGACCAGATGTGGTGAGGGAAACTTCAGATAAGATTAAGGTCATTCAACAACAAATGAAAGCTGCTCAAGATAGGCAGAAGAGTTATGCCGATAAGAGGAGAAGAGACCTAAAATTCTCCGTTGGTGACTTGGTGTTTGTCAAGATTTCTCCATTGAAGAGCGTAATACGATTTGGCAGGAGAGGCAAGTTGGCACCAAGATTTGTTGGCCCATTCCCTGTTCTTGAATTAGTCGTGAATTTGGCATATAGAGTTGGCTTACCAGAGAAAATGGCGGGAGTTCACAATGTATTTCATGTTTCCCAACTAAGGAAGTTCGTTCACAACTCAGATATGACTATTTCACCTGATCAGTTAGAGGACTTCGAAGTAGAACCCGAGGCGGTTGAGAACCGCAAGCCAGCCCGTATTGTTGAACACGACATGAAACAACTTCGAAGGAAGGCGGTGAAGCTAGTCAAGGTTCAGTGGGGCGAGGACGAGAACGATTGTACTTGGGAGACAGAGGAGAACATTAGGAAGACTTATCCAGAACTCTTTGCCTGGTAAGATTTTGACTTCGATTTAGTTTTCCGCATGCTAGGGTAGGCTTGTTTGTTTGTTTTGCATGTTTGATTGTTGTATATGGCTGTTAGGCATGCGGGGTCTTTTGTATGTTTTGGGTTAAGGAATTTCGGGGACGAAATTTCTTAAGGGGGGAGAGTGTAACGACCCGCATTCTACGCATCAAAGGATCGTAGGATATTTATTTCATTCACATACGAAGTCGTATGGTCATGTAACTTTGGGAGACGACTATTGTGGTCATTTCCCATGTTCATGATTTTTCCCGATTTTTAAATGACCATTTCACCCCTAGTCGGCACTGTTTTGGCCATAACTTTTGACTGGAAAGGAATTTTGACCTGAAACCACTTCCATTGGCTCCGGATGATGGTTTACAATTCCGTAGAGTGGTCACATTAGCCAAACGGACTCACCGTTTGGGAGATATGGCTGAAACAAGTTTCAGATGGTGAAAAACAGCTTAATTGGGCTTAACCGGGTGATTAGCAGCTAGGCCCAGAGGGGAATTTCGGGTTTAGAGGCATAGGAGGGCTGATTAGGGTTAGGAAATCACTTTTATTTCAGTTTTGAGTCACCACAAACCTTCTTGAGACCTTGGTAATGGCTTCCATCCTCTAAAACCACTCCAAAACACATTTTTAGTGAGGATTAAGCCTAAACTACATCAAAGCAAGGCCAAATAGCAACAAAGCAAGGTTGGAGCTGCTGCTATACATAGGAATTCGACCCAAACAGAGAGTATTTCAGATTTTGTGTTCTATTTTATGGCCAAGGTGAGTGATTTGCATAGTTTTTGCACTAATTACGGTAGTTAAGGGTAATTAGTGAAGATTAGCGAATTTATACACTAATAAATTCTGGAAAAATGTTTAGAAATTCTTAAATAATATTTCATGCCCCTGTTAGAAAATTTAGACGATTTGATTAAGTTTTACTAAGTATGTGCTTAAACATGATTAAGAGGGGCTATGGGAAAATGTGAGGTTTTAGCCACTTTTGATCCATTTTGATTCATTTGAATTGTTGTTTGCTGTTTGTGGTTGCTATCACATGTTGCTATGACTCTATGGTGTGTTTTATGATTGATTAGAAGTGTTAGATTTGTCGAAAACGCCGTCGAATGGCGTAGAAAGCTCGCTGGAAAGTTGCAGAAGTGTGCAGGTTCCGAACCGGATCGGATCGGAGTAGGGGTCGGATCGGACTAGTGAACTGGCCGAGGGAATCCGAACTGGATTGGGACTTGTCACTGGAGGAGGCTTGGCGAGAAGGAAGGCCGTTTACTTAGAGTTGGAGTGGACAAGGGGATCAGATCGGAAGAACAATGGGGGCCAGATCGGATCGGAAGAACATTGGGAGCGGATCGGATCGGAGTAAGCTAGGGAGCGGAGCGGATCGGACTGAAGTAAGGCGAAGGGATCGGATCGGATCGGAGTAGATGGAAAACGAGGGAGCTGATTGGAGAAGGAGCATGGACTGGAAGGAAGACAACAACCCGACCTGGCTCGGAGGAAGACACCGACCCGACCCCAAGTGAGGTACCCAACCCGAACCGAATGGGAGATGATAAGGAAGGAGGACCGAACCGAACCGACGAGGGTAATGACTACCGAACCGAACCGAATTCTAGGGCTGCTACTGCACGACAACTCTTCTGAAGACCCACTCCAATTCGACCAAACCCGAGATGCAAAGGAAGTCCAAATGAGAAGTTAGAGCTCAAGATTCAGATGGGAATCAACGAGTTCGCTTCATGGTTGGGCTTTGCCGCGGGACGCGTGCTAAGGGGTTTACGATGTCTATAGCTTTGGACCACTATGGTAGGAGGTACGGAGGCGGATTCAGGGCCATTATGGCATTGGTAGAACCAAGGGCTACGATCAATGAAATGGGTCATTGAAATGTTTGGTCATGACTCCATATGTTTAGCTTGGTCACAGCAGGGTTTCTACAAGTCGGAATCCGTCGTTACCTCAATTTGTCTAGTATTCCAAGGTGGTAGATGTCGTATGCTTTATGCACTGAGTGAGAGATGTGAGGATGGTTGCTATGGATGGTTTGTTTGCTATCATTATGACATACACACCCACCCCCGTATTCTTTACACCATTCATTATGGCACCTTAGAGAACTGTACGGTATGTGGTACTAACTCTTTGGTTGCAGGTCCAGGTTCAGGTATGGTTTAGTATACCTGTTATTATTCTGTTTATATGCTTATCGCTCATACCAGGCTTTATGTCTGACCCAGAGTTTTATGTCTCCTCTTATTACTCTGGGTGCTCACACGAGCAGACTAGAGACAGGTTAGCTGGTGATGCACGGGTAGATGATCCGGAGACGAGCAGGAGGCTTCCACGTAACACACATATATATATATATATATATAGTATTCTCCCTATGTTGTTGAAGATCACTGCTTGGGCATTGGTGGTGTATCTTCTACTTTGGCTTTCTTTTGTTTAGAGACAGTAGATTTTGAAAAGTTGTAATAAGCTGTACTGGGATTTCCGCTGCTTTGATGTTGATGTTGATTTTAGTTATCAGCTTATGCACTGTCTCGCCTGTTTTATGTCAAGTATGTTATTATTATTATATTTTATTCCATGCACTGTGAGACATTCTACAGGTTTCTCGTTAGTTAATTCTCTTCTTTCCTTTCTCCTGACGACCGTCCCATGCTAGTCGGGCATGTGTACAGCGCACTTTTGGAGGAAATGCAGGCTGGTGCGGGGCGGACCGTCACACTTGGTATCAGAGCTCTAGGTTGCGTAGTTAACCTAGGGAAGTTATCGGGGAGAGATAGTATACGTATACGAGAGCGTATTTGTGATTAATTTGGTTTTTAAAAGCTATATATATATACTATTAGTAGTATAAGAATGAAGTCGGGCTGCACTAGCACCACTACGGGATCGTTAATCATTTCCTTTTTCAGATTGACGATGAGCCGATATGTTAGAGGTACCGGTAGAGGGGCCAATAATGGGAATGCTGCTGACATGAGGACGATGTTTACTGACCTCATGAGAGAAATGCTTAGAGATGTACAGAGGGCAGCTCCCAATGATGGAAATGGTGGTGGTCCAATAGTGCAGGCGCCGAGGGTCGACTTCGCCAAGCTAAATAAGGATTATACTAGCCTTGGTGGGAAGCCGTTTTACGGAACGGAGTCGGCCACGGATGTTCAAGATTGGTTGGATAGTTGCGAACGTATCTTCGAGGATTTGGGTATCGAGGATGCGATGAAGAGAAAGCTAGCGTCCCGTCGGCTGCAAGGGCGGGCAATGGATTGGTGGAATGCTATAAAGGCCGCTACTCCCGAAGATCAGATTACTTGGGAGCAGTTTAAGGCTCGCTTTAGCGAGAAGTT
Organism: Allium sativum; assembly: GCA_030737875.1. Classification (NCBI taxonomy): domain Eukaryota; kingdom Viridiplantae; phylum Streptophyta; class Magnoliopsida; order Asparagales; family Amaryllidaceae; genus Allium; species Allium sativum. Next base: position 279,779,642 of record CM060925.1, read on the forward strand.
CATTCCAGCTTCTCAGAAGTCAGTGCTGTTTAATAAATTCTTGGAGCTCAAGCAGAATGGCAGAGCTGTCTCGGAGTATATTGCTGAATTCGACACTCTGTCGAAGTACGGATTATCTCTTATTGATACTGCCGAGAAAAAGAATGAGAAATTCATAACTGGTTTGGATCAGTACTTGGGGGAAAGACTTATTAACCACATCGATGAGTCGTTTGAGTCGATTGTAGGGAAAGCATTGAGGTCGGAAAGTCTCTACCCTAAGCCGAAGACTGAGGTTGCGTCCGCAGGTGAGCCAAAGCCACAAGCAAGTGGTGAAGGCAAAGGTGGTTCCCAGAATAAGAGAAAGCAGAATCAGACTAAGGATGACCAGAAGAAAAGGAATAAGCAAGATGTTGAGTGCTTCAGCTGTGGTAAGAAGGGCCATTATGCTAGTAATTGTCGGGCCAAGCCAGCGGATAGGAAGTGCTTCAATTGTGGCCAAATGGGACATCACAAGGACAAGTGTCCGCAACCCCCTAAAGAAAAGCAAATGGTGAAAGCATACGCCCTTAATGCTATTCCTTCTTCGTCGAATGCCCCAACTGCGGCAGAGAAGGGAAAGAATGTCGTCATTCAATGTATGCTTTCTGTTTACGATGTTCCTGTTAGAGTTTTGTTTGATACCGGAGCGTCCAGTTCTTTCATATCTAGTGACCTGGTAGATAGGTTGGGATTGGAGCCCGAGATTGTCGATAGACCTTTAGTAGTGACGAACCCGATTGGTGGTTCTACTAGCCTTAGCATGATTTGTCGTAATGTGGTCTTATCGAGTCATGGATGCATGTTTGTTTGTGATTGCTTTGTTTTGGGCTTTACTGGGTTTGGCATTATTTTGGGAGTAGATTGGCTCCGAAGATACGGGGTGGTGGTAGACTGTGAGGGCTTTTTGGTGATAGCTAGAGCGGATGATGGGCGGAGGATAGTGTTTGGTGGTCTACCCAGTGAGGGGGTATTGGCTAGTTTTCTAAACTCCCTTGACATTCCGCATAGTGAGTTGTCAGGTTTGCCCGTGGTTGGCCAGTATTCGGATGTTTTCGAAGAAGTGACCGGACTTCCACCACACCGAGAGATTGAGTTCCGTATCGATTTGGTAAAAGATGCCAGACCTATAGTGATGCCACTTCGTCGTATGGCACCAAGGGAGCAGCGAGAGCTCGAGGTGCAAGTCAGCGATCTTTTGAAGAAGGGATTTATCAGAAGGAGTGTTTCTGAATGGGGAGCACCAGTTGTGTTTGCTACCAAGGCGGATGGTTCCCTTCGTTTATGTGTAGACTACCGTGAGTTGAATAAAGTGACGAGGAAGAACAAGTACCCTCTACCGCGGATAGATGATTTGTTCGATCAGTTGAGTGGCGCGAGAGTATTTTCTCAGTTGGATCTCGCGACAGGTTTTCATCAGCTTAGAGTGGAGGCTAAGAATATAGCTAAAACGGCATTTCGGACGCCATCTGGATTTTATGAGTGGTTGGTCATGCCATTCGGGCTGACTAATGCCCCAGCATATTTTGTGGATCTTATGAATAGAGTATTCAGAGATCAGTTGAATAAGTTTTTCCTTGTGTTCGTTGATGATATTTTGGTCTATTCGAGGACAGAGGAAGAACACAAGGAACATTTAAGAATAGTGATGGAGGTGTTGAGAAAGCACCAATTGAAAGCAAAGTTTTCTAAGTGTCACTTCTGGAAGAGGGAAGTGAGGTTCTTGGGCCATGTTGTATCAGAGAATGGGATTGCCGTGGACCCGGCAAAGGTGGCTACGGTACAGGATTGGCCTACGCCCAAGAATGCAACAGACGTAAGAAGTTTCTTGGGATTGGCTGGATATTATCGTAAGTTTATCCAGGGTTTCTCCAAGATAGCAGCACCATTGACCCAGTTGACTAAGAAGAATCAAGCTTTTGTCTGGGATGGAAGGTGCGAGAATGCATTCAAGAGTCTAAAGGACAAGTTGACAAGCGCGCCAGTGTTAGTTATTCCTAAGGGGAATGTAGAGATGACGGTATACACGGATGCTTGTGGTACCGGACTGGGTGCTGTATTGATGCAAAGCGGTAGGGTTGTAGCTTATGCAAGTCGGCAATTGAAACTGCACGAGAAAAGATACCCTACCCATGATTTGGAATTGGCAGCGATCATGTTCGCATTAAAGATGTGGAGACACTATCTCTTGGGAGAAAGATTTGAGCTGTTTACAGACCATAAGTCATTGAAGTATCTCTTCTCCCAGAAAGATTTAAATCTCCGGCAACAAAGGTGGTTAGAATTCTTGGCTTCCTATGATTTTGACATCGCATATACACCGGGAAAGGGTAACGCGGTGGCTGATGCATTGAGTAGGAGACATGCCAGCTTAGGCGCTATGTTTCTAGAATGGAAGCAACTGGAGTATATCGCGGGGTTTGATTTCAGACTAAAGTGCGAACTGAATCCAGAAATGTTAACAAGTTTGACGGTTAGACCCACTTTGATTGAGCGGATCGGCACTAGTCAGAGGGACGATTCTAACCTATTAGAAATCATCTCCAAGTTAGAGATGGGTATCGATGAGGAGATGAACAAGTATGGGCTTGATCGAGATGGATGGCTTAGAAAGGATGGAAGACTAGTCGTACTCAATGTCAATGGATTGAGAGATGAAGTGCTTTGAGAATGTCATCACTCAAAACTAACTATACACCCCGGTGGTAACAAGATGTATCGAGACATGAAGCAGACCTACTACTGGGAAGGGATGAAGAGAGAGTTGGGAAGTTTATATCCAAGTGCATGAATTGCCAGCTAGTTAAAGCCGAGCAAAAGAAGCCTAGTGGGTTGTTACAACCATTAGAAATTCCCGAATGGAAATGGGAGCAAGTCTCGATGGATTTCATCGATGGTTTACCGAGGACTAGATTGGGACATGATAGCATTTGGGTGATTGTAGACCGATTGACTAAGAGTGCAAGATTTATACCAATCAAATCGACCAGAACGGCAGCCAAGTTGGTAGAACTGTATATGAAGTGGGTTGTGAGATTTCATGGAGTACCCAAAAGCATTGTGAGTGACCGAGACCCGTTGTTCACTAGTGGGTTTTGGAAGAGCTTACAAGAGGCTCTAGGGTCAGGATTACATCTCAGTACCGCATATCATCCTCAGACCGACGGTCAGACGGAGAGGGTGAATCGTATATTGGAAGATCTCTTAAGAGCTTGTATATTGGATTTTGGTGGATCATGGGATGACCATTTGCATCTAGTAGAGTTTGCATATAATAATAGCTACCAATCCAGTATCGGTATGGATCCATATGAAGCTTTGTACGGAAGACCGTGCAACTCACCATTATGTTGGATAGAGACTGGCGAGAAGTTTGTGCTTGGACCAGATGTGGTGAGGGAAACTTCAGATAAGATTAAGGTCATTCAACAACAAATGAAAGCTGCTCAAGATAGGCAGAAGAGTTATGCCGATAAGAGGAGAAGAGACCTAAAATTCTCCGTTGGTGACTTGGTGTTTGTCAAGATTTCTCCATTGAAGAGCGTAATACGATTTGGCAGGAGAGGCAAGTTAGCACCAAGATTTGTTGGCCCATTCCCTATTCTTGAATTAGTCGTGAATTTGGCATATAGAGTTGGCTTACCAGAGAAAATGGCGGGAGTTCACAATGTATTTCATGTTTCCCAACTAAGGAAGTTCGTTCACAACTCAGATATGACTATTTCACCTGATCAGTTAGAGGACTTCGAAGTAGAACGCGAGGCGGTTGGGAACCGCAAGCCGGCCCGTATTGTTGAACACGACATGAAACAACTTCGAAGGAAGGCGGTGAAGCTAGTCAAGGTTCAGTGGGGCGAGGACGAGAACGATTGTACTTGGGAGACAGAGGAGAACATTAGGAAGACTTATCCAGAACTCTTTGCCTGGTAAGATTTTGACTTCGATTTAGTTTTCCGCATGCTAGGGTAGGCTTGTTTGTTTGTTTTGCATGTTTGATTGTTGTATATGGCTGTTAGGCATGCGGGGTCTTTTGTATGTTTTGGGTTAAGGAATTTCGGGGACGAAATTTCTTAAGGGGGGAGAGTGTAACGACCCGCATTCTACGCATCATAGGATCGTAGGATATTTATTTCATTCACATACGAAGTCGTATGGTCATGTAACTTTAGGAGACGACTATTGTGGTCATTTCCCATGTTCATGATTTTTCCTGATTTTTAAATGACCATTTCACCCCTAGTCGGCACTGTTTTGGCCATAACTTTTGACTGGAAAGGAATTTTGACCTGAAACCACTTCCATTGGCTCCGGATGATGGTTTACAATTCCGTAGAGTGGTCACGTTAGCCAAACGGACTCACCGTTTGGGAGATATGGCTGAAACAAGTTTCAGATGGTGAAAAACAGCTTAATTGGGCTTAACCGGGTGATTAGCAGCTAGGCCCAGAGGGGAATTTCGGGTTTAGAGGCATAGGAGGGCGGATTAGGGTTAGGAAATCACTTTCATTTCAGTTTTGAGTCGCCACAAACCTTCTTGAGACCTTGGTAATGGCTTCCATCCTCTAAAACCACTCCAAAACACATTTTTAGTGAGGATTAAGCCTAAACTACATCAAAGCAAGGCCAAATAGCAACAAAGCAAGGTTGGAGCTGCTGCTATACATAGGAATTCGACCCAAACAGAGAGTATTTTAGATTTTGTGTTCTATTTTATGGCCAAGGTGAGTGATTTGCATAGTTTTTGCACTAATTACGGTAGTTAAGGGTAATTAGTGAAGATTAGCGAATTTATACACTAATAAATTCTGGAAAAATGTTTAGAAATTCTTAAATAATATTTCATGCCCCTGTTAGAAAATTTAGACGATTTGATTAAGTTTTACTAAGTATGTGCTTAAACATGATTAAGAGGGACTATGGGAAAATGTGAGGTTTTAACCACTTTTGATCCATTTTGATTCATTTGAATTGTTGTTTGTTGTTTGTGGTTGCTATCACATGTTGCTATGACTCTATAGTGTGTTTTATGATTGATTAGAAGTGTTAGATTTGTCGAAAACGCCGTCGAATGGCGCAGAAAGCTCGCTGGAAAGTTGCAGAAGTGTGCAGGTTCCGAACCGGATCGGATCGGAGTAGGGGTCGGATCGGACTAGTGAACTGGCCGAGGGAATCCGAACTGGATTGGGACTTGTCACTGGAGGAGGCTTGGCGAGAAGGAAGGCCGTTTACTTAGAGTTGGAGTAGACAAGGGGGTCAGATCGGAAGAACAATGGGGGCCAGATCGGATCGGAAGAACATTGGGAGCGGATCGGATCGGAGTAAGCTAGGGAGCGGAGCGGATCGGACTGGAGTAAGGCGAAGGGATCGGATCGGATCGGAGTAGATGGAAAACGAGGGAGCTGATCGGAGAAGGAGCATGGACTGGAAGGAAGACAACAACCCGACCTGTCTCGGAGGAAGACACCGACCCGACCCGAAGTGAGGTACCCAACCCGAACCGAATGGGAGATGATAAGGAAGGAGGACCGAACCGAACCGACGAGGGTAATGACTACCGAACCGAACCGAATTCTAGGGCTGCTACTGCACGACAACTCTTCTGAAGACCCACTCCAATTCGACCAAACCCGAGATGCAAAGGAAGTCCAAATGAGAAGTTAGAGCTCAAGATTCAGATGGGAATCAACGAGTTCGCTTCATGGTTGGGCTTTGCCGCGGGATGCGTGCTAAGGGGTTTACGATGTCTATAGCTTTGGACCACTATGGTAGGAGGTACGGAGGCGGATTCAGGGCCATTATGGCATTGGTAGAACCAAGGGCTACGATCAATGAAATGGGTCATTGAAATGTTTGGTCATGACTCCATATGTTTAGCTTGGTCACAGCAGGGTTTCTACAAGTCGGAATCCGTCGTTACCTCAATTTGTCTAGTATTCCAAGGTGGTAGATGTCGTATGCTTTATGCACTGAGTGAGAGATGTGAGGATGGTTGCTATGGATGGTTTGTTTGCTATCATTATGACATACACACCCACCCCCGTATTCTTTACACCATTCATTATGGCACCTTAGAGAACTGTACGGTATGTGGTACTAACTCTTTGGTTGCAGGTCCAGGTTCAGGTATGGTTTAGTATACCTGTTATTATTTTGTTTATATGCTTATCGCTCATACCAGGCTTTATGTCTGACCCAGAGTTTTATGTCTCCTCTTATTACTCTGGGTGCTCACACGAGAAGACTAGAGACAGGTTAGCTGGTGATGCACGGGTAGATGATCCGGAGACGAGCAGGAGGCTTCCACGTAACACATATATATATAGTATTCTCCCTGTGTTGTTGAAGATCACTGCTTGGGCATTGGTGGTGTATCTTCTACTTTGGCTTTCTTTTGTTTAGAGACAGTAGATTTTGAAAAGTTGTAATAAGCTGTATTGGGATTTCCGCTGCTTTGATGTTGATGTTGATTTTAGTTATCAGCTTATGCACGGTCTCACCTGTTTTATGTCAAGTATGTTATTATTATTATATTTTATTCCATGCGCTGTGAGACATTCTACAGGTTTCTCGTTAGTTAATTCTCTTCTTTCCTTTCTCCTGACGACCGTCCCGTGCTAGTCGGGCATGTGTACAGCGCACTTTTGGAGGAAATGCAGGCTGGTGCGGGGCGGGCCGTCACACACACATTCAACATTCCATACAATGTGCATTTTACTGTTTCACGCTGTTTTGGATGGATAATATGTATGTGTGTATATATTTATATAATTATGTTTTCGTGCGTTCAACGTGGTTATTATTTTTATTTTTGTTATTATTGTTGTTTCTAAATTAAATGATTTGGTTAAATCAAAACCAAACATTTCTTTTTGCATTCAATCTGGCCAAAAGGTTTCAAATCTCACAAAAGACCGTTAGTCATAATCTTTGTAAATAATGCCTAATTAGTGTATTGACATATTTCCAAATCATAAGAAATATATGTAAATATATAGTTTTGAATAATTGATGCAAATTACGCACAAATATATTTATATTTATATTTATATTTACGCGTACATTTGCACCACTTTTCCCCTTTTAATCCTTTTTATCATAACTCTTATGATTTAAAAATAATGCATTTTATTTATAAGGAGGAAAATGGCATATTTACAACGATCAAGCCAAAACCCAACAATATTGAATAGAAACAGGCATATTTCTTTTTAACGTTATAATCACACAACTCACAAATTTCACATTTTTACAGAAATTTCATTATTCAACACTGAATTAGCGATATGGAATGTAACTACATCTAAATAGTGTTTAATGGGACTGATTTCCAGATCTACAATGTCATGCAATGCCCACAATACATTTTACAATATAATTGCAATATATTTCGTAACATAACTACAGGAATTTGTGTAAATCCAACTATTCATATTATGTATAGCCACATTGTACAATTCACAAGTTTCAACACTTTTTATAACAGATATGATGGGAGTCAATCTAATTACAACAATTTTTTTATCATATCTAATAGGCATAAAAATTGAATCTATTACAAATGAGATAAATACGTTACTGTAATTGTATATGTAAATTTCCCACTCACCGTATAGCCTCCAAATCCGAAGTTTGAACCCGTTAAGCCTACAAATGCCCAAATTCTTATAAATCTACAATTTATCTGGAAAGGGGAAAATTCCAGATCTGTAGAGATGTAAGAAAATAGGGAGAGTGGGGGGAATCTGATTTGGAGCGTCAATTTGCATTCTTTTCCATTAGAACTACTTATCCTCTTAATTCCATATGAATTGGATTTGATTTGTTTGTATGAATATATTTTAGATTAATAAATTAGGTTTGGAGAAGGAAGAAAATGGTAGAGCACTGCTGCCTCTGCAAAATTATATGGAAAATGAATGAGGTCTTACCACTTTATTTATAGGGTGGAAATGGCCTAGGAACATTGGATTAGATTTAAGTTATATCCATCCATTCGTTATATAAATATTATAACCTAACCTTACATAAACCTAGCTTCACTTGGCAAACTGATGCCTAGTAGATCGACCGTGGCGGTCGATCGCTTGGGCCTTAGATGCCCAGGTCGGGTTGGTTAAATAAGGTAATATAAAATTATAAACTCTGATTTATTTATTTTCGTATTTCGTCCGTAAATTTTTCATACGGACTTTGTTCGCGAGACTCCAAACATGAAAATTGGCTAGAATTCTAAGATGAACGCATCGGTTAAAGTTTCGCGGCTAAATTCCCTTGTTTACAAAAATTCCTATATTTGATATTCTAATTAAATAACCATTTATTTGTCAAATTTTCGAGTTGTTACATTCTTCCCCCCTTAAAAGGAATTTCATCCCAAAATTCTAACACCTAGTTATCCTATCCTACACAACCAAATTGTGTACATCCACTTTGCAATTATGTGTATATGTGGGTGGTGTACATAATGCATTTCAACCATAAAACATGCATGCAAGATGATTCTAAATCGGGCCCTTTACATATATGCAATAAATTTTTAATACACTTTTGAAAACATGATGCAAAACATCCTAATCATACCGGTGGTTCTATATGAATGCAAATTTCAAGAATTCTTCATACCGGTGGTTCTATATGAATGCAAATTTCAAGAATTCTTTTTCATTCATAACCCTCACACAACTATGAATAGAATGTGAGGCAACCAATTTTTGCATCCAAAACGTCATGAAATCTAACTGTTTCCTTTTATTCTCTTCTAAACTGGAAAAAGGAAGTCGAAGCAAAGAACTTTTACATTTTTCCTGCTTAAAATATTCCATTTCCCGCCCTACAGTGGAATTTTCACCTCAGTTGCCCAAAATACTCCAAATGATTTCATTTATAGACTGTAAAGGAGGCTTAAAACAAGCTTTAAAACGTAAAATGAGTTAATTAATAGCTTGCGCGCATTGTTGACAAGGTATGTAAACAACATTCCCAAGGCTAAAACAGTCTTTCCCTTGTTATCATCAACATTTTTATCGTATCATCGACCCTACTGCACTGCTAAATGTGCACATAAATCATCCAAACATCTTCCTTACGCTATCATGTGACCAAAAATAAAAAATCTAATAAAAATAAATTTCTGCTTAAAAGCTTCTTGTGTTTATTTTGAAAATTCCTTTTCAATACTGCTTTACTTTTCATATGACATTCGTATGAAAAAAACAAAATTTCGATAACGTGAACTTTGCGCCATTCAAATTTTGTAACCATCCCTTCATCCTCCAGTACAGCAGGTAAAACCCACTGTGGCTTACAGTTGTACCCCAGACACCTTGTTTTACGGCGACCCTTTCGGGATCCCCCGGCCGCAGCCTACCAACCCTAAAAAGGGCCATGTGGGGGTAAGAGTCTCCCGTTCGCCACCAAACCGTGAAGCGAGAACCCCCCATCATGCTGCATCCTATTACCAGGCATGCCAAACAAGGACTGGTGTGAGAATTCTTAACTTAACCTATCTAATAAGTAAACTAATCACAGGACCACGCCGCTAACGCGGAACGGGTTTATTCCATTGGATTGCCAGTGCATAATTAAAGTAAATCGTCAAATAATGCAATGCTTTTCAGAAAAATGAAACCATTATAAGACCCAGGTCCCATCACACAATGCAACACACACCAGAGGATAGTGTTTTACCTTATAATGGTCAAAAGATGCTTGATACGTAAAAATGATATTATTATTAGTGTGTATATATATATATATTTAAAACATTTCAATATAAATGTATTAATCTTAGATGGCATAGTACCCCATCCTAATATTAAAACACTAATTTTGATTTAATATCAAAAATCATTATTACAAGATCATTTATTTTATAGAATAAATCTTGTCTTCAAACGGGTTAAAGAACTAGTGTTCTTTAAAACACAGTTCACGATAAACCCACAAATCAATTTCTAAAATAAGGAATTTCACAGAAATCAAATCAATACATAATCGATATGAATTTCTGTATCGGACTAACAATATACATGGAATAACGGCAAAGCCTCTTAAATTCCATATATAATATCGGTCTTCTGTTACAAAAGCCCATCTCGATTATTACCAATCGAATTTCCACTTAATTCCTATTTAATATATTACATTGAAAACTTGATTTTTAGAAAATGCCCTTTTTAAATCTATAAAATAGATTCATAAGTTCCAAATAATAATTTCAATGTAAATTGGATTAAAGGACAAATGTCGTTTAAAACATCGTCCACGATAAATCCACTTCACATCTCAATTCATTTCATATCACAAAATATAATTGCAAATGCTAGTAATCTTTTAAAAACATATTTTAAAATAATCAAAAAAATATTCTTTATATAAAGACTCTAAATGAGAAGTATTCTTTATATTACAAATCTTTATCTTTTACAAATATTCTTTGTTTTAACATATACTTGATTAAAAATATATTTTTATATTAAAATTTATTTTTTATATAAAAAGAATTTCTAATGTAAGAATATTATTATTTAAAAGAACACCGGAATCGAAAAGCGACTCAATCATTTACCATATAATTTTGGATTATACAGATTTCACACACATCATACATATGACAATAAAATAGATAATCATTAATTCATCCATTTTCATCCAAAGTGTAATTTCTACTGTGTAAGCGTTAAAATTAAATAATAACGCTCATCGTAGCCTGTCGATCTAACGATCAACATACAACTAAATATTGGGATTAGTGTATGTTCATTTTCATCCCAACACCCGTGTGGGGTTTCAGCCAACAAACAAATAATTAATTCATTTGTGCACTTGGGCGATGTGTGAAAATGATCGACCCAATCACATAAACAAGTCAGGTAACTTGTCTATGGCAGTGTAATACACGATATATAACACACGATAAAAATGTCTCTTTTATTTCTATTTTTTTTACTGCATGTAAAATGTCAATAAAAATGAACACTTTATTTCTATTTATTGAAATATAAATTACATAAAAAAATGTAAATTTTAAATGTACAATCTTTTTATTTGAAAACAATGAACAAATGAAATCTTTATGTTACGTCTATTTATGGAAATAAAGGCGACGATAAAATAAAATCTTTTATTTCAACTCATTTCATAATTTATTTGCATTAAGCATTGCAAATGAAACTGTATCTTTTATTCCCTGTTTATTTGCGTTGAGTAATGCAAATAAAAATGTAATATTTAATTTCTAGTTTTATTTACATCAAGAAATGTAAATAAAAGAACAACTCCTTATTTTATGTTTACTTACCTCAAGTGAAGTAAATAAATAAATAAAAATGTAACAATAATTTTAATGCTTTGTTCGCATTTAAAACATGCAACAAAAATGTAACATTTGTCTTTAAATAAATTTGTTTGCATCTAAATTTGCAAACCAAAAATGTAATTCTCATTTTCTTATTTGTTTGCAACTAAAGTTGCAAACAAAAAAAATGTAATTTTTATCTTCTTGTTTTATTTGCATGATAGAATGCAAATAAAAATTGTATTTCTATTTTCTACGTTTTGTTTGCATTGTAGCATGCAAACAAAAATATTTTTTTTTTCTTTTTTTGTCATGTATTGTTTGCATTGTGGATTGTAAACAAAATGTGGACTTTTGTTTTCATGTTATATTTGCATTGAAAAATGCAAATAAAAATGCGCCACTTAAAAATCATATTATATTTGCGTTGGGGAACACAAATAAAAATGTACTTTTTTTTTAATGTTTTATTTGTGTTTAAGAACACAAATAAAAGACCGTTTTATTATAGACAATGTTACAATAAAATGTAATCCTACTCAATGCCCAAAAATGTATATTTTGATGTAACTCTTTTTAATGACCAAAAATGTTTATTTTGTTTAACTCTTTTGAATAACCAAAAATGTATGTTTTTGGTTTAATCGTTTTTTTTTATTAACAAAAATGTATATTTACCATGTGAATTCATATTTTATTTAAATTCTATCATACGATGTAAATTCACCTCTAAATTACATATAAAAATGTAATTTTTATCATACAGTGTAAATTCACATTTTAAATACATTAAAAATGTAATTTTTATTCTAATATCTAAATTACATGTATAAAAATGTAATTTTTATCCTACAATGCACATTCATGCTTTAATTTCATATAAAAATGTCATTTCTATTATGCGATGTAAATTCCTATATAAATTACATAGAAAAATGTAATTTCTATTATGCGATGTAAATCCATGTCTTAATTACAAAGAAAAATGCAATTTTAATCATACGGTACAAATTCCCGTTTTAATTACATAGAAAAATGTAATTTTGATCATACGGTACAAATTCACATTTTCGTCACATAGAAAAATGTAATTTTAATCATACAGTAACAATTCACCCTTTCATTACATAGAAAAATGTAATTTTAATTATGAAACAATTTCTTATTAAAATATATGCTTTTTAATCCACTCTTTTTAATGTAAACAGTGTACGTTAAAAATATAATCTTCTTAATCCATTCTTTTTAATGTAAACAAATAAAAATATATTCTATTCGTTGTTCAAATTCTATTGTAAATAGACAAATAAAAATAATATTTTATTTGTCGTCCAAATTCTGTTGAAAGGTAAACAAATAAAAATAAGATTTTATTTGTTAACCCATTTCTGTTGTAATATAAACAAATAAAAATAATGTTTTATTTGTCGTTCAATTTCTATTGCAAAGCAAATAAAGAAAAATAAAGTTTTATTCGTTGTTTACATTCTAATGTAAAGTAAACAAAATAAAAATATGTTTTATTCGTTGACCAAATTCTGTTGTTACGTAAACAAATAAAATTAAGATTTTATTTGTTAAACAATCTATGTTGTAATATAAACAAATAAAAAAAATGAGATTTTATTCGTCGTCCAATTTGCATTGTAATGTCAGCAAATAAAAAAGGATTTTTTATTTGTCGTTTAATTTTTGTTGTAAAATCAACAAATAAAAATAAGTATTTATTTGTTGTTCAAATCTTATAGTAATATTAACAAATAAAAATGAGTTTTTATTTGTCGATCAAATTCTATTGTAATATCAACAAATAAAATAAGCTTTTATTCGTCGTTCAAATTCTAATGGTAATATCAACAAATAAAATTGAGTTTTTATTTGTCGTTTCAATTCTATTGCTCATTTCAGTAAAACAGAAATTATGTTTTAATAACATAAAATAAATTTTTACAACTAGATCTGAAATAAATATGATTTAAAACCAAATTTAGATTAAATCTTCTAAATGCAAATAAAATTCAATAAAATATGAAATTTTAATGCGAATCTAGTACAACATGAACAACAAACATATTACAAGCCACAATCAACGATTCATACAATACATAACAATCCAGATCTGAATTAACATCATCACACAATTATTTTAAAGCAAGAAAATAAATTAATAATTAATTAAATAATAAAATTTTGAATTCTCACATTGATTATGGCTGAAAATTCGACTATCTCAGAATCAGCTCTGGTCTGTGCCATCGCGAAGATCTTAATTTTCTGATTCCATCGCTTTTTACGGTTTGTGAAACGGACCTCGTATGAGAGAGATACGAATGTTTAAAGTTTGAATAGATTAAAATTTAAATTAAATAATTAACTAATTAACTAATTAAATATTACCCCTAATCCTTCTTCCCTACGTCGTTCACAGCCGAACCCATCGTCGCCCGCTCCTCACCACGCCGCACCACCACACGAGCCACCCACCTCCGATCAGAGACCACCACGCCGTTGGCCTTCGCAGCGCCGACCACCCCCCCGAGCCATGGTCAACTCGCACCCCCCTAGGACCCGCCGTACACCAAAAACCGCAGCCACTTCAGGCCTAAAATTCGCGAAATCCGTGAACCAAAACTCGATCTTAACCGTATGGATTGAAAGGTCTTGAAATTCTCTTCGATTCGGTATATAATTTGTAGATTTTCATCGAGTGGATTGGAAGATATTAAGGTTTGAAATTCGGACAATTCTGGCCCTTGAACAGACCTGGCGGTGGCTGGCCATTGAAATTAGGGTTAGGGTTTTATTTTTTTATTATTTAATAATATAAATTCTCGAAAATTGTGCTTAAAAGGTGGATTTTCGGACTTTCTCTGATTTGGGCCTGCTTACTGTGGTTCTTAAGGTTTTGACACCTTCTGAACGCAATGGGATAGGTCCCGTGGCCCAATTCCGAAATCCGTACGATTTTTATTTAAAATTACATTAAAAATTAATTAATTAAATATTGACCGTACATTAAAATATGTCGGTGCCACATACGACCTCAGAAAATTCTAAAAAGATATTTTTAGCTTTCTTATGACGATACGAATCCAACAAAATTATTTTCATCGAATTCTGAGACTGTTTGAAAAATGGCTATTTTTAAGGCGTTTAAACTTAACTGAAATAGTCAAAACACATTTTCCTCTGCCACGCTCACATATTAATTCGAAAAATTCTGAAAATTGAAACCTAGCAATAATTTGACATTCCGGTTCCAACAAAAGTGGTTTCGACGAAAACAGAGGTCGTTTGAAAAATGACTATTTTCAAGGCCAACATATTTAATATTAAAAATACATTTTTAAACAAATAAATACCGAAACTCAAAATATATAAGTGTTTACTGTTTTTCAATGCAGAAACGTCATTCTGAACTCAATGGAAGTGGTTTCGAGTCGAAATTCCTTCATATGTGAAAAGTAGCCTTTTGGGCCATTTATAATATATATATATATATATATATATATATATATATATAAAAATTCTACAGCGACCTTTCTAAAAATTGAATTGGCCATAACTTTTGATTTCCTATATGAAATTTCAATTTTTCAGATTCGTTAGAAAGATATGGTTAAACAGATTTAAATATTTCTGGTTTCGCTCAATTCTGATTTATTTTGAATCCTGTACATTCAGTTAATGTTTAAAATCAAATTTTAAAACTACCGCGCCATTTCTAACTCCTTTTATATATAAATTAAATTTATTCGTTCTAACTTCGATAAAATGAATTCTAGCCATTATTATTTATAATAAATTATATTATAACCTCAAAATTCATTAAAATTTTCTAAAATAAATTTTTAAATTGGTTCAGAATTTGCAAGTTGTCACAGTATGGGCCCAATACAAATGAAATGATTTAAAATAGTTTACTTTAAATAGTATTAGAACTTGTAGATTCAATATCTTTGTCATCCGTGATCAGAATTTCGAACCGTCAGTCACGTTGGGATCGTATGGACGGTGGCTACACCATGGAACTGATCGGGAATGAATTGAAGCTCGTTTGGATTTACGGTGGAATTTAATGCCTGAATCAAATCAACGACCAATTATCGTTATTTAACGATAACTGTCCAATGTGAGTAAATCTCACTAACTCTACTCAATTTATATTTTTCTAAAGTATTTTCAGAATTTATAAATAATGGTTGTTTGCTATGTGTTGGCCGTTTGATTAAATTGCTAGTCAGTTGATTGAAAATATAGATAACGATATAAATATAAATCGTTAATCAAATATTGATACTGTTTAGCAGAAAATTTCATAGTAAAATGAAATTGATGTTAATTTTATAGTTAACATCTGTGGATGCTGGGAAATAGGTCGGAGGGACCCAACTGGGTTCCTCAACATTTATTTTACTGTTTTCATATTGTAACGACCCGGATTTCGAGCGGCTTTGGTTATCGACATAAACACGATGTCGATAACCAAAACATCGAAAAATCCTGGTAATTAGTGAAAGAAATTAAAGGGTGAGGATAGATACGATAGAAATTTAGAATAGAAGAAGAAGAACACAACATCAAAGTAACACGAATCTCACAGCGGAATGAATAACATATAATATATGTAACATAACTTTGAAATATACATCTGTATTTGAATATACATCATTATCAAAGTACAGTACTTACAACACAGCGGAAATAACTATAGCTATATGATCCTGAAGCCTCCTGCTCCAGCTCTTCAACTATATCTGAAAAATACCGACTACTTGACTGCCCATACAAATTTAGGCACCCAAGAGTTTAGGGAAAACAACAAAGTAAACTCCGGGTCAGTCATGGGACCGGTATGAGTAAAACAGTTTAAAACAGTTCGAACCATTAAACGATATCTCATAAGACCACGCCGTATAACGGAACGGGTTTTTCCCTTATGAGAATCCAAGATAACTTTATATCAAAAAACCTTTTGATATTATAATAATGTCTATCAACCACAATATGTATAATCATCTAGCAGAAACGCTTTCATCTCACGTTCTACATATATAGTATACAATCAAAACCGCAAGCACGTATTGGGTAATGAATTTCCAACTATGACAAGGTATGGAACCACCTTTCGCTCGTGTACCTCTAGAGAGGAATGCACTGGGTTCAACAAGAACATCTTGCAACCCGGCCACACATGACTGACCACTCATTTCGCTTGAGTGTATCGAATGTATATCACCAACGGTTGGGATCAGCAACCGTTTCCCGAATGGAACAGCATCAACAATAGATTTTTAGAAGTAAATGAAACTCTAGATCAGGTGATTATACACCCAACTTCGGTGCGACCGACTTAGCCATGTTGCCTGCCCGATTTCTGTCATTTACCGGATGATGTGGCTAGAAGCTACGCTTTAACATCACATCAGATTCACTTTGAATGCCACATTGTCAAATCCATCAAATCACCGATTGACGTCCTCAACCATACATTATGTGCTAGCTAAGAGAAGTTTCCTTCTCCGCTTCCACTCTTGGTACAGTTGGAGAAATCAATATACGTGATCGTCTGGAAATACTCTGTCAGACATCCGTCCATACAAGTCATCCAGGAACAGGATGAACCGAAGGCACTATTCTGTAAACAGGATAGCCCTTGCATAACTCTGTCTTCAATTTCCTTTGGCATATATGATTCGCAACGCTTATGCCAATACAGAGTGGTTCTTTGGATAATAATCCAACCGGTCTCTCCATATTAACAACGTTAAAATTGTCAAAACTCCGATAGTCTGTGATTTAACTATCGAATAAAACAAGTGTGCAAACAACGATATTATTTCCAAATGGAAATTTTATCGATCAAACATCATTTAACATTTATATCCTTAGTTCATTTTTCATCTCCTGTTTCCCTATATTCAACATTTGCTATTTTCTAAATTTAGAAAATATATGTTATTACCATTGGAAAACATTTCCATTTCTTGTTTTCTTTATTAGAAAACATTTCTGGTTTCTTATTTGGAAAACATTTCCAAAGCTTCTTCATTGGACTTAGAAAGATGTTTAAACAAACATCGCTATGCCAATTCAAACCATTTCCTTTACTGCCGACCTTAACTATTCCTTAGTTAAAAACGAAGCCAATCAAGTTGGGGTAGAACTACCTCTCAGACCTTAACTGAACAACATTTCTAACTTTGAAATAGGCAAAGTTCACTTTATATCCCTTTTACTAACTTCCTTACTTAACCATCTTCGAATAGCTATATTCGATTGACTCTTTTCACTTAACTCTATTCGATTAACCCTTATCAATTAACTCTATTGGACTAACACTATTGGATTAACTCTATTTGACTAACGCTATTGATTTACTCATTTCACTTAACTCCTCTCGTATAAACTATATTCGATAACTCCTTTTACTTTCTTCGAATAAACTATATTCGATTAACTCATTTGCTTCTATTCGAATAAACTATATTCGATTGACTCCTTTTACTTTCTATTCGAATAAACTATATTCGATTAACTCGTTTGCTTTAACTCTAATCGATTGAACTAACATCGATTAACTCCTTTTTGAATAAACTATTCATTTATAAAGATTTACTTTTAGTAACGGTTCTTCACTTTACAAATGATTTCCTTTTATTCTAACTTATCCTTTGATTTTATAATTATTTCTTTTATAAAAAATCTTTTTCCTTTTCTATATAAAATCCATCGATTTTATATAAATAATTCATTTTCAAAATACACTTTGAAAATATTCCATTATCAACATTCGGTATGTTATGGTATTCAACATATCAAATCACGATGATCAAAATCGTCCAAACACATATAATCGACAACAGATTATATATCACATCATATATCACAATATATGAAAAACAGTAAAATAAATGTTGAGGAACCCAGTTAGGTTCCTCCAACCTGTTTCCCTGCATCACAGATGTTAAACAATATAGATAACATCACTTTCAGTTTTATATGATACATTCTGTAAAACAGAATCAATATAGAAATTTAACTAACTGACTAGCAGTTCAATCAAACAATCAACATACAGTCAATCAGCCAATATCTAACAGTTCTAAAAATACAACATGAAATTATAAACTGTTCAGAGTTAGTGAGATTTACTC
Source organism: Allium sativum (assembly GCA_030737875.1). NCBI lineage: Eukaryota > Viridiplantae > Streptophyta > Magnoliopsida > Asparagales > Amaryllidaceae > Allium > Allium sativum. The sequence goes on from CM060925.1 coordinate 279,798,113, forward strand.
ACATTTGCGCGTTAGCCGTTAAATAATGGTTTGCGTTGTTTGATTCAGTCTGACAATTTATTTCGCCATAAATTGTAATTGTCTCCGATCCACTCCTGTCCAGTCTCACTGTGTTGCTCCCGTCCATACGATCCTGTCGGATCTTGTTTCGCATTCATTTTTCACCGACACATACCTGCCTAGATTTCTTCTCTACTGTGTCTTCTTCTTCCCGGTATAATCGTTCGAATTAATCCACCATGATTTCTTCTTTTCTAGAACATTCCTCCAAGCTTCCCTTTATTAGTATATAACTTCTATTATTTATTTTCCTATGGGCCTAAGGTTTAAGCCCAGCCCACAAACCATTTTGCCTAATTCTTTTTCTCCATCTACAGGAAGTGAAAACCCCGCACTCCCCTTCAAATGACCAACCTGCGACGCCAATATATTTATCTATATATATTTCCGGCTTCTGAATTAATTAACACGCCTACTTATGTTCAACTTCGGCCCAATCGTGTTTGCTGAAAACCTAACCCATACTGGTAGCTTCCTTCTCTAATGAAACTGCATGTCCGGTATTACTTTCGAAAGCATCAAACTCTTCCCACCATTCACCAAGATGTCGCCACTATTTCTCATCTCCTGTACAACGTTGAAAACAAAATCTACAAAAAACACCACTACTAAACGTTCTCCGAGCCAGAAACAACGATTTGATAACAGTTAATGGTTGCCAAGTCAGTCGAACTCAACCAGCTTCTGATACTCCTTGCCGGGAATTGCATCCTTTTATTTTCAGTAGACATGACGCATCTCCCAACAAAACATGCATTTACAGATCCTAACACAACCATACTTCTCCTTCCATACTTCGATTTGTTCCCAATAACTCACGTTGGTTTCACGTCAACAGCACCCCACGTTGGTTTCAATACACAAAGCCACCCTCACCATTTCCTTATCCCCTTACCCGCCTGCTCCTTCAACACAGACCCTCTCCACTTTCCAAACGCACAGCAAAAATCCAGAACCCGCACTCCATCCGCAACTACACCACACCTTCCCACTTCACTGACTTCAACAAGACCACCACCCTTCGCACCAAACTCGAGCACCATACCACTCACTGCATGCTCACCCTCCATCTTTCGTTAGCCTCCCTCTCTTCACTCGACTGAAACGGAAACACCCGAGCCCCCCCTTTAGACATGAGTTGAACTCGTTTTGTTTTAATTTGGTTTTGGGTTCTCTCATTTCGATTAAGGAGATGGCGGCCGTTCTTTTGGTTCGAGAAAATGTGAAACACCCCACCTCCGTTAGGGTCACTCTCAAAGGGAATGCCCTAATTTTGGTGGAGGTTTTATAAGTATAAGTCACAGATATACAAGACAGATATAATAACACATATTTTTGAACAGCGGAAAACAACAACTTTTATTTCATCAAAATACGTGTTACACAAACCATGCCATAATTGTCTTACAATACTTCCAAAACCATAACTGTCTTGATTACATTATTTAAAGAAGCATAAAGAAAACATAAATAAACTGCAAAAGTCCCATGATTGCTGTCCAAAGCCATAGTCCAAAATGAAAAGATCCAAGCAATACATTCTTTCTCTTCAAGCTGGATATGAAGGCTGGTTAAGCTGCGGTATTCCCTCCCTGTGGACCTGGGGGGGAAACGGAAGAAAAGAAGACGAAAGAAAAGTAGAGTCAGACATAAAGCCTGAGTAAGTCTAGGACTATTCAGTCTATGAATAAAGAACTGGGTATGATAAGTATAAACTAGAAATGGGAAAGCACCATAAACTAAGTTAAGTTGTCTAGGGTCGAATATATTATCGTACCCCATATTAATCTAGGTACCCATATAAACTAGTTCCCAACAGGCACCCCATAATCAGGGTGAAGTGATCCATTTTATGATGATCGGCTCCTACTCGTGTAGTTACATGTGTCTTACGGCCTCCGATGTTGTAGTTACCTATGCTGGTCCCACCATGGGGTGTATCAAGTCCCATGGTGGCGGCCCGACACCATCCTAGAATGCACAGGTATGTTACTGGTGCCCAGTGCCTTATTTTTCTGCGCCGGAGTGTGTGCACGCCCGCACCCCGTTAGAACCTACACTGCTGCACCACCGCCGTCGATTTGACCTCTTACAGTCAGCCCAGTAATTGTGCCCCACCCTGCCTAGTTTCTGGGTATCATGATACCTTGTAGGGTTACTGCTGAAAAGGGTCCCCCGGTACTAGGTTTTCTATTTCTAGCCAACATGCTAAGTTGGTTAAGTGTTTTATAAACCTAACCCCCAATCAGTCTGTTTAGTTTAGCATGTTCTATTTTGATTAAGTCTTAATTCACTTAATCTTATCGATCCTGACTCAGCCTTAATTGTCTTATTAAAGCCTTGACCTCTCACATTAGACAGGTCTTGTTGTGGCTGCCTGTTGCCGGTTGGGTCCGGGCAGTCTTACGCCACAACTCAGTCTAACCTCGGGTCCTTATTGGGCTCTGTGTTTAACCACCCACATTGGATAGGTATTGTTGTGACTACTGGACAGCCGGGCGGTTCCGGGCAGGTTTACATCACAACTCAATCCAACCTCGGGTTAAACACATCGTATTCTCTACATTTACATATTTTGTCTCTTTTCTTTTTATATGTAAATATTTGCGGCCCATTATTCAAATTCATCTTTATTGATTAAGATTTATTTATGCCACTTAATTGTTTTTCAAAGTTGTTGGCATGCGTCAAACATGCCAACACATATGTTCTATATTTTAGCCCAAACGTCATTACCCCCGTTTTATACATTCGCTCCAATGTAAGGTGTGTTGGGTTTAACACTTAAACCCAATTTAGCCATATGAAAAGGGGAGGCTTATAACATGGTGTTTATAAGGTAACATAAAAAGGGGAGTGTGAACGCATGAACTTGCAACATAACGATTCAATTAACATAAGGTAGGCACATGTGAACTTGCAATTGTAACAACATATAATATAAGCAATACTTAAACATAAATCATTCTATTCACATAATCATGGTATAAACAAAACATGAATCGTTCTATTCATGTAGTCATTACATAAATAGTACTTAAACATGAACCATTCTAATCATATAATTATGGCATAATCATAATTGAACATGAGTCCTTCTATTCATATAGTCATGGCATAAACATAATTGAACATGAATCCTACTATTCATATAATCATGGTTTTTATCTTATCTATGTAACTTGTAAGTAATTCTAGTGTAATTCTAATGTAACTTATGTGTCAAATATATTATCATATGATTATGATAACAACATAAGCCTAAAAACATGTTTTCAACTAGGCATAATAACAAACATAGTTTAGTCATGTTCATAAAATTAATACAAGCTTACAAAGACGCTTGCTTTTGTCACTATCACAAAATCATGATTTTTATACTTGAACTATGATGCCAATTCAAACATAACCTTCATATGAATCATAATACTTAAGTGGATCAAATTACACTAAAGATGACCGTAGAATTATACATCATGTTGGCATAACAATAAATCATATACTTGCATGAATTTCAAATAAACTATTACAACATATAGTTGTTATTTTCAACATGAATCATATACTTGTAATTATCAAATGGGTGTTGTAAATAACTACCATAAACATGTAGTTTTCAATATGAATCATATGTTTGCATGAATCCCAATTAAAATTCCACAACATGTGGTTGTCAACATAAACCATATACTTGTATGAATCCAATCGTACACCATAGCATTGCCAAATCGTTTAGAATCAAAATAACATACAAATATAGGTTATTATCGCCACAATTCCATTTCGTTGTTAACTTCCAACGCAAATCGCGTACTTGCAAATATCCAATCGTATACCATAATATTCCCAAATCGTTAGCATCAAAGCAACATACAAATAATAGATTATTATCTCCACAATTCCATTTCTTACTTTACACAAATCAACACAATTATTTAATTCACATCGGAATAGCACTCTACTTACAACGTATGACGAATCTTCAATTCAGGAATCTGAATTCTGAATTTGGAGATGTTATCCTTTGTTGTAGGCGTTGCTTTGATTTGATTAACATTGCTTTAAGCTTTTGATTTATCTCTTAATTGTCTCTCTATTTCTGACGGCTATCCTTAGTCTCTCCTCAGCAACATGACGGTCTCATCTCCATTTTAGTTTGTGTGAATTAGGGTTAGTCTTAGGTCCTTTTTATAGAGTTTGTGAGTTGGTTTAGACCGTCGATGAAGCTTGGTTCAATAATAGCCGTTCGTTCAAAGGAGAGGCCAATCAGGAGCTGACACCTAGCCCTAGTGACAAGGCAAGGCTCAGAAAATCGACCAAACACAGACTAGGCCAGCCAGGGTGGGCTGGGTTCGACCTGGCTCAGGGGCCAGGTCGACTCCCCAGTCGACCCCCAGGTCGACTCTAGAGTCGACCTGCCTGGGGCAGGTCGACACCAAGGTCAACTCCCAGGTCGACCTGGCCTGGCAGGTCGACCCTAGGGTCGACCCCCAATTCGACCTAGTGGGTTTGGGCGGGAATTTTCCCGCCTACTCGGATTGGGCTGAAATTCAAATCTGTTTTCGAAATTTGAATTTTCTGAAACTTCATCGGACCATAAATTGGTCATACGGGCTCCGTTTTTCGAAAACTCGGACTCTATTTCGCGTATTTTTCCGAGACGAACGCAATGGCATATCCCGTTTCCCTTAATACTTTGATTTGAAATTTATTATACTTTAATTTGTGAATTTCACTGTTATAAAATACACGGGGTGTTACATTCTCCCCCACTTAAAAGGATTTCGTCCCGAAATCTTCAAGTTCAGGAAGAATGTATATCCTAACATCCAAACATCCATCTACTCATCCATAAAACACGAGCATCCATTGTCCTTAAAAGACTTCTAATGCTTCATGATCATATGCGAAGTGTGTGTACATGTACTTATATAATGCAAAATCAGTCGGTCTACTGATTCAGTTGACCTCCTTAATGCAAATTAGGTAAGTGTCATGAATCCATTATGTATGCAAATTTTCCTATTCATGATTCTACATGAGTGCACAATCATTCATACAAATGCAACATCCATATGACAACACGTTAAAGTTCAACCATATACGAATGCAAACATATATGCATATGCAATATGAAGCGATTGAGCCGATCTAAAACCTAGATTGTGTGTGTATATGCAACCACTAGCAATCACTTGCAACCACTTGCAAACATCATCCATAACATGTTTCAATTACATGTTTTCATCCAAAGGGTTTCTACCTAAAAGATAGGGTCTAAGAAATATACCTAAAAAGATAGATAAAAGCGCAACTTAAGGAAAAAGGAAAGATCAAAGATGTACCCTCGAAAAGAAAAGGGTAGGCAGCGCGTATTCTGGCTTCAGTTTCCCAAGTTGCATCTTCTTCGGCGTCGCTCCACTGAACTTTGACGAGCTTGACTTCGCGGTTGCGTAGCTTCTTCACTTCCGTTCCTAATATGCGGGTTGGAACTTTCCTTACGGTTGCTTCGCGTTCCACTTCAACTTCTTCTAGGATATTTGGATCCACCACTTCAGCAGACTCATGTAGACAATTTCGGAGATGTGAAACGTGAAAAACGTTGTGAACTCCGGCCAATTTTTCGGGTAGCTCTAATCTATAGGCCATTTTCCCAATTTTCTCAATAATAGGAAATGTTCCTACCTAATGTTATAGTCGAATGATAGAAGCAAGTAAAAATTTTGTGCCTATTAGGCAATGTCAAAACTGGAAATCTATGCCACATATATATTGATTAGGAGAAGAACTCTCTAAGCATCAGCCCCGAAGACCAAAATCAACATCAGACTGACACCCAAAGAATTACTCAACCCAACCACTATATATGATTCTAGGAAACTAAGCATGATGGACTCCTTTTAGGTCACAAGGGAGTCCCTTCCTAAGACCAACCCGTATCCTATAAAACCCGAAAAAAAAAATTAGTCAAACCAACGAACACCCTCAAGCCCCAACATGTGTTACTAACAGATGAGTCATACTCCCTATGGGATTTGCAACAGAAATTGGATTGAGAATGGGACCGAGAGGATATACACAAAAGATAGCATGCAAGTAAGCTCTACAGGAAGAGAGGGATCAAAGATATACTCTTAAGAAGAGATATGATGCACGAATCTAGTCTTCAATCTTCTAAGTCGCATTTCCTTGAGCTTAACTCCATTATGCTTTGTCCGTCTTAACTTCACAATTTCTGAGCTTCTTAATTCTTGTTTCCAAAATATGAGTTGGAACCTATTTCACTGTTGCCTCTCGTTCCTCTTTCACTTACTCTACTTCTAGTATACTCGGCTCGAACATAACGGCATACTCATGGTTTCATGCAAGCTCTCCAAAATTCACTAGTGAATCTTAGATCTCGTCAACTTACTATCGGTTATTCTATGTAGAAGAACTATCTCTTGGAAATAAATGCCAACCATGCTGCCAAATGTACTTACTAAGGTGATTCTCCACAACTCATGCATAAGCGAAATGAACCTTCTGCCTTAGTGGCGAACACTACCCGATTGGATTACAAACTACCAATAAATATGTCAAGAGATTCTAGGAAACAAATCATGATAGAACCCTAAAGGTTACCTGCGACTTCGAGGGTATTACCGAGGCAAGTCAAGAGTCTAACTACCCTCTTTTCGAAACCGAGATGGCCACCCTTACTGGATAACCACTCCATCGCTAGAATCAACCAATGGCCCAAAACAAAGGCACTACATTTAAACACTACGCTTAGAATAGAAATTTTCAATCCCACACAGATCATAGACAAATGAGCTGGGCCCCCAATTGGGTTTGAAACAATTAAGGGGTCCTCTACCATACTAGTTTTTAGGTGCAGAGATTCTACTAAAGCAGACGAGATAAAGGAGTGTGATGCGCCGGAATTAAATAAAGTGCGAACGGGGTGATCATAAAGATAAACTACCCTTTCTACAGAAGTATTTATACCTCGCTGTTGCAGAGGTGGCGCCTCTAGCACATGAACCTGTGCCCCTGTTGTGGATCCAGCCCTCTGCCCCTGTCCTCGTTTCTTTGGGCAGTCCTTAGCCATGTGGCCTATCTCACCGCAAGAAAAACACCCACCATTCATCTTGGCCTTCTTTTTCCGGCAATCTTTTACTAAGTGCCCCACTTTGCCACAGAATTTACATTTCCTCTTCTCTTGGGACTTGTTGTCTTTCCCGCCCTTCTTAAAGTCTGTCTTCTCAGGGCAGTCTTTGCTGATGTGTCCAGTCTCCCCACAATGAAAACATTCTCCTTGCTTTCTTTTCCTCTTTCTACAATCCTTGGCTATGTGCCCTTCCGTACCGCAAAAATTGCATTTCCTTTTTTCTCGTTTCTTGTTATTACTGTTACGATCCTTTCTCGTTTGACTATTATTCGTCTTCCTACTCTGGGACTCTTCCGCTTGCTGGTTCACGTGGAGGAGGAGGAGAGAAAGCGTCAGCAGCTGGGGAGTGAGGTCTCCAGACATGCTGAAACAGAAAGGATAGATTCAAAACGAAGGATAAGAGATAGTACCTATGGCTTTGGGGGGGCTTTGCCTTTTAAAATAAAATAATATTTTATCTTTTAAAAATGCTTCTTTAAATTTCCTTTTTGAAAATAATTTTTCAAAACTTTTTATCTTATCTGGTAAACCTATGCTCTGATACCAAGTGAAACACCCCACCTCCGTTAGGGTCACTCTCAAAGGGAACGCCCTAATTTTGGTGGAGGTTTTATAAGTATAAGTCACAGATATACAAGACAGATATAATAACACATTTTTGAACAGCGGAAAACAACAACTTTTATTTCATCAAAATACGTGTTACACAAACCATGCCATAATTGTCTTACAATACTTCCAAAACCATAACTGTCTTGATTACATTATTTAAAGAAGCATAAAGAAAACATAAATAAACTGCAAAAGTCCCATGATTGCTGTCCAAAGCCATAGTCCAAAACGAAAAGATCCAAGCAATACATTCTTTCTCTTCAAGCTGGATATGAAGGCTGGTTAAGCTGCGGTATTCCCTCCCTGTGGACCTAGGGGGGAAACGGAAGAAAAGAAGACGAAAGAAAAGTAGAGTCAGACATGAAGCCTGAGTAAGTCTAGGACTATTCAGTCTATGAATAAAGAACTGGGTATGATAAGTATAAACTAAATTTGGGAAAGCACCATAAACTAAGTTAAGTTGTCTAGGGTCGAATATACTATCGTACCCCATATTAATCTTTGTACCCATATAAACTAATTCCCAACAGGCACCCCATAATCAGGGTGAAGTGATCCATTTTATGATGATCGGCTCCTACTCGCGTAGTTACATGTGTCTTACGGCCCCCGATGTTGTAGTTACCTATGCTGGTCCCACCATGGGGTGTATCAAGTCCCATGGTGGCGGCCCGATACCATCCTAGAATGCACAGGTATGCTACTGGTGCCTAGTGCCTTATTTTTCTGCGCCGGAGTGTGTGCAAGCCCGCACCCCGTTAGAACCTACACTGCTGCACCACCGCCGTCGATTTGACCTCTTACAGTCAGCCCAGGAATCGTGCCCCACCCTGCCTAGTTTCAGGGTATCATGATACCTTGTAGGGTTACTACTGAAAAGGGTCCCCCGCTACTAGGTTTTCTATTTCTAGCCAACATGCTAAGTTGGTTAAGTGTTTTATAAACCTAACCCCCAATCAGTCTGTTTAGTTTAGCATGTTCTATTTTGATTAAGTCTTAATTCACTTAATCCTATCAATCTTGACTCAACCTTAATTGTCTTATTAAAGCCTTGACCTCTCACATTAGACAGGTCTTGTTGTGGCTGCCTGTTGTCGGTTGGGTCCGGGCAGTCTTACGCCACAACTTAGTCTAACCTCGGGTCCTTATTGGGCTCTGTGTTTAACCACCCACATTGGATAGGTATTGTTGTGACTACTGGACAGCCGGGCGGTTCCGAGCAGGTTTACATCACAACTCAATCCAACCTCGGGTTAAACACATCGTATTCTCTACATTTACATATTTTGTCTCTTTTCTTTTTATATGTAAATATTTGCGGCCCATTATTCAAATTCATCTTTATTGATTAAGATTTATTTATGCCACTTGATTGTTTTTCAAAGTTGTTGGCATGCGTCAAACATGCCAACACATATGTTCTATATTTTAGCCCAAACGTCATTACCCCCGTTTTATACGTTCGCTCCAATGTAAGGTGTGTTGGGTTTAACACTTAAACCCAATTTAGCCATATGAAAAGGGGAGGCTTATAACATGGTGTTTATAAGGTAACATAAAAAGGGGAGTGTGAACGCATGAACTTGCAACATAACGATTCAATTAACATAAGGTAGGCACATGTGAACTTGCAATTGTAACAACATATAATATAAGCAATACTTAAACATAAATCATTCTATTCACATAATCATGGTATAAACAAAACATGAATCGTTCTATTCATGTAGTCATTACATAAATAGTACTTAAACATGAACCATTCTAATCATATAATTATGGCATAATCATAATTGAACATGAGTCCTTCTATTCATATAGTCATGGCATAAACAGAATTGAACATGAATCCTACTATTCATATAATCATGGTTTTTATCTTATCTATGTAACTTGTAAGTAATTCTAGTGTAATTCTAATGTAACTTATGTGTCAAATATATTATCATATGATTATGATAACAACATAAGCCTAAAAACATGTTTTCAACTAGGCATAATAACAAACATAGTTTAGTCATGTTCATAAAATTAATACAAGCTTACAAAGACGCTTGCTTTTGTCACTATCACAAAATCATGATTTTTATACTTGAACTATGATGCCAATTCCAACATAACCTTCATATGAATCATAATACTTAAGTGGATCAAATTACACTAAAGATGACCATAGAATTATACATCATGTCGGCATAACAATAAATCATATACTTGCATGAATTTCAAATAAACTATTACAACATATAGTTGTTATTTTCAACATGAATCATATACTTGTAATTATCAAATGGGTGTTGTAAATAACTACCATAAACATGTAGTTTTCAATATGAATCATATGTTTGCATGAATCCCAATTAAAATTCCACAACATGTGGTTGTCAACATAAACCATATACTTGTATGAATCCAATCGTACACCATAGCATTGCCAAATCGTTTAGAATCAAAATAACATACAAATATAGGTTATTATCGCCACAATTCCATTTCGTTGTTAACTTCCAACGCAAATCGCGTACTTGCAAATATCCAATCGTATACCATAATATTCCCAAATCGTTAGCATCAAAGCAACATACAAATAATAGATTATTATCGCCACAATTCCATTTCTTACTTTACACAAATCAACACAATTATTTAATTCACATCGGAATAGCACTCTACTTACAACGTATGACGAATCTTCAATTCAGGAATCTGAATTCTGAATTTGTAGATGTTATCCTTTGTTGTAGGCGTTGCTTTGATTTGATTAAAGTTGCTTTAAGCTTTTGATTTATCTCCTAATTGTCTCTCTATTTCTGACGGCTATCCTTAGTCTCTCCTCAGCAACATGACGGTCTCATCTCCATTTTAGTTTGTGTGAATTAGGGTTAGTCTTAGGTCCTTTTTATAGAGTTTGTGAGTTGATTTAGACCGTCGATGAAGCTTGGTTCAATAATAGTCGTTCGTTCAAAGGAGAGGCCAATCAGGAGCTGACACCTTGCCCTAGTGACAAGGCAAGGCTTAGAAAATCGACCAAACACAGACTAGGCCAGCCAGGATCGGCTGGGTTCGACCTGGCTCAGGGGCCAGGTCGACTCCCCAGTCGACCCCCAGGTCGACTCTAGAGTCGACCTGCCTGGGGCAGGTCGACACCTAGATCGACTCCCAGGTCGACCTGGCCTGGCAGGTCGACCCTAGGGTCGACCCCCAGGTCGACCTGGTGGGTTTGGGCGGGAATTTTACCGCCTACTCGGATTGGGCTGAAATTCAAATCTGTTTTTGAAATTTGAATTTTCTGAAACTTCATCGGGCCATAACTTGGTCATACGGGCTCCGTTTTTTGAAAACTCGGACTCTATTTCGCGTATTTTTCCGAGACGAACGCAATGGCATATCCCGTTTCCCTTAATACTTTGATTTGAAATTTATTATACTTTAATTTGTGAATTCCACTGTTATAAAATACACGGGGTGTTACAAAATGCTTTCGTGAATTAGGTTTTTAAGGGGATAGCTGCTTATTTATATAGGAGTTAATATTTTAGAGTTAGTGGATGAAATACTTTCCACGTCTTCCTTTTGTATATGGCTGAGAGTCTTGAACGTGGCCTTCATTTTTATCAAATACAAGTTAGGATATGTTTACTACTATATCTTTAGAAAAATCATTTAATTTATTATCTAATTTATTAATTTACATACTTACGTATCGCTACGGACAGAAATAAAGATACCATTGTATCGAGCTCGGTTCCACGATCCCACAAATGTAATAATACCGGTAGGTTGACTCATATTTTGAAACTTCAAAATCTTGATTTCAGGGTGCGAAATACTTCAAATAAAAATTCGGTTATTAAATTAATTAAAAATTATAGTAAAATTCTAAAAATTTAATTATCACTATGTCCCAAAAGAACCTTGTCTAAATTCAAACCCCATCTCTAATTATATCGAATAAACCATTACGGTCAATAAACGATTCTATAGCGACTATTTTAAAATTTGATTTGAACATATCTCAAAATCTACACGACGAAATCCTGATTTTTCTCTTCCACTAGAAAGATATACTTCACCAGCTCCTAACGTTTCTTGTTTCACAGAAATCCGGCTTAAAACGAATCATGTACATTCAGTTGAAGTTCGAATTGCCAATTTACGAACTGCAGCGCCATTTCGAGTTCGATTTTAATTATATTATAACTCTACATTCAAACTGTCGTTTATATAATATATTCGTTTTTTTTTTTCAAATTCAATTCCAAGCTGAATTAAATATCACAGATGATCCAGTTCACACCATATCGCCATTTCAACCAATTCTGATTTATTTCAGAATTAAATATATTATTTAATTTATTATTTTAATTAAATATTCAACCTTATTTAATTCCACGACCATTAAATTCACTATACCACCATTAATATAATTAAATTAATTATAATACCATCTGCCAATGCGGGTCATTACACATATATTGTGTTATATGATGTGATATGAAATCTATTGTTGATTTTGTATGGTTGAATGATGTCGATCATTGTTGTATGGTATGTTAAATGCCATAGGAAATACTGGAATGTCAAAAAAGGAAATTTTCAATGTTATATTGAAAAGGAATATTTATAAAATAAAAAGATTTTATGAAAAGGAAATATTTATTTACAAAATAATAGATTGAAAAGGGAATATTTATTTTTTAATCAAATAGATAGAATTGAAAAAGAAATATTTGTAAATTATTTTCAAATAGAATAGCAAAGGGTTATTTATTTGAATAATAAATAGAATAGAAAGGGAAATATTTGTAAAACAAATAGAAAAGGGAATAGTTAGATTATCAAAGGAATTACTTATAAAATCAATGGATTTTGTATGAAAAGAAAATATTTTATAATTGAATAGAATTATCTAAAAGGGGATTTATTTTGCAAATAAGTAAATTTTAAAAGAAACTACGTGAAAGGTGACTAGAACTATATAAAAGGAAAATTTTACAATTGAAAGATTTAAACCCGTGCTTCGCACATGGGTATAACGTGTTATGAATTTGAAGCAAAGTTTTTAAAAAGAATCTATGCTAATCGATAGATTGAGAAGAATAATTTATAAATAATATTTTATATATTAAATGGAATATTTATCATTGGATAAACAGAATATATAAGTCAGGACTTATATAGTGAAGTAAGAATCGATTCCAACATCGATATTTGAAACTGAATAAATGTAGAGTTAATCAGTTAGAATTAATCTGTTAGAATTAACCTGATAGATTTAATTAGTTAAAGTTAACCAGTTAGAGTTAATTAGATAGAGTTAACCGAATTAGAATTAATTGAATATTAGTTATCCAATTAGAGTTGATCGAATATAGTTATTTGAGATAGTGTTAGTCAAAACATAGTTAATTAGGATGAGCCGCCATTTCGTACGACTGCTAGCGTAATTGGCAGGGCTGTAGATAGCCTACGGCGGTCGGATGCTTCCTGAGGGAATCAGGCGTAACCATTGTGATCGCTGCGATCTAGAGTCAAGCGAATGATGTTAAATTGGATATTAGTCATTCGAAAGAAAGTTAAAATAGCATAGTTACGCGAATATAAATTAATCGAATGTCAATTAGATAGGAGTTAAATAAGTAGAGTTAGATAAGTTGAGTTAATCAAATAGGTTAATTAGGTTGAGTTAATAAAGTTGAGTTAGTCAAGATGAGTTAACCAAACCGAGTTAATCCAAATGAGTTAATCCAAAGGAGTAATTCGAAATAGTTTATTCGAATAGAGTTAAAGGAGTTAATTGAATGTAGTTTATTCGAAAGGAGATTAATCGAATGTAAATCATTCAATGAGAGATTATCGAATATAGTTATTCGAAGAAAGGATTATCAAATATAGTATTCAAAAATGAGCTTTCGAATAGAGATTATTCGAAAAAGGGAATTATACACTGAATTCGATTATATCGAATTCGGGGAAAGTAATATTTACTTTCCGGTTTTAATCAAGATTTATTTATTAATAAATTAGTGGTTTAGTTATTTAGTTAAATTAAGGGATAAAAGATATATTTTGAAATTTTTTATTTAGGAAGAAAGGAATTATAATGCTATAGTTAAAATCAATGTTTTAAAATAAAGAAGAGGATTCGTGAAAAGAATACGAGAGTTTCATAAGGAAATTGGTTAAAGTTTTAAAAATTGAACTTTTCCCTATTTCGAGGTTAGAAATGTTGTTCAGTCAAGGTCTGATAGGTAATTATATCCCAACTTGATTGGTTTCGTTTTTAACTAAGGAATAGTTAAGGTTTGATAGTGAAGGTGGATTAAGTGAGTTTAGTAAAGGAGTATAATGTTTTAAATTGGCTTAGTGATGTTTTATTTAAACATCTGTTTAAATCAAATGCATAAATTTTGGAAACATTTTATCATAGAAAATGAAATGTTAATGAGAAAGAATACTGGAATGACAGGGATATGTGAAACAGAGATGGAAATGTTTTCCGATGATTGATGATGTATATTTTTTAAATTTAGAAAATAAGAATTTACAAATATATAGAAATAGGGAATGGATAAATTAAAGAAAATTTAATAGAAAGAGATAAATGTGGATTGATGATTGATCGATAGAATTTCCATCTGGAAATAATATCGTTGGTTGCACACCTGTTTTTCTTTGATAGTGAAATCACTGACTATCAAAGTTTTTGACCATTTTCCGTCGTCAATGCGGAGAGACCTGGATCAGATATATTATCTGAAAACCACTCTGTATGGACGTTAGCGTTGCGATCAAATATTTAAGTCGGGTTATGCAAGGGCTATCCTGTTTACAGAATAGTGCCTTCGGTTTGTCCAGTCCCAGGACAAACGTGAATGGACGAATGTCTGACAGAGTATATCTAAAGGATCGCGTAAGTTGATCTCTTCAAACGTACTTACGTTTGGTGGCGGAGGTATTCATTTCTCTTAGCTTTATACCCGTGGTACTTTTGAGGAAATCAATTTTGTGATTTGACGGGTATGACTATGTGGCATTCAAAGTGAATGGTGGTCAGGTGTTTCAAAAGATGCGTAATGACCTCAAGCCTCATCAACCGAGAAATGACAGAAATCGGGCAGGCATCATGGCTAAGTGGGTCGCTCCCATTAGGGTGTATATCACATATCTAGAGGAAATCCATTTCATTCTTTTATCTATTATCGATGCTGTCTCTATTCGAGAAGACGGCAGGTAGCTCCCAACCGTTGGTGATATACATTCGATACACTCAAGAGAAATGAGTGGTCGCTCATGTGTGGGCCGGGTTGCAAGACGTTCTTATTGAACCTAGTGTATTCGTCTCTAGAGATACACAATCGGCAGGTGGTCCCATACCTTGTCATAGTTGGAATCCAATCTCCATTAAGCGCCTGTGGTTGTGTTTGTATACTATATATGTGGAACGTGAGATGCAAGCATTCTGCTAGATTCTAATTGCTTGTGATTAAACATTATTGTAATATCAGAGAAGTATTGATTTCCAAAACTGTTTTGGGTTATCGTAAGGTAAAAGCCGTCCGTGTTTATGTGTGGATCGGTCTTATGATTATCATTTCTTTCGAAAAGGATTTTGAAAAGTTAAACCAAATGATTTGGGTTTACTCACACCAGTCCCATGACTGACCCAGGGTTTTATTTATTTTTTTGTTTTCCTAAACTCTTGGCTGCCCAAATTTGTACGGGCAGTCAAGTAGTTCAGGTCCTTACAGATACACTTGGAGAAGCTTGAAGTAGGAGGCTTCAGGATCATGTATAGCTATTGTTATTCCCGCTGTGTGTAAGTGTTGTACTCTGATAATATTATTGTATATATACATTGTTTTATTTCAAAGTTATGTTATAATATATTTTATTCATTCCGTTGTGAGATTCGTTTTCACTCTGATTGTGTTCTTCTTCTTCTTCTATTCTAATTTTATATCTTATCTACTCTCACCCTCTAACTTCTTTCTATTAATGATCTGGAATGTTCGATGCCTGAATAATTAACATGGGTTTTATGTTGATTTTAAGGGTCGAAAATCCCAGTTCGTTATAGTGGTATCAGAGCTGAAGGTTAAGTGATTACCTTGGCTCTGTGGCGTGACTCAGTTGAGATGGGGTTAGTAATGCCCTAGATTGAGTTTGAGTGTATATATATGAGTGAACGTATTTGTAGATTTTATAAAAAATTGTTTTATATTGTGGAGATTTATTGGTTGGGTAGTTTGTGAATTCTGGTCGATCAGTTTGATCAACTATATCGATAGAAGTTTCTAAACACTTGAATACGATAAACCGACACAGTATGTTTTGAAAGAGGGTAAATGAAATAATTTTACCCAAATATTTTTGGATATAAAAGAAAATATTTATATTTGAAGTATTATAGTATATGTGATGTGTTGGTTGGTTGTAATTGAATTGGTTATATAAATAACCAATTTGAGTTCGTATAATTTAAAAGCAGATTAATTAAATTTGAATTAAATTAGAATAGGGATCAAAATTTTGAAAATTGGGAGAGGTGTTTGTAAGTGTATCTGTGTTAAGAAAATTTTAAGATCCTGGGAAATTTTAAATTTTGTTTTACAAACTTTGGATGGTTATTTGAAATGAATTTCAAAGTGGAAATGTTTAGATATGGTTTTGATAAGTGATATAGTATTGAACTCACTTCGATCACTGGGAAATAACTATGATGATGCTGGCCACGTCATCAGTGCTCATTTTCGAGTCCTAAGTTACGGGTTACTACCAAGATTTTGTGTTGAATTGTTTTGAGGAAAAGAAGTTATTTGGAATCCCGAAAGGGAATAATTTATTTTAGAAAAACTAAACTATTTAAAATCCCCAGGAAGATAGTATGAATAAAAACAAATTTAAAGAAATTCATGAAAACAAATATGAATTGAATTGAAACCAGTTAACTGGAAATTGAATTGGAATATATATGAAGTAAAATCAGATTTTGAATTGTGAGATAGAATCTGAAATGGTATTGGATTGGTGAGTTAGGAATTTGGAATCGAGAATGACACTTGAGTTTGAGATGATAATTGGCTTATTTAAGCGAATAGCTGTGTTAAGGATAAACTGATCAGAGATTGATTGGGATGACTTTGGTATATGCTGAATCGGCAACAGAATGAAAGGATTTAATGATATGCCCGACAAAAAGGTACACGTTTATTTTTATGGATTTGGTGATTTATGGCTGATTTGGCAAGCCGCTTGGCTGTTTGATTTTCTTTTGGGATTGGAAAGGGCCTAGAGAGGCGAGTTGGAGTTTGAACTATTGACCGGTACAAAGGAGGTGCTGGCGAAATTTTTCGAAAGCTTCGGGTGTTAGAAAATTTTCAAGATTTTGAAAATTTCCATTAGTAAGAATAAATTAATATTTTAATTGAAATTAAATTGGTTCAGTTAAAACTGAAGCTAAGAATTAAATAAATAATTTTTAATCAGTTAGTAGGGTTGTTCTCTAACTTAGCAATTTCGAGGACGGAATTATTTTAAGGGGGAAGAATGTAACGACCCGCATTTTTTAGCGATATAAATAATTTATTTAATTATTTAAATAATGGTTTGGTTATTTAAAATGACCAGAATTGAATAATATTGAATATTTAATTATAATAAATAATATAATAATATATTTAATTTCTGAAATAGTCAAAAATAATGGAATTCACAAAATGGTGTGAATTGGATCATCGATGATATTTAATTCGGTTTAGAATTGAATTTGAATGACGAATATATTATTTGAACGGCAGTTTGAACGTATAATTATAATATAATTATATTCGAGCTTGAAATGGCGCGACAGTTCACTATTTGGCGATTTGAACTTCAACTGAATATACAGGGTTCGTTTTAAATCGGATTTCTGTAAAATAAGAAACGCTAGGAGCTGGTGAAGTTTATCTTTCTAATGGAAGAGAAAAATCGAGATTTCGTCGTGTAGATTTTTAGTTATGTCCAAATCAAATTTTAGAAAAGTCGCTACGGAATTCATTTATAATTTATATCGATTTAATTATATTTTAAAATGGATTTTTGAATATAAATCGAATATCGATGTAACACTAGATTTGAAATATCGAGTTATAAATCCCAGTGTAGTAGTATGATATCATGTTGTGAATATATACGATAATATTTATTTTTAAATATTAAATTTAAATGTTTTTAAATATATTTATATTTAAAAGGGCTATTTAGAGCTTTAAAAATAGCCAGTTTTGCAAACGACCTCAGAATTCGACGAAACTAATTTTGTCGGATCCGCAATATTAAATTATTGCTAGATTTCAATTTTTGTGATTTTTGAAGTTGGTATGTGGTCGTACGGGATTTTAATATGAAAAACAGTCAGTATGTCGACGGTTAAAAATATGCTGTGTGAGCATACGGAGTCGGAATTCGACGAAACCAGTTTCGTTGGGACCGTAATGTCAAACAGTAGCTACGTGTCCATTTTCGTGATTTTTGGGGGTCATGTGTGATCACAGGAATTTCAGAGGACAAATAAAAACAGCGATTGCTTAAAATAAAATAGAATAAGCGAATAAAAAATATTAAAAATCACATATATATATTCCTAATCTTTTCTAACCCTAAATCACTTCTCCCTGGTCGACCACAAATTTGTGCCGCCGCCATTCTTACTTTACAGTAAAATTTTCCATCCTTGAAAATCAAAATAAAATCCATCAAAATTCTATAAATCCAAACCCATGTGTATTCGAACTCCTGTCCTCTTTCTCTTCATCCCAGTGTAGTTTTCGGTGGGTACGACGCTGTATTTGGGTGCTCGAATTTGTGAGCAGTGAACTAGGGTTCACGATCGTGGTGGTTTGGGACATTGAATCGAGAAATGGTTATTGTATTTGGGGTCAGGGAGTAAATCCGCACTTTGGTGCATTGTTTGAGGAGGTTCAACGCTCGTTTGTGTCGCTGCCTGTCGGTGAAAACCTGGAAATCGCGACTCAGGGATGGAGTGTGAGTTGAGCAAAAATGGCATGGATTTGTAGAGTTTTGGAAGGAGATTGCTTTGGAGGAATTTGCTTGATTTATTATGATGTGTGGTGGGAGAACGGACGTTGGGAAGTTTGTTAATGGCTTGAAGAAGGAGTGGAAATCGTTCGGGAAGAAGAAGCACTCACGGTTTGGGATTTAAGAGGGAAATGGGCCGAAAATAATGGGTATGAGCCCAATATAAATGAAATGATTTAAAGTAGTTTACTTTAAATAGTATTAGAACTTGTAGATTCAATATCTTTGTCATCCGTGATCAGAATTTCGAACCTTCAGTCACGTTGGGATCGTATGGACGGTGGCTACACCATGGAACTAACTGGGAATGAATTGAAGCTCGTTTAGATTTACGGTGGAATTTAACGCCTGAATCAAATCAACGACCAATTATCGTTATTTAACGATAACCGTCCAATGTGAGTAAATCTCACTAACTCTACTCAATTTATATTTTTCTAAAGTATTTTTAGAATTTATAAATAATGGTTGTTTGCTATGTGTTGGCTGTTTGATTGAACTGCTAGTCAATTGATTGAAAATATAGATAACGATATAAATATAAATCATTAATCAAATATTGATTCTGTTTAGCAGAATATTTCATAGTAAAATGAAATTGATGTTAATTTTATTGTTAACATCTGTGGATGCAGGGAAATAGGTCGGAGGGACCCAGCTAGGTTCCTCAACATTTATTTTACTGTTTTCAGATATTGTGTTATATGATGTGATATGAAATCTATTGTTGATTTTGTATGGTTGAATGATGCTGATCATTGTTGTATGGTATATTAAATGTCATAGGAAACACTGGAATGTTAAAAAAGGAAATTTCCAATGTTATATTGAAAAGGAATATTTATAAAATAAAAAAAATTATGAAAAGGAAATATTTATTTAGAAAAACAATAGATTGAAAAGGGAATATTTATTTGTTAATCAAATAAATAGAATTGAAAATGAAATATTTGTAAACTATATTCAAATAGAATAGCAAAGGGTTATTTATTTGAAAAATAAATAGAATAGAAAGGGGAAATATTTGTAAAACAAATAGAAAAGGGAATAGTTAGATTATCAAAGGAATTACTTATAAAATCAATGGATTTTGTATGAATAGAAAATATTTTATAATTGAATAGAATTATCTAAAAGGGGATTTATTTTGTAAATAAATAGATTTTAAAAGAAACTACGTGAAAGGTGACTAGAACTATATAAAAGGAAAATTTTACATTTGAAAGATTTAAACCTGTGCTTCGCACACGGGTATAACGTGTTACGAAATTAAAGCAAAGTTTTTAAACAAAATCTATTATGACCGATAGATTGAGAAGAATAATTTATAAATAATATTTTATAAATTAAATGTAATATTTATCATTAGATAAATAGAATATATAAGTCAGGACTTACATTGTGAAGTAAGAATCGATTCCAACATCGATATTTGAAACTGAATAAACGTAGAGTTAATCAGTTAGAATTAATCAGATAGAGTTAATTAGTTAGAGTTAACCAGTTAGAGTTAATTAGATAGAGTTAATCGAATTAGAATTAATTGAATATTAGTTATCCAATTAGAGTTGATCGAACATAGTTATTTGAGATAGAGTTAGTCAAAACATAGTTAATTAGGATGAGTCGCCATTTCGTATGACTACTAGCATAATTTGCATGGCTATAGATAGCCTACGGCGGTCGGATGCTTCCTGAGGGAATCAGGCGTAACCATTGTGATCGCTGCGATCTAGAGTCAAGCGAATGGTGTTAAACTGGATATTAGTCTTTCGAAAGAAAGTTAAAACAACATAGTTATGCGAATATAAATTAGTCGAATATTAATTAGATAGGAGTTAAATAAGTAGAGTTAGATAAGTTGAGTTAATCAAATAGGTTAATTAGGTTGAGTTAATCAAGTTGAGTTAGTCAAGATGAGTTAACCAAACCGAGTTAATCCAAATGAGTTAATCCAAAGGAGTTATTCGAAATAGTTTATTCGAATAGATCTAAAGGAGTTAATCGAATATAGTTTATTCGAAAGGAGATTAATTGAATGTAAATCATTCGAAGAGAGATTATCGAATACAGTTCTTCGAAGAAATGATTATTGATTATAGTATTCGAAAAGGAGCTATCGAATAGAGATTATTCGAAAAAGAGAATTATACACTGAATTCGATTATATCGAATTTGGGGAAAGTAATATTTACTTTCCAGTTTTAATCAAGATTTATTTATTAATAATTAGTGGTTTAGTTATTTAGTTAAATTAAGGGATAAAAGTTATATTTTGAAATTTGATATTTAGGAAGAAAGGAATTATAATGCTATAGTTAAAATCAATGTTTTAAAATATAGAAGAGGATTAGTGAAAAGAATACGAGAGTTTCATAAGGAAATTGGTTAAAGTTTTAAAAAGTGAACTTTTTCCTATTTCGAGATTAGAAATGTTGTTCAGTCAAGGTCTGAGAGGTAATTATGCCCCAACTTGATTGGCTTTGTTTTTAACTAAGGAATAGTTAAGGTTCGATAGTGAAGGTGGATTAAGTGAGTTTAGTTAATGAGTATAATGGTTTAAATTGGCTTAGTGATGTTTTATTTAAACATCTGTTTAAATCAAATGAATAAATTTTGGAAACATTTTCCAAATATAATCAGAGATATTTTCTAATCATAGAAAATGAAATGTTAATGAGAAAGAATACTGGAATGACAGTGATACGTGAAACAGAGATGGAAATGTTTTCCAATGATTGATGATGTATATTTTCTAAATTTAGAAAATAAGAATTTACAAATATATGGAAATGGGGAATGGATAAATTAAAGATAATTTAATAGAAAGATATAAATGTGGATTGATGATTGATCGATAGAATTTCCATCTGGAAATAATATAGTTGGTCGCACACCTGTTTTTCTTTGATAGTTAAATCACCGACTATCGAAGTTTTTGACCATTTTCCATCGTCAATACGGAGAGACCGGGATCAGATATATTATCTAAAAACCACTCTGTATGGACGTTAGCGTTGCGATCAAATATTGAAGTCGGAGTTATGCAAGGGCTATCCTGTTTACAGAATAGTGCCTTCGGTTTGTCCAGTCCTAGGACAAACGTGAGTGCACGAATGTCTGACAGAGTATATCTAAAGGATCGCGTAAGTTGATCTCTTCAAACGTACTTACGTTTGGTGGCGGATGAATTCGTCTCTCTTAGCTTTATACCCGTGGTATTTTTTAGGAAATCAATTTTGTGATTTGACGGGTATGACTATGTGGCATTCAAAGTGAATGGCGGTCAAGTGCTTCAAAAGATGCGTAATGACCTCAAGCCTCATCAACCGGGAAATGACAGAAATCGGGCAGGCAGCATGGCTAAGTGGGTCGCTCCCATGAGGGTGTATATCACCTATCTAGAGGAAATCCATTTCATTCTTTTATCTATTATTGATACTGTCTCTTTTCGGGAAGACGGTGGGTAGCTCCCAACCATTGGTGATATACGTTCGATACACTCAAGCGAAATGAGTGGTCGGTTATGTGTGGGCCGGGTTGCAAGACGTTCTTGTTGAACCCAGTGTATTCGTCTCTAGAGATACACAATCGACAGGTGGTCCCATACCTTGTCATAGTTGGAATCCAATCTCCAATAAGCGTCCGCGGTTTTGTTTTTATACTATATATGTGGAACGTGAGATGCAAGCGTTCTGCTAGATTCTAATTACTTATGATTATACATTATTGTAATATCAGAGAAGTATTGATTTCCAAAATTGTTTTGGGTTATCGTAAGGTAAAAGCCGTCCGTGTTTATGTGTGGATCGGTCTTACGATTACCATTTCTTTCGAAAAGGATTTTGAAAAGTTAAACCAAATGATTTGAGTTTACTCACACCAGTCCCATGACTGACCCAGGGTTTTATTATGTTTTGTTTTCCTAAGCTCTTGGGTGCCCAAATTTGTACGGGCAGTCAAGTAGTTCAGGTCCTTACAGATACACTTGGAGAAGCTTGAAGCAGGAGGCTTCAGGATCATGTATAGCTATTGTTATTCCCGCTGTGTGTAAGTGTTGTACTCTGATAATGTTATTGTATATATTCACTGTTTTATTTCAAAGTTATGTTATAATATATTTTATTCGTTCCGCTGTGTTATTCGTTTTCACTCTGATTGTGTTCTTCTTCTTCTTCTATTCTAATTTTCTATCTTATCTACTCTCACCCTCTAACTTCTTTCTATTAATGATCTGGAATGTTTGATGCCTGAATAATTAACACGGGTTTTATGTTGATTTTCTGGGTCGAAAATCCCAGTTCGTTACAACTAAGAACGTCCTGATACTGGAAAGGGATAACATCAAAGACAACGATGAAACAACACCAATACTCCCGAAACAATGCCAATAAACAGCGAGGTGTCTTGCTCCGCAGCTGGAGCCCAAACCAATTTTTATGATCTTTAATTAAACATACCATGGTAACAAAATGCTCAATCTCGTGTTACAAACACTGTTGGTGTTGTTGGAGGTCCCCACATCACCATCTTTTCTAAGAAAGAATTTATGATGAGAAAGAAACCTACCACAAAACTGCTCTTCATGGAAATCCACCTAATATTGTCTAAGGACAAAATTGAATAAGCGAAATTACAGGAAGTAACTCCATGAGACAACACACAAGAACAACAAGCCGAATCAAATATGATGCAGTGCTAAATGATGGTTACACCATCGATTAAGCAAAAGATTAATTTCCGCATCATGAAACAAATCTATTCATAACTTCCCACTTACAAAATGATGTGCTAAATGGGTCACACGTCGTCGTGGGCAGTTTATACATAGATTCCCGAACTCAAGAACTGGTATCGAGAAAAAGAGATCTCTTGCAAAATCTCCAAAGCTAATCAACAGACCATATAAGTCTGTGTACGACATGGATTCCTCTAAATTCTCTATCAAGATTCTCATTAGAAAAAACATCCAAAGATAGCTTATTCTTCATCTCCGTAATGACAATCACCTTCATAAAATCCTATCCTAACAAGATATAACAAGAGCGAACGCAGCACAAACAACAACCCTATTCTGAGATCTCGAGCAATGGATCGGTCCAAATCCAACTGCCACGTAAAATTTTCTTAGCCCTAAAGTGGTGAAACCTTTTTTCTCATTCCATTGCAACCAAATGATCTTTCCCTAAGGGTAAGACTTAAATGGTACGAGTAAGATCAGATAGTGCAATTAGGTATTATGGACTAAGAAATGATCGGAGAGAAGAAATTAGATCTTGGAAGAAATTAGATCTTGGAGTATTAGTGAGGCAAGATCTAATGCCGCGGAAAAAGAGGAGATGAGGCGGCAACAAAGAAAGAAAAGAAGGATAGAGATATGGTTCAGCTAGATGAGGAAGAAAGGACAAAAGAAGGAAGTTAAGGGGTAACTTGGATGCAACTAGTTGACCATTCTAGTATAACATTAAATAGTCAACTATAATAAGGGTCTTGGACAAAGGTTGAACCTTAGCCTTATTAGGTCGGATTAAAATATTAATTGTTCCGTGTCTTATTTTAAACTTTGACGCGGTCCGAAAAATAGTTATCCTCATCATCGCTGTATTAAAAGACTGTAATTAAACTCCGAACCAACTCCAAGGATTTATAGTCTCAACATGATGTTGCGACTACACTATGAACGAACGAATTCCAAAAATAATTCAGCTAGAAATCTGTTATACAAATTAAAACAGATTTTCCCCTTACCTAGCTAACAACAAACAGACGATTCACGAAATCAAATACCCTAAAAATCAAAATGAAGGATTTTCCCTTAGCCTTTCCGAAGAAATATTTAAAAAATTTCCAAAAATGAAATCTTTTATAAACTATCGGTTTCGTATTTATAAATCCAATTTATTATTATTATCATTTATATTCCGGTTTATTTTACAAACTGAAAAACCTTTCTGTGTTCAAAATTGTTGGAGCTTTAAAAATCTTAAGGATTAATTTTGACAATTTCAATAAATAATTGTAATGTCCCGTACTTTTACGGTATAATAATTAATTTATTTAATTATTTAAATAGTGATTTAGAGATTTAAAATGGTTTAATTAAATAATATTGAATATTTGTATTAATATATATATATATATAATATAAAGATATATTATAATTCTGAGATAGTCGAAAATAGATGAATTCACAATACTGTGTGAATTGGATCATTTAAAATATTTAATTCAGTTTAGAATTGAAATGTAATAACGAATATATTATTTAATCGACATTATAATGTATTAATTATAAATTAATTATAATCTAGCCCATAATTTCGTGGCAGTTCGTAATTTAACAATTTGAACTTCAACTGAATGTACAAAATCTGTTTTAAGTCGGATTTCTGCGAAACAAGAAATGTTCGGATCAGATGAACAATATTTTTCTAATGAAAGAGAAAAATTTAAATTTCATTGTGTTGATTGTGAGTTATGTCCAAATCAAAATTTAAAATAGTCGCTATGGAATTCGTTTATAATTTATAACGATTTATTTACATTATAAAGGAATTTTAATATAAATTGAATATCGATATAATCTGAGATTTTTAAATATTGAGTTATAAATCCAGATATGTACATTTTGGAGTCGTATGATATTATAGGTGAATATATATGATAATATTAATTTATTAATATTAAATTAAATTGTTTTTAAATATACTAATATTTAATCGGTCTATTTAGAGCCTTAGAAAATAGCCATTTTACAAACGACCTCCAAATTCGACGAAACTAATTTTGTTGGATCTGTAATGTTAAATTATTGTTAGATTTCAATTTGCGTGATTTTTGGAGTCAGTATGTGGCCGTGCGCGATTTTAATGTGAGAAACAGTCGATATTTTGACAATTAAAAATGCGCTGCGTGAGCAAACGGAGTCGAAATTCGACGAAACAAGTTTTGTTGGGTCTGTAAGGTCAAACTGTAGCTGCATATCAATTTCCATGATTTTTGGATGTCATGTGTGATCATGCGAATTTTTAGAAGACAAATACAAGTAGAGATTGATTAAAATAAAATATAAAAATCAAATAAAAAATAATATAACCTACCTATAAACAGCCTAACATCCTTTTAACCCAAAGAAAAATCTTCCTTTGGTCAAAACAACTCAAACTCGCCGTCATCTTCCTTTTACAGTAAAACCTCCCCTTTGGAAAATAAAAAAAAATCAAAATAAATACTAAAAATCATCTTACATATATATTTGGACGCACTAAGGGATGCTATTTGATCCAATATGAACATTGTGGGGTTCGGTGGTGATTTCCGTCACCAGAAAAATATATGTAGCGGGTTTAAATTGGCTAGGGTTGAATATAATGGAAGATTGATGCATCGATACTTGTTTTTGGTGTTGTATTGGAATTCAGGAGGTTGAGTAGCTTGTGTGTGCAAGTTTTTGTGGGTTCGGGGTTGAAAGAGGTCGTTGCCTCCCTGTACATCTCGAAGAAGGCTGTGCGATGCAATCATGGGGAAGCCACCGAGTTGTGAGTGAATGGGATGAGTGCAAATAGGATTGAAGGAGAGGAATTATGATGATTTTTCTGTATTTTATAATGGAGTAGAGATGGAGTTGGAAATCGGTGGAATGGTGGCAATGGAGGAGGATACGGTATGTGTTTGGAATTGGGGAAGAAAGGGAACTGTAGCAAGCGGTTTCAGGTAGTTTAAATCGGTGTTGAGCTGATGTTAAATGGGTAAAGCCCATTTACATTATAATCCAAGTTTTAAATTTGTTTAAAATGCATGTTAACTTCTAATAATCGTAACTTTATCATACGTGAACAAAATTCAGTAAAACTGGTCACATTGGGATCGTACGGACGTAGGCTACACAATGGAACGGGTTTGGAGTGATTTGGAGCTCATCTCAATTTATGGAAAAATAAAATGCCCGAATCAAACCGATGATCGATTATCGTTATTTAATGATAACCAACCAAAGTGAGTGAAACTCACTAATTTTGTTCAATTTATATTTTTATAAATATAATCTAGAAATGATAAATGATGATTGATTATTGTGTGTTGATTGTTTGATTGAATTGCTGATTGATTTGTTGAAATTATAGATAACGATATATACATATATTGTTAAACAAACATTTATTCTGTTTATCAGAATAGTACATATTGAAATGAAATTGATGTGAATTATATTATGTAACATCTATGGATGCAGGGAACAGGTCAGAGGGATCCAACTGGATTCCTCAACATTTATTTTACTGTTTTTCATATACTGTGATATATGATGTGATATATAACCTATTGTTGATTATATGTGTTTGGATGATATTGATCAGTGTTATATGGTATGTTAAACACCATAAGAAGTACTGGAATGTAAAAAGAGAATTTTTACAGTGTAGATTAAAAATAAAATATTCATATAAAATAAATATACATTATAAAAATAAAAGATTTTATAAAAATAAACATTTATAAAATGAACAGATTTTATAAAAATAAACACTTACCAAATGAATAGATTTTATAAAAAAAACATTTATGAAATGGAGACATTTTATAAAAAGAGAATATTTATATAAAATGAATAGATTTTATAAAAAGGAAACATTTATAAAATGAATAGAATTTTAAAAGAGAACACTAATAAAATCAATGAATTTTATAAAATGAATTATTTGGAAAATAAACTGCATTTATAAAAAGGACATATTTTAGAAATGAACAGACATTATGAAAAGGGCATATTTCAGAAATGAATAGACATTGTAGAAAGGACATATTTTAGAAATGAATAGAATTAAAAAGGGAATTGACAAAATATATGAGAACAACAAGAAGATGAATTCAAAGTAGAATGTAAATAAAAATCTGTTTTAACAGATAAATGGAGACGATTAATTTATAAATAATGTTTTATAAATTAAACATAATATTTATCATTCGATAAATGAAATATATTAGTATGAACTTATATACAGAAGCAAAAATCGGTTCTAACACTGATATTTTTAAATAAAATGTGAGCTCAACATTTATAAAGTGAATTATAAATGAGATTTTAGCGTTAGAAAATAAAAGGAGATTTTGTATGAGAAATTCTATAAATGGAGTAGATAAAAGGAAACATTATTCACATTCGATGTGAATGATGAATTTAAGCAAATATTTTGCAAATAAACATATTTGTAAAGGAAATTGGATTTTTAAACTGGAATTCAAATAGAAATGAAATTCCGAATGATTAGAAATAGATAGCTTGTTTAATAATGAAAACAAGTAGTCGGATTTATAAACAATGTTTATAAATGGATTAAAATATAATTATCAATGGACAATTGAGATTGCAAATACAATAGTGAATGTAAAATGGGAAATTAGAAGTTATTCGAAGAGTGTTAATCGAATGTAAGTCATTCGAAAGAGAATTTATGGAATATAGTTACTCGAAGTGAGCTAATCGAATATAGGTTATTCAAAGAATAATTAATAAAATAGAGATTACTCGAAAGAGAGTTATGCATTGAAATTGATTATATTGAATTCGGGAAAGTACTATTTACTTTACGGTTTTTAAATTAAGATTTATTATTTAAATAAATTATTATCTATTCAAATTAAGAATAAAAGTTATATTCTAAGTTAGATAATTCAGAAGTAGGATTTATAATGTTATCGTTATAAACAAATGTTTATCATACAAAATGGATTCGTAGATTGGAATCCAAGAGTTTGCGTAAGCAATGAGTGTAAAGATTCGAGTGGTGAACTTTATCTGTTGCAAGGTTAAGGACATTGTTCAGTTAAGGTCTGAGAGGTAATTATACCCCAACTTGATTGACTTCGTAATTAACTAAGGAATAGTAGAAGTTCGATAGCGAAGATTGGTTAGAAATACTGTGAAGTAATAAATGATAAATGGATTGAGCCGTAGTATCAATATTTTATATAACGTTAGTTTAAAATCCATATAAATGAGTTTTGGAAATGTTCTCAAAATATAAAACTCAGAGATGTTTTCTAAGCATAGAAAATGAAATGGGTTATTGATAAAATTTAAGAAATGGAGTTAAGAGAGGGAATTGTTTCCCCACGATTAATAACGGATATTTTCTAGATGTAGAAAATAATAATTTATGAATATATTGAAAACAGGAAAGGGAAAATGAATAAATCAATGATAAATTAATTTAAGAGATAAATTATGATTGATCGATAGAATTTCCATCTGGAAATAATATCGTTGTTTGTACAGATGTTTTCCTTTGATTGTTAAATCACCGACTATTGAAGTTTTGACCATTTTTACGTCGTCAATATGGAGAGACCGGGATCAGATTCATTATCTGAAAACCACTCTGTATAGGTGTTAGCATTGCGATCAAATATGATGAAGATAATTGAAGACGGAGTTATGCAAGGGCTGTCATGTTTACAGAATAGTGTCTTCGGTTTATCCAGTCCCAGGACAACTTATATGAAAGAATTTCTGATAGAGTATATCTAATGGATCGCTTAAGTTGATATCTTCAAACGTAGTTATGTTTGGTGGTAAAGAAATTCGTTTCTCTTAGCTGTATACCCGTGATATGTTTGGAGAAATTAATTTGTGATTTGGCGGGTATAACAATGTGACATTCAAAGTGAATAAAGATCAAAAGATACGTTATGACCTCTAGCCTCACAACCGGGAAATGGTATAAAATCGGGTAGGTCGCATGGCTAAGTGGTTGGCTGCCAACCTGATCTAGAGAAATTCCTTTTTCTTCTTAAATTTATCGATGCTGTCCTTTTCGGGAAACGGTTGCTGATCCCAACCGTTGGTGATAATACATTCGGTACTCTCAAGTGAAGTGAGGGTTCGTTCATGTTTAGGCTGGGTTGCAAGATGTTCTTGTTGAACCCAGTGTATTTCTCTCTAGAGGTACACTGTCGGAAGGTGGTCCCGTACCTTGCCAGTTGGAATCCATTATCCAATAAGAGCCCACGGTTTGAATAGTATACTATATATGTAGAGCGTGAGATGCAAGCGTTCTGCTAGATTGATATTACTTGTATTTAGACATTATTATAATATCAGATGAATATTGTTTTCAAAGAATGCTTTGGGTTATCATAAGGTAAAAACCATCTGTGTTTATGTGTGGATCGGTCTTATGATTATCCTTTCTTTTAAAAGGATTTTTAAAGTTAAACCAAGTGGTTGGAGTTTACTCACACCAGTCCCATGACTGACCCATAGTTTATTTTTGTTTTGTTTTTCCCTAAACTCTTGGGTGCCCAAATTTGTACGGGCAGTCAAGTAGTTCAGGTATTTTCAGATATCATTGGAGGAGCTTGAAGCAAAAGGCTTCAGCGTTATCTAGTATTGTTATTTCCGATGTGTTGTAAGTGTTGTACTCTGATAATGTTATTGTATATATATACTGTTTTATTTCAAAGTTATGTTATATTTTATTCGTTCCCCTGTGAGATTCGTGTTACTCTGATGTGTTGTATGTTCTTCTTCTATTCTAATTTTCTATCTTATCTATTCTCACCCTCTAACTTCTTTCTATTAATGATCGGGAATGTTCGATGCCAGAATTTTTGACATGGGTTTTATGTCGATTTTCTAGGTCGAAAATTCGCGTTCGTTACAATTATCCTATATATATAGGGAGAGGGATACTAAAAATTACAATGAATGGATATTTATTATTCTTAAATTTGGTAGCATATTCCTTGTCATTTTTAATTCCGTCTTTCCTATTAATTAGATCATATTTATTAAAGTTACACTAAGCCCTAAAGATTTTGAACCACAAATAGATTAAAATTTAAAAACCATATCTTTATAAAACTATACCCTTATAATACCATTTTCCGAAACCATATTTCAAAACTTTCAAAACCCATTTTCGTTTTTCCAAATGATTTTAAAATAAAATTTCCTCGAATACAAGGTCAAGAACTTAATCGAATGTTTGGATAAAGGTAGATTCGAAAATTCAATGAAGTAACGAATGGATATACCTCGTAATTAAATTTTCGAAATAGATAAGACATACTAGTGTGAATTTTTCCCATTTGGGAGCAAGCAATGGTCTCAATCGAAACTACCAACGAAACCAAAAGCAGAAATCTCGACTATCTCATTTGTAGCTAGATTTTTGTTTAGTCTCCAAACTCGAATTAATGAAATCCACCATATGTTGTTCTCATGCTCTTCACGGCGAGATCGCTAACGTACTGTGGGGTGTGACATATTAGTTGGAAACCCGAACTCAACATATTTCAAATCTTAGTCGTTAACAACCCATTTTTATATTTAGGCCCACAACTAATTCATCATTGAAATAAATTAAAGTTGAGTAATAAAGGCGAAGAAAATAAAAAAGAAAACTGAATTACATTCTCTCACGAGTCCTAATTTAACTAATTCCTTTGATCGTTTAAACTAAGCTCTCAAAAGTAACACCCCACACTTTTCTACGCCCAAATTTCGACAAAAATCGAAACTCAAACACATCCAAGTATGGAGCGTGTAAACCTGGTACCTGCAATAAATGAGCATGAGCATAATCGGAGTACGATAAAACAAAACTCACAGCGGAAACAGAATAGGAATAACTAGTATTAACTGAACTACCTTTTTCGAAGTAAGTAACTTTGCCAATACCGAGCATGAGAGAGAACGAGAACCGAAAGCCAAACTAAAACATCTGTGAGAACCCGACCTTCTCTAAAAAACCTGGGAGGTTGTAATGAGGGGGGAGGGTCAGAAAAACAAGTTTTGATGACTAATAAATGTATAACAGAGATTATAATACCCAGATGTATCCCGTTTGATTCAATCCAAGATGTATGCCTATCAAGGTTAGTGATTCTAGCCTAACCTTATGGACGTTGGATTTGTCGGTCGGTTCCAGGAAAACTTCTACCACAAATTAAACTTAACCTTGATCCTTAGTACATTCACGCATTAGACCCCTCACATTAAGCTGACTACATGAGGTTGCTGGATTTGTCGGTCGGTTCTGGGCAGACTTATACGACAAGTTGAGCTTAACCTCGTGTCTAAATGTGGTTATAATTCAAATTTCTAATTTGGGGTGTACAACATTTATCCTAATTAATTTTAGGAATTATATCCATTATCCTATCATATTAACTTTCCCCAATCCACATTGGTCATAATTGTAATTTATTGATTTACGATCCTATTTATAGCAATTAATTATATTAATTGCTACAACTAGTCACCAAAAATATATTAATTCAATATGGATTACCTTTACATATAATTCCATAATTGAACCTTATCCTCACATTCAACATTCCATACAATGTGTAATTTACCGTTTTAATCTAATTTGTATGGATAATATGTAGATATATACATATATATAATAATGTTTTCGTGCGTTTAACATGGTTATTATTTTTATTTTTGTTTTTATTATTGTTTCTAAATTAAATGATTTGATTAAATCAACAACCAAACATTTCTTTTTGCATTCAATCTTGCCAAAAGGTTTCAAATCTCACAAAAGACCGTTAGCCGTAATCATTGTAAATAGTGGATTGTCATATTTCCAAATCACAAGAAATATATGTGAATATATATTTTGGAATAATTAATGCAAATTACGCACAAATATACATACATACATATATTTGCAGCACTTTTCCCCTTTATCGTATCTCTTGTGATTTAAAAATAATGTATTTTTATTCAAAAGGAGGAAAATGGCATATTTACAACGATCAAATACAAACAGGGATAATTCTTTTTAACATTATAATCACACAACTCACAAATTTCACATTTTTACCAAAATTTCATTATTCAACACTGAATTAGATATCTGAAATGTAACTACATCTAAATGTTGTTTAATGGGACTGATTTCCAGATCTGCAATGTCATGAAATACCCACAATACATTTTACAATATAATTGCAATATATTTCATAACATAACTACAGGAATATGTGTAAATCCAACAATTCATATTATGTATAGCCACATTGTACAATTCACAAGTTTTAACACTTTTATAACCAGATATGATGGG
Organism: Allium sativum; assembly: GCA_030737875.1. Lineage (NCBI taxonomy): Eukaryota > Viridiplantae > Streptophyta > Magnoliopsida > Asparagales > Amaryllidaceae > Allium > Allium sativum. Next base: position 279,831,101 of record CM060925.1, read on the forward strand.
TGTCAATCTAATTACAACATTTTATTTATCAGATATGATAGGCATAGTCATAAAAATTGAATCTATTACAAACGAGATAAATACATTATTATAATTGTATATATAAATCTCTCACTCACCTTATAGCCTCCAAATCCGAAATTTGTACCCTTTAAGCCTACAAATCCCCAAATTCTTATAAATCTACAATTTATGTAGAAACGGGAAAATTCCAAATCTATAGAGATGTAAGAAAATAAGGAGAGTGGGGAGAATCTGATTTGGAGCGTCAATTTGCATTCTTTTCCATTAGATCTGCTTATCTTCTTTATTTCATATGAATTGGATTTGATTTGTTTGTATGAATATATTTTAGATTAAGAAATTAGGTTTGGAAAAGGAGGAAAATGGCAGAGCTCCGCTGCCTTCTATAGAATTATATGGAAAAAGAATGAGGCCTTACCCTTTTATTTATAGTGGTGGAAATGGCCTAGGACCGTTGGATTAGTTTTAAGTTATGTTCGTTCATTCGTTATATAAATATTATAACCTAACCTTACAAAAACCTAGCCTCAGTGGGTAAACTAACGCCCAATAGGTCGACCTTGGCAGTCGACTGCCTGGGCCTTAGATCCCAAGTCGGCTTGGTTAAATAAGGTAATATAAAATTATAAATTTTGAATTATTTATTTTCCGTCCATTTTCGTATTTCGTCCGTAACTTTTTCATATGAACTCTGTTCACGAAACTCCGAACATGAAAGTTGACCAGAATTCCAAAATGAACGCATCAGTTAAAGTTTCGTGGACAAATTTCATTATTTGCAAAAATTCCTATTTTTGATATTCTAATTAAATAACTATTTATTTGTCAAAATTCTAGGTCGTTACAGTTTAAGCGCTGAGAATGCAGAAACTCAAAGGCTAATGCAGCAGAATTCCGAACTAAAGAGACAACTTGAGGAGGCCAAAAAAGACAAGGAAAAGGCCGAGGGCACAACTCAATATGTGATAGGACAGTCGGATGGGGTAAGGGCCGAGCATGAGAGGGAGGTAAAGGATCTCAAATTTGCAGCTGAGGATGCCGTGACCTAAGCGGAACTAGATTTGGAGCCTTGTGTTCGGGATATTTATGTCAAAGTGCTTAAGTACCGCGATATTTCTTGGGTAGATGATTACTCCAGAGTACTGGCCAAAGTGTGGAACAAGCTGCCGGAATTTGAAGCTGACTTGTAGGAAGTGGATATGGACGAAATTGATTTCATGTTCTCTCACTTGAATGAGAAAGAACGCTTGACGTTGCAGAAGGGAAGAGAGTTACGAGGGATGATGCTAAGGCGAAACGGGCTGCCATGAAGGGAAAGACTATGGACACTGATAGTTTGGTGGTGGCCCATGAGTTTGGTGAAGGAAGCTCTTCCCAATAGCCAATTGGGTTGCCTTCTCCAACGACTAGCTCATAGGTTTCATCCCTTATCGTACCTGAATACAACCCTAATCATCCAGGGTTGGGACTTAAGAGCTTAACCCAAATAGCGGGTGAGATCTTTGCTCCTGCCGGAGCTGCGCCCCGGGTGTCGGTAGGTAAAGTAACACCCTCTTAAGTACTTAGAGGTATGAGTGTACGAGAATTGAGGCAACTGATGAGCCTTTTCTTCATTGTGTAGGACCTTTTGGAGCAGAAATGACCGTGAGCCCGGACCCGACTCAGTTTGGATAGTCCGGGATGGAATACGAGGCTGCGTGGGCTAGCGTGGCAAGGGAGTAGGAGCAGAGATCACATTTTCTAAGGAGGAGTTTGTAATGACCCGGACTCTTAGGGGTAAATTTTAAAATATTTGATATGGATTTAAATATTGAGTTAAGTAAATAAATCAATTTTTATAGGGAGTTATGGATTTAAAAATCAATTTCAATTTAATATTGAAAATATTAAATTATCAGAATAAGAAAATGGATTTAGTTGAATTCAAAATTTAATTTGAATTAAATACAGTTCAATTAATTAATGAGAAATTTCATTTGAATTTATAACGATAATAATATTATCGCAGAATTTAAAAGATTTGAAATTTAATTTATATCAATATAAATTAATATCCGTTGAGGATGATCGAATTGGACTTCGTGACCTATCCCAGTGTGTTCGCAACAGGGGTATTACCCTAGAATTGGCGGTTGTTGGGTTTAGAAAGGAGTTCGGATCAGGGTATATTTTGATTTAAGGATATTGTTTTAATTAAATTAAAATATAATTAAAAACAAAAAGAAAATTCCTTCTTTTCTTTATGTGGACAAAAAAACCAAACCCCTGCTCTCCCTTAACACCACAAATCAAAACCCACCGTGCCTCATTCAGAACCATAGGAGCAAATCAACTGGTGGCCTTCTTCATTCCCACAGAATAAAACAAAACGTGGTACCCTTTGAAACAGACGTTGTTCTTACCAACTTCAATCCTTCTCCTACTTATACCGTGCTTCTCTTCCCTTTTCAGAAAAATTACAAACCCGAAAAGCTTCAACAGATCAATCTATGTCCTTATAACGATGGAAATAAAATCAATTCGATCAGCATGGAAGGGCGATAGCAGGCGCGATTTAAAATCCAGTTATTCAATAGTTCGATAGCCCGCTTAGGTTCGACATCGCGCTCGAGATTGGGGGAAACTGGAGGCGTGAACATCGAGTTGCAATTTCTGGAGGTGTGGTTCGATTGAGGGTTCTAGTTCAAAATCCGAAGGTCAAAGCTTTGATGTGTTCTAGAATAGTTCGGTTCACTGATGAACGAACTGAATGAACGGGAAAAGTGCGACAGTAAAGCAGCAACAAACAAAGGATGAGGTGATTCGATGATGTTGGGGAGGTCTCGCGGTCTTACAGGAAGGGCGATAGGGCAATTCAACGTTGAAAGGGGAGGGGTTCGATTGGTTGATGGCGATGGGAAATAGGGTTCGACAGTGACTTTGAGGTATCGGCAGTTTCAAAAAAAAAAGGGTTACAGGATGCTTGGAAGTCAAAATATTCAGCTGAAAGAAAGGAGAAATTAGGAAGTTAACAAGGTAATTAATTATAAAATTTGTTAGTTAATATTTTCTTATAAGAATTTAATTAGTATAGTGGTTAAAATTAAATATATAATGGTTACGATTTTTATTAGTATATCAGTATAGATTAGTTTAATTATTTGTTAAGCTAAATTTAGTTTAGTAACCGAAGGAAGTAAAATATAGGAAAGTCATTTGCTCGTTTAAATAGTTATTTAAATAAATGTTAATCAGTAAATTAAATCAATTTATCGTAGGTACGAATTCATTCGGAAAGATTCGTAGCCGATGAATGTGGGATAAGCAGATTATTCGACACTGCAATTTTGGTGAGTAAACCTCACTCACCATTTTATTTAGAATTTATTTTTATATAGTTAAAAATAATTGTCTGTGCTTGTTTGAATGCTGTCTGATTGTTTTAAAATATATATAGTTATTTAGGATTGGTTGACTATTATATATATATATATATATATATATTGGGTTGATGATTGGTTGGATTCCCGCAGTATCATTAGCGGATGCCCGCAGTTTCATAGCGGATGATTACCCTATACGCCCCACGCTATGATTAGTGGATGACCTTCATACCGCGATATCCTACCTCGAAGCAGGATGGGTATTACTATGTTGACTAACGTCTGTGGATGTAGGAAAACAGGTTGGAGGAATCCAACTGGATTCCTCAAAAAAAAAAAATATCTGTTGTTTGTTTGATTTCATATATATTCATATATGATGTGTTAAAAATCAAATGATTGAAAATTGGTTGATTTGATTGTTTAAAATACCACTAGAGCTTGAATATTGATTTATAAAAATATCGAAAAGGGTATTTAAGGTTTAGAAAGGGAATTCTATTTTTATAAATAGAATTTGAATTTTTAATAAAACTATAGAAAATATTAACTTGTTTTGAAGGTATATAAAACAAGTGATCGAATTTATAAACTTTGTTTATAAATGAAAGGTGGGTTTTGAATCGAATTTATAAACTTTGTTTATAAATGAAAATATGGGATTTGAATCGAATTTATAAACGTTGTTTACAAATGAAAAATATGGGTTTTGAATCGAATTTATAAACTTTGTTTATAAATGAAAATATGGGATTTTAATTGAATTTATAAACGTTGTTTATAAATGGAAAGGTGGGATTTGAATTGAATTTATAAACGTTGTTTATAAAAAAAATGCATTGAATTCAAATGGACTTTGAATATAAGGAATTGAAATAGAATTTGAATAATAGAATTCAAATGGAGTTTAACTATAGAATTTGAACATAGTATTTCAAATGGAATTTGAATATAGAAATTCAAATGGGATTTATAATAAATAGATTTGGATAAATAGAAGTGGAATAGACGAAGAAGTTAATTAACAGATTTAATTAACAAATTGAGTTAAAACGATTGGTATAGTTAAAATAGATTGGACAGGTATAAATATACAGGAGACAGGTTTGGAATAAAGTGTTAGAAGTTATATATATAGATTGCCCGACAAAAAGGTACGTATTTAATTTCCATGAGATTTTATGCGCCGTATCGGCAAGCCGCTTGGCTTTTTCTTTTTCTTTTTGAGATGAGAAGGACCGGGAAAGCTATTTGAAATTTCCCGATGCTCCCGGTACAAAGGAGGTTATGGCGAATTTTTCCAGGAATTTTAGGAGATAGAATATTTTTAAGATAATTTGATAGTTATAAATTAACATATCGAATATATAGAAGTCGATAAGAAAACGAACTTAGAAATAGAATAGTATAATCAAAAAGGAAGACTAGGAATAAAATCTAGTAAGAATAGAAAGAGAAGGTATATATGTGTTTAAAAGTGAAGAAGTAGTTGTATGGTATTGGTTATTCGAGTAAGTAGTCTTGTTTGTTTTGACGTTAAATGTTATTCAGTCAAGGTCTGAGAGGTAATTATACCCCAACTTGGTTGATTTCATGATATACCGATAAGTAGCAAGATTTCAGGCTCGAAGATCAATGTGGAATAAGAATTAGTTAAATACTGTATTTGGGTTGTCGTAACGATGTTTTACACAACATCTGTTTTAACCCAAATATGTGCAAAGCTTGGAAATAGAATAATGAACGTTTCCTAAGTATAGAAATAAACGAGATTGGAAAAGAGATAAGTAATTGGAATATTTTCCAATTATAAATAACATATATTTTCTAAAGTTTAGAAAATAACAGAAGGCGATATTCAGAAATGTTTTCCAAATAACGTAAAAGGCCAATATAGTTATTGAAAATATTTGGTTAACAAATATTAATAAAGAAATAGAGAAGTGATTTAATTAAGGAAATATTAATTAAAGGCTCACTGATTGTTGGATGTTTGGATGAACACTTGTTTTATTCGATAGTTAAATCATCGACTATCGAAACACTTGTTTTTATTCGATAGTTAAATCACAGACTATCGAAGTTTTGACCATCGTTGTCAATATGGAGAGACCGGTTGGATTATTATCCGAAGAACCACTCCGTATTGGCAGTAGCGTGCGAATCAGATTATATAAAGATAATCAAAGACGGAGTAGAGTGCAAGGACTTTTTCTATTAATAGAAATTGTGCCTTCGGTTCATCCTGTTCCTGGGTGACCTGTATGGATGGATGTCTGACAGAGTATTTCCAGAAAGGTCACGTACATTGATTTCTTCAACCGTACCAAGAGTGGAAGCGGAGAAGGAAACTTCTTTTAGCTGACACGTAATGTACTGTTGTAGACATCAATTAGTGATTTTCGATGGATCTGATGATGTGACATTCGAAGTGAATCTTGTGTGATGACAAAGCGTAGCTTCTAGCCTCATCAACCGGTAAATGACAGAAATCGGGCAGGCAGCATGGCTATGTAGGTCGCACCTATTAGGCTGTATAATCACCTGATCTAGAGTTTCATTTACTTCTAAAAATCTATTGTCGATGCTGTCCCATTCGGGAAACGGTTGCTGATCCCAATCGTTGGTGATATACATTAGATACACTCAAGCGAAATGAGTGGTCGGTCATGTGTGGCTGAGTTGCAAGATGTTCTTGTTGAACTCGGTGTATTCTCCTCTAGAGATATACTAGCGGAAGGTGGTTCCATACCTTGTCATAATTGGAAAACCAAATACCCAATACGTGCTTGCGGTTTTGATTGTATATTATATAGGTGGAACGTGAGATGAAAACGTTCCACTAGATTGTTATTTACTTGATTTAGACATTATTATAATATCAAAAGAGTTTTGATATAAAGATAAGTCAAGTGTTTGGATTTTCATAAGGGAAAAACCCGTTCCGTGTTATACGGCGTGGTCTTATGAGATATCGTTTAGTTTTCTGAAATTGTTTTAAACTGTTTACTCATACCAGTCCCATGACTGACCCGGAGTTTATTTGTTTTGTTCTACCTAAACTCTTGGGTGCCTAAATTTGTACGGGCAGTCAAGTAGTTCAGGATTTTTCAGATATATCTAAAGGAGCTTAGAGCAGGAGGCTTCAGCATTATCTAGTTATAGTGTTGTTCCGCTGTGTTGTAAGTGTTGTACTCTGATAAGTGTATGTTATACAGTTAAGATTTTGTATTTCAAAGATGTGATATATTATATTTTGTTCCGCTGCGATGTGAGATTCTGTGTTGTTAGTTCTGTTCTTCTTCTACCTCTTTCTTCTAAAAAAAAATGTTTCGTATTTTCGTGATATTTGGGTTGGACGTATGATGTATATAGTCAACTCTGATGTTACGGAAATTTGGGTCATTACAGTTGGTATCAGAGCTTAGGTTGAGCGAATACCTAGGCTTGTTGGAATGTGCTCATTAGAGATAGGATCAGTAGTATCCTAGAATGAGTTGAGTGTATATATATACGAGAGAGCGTATTTGTTATTTGATATAAAAACTGTTTTATATTGTGTTGACTAGTCTGTTGAGTGGCTTATGAATTCTGATCGAATCGTGGGACGCCACGATGTCGATAGGAGTTTATAAACACTTGAACAGAAGATTGGACACGATATTGTTTTAAATAGTTGAGTTGATTGTTAGGATTATAATCGAATGAGATCATAAAACAGATAGTTATATAGAATTTGTATAAGAATGAAATATATAAAAATGTGATGAATTGAAATTGAATTCCAACCAGAATTTAAAATCCTGGGAGTTTGGAAAATATTTTTCTAAATGGAGTTTGAAAGAAATATAGCACTGGACTCATTCAGTAGTTGGGAAATAATTCTGATGATGGTCGCAACATCATCGGTGTTCATTTTCGAGTTTCTAAGTGATGAATTGCTGCCTTAGAAAAGTTTTGATGGAATTTGTTTGTAAAGAAACAAGTTGTTTGAAAATTCAAATGTTTTGAATTTGAGATAGATATAAATATATGTATATATTTATATAACTTCAAAGGAATTTTGAAATGAGAATTGGAATATAGATTTCAAATAGAAGTAAAATAAAGGAATTTGAATATATATATAATTCAAATAGAAGTGAAATAGAATTTGAATTCAAAGGAATTCAAATGAGTTTGAATAAAGAAAATTCAAATAGAAATTGTATAAGAAAAATTGAAATGGAATTTGAATTCAAAGGAATTCAAATGGATTTGAATAAAGAAAAGTCAAATAGAGACTTGAATATTAGAATTCAAATGGAATTTGGTTAAATAGAATTTCAAAGAGAATATAAAATGGAGGTTGAATATTAGAATTCAAAGAAAATATAAAGTTTGAAATAGAATTTTAAATAAAAGGAGTTAAAAAAAGAATTTGAATTCAAAGTAAAATTAAATAGAATTTGAATTCAAAGGGGTTAAAATAGAATTTAAATTCAAAGGATTTCAAGTAGAAATTGAACAAGGAATTTAAATAGAAATTGAATAAAGGATTTCAAAAGGAATTTAAATAAGGGATTTGAAATGGATTTTTGAATGAAGGATTTCAAATAGAAATTGAAGATAAGAAATTCAAATAGAATTTGAAGATAAGGATTTGAAATAGAATTTGAATAGAAGAAAATTCAAATAGAAATTGAATAGAAGGAAATTCAAATATAGAGTTTGAATAAAGAAATTCAAATGAAATTTGAATATTGTAAATATATAGGATTTGAATATTAGAAGTGAAATAGATCGGAAATATTATGTGAAATGGAAAATTGGATTGGATATATATTAAAAATTTACCAGATTGGAGTTGAATTTATTATAAACAAAGTTAAAACGTTTATGTTTATAAATATAATTAAAACGAGCTCGCCATAGTGCGGTAGTCCGTAAATTGGCGATTCGAACTTCAATTTAGTATACAGAACTCAATTGAAGTCGGAATTATTTGAAACAAGAATCGTCGAGACCGGTTGTACAATAGTTTTCTAATGAAAGAGAAAAATCTGGATTTCGTCGTATAGATTTTGAGCTATGTCAAAATCAAATTTTTAGAAAAGCAGCGCCAGAACCATTATAAAACCATAACGGTTTAATTAAATAAATAAAAGGATTTTTAGGAAATAAAATCCGAGTTAACATTAGAAAAATCCAGGCTGGAGATATAAAATAAATATGAACTCCAGTGAAGTAAGTGAAATGATTTTTAAGACAAAAATCATATTTTAAATGGTTAAATAGAATTAACTAAATGGGAAAATAATTAGTTAAAGGAAATTTAAATCGAAATTGGATTTTTGGATTAGTGGAAGAGATTGAGAATTTATATTCGAAATCGAGTATACAACTCGAGTTGAAAATATAATTAGATTAGTTTATAATTAAGTTGACATATATTTGCACAAGTTATATTCAAATATGAAGGTGAAATAGGCAAAACGGTTAATTAGCAACTAGTTAATGGGAATTTGAATGATTGAAATTAAAATTTAACTTAAGTAAGTTAAATGGATCGAAATGAATAAATTGAGTAAAATCAATGTGAATGAAATATGAATTGGGTGTGAATTAAGGAAAAACCAAAAAAGTTAAAAAGAAAATATATTTGTAAAGCAAATATAAAGGAAATATATATTGTAACACAAATACAAAGGGAGTTATGTGCAAACAAATAGAAGGAGAAATATTTGTAAAAACATTTACAAATAGAATTTAAAAGGGGAATATTTGTAAAACATTTACAAATAGGTTAAATGGAAATATTTATTTATAGAAAATAAATAGAATGTTATAAATGAGATATTTATTTGTTAAATAAATAGAATTTAATCAAAGGAATATTAGAAGATGAATAGAAAATGGAATTCTGTTTTTAACAGATAAATAGAAAGATTAATTTATAAATAATAGTTTATAAATTAAATTAAATATTTATCATTCGATAAAATGGAATATATAAGTCTGAACTTATATAGAGAAGAGATATTGGTTTTTAACACCGATAGTTTTAAATAGAAGGGTACACAACACTTGTATAAGTGAAGTAACGTTATTAAAGAGAACATTTATAAAACGAAGAACCGTTACTAAAAGTAAATCTTTATAAATGAATAAACGTTATCCAATAGAAGTTATTCGAATAAGAGAAATCGATTAGAGTTAGAATAAATCGATTAGAGTAAGAATTAACCAGTTAGAGTTAATCAGTTAGGGTTAATCCGTTGAGTTAATTGAATATTAGTTATTCAATTAGAATTTATCGAATATTTGTTATTAAAATTAAGAGTTAACCGGATAGAGTTAATTGAACATAGTTAATCGAATTAGGATTTAATTGAATGTTAGTTATTCTTTTAAAATTGATCGAATATAGTTATTGAGATAGAGTTAGTCAAACATAGTTACTCAGGATAAGTTGCCATTTCGTACGACTGCTAGCGTAATTCGCAGGGCTGCTGATAGCCTAGGGCGGTCGGATGTTTCCTGAGGGAATCAGGCGTAACCATTGTGATCGCTGCGAACTAGAGTCAAGCGAGTGGAGTTAAATCAAATATTAGTTTATTCGAATAGAACTAAATGAGTTATCGATTATAGTTTAATCGAAAAGAGTTAGCGATTAGTTTAATCGAAGTGAGCTATAGAATATTGGTTATTCGAAGGAGTTATCGAATTTAGTTATTCAATGGAGTTAATCGAAAAGAGTTAAATCCAATAGAGTTAATTGATAAGAGTAAATTGATAGAGTAAATCGAATATAATTTATTCGAAGAAAGGTTTTCGAATCTAGTTATTCGAAAGAGAGATTACCGAATATAGTTATTCGAAGGGAGGAGTTATCGAATAGGGATTTATTCGAAAGTGAGTTACGTAAGGAAGTTTGAAATGTTGAGTATCAACATAAATAAGTTCTGAAAAGTTAATGGGTTTGTAGCACTTTTTCTACCTTAGCAATTTCGAGGACGAAATTATTTTAAGTGGGGAAGATTGTAATGACCCGGACTCTTAGGGGTAAATTTTAAAATATTTGATATGGATTTAAATATTGAGTTAAGTAAATAAATCAATTTTTATAGGGAGTTATGGATTTAAAAATCAATTTCAATTTAATATTGAAAATATTAAATTATCAAAATAAGAAAATGGATTTAGTTGAATTCAAAATTTAATTTGAATTAAATACAGTTCAATTAATTAATGAGAAATTTCATTTGAATTTATAACGATAATAATATTATCGCAGAATTTAAAAGATTTGAAATTTAATTTATATCAATATAAATTAATATCCGTTGAGGATGATCGAATTGGACTTCGTGACCTATCCCAGTGTGTTCGCAACAGGGGTATTACCCTAGAATTGGCAGTTGTTGGGTTTAGAAAGGAGTTCGGATCAGGGTATATTTTGATTTAAGGATATTGTTTTAATTAAATTAAAATATAATTAAAAACAAAAAGAAAATTCCTTCTTTTCTTTATGTGGACAAAAAAACCAAACCCCTGCTCTCCCTTAACACCACAAATCAAAATCCACCGTGCCTCATTCAGAACCATAGGAGCAAATCAACTGGTGGCCTTCTTCATTCCCACAGAATAAAACAAAACGTGGTACCCTTTGAAACAGACGTTGTTCTTACCAACTTCAATCCTTCTCCTACTTATACTGTGCTTCTCTTCCCTTTTCAGAAAAATTACAAACCCGAAAAGCTTCAACAGATCAATCCGTGTCCTTATAATGATGGAAATAAAATCAATTCGATCAGCATGGAAGGGCGATAGCAGGCGCGATTTAAAATCCAGTTATTCAATAGTTCGATAGCCCGCTTAGGTTCGACATCGCGCTCGAGATTGGGGGAAACTGGAGGCGTGAACATCGAGTTGCAATTTCTGGAGGTGTGGTTCGATTGAGGGTTCTAGTTCAAAATCCGAAGGTCAACGCATTGATGTGTTCTGGAATGGTTCGGTTCACTGATGAACGAACTGAATGAACGGGAAAAGTGCGACAGTAAAGCAGCAACAAACAAAGGATGAGGTGATTCGATGATGTTGGGGAGGTCTCGCGGTCTTACAGGAAGGGCGATAGGGCAATTCAACGTTGAAAGGGGAGGGGTTCGATTGGTTGATGGCGATGGGAAATAGGGTTCGACAGTGACTTTGAGGTATCGGCAGTTTCAAAAAAAAAAGGGTTACAGGATGCTTGGAAGTCGAAATATTCAGCTGAAAGAAAGGAGAAATTAGGAAGTTAACAAGGTAATTAATTATAAAATTTGTTAGTTAATATTTTCTTATTAGAATTTAATTAGTATAGTGGTTAAAATTAAATATATAATGGTTAGGATTTTTATTAGTATATCAGTATAGATTAGTTTAATTATTTGTTAAGCTAAATTTAGTTTAGTAACCGAAGGAAGAAAGATATAGGAAAGTCATTTGCTCGTTTAAATAGTTATTTAAATAAATGTTAATCAGTAAATTAAATCAATTTATCGTAGGTACGAATTCATTCGGAAAGATTCGTAGCCGATGAATGTGGAATAAGCAGATTATTCGACACTGCAATTTTGGTGAGTAAACCTCACTCACCATTTTATTTAGAATTTATTTTTATATAGTTAAAAATAATTGTCTGTGCTTGTTTGAATGCTGTCTGATTGTTTTAAAATATATATAGTTATTTAGGATTGGTTGACTATTATATATATATATATATATATATATATATATATATATATATATATATATATATATTGGGTTGATGATTGGTTGGATTCCCGCAGTATCATTAGCGGATGCCCGCAGTTTCATAGCGGATGATTACCCTATACGCCCCACGCTATGATTAGTGGATGACCTTCATACCGCGATATCCTGCCTCGAAGCAGGATGGGTATTACTATGTTGACTAACGTCTGTGGATGCAGGAAAACAGGTTAGAGGAATCCAACTGGATTCCTCAAAAAAAAATATTATCTGTTGTTTGTTTGATTTCATATATATTCATATATGATGTGTTAAAAATCAAATGATTGAAAATTGGTTGATTTGATTGTTTAAAATACCACTAGAGCTTGAATATTGATTTATAAAAATATCGAAAAGGGTATTTAAGGTTTAGAAAGGGAATTCTATTTTTATCAATAGAATTTGAATTTTTAATAAAACTATAGAAAATATTAACTTGTTTTGAAGGTATATAAAACAAGTGATCGAATTTATAAACTTTGTTTATAAATGAAAGGTGGGTTTTGAATCGAATTTATAAACTTTGTTTATAAATGAAAATATGGGATTTGAATCGAATTTATAAACGTTGTTTATAAATGAAAATTATGGGTTTTGAATCGAATTTATAAACTTTGTTTATAAATGAAAATATGGGATTTGAATTGAATTTATAAACGTTGTTTATAAATGGAAAGGTGGGATTTGAATTGAATTTATAAACGTTGTTTATAAAAAAATGCATTGAATTCAAATGGACTTTGAATATAAGGAATTGAAATAGAATTTGAATAATAGAATTCAAATGGAGTTTAACTATAGAATTTGAACATAGTATTTCAAATGGAATTTGAATATAGAAATTCAAATGGGATTTATAATAAATAGATTTGGATAAATAGAAGTGGAATAGACAAAGAAGTTAATTAACAAATTTAATTAACAAATTGAGTTAAAACGATTGGTATAGTTAAAATAGATTGGACAGGTATAAATATACAGGAGACAGGTTTGGAATAAAGTGTTAGAAGTTATATATATAGATTGCCCGACAAAAAGGTACGTATTTAATTTCCATATGAGATTTTATGCGCCGTATCGGCAAGCCGCTTGGCTTTTTCTTTTTCTTTTTGAGATGAGAAGGACCGGGAAAGCTATTTGAAATTTCCCGATGCTCCCGGTACAAAGGAGGTTATGGCGAATTTTTCCGGGAATTTTAGGAGATAGAATATTTTTAAGATAATTTGATAGTTATAAATTAACATATCGAATATATAGAAGTCGATAAGAAAACGAACTTAGAAATAGAATAGTATAATCAAAAAGGAAGACTAGGAATAAAATCTAGTAAGAATAGAAAGAGAAGGTATATATGTGTTTAAAAGTGAAGAAGTAGTTGTATGGTATTGGTTATTCGAGTAAGTAGTCTTGTTTGTTTTGACGTTAAATGTTATTCAGTCAAGGTCTGAGAGGTAATTATACCCCAACTTGGTTGATTTCATGATATACCGATAAGTAGCAAGATTTCAGGCTCGAAGATCAATGTGGAATAAGAATTAGTTAAATACTGTATTTGGGTTGTCGTAACGATGTTTTACACAACATCTGTTTTAACCCAAATATGTTGGAAATAGAATAATGAATGTTTCCTAAGTATAGAAATAAACGAGATTGGAAAAGAGATAAGTAATTGGAATATTTTCCAATTATAAATAACATATATTTTCTAAAGTTCAGAAAATAAAAGAAGGCGATATTCAGAAATGTTTTCCAAATAACGTAAAAGGCCAATATAGTTATTGAAAATATTTGGTTAACAAATATTGATAAAGAAATAGAGAAGTGATTTAATTAAGGAAATATTAATTAAAGGCTCACTGATTGTTGGATGTTTGGATGAACACTTGTTTTATTCGATAGTTAAATCATCGACTATCGAATCACTTGTTTTTATTCGATAGTTAAATCACAGACTATCGAAGTTTTGACCATCGTTGTCAATATGGAGAGACCGGTTGGATTATTATCCGAAGAACCACTCCGTATTGGCAGTAGCGTGCGAATCAGATTATATAAAGATAATCGAAGACGGAGTAGAGTGCAAGGACTTTTTCTATTAATAGAAATTGTGCCTTCGGTTCATCCTGTTCCTGGGTGACCTGTATGGATGGATGTCTGACAGAGTATTTCCAGAAAGGTCACGTACATTGATTTCTTCAACCGTACCAAGAGTGGAAGCGGAGAAGGAAACTTCTTTTAGCTGACACGTAATGTACTGTTGTAGACATCAATTAGTGATTTTCGATGGATCTGACGATGTGACATTCGAAGTGAATCTTGTGTGATGACAAAGCGTAGCTTCTAGCCTCATCAACCGGTAAATGACAGAAATCGGGCAGGCAGCATGGCTATGTAGGTCGCACCTATTAGGCTGTATAATCACCTGATCTAGAGTTTCATTTACTTCTAAAAATCTATTATCGATGCTCTCCCATTCGGGAAACGGTTGCTGATCCCAATCGTTGGTGATATACATTCGATACACTCAAACGAAATGAGTGGTCGGTCATGTGTAGCTGAGTTGCAAGATGTTCTTGTTGAACTCGGTGTATTCTCCTCTAGAGATATACTAGCGGAAGGTGGTTCCATACCTTGTCATAATTGGAAAACCAAATACCCAATACGTGCTTGTGGTTTTGATTGTATATTATATAGGTGGAACGTGAGATGAAAACGTTCCACTAGATTGTTATTTACTTGATTTAGACATTATTATAATATCAAAAGAGTTTTGATATAAAGATAAGTCAAGTGTTTGGATTTTCATAAGGGAAAAACCCGTTCCGTGTTATACGGCGTGGTCTTATGAGATATCATTTAGTTTTCTGAAACTGTTTTAAACTGTTTACTCATACCAGTCCCATGACTGACCCGGAGTTTATTTGTTTTGTTCTACCTAAACTCTTGGGTGCCTAAATTTGTACGGGCAGTCAAGTAGTTTAGGATTTTTCAAATATATCTAAAGGAGCTTAGAGCAGGAGGCTTCAGCGTTATCTAGTTATAGTGTTGTTCCGCTGTGTTGTAAGTGTTGTACTCTGATAAGTGTATGTTATACAGTTACGATTTTGTATTTCAAAGATGTGATATATTATATTTTGTTCCGCTGCGATGTGAGATTCTGTGTTGTTAGTTTTGTTCTTCTTCTACCTCTTTCTTCTAAAAAAAATGTTTCGTATTTTCGTGATATTTGGGTTGGACGTATGATGTATATAGTCAACTCTGATGTTACGGAAATTTGGGTCATTACAGAGTTGGCACTCTTTAGGTCCTTTGTTGGAAGAGATGGATAGGGGGGTCAGGTGACAGAGACCATCGAAATGAGCGAGCACATGATGCTTGGGATGTTCGAAGAGCAACAGGCTGGCTTACATGCCAAAGCCAGGGAACAATAGGAGAAAAGGTAGCTAATGAGTCAACCCGGTAGACGACTTTGGTGGATGCTAGGAGAAAGGCCGAACAAGATGTCATGGCTAAGGTCCAAAGAGACAGGGAGTCTACGGCAAAGGAACAAGCGAATCTAATGGAAAAAGCCGATGCTGAGGCCTCTAAGAAAAAGGCCGTGGAGACATACAAACAATTGCAGGAAGCGAATGCCAGAAAACTCAATGCTGGGAAGACGGGCCAGAAAAATGTGGTCGCGAAGACTGGGCCAAATGGGAAAGAGACTGCGCCGTCCACTCTTGCGCTTTCAAGCGAGGTTGTTCCTCCGCCTTTGAGGGAAATTCCACTAGATGACGAGATTAAAGAGAACATGAGTGGTGATGACGAGGAGGAGATTCCGCTGGCGTCTCTCAAGTTCTTTTCCCTACCCAAGAGGGAGAAGGAGAAAGGAGGAAATAGCTTCAGGAGATGGAGAAGGGAGGTGATGACCTGTTTAGTAGAGGCTTGGGTAAGAAGAAGAAGAAAGGAGAGAAGTGGCCCGAGGAAGTGGAGGAGGGCGAGCTGCCCAAGTGACTGTGGCATTTGTCTTTTGGTGATGTAAGCCAACAATATATGCAAATACGACCCTCGCTTTTTGGCTTTTAGAGGCATGGTGTGGTTTTCATGTACACCCTGTCATTAGAAAGAAATATGTCAAAGTATGTAGTTTGCTCTAGTCATGTGAATGGAAGCAGTAGTTAGTCTTTCTTACATCGCATTCATATTAAGTGTTCAAATGTTCGTCTTATGCATTCCAGCGTCCTGTACTTACACAAGCGCACTTGTTGTTGCACTTAAACAAATGTGACTGAAGGTTCCGCTCTGGTGGTTCCCCCAGTCGTGCGGAGGTTTATGGGCCATTTTTGCTCCCGGGTTTTCCTCTATTTAGTAGTCTGAGTCGTGCGAAATCCGGATCAGGTGCCTTCCCTCTTGGACCTACCAGAGGTTGTTGGTCCCAAGTCGTGAGAAGGTGCGGACATCATGGTGTCATCCAATTTGGCTCTCCCATCGTCCAACCGGGCTTAGAGCTCATAGGCGTCGTTAATTCATCAAATGGTACCTGAATCCAGACCCAGAGGGTCGGATGTAGCCGCGAGGGTGGTCAGTTTCACACTAGCTTGGCCGATCGGCCGGTCTGAAGTCTGGAAAATGGGTGGCGGAATGATTTATACTCGGCCTCGTCGTTGATTTGAGGTTCAAGTGGTACCCGGATCCAGACCCGGTGGGTTAGCCACGGGAGTGGTCGATTTCACACTAGATTAGCTGATGGGCTGCCCCCAAGTTCGGATACTGGGTGGCGGGACGATTTATACTTGGCCTCATTGTTGGTTTCGGACTAAGTGGTGTTATTTATACTCAGTCTCGTCGTTGGTTCGAGACTCGAGTGGAGTTATTTATACTCGATCTCGTCATTGATTCGAAACTCGAGTGGTGGTACCGGCTCCTATGCTCGGGGTGCCAATTCGGAGCTGTCTGTTCCCGGCCTCATCGTTGGTTCAAGGCTCAAGTGGTGGTACCAGCTCCCATGCTCGGGATGCCGATCTAGAGTCGTGTGTACATGCGTGCAAGCTGGTTATGATTGTCAATCAAAAATACTATGCAAGAAGTAAACACATTAAGAGCATAGAGAACTGAACAATATCTTTACTACTAACCTTGGCAGTAATAGCCTTTACAATGCCTTGAATTTTTAAAGAAAACAAAACAACGTTGGAAAGAGGAAAAACTGTACACTAAGTTATGTAAAGTAGCGGCGGATATGTTCGATATTCCATACCCTAGGGAGTTCAGCGCCATCGACGGTCGCCAGCCTGAATGTCCCTTTTCCGAGCCTCTGTTGTATGATGTGCGGGCCTTCTCAATGAGGACTGAAGCCTGCCGGTGTGGGAAAGGTCCATTTACAAACGAGGTCGTCGACATTGAGGTCCTCGGGGCGGACTCTAGAGTTGAAGTTTCAGGCAACTCATTGGCGCTAAGCGGCAACCCTGAGTTTGACTTCGTTTCTCTTCTCTTCGAGCAAGTCAAGTGATTCAACGAATAGATCTTGGTTGGTCTTCGGATCATAATAGGTAACTCGGTGAGAGTGAAGTTTAGCTTAATGGGGATGACGGCTTCAGTTCCAAAAACGAGAGCGAAAGGATTGTGACCAGTCACTGACTTGTGGGTGGTCCAGCAGGCCCATAGGGCCAAAGGGAGCTCTTCGACCCACAAACCTCCGGCTTTTTCTAGCCACTTCTTGATGATGGATTTTATCACTTTGTTGACGGCTTCGACTTGCCCATTGGCTTGAGGATGGGCCACCACTGAGAATCTCTTCTCGGTCTTGTGCTCGTGTAACAACCCAGAAAATCAAAACCAATTTAAAAAAATTAATTTGGCTATTTTAAAGAATTTGGAATATTTAAAACGATTTATTTTTAATAATAATGACTGAAAATTTAATTAAATCAAATTTAGAATGAATAAATTTATTTTAATTATATAATGAGCCTGAAATGGCAAAATAGTTTGAATATTTACTTTGAACTTTGATTGAATGTATAGGATTCAAAATAAACTGGATTTTAGTGAAACCAAAAATATTTAAATTTGTTTAGAAATATATTTCTAATGAATCCGAAAAATTGAAATTTCATAGTGGGAATAAAAAGTTATGCCCAGTTGAAAATTCAGAATAGTCGCTATGAAAAAGTAGACCTTAAAAATAGCCATTTTGCAAATGACCTCCATTTTCGATGAAACCACTTTGGTTGGATCCGGAATGTCAAGTTATTGCTAGGTTTCAGATTCCATAATTTTTGGAATTGATATGTGAGCGTGGCAAAGGAAAACACGTTCGGTAATTTCAGTTTGAATTGGATCGACCAGAAAATGGTCATTTTTCAAATGGTCTCCAAATTCGACGAAATCAGTTTTGTTGGGACCGTATCGTTCCAACATGGTTAGTTTATTTTTCGGAAATTTTTAGAATTAGTATGTGGCACCGGCAAATTAAAATGTACGTTTAAATCCAAATTTGAATGTTTTATATTTTAATTTGAAGAATAACTGACTACAACAGTCAAATGCGCTTACGAAACATATCCTATTGTGTCCGAAATGGGGGTATTTAGCTAGGGGCGATAGTTGTTGGGTTTGGATTGGAGTTCGTATGGAGAAACCCTAATTTTCAAAATAATATAAATACGGGCCAATCAAATTATTTCTTTCATAATTTATTTTCTAAATAAAAATCAAAAAAACCTGCCCCCTCCCCCGGTATCGTGCGACGGAAACATTATCCAATGTTGTCGACTAATTTCTGGCGATTTCGTTCACTGCTACCCTTCGTCATAGTGGAACTTTTTGAAGATCCTCTCCTCCTCTTCAAATCAGTACCGACCTCATTACCTCTTGTCGCTCCATCGCAGAGAACCACCCTCATGAAGTCGCGCCGCCTGAGGCCGGATTTCCCCCTCCTCCGACGTGCGAGTTCGACGCCGTCCCCCTGGTCAGGTGCGCCTCTCGAGGCACTCGACTGTGGTGAAGTCCGACTATAACACTTCTAAGCGTTGTTATTTATGATTTTCAAATAAAAATCATATCTTTTTGCTATGTGGTCGAAATCCAGTGAAACCAGAGACACCTGACTCGTAGCGACGTCATTTACCTTCTAGAAGAAGCTAGAACGCATTCCGAGCTTGCTACAATTTCCCAAGGATTAAAAACCAATGTGAGACTTCTAAATTCGAATATGGAATGGAAATGCGTTATATAAATTATATAAGCGAAGTATAAATTATATATGCGTTGTACACCTCATGTATGGGCGTTCTATAAGTTATATGAGCGATGTATAAATTATACATGCGTTGTATAAATATTCATGTGTTGAAAAGGAGTTGACATGGAAATGAAATATATTTATATACGTATATATATATATATATATATATACACACACACTCCCCTCGTCCACAAACCATGGTTGATAAGTAATTGATTGTGATTGGCGTGAAATTTAGTTGATATGGCGAATGGTTGAAAATTAGTTGATATGGCGAATGGTAGAAAATAATTGTTTGTGGTTGAAAGTAATTGTTTGTGGTTGAAACGAATTAGAATTGTTTGTGGAAAATTCATATGATATGAAATTGATCTTAGATCATTTAGATAAGCCCCTTATGGAATGTCGCGAGGCCTAAGGTAGTGCGAGGAGCCGTACTCGGGACGGTGCCGGTTTTAAACTCCCTTCCCGTTATGCTGCTGAATTTTTTAGAAATATCTATGTGTTTGAATTATTTTCATATGTTGAATAAATAGTTTAGACAATAAAAATCACATTTTTATTATGCGTATGAAGTATATGAAATATTTATGTGTTGAGATATTCATGTGTTGAGAAATTCATGTGTTGAATAACATTCATGTGTTGAATAAATTCTTTGAAAGATAAAAATAACATTTTTATCTTATATATAAAGTATATAAAATATTCGTGTTTTAAAAAATTGTTTTAACAATAAAAAACACATTTTTATTATATGTATGAACTATATAAAATATTCATGTGTTGAAATATTCATGAGTTGAATAAAAGGATTGAACAATAAAATTAACATTTTTATTGTGAATGTGAAGTGCTAAAAACATTCATGCATTGAATAAATATTTTGAACGATAAAAATATAATTTTTATCATGTATACGACTCATTAAAAATACACATGTGTTGAAATATATTTTTGTTCGCCAAAAATATCATTTTTATCCTATGTATGAAGTGTTAAAAATAACTGTGTGTTGAAATAAACATTTGTTTGCTAGAAATATTATTTTTAGCTTAGAAGTGCATATATATATATATACACACACCGTTAAACAGGAAAATGGATTAGCTGTTGAGTAAATAATATATTTGCGTGCCCAACAAATAAGTAAGCCCAAATGAGTTGGCTGCGCGATTTTATTATTATATAAACTCCTGTGAATGCCATTGGATGTGGAGTGCTAGTTGTTCTGTGTGAAATCATAAACGTCGCCATAGGATAGCAACAATAAATTTTGAACTACACTACATGGCATACTTCTTGAAGATGGCATACCCTATCATATACAACATAAGCATTTGGAGCCTATGTGACGAGGTTGAAGATTTACCATACAAGCGAGAGGCTTGTATGGTAATGATTATATTTTAGGTTGAACCGAAGACTAATAAGGACTATATAAAATGTAACGGTAAATTGCCAGATTAATAAAAACCCCACACAGGTCTGGAGATGACAATAATCACGTCTCTCTAGTCATTAAGGCACAAAAACTATTTATAGGGTGACGAGAATTTATTCTTTGGAGTTATGATCTATACACACTCCCCTGTGGACACCAGAATATATCACTATAAATATATGTATGCTTTTTAGGATTTATTGGGTGCCTAATACGGCCCAATAAATTTCCAAACCCCTTCCCGTACAAAGGAGGTTATGGCGAAATTTTCTGAAATTTAAAGGCGTTAGTGAAATATTTAAAGTGAAAAACGATGTAGAAATCATCGAATGAATTATATATATATAAATTAAATAAACGAATCGTGCAGCTGTAGTTCGTGTTATGGGATCGTCACAATTCAGCAGAAGTTCTTGAACTCTGCGCTCTCGAACTGGGTCCCGTTGTAAGAGACGATGTCTTGTGAGACTCTACACCAAGTGATAATATTGCAGAAGACGAAGTTGATTACCTTCTTGGTGGTGATTGTGGTGAGGGCCTTGGCCTTTGCTCATTCGATAAAGTAATTGACCGTGATGATAGCATAGCGTGCCCCTCCTCTGGCCATCGGGAGGGTCCCGATGACATCTATTCCCCATATGGTGAAGGGCTAAGGGCTGACCATTTGCGTTAGCTTGGTAGGCGGGGTTCTTGGAATCTTTGAAAATCTGGCATTTATCGCACTTGGGGGCATAGTCCGCTGCGTCCCGGTCGAGTGTCGGCCAGAAATATCCTTGTTTGAGAACTTTCTTCGCTAGCTCCCCCCGGTGTGGTCGCCGCACTCTCCTTCATGTATGTCTAACAATATGCGCTCGACATCGTTGTGGGCAACACACCAGAGTAACGGAATAGAGAATCTCTTACGGTAGAGCACCCCGTCCATAATGATGTAGTAGGATGATTTTCGGGTGAGTGCTCGTTTGTCTTTGCGAGACTCGGGGAGGATTCCATGCTGCAAGTAGTTCCTGATTGGCGTCATCAATGACCCAGGCTCAGACTCGGTCTCCATCATTGCTACCGAATCAGTTTGCATCTGATTGTTGCTTGGAGAGTTGACTACTTCAACGAGGGAAAGCCCCATGAGCTGCGCATCCTCGGACTTGCCAGTTTAGATAAGGAGTCATCCTTTTCGTTTTTCCTCGAGGGATGTGCGTAATGAGGTAATAGTCGAAGTTGGTGAGGAGTTCGCGAACTTGAGCGAGGTAGGGAGCGAGCCGTGCCCTCTTGGCTTGATACTCTCCCACTCTTGTCGCACGACGAGACGTGAGTCCAAGAAGATTTGGATTGCCTTGATGTTAAGTTCAGTTGCTATTTTGAGTCCAGCTATCAAGGCTTCGTACTCGGCGTCATTTTTAGTAGCAGGAAAGTCGAGTTTCAGAGCATAGCATATCGGGTGTGCCTCAGGAGTGATGAGCAAAATTCCGACACCGGAACATTGGTCGTTAGAGGAACTGTCCATATAGAGTTTCCATTAAGGTTCTGGAGTTTCGGTGTACTCCAGAGGAGGGTCTTTCGGAATGATGAACTCCACGATGAAGTCAGCGAGGGCTTGTCAGAGGATGGCTCGACGAAGGATGAAAGTGATCTCGAACTGGCTTAGCTCAATGTTCTGTTTCATAAGTCGCCCAAATGCCTCAGATCATTGCAGGACTTGTCGCAGTGGTTGGTCGGTGTAAACTTTGATTGGATTAGATTGGAAGTAAGGTCGTAGCTTCTGGGAAGTGATTAACATGCAATAGGTCAACTTCTCAAGCATAAGATAGTTCTTTTCTACCCCTTCGTCCTATTGCTAATGTAGTAAATGGGTCACTAGACATGATCTTTAATAAGCACGAGCGCTGAGCTAATTGCATGCAAGGAAACAGTCAAATAAATATACAAGTCCTCGTGATCCACAGGTTTAGACAGGATAGGTGGTCACGCTAAGTGATTCAGGAGTCCTGGAATGCGAGAATGCGTTCCGGTATCCATGAGAAATTGCGCTTCCCTTTTCTGAGCAAGTTGAAAAAGGGAATGCACTTGTCAGTTGCTTTTGAGATGAATCAACTTAGAGCGACGAACTTACCGTTTAAACTCTGAACATCCTTGATGCTTCGAGGAGCCGGGATGTCCCGAATAGCTTTGATCTTATCTAGATTGGCTTCGATGCCTCGCGAGTTGGCAATGAAACCCAAGAATTTTACCGATGCAATGCCAAAAGAGCATTTCAAGGGATTAAGCTTCATGCCATATTGGTGGAGGACACTGAACATTTCGGAGAGGTCACGTACGTGATTGTTTGATATCCTCGATTTAACGAGCATATCCTCCGTGTATACCTCCATGGATCACCCAACCTAGTTCTTGAAAATGAAGTTAACCAGTCATTGGTAGGTGGCTCAACGTTCTTGAGACCAAAAGGCTTGACGAGATAGCAGTAGAGTCCGAGGTTAGTTGTGAAAGAAGTATGATCCTAGTCGGGGAGGTACATCAAAATCTGATTGTAGCCTGAGTATGCATCCATGAAGGACATGAGCTGGTACCAGCGGTTGAATCGACAAGCTGGTCGATTTTTGGGAGTGGGAAACTGTCTTTAGGGCATGCCTTGTTCAAGTTGGAGAAATCGGCACACGTTCACCACTTGCCGTTTGCTTTCTTAACCAAGATTGGATTGGAGACCTATTCAGAGCAATAGGCTTCTCGGATAAAATCGTTGTTGAGTAGCCTATCAACCTCTTCTCTAAGTATTGTTGACCTGTCGATCCCCAAGATCTGGCGCTTCTGTTTCACTGGAAATTGCAAGGGATTGATAGCGAGCCTATGACAAATGACTCCTAGGTCGATGCCACACATGTTGGAGTGTGTCCAAATGACTCCTAGGTCGATGCCACACATGTTGGAGTGTGTCCAAGAAAATACGTCGAGGTTTGCCCTTAAGAATTCCACGAGCTCTTCCTTTATTGCGGGGTGGAGTTGCGATCCAACATTCAAGACCTTTGTCGAGTCGTCGGGGATGATCGGCACATCCACCGTTGGTTCTATCCGGGTAGCCCTTTCGAAATAGATTTGTTCGTCCTCTCTTGGATCAAGATCATTGGAAAGACGGCAGTGGCGCCTCAGCCAAGACTCATACGTGTTGAGACATGAGAATTTTGATTGATAACAACAAAATAAAGATCAATGGAAATCATGACATGGAGCTAAGATTATGGATATGTAGATGTTTAAAGGGAGACAGAGCTTATATACAGGGGGAGATAGCAATAAAGATTAAAATATCAAGCTATATTGTCATCAATCAAAAAGGGGGAGAATGTTGAGTCAACGGTTTCAATGCTTATTTTGATTAATGACAAGAAGGAGCTTCATGATCGACAAAAAGAAGATTCAATGCTTTATAGGTTAGAAGATGGTTATTTAGAGTTATTTATGTTAAAATCTATCCTCAAATAATCATACTTCTTACTCTCTTCAAAAAATATACATGAAAACTCATTTTTTATGTATGTTGACAAAAACCTGTCAACCTGTTAAATTTAACAGGTCAACAGCTTTTTAAACTTAACAGGTCAACCTGTTAAAATTAACAGGTCAACAGTTTTTTGAAATAACGGTCAAAAACCTGTCAACCTATTAATTTTTCCTGTCGACCTATTTTTGAATTTCATGAAGAGTCGTCTTCTTTCTTGAAAAGTTGCATCCATTTCTCTTCATTAAAAATCACTCCTTTTGATTGCAACTTTTCACTAATAATTACAACTTCTCATTTGTTATAAATACATCATCTTTCATTCAACCAAATCACTGATTCTTGCTCTAATTTCTGATCTTACTTTCTAAATACTCTTGCATTCTAAAAGATCCCAAATTCAAGTTACTTATTGAATCCTTGATAATATTTCTCATATTTTGATTCAACAAGCAACTAACTTCCTTCAAATCTTCGCATTCAATTCATATACTTGAGGATAAGATTATAGGAAGGGTGTACTCAATCGTTGGCAAATCAGTGTTGAAAGAAGAACACAATCAGAAGTCAAACTCTTGTAATTGTCCTGTGTGGGTAAGCTTATAGCCCATGAAATCAAGTGGGTAAGCTTGTAGCCCGTGAAATCAAGTGGGTAAACTTGTAGCCCGTAAATCAAGTAGTGTTGTGAACCTGTTCCTCCGGGTGAAGAGAGGGTGTTGTTTAGTGAAAAGCCGAAGAGGAGCTTCGGGACTGGACGTAGGACGGGTGGTCCGAACCAGTATAAAATCCTGGTGTCGTTACTATACTTTACTTTACTTTACTGCATTTAAAGTTATCTGTGATATATAAATTGTTATCATATCATATTCCGCATAGCCGTATTATAGATCCTGCATAAGTCGTGCACACCGACCCTTTCAATTGGTATCAGAGCGAGGTGTTCTAGAGATCGTAACAACATCCTAGAACAAATGGCAATAAAGAAATCTAGTCAAGGCATTAGAAAATGGAAGAGCAACAAAGCAGAATTAGGAGAGTAAGGAAACAAATGTCTCATGGCAAAAGTCAGATCACAATCGGTATGTACAGATTCTTTATATAAAGATCTTTTGTTAAACCATGAGAAATTATTGAAAGAATTTAAAACTTTGAGCAAACTCAATACTGTCATTATAGCAAAGTCAAAAATTTGCGAGCAAGTTAATTCCAAATTAAAAGAATATAACAATGTTCTTTTAAAGGAAATCGATCTTTTGCAAAATAGAAATAAATCTTTAGAAGATTCTTTAAATAATTCTAGTTCTTTAATTTCGTCTCTTGGAAAAGAGAATGGAGCTTTAACTGAAAAGAATTTAGAACTATCTAAAGAATGTGAGTTTTTAAAGGTGAATAATAATATTTTGCAAAATGAAATTTCTGACTCAAAAGAAAATTTTGAAAAGTTACAATCTTCTTTAGATAATTCAGAATCTCAAATTTTAGGTCTCAAAACTGAGAATGGTACTTTAAAAAGGAAAAGTTCTGAATTAAATAAGGAAATTGATGATTTAAAGAATAACAAAATTTCTTTTGAAAATGTCAATAGCGACTTTGGAAATAAATTTGATAAATGTGCAAATAAGTTCGCAAAATTTAATAAAGGTCAAAATGATTTAAATATGATTTTATCTAGATCTCGACCTTTACATGACAAAAGTGGTTTAGGATATAATAAAACTAATCTTAGAAATAGTACTAGATATGCTTTCATGTACAATAGGAATATCATTGCTAGTACTAATACACATCCAAGACCCAATTATTATAGAAATTCGAATACTTCTATGACTAGCAAATTTTATAATAAATCTAGAAGTACAAAAAGGAATATCAATAAAGATTGCATAAGTATTTGGGTTCCTATAAGTTGGAAGAACAGAGAAAAATATATCGGTGATTATTTTGATTCAGTAGTTAATAATGAAAATTATATTTTTAAAGGTTCCATTAGACCCTCTTGGGTATGGTTACCTTTCATCTAACCTCTGGACCCTAATGAAGTAAGTGGGTACCAAAAGTATACATGTCATATAATTTGTGCAGGTACACCACAACAAAGAGAAGGCTATCGGTATCTCTAAATATCTTTGAAAATTTAGCTTATCAAAAAGCACATGTTTCAATATTTCATCGTCATCGAGGATACAAAATTCATGGGATAAGAATTAAAACAAAAATGAAGGTAGAAGCGGAAAATATTCTCCATGGGAACCAAGGAAATAATGATTATATTGGGTCTAAGGAGATTTCTTTATATTCCATTTAATAATGTTTTAGTTCCTTTTTCATGTGTTTACTTCCTTTTATTATAATAAAAAGTTATTTGAGTATTGTTTTTATTCAAAATATAGCCGAAAAAACAGTTTTATATATATCCTGTCGACCTAAAATATAAAGCTATCGACCTAAATAAATGAATTTCAAACCAGAAATTTTTTTAGGTCGACCTGTCCAAAAAAATAGGTCGACCGGTTTTGATTTTCACAATCTAGAGAAGTTTTCGATCGACCGGTCATAAAAATTATGTCGACCGGTTTCATATTCTTTTTAAACAGAGAAATTTTTAGGTCGACCGGTATACTTTTTTAGGTCGACCGGTTTTGTTTCAGCAAGTAAACAGGTTGACCGGTTGAACATTTAGGTCGACCGGTTTGTACTATTTCTGTCATTTTCTCCTACCCGAAACTTTTTAGGTCGACCGCCTTGATTTTATAGGTCGACCAGTCTCTATTATATTTTTTTTATATAAATACACATCGTTTCAAATTCCAAACTCAAACACCATTTCTTATACTATTTTAAAATTATACTACTCTCGATTATTGAGGTTATTATGATATTTATTCTTTTTAATCGATGACAAAGGGGGAGAAATATTTTACATATACTTTTTAAAATATATGTGCTTAATATGGTAAAAGTATATGTGTGCTAACATTTGTTATTGCAGGAATCAATAGGTAAGATTATTTACTAACAAATGTTGCAGAAATTCAGGGGGAGATTTATATTCAAAGGGAGAAAATCCAAGGTGTTGTCATCAATCAAAAAGGGGGAGAATGTTGAGACACGAGAATTTTGTTTGATAACAACAAAATAAAGATCAATGGAAATCAGGACATGGAGCTAAGATTATGGATATGTAGATGTTTAAAGGGAGACAGAGCTTATATATAGGGGGAGATAGCAATAAAGATTAAAATATCAAGCTATATTGTCATCAATCAAAAAGGGGGGAATGTTGAGTCAACGGTTTCAATGCTTATTTTGATTAATGAAAAGAAGGAGCTTCATGATGGACAAAAAGAAGATTCAATGCTTTATAGGTTAGAAGATGGTTATTTAGAGTTATTTATGTTAAAATCTATCCTCAAATAATCATACTTCTTATTCTCTTCAAAAAAATATACATGAAAACTCATTTTTTATGTATGTTGACAAAAACCTGTCAACCTGTTAAATTTAACAGGTCAACGGCTTTTTAAACTTAACAGGTCAACCTGTTAAAATTAACAGGTCAACAGTTTTTTGAAATAACGGTCAAAAACCTGTCAACCTATTAATTTTTCCTGTCGACCCATTTTTGAATTTCATGAAGAGTCATCTTCTTTCTTGAAAAGTTGCATCCATTTCTCTTCATTAAAAATCACTCCTTTTGATTGCAACTTTTCACTAATAATTACAACTTCTCATTTGCTATAAATACATCATCTTTCATTCATCCAAATCACCGATTCTTGCTCTAATTTCTGATCTTACTTTCTAAATACTCTTGCATTCTAAAAGATCCCAAATTCAAGTTACTTATTGAATCCTTGATAATATTTCTCATATTTTGATTCAACAAGCAACAAACTTCCTTCAAATCTTCGCATTCAATTCATATACTTGAGGATAAGATTATAGGAAGGGTGTACTCAATCGTTGGCAAATCAGTGTTGAAAGAAGAACACAATCAAAAGTCAAACTCTTGTAATTGTCCTGTGTGGGTAAGCTTGTAGCCCGTGAAATCAAGTGGGTAAGCTTGTAGCCCGTGAAATCAAGTGGGTAAACTTGTAGCCCGTAAATCAAGTAGTGTTGTGAACCTGTTCCTCCGGGTGAAGAGAGTGTGTTGTTTAGTGAAAAGCCGAAGAGGAGCTTCGGGACTGGACGTAGGACGGGAGGTCCGAACCTATATAAAATCCTGGTGTCGTTACTCTACTTTACTTTACTGCATTTAAAGTTATCTGTGATATATATATATATTGTTATCATATCATATTCCGCATAGCCATATTATAGATCCTGCATAAGTCGTGCACACCGACTTTTCAATACGCCTTTGATTGCTATGCGGGGACAGTCTTGGCGCAAGAAGGTGGAGGAATGTTCTTGCCCTTGTCATAATTGCGTGCGTTCTCCCACTCTATGAGGTAGCAATCTCTAGCAGTGGCTTCGTCTCCTTTAACTGTACCGATCTGATTTTCTGTTAAGAATTTCATCAGTAGGGACCACGGTGACATGCAGACTCGGAATTCTACAAGGAAAAGTTGTCCAAAGAAAACGTAGTACGAAGAGATGACGTCAATGACCATAAAAGTGAGGATGTAGACCCGACTCCGATCCCCTTCTCTAAGTTCTACGGGAAGGTCCACCATGCCCACCGGGTGATTGGAGGATCCGTTAAAGCCATGGATCATTGCTTGGCAGTGCTTCAAGTCTTTGGCCTCCAATTTCATCTGGTCGTAGGCTGCCTTGAAGACGATATTGACCAAGCTTCCTGAGTCAATAAGGATCCTTCGGACTAAAGCTAGGCCAATCTGAGCAGAAATGATGAGAGGATCTATGGTTGGGATCTCGATTCCCGTGGACTCCCTCTTTCGAAAGACGATATCGTCCTGCATTGTCTTTTAAAGTTCAGTGGGGACTGATTCGTCCAAGGTAGAACAAGCTTCGACGTGGCATGCTTGATAGAGTTAGCGTATTCTTCCATTTTGCGGAAGCTATCATGCGTGGGGTGGCTACCGCATATAGTGTTAATCACGATGCCATGTGACCTTTGGTTGGACAGCTCTGGGGCCGCATTAGCAGGAGCCGGAAGTGAGGGCATTGGAGGACCCATAGCTTCCTCGGGAGGAGAAGGATCCTGAACGTACCGCTCTACGCATTTCTCATGGATGAGTTTTTCGATTGCATCCTTGAGATGGCAGCAATCGTTGGAATTGTGCCCGTACATGTCGTGGAACCTGCAATACTTACCGGGGTTCTACTTACGGTTGGTGGATTCCCTCGTGTTTGGCTTCTTGCACTGGAGGATATTATAGGTTTCTAAGTAAATGGTCTATATGTCTCGGTTCAGAGAAGTGTAGTTCCTGTAGTTTTGATAGCGGTCGTGCTTCTTGGGATCCGGCGGAGCTTGGTTGCTGTTGCAACCCCCATGTTTGCCGCTATTTGGCTTTGGCTTATAGGGGATCGCTCCTTTACACTTGTCAGAGGATTCTCCGACCTTTTTCCTTTGACATTGTCGTTGATAGTGCCGGCGTGTGGTTCGTTGGGGTGATTAACCCGTGAAGCCCGGTTACGTCTTGCTTCTTCCTGGCATAGGAATTGTCCTGCTATTTCGTAGAATGCCTCTAAGGTCGTGGGCTGCTTTCTGTCGATCCAAGCACCGAACTCGGAGGTAGGGAGGACTCCTTTTGCAAGCTGGAAGAGTAAGGTGTGAGGCTTTGTATCATCGACCTCAGCGAGGGCGGTACTGAATCACTCGAGATAGCTTTTGAGAAATTCTACAAGACCCTGGTACAGGTTGGAGAGAGTGAGTGTATTCTTTGGAATCGACACGTGCATTCTAAAGTGCCCGACTAGCTCTATGCCAACTGGCCGAAGGTGTTGATGAAATGGAGCGGAAGGCGAGAGAACCAAAGTAGAGCTGTGCCGGACAAGAAAACTGGAAAGCACTTGCATTTTATCACGGCAGTTGCATGACTGGAGTCCATCTGCCATCCATAGCGGTCCAGGAAAGCGTAAACGGTCATTCGTGCCATCATAAGATGTCATTTGT
Source organism: Allium sativum (assembly GCA_030737875.1). Classification (NCBI taxonomy): domain Eukaryota; kingdom Viridiplantae; phylum Streptophyta; class Magnoliopsida; order Asparagales; family Amaryllidaceae; genus Allium; species Allium sativum. Next base: position 279,861,497 of record CM060925.1, read on the forward strand.
GGCATGTTGAAGCGTCGAGGCCACTCGGCTTCATGTACCATCCTAGTGAAAGGGTTACGCCTCAAGTGGGTTTTTCATGAGTCGTTGGCGTTTCCTCGCATATCCCTCATGATCCTTCGGACCATGTCGGAGAGATATGCTGGATGGACATCTTCTGGTGGAACCCACTGGTTTCAACGAACTTCAGGAATTTTGTTTCATGGGCGTCTTTTGCGGTGTACATTCGGCTCATCCTCTTCCATATCGTCGACATCGATGGCCTGGTTTTTGTGGGGTTGATGAGGCTGAGCATGCTGACGTTCAATTTGATCCGGAGGAACTTGGGCCTGCTGGGTTGTTGGGAGCGTGGCCCCAAGTTCTGAGCAGCGACAGTTGGGTCATGTCGAAGAGGGGCTCGGTTACTTGATCCCGGTTCATCATTGATAAACGAACGGGAGTAGTCACGATGATGCGTTCCCCCGTTGTAGGTGACAATTGTCCTATCTCTGTTTCCATTTCCGTTGCCATGGTTGGGGTCATGACCGTTAGTATGGGAATTTGAACAGACAGCGGCGTTGTTGTTAAGGTTGTACTTCCTTCGTTGACGTGGGCCCCAAGATTCGGAGGAAGAGGTTTCTAAGACGGTGCGTCTCACTCGGGGGTTATTTTGAGCAAGTTGAAGTTGAGCGACGATGCGTTGACTCTATTGACGTTGACGCATTTGGTCAACGTTGTTTTCAATGCTTGGTTGAGTTCAAGAGCTATATTTTCATACTTCTTATTCAGCGCGTAAATCTGTGCTTGAGTAGCAGGGGCTTTAGAGTCCGCAGGAGGAAGGATGTCCATTCCGGCCGGGGTATCCGTCGGCTGAGGTTGCTGAGATGGTTCAGCTTTGGCTGCAGCAGAGGAGTCGATCGGTGTTCTCTTTGGTCGCTTAGCCATTGTAAGCGGACTTGACAGCAGGTTAAAGACGAAACTTAAAGCACGTCGGAGTCGAGATGGAGATGTGCGACAAAGGAGCGAGTCTATAGTTCTTAATGAAAGCACCAGAATGTTGACGCTAAAAAATATCGTCAACACCCAAGATTCTTAATTACTTAAGAATTCGGTTTCACGTAAGGAAAGTAAGTGCAGAAGAGCAGAAAAGCAATAAATAACATAATATATTTATAGTGGTTCGGTCCCGTGAGGGGTCTACGTCCACTTTGGAAGAGTTGTTGATATTTTATTGACCACAATGATTTACAAGCTATAGGCCCCTTCTAGGCATCTAGTTACAAATATTTCCATGTAATTTGAAGTCATAGTCCTTATATGTGATTGTAGGGAAAAAAAATCAATTTTGTCCTTCTTCTTCCTCAAAGCAAAGATGTCATTATAAAGAGCCCTTGGAGCTCTAGAGAGATGTCAAATCAGCAAATTTCCGACCCTTGTAACAAATGAGCTTGGAGATATTTATAGTGAAATGATTAGGTGGGAGTAGGTAGGATTTGTCGACCACTCAGTAGAAAATCTCATCATAGGCTCATGGGCACCAGAAAATCGCATCACGCATGGTTGTTGGAGGGAAAATCGCCTTCCCTTCGTGGATGCCATTTTTGCATCCCAGGGGATGCGGAAATCGCATCTCGAAGGGATGCGTTGTGAAAACCAGGTGCGCCGCATCTCTTGGATGCGACAACATTGCATCCCGTGGGATGCGGCGCCATCGGATCTCGTAGGATGTGATGCCATCGTATATCGTTGGATGCGATGGTATCGCATCTTGAGGGATGCGACACGATCACGTTTTCTTGGGGGCGGCGCGATGGGAACGACGGGTAGGATTCTCTGGTTTATGTGATGTGAGGCGAGTAGTCATGATGCCATGCGAGTTGTTGTGGGTTGATGCGAGGCGAGTTGTTGTGGGTTGATGCGAGGCCATTGCTTGCTTACTCTTTTCTCCGCTTGAACCTTTAGCGACTTGGCAACACTTCGAGCTTTGGTGCAAGACGATGCGTAGAGTCATGTGGGTCTTGTGTACTTTTGGAACCAGACAAATATACCGGTTAACACTATTGATCCGATCGTGAACTTTCAAAACTGCTCCTTATATAATGGTTATATAATAGGGACAGTTTGGCTTAGGTCTAGTTTAGATTTCAAAATACAAAAAAAACCTCTCTATCTTAAAACTTCATAAATTAAGTCTCTGTTTTTCGAAAATCACCAAAAAAACAACGTGAAAAATTACCAAACTTCAAAATTTAATTCAACACATAGTCATCCTCATATTCAAGCAAAAAACTACAAAAAATGATTCAAAAACGAAAAAAATTAAAAAATATTTACGTTTTAGATATGTTCAACATTTTTTTGTAAAATTGTAGACATTGCAACTATTTCTAAAAATTGCAGTTTTTCATGTAATTTTTGCTAATTTGCTTTAAAATTTTAAATTCAAAACTTGCACTTATTTAAACGCCGAAGTATTGCAGAAAAATCATCAAAAAATGGGGAAAAAAAACTTCATTTTCAGGAAAATTACAGTAAAAGAAGTCATTATTTGCACTAATTGCCGACTTTCAGCAACTTTTCCACACAATAACACATACATACAACGCACTGTAAGATAAATGTATATATATCAGCAATTATTCAGAATAATTATAGACATTGTTGTAACTTTTTTTCATTTTTATTATCAATATTATACCGTGTAAATAATTGCCGAAATATTAGCAATTTTTCATAAAACGTGCTGATTTTCCTCTTTCTTTTTTTTTTTTTTTCTTTTTTCTTGTTTTTGTTTTTGCATCATTTTTTCTGAATACATACAATTTTTTCATGTAAGAGCTATAAAAAACTGAAAACCACGTTGTTAATAAGGAACCACTTTAGCGATAAAAGGAAGAACCCAACAAATTTAACGTTCTATCCAGCTTTTTGCGCACATTTTGAAACACTTTTCAAACATAGAACTCTCACGGTTTCATTCTGATTTTTGTTTTGGATAAGGGTTGAGTACAGCACAGGATGAGAACTAAGCAAAACCCTCCTTCTCCAACAAATCGAAGAAGAAGAAACCCCACGTCCTCTCCCCCCAGATCATCAGCACTTCTAGGACATCCGATCACCATCTCCGAGGTTGAAGATGGTAACAATCCAAGGAGCTTCCCGTACAGCGTGAAACAGCAATGTTGGGAGAAGGCGGAGAGGGTCAAGGGCAGAGATCCTGATAGATGGCGCAGGGATCCACTTGGAAACATTATCTTCAGGAAACTCGTTGGTTGCCCTGGTTGCCTTTGCCATGATTACGATCACATTTTACCGTTCTCCAAGGTATTTTATTCAGCAAAGTTTTGTCAAATTCCTTCTAGAAGTTTTAAAATACATTTCTGTCCCCTTTCAAAAGAAATTTTCTGCTTTTTGCTTCATCTTGACCGGCATCCTCGAGAGGATGTGGTCGTGAACGATTCATGTGCTGTGTTGTTGTGGCGAGGAGCTATTAGCATAGCCATTGACAAGCCACTGATTGGAGGCGACTGGAATGCTTCCATCAAATGATGCATGTGGGGTGAGCCATTCCCCATGTGGGGCGAGGAGCTATTAGGATGTTTGTATACCACCTTAACAAGCATTCTCACATCCTGGATCAACGCTAGATGAATCATCAGTTTTGGCACACACACACACACACGATGTATTTGGTATATACAAATCTTTGAAATCTTGTCATCAAAGATTGCATGACAGTCTTCCTCTACCCTAGTGATGAGTTTGTCATCAAAACTAACTGTTGGTCCAATCATCAAAATTCTTCCTCTCTTGTGCATAGTTAACACATCATGGCGTAAGCCATGACACAACTTTTGTGTTTTTCTTCCGTATGGCGCGATGCACATAGAAATGCACAACGAATGACAAAAATATTGCTTTAAGTCACAAATGGTTTACTACGCAAAAATGACATGCCTTTTTAGTACTTAATTTTTTTTCACAATCCAAATTACATAAGATTTAGTACAATATCATATTATTGTGTTTCAAACGTCTTTTCATCATCAGCTTATGCTCCTTTATATCTTCATGAAAAAGAAACAAATCTAAACGAAAAAAATGTTGAAGCTTATAAATCTGATGATGCAAATATTAACGTGGAAAATATAACTATATTCATATTTCTAATTTATCATTAATATGTACTATTTATTTTGGATTTTGAAACTATTATGCTTAAATTTCTATGCATATGTTATCATATTTAATGATTTTTTTTTTCAAAATATCTTAAAAAACAATCTTTATCACATATATTTTAGTAAAAAATATATAAAAATTATACCGTCATCCCTTGGTTAAATGAGTGATTATTGGCGATGATTCTTTTAGGAAGATATAGTTAAAGAAGTTTATTTGATTGCAGTTCAGTGTCTTTTATACCTTGGTGAATGTTATGATCAGAATTTTAAATCTCCTTTATCTCAACTAAGATTTCATGCGAGATCCAATTTTTACACTCCAACGAAACGATATTTCAAACAAGACTGTTAATTGTTACATATCCATCTTACGTGAAATTTTAAAATCTTAAACCAAGGTATAGACCGACATGTCAATCCAAAATTCGAGAACTTTGATATCCTAGTGCAATTGTCATTTGGTGGATTCAGCAAACTTACCGTCCACATTTCAAACTTAGACAGACCGATCACACAAGTAGAGCTCTAATAGATTCTTCCGTGTTGGAAGTTCATAAGTAGACTTGGATCAATCAAAGCCGTCAAATCATGCCTTCCTTACGATAATAGAAGCAATTTCTAGAAGTGGTGACAAATTTCTCGATATTCAAGTTGCAATGGAAGAGAAAACAGTTCAGCTTGTGAAATCCACGTAGTTTGGTAGTCACCATCCCATAAGGAAATTTTTCTTCAGTGTTAGATGGTTGCGTAATATATTCATTATGTTGTTTAATTTGGAGAGTACACCTTGTCCAATAGTTCATGAACCTGTACTTGATTCAAAACAACAATTTGTTATTACCTTAGTTTTATGTATATAATAAAATGAGCAATCCTCTATTCAAGGAGGACGTACTCATATATCTTAGATATGATTTCTTGAAATATAGGCTTTGAGCTATTAGATGTTTTTTCCATGGTGTAAGATACCGTTGAATACACCCGATTATCGGTTTCTGTCATTATGAGTTAAAAAGAAGAAGACAAGCTCTTTTGTTGTTACTAGGTTTAAAGAGATAAAAAAGAAACCAAATCTAGGGTAACAAAGTTAAGAGATGCCCCAAAAAAAAGGGTACACTCAAACATCAAAATATCAAAAATTGAGTATTTATTGAAAGAAGAAAACAAGTATTAAAATTTACCTCAAGCTTCATATTCCATTTCTTTAAAGCACTTGGTCATCACATCCCACAAATTGGGCGCCACAACCCACAAATTGAGCATCACAACACTTATCGAATTTCAGTGAAGATTTTTTATGATCTCATATGTTATTTTATATTTTAATTTCAATGGATTGTGTATTATAAAGTGGAGGGGCTGTAATGACAATGAATAAAGAGAGGTTAAGTTTAGGTCTGCCAATGGATACTCAAAAAATTCAAAATTCATCCGCATCCATGTCCGAAAAACGAATAAACATACGATACCCAAAAAACAAATACAGATGTATATATGAAGACATCACATCTGAAAATCATCCTTCGGTTTTTATCAAAATTTAGTTTAAATTATGTGCATTTAATACATTGAAAGATATTTATTTATTGTTTTATTAAGTTGGCAGTATATATTATATCCGTTTAATGCATAATAACTGCTCAAAACTGTTTATTTTCATCATATTAGTTTATTTTTAACACTTTTATAATCAATATGATAAAAAAAAATGTTAAACTAATTATTCTATATGTTTCTTGATTTATCGATCGGTAGCGGATATAATAATTGTTCGATATCCGTTCATATCTACGAATACAGATATCCAATATCCAAAAAGAATTTCGGATGCGAATGTAGATATGATATTATGCGCATCCAAAAATATTCGGTGGTAGGTCTGGTTATGTTTTATGGATTGAGTTTGGAGAATAATTAGGGCTTGACTGTTTTGTGGGCTGGTATAGACTTACTATAAATTTTGATTCATAACTATTTAGGCTGGTATGGACCGTTAGAGAATAATCAAGGTTTGACGCTACTGAGTTGAGTTAATTTAGTGTGAACTATAAAATTAGCTTGATTTGGATCGACGTGGAATAGTTACGTAATTAATTGTTTATTAACCTTAGTTACTCAATTTCAATTATGTTATGCCAAATCAAATCACCAAGTTTGAAACGAGACCGAAGCCGAAACAACCGAAATTTCTGAACTTGATCGAACCACGGAAATTTCAAATGGCTGAAGCCGAGACCGGAATGGAGTTCTCAAACCTTGGTTTTTTGGTTTAATATGGCAACGAACTTAGCTTCAGATGTTTCTTTTAGTTGAGTTTTCCCAAAGTGTTTGGTTGAGGAGTCATGCTCTGAAATCAAATCGGTAGGGCCCAACTTGATAGAACAATAAAATAAAAATCAAAGCTTTTGTGTTTGTTATTTTTTATGGGGATGAGAATTTGTAATGAGTTTTGTCTATATACTTGGATAAGAAATGGCTGAGGTTAAGTCGGTGCAAATGTTCAGAGACACCAACAGTCAAAGGAGCAGCGGGGAAAAAACATGAAATAATTGCTGTCAACTTAGTGAAAATGTTTTTTGACACTAACTGCAGTAGCTGATTAATGCTGTTCTCTGATTTGAATGGTGTTATTGGCTGAGATAAACGGTAATACGGTAGAAAGGAGGCACTCTTGATGATATCTTATGTTAAGGAATATATTCTGTTAGCGTGTTAAGAATAGAGGAGGCAGACGAAACTAATATCCTATGGGATACTAAACCGCCTCTTAAACTGAGACTTCATGTGGTGGTGAACAGTGAATATGATTTGATCGCCTTTGATATGCTCCACGTAAAAGAATAGAGAATAAGAGCTTCTCTAACTTTACAGCCATTTTAATATCTTATGAAGTAATCTGTTATCATGAGCATATGGTGGTGTGGTCTAACAATACCATATCTATACAAATGTTATATACGTCTAAGCAGCATGCTTTGAAAGTAAGGAAGCAAGTACTCAATGTGCAAGAAAAATACATGCTTTAATATAAATATCAAATAGCAGCTATTAATCTCACATAAGAAAAATGAAACTGTATGGTTGTAGATTTCAGCTGGCAATATCTCTGTTCATCAATTTGACAATAGGGTTGGAGATGCAATGACAATGCACGTTCTAAGACATGTCTCTAAAAACTATTTTTGCTTGTAGAATGAGGAGGAAAAAACAATGGAAGATAGTGGGCAGGATTATGTAGGAAAAAGATACAACACTAAATATTGATGGGGATAAATCCCTGTTTTAGATTTCTTACAACAGTTCATATCATGTTTCATTAATCAGTTTTTATCTCTTAAAATGACCTTACTTTATTATGTATGCAGTTAGCATGATTTATCTGTTAAAAAAAAGTGTTGTGGAATTTATTACATGCTATTAAAAAAGGACTGAACTAGGAAAAGAACGCAAAATGGCATTGGATGATTTTAAGACATAAGTTCAATACTTCACCCTCTGTTCAATAAGGTAGGCTGTGGTTTCCATTAATCATATCTACTTTTTATTTGTGTCAGGGTGGGAAGAGCACGCTAGAGAATTGCCAGGTTTTGCAGGTACGCATGCCACTCTACGGTAGTCGCAATAATTTTGTCGTCCTCATCTTGAGCAGTGGGTCCCAGCTAAACTTGATTTATTTTCCAATGCTGTTTAAGTTACTGTTGAAACCAAACTTCTTGTGATAATTGGCAGATTTGAATTAGTGTAACAACTGATTTTCTTATGTAATATATAGCCGCAGTGAGATTTTTGCCGATAGACTGAATAAATTTATGTGTTTAATCCAGTCTTTGATGTAGTGTAGCATTTTAAATTTATATGTAATACTGAATCAAAATATCACTTCAGAATTAAAGGTGGAACACTAAATTTATTACATTTTTCATGAATGACTTTTTTTTTTCTTCGCATTTTTACATGTGCAGGCTACGGTCAATCGATCCAAGGGTAACAAAACTGACATATCTCGATCTGACCTTATCCAGAAAAGTGCTTACTGTAGAGTGTCCGGTATGCACATAATTTTCTATAAAGAGTACATGCTAACTTGATTTTATGATGAAACTTCTATTTAAGTGTTATATTTTGTGCATCTTCTAATTTACAGGACGGGACATGGATCTTCTAGAACTGTCTGCTTATGGCAATGTTCGTCATGGTCAAGATACTGGGGGGTGTAATTTAATGTAATAGAAGACATACAGTTAATTTGTTGCAAATGATTTTTCCCTATAGAAATCAACTTTTGTTCCCCCATTCTAATTTATTTGATGTCTGTTTGTCTTATCTAAGCATTGAGTTCATTCATATCTGGGCTGTAATGGTTCCAATATGCATATCAAAGCATTAAGTTTGCTTGAGCAAGCTCCGTTGATTGCTTTATCTAATCTTGTATATGAGATAAACCAGTCTCTGTGCAGGACCTGAATTATACATGTGTATAGCTGTGCAGGCGTTTAAGCAAGCATGGTTTTAACTGTCATTCTCTTGGCCGGCATTTTTTTGTTTGTTATAGGAGATACCTTTCAGCATTTTGCCAGATGACTCTTAATAGGCTTCGATTCAGATATTCATGTAATGATGTTTATCATATGGGAACGAATTCAGAACAATTTAGTCAAACTTAAGATTGTTTATACCTATATCTTTTATTCTGATAATGAGACAGATTTGTGGAAGCAAACTGGATTAGATGACGCTTCATCAAACTGGCTAATGGGTCTGGTGTCAGTCCTCTTTTATGTAGGAGGTCAGTTCAAATCATCCCTTTTATTCCCCTTGATAATCTTTGTACACTTTCATTATAATTGGTAGTAACTTAGCTGTTACTTTGTACACGTTTATCTTGATGCCATGAGTTGAAAATAAAATCCTTCTTTTATTTATATCTTTTTCCTTTCGATATATATAAATAAGTTCTAATAAATGCATGTAATCGTTATAAGGATGATTTCTTTCCAACTATTGACACTCTTATATAAGTTCTAATAATCATGGCTGACATAGTCTACCAAAACTTGTTCAGTGGATGTGTTACATAAAGTAATTAAAGGGGATCTAATCAGATTTTCTTTTCTTTACCTACTTTGCTTACAGCTCAAAATTGCAAATTGAATTTTATTGGATCTTTAATCCTGAAAGCATTGATGGAGGTGATGATAAACAGAAGCTAATGAGAGCAAAGTGATATGAGGTATTGTCACTAAAAAATATCAGAAATGTTTTGAAATAATGTTTTTCTGATCATTGGTGTAGGACCAGCATACATTAAACTTAACGTAAGTCTAGTTCTTCTTTTCTGTGTATGTCACGCAGCTTAATTTGATTCGCTCTAGCATAATCAGTCATGGCTAAGTCTGAATTTTTTTTACCATATTACCACTTATCAATCATTATCAACCGTCATCAATTAAAATAGTACCAAAAAAATAGTAACCAATTTGATTGGTACGATTTATCGAACCACATGAAAATATGCAGTATGATAACGGGAATTAACTACTAAATATGGTAATTTACCATACCTACCAATTGTTCAACACAAAAAACATAATATATATATGCACTCTTTTATTATATAACATCACATTTAAATGTATATTTTAATAGAAAATTTGACGAAATACTATTATGATATCAAATTGAATATAATTATTATCATGTATTTTTTTTAAATAATATAATTTTATATAACAATTTAGCTTCATGTACAACATTCGCTTGTTGTTTGACTATAAATTCGATAAATAATCATATAATAAAATAAAATCTTAACGTCTACTCTTTTAACATGAAATATTGTAAACAAATACATATCATACTTGCAAATGGTAAAAGCTATTACCAACCTGTATCAACCATTACCAACCACGAACCAAAGTATTGGTTTTTCGATTGATTTGGTTGGTAATGATACGATTTTTCTATTATCATGTATATTGGTATGCAATGGTTTTGAATATAACATTTCAGTACCGAGCCAAATCCAGCCCTACTCATGGCACTGACTCTATAAATGAGTTTTGAAGGTCTAATTGCACCGTTCAACCACCCCTTGAGGGGCCACAACACCCCCACACTCTCTCCTCTCCTTTACCAGAGAGAAACCGGTGAATTAAGTAATTTATAATGTTGAACTTTGCAGGTCTAGTATTCATGTTACTATGAATCTATGACTTTCTCTAACTATTTACTATTTCTTTGGGCCATAACAAATTTGTATTATGTTTGAATCACAAATTCTCATGCCTTGTTGTGTACTCATAGAACAACGATCTCCAAGATTTATCTGATCTCGTAGTTGTCTTCTTACATCAAACTTTTCATCTTGTATTGGAATGTATCCACAAATGTTTTAAAACGCAAAAGGCGTATGTGAGGCATTTTCGGGTCCGTGGAATGAGAAGCCTTGAAGCGTTAAGACGTAAGCCTTTCGGATTAAAAAAAGCGCAACAAATATACTTAATTTTTAATATGGAATAATATTAAGCGTCAAATAGTAAATAAAAGCCATAAAGCATTCGAAGCAACTCAAACAAAATACAATCATCATTGCATATTTAATATAGATTGTAAAAGATCAAATGATATATTTCTCATCCATAAGCATGTTGTCATCCAGCTATCATCATCACAAGCGTCCAAAAAATCTCGCGTCTGTGGTTTGAATAAAGGATCATAATCATCAACATTATCATTCTCAATTCTTACGCTCGAAGTATACTGGAATCGAGCTCGATCCCGGTTAGAGGTGTCAAATGGGTCATGTATGGTCAAACAAAATTTGACTCAACCCATTTACCACCCATTTGTTTTGACTCATTTAGCACAAAGTTTTATGTAACCCGACTCACCTACTAAGTGGGTTGCCCATTCGATCCATCTAAATATAGTCTGGTATTTTTTATATATAATTATGAAAATTACTCTGTTATTTTCTATGTATAAACGTTAATCACCTTGGAGAGCTATAGTGTTCGTTCATAGGACAAAATATCTGAGTGTTCCATACTGTCTGCAATTTAGGGTGAGAGCCTATCGGTCGAAGTCTCGTCCGGTTCCAAGGTAATATAAAGAAATTACTATAATTTTTACAAAAAAATAACAAATTTATATGTAGGCAGACAGAGTTCAAATATTAGAATATAGTCTGTTATTTTCTAAGTACAACTGTTAGTCACCTTAGGGACCTGCAGTGTTCATTCACAGGACGAAACATTCGAGTATTCCATACTATCCATAATTTAGGTGAGAGTCTACCGGTTGAAACCTCGTCTGGTTTCGAGGCAATACGAAAAAATTATTGTAGTTTTTACCCAAAAAATAGCGACGTCGTATATAGGTAGAGTTCAAATATGAGAATATACCCTGTTATTTTCTAAGTACAACTGGTAGTCACCTTGGAGGACTACAATATTCGGTCACAGGGCAAAACGTCCGAGCATTTCACATTATCCGTAATTTAGATGGGAATCTGTCGGTTGAATTTTCATCCGATTCCGAGGCAATATGAATAAATTACTGCAGTTTCTTAAAAAAAAAAATAGCGCTTTCATATGTAGACAGAGTTCAAATATGAGAATATAATATGTTATTTTCTAAGTACAACTGTTAGTCACATTGGAGAGCTACAGTATCCGTTCACAAGATGAAACGTCCGAGTGTTACACAATGTCCTTAATTTAGATGAGAATCTATCGGTCGAAGTCACATCCGGTTCTGAGGCAGTACGAAGAAATTACTGCATTTTTTTTAAATAGCGGTTTAGTATGTAAGCAGAGTTCAAATATGGTAATATAGCATGTTATTTTCTAAGTACAGTCGGTAGTCGCCTTAGAGAACAGAGTATCCGTTCACAAGATGAAATATCTAAGTGTTCCATACTATCCGTAATTTAAGTGGGAATTTATCGGTCGAAGTCTCGTTCGGTCTTAATGCAATATAAAAAAAGTTACCATAGTTTAAACAAAAAAATAGCGACTTCGTATGTAAGCAGAGTTAAATGGATAAGTGGGTTACCCATTTGTAACATTTTTAAAAATGGGTCAACCCTTTCATGACCCACTTAATAAAAAAATTATAAATAGGTTGACCTAATAAGGTTGTAATTAGGGTAAAATGAGTTGGGTAAATGGGTAGGGTCATATTTTGATAGGTCTAATTCCTGTTGAATCGAGTGATTCTAGTTCGAAATTTCAACATTTTGTTTACCTTTTTTTTCTACTTTGAAGTCTGAATATTTGCTCGATAGGTTAGAAAACGAATCAGTGAAGAAGTGAGAAGCAGGTACGATATTTTGAAGATAAACAGGTAAGATTTTTTTATACGTACGTCTCAACCAATTGAGGCTTTTAGGCATACGCTTTTTGCGCTTTTCACGCCTCAGTTGGTTGAGATTTGAGCCTCAGAGGTATAACGCCTCACGAGATGTGCCTCAAGGCGTTTTTGTCCGTGCCTAGCCTCAAGACGTGTCTCAGGGCATTTTTTTAATACACCGGTATCCACTAACTAATGTACACGTATTTAGAGACAAGGATGACATATTAAACTTTTATACTTGTGTGTTTGTTTGAAAGCAAATATTAATATAACAAACACCTTTTTAACTGAATCTTCATGATAACTTTAAGATATGTCCCAATTAAGTAACCCTAAAAATTATGCTATGCTTTACCACGCAATAACCTGTTTCTCTACACTTCCAAATTCAATGCATTTCTTTAGTTAGTGCAGCTTCCCACTAGACAGAAGCTGTTAATAATAATAAATTTTCTTTTATGCTTCCATGTTTTCTAAGCAACTAAGCTGTAATATGATGTAACGACCCCATTATTTATTTGTGCATATTTTCTTCTTTTGGTCTATGCGTGTTAATTAGAAATCCACTGTAAATTATTGACTCTGGTTCCTTTGTTCCCAATTTGTTAGCTAACGAGCTTGCCATCCAACAATCAAAATTTTGCGAAGTTCATCCTATACGAAAGCAATCAGGTTTCAAGAAGTCCTTGAAATAAGTTCTTAGAACTTTTGAAAATTCTGGAACTTAGCTATTTACTCCCTATGAGGTCCTAATTGCTTTTCTGAACAAGTCACGATCCATGTGTGAAATGTAAGGCTAACATGTTATTGTTATAGCTGTGCTGATTTCTTGGTTCAAAGAAGTTCAGTGTTAAGTTATCAACCGAACTGTAACATTAGTAGTTGTCTGATTCTGAAGTTTCAAAGTCAAAGGTGAGTGCAATAAATTTTAAATTACATGTTAGCCTTACATTCTTTTTGAATAAGCCACAATAGTTCCTTAAGATACATGTACAATTAGCAAACCTGTAGTTTAATATATCATAATTATAGGAAGTCCACGTACAAATCCTTATAGTTAATTGCAGTAGAAACTAAGATATGACAGTGATATTACATTACTACATAAGATAATGGGCAATTAACCACTCAAGCCTAATTATACAGAGAACTCTTGCAACTGACCTACAACCAATCAAATGTGTTATATTGATGCAATGACCGTTCTTTGGAGGTTTTCTTATAAATTTATTATAATCCTCCCCCGTCATTGTACTAGCTTAAGAACCAATCCCATGAGCTTGAATTTCAGTTCAACTTTCATCCATAAAATAATTTCATTTAGAAATTATGAAATTTTTGTCTTCCATTCTAGAAACACGTTGTGCACTAATTATTTCTTCTTAAGGAAGCTAGTGGAGAGCCCACGTTACTGCTTTTCACTCTTCCTTCCTCACATTTCTTCCCAACAATTCATGACTCTGACCTTTGTTTGTAAGGTGGCCATCAGCTTCAACTTTCTGGCGTCACTTTCCACTCACAACTACTAATTATGCTCTCCACCATCACTAATTAAGCACAATCTACATCTTTTGACTACAATATTCCACATGCTAAGACACCTACTTATCAACCCCATCAAATATGCTTTGTATTATTTGAAGAAAGTCCATGCATGGATACTATCATCCAATGTGCTAATGTCACACATCAAATGCTTATTGATATGGTGGCATCCATCTTAAACTAGTCATTAATCATTTAATAAATGATTTGATCTATTTTGCATCTTAGGAGTATTTTATTTTGTGGTCTCAAATAATATTAGCTCTAATTGTGATTTGTTGAACACCAAGCGATGATTCCATAGGAAGAGAAACGCTACGGGTGTCATTATCTAAACTAAAGTTGGCCTACTTTAGGATGTAGACGGACCGGTGCTATATGTATGTATTCGTATCTGAGATCAATTCTCAACCATCAATTTTATTAACATACACATAATTTACATCATTATCGTGAAAAAACCGAATAGATGTTTTTCGGATGTAGATACCATCATATCCATATTCGTACCTGATTTACAAATATTGGATGTTTATTAAAGTTCTAGAACGTGGATCCAGCAGGATTTTCGGGTATTCGTTGGTAACCCTAAACAAGCATCAGTAATTCGTTGATTATTTAGTGGATGGTTAGATCTATAACAGTTCTATTTGCTGTCATTTCTGAATATTATTAGTGCATGTCCTCTGAATTTACCCTTCAGTGCTAGACATATGTGCTCCTAAACTTCACTACAAAAAGTAGCATAGTGAGTGCTAGCTAGATGTCCATTTAGGCAATGTCAATGTTTTCTCCCAACTTTATTGACAATAGTGGGCAAAGATCTTTATCTCCCCACATGATAAAAGAGGGTCTTACAGTTAAGAAAATTGTACATAGAGAATCAGCTTTAGCAAATATGGAAAAATCTTCATTTCATAAGCTGCCAATTGTATTGGTCTTCTTTCTCCTAATTGTCTCTTCCAATGGCACTCCTTCAACAAGTAATTATCTTTTCATCACCATCTAGTAAAATATTCAAGGAAAAAAAAAATTTATCAGGATAAGATTTACTCTGTATTTATTGTAATTTTTCATATAAATTAATCACATTGTTGCTTTTGTGCCTCTAGGGTCTCTAAGATTGATGCTTGAAGATCCAATTAATACTTCTCAGGTAACTCAAACGCTCTATATTTGTTAAATACATTTTTTGGTATCAAAACTTGTATTTCTCGTTCTATAATTATCTTTCTCTGGAAATGTACATCATCTAACCGTTCATTTCTGGTGGGTTCCAATAACTATACAAGGGATCTAGTTACTAAACGAGAGTTATAACTTACATAACAATGAGAAAATGTGTCCTGTAGTAGCATATTTTGGCTTTTAATAACATCTTCAATGGCTGATCAACATCAGTATCCTGTAATAATGAGAACGCAAGTCGCTGGATTTATTCTTAAAATTAAGTGCAAATGATATTGGTTGTAATTCTTTGTATGTTAATGTTCATTAAGTGACATGATGAAATGTATGAAGCACCATTAAATTTCAAAATATAGTAATTTAAATTTACCATTGCAATAGATGCATGCTCTTTTATTGACATACCTAAATACCAGTTTACTGATATATCTCTATTTGTATCCCAAAAATATGGTAACAGTAAAAGCATGTATCTTTGACCAACAAAGATGGCATGGTAACAATTTTCTGAAAGCGACAATTGTTAGTGTAATAGCTTTAACTAGTAGCGGCAAGGAAAAATACTGTTCACTGATTGAAACCCTTGTACCCTTAAACGTTAATTGCATTAATTTTGGTTATCATCTTGATCAAGACATTATTTGCTTCAGATTGCAAACGAAGAAGACAAAGCAGAAGAGTTATTGAATAGCAGAATGTACGTCGACCAGTACAACGATTATCCAGGATCAGGTGCTAACAATCGACACACTCCAAAGCCGCCGGGGAAAAAATTGAAGTGATTCGTTAAGAATAGTCTAGTCTTAAGCATATTCTATAAGGATATTCTATAACATAACAATCAGTGTACTCTTAATTTAGTTAGATTTAATCGCAATGTTGTAACCACAGCATTTGGTGAATTATCAATGTTGCAACCGCTGCATTTGGTGTATTCTCATTGTTGTATGATATTAATAGCTCTATTATGTAGTGAAATGTCGTGCACCAATTTGTTTTATTATAGAAGCCAAAATATTACTGGTGTTTTAATGACTTTTGCATCATGTGTTTATCTAATCTTTATTCTAAAGATCGCCCCAAATTATTCCAATTCTTGTAAACGCTGGTACATAGATATATTACATATATCGATCTCAGTGGTTCACATTTTCATGTTTTTAGTGCTGTAGCAGTAATGTACATATGTTATTGCTACATAGTACATAAAGGTTTCCCCCCTCTAGAAAGAGAGCATGTATTTGTTTATTCCTGCAGAACATTACATAAATATTTATATCATCAACAATGTCTTGCTTCAAGAATTTCTTAATGAGTATTTTGTCATTGAAAAATCGTGTACAAACAAATGAAAGAACAAGTCTTAAACAGCGATAAATTTACATATATCAAGAAAGCGCTATCGATTCAAGACAGATGTGCCTACGCACCCAAAACCCATAACAATGAAAGCAAAGGCTTGAGCGAAGAGGAATACAAATTTGTTGTCTTTCGCATATGCAAGATTATATGATGCACAAAAGAGCAGGAAGATTGCAATAACTAATTCCGAGTAGTAAACCCTGTAAAAGCAAATGGATCATAATGATAAAAGACTGATTAGCATCTTCTGCTCTGTTTTAAGCTAGCATAACTGCATAATTTTGAACATTTTCAGTTGAAATATCTGCTTACTTTCTCTTCAAATTCATAAATGTGAGGACTGGAGCACCATTTCCATTTCTTGCATTGCCCAGTTTCTCAGTCACTATCCATTCATTTACATTTCCAATGTTGGTTAAACCAGTGATAGTAGATTTTATCCTATGCATTGACATAGCATTCTCAAATAATATCCATAATGGAATTAGATGAACTGACCTGCACATAATGCACATCTCAGCATTGTGATTCCTAAATTTCAATTCTTTTAGTTAATTAAAGCCATTTGCAAGAGAAGAAACACTTGAACATATATACCTTGGATTTGTGAGGACAGTAAGAAGAAGTATGATTGTCGGGATGTAGATAACACCCCATAATGGAATTATAACCTTGGGAAACACGATCGACAGTGGTATCATAATATTGTAGAAAGTGAAAGCAAAGATTTGTGCTACAATTTTTCTAACAACAAAGAAGTTGTAGATGATGTACATCTTCTTCCATACTGGCACTTCCTGCACACGCAAAGTAGATATTTAAGCACATATATAAGCTCGCCTTGCCAAAGCAGTAAACCTTTCAACAATGAAGATAACTTCATTTGCTGATTATACGAAATATGTGTTGTACTTGTAAGCCATATACTTTCTTGTGGTCGAAATTTGTATATCGCTATATCTTACTTTTGCTGTAATCGCCTTCCAAGCAACTTTTCTGAATAAATTTGCTGGGCCACATACCCATCGATGTTGTTGACTGCGGTACGCCTCCAAAGTACTTGGAAGCTCGCTTTTAACCTGTGCAGTTGTAACATATGTTAATATTAAAAAGACGATATTTTGCTCGTGGACTTGTGCGGCGTAATATACCTTGATGTCACCGACATAGAGCAAATCCCAACCTTTTAAGGTTGCTCGAATGGCTAAGTCCATGTCCTCTACTGTAGTTCCATCTTTCCAGCCTCCAACTTCATTAATAGTTGATATTCGCCAAACTCCACCAGTTCCTAATAAGATACATGATCAACTAATAGTCTAATATAATAAGATGTGCATGACTAAACTTTACATAGCACTTCACATAACATGGATAACTCATTTGGCCAAACGGTAAGAGATGCAACGAAAGGATTCTAAGGATGTCTTTGCTAACTGTTTTGAATATGTATTGTGGCACCTATACATATTTTCCAAGAGCTATGGACACACTGTTATGTTTACTGGTGAGATACTGCAAAAAGAACGATATGTTTAGAAGTTCACCATTGAATCCAAAGAAGGAAGAGATAAAGGAACCTGCTTCTTGCTCGACTTTGAAATGGTAATCAAGGGAGATCTTCTGAATTCTTGTCATCATACATTCATCGTAGTTAACTGCAAATGCCAGGTCAGAAATTTCCTGTCAATTGCAGAAATAATCTTTCAGAAAATTTGAAATGTATGTTTACTAGTTCAAACTTGACACTACACTTCAAAAACTGCAACATGGATAACAACTTAAAAAATGCTCTTAAACTTCAATGGTATTTATCTTGAGGGGGAAAAAATTCATTCTAAAAAATAATAGTTATGGCATGATTACATTACCCATCTACCTTTTAAACATGTGTATATACAATCACATGGCTCTTCACTTGCCACGTGACTTAAAACGCCTTTATGGAGTATAAATAAGAAGAATATGATTGCTTTTATCTCTTGCTTACTCCAAAATTTAATGATACCCTTGGTGGGGAGAATGAACACTTTAATTACAATATAGTTACAGTTATCGTTATTCAAACGTGTACATGCAATGATGCAAGGGACTCCAATATATAACCAACCATTACTGGATAACTATTAGATGCCTCAAATTGCTTTCCAAATCGATTGTGGTTAAACTTAGCTCAAATTGCTTTTTTTAGACACAACCAACCTAGCTAATGTATTTTCACAAGATAATAGACATCAACAGATATTAGTTAAAATTTATTATTCATCGTCAACATATTTTTCTCCGGTTGTTGCTCCTGTCGAGGGTGGTGCTCTAGGTGGTCAGTCACCTGGTCGGCCTAGCTTTTTAGCCTGGTCTGATCATATATCATGCGTATATTTCATTTTCAAATTAAAAATACAACTTGCATAAACTACATAAAACAATATACAATAATTTAAAGTCAGGGATGAAAATCTAAAAGAACAGTCGCATAATTAGTAAATAGTACAACAATAAGAAGTTTACCGAATTCCCATCGAGCTTGAACAAGTGCAATCTTTGGATTATGAACAAGAAACGGAATCGTCTTCAATAGAAAATCAGGATCAGGTTGAAAATCAGCATCAAATATTGCAACAAACTCGCATTGTTGAACATAAATATGTTCCAGTCCTTTTTTTAAACTTCCTGCTTTGTTTCCTTTTCTGTTCTCTCTAACTTCGTACCTTATGTTCAATCCTTTGGCTTGCCACAAGCTGCATTCGATGGCCACCATCTCCTTCATATTTGAAACAAAGCATAACATTATAACATGATCTTTTCAATTTTTTTATACCAAAACTGTAATGCTTTGAATAGGGTTATAGGTAGGGGAGTAAAGAGGTGGGACCAAACTAAGGTGAGACCAACCTAGATGGAGTTGTGTCCTAGTCCTACCTTGTAGAGACTCAAACAAACGCAGATCAGACAAACTTTAAGTCAGACAGCAGTCGTATGAATCAAACAACGCCCGGATAAGGATTATATAATAAAAAACATCAACTATTTTCGAACGGACAATTTTTCATGTATTAGTTCTTGTCTTAATTTGTGTCCTACATGAAAATCGTATGGACATCGATAAGATACCGTCCAGTCTCAGCTCCAGTCAGACGTCGGGCAATCACAAAAATATTACAATCATATTTACGAGGGTGACTATTTATTTAACAATAAATTGGAACACATTAGATCTCGGTCGTTGGATCATGTTGCCTTTATATGAAAGGTGAAAACCATAGTTCAATCCAACAGTTGAATCATTGTGTCATCAATTATGTATTTAATTTGCGTTTAAATAGACTTTCCCATATTTATATGGCTCCTAAACTGGCTCTACCTTTATTTAGGCCAAAAAATGCTGAATGGAGTCGGTGATCGGAGCTTTCAAACCTGTTTGTTTTAAAATAAATGTCATGATTTCCCTCATTTAGTCAACGAAATAAATCAGCATTAGGTTGTCAATCTTTTCAATATTGAACGCTGATTACTGTATATTTCTTCATGATACCCTCCTACAAAACAAAATTAACAATCTTCTCAGTCGATATTTGACTTTTCTTAAATATGTTTTCTTTACATATCCAATCTAACAATTTGAATACTTGAATTGCACTATAAATCCTGTTTTCAACTTATTTTTCCAAGTATTTTGAGGTATTTTTTCCCTTTTCCATTTGGGTTCAGTGTTAAGCTAATTCTATTGACATCCAACCTTCTGTCTTCCCCCACCCCATTAAAAATTGACAAATTTACCCTTATATGATGTATTATATACTTACATATCCATTTTTCCTTATAGCTTCTATTAGGGCATCTCTATTGGTTCACAATTCACCCATAATACTAAGAAAAACATTTCTAATGCAACAATTACGACTGAATATTAAGGCTAACATTCAGGATCTGATTCAAGATCCTGAACGGGTCTTGGGTGCCCATTTAATGAGCGCCAGAGTTTGGGCGCTCATTAAATAGGCGCCCAAGCCCCACCAAACAACATATTCGCACATGCTATTAACGGTAGCGGTTGGAGCTGTGTTGTTGGAGGGGGCTCCGCTGTGTTGTTGGAGGGGGCTTGAACGTCCATTTAATGGGTGTCTGATGTCTGACATTTATTAAATGGGCACCATACCATTGGGAAAAACTCAGGGCTTAAGCCAACGGAGATGCCCTTATGCAATTTGCCCATGGGAAAACACGATGAGAACGAAATGACATATAGGTCAAGAGAATACAACGATTTTTTATTTTTCCAAGAAAATGACGATATTTTATTTCAGTCTTTTTTCCTTTTACATCTGTTTTTATTAACGATGTTTGTCTTTAGGACATGTTTCTATCATTTATTGTCATGCTAATCAGGAATTGATACAAATCTAGTTTCAGCATAGAATGTTAAAAAATATAGCATACATATTGTAACAACTCGTAATTTACGTACCGGAGGATCTTAAAATAATTATATTTTATTTCCTAATGATCGGATCATTATTAGATTTTAATATGTTGTTCATTGGGATGTTAGACATGTCAATAATTTTTACTGAATCGACTTGTGACCATTTTGCCCTTACGAATGTTGTTTTAGAGATAACTTTTGATAGGAATTGAATCAGGTGCTGGAATCGATTTCATTGAATCAGAATGGTGGTTTATAATTCCGTAGAGTGGTCGCATGAAAGATTTGGTTCAGTAATTTGAAAAAAAAAATATTTGTTTTAAGTTTCAGCTTCTGTTAGGCATACTAATTAGCAGTTAATGAGTTGATTAGTCAAACACATTAGGCTAATGACCTACAACGATAAATAGGGGGGTTGGGGGAGAGAATTAGGGTTTCTCTCTTCATTCAAACATTAGGTTGGGCGCTTGTGATTCTCCGGTTCAACCTAATCCCTAAGTCTTCATCCTATCCATTCTAATTCATCATAGATTGCATCTAGAGGTTAGATTATCATCAAGTAAGATTATATCACATCAAATTGCATCAATTTTAATGGTTTTCAGCACTGTCTGGATTTGGTCTCTTCAGTATTGCATTGGATCTAGAAATTGGTGAGTGATAGATATCTCTCACATGGAACCTACGAATGTTATGGGTAAATTAGGGTCATATTCAGGTGTTATACATCAAAATCACCTTAGATCTTATCATATATGTTTAGTTCAGATTTAGACGTCCTAGGAAAACCTAACTTAATCATCTAAACTGGATTATTGTTAGATTTATTATGTTCTTATGTATGTTTAGATCCAATTCATGTTAAATTCGTTGATTTATGTTATGTTTATGATATGTATAGTTTGTATGATCAAGATTTGATGAATCGCTGTTTGTTTTGATTGAATTGATTGCATTGTTTAAGTTGTTTGTTAGAACTGTGTGTTGTAGATCTTAGATTTAAAGAACAGAGAAAATCGGATTTTTGAATGACCGGATTTAGACAAAACTTGGGGGAGGAGCTCTGAAAGACGATACGAGAGAAATAAAATTTAGGTTCAAGATTCACTATCTATATGGATCGATACCGGTCCATGACCGATGGACCAGCATCGGTCCACCACAGCGTGATGAATGACGAAGATATTTGGGGTGTGGCTTCGTGACGATAAATCGAGATTGCCTGCAAATTTTCAAGTCATTTGAAATATATTTGGGATGGGTAGAAGTTGATCGTTCGAGCATTGATCGATGGACTAACAGGAAAATTCATCGGGAATGAATCTGGGTTCGCGGATGGACCAGTAGGAAGTGCTCGAAGATATGATGGGGACGGACCTACACTTAGCCAAACACGACTGTATGGCCGGTACTGGTCCATGGATGATGGACTGGTACCGATCCATCATGCTTGATGGGATCAACTTGATTTTTGGGGAGCCCAGTTGTAGTGGCTTCCAGGGGTTACTGATGAAGTTTGGTACTGAATGGACTTCGAATGATCGACGTGCAACTCAAAGACGTACTGTGCTTCGATTGTGAACTCAAGTTGTAGTGATTGGAGCAGGATTGAAGTGATACTGGTCGCGAAATGATGTGCAATCTAGTAAGATGATAAATTGACTTAGGTGGACGTTGATCGTGGATGATAATGAAATTGATTTGTGAAGTCGCTCGAACAAAAAATGGAATCGCCGAGAAGGAAGGCTTCACAGATTTTGAAGTGCTAAGGAATCGTTGATTATCGAAGGTTCCAGCGGGCTCAAAGCAGGAGTATAGCGGGGACACCCTAGGATCCAGTAGGATCGTGTACCATGGATCGAGCTTTGGTAGTGATCTAGTTGTCTCGGATGGAGGCAAACATACACAAGAAAGATGTATGGTAGTCTAACTAGAACCAGAGTTTTTCATTAGCCATTGACGGACGGCAACGGCCGGTCATTCGATGATTATTGCATTCAAGGCTTTAGTCGGTGATAGCTAGGATATTGATTGATGCTATGGTTGATTGTGTGTTTTCTTCTCTGTTTTCTTTGAGTAAGCTATCAACGTAGGTTGTTGAAGAGAAGTGGGATTGAGGGATTTTTTTTTCTATTTTGGAGTCACATATGATAGATGATTATCTTGTGCTAATCCTTTTGTTGCTAAGACAAATCAGATGATTAAAACCATCTATACTCATATATCTTCTGTAACTGTTGTTAGTTATTTTATCGCTCAATAAGACCGTTGTCTGACTTAATATTTTATATTTCCCTCTTATTACCTTGGACTGTTCATTAATTGTGTTGATGAGCAGACTGAGATAGCAAGTAACAGGTTTTTGGTGCCGATGATTATGTGTAGTGATGAGCATGAGACTGTCGTATTACTACTATACTATAGAGATGTTTTGTTTTTTCGATGTACGTTGAGATTTTATGTTTATTCTGAGAGATATGTATTGAGGTCTGGTGTACGGATTACTCATTCATACTGGTGATTTTGAGATGTTATGGAGATTTGAGTTTCTGTTCTGTTATGCTTCACTACTATATCATGTTGTATATTTTCCTATTATATATTATCAATGCGCTATGAGTTATACGACAAGTTTATTTCGATTTATTCTTCTCTGATGATCGTCCCATGTCGGCGTGACACGACATACAACACACTTTTTTCTTAGTTTGATGTAGGAGTTATGGATTGGTCGTCACATTTGATATCAGAGCTTTGGTTAATCAATTTTACCCAAAGTTTGCGAGCGTAAAAACGTATGAGAGACGTACTTATAATTTTTAATGGGTGATTACTACATTATAATATATAGTTTAGTGGGTTAGTAAGCACTTGACACCAATGTGACATTTTTCTAATGTGGATTGATCATTCTCGTTTCAAATAGAGAATGAGTCGACGAACTTTAAGACACGCTGCTACTGGAGGGGTAGGCAAGGTAGTCAGTCGGGAGCTGCAGCCGCTATGCCCATTATCCAGCTATGTCCGAGCCATGATGGTAGCGTTCATGATGAGGATGCCTACTCCAGAAGCGACAGTAGAGCGTGAAAGTCATGTGCAGGCACCTATGGTTGTTGATTTCGCGAAGCTCTGCAAAGACTATACTCCTGTGGGTGGCAAGTGGTTTGTTGGTACGGAACTTACTATTGAGATTCAGAATTGGTTGGATATTCATGTTCGGATTTTTAAAGATTTGGAAATTAGCGATGCAACTAAAAGGAAGCTTGCATCGACGCAGTTGCAAGGTCGAGCAATGGATTAGTGAAACTCTATTACTTTGGAGACTCCAGAGAACCAGATCACTTGGGATCAGTTTAGAACTAGATTTGAAGAAAGGTTCATTTCTACGGTCCAGAAGTCGATACTCTTTAAGAAGTTTGTTGAACTTAACCAAGGAGGTAGACTTGTGTTTGAGTATGTGGCGGAGTTCGAAGCTTTATCTAAGTATGCTCGTTCGTATATTGAGACTCCTTACCGGAAGAACGAGAAGTTTATCTTGGGTTTAGATGAGGGACTTGGGAAACAACCGATCGACCATATCGATGATTCCTATGAGAAGCTAGTCGAGAAGGCATTGAGGAAAGAGTGTTTGTTTTCTTAGAAGGTTGAGGTTGTTGCTGAGAATAAGGAGTCAAAGCCACAATAGGGTAATGGCAATAAGAAAAAGTGGAATGGTAAACGAAAACGGTAACAATAAGGTAAGAATAGTCAAAAGAAACCGAAAGGTGATATCACTTGCTAAACTGTCAAAAGAATGGTCATTATTCCAAGGATTATAGGAACGCTAAGTGGAAAGGAAGTGGTTTAATTGTGACAAGCATGAGAATATGAAGAAAAATTTCCCAAAACTACCAAAGGATAAGCAAGTTGTGAGAGCGTATGCTTTAGATGTTGTGTCGTCGTCTTCCTCGAGGGGTCCGACTGCTGCGGAAAAGGGGAAGAGTGTTGTTGTGTAATTTACGCTTTCTACCAGAGACGTTTCAGTTCGAGTTTTGTTTGATACTGGAGCATCGCATTCTTTTATCTGTACTGATCTTGTTTGCAAGTTAGGTTTAGAACCTGAGATTGTTGATCGACCATTGGTTGTGACTAATCCAGTAGGGGGTTCGTCCGGTCTTTGTATGCTTTATTGTATCAACTCATGGTTGCTCTTTTGTGTGTGATTGCTTGGTTTTGAACTTTGCTGGGTTCGAGATTATTTTGGGTATGGACAGGCTCAAAAGGTATACGGTTATTGTGGATTGCGAGACACTTGAGGTGACAATCGGGAATGTGGAAGTGCGAACGATGATGATACGTTGTCTACCAGAGGATGGAGTTCTGGTTAGCTTTTTATATTCATTTGTGATTCCACGGGATAGGTTGTCATCTGTGCCAATCGTTCGAGACTTAATAGGTTATACTATATGCATTTGATGCATATCAACTAATCATGACAACTTATCATCATGATATTTGTTAATTTTGCATACTTTGATAATTAATGTATTGAAAAAGGGTATGTTCATTTAAAATCTTCAATTTATATTCCTTATTTATCATTAGTAGATTCGATAATTATCCAATATATACCATATATGTATCAGTGATGATGATATTAGATATCCAAACATAATTTCGGATGCGAACACAGAATGACGCCAACTGCATCCGAATCCAAAAATTATGTTGATAGACCTACTTGAAAATATTTGAATTTCTTGAAAAATAAGTTTCCTTCTCAAAATAACATAAAATAATAATTCTACATTATTGTTTTGGAAAATTGATTATCTCATGGAAAAAGGGGGAAAAGAATTGATTTTGAAGCTAAATAGCATATTGTTGATGTGCTGACTTGTGTCCCTTAAACAAACATCTAAGCAGAATTAAAACAAACATAACATTTTAAATACAACCTTAAACAATAATATTCCAAATGAGCCACTTAGGGATCGTTTGGATGATAATAAATAAGTTGTTTTTTTGCTTCTAAAAAGCAAAAGTTAAAAAGCCAATATGAACAAATAAAATATACCAATTTTTAAAAGTCACTTTTCAACTTATTTCAAAAGTTTTTTTTTTTTTTTTTTTTTTACTTTCTGACTTACAAAAGTCAAATTTTCATGTGAAAAATTCTTAAGTAAAAAAATTCAAAACATTTGAATTTCAAATTTTTAGTTTTCAAATTTGAAAAATGAAACTTGAACATTTCGAATTAAAATTTTTTAGAAAAATACAATTTTTCATATTTCAAAATTTTATAATTTCAAAAAATTCCAAATTTTTAGATTTCGAATTTTTTAAATTTTCAATTTTTTTTATTTCTTTTTAGATTTTAAATTTTAATTTTTAAATTTCAAAATGTTCCAAATCTTGATTTGTAATTCAAAAGTTTTCCAAATATACTTTTTTACTTAAAGCAAAAGGATTTTTGAAAAAAGCAAAAGTCCTTTTACTTTTTTGTTTGTAGAACGGGCTCTTAAAATATTGTCCTGTTCTAGCATACATTATATCAAATGGCTTATGCGTAATGCAGGCTCATATCACCCACATCCTGCGTTTTCCATGCATACATCATAAACAATTAAAAATGGGGCAGGAGACACATATGGTATAATTAAATTCAGTACCCACCATATCAGAATAAAATAATCGCATTAAATTATTCCGCTGACACTTCCATTTTCCTATCATTTGAAAATAAAATTATAAGCCTGATTAATGCAAACGTACCTTGATGATTGGCTCAGTAGAATCATCCAAGACTTGAATAATCATTCTGTCACTTGGCCATGTGAGGCAACATGCTGCTTTTATCGACAGCCTGTACACCTAAACGATCAAACACAAACAAAATCCCAGTATGAAGAATCCAAAGTACGAACCCCCTCAAATTTGATGAAGCTATAGTTTAACTACCTCGCGTTCGTTAAACATGGGTATTTGAACCAAAACCATGGGATATTTCAGGGTGCCCAGCTCCTCATCTTCTCCTTCCATCGATTCCCATTTGTAGCGTTTGTACGGAGTTCTTCCAAATAGCTTCACATAAACGCTAATGGCGGCCAAAGATAAGGCTTCTACGGCAAACATAATCGACATTACGAGGCATAACGCCACCATCCCATTTAAAATTGGAACGATTACGTTTTCTAGTGTTTGCTTCCACGGTATTAGCTCCGGGCTTTGAAGAAATGTCGAGTCGCCTGCAATGATGAATTTTTATGTAGTGAGATGTGTGAATCAACAAAAGAAGCGTACTTTCTGTTACCTGTTTGAAAATGAGAAAGAATTGAGAGAAGTTGAGAGATGAGCCCCATTGCTAGCTGGCTAGCTTCTGATACTTTTCAAACTTTTGAAACTAGTGCTGAATTGGAGTTCCTTTTGAGTACGGATGGGGATGTGGTATCTTATTGGGATATGCTTTTCTTTTGGAGTTGGTCGCGCTCCAGCTACTGTGAGCTACAGCGTTTACATATGCTGCCCATGCATCATGGAACCAAAATAATAATAATAGAATATGGTATGCTGGCCACTTTTAAAAAATTATTGGATGAGATCATGTTTTACATACTTTTACCATCAATTTATTTCTTTTCACTCAGTTATTCACAGTTGTTCTAGTTCTTCTCTAACAACATATTATTTCAGATATCAAACCCTAACTTTAAACCAAAAAAATAAATTGTTAAATAGAGAATGGAAGATAATGATAAAAACGAGATTTGTCTTTTCTATCATGTTGTATAGTCTATTATATCGTTGAGTAGAGATTTGTTTGTTGCTTAAGATATTATATTAATTTTTATGGGAGATTTCTTCCAATCTCCTGGTTACTTCAAGTTTGGAAGACATTAAATTTGATGTCATTGCAATAGAGAATAACATTTTAAGTTATTGAGTTTTATGAGTTTTTTTTTAATACACACAACATATATGCCATATTGTACACAATATTACGGTTAAATAGTTTTTTCCATTTCGTAGGAGGAGATTGCGAATGACGATAAATTTGAGAGTGCTCTTCTTATTGGTTCGACCGAAAACTATGTGGACGATAGCAGTAGGCTGCAAGAAATTCGATCAAATGCCTCTGAAGATATAAAAGTTGATTTGACAAATCATTTTATAACCGATGAAATATTCAGTACTTAATTTACAATTGCTAATGTGCGTATAAAAATTGAAGTATGTTAAATTTTTTTGGTTAAATCGTGTGATTTTAGGTATTTGATTCGCATAGCTCATTGATTTGATGGTGCAAAATAAAAAGAGAAAAGGTGAATACGGTGGTAGTAATTCATAATCCGATAATTTAGGGCCCCGAAGGAAACCAATTTTACAATTGCATTGTGAAAGAGCTGGAGTTTATCGTAGTCATTACCAAAAGGCAACAAAAAAAAAAGAAAATGTTGTGAAACGACGAAAAATTAGTGCAATTAGAGAATGCAATTGTCTATTTTGATTGAAGGGTGTGAATTTAGAGGAAAAGTAAATGGAAAGTAGTAATCAGTGGAGTGCATAATCATGAACTTCCTCACTCGTTAGAAGGACATTCTTTCGCGGCACCGTTGATGGACGTAGAGAAAAAAAAGCTTAAAAGACACGAGAATTGAAGGTGTTCCTCCAAGAACAAGAGAGGTAGTAGTTACCAATAAAAGTCCTTTCTGGAAAATTCCTCGACTTTGAAGACTACCTAAAACACTAAATATATAATGCAGCTATTAGCGATGGAGTGTTGGTCTGCGATGCAACATTTAATGAAATTGCCTACAGAGAAGCATTATATGTATTTTAATCGGGTTGATGTGGAAACTGAACATTTGATAGATGTAATGTGGTCTTATACGGAACCGTCCGTATAATGTAAGTGTTTTCCATGAATCCTTCTTTTTTATTGTACATATAAAACAAAACCAGTATAATATGCCTTTGTTGGAAAAGGTTGGTATGACTTCTATGGGTCGAACATTTAGTATTGCTTATGCATTTCTAGCATACGAGAGGGGGAAGAACTACGAATGGATGCTAACGAAGTTATAACATTTTTATTTATCTAAAAAAGAACTGGAGGTAATACTTTCTGATAGAGAATTGTCACCGACAAATGGAATCAAGAAAAAATTACCACAGGCAAAGTTGATGATGTATTTGTGACATATGGGAAATAATGTCATTACGAATTGCAAATCAGAGTTTTAAACAAATGAGGTTTTCGTAATGTTTTACAAAGTTGGAAGAAGGTGGTTCATACACCGACTGAAGATGAATTTTAGATGTACTAAACTATTTTCAAAAAGATTGGATAGACTACCCCAAAAGCTTGAAATACATTTGTAGTCAATGTTTGGAATACAAAGAGTATTATGTCTTTGCATGGACAAATAAAATTAAACATCACAATATTAGAACAACAACTCAATTCGAGTCTTCCCATGCTCAATAAAAAAAACATCTCGGTTCGTCTAGAGCAACGTTTGTGGTATTATGGTCGAAAGTGGATATTATGTTGTGTTTACATGACTATCTTATGTCCTTGTTTTGTTATTTGGGTCGTATCCTGTATTTGAGTTGTTTGTGGAGTTGTTTCTTTTATCTATTTGTGTGTGATCATGATTTTTGTAATTTCTACCGAAACTGTTTTTGTGAGCCGTTGGAGAATGACTATATTCTTCTTTTTGTTATATTATTCTATATTTCAAAAAAAAACTTGTGTTTACATCATACTGAAGTAAATTCCACATTTAAAAGAAGCTTAGGAGCCGTACATATTGCATATCAAGTTCTACTATTAAAGCAATTACGAGGTAAAACATCTTTTTTTGCATTGGATTGATTGTTAAAGAAATGAGGAAAATTAGTTCTATTCCTTTGGACGTATCACTTTGTGATCACTTGAATAGACCTGTGTATGGTCTTCCATATATGCACATGAGATATATAAATATCACACTTACAGCCTTCCAATCTCAATTGCAATCTTAGATGATCATTGGAGACAGTTAAATTATATTCCATAAGTTGAAAAATCACTTGAATTTGTCCATACAGTTGAGTTTACATACATTAACAGATTATTTGATTAGGGCACGAATGAGGAGAGAAATGTTCTGGTACAGAAACTAAAGGAAATTACATTACCAGCCATGACTGCTATGTTGGAACCGAAAATAGAGAAACACAAAGGAAGACTTATCTGAAGTAAGAACAAGTCGATTAGCAAGCAAGTCAAAAGTCAACAAAAAGGAATCCCTTTGCTTTTGAGATAGCAAAAACTGCTACTGAAATTCTTTCTCAAGCCAGCGTAAACAAGAAACTACCTCCTAAATGGAAAAACCCCAATGTGAAATTTGATGAGTGTGATGTACCTCTAACAAAATCAGATTTTAAGTATTTATCTTATCTGTCGGCTTTTCTACATCAATATATTGAAAACGTTGAAGATGTTATCGGAGATGGCAGTTGCGGATTTCGTTGCGTTGCTGAACTAGTTGAGGAATTAGAAGCAAGAAGTCGATATTACCTAAGTTAATGAACAACTGGAAATTAAATGTTAGACATTTTGACATAACAAATTGCGAAGAATTAAAAGCAGCTACTGATTGCGATCTTAGTCCTTATTTTAAAGCTAACTGGATGATAATCTGTAACTGGATACTTGGTTGCAATTGCATTCAATAGAGTTGTGGTTTACATATCCAACCGTCAAAGTTTGACATTTTTCCAACATGAAAGAGGGTCCCGTTTTGCGGATAACCATCGATTTATCATTTTTGCAAATATCATAGACTATAACTTTATAAGGTTAAAACTCAAGGAAAATGCACTCATCCCACCAGTCGCTAGCTTTTGTAATAGATTGTTAAATAAGGAAGTAAAATAATGGAGCAAACTATATGTTGATCGTCAAATATATTTTGTTCAACTGTGTCCGCCTGATATGGCCACAAAGGATAATTACTAATGTACTGAAATGTAAACTTAGAAATTTTGTCACACGATTCAAATTGAATGCTAGTTATTTTTGTAACCAGCTATGACTTACTTATATGCATTGATGTCGGGTAAATAATATATTGTAATGGTTTGCTTTCATTGTCTACTTTTGAAGTCTGAACTATCTGTATAATTGTCAATTCATTGTGATGACTTATATGCACAGGCTCACATGTTGTAATGGTCAATGCACATGCTTACAATCTGAACTATCTGTACAATTGTCAATGAACATGTTGTTAGAACTTTTTGTCAATACATGATTGTATTACAAAATTAAATCTTTTTGTCAATACACGATTTTATTGCAAGTAGACAGTAACAACTATCAATATTACTCGATAATGCCATAATTGTCAAGTCAAACTTTGATTATAGCAATGATAGCAAGCGAGACCGATTGTGCACTAGATTGGAGCAGTAAAGAACCATCACCAACATACTAGAAGAAGAATATTTCAGTATTGTCCGAGTCCAGAAATGATTCTGTTTCCTCAAAACAATATTGCCGTCGTATGCACTGATTGACGTGATAACAATTTGTTTTCCAGGATAAAACGGACCAACCCCGTAGTCAAGTGCCAGCAAATGGTGCTCCGACGAACTAAAGTAGATTATGAAAACTTGAACAGAGAATTACTTTGAAGAAGTAGCAAATTGAGAAGAATAATTAATTTGTATTCTGTCTCGTTTTGGGCCAAATTTTTATAGGCTGGAGGAGATGCCTATCTGAGCATTAATGACCCTTGAAAAGGTTGCGATCCTTTAACCAAGCGGTGCATAAATGTACGTGCGCATTTATGATGAAACGGTTATATCCCTTCAATAGAACGAATATGCCAGATTGAAAATTGATCAAAATAACTCGTTTCAACGCAATAGGCTCAAATTGTAATCAAATGTCTATTTAACCATGAGAACCCATGAGTTCCAAGACACAACGCCCAATTTTTGACACTAATGTCATGTCACGGACCCCAAAAGTCCCAAAGAACTAAGCCCGATTTGACATCAATATAATATTGTGTCATGGACTCCAAGAGTCCCAAGGCACTAAGCCAATTTGACATAAATATGATATTGTGTCATGAACTCCAAGAGTCCCAAGGCACTAAGGCTAATTTGACATCAATATGATATTGTGTCATGGACTCCAAGAGTCCCAAGGCATTAGGCCCAATTTGACATCAATATAATATTGTGTCTTGGCTTAGCCACACTGTGAGTCACAAGCCCTCTTCTCCTTTATTTATATAAGCCTATCGAGGAGTAGGTGCTCATATTTCATAATGTGGGACTTAGATTGCTTTCCTCTCTTCTTCCAAAATTCCTCTTCTTCCAAAATTCCTCTTGCTCATTCATTTCCAACAACCCCCACATGAATGAGCAGTCGATCTTAGTTTCACGAATCATTTATCACATCGATTAAAGTAGCACATAGGTCCTTGAACTTTCCTAGTGATTACCTATTTGAATCACAGGCGAATCAGTAGACATAGAATGTCCTTGAATTGTAAGCCTTTAGTGTAATTCCAAAGTAGATAACATACGACAAATGTTTCTTATAATCCTTCATTCTCTGTATGTGTTCGTTTTTGCCTTGAACACCTGCCTGGTCTCATAAGTGCTTAGAGAATTTGGCTTCATAATTCTTTTTGTAGCGGCGCCTTCACACTTATGTAGGTGATTATGTAAAGGTTATTCTCTAATTCCTCAAGTACAGACATCATTAAAAGTATTAATACTTATCCTTTTTCAACACATAATGCACTGACTTATCATAGGAATGATTTGTGTGTAACAGTGCCATCAAGTTTCTCTTAAACTTCATTATCCCTTTGAACCTAGATCTTGGGATCTCCAGTCAACTAGGTGGGGTTTCCATTTTAGAAAAACCTTTATTCTATAACCCTTAGCCCCATTCCCATCGATAAGATTTGAACTTTCTATCTTGGCAAGCCTTTTGTAAGTGGATCCGCAAAGTTATCTTTAGATTGAATGTAATCTATTGAGATAACCCCGTTAGAGAGAAGTTGTCTTATCATTTTATGTCTATGACGAATATGCCTAGATTTACCATTGTATAGTGTACTATTAACTCTTCTAATAGTTGATTAACTATCGCAATGTATACATATTGGAGGCATAAGTTTGCTCCAATTAGGAATGTCTTCTATGAAGCTTCGAACATATTTTGTTTCTTATGCAGTTTTATCTAGTGCAATAAACTCTAATTCCATTGTAGACCAAGCGATACAAGTCTGTTTGGATGATTTTCATGAAACTGCTCTATTTCCTAATGTGAACACATATCTACTTGTAGACTTTGTATCATGTGATCCATTGATCCAATTTCCGTCTCTGTATCCTTCCACTATTGAAGGATAGTTAGTATAGTATAGACCATAACTCTGCGTATACTTTAGATATACTAGAACTCTGATTATCACTTTCCAATGATGCTTACCAAGATTGCTTACAACATATGCGATTTCAGGCCTAGTACAGTACATGATATTTCCCAATATACGAGAGTATTCCAATTAGTAAATACCATCACCAGTGTTCTTTACCCAATTTTAGTTCATATCTACTGGTGATTTTGCAATAGTTACATTATATTGCATGAATTTTTCAAGTATTTTGGTGATGTAATGCGATTGGGATAATGCATATCCCTGTGGTGTTCTCGAAATTTTACACCCAATATCACATCAGCCAGATCTTGGTCTTTCATATCGAATCTAGAGGATGACATATCCTTTGTAGATGTTATTATGGCCTTGTTATTGCCTAGGATCAATAGGTCATCAACATAAAGACAAACAATGACATATCCAATATGTGTATGTTTTATGTACATACATTTATCTGATTCATTTATCGTGAATCCATACGATAACATAGTATTATCAAACTTCTCATGCCACTGTTTTGGAGCTTGCTTAAGGCCATAAAGTGATTTTACCAGTTTGCAAACTTTATTCTCATTTTCTGAGCTTAGAAATCCTTCAGGTTGTTTCATATAAATTCCTTCCTCAAGTTCACCATTCAAGAATGTAGTATTAACATCCATTTGAAGTATTTTTAAGTCATGTATGGATGCAATAAGCTATCTTATCCATGTTACTAGTGAATATGTATCAAGACAGTCCAAGTCTTCCTTTTATCTAGATGCTTGGACTACGAGCTTTGTACTTGTCTATTGAACCATTAGGTTTCAATTTTTTTTAAATATCCATTTTTTACCTAAGGTCTTACATCCTTAAGGTAAATCAATTCCCATGTATGATTGGACATAATGGATTAAACCTTATTGTTAATCGCCTCTTTTCAATAAGGGGCATCGCTGGAAGACATAGCTTGTTTGTATGTAAATGGATCATCTTCTAATATAAAGGTATAGAAGTCTGATCCAAATGTTTTTCAAGGTCCTTGACCTCTTACTTTTTCTTGGTTCTTCCACTTGATGTTCAACACTACTGTAACGGCAAGGAATTTCGCTCGATCTGAATCAGTCGTTAAACCAGTCTAGACCGTTCGAAATCCCTATTCGTTTTGAGAACACGACAAATTAGAATGCAAACGGAAGAACATTTCATTGCTATTACAACAATTCCATCAGATACAAGAAAATACAGAGTATAATTGAATAAATTACATTCGATAAATATCAGAGATTACAATAAATTACATAGCAGCGGAAAATAATACAAAGCACAACTGAAGGTGATATACGGATACAGAGCTTTCCGGATATCATTCCAGTTGTAAACCAGGATCCTGTGAATATAAATCTGCAAAACCAAAACTACTAGCTGCCCGTGCGGAAAATAGGGGCACCCAGAGTTTAGGTTAAAACAATAAACTCCAGGTCAGTCATGTGACTGGTGTGAGAACTAAAACAGTTATTTAAAACTTTACTTTAAAGATAGTAATTCAAGGGACCACGCCGTATGACACGGAACGGGTTTCCTCCCAAGAATACTAGTGCATATAACAAAACAACACAATGTTTTTTTTGGAAAAATGAAGCTATTATAAGACCCAGGTCCCATCACACAATGCAACGCAAGCCGGAGGATAGGGTTTTCCCTTATAATAGCCAAATAATGCTTGATACGTTTAAACAAATCATTTGATACTATTATAGGTGTATAGTGTCAAAACAATTTCAATCATAAATATCAATCATAGACGGCATGGGTACCATATATCATGTCGCCATACTAGTTCTACAATTAAAACCGCAATATCACGTATTGGAAATTGGATTTCCGTCATGAGTCGAGGCAAGGGGCAAGCTCCTCTCCGATTCGAGACACTCTAGCAAATGTCTCAGGACCCCACTATGATCCTTGGATCTTCAGGGCCGGTCCTCACCTAACTTTGGAGGATTAGTTATTCCTGAACACACGTTTCTCGGTCCTTACAGACCTATATCCGAGGCGCCTCGTATCCAACAACCACACATGTGAAAAGTTTATAAATGTCAGGGCTGGTAGGTCACTGACACCACCCTAGCTAGAAAGAAACGTCGTGCTCTCCCTGCAGTCACTATCCCCTTTTTGACTCATACCGAAGTGTGAGGCTCGCGAATTCACGTTATACACAAAGCTACGTCACACAGACCGTGCTTTGATCATCAACCACAAGACTTTGCTTTTCAACAGAAGCCTTGATCAATTGTCACTCACGCGTGCCACACTGGCAATTCACTCCATGCGACTGATGTCCATCGATATACAACCTCTGAGCTCGTACGTCTCAGAGAAGGGCGTTAAGCAAGAGAATAAATTCTCCGCCGCCAAACAGATGTATATTTAATATAGATCAATCAACACAGAATAAAATCCAATATCAGACACACAATCCATTTACAAGTTCGTTCTGGGTCTGAACGAAACCGGAGGCACTTTCCTCGCATATCCGTCCATCTCCAAGTACGTCTGGACGATCACCAACTGTTTCCCTCATCTTGGGTGTACAGCCCAATCAAGATCATCAGTAATCACCCAAACGATGTGAAGACTTCCGGTCTTCAACCACCGTACTCATCTTCGACATCTCGTCGAATCGGTTATTCAGAATGGGTATAAACCCGGCCTTTCTGAATATCCCACGTATATGATAAACAAATGTTACACAAACACAACAAATGCCTCATTCCAATTCAGAATATTCTTTTATTCACAAAATCACATTCTTAGGGAAAGGATCCCATTACTTTTATCCAAGATAAATTCTTCTAAATTTATTCTTTAATCTTCCTTTGGATATCATTTCAAACTAGTCGGGATTAGCAAGCCACACCGAAGTAATTATTTATTTTATTTCCCAATCCCAACCTATATATCCCATGGAGAAAACTAGTAATACTCCATGTCTAACACCACGGTGTTATCGGTAAAATTAATTACCATTTCACGTTCAAATCTAATTAAAGATTTAACTATCGCTTTGGAGCAAAACTGGTGGTACTCCATTCTCGATCACCTCTCAGATTTGATAATTTAAATTATCAATTCACATTTCAATCTAATTAAAGATTCATTAAAACTCCACTTAGTTTTAATCTTTTCAAAAATCAACATCCTGTCTTTAACTGGGTTAAAGAACCAATGTCATCTAAAACACGATTCACGACAAACCCAAATCACATTTGATATTAAATACAAGGCTTTGAATAGAAAATATATCGGCTTATATTCAATATCAAATTCTGAAACCAACAAATATCGTATTGGAAATAACGATATAAAATATATCTTTCAAATTCCCATAACAATATCTGTATAGTCACGAAATTCAACATCGAAATATTCCGAAGATAATTTCGATTCAACTCCAGTCCAATTCACGTATTGGGAATATTGATTATTTTTAAAATCACTTTCAAATTCAATTTATTTATTTCAAAAATAAATTGATTTTAATTTTAGTTCAAAACTAGTTCATTTCGACAAAAATCTATTTTTATCTTTTCAAATGTGGAATTCTTCAGCCCGATTCTTTCCAGTTCACATATTATGATTTTACACAAATTATAGGTATTTTTAATAATTTTATCAAGGCCCGTACAGTCGATTTCCAACAATGGCCATCGAACTGCACTTGCAGCGACCTTTTCTGAAATTTATTTGGACATAATTCCAAATCCAACCGTTAGATTTCAAATTTCTAATATTCATTGGAAGGCTCTGTTTGATACGAACCCAACGGTTCTTGTTTTAGGAGAATCCGCCGGTCGGATCTCCCGCAACGTCAATTCGAAGTTAATGGTCGAAATTCACGAACTGCCGCGGCGCGGCGCGTTCTATTAAGGCCATTATATATATAATATATATATATATTATATATATTTCGTCGATTTCCTTTTTAAAACGAATTTTACAAATAGTTCTAAATTCGTGTCAAAAACAATTTCAACTTCATCTTCAATTTCAATTCAATTCGAATTCATTTCAATTTTATTTAATTCGAATTCAAATTCATTTCAATTCAATTCAATTTCTAATTCGTTTCAATTCAATTCGAATTCATTTCAATTTTATTTAATTCGAATTCAAATTCATTTCAATTCAATTCAAATTCTAATTCGTTTCAATTCAATTCAATTTCTAATTCGTTTCAATTCAATTCAATTTCTAATTCAATTTTATTTAATTCGAATTCAAATTCGTTTCAATTCAATTCAATTTCTAATTCGTTTCAATTCAATTCAATTTCTAATTCGTTTCAATTCAATTCAATTTCTAATTCATTTCAATTCAATTCAATTTGAATTTACCTTCTATTTACTTCAATTCGAATTCAAATTCACTTTCTATTCAATTCGAATCGAATTCATTTTCTATTCGATTCGAATTCATTTCAAATTGACTCAATAAAATTTCAATTTGAATTTTAATCTAATTTAATTTGAATTTCATTTCAAAATATTAAATTTTGAAATCACTTTTCAATATTCATTGTAAAACGAATAAAATCGATATAAATATCGTTCACGTCAAAATAGCGCAACTCTAATCAACACGACTTTATATATTTCAATAAATTCGTTATTCTATTCAACAAATGAATATTTATCCTATTCAACACATGAATTATATTTCTTTCAACACACGTCTATTTTTGTTATGTGAAATATTTTATAAAATTAGGGTATCTATCGTTTGATTTTCAATTAGACTCCACCGTGAAGTAGTTCTAATTTTAAATATGATAAAGATGTATATTTTATTATTAAAATATTTTACTCAACACGTAAATAGTTTCAACACATGAACATCGTCAACACATGACTATTTTTATATTCAACACATGAATTTCCTTTTTTTATATTCATTATTTTCCCGATTGGAATGAGGCCCAATCAATCACCATATAATGTTAATTATATGGATTCCATACAACACATGTATATAATAGCAATGATAAACAATCAACCATCATCCAAGGTGCACCACACAACTGCATAAGCATCAAATATAAATAATTAACGCTTACACAGCCTGTCGACCAATCGATCGACATACAATTAAATAATTGGGATTAGTGTACCCAAATATCATCCCAACACCCGTGTGGGGTTTCAAATCAACAAACACATATTTTTTTTATTTGTGCAGTTGGGCGATGTGTAAAATTTATCATCCCAATCAATATCAGTCAAATCAGTATATATAAACAAATCGGCCGATTTGTTTATAAATATTTATTTATTCACATTCACGTTAAAAATTATATTTTTAACGATAAAATATTTTAACTATATAAATATTTTATTTTCGATTTCACATCAACATCACGAACAATTTTCACAACACATCAATCAAACAAACAAGCCGTCCATGGTCTGTCGACGACGGGTGTCGGGTGCTGCTAAGCACCGTCTGCATCCTAGTATATATATATATATATATAACTAGAAAAGAAATTTAGAGTGAGAAGTTCTCACCAATAGCTATCCTAACTCCACGGCACTTCCTATGTAGAACATCTTCACCGTGTTCGCCTTTTGTCACTTTCGTTGCCCGTAGCCACTACATATATAAAAATCGAATTTTTACTTCGCTATTCAATATATAAAAATACTATTTTTACTACGCTACTATATAGATAAAAATTCTATTTTTACACCACTACTATATAGATAAAAATTCTATTTTTACAACAATGTTCGTATAATAAAGATTATATTTTTATCACGCTATTCTCTATATAAAGATTTCACCTTTTCAAATTTCAAAAATCTAATCTTTTCTATTTTAAAAATCTAATCTTTTATATTTTAAAAATCTAATCTTTTCTATTTTAAAAATCTAATCTTTTCTATTTAATAAAAAATCATAGCTTTGTAAGTAAAATCAAACCATTTCAATTCGCTGAAATATGTATTAAAATTAGATTTTATAAAGGTATATATAAATTAAACTAACTAAAAAAAACTGAAATTAAATAAATAAAAATAAAGGAGCTTACTGTTTCATTGTCGGAGGGTGCTGAGCTGGTCGCCGGAGTTCGCTGGAGGGTTCGGGGGGGGGGGGCTGCGTTCGACTGGAGGGAGGGGGGTTCGGTCAGGGAAGAAGACGAGGGAGAGGCGCACAAGGTGGTCGGCGTCGGGGTCTGGAGGGCTTGGAGCTCGTGCAGGAGGCAAGGCAGCGGTGGGTTGCGGAGGGGGTGGTTTCGGCGTCGGTTGGGGCTCGCGCGGATTTGATTCGAGGAGGGGGGGGGGCTCGTGTTGTCGCAAGGGAGGAGAAGGGAAGAAGGAGGAGGTGAAGATCGGAGGGAGGGGGCGGCGGCTCCCTGGACGCGGCGGCGGTCGGTTCCATCGCTGGTGGAGCGATTTGTTTTCTTCTTTTTTTCCTTTCTGCTTTTGATTTAAATCGAACGGAGGGGGGGGGCTGAGAGAAGATAAGGGGGGAGTGGGAAGAGTTTTTATTTTATTTTAATTATTTAATTTCAAAAAGGTTGACTTTTTCATACGACCTCTAAACGAGGCCCACCGCCTGTCGTCCATAGTTAATTACCCACATTCCGAACACAATGGGATATGTATCATAAGCTGATTCCATCGTTTCGATTAATTTTCGTCAAAATCAACATATAACTCTATATATTGAATTTAAACGCGCATTTCAATTTATCGGGGTCACATACAAACTCTAAAAATTCCAGAAAAATATTTTCTAGCTTCGTATTGATGATACGGTCCTAACAAAACTAGTTTTGTCGAATTCTGAGACCGTTGGAAAAATGGCCATTTTCCAGTCGATTAAAATCAACTGAAACTGGTCAAACGCGTTTTCCTTTGCCACGCGCACATATTGATTCGAAAAATTATGAAAATTGGAACCTAGCAATAATTTGACATCACGGATCCAACAAAAGTGGTTTCGTCGAAATCCGAGGTCGTTTGCAAAATTCCCTTTTTTAAGGGCCTGAATTCCATAGCGACTATTCAGAATTTTCAACTGGACATATCTTTTGATCCCCGCTATGAAATTTCGATTTGTCGGATTCGTTGGAAAGATATTATCAATTAGATCCTAATGTTTTTGGTTTCACTAAAATCTGGTTTGTTTTGCACCCGGTACATTCAATTGAAGTTTCAAATCGAATTATCGAACTACCGCGCCATTTTCAATTCTATTTATAATTATATATAATTGTTTATATTCTAACGACGACGTATATAATATATACGTTCAAATTCTATTCAAAATAAATTTTCCATCGATATTATTTAAAATAATTCATTTTAAATGTTCAAAATTCGCTAAAATTGCCAAAATAAAAATTTTAAACTGGCCCAGATTTTCGGGTTGTTACAATCTCCCCCACTTAAAACTTTTCGTCCCCGAAAAGGAACAAAGTCGAAAGTGGTTTGATCAATCAACTCTACGTTCGATCTGGCTTCCATTCTCCAACTTTTCAGTTTCTGAGAATTTTCATATTCTTCAAAAATTTGGCTAACACCCTAAATTTTCGAAAAATTTCGCCATAACCTCCCCTGCACCGGGA
Source organism: Allium sativum (assembly GCA_030737875.1). Taxonomy (NCBI): domain Eukaryota; kingdom Viridiplantae; phylum Streptophyta; class Magnoliopsida; order Asparagales; family Amaryllidaceae; genus Allium; species Allium sativum. The sequence goes on from CM060925.1 coordinate 279,902,570, forward strand.
GCCACGGGAAAATCCCGAAATTGCCATATAGGCCTTCTGATCTCAAAAAGAAAAAGAAAAAGCCAAGCGGATAGCCAATAGGCTCATAAAATCATCATCACCCAAACAAAACAGTAAATTATAGTAAACATGTACCTATTTGTCGGGCAAACAAATTTTATTCTTCGGCTCTAGCCTCCTTGCTATGACCTGTTCAATGTAAGTACATGTATATGCAAGCAAATGCGACCAATTTTCAATACAATTCAATATTTGTTTCAATTAGGCTAAATGGTTCAAAATTATCAAACAAATAAACAAACAACACAAACATCAATCAATTAGTGAATTAGAGTTTCAAATTCATAATTTTGATGCATATACAGAAAATCATGTTTTTGATGCCAATTCACAACAAATAAATCTATCTATATAAGTTTTGGTTCTCACACCAGTTGATGGAAATATATAGATATCACACCTTCGTCACTCGAAAATAAATTCTGACGACGAGTACTCAACCATCAGAATTATCTTCGGGCCACTAGAGTACGATTCTATATCTATCCAGTATATTAAAACTTCGACTATACGTTCATGACGCGTATACGCGAAATCTTTATATATTGGATTGTCCAAATCCATATAAATAAAATATTCAAATACGTATAAAGCGATTTAAATTTTCAAAACAAAATTGTTTTCATTTGAAAAATATACTCTTCACACTCGTTCTAGGATACTACTGATCCTATCTCTAAGGAGTCATTTTAATTGGATATTACTAATCCAATATCTGATGAATTCTTTCGTATGGTTCTAATGTGTCTTGTTCTCGAGCTTTGTAAACCAAAGCTCTGATACCAACTGTAACGGCAAGGAATTTCGCCCGATCTGAATCAGTTGTTAAACCGGTCTAGACCGTTCGAAACCCCTATTCGTTTTGAGAACACGACAAATTAGAACGCAAACGGAAGAACATTTCATTGCTATTACAACAATTCCATCAGATACAAGAATATACATAGTATAATTGAATAAATTACATTCGATAAATATCAGAGATTACAATAAATTACATAGCATCGGAAAATAATACAAAGCACAACTGAAGGTGATATACGGATACAGAGCTTTCCGGATTTCATTCCAGCTGTAAACCAGGATCCTGTGAATATAAATCTGCAAAACCAAAACTACTAGCTGCCCGTGCGGAAAATAGGGGCACCCAGAGTTTAGGTTAAAACAATAAACTCCAGGTCAGTCATGTGACTGGTGTGAGAACTAAAACAGTTATTTAAAACTTTACTTTAAAGATAGTAATTCAAGGGACCATGCCGTATAACACGGAATGGGTTTCCTCCCAAGAATACCAGTGCATATAACAAAACAACACAATGTTTTTTTTGGAAAAATGAAGCTATTATAAGACCCAGGTCCCATCACACAATGCAACGCAAGCCGGAGGATAGGGTTTTCCCTTATAATAGCCAAATAATGCTTGATACGTTTAAACAAATCATTTGATACTATTATAGGTGTATAGTGTCAAAACAATTTCAATCATAAATATCAATCATAGACGGCATGGGTACCATATATCATGTCGCCATACTAGTTCTACAATTAAAACCGCAATATCACGTATTGGAAATTGGATTTCCGTCATGAGTCGAGGCAAGGGGCAAGCTCCTCTCCGATTCGAGACACTCTAGCAAATGTCTCAGGACCCCACTATGATCCTTGGATCTTCAGGGCCGGTCCTCACCTAACTTTGGAGGATTAGTTATTCCTGAACACACGTTTCTCGGTCCTTACAGACCTATATCCGAGGCGCCTCGTATCCAACAACCACACAGGTGAAAAGTTTATAAATGTCAGGGCTGGTAGGTCACTGACACCACCCTAGCTAGAAAGAAACGTTGTGCTCTCCCTGCAGTCACTATCCCGTTTTTGACTCATACCGAGGTGTGAGGCTCGCGAATTCACGTTATACACAAAGCTACATCACACAGACCGTGCTTTGATCATCAACCACAAGACTTTGCTTTTCAACAGAAGCCTTGATCAATTGTCACTCACGCGTGCCACACTAGCAATTCACTCCATGTGACTGATGTCCATCGATATACAACCTCTGAGCTCGTACGTCTCAGAGAAGGGCGTTAAGCAAGAGAATAAATTCTCCGCCGCCAAACAGATGTATATTTAATAGAGATCAATCAACACAGAATAAAATCCAATGTCAGACACACAATCCATTTACAAGTTCGTTCTGGGTCTGAACGAAACCGGAGGCACTTTCCTCGCATATCCGTCCATCTCCAAGTACATCTGGACGATCACCAACTGTTTCCCTCATCTTGGGTGTACAGCCCAATCAAGATCATCAGTAATCACCCAAACGATGTGAAGACTTCCGGTCTTCAACCACCGTCTTCATCTTCGACATCTCGTCAAATCGGTTATTCAGAATGGGTATAAACTAGGCCTTTCTGAATATACCACGTATATGATAAACAAATGTTACACAAACACAACAAATGCCTCATTCCAATTTAGAATATTCTTTTATTCACAAAATCACATTCTTAGGGAAAGGTTCCCATTAATTTTATCCAAGATAAATTCTTCTAAATTTATTCTTTAATCTTCCTTTGGATATCATTTCAAACTAGTCGGGATTAGCGAGCCACACCGAAGTAATTATTTATTTTATTTCCCAATCCCAACCTATATATCCCATGGAGAAAACTAGTAATACTCCATATCTAACACCACGGTGTTATCGGTAAAATTAATTACCATTTCACGTTCAAATCTAATTAAAGATTTAACTATCGCTTTGTAGCAAAACTGGTGGTACTCCATTCTCGATCACCTTTCAGATTTGATAATTTAAATTATAAATTCACATTTCAATCTAATTAAAGATTCATTAAAACTCCACTTAGTTTTAATCTTTTCAAAAATCAACATCCTGTCTTTAACTGGGTTAAAGAACCAATGTCATCTAAAACACAATTCATGACAAACCCAAATCACATTTGATATTAAATACAAGGCTTTGAATAGAAAATATATCGGCTTATATTCAATATCAAATTCTGAAACCAACAAATATCGTATTGGAAATAATGATATAAAATATATCTTTCAAATTCCCATAACAATATCTGTATAGTCACGAAATCCAACATCGAAATATTCCGAAGATAATTTCGATTCAACTCCAGTCCAATTCACGTATTGGGAATATTGATTATTTTTAAAATCACTTTCAAATTCAATTTATTTATTTCAAAAATAAATTGATTTTAATTTTAGTTCAAAACTAGTTCATTTCGACAAAAATCTATTTTTATCTTTTGAAATGTGGAATTCTTCAGCCCGATTCTTTCCAGTTCACATATTATGATTTTACACAAATTATAGGTATTTTTAATAATTTTATCAAGGCCCGTACAGTCGATTTCCAACAATGGCCATCGAACTGCACTTGCAGCGACCTTTTCTGAAATTGATTTGGACATAATTCCAAATCCAACCGTTAGATTTCAAATTTCTAATATTCATTGGAAGGCTCTTTTCGATACGAACCCAACGGTTTTGGTTTTAGGAGAATCCGCCGGTCGGATCTCCCGCAACGTCAATTTGAAGTTAATGGTCGAAATTCACGAACTGCCGCGGCGCGGCGCGTTCTATTCAGGCCATTATATATATATAATATATATATTATATATATTTCGTCGATTTCCTTTTTAAAACGAATTTTATAAATAGTTCTAAATTCGTTTCAAAAACAATTTCAATTCAATTCGAATTCATTTCAATTGTATTTAATTCGAAATCAAATTCGTTTCAATTCAATTTCTAATTCGTTTCAATTCAATTCGAATTCATTTCAATTTTATTTAATTCGAATTCAAATTCGTTTCAATCCAATTCAAATTCTAATTCGTTTCAATTCAATTCAATTTATAATTCGTTTCAATTCAATTCAATTTCTAATTCGTTTCAATTCAATTTCTAATTCGTTTCAATTCAATTCAATTTTATTTAATTCGAATTCAAATTCGTTTCAATTCAATTCAATTTCTAATTCGTTTCAATTCAATTCAATTTCTAATTCGTTTCAATTCAATTCAATTTCTAATTCATTTCAATTCAATTCAATTTCTAATTCGTTTCAATTCAATTCAATTTGAATTTACCTTCTATTTACTTCAATTCGAATTCAAATTCACTTTCTGTTCAATTCGAATCGAATTCATTTTCTATTCGATTTGAATTCATTTCAAATTGATTCAATAAAATTTCAATTTGAATTTTAATCTAATTTAATTTGAATTTCATTTCAGAATACTAAATTTTGAAATCACTTTTCAATATTCATTGCAAAACGAATAAAATCGATATAAATATCGTTCACGTCAAAATAGTGCAACTCTAATCAACACGGCTTTATATATTTCAATAAATTCGTTATTCTATTCAACAAATGAATATTTATCCTATTCAACACATGAATTATATTTCTTTCAACTCACGTCTATTTTTGTTATGTAAAATATTTTATAAAATTAGGGTATCTATCGTTTGATTTTCAATTAGACTCCACCGTGAAGTAGTTCTAATTTTAAATATGATAAAGATGTATATTTTATTATTAAAATATTTTACTCAACACATAAATAGTTTCAACACATGAACATCGTCAACACATGACTATTTTCATATTCAACACATGAATTTCCTTTTTTTATATTCATTATTTTCCTGATTGGAATGAGGCCCAATCAATCACCATATAATGTTAATTATATGGATTCCATACAACACATGTATATAATAGCAATGATAAACAATCAACCATCATCCAAGGTGCACCACACAACTGCATAAGCATCAAATATAAATAATTAACGCTTACACAGCCTGTCGACCAATCGATCGACATACAATTAAATAATTGGGATTAGTGTACCCAAATATCATCCCAACACCCGTGTGGGGTTTCAAATCAACAAACACAGATTTTTTTTATATTTGTGCAGTTGGGCGATGTGTAAAATTTATCATCTCAATCAATATCAGTCAAATCAGTATATATAAACAAATCGGCCGATTTGTTTATAAATATTTATTTATTCACATTCACGTTAAAAATTATATTTTTAACGATAAAATATTTTAACTATATAAATATTTTATTTTCGATTTCACATCAACATCACGAACAATTTTCACAACACATCAATCAAACAAACAAGTCGTCCATGGTCTGTGGACGATGGGTGTCGGGTGCTGCTAAGCACCGACTGCATCCTAGTATATATATATAACTAGAAAAGAAATTTAGAGTGAGAAGTTCTCACCAATAGCTATCCTAACTCCACGGCACTTCCTATGTAGAACATCTTCACCGTGTTCGCCTTTTGTCACTTTCGTTGCCCGTAGCCACTACATATATAAAAATCGAATTTTTACTTCGCTATTCAATATATAAAAATCCTATTTTTACTACGCTACTATATAGATAAAAATTCTATTTTTACACCGCTACTATATAGATAAAAATTCTTTTTTTACAACGATGTTCATATAATAAAGATTATATTTTTATCACGCTATTCTCTATATAAAGATTTCTCCTTTTCAAATTTCAAAAATCTAATCTTTTCTATTTTAAAAATCTAATCTTTTCTATTTTAAAAATCTAATCTTTTCTATTTTAAAATCTAATCTTTTCTATTTTAAAAAACTAATCTTCTCTATTTTAAAAATCTAATCTTTTCTATTTTAAAAATCTGATCTTTTCTATTTAATAAAAAATCATAGCTTTATATGTAAAATCAAACCATTTCAATTCGCTGAAATATGTATTAAAATCAGATTTTATAAAGGTATATATAAATTCAACTAACTAAAAAAAACTGAAAATAAATAAATAAAAATAAAGGAGCTTACTGTTTCACTGTCGGAGGGTGCTGAGCTGGTCGCCGGAGTTCGCTGGAGGGTTCAGGGGGGGGGGGGGGGGGGGGGGCTGCGTTCGACTGGAGGGAGGGGGGGCTCGGTCAGGGAAGAAGAAGAGGGAGAGGCGTGTGAGGTGGTCGGCGTCGGGGTCTGGAGGGCTTGGAGCTCGCGGGGAGGCTGGGCGGCGGTGGGTTGCGGAGGGAGTGGTCTCGGCGTCAGTTGGGGCTCGCGCGGATTTGATTCGAGGAGGGGGGGGGGCTCGTGGTGTCGCGAGGGAGGAGAAGGGAAGAAGGAGGAGGAGGTGAAGATCGGAGGGTGGGGGCGGCGGCTCCCTGGACGCCGCAGCGGTCGGTTCCATCGCTGGTGGAGTGATTTGTTTTCTTTTTTTTTTCCTTTCTGCTTTAGATTTAAATCGAACCGGGGGGGGGGGGGGGCTGAGAGAAGATAAAGGGGGGAGTGGGAAGAGTTTTTATTTTATTTTATTTTAATTATTTAATTTCAAAAAGGTTGACTTTTTCATACGACCTCTAAACGAGGCCCACCGCCTGTCGTCCATGTAACACCCCACACCCGCTAAGGTCACTCACTAAGGGAATGCCTTAACTTCGGTGGAGCATTTTAAGTGAATATAGAACAGAAAATTTACAACAAGACAGATATAAATACTTGAAAATCTAAAACATCATTTCATTGCAGAAGAAGGTAAACATGTTTAGTTACAACACCATAAAGAGTCAAGTACTAAATATCCATCCTGATAAAAACATAAGTACATAATCCCACTACATAAACAATAGCCATAAAAAAAAAAGATAAGCTGGGCTTTACATCACGGTCCAAGCTCCAGAAGATAGATAAAGAAATCTGATCAAAGCCCACTAGTGCTAGGCCCAACCTGAGGACCTGAGGGGGAAAAAGATAAAAACAACGGGGTCAGACATAAGTCTGAGTGAGCCCTATAACGGTAACAACACAATCGTTAAAGTAATTAGGGTATGATATAAACTTGGTACGGGGATAAATGACTACACTAAGTAGCCAACTAGACATAGGATGAACTAAGATAACGGTAAAGACGCATCTACCCACCCAACGGTAATTACTAACTGCACCACACCAGTCATTCCTACTTAGAGGTTGATCCCACCCAAGGACTTAGAAAATTTACCCAGTAGTTTCGTGTACCCCTAGCTGACTACATAGGTGTCGTCTGCGCCTATCTCCACTAGGTGTACCCACTACTCCCCAAGCGATCGACTCCCTACCGTAGAAACCCGTGTTGGCCCCACAGTGGGGTGTATCACTCCCCAAAGTGGCAACCCGATACAACCAATGGTGCACGGCTTATACCTACACGATGCAACAACGTCCTACCTACCAGCCCGGGTCCACACACGCATATGAAACCCGTTGGACTTGCGTTGCCACCGCTAACCCGTTTTGGCCTCTTATAGTCAAGCCCAGTACGCGTGTCACGTCCTCGACATGGGTCGAGCCCAATAAGATACATATGGGTTACTGATTGAAATGGGCCCCCACAAGCTACCACCTAAGCTTGTCTCTTTATCTCGTGCATCCCACTTAACCCTTTAATCATGTTTAAATTACATGTTTACACTTGGTTAAGTATTCTAATCGTATTTTCTATTGCCACCCAAGGCAACCCACTAGATTTCCACATGCCACCCAAGGCACTTACTTGATTTCCACATGCCACCCAAGGCACCCACTTAATCCCTCATGCCCACTACATGCTTATCTGGTTAAGTGTTTCTTAATTGATTAAGAACGTAACCGTTGTAAAGACCTCTCACATTAGACTATCTTTTATGGCAGCTGGATTTGCCGGTTGGGTCCGGGCAGCCTTACGCCATAACCGAGTCTAACCTCGTGTCTATACACTTGTCACGTATTTAGTTTGTGCCTAAGACCTCTCACATTGGGCCAATCATTTGTAGCCGCTGGATTTGCTGGTCGGTTCCGGGCAGTCTTATGCTACAAAAGGGTCCAACCTCGTGTCTTAGTCGATTAATTACACCTAATTAATCACCCCCATATTTCAAATTAATTTTCCCTAATTAATTCCAATTTTAACGATGTACATAATTGACTCAATTATGTCCATCCACTTTATGGTATGCATAATCATACCCACTTCACACCATTTCATTAACATGTATATTAACCCCATCGTTCCCCACGTAATTCGCTAACATGACATAAAAGGGAAGATTCATCACAAATACAATGGGTTCCACTTGCATAACATTAGCATCAACATGGGTTTTAAAGGTGTCAACATGCATATAGCATCAACCCAACTGGCATAAATAATCAACCCAAACTTGCATGAATCACATATGTCATAAAGAGGGTAACTTGCATAAGCTACTTATGTCATTCAAAGGGGTAAACTTGCATATGTATGTATGACATACAAAGGGGTTAACTTGCATATGTATGCATATCATACAAAGGTGTAAACTTGCACATGTTACTTGCATATAATAAAACACCATACTTGCATAACATGTCATATGTGAACTTGCATATAATCATACACCAAACTTGCATACAAATCATATATGAACTTGCATATAATCATACACAAAACTTGCATAATCATGGTGTCATAATGGATCAATGTTTATTATAGCAATTTGCATAACTAGCATCATGAACACATAGCCTAACACTTGCATAACTTGCATAACATCAAGATCATATAGCATATAACTTGCATAACTTGCATAACATCATGAACATGTAGCATATGACTTGCATAACTTGCATAACATCATGAACATGTAGCATATGACTTGCATAACTTGCATAACATCATGAACATGTAGCATATAACTTGCATAACATCATGATCATATAACATATGACTTGCATAACATCATGAACACATAGCACATAACTTGCATAACTTGCATAACATCACAAACACATAGCATATGATAACATAATCTTGCATTGATCCACATTCATAGCCATAACCTCATTATATCCTATCATAATCATTTCAACAATTGGTCATTAAGGCTATAGAAACTCACAACTTGTTGATTAGCACTCCTAAGAAGAAGATTAAGTTGCTAGAGTTGATTAGAAGTTGATTTGAGAAGCTATCTTCCTCTTTAATTTGATGGAGGCTCCTTCAAGTTGCATTTTGACGGCATAACGGTGTTGTATCTATTTTTAGTATGAATTAGGGTAGTCTTAGGGTGTATTTATAGATTAGTTAGGTGTTTTAGGCCATTAGATTAACCCTAAATCAGATTAGAGCCGTCAGATCTCGTCCTAGCCACCAAAACACAGCCCAAAAGCCAAACTGGTGCACCCAGGTCACGTGGGCTCGACCAGGGAGGTCGACCCCCAGGTCGACACTAGGGTCGACACCCTAGTCGACCTGGTGGGCAGGTCGACACCCCTGTCGACCCCCAGGTCGACTCCCTGAGTCTGGAGGGAATTTTCCCGCCACTTCTGAAATTTGAAATTTTACTATTTAAAATCTGTTTTAAATTTTCTAAAACTTCTTCGGGCCTTAACTGGGTCATACGGACTCCAGTTTTCGAAAACTCGGACTCTTTTTCGCGTATTTTTCCGAGACGAACGCAATGGCACAGCCCGTTTCCCCTGATTCAGAATTTAAAATTTAATTCTGTCCTGTTTTATATTATAACAAGTTACTCAACATACGGGGTGTTACATTCTCCCCTACTTAAAGGATTTCGTCCCCGAAATCTCTAAGTCAAGAAGAACGTATCCTACCATCCAAACAACCATATACTAAACCATCAAACACTGGCATCCATTGTCCTTAGAGTTTCTAATGCTGTATGAACATATGCAAAGAGTGTGTGTATATGTTCCCTGTCTAATGCAAAATCAGGCGGTCTACTGATTCAGTTGACCTCCTTAATGTAAACCATGATAGTGCCATGCATCCAATATGTATGCGAAAGAACCCTATCGACACATACTATTTCTACATGAGTGCACAATCATTCACCCAAAATGCATCATCCATATGATAACGCAACCATTATACATCCATTAATATAGCTACCTACACACAATTATATGCAATATGCAATATGAAGTGATTGAGCCGATCTAGTGTCTAAAGTGTGTGTATATGCATCCACGAGCATCCACTAGCAACCACTTGCATCCACACGCATCCATCAAACATAACATGTCTCAAACACATGTTTCAACCATAGGTTTGCCCTATCTAAAGGTCAAAGGTACTAATGAGAGGACATACTAAAGATAAGATAAGTACTAGACAAACGGTAAAGGAGAAGTTAAAAGACATACCCTCAAAAAGGAATGGGTATAGTGAACGCATCTTCGCTTCTGTCTCCCAAGTAGCATTGCTTTCATCCTCTCCCCATTGCACTTTGACTAGTCGCACCTCTCTGTTTCTCAACTTCCTAATCTATGACCCAAGGATGCGGGTAGGAGCTCGTCGAATAGTCGCATCACGCTCTACCTCCACTTCTCTAAGCAGGCTCGGCTCTACCACCTCTGCGGTCTCATGTAGGTACTTCCTCAAATGTGACACATGGAATACGTCATGTACCCCACTAAGTCTCTCGGGTAAATCCACCCTATATGCCATCCGTCCAATCCTTTCCTTAACAGGAAACGGTCCTACAAATCTTGGAGCTAACTTCCCAACGGACCCAAAGCGGACAACATTCCGTAATGGAGATACTTTGACAAAGACCATGTCCCCAACATCAAACTCCAGATCCGTCCTCCTCTTATCCGCGTAAGATTTCTGTCTGTCTTGCGCTGCTTTCATCCTTCTTCGAATCAGATCAATCTTTTCCGAAGTCTCTCTAACCATATCGGGCCCAAGCAAGATCTTATCCGTAGATTCCCACCAACATGTAGGTGATCGACAAGGCCTTCTATAAAGAGCTTCGGAAGGAGCCATACCAATACTGGACTGAAAGCTGTTATTATACGCGAACTCCACCAATGGAAGATGCTCTTCCCATGTACCTCCAAAGTCTAAGATACAAAGCCTCAAAAGGTCTTCCAGAACACGATTCACCCTCTCGGTCTGGCCGTCCGTCTGAGGATGATATGCGGTGCTCAGACACAACTGAGTCCCCACTGCTTCTTGCAAACTCTTCCAAAACTCGCTAGTGAAGATAGGATCTCGATCGCTCACTATGCTAGAAGGTACCTCATGCAATCGAACTATCTCTCGAAGATAAACTGAAGCTAGCCATGGAGCAGTCCTCTTGCTCTTCACAGGTATGAAATGGCCGCTCTTAGTAAGTCTATCTACCACAACCCAAATTCCCGTATTACCCTTCCTCGATCTCGGTAACCCATCAATAAAATCCATCGAGACGCTATCCCACTTCCATTGCGGAACTTCCAATGGGTGAAGCAACCCACCGGGTTTCTTTTGCTCCGCTTTCACTTGCTGGCACACCAAGCATCTAGCGACATACTCGGCCACATCTTTCTTCATACCGGCCCAAAAGAAAACTCGCTTCATGTCTTAGTACATCTTGTCCCTACCGGGATGAATGGTCATCCTAGAACGGTGTGCATCATCAAGAATAGCCTTCCTCAAACCCTCGTCTTGCGGTACACAAAATCTACCGTCTCTACGCAAGCACCCCCTATCGTCTAGGGTGTACCTACTCAAATGGCTGGACGACTCCCCCCTTATGAGCCTCTGTACTAACTCAACCAACTGTGGGTCGTCCCTCTGTGCCTCGCCAATCCGTCCCAAAAGAGTAGGTCTGACCTCCAAGGATGCTAGCAAACCGGGTATATAGTCAACGGAAGGTCTGAAATCAAACATCGAGATAAATTCCAAGCTTCGTCGTTCCACGAACAATGGACTCAAGGACAACCTTTTTCTGCTCAAGGCGTCCGCCACCACGTTACCCTTGCCAGGGGTATACGCTATCTCGAAATCATAGGATGCTAAGAACTCCATCCACCTTTGCTGTCTCAAGTTCAAATCCTTCTGAGAAAACAAGTACTTCAATGATTTGTGGTCAGTGAACAATTCGAATCTCTTGCCCAGAAGATAATGGCGCCAAATCTTAAGTGCAAAAACAATAGCGACCAACTCTAAATCATGGGTAGGGTAATTCTTCTCATGCTTTCTCAACTGCCTTCCACCGTAGGCTATTACCCTTCCCTCTTGCATTAAGACTGCGCCCAGTCCTGTCCCACAAGCATCGGTATAAACAACAAATGGCTTACTCCCATCTGGCAACACTAAGATTGGAGTTGTGGTTAAAGCTCTCTTTAACCGTCGGAACGCATCATCACAATCTACATCCCATACGAAGACTTGATTCTTCTTCGTCAAGCGAGTTAATGGGGTTGATATCTTCGCGAAGTCCTTGATAAACTTCCTATAGTAGCCAGCCAACCCCAAGAAACTCCTCACCTCGGTAGCATTCTTCGGAACCTTCCAATCTTGAATGGATACTACCTTCGCGGGATCCACAGCTATCCCTTCCTTGGAGACCACGTGCTCCAAGAACCGCACTTCCTTCCTCCAGAAGTGACATTTAGAGAATTTAGCCTTAAGGCTATGCGCTCGAAGAGTCTCCAACACTTCCCTAAGATGTAGGGCATGCTCTTCCTCACTCTTAGAAAAGACTAAGATGTCATCCACAAAGACCACTACGAACTTATTAAGGTACTCCCTGAACACCCTACTCATCAAATCAACAAAATATGCAGGGGCGTTCGTCAAACCAAATGGCATCACCAGCCACTCATAGAAACCATCCGGAGTCCTAAAGGCAGTCTTGTCTATGTTATCCTCAGCCACCCTCAACTGATGAAACCCCGTGGCTAAGTCCAACTGAGAAAATACTGAAGCGCCAACCAACTAATCAAAAAGATCATCAATCCTCGGCAATGGGTGTCTATTCTTCTTTGTGAGCTTGTTGAGTTCTCTATAGTCTACACAAAGTCTGAGGGACCCATCCGCCTTTGGGGCAAAAACTACTGGAGCACCCCACTCCGATATACTTCGTCTTATGAACCCCTTCTCAATCAAATCCCCTACTTGCTTATGGAGTTCCCTCCTCTCACGAGGAGCCATGTGGCGCACTGGTAAAGATACTGGTTTAGCATTACCCACCAGATATATTCGGAAGTCTATCTCCCGCCTCGGAGGTAAGCCCTTCACCTCCTCAAACACATCCGAGTATTCCCGGACCACTCTAACAGATCGCAAACTCTCGACCGAAGCGTCAAGCGATTCAATATAACTTAGCATAACAGAATCCATGGGATTACAAGAGATCTCGAGAGTGTTACCCAAGCGGGTCATGAGTCTAACAACTCTCCTTTCGCAATCAAGAACGGCACCATTACTGGATAACCAGTCCATGCCCAAAATCAACCCATAGCCCGTGAAGCCCAAAACAAAAGCATCACATCTAAACTCAACGCTAAGTATAGAAATCTTCAAACCCAAACATATCATGGACAAATAAGTGGAGCCCCCAATTAGGTTTGAAACAACCAAGGGATCATCTACTAGACTGGTGTCTAAGTGCAGTGACTCAACTAATGATGATGAGATAAATGAATGTGATGCGCCAGAGTCAAACAATGTACGGACAGGATGATCAAATAGAAAAACCAGACTTTCTACGGAAATAGTTTTACCTCTTTCCTAAATCGGTGGAACCGCGAGAGCCTGAACTTGCCCCCTTGCCTGACCCGGTGCCATAAGAGCTTGCACCTGTCCTCCTGAGGTAGATCCCGTCCTTTGCCCCTTCTTAGGGCAGTCCTTCACTAGATGCCCTGCTTCACCACAGTGGTAGCAGCCAGTCTTCTTCTTCTTCCGACAATCTTTGCTTAGGTGGCCTGGTATCCCGCAATTGAAGCACTTCTTCTTTCCCTTGCCACTGTTGCCTTTCCCACCCTTGTTTTGCTGTTGCTGTTGAGGTCTCTTCTGATCTCCTTTCTTCTCGGGTGCCTTATTAGCATTGGGACCCTTCTCTTCCTCATGCATGAGCGCCATGTCAACTAGTTTCTCAAAGGTGGTCCCCATAGGGATGTGAGTCATAGCCAATCCATGCATCGGTTCATTCAAGACCTTAACGAACCTCAAAGCCTTCTTCTCCGGTGTTTTCACCATGTCTATGCCAAACCTTGCCAATTGATTAAACTTGTTGACATATTCCTTCACCGAGAGGTTTCCTTGCTTTAGAGTCAAGAACCTTTCCATATACAAGTTTTCCTCCGCCCTTGAGAGAAACTTTGCCACAAATCTTTGCCTGAAATCCGCCCAAGAGTCAACAGGGCGTTCTCCATTAGTGACCTCCCACCAGAATGAGGCCTCTCCCTTCATTAACCAAGCAGCTAACTTGACTTTCTTTCCTTCTTCCATCTCAAAGATATCTATCAACTCTTCCACCTCCTTAAGCCAATCTCTAGCTTCCACAAAAGTTTCTGATCCTTGAAAAGGTTTCCCTCCCATAGCCTTAAATTCCTTGCAAGTCTTAGCAAAAGTATCCGTGCGAGGAGGAGGAGGGGGAGGAGGAAGATCGGGTGCTACTGTTGGTGGAGGTACATTTGCTAGACCCGCAGTGGCGGCCCTAGCCTCCATCAATCTCCTATACCATACTGGTATCGTCACACCCTCCGGAAAGTTAAGATCTTCAGCCATGCTGAAACGAAAAAGGAAAGATTCAAAACGGAGAATTCGAAAGATAAAGATATGGCTATTGGTGATTATGCTTTTCTTTCAAAAACTTTTCTCTTAAAAGACATGTTTTTGAAAATACTTCTTCGAAAAATGTTTTTAGAAAAATAGTTTTCTAAAAAAAATTTATCTGTTCTGGTAACCTTCGCTCTGATACCACGTGTAACACCCCACACCCGCTAAGGTCACTCACTAAGGGAATGCCTTAACTTCGGTGGAGCATTTTAAGTGAATATAGAACAGAAAAATTACAACAAGACAGATATAAATACTTGAAAATCTAAAACATCATTTCATTGCAGCAGAAGGTAAACATGTTTAGTTACAACACCATAAAGAGTCAAGTACTAAATATCCATCCTGATAAAAACATAAGTACAAAATCCCACTACATAAACAATAGCCATAAAAGAAAAGATAAGCTGGGCTTTACATCACGGTCCAAGCTCCAGAAGATAGATAAAGAAATCTGATCAAAGCCCACTAGTGCTAAGCCCAACCTGAGGACCTGAGGGGGGAAAAAGATAAAAACAACGGGGTCAGACATAAGTCTGAGTGAGCCCTATAACTTTAACAACACAATCGTTAAAGTAATTAGGGTATGATATAAACTTGGTACGGGATGACTGGGGATAAATGACTACACTAAGTAGCCAACTAGACATAGGATGAACTAAGATAACGGTAAAGACGCATCTACCCACCCAATGGTAATTACTAACTGCACCACACCAGTCATTCCTACTTAGAGGTTGGCCCCACCCATGGACTTAGAAAATTTACCCAGTAGTTTCGTGTACCCCTAGCTGACTACATAGGTGCCGTCTGCCCCTATCTCCACTAGGTGTATCCACTACTCCCCAAGCGATCGGCTCCCTACCGTAGATACCCGTGCTGGCCCCACGGTGGGGTGTGTCACTCCCCAAAGTGGCAACCAATGGTGCACGGCTTATACCTACATGATGCAACAACGTCTTACCTACCAGCCCGGGTCCACACACGCATATGAAACCCGTTGGACTTGCGTTGCCACCGCTAACCGTTTTGGCCTCTTATAGTCAAGCCCAATACGCGTGTCCCGTCCTCGACATGGGTCGAGCCCAATAAGATACATATGGGTTACTGGTTGAAATGGGCCCCCACAAGCTACCACCTAAGCTTGTCTCTTTATCTAGTGCATCCCACTTAACCCTTTAATCATGTTTAAATTACATGTTTCCACTTGGTTAAGTATTCTAATCGTATTTTCTATTGCCACCCAAGGCAACCCACTAGATTTCCACATGCCACCCAAGGCACTTACTTGATTTCCACATGCCACCCAAGGCACCCACTTAACCCCTCATGCCCACTACATGCTTATCTGGTTAAGTGTTTCTTAATTGATTAAGAACGTAACCGTTGTAAAGACCTCTCACATTAGACTATCTTTTATGGCAGTTGGATTTGCCGGTTGGGTCCGGGCAGCCTTACGCCATAACCGAGTCTAACCTCGTGTCTATACACTTGTCACGTATTTAGTTTGTGCCTAAGACCTCTCACATTGGGCCAATCATTTGTAGCCGTTGGATTTGCCGGTCGGTTCCGGGCAGTCTTATGCTACAAAAGGGTCCAACCTCGTGTCTTAGTCGATTAATTACACCTAATTAATCACCCCCATATTTCGAATTAATTTTCCCTAATTAATTCCAATTTTAACGATGTACATAATTGACTCAATTATGTCCATCCACTTTATGGTATGCATAATCATACCGACTTCACACCATTTCATTAACATGTATATTAACCCCATCGTTCCCCACGTAATTCGCTAACATGACATAAAAGGGAAGATTCATCACAAATACAATGGGTTCCACTTGCATAACATTAGCATCAACATGGGTTTTAAAGGTGTCAACATGCATATAGCATCAACCCAACTGGCATAAATAATCAACCCAAACTTGCATGAATCACATATGTCATAAAGAGGGTAACTTGCATAAGCTACTTATGTCATTCAAAGGGGTAAACTTGCATATGTATGTATGACATACAAAGGGGTTAACTTGCATATGTATGCATATCATACAAAGGTGTAAACTTGCACATGTTACTTGCATATAATCAAACACCATACTTGCATAACATGTCATATGTGAACTTGCATATAATCATACACCAAACTTGCATACAAATCATATATGAACTTGCATATAATCATACACCAAACTTGCATAATCATGGTGTCATAATGGATCAATGTTTATCATAGCAATTTGCATAACTAGCATCATGAACACATAGCCTAACACTTGCATAACTTGCATAACATCAAGATCATATAGCATATAACTTGCATAACTTGCATAACATCATGAACATGTAGCATATGACTTGCATAACTTGCATAACATCATGAACATGTAGCATATGACTTGCATAACTTGCATAACATCATGAACATGTAGCATATAACTTGCATAACATCATGATCATATAGCATATGACTTGCATAACATCATGAACACAAAGCACATAACTTGCATAACTTGCATAACATCACAAACACATAGCATATGATAACATAATCTTGCATTGATCCACATTCATAGCCATAACCTCATTATATCCTATCATAATCATTTCAACAATTGGTCATTAAGGCTATAGAAACTCACAACTTGTTGATTAGCACTCCTAAGAAGAAGATTAAGTTGCTATAGTTGATTAGAAGTTGATTTGAGAAGCTATCTTCCTCTTTAATTTGATGGAGGCTCCTTCAAGTTGCATTTTGACGGCATAACGGTGTTGTATCTATTTTTAGTATGAATTAGGGTAGTCTTAGGGTGTATTTATAGATTAGTTAGGTGTTTTAGGCCATTAGATTAACCCTAAATCAGATTAGAGCCGTCAGATCTCGTCCTAGCCACCAAAACACAGCCCAAAAGCCAAACTGGTGCACCCAGGTCACCTGGGCTCGACCAGGGAGGTCGACCCCCAGGTCGACACTAGGGTCGACACCCTAGTCGACCTGGTGGGCAGGTCGACACCCCTGTCGACCCCCAGGCCGACTCCCTGAGTCTGGCGGGAATTTTCCCACCACTTCTGAAATTTGAAATTTTACTATTTAAAATCTATTTTAAATTTTCTGAAACTTCTTCGGGCCTTAACTGGGTCATACGGACTCCGATTTTCGAAAACTTGGACTCAATTTCGCGTATTTTTCCGAGACGAACGCAATGGCATAGCTCGTTTCCCCTGATTCAGATTTTAAAATTTAATTCTGCCCTGTTTTATATTATAACAAGTTATTCAACATACGGGGTGTTACAGTCCATAGCTAATTACCCCCATTCCGAACACAATGGGATATGTATCATAAGCTGATTCGATCGTTTCGATTAGTTTTCGTCAAAATCAACATATAACTCTATATATTGAATTTGAACGCGTATTTCAATTTACCGGGGTCGCATACGAACACTAAAAATTCCAGAAAAATATTTTCTAGCTTCGTATTGACGATACGGTCCTAACAAAACTAGTTTCGTCGAATTCTGAGACCGTTGGAAAAATGGCCATTTTCCAGTCGATTAAAATCAACTGAAACTAGTCAAATGCGTTTTCCTTTGCCACGCTCACATATTGATTCGAAAAATTATGAAAATTGGAACCTAGCAATAATTTGACATCACAGATCCAACAAAAGTGGTTTCATCGAAATTCGAGGTCGTTTACAAAATTCCCTTTTTTAAGGGCCTGAATTCCATAGCGACTATTCATAATTTTCAACTGGACATATCTTTTGATCCCCGCTATGAAATTTCGATTTGTCGGATTCGTTGGAAAGATATTATCAATTAGATCTTAATGTTTTTGGTTTCACTAAAATCCGATTTGTTTTGCACCCGGTACATTCAATTGAAGTTTGAAATCGAATTATCTTACTACCGCACCATTTTCAATTCTATTTATAATTATATATAATTGTTTATATTCTAACGACGACGTATATAATATATACGTTCGAATTCTATTCAAAATAAATTTTCCGTTGATATTATTTAAAATAATTCATTTTAAATGTTCAAAATTCGCTAAAATTGCCAAAATAAAATTTTTAAACTGGCCAAGATTTTCGGGTTGTTACAACTACGTTGCTGAGTATTATTTTGTTCAACATCCTCAAGAGAATTAGGAACTTCATCTTTTCTTTGTCTCTTAGGTGTATGATTTTCAATACCCTGTTTCAAAGGGAATATATGTTCGAAAAATCTAGTGTTTATCAACTTAATGATGGTATTTTCATGAATATCATCAATTTCAGATTTGTGTACCAAAAATCGATACGCGACACTGTTTTGTACATATCCAATGAATACACAGTCAACTATTTTTGACATTCTTTGGTTTTGTAACCTCTACCTTGGCAAGACACCCCCACACTTTTAAGTATTTGTAGGATGGAGGTCTATTTTTCCAAAGTTCATGAGAAGATTTAGAAGTTTTCTTTCGAGGTATTTTATTTAAAATATGATTTCCCAAAAGAACAGCTTCTCCCCAGAAGTTATCTGGCAAGCCAGAATAAAGCATTTATCATCTCTTTAAGGGATTTATTTTCCGTTCGGCTATACTATGGATTGAGGTGAATATGGTGCTTTAATTTGGTGTAAAACACCATTTTCAATGCAAAATTCTTCAAAAGGGAATACATATTCTCCTCCTCTATCACTTCTTAAAGCTTCGATTTTTCTTATTGAGTTGATTCTCAACTTCCACTTTGTATTGTTTAAACACATCAAATCACATACATATGTATGTATTATATCTAATGGTTATGTTTCTCGTTCAACATGATGAAACGAGTTTCTTGTCAATTTTGCTTCTGCACAAATTTGACATTTATAATTGGTGTCTAAATTAATCAATTTGTGCAATGTATCAAAGTTTACATGCCCTAATCTAGAATGTCACATGTTGGAAGAGTCAACAATATAAACAAAATATTTAGTTTTATTCATATCTGTGTGTGGTACAATAGTGGTTATATTTTCTTTAAACGAACCATCATACACATATCCTCTTCCTACATACACTCCATTCTCATCTTCAAGAATTAATTTAAATCCATGTTTGCTGAGCAATGATCCTAAAATTAGGTTCTTACGAATTTCTGTAACATAGAGAATGTCATTTAAAGTTAGTTCCTTTTCATGTTGCATTCTGATATTACTGCACATAAATTCATATCAACAATGCCCTTTTGGAGATTTCAGCCAAATTTTCTTTTGATCTTTTAGGAACATATTTAATCAGAAGTTTGGCAAGTCCCAATGTTGTTAGATAAAGCAACATTTTTCTGTTGTCAACACTTAAAATTAATAACGTTGAACTTCTCTGGCCTGTCTCCATGAGACAGAGCCATTGTTGGAACCATTGGCGCAATCAGAGCGTTGGTCACCGTCTGTGTCGGTGTAAAATATTGTTGCTGTTTCACGACATAGCTTATTGTCATCTACAACAATCAATATTGTTTTAAGATTGTTAGAACTTTTTGTCAAGACACGATTGTAGTACAAAATTAGATCTTTTTGTCAATACACGATTGTATTGCAAATAGACAGTAACAACTATCAATGTTACTTAATAATGCCACAATTGTCAAGTCAAACTGTGATTATAGCAATGACAGTAAGCGAGACCGATTGTGCACTAGATTGGAGTGGTAAAGAACTGTCACCAACATACTAGAAGAAGAATATTTCAGTAATGTCCGAGTCCAGAAATGATCATGTTTCCTTAAAACAATATTGCCGTCATATGCACTGATTGACGTGATAGCAATTTATTTCCCAGGATAAAACGGACCAACCCCGTAGTGCAGTGCCAGCAAACGGAGCTCCAACGAACTGAAGTAGATTATGAAAACTTGAACAAAGAATTACTTTGAAGAAGTAGCAAATTGAGAAGAATAACTAATTTGTATTCTGTCTCGTTTTGGTCCAAATTTTTATAGCCTGGAGGAGGTGCCTATCTGAACAATAATGACCCTTGAAAAGATTATGACCCTTTGACCAAGCTATGTATAAATGTACGTGTGTGTTTATGATGAAACAGTTGTATCCCTTCAATAGAACGGATATGCCAGATCAAAAATTGATCAAAATAACTTATTTCAACGCAATAGGCTCAAACTGTAATTAGCGGCCTATTTAACCATGAGACCCCATGAGTTCTAAGACACAATGCCCAATTTTTGGCACTAATATCATGTCATGGACCCCAAAAGTCCCAAAGCACTAAGCCTAATTTGACATCAATATAATATTGTGTCATGGACTCAAAGAGTCCCAAGGCACTAAGCCAATTTGACATCAATATGATATTGTGTCATGGACTCCAAGAGTCCCAAGCCACTAAGCCCAATTTGACATCAATATGATATTGTGTCATGGACTCCAAGAGTCCCAAGGCATTAGGCCCAATTTGACATCAATATAATATTGTATCTTGGCTTAGCCACACTGTGAGTCGCAAGCCCTCTTCTCCTTTATTTATATAATCCTATCGAGAAGTAGGTGCTCATATTTCATAATGTGGGAGTTATATTGCTTTCCCCTCTTCTTCCAAAATTCCTCTTGCTCATTCATTTCCAACACATGTTTTAATGGTCAATGCACATGCTCGCATGTTGGTTGTTCTAGATTTGAAGTTGGCCGACCAAACCTGTAGCTCATTGACATGAAAATTTTAAGTGAACAATGTGATTAAGATGTTTATAGTGATTTTTTGATATATTTCCTGAGTATTTGATGTTTATAGCGAGTGTGGAAGCATGATTTCCATCAGTTCACAAAAGGGTGATTATAAAAGTGTTTGTTGTTTACAATATGAAAGATTGATACTGATTTGTTCATTGGTTCGTAAAAATATGATGGCTATTGATATCATTGTTATGCAAAGCATGATGGACATTCACTCTGCATGGTTGTTAACGGCCGCAGTCCAGGACACATAGCGTACCACCACCGTTCAACATAATATAATTTAACTCTGAACACTCGGCGCACCACTACCGAACAGATAGCCAAATAAAAGGCTATTTAATACTACACGTAGTTAGTGGGACCGAACAGTGAAACATTGATTTGGACATGTAAAAGCCATGTAATACCACGACAAGTGGTAACCAAGAGTGTAGGGTGCAAGAACAGTTTTAGAAGGCCGCATAGTTACTCAAACAAACAACTAGAGAACCATCATTTAAGTTTTGTAACATCACATGAAGGTCGACTTTAATTAACTATTATATCTACCACAAACCGACCATTAAAGACCATACAACCATACTAACATCCAAACAAAAGAACCATATATGGACTAAAATGCAACGTCATAAGGTTGGCCTTAAGCAACCGATCATGTAACAAATCTACGATTTATGAGGACTGTTGGGAATGCGGATTAAGGATCTTAAGGAAAATTAAATACTAGAGGAGGGGGTGAATAGTGTTTTGTAGATCTTATTAATTTCTTGAAACCTTTTTGAATTAAACAGAATGTTATGCAAATCATAAATTTCAACAATCACAAAATCAATCACAGATGTAAAAGCAGTAAAAGGAAAGTACATGTTGGGGTTTTATACTGATTCGGGGCTTCCCTGGATCCAGTCTCACACAACGCTTGATTGATGTGGATTATTATTTAACTAATGATTTTAGGGATACAAGGGAACACCCCAACTGCTTCCAAGTACAGTGAGACTCTATTGATTTTCTGGACCAAAACTTTACACCCTCGATTTATATGGGACACAACCACACTCTTTCTTTATCATTTTTGGAGGATAGACTTGATATAATTTAATCTTGCGATCTTTGATTATAGAATTCCTAGATTCTTGAATAGCATTTGAATTTGGAGGGAGTCTGATAGAGAATTGAAAGAGAATGAGTTTAATATGATTTTCTTTGGAAATCGGTAGAGTATAAGTATAGAATTAGAGAATTTAAGAAGAAGAATGGTAAGAGGATTAAGGAAGAAAAAGGCAATGAGAAGTTATTAAAAAGTTGAATTTTGAAGCCTTTATATAGTTATCCTTTCAGAAAAGACCTGATTCAAAAGACATAACTTTTCAAAATTTAAAAAACAAGTCAACGACACGTATGTCGACATATCAAAACATGTATGTCGATATATCCTAATTATTTTCCAAATTTTTTTAAATCAAAGTAAATAATGTTTAAATAAATTATGGTGATTCCTGAGTTAAAACAAACTATATTCCTTTATAATAGATTATTCAAAATAGAAATTTATTTTTTAAACATATATTAAAAATGATTAAGAAATCTAAATATAAAGTGATATAAAAGTATATATATAATTATGAATATATTAAAAAAAAAAATGAAATTGAAAACATAAATAACTATATTAAAATTAACATTAAATTTATAAGTAAAAATTATTTGAATTAGGACTTAAAATATATTAAGTATAATTAAAGACAAGAGTTAAAATAAATTTCAAGAGTTAGAATTATTCTGAGAATAGAAAGATATGATATTAAAATAAGGAAGTAATTTTGAAATCAATTTGAAAATTGATTTAAAATAGCAAGATAGTCTTTAAAGATATTTAAAAATAGTGAAAGAAGCTTGATAACGAAATTCAGTGCTAACCAGAATTTTAAAAAGATATCTAAACACTATTACTCTATATTTCTTGAACTGTTGTATTCTTAATACTCATGAGTTTTGTATCTTAAATCTTCTACTTTGAAATCTTGATTCTCTGAACTGTACAGTCTTAATAATTAACTCTTGCATAGATTTCCTATATATATATATATTCTAGATAAATGTATTAGTATATATTTTATAACAATAATAATTAAAACAAGGTTATATTTATCAAAACCATCATCATCAACATCTCAGTTCCTAACAATCTCCCCTTTTTTTACGATGACAACCTTTGTTTATAAAATATTCATACCTGTTTATACCTGATTCTTGATTCTCTTGTTACTCCCCATTACTCCATTAACTCCTATTGTAATTACTAACCCCCCCTTAATCTAAGATCTATTTTGTAATTCTCCCCCATGGTCATTAACAAAATTATATATTCCTAAGTAGACTATAATACCCCCACTAAAACTAAGGCATAGTTCTAAAACTTAGATTAATATGATTCTAACTATTAAAACTAATACTAATATGAATATAATAACTGCTGATTCTAAGTAATAAAGTAATAATCTTGAATGAATATAAAATATAAAACAAACTATTATTCAAAGCATACAATTTAATCCAAAGTCAATTCAATATACAATATATGTTAATATAATCAAACAATTTAATCCAAATCAATCTTACAGTTGCTTATTTACAAATTTAAATTCAAAACAATCTAATCAAACCACACAAAATTATGAAAACAAATTCATACGTTTTGAGGAATTTCTATCCAGCCATCTCCACCGAAAATTGGATCGGCCTTTATAGCATCCCAGTCTTCGTTGTCTTTGGTGAGAGGCTCTCTAGTGATGTTGTTGTCCTCATCTTTGGAAAGAGAAACAATCATCCATCGAATTACATCAAAATGCTTTTCTTGTTGCTTTATCATCTGTATTTGACTTAATTCTAAGTGACGCTGATTGCAAAGAATGATAGAAAGAATATTCTTTAAAGAGTTAAGGATTTCCTCAAGATTTTCACTTAAATTATGGATTTGAGTAGCCATGAATTTGATTTTATTAAGAAATAATGAAAGGAAATGAAGGAGGATTGAATAAAGAAAAATTTTCTGGAAGAAATGGTTATAAATAGGCTCTGCAATTCGTTTGAATTGAATATACACTTGTTGACTAAAACATTTTTCAAATTTTATACAATTATATGTAAAATATGTAAACTTGTATGTTAAGATATATATGTGTATTCCAATTTTTAAGTTGTTTCGTGATCTTATGACATGTTTTTACTTGTATATATTTATTTTTATTATTTTAACGACTTCTCCAAAAATGTATAGATAAGAATTAACAAAAATATTAAGCTTTTTTTCACACTAACGATAACGATACATTGAATTAGAACATAAATATGAAACAGAAATTATAGAAATTGAAATACAAGCAAATACAACCTAATAATAAACTTAGAATTCAACGGAGGAGGAAAGGATGAGGATAAGCCAAGTTTTCTTCCAACTTGCTCATTTTAGAAGACATCTTTTCAAATTTCTTTCCAAGTGATCTGTTTAGTGTCTTTTGGTTCTAGGCCAATATCATTTGGTTTTTAAGAAGGATTTTCTTGGAAGGGTTAGCCGGAAATTCAGTACGTTCTAAGGAAGTATCTTCTTTCTCTTCTTCGATATCTGTATGATCGGTTTCTTCTTCTTGTTCCAATCTTGCTTGTTTTTCCACGTATGTTTCAAACGAATGAAACACAAGTGGAATTTTCATAAGAGAAATATTTATGGAATTGAAAACTTTTATAGAAACAAACTCTTCTCCTTCAAAATCTATACCAAAATATTTGAAAATACGAGTAAGGTAAACTCCATGATATAACGTATTTTCTTTTGACGAGATATCCTTTGGTGGAAACTCACTTGAGCCCAATTAATGTCATAGTTTCCAAAAATAGAAAAAAGGGCTTTATAAACTTTCAAAGTATGATTGTTGAAATTGACGGAATGAGGGTGACGGTATGTTGAAGAAGTACATTGACAACTCTTGCTTTAGGATGATAAAAATGATTTTTGAAATCCAAATTTCTGTCTCTTTCAAAAATATGGTGCTAGGTCTCTAAATCATGTTCGTTGACCTTAAATTCCATGAGACCCATACCCGTATTTTTGCATCCCAAAATAGCACTTAAAACATCATAATTCAAAATGATTTGAGTTCCTTTAACACAACTCCAAGTTTCATTTTCACTTCCTTGATAAAAATCATGATTCAAGTTTGCATAAAACATTTTAACAAGATTTGGGTAGCAAAATTCGTCGTTTTATCGAGAATCAACAATATTTAGAGTTCCTTTTCGATGAAAAAGAGATTTTTGTATTGACTTTACCAAAGTTTACATAGCTTATGTAATTTTTGATAGAATCTAGATTGTTGTGAAGGAAGGCTTTTGTTGTCTTAGTCAGCCTTATTGTTTTTTATGTGCTTGAAGAAGCCATTAGAGAGTTCTTTCTGAAGAGTATACGAAAACGAAGATAAGTTTGTATTTTGAATAAAAGGTAGAATGAGATGATAAGAATAACTAGTTAAATAGAGAATAAGGGACATATTTTGTGGTAATGGGACACCTTTTCGGTACATTGGGTTTGGTAAAAAGGTAAAAGAAAATTCAAGGGTTTGAAATTCAAAGTTTGAATTTAAAATTTCAAAAGGCATGTATATGTTGATGTATACATCTATGTATTTTGACACATTCCTGTGTATTTTAAAATTTGAATAGAACTTGTCGCACAGCAGCAGTTCGCGAACGTCAACCCAAAACTTTGAATTGACGTAACGGGAGACGCGACCGTCAGATTCTCCTGAATCTGGAACCGTTGGGTTCAGATCGAAAATATATTTTAAATGATAATAAGTTCTTCAAAATACAACAGTAATATTTTAATTCAAGTATAAATCAGTTTTGGAAAAGGTCGTCATGGATGCAGTTCGGTGGCCGAAATTGGAAACCGACTGTAAGGGCCTTAATAAAATTAATAAAAATATGAGTAAATTATGATAAATGATTTGAAAAGACTTTGGATGAAATATTCCATGTTTGAAAAGATAAAAGATATTTTTATCTAAATGAACTAGTTAACCACTAGAATAAAGAGCTGAAAGGAATATACAATGTTTTCTGTAGAGTAACAATCCAATGATTTTAAAATAATAAATTGGATTTGTGAATGGTTATTTTAACTAGAAGTTTCCAACATATAGATTGGAATGGATTTGAATGGAAATGATATTCGGATATTTCAGTATTGGATTATGTGATTATACGGATATCGTTGAGGAATTTAGAAGATATAGATAACGTTATTTCAAAATTGTATCTGTTGCTTGCAGAATTTGGTGTTGAATGTAAGTTGACATGATTTCCATTTAAAACCTTAAATTTAATATCAAATTGGATTTTGAGTTGTTGTGAATGGTGGCTTTAATAACACTATTCTTAAACCCTGTTGAAATGTGAGTTATGGAATAAGTCTTTTAATTAAATTTTAATGGAATTTTCCAATTTAATAAATCAAATTGGAATTATTGGGTTTATTGTGAATGATGTTTTAAAATGACATTTGTTCATTAACCCAGTTAAAGATATGATTAATTTCCTAAAGTTGAATAATCATTTGTTTTTTAGATTAAAACTAAGTTGGAGTTTTAATGAATCTTTAATTAGATTTGAACATTAAATGGTAATTAAATTTAACTTTAACACGATGGGTGCTAGATATGAAGTGCTACCAGTTTTGGCTTCATGGGATGAATAGGTTGGGATTGGGAATAATAAAATAAATAATTACTTCGGTAAGGCTCAATAATCCCGACTAGTTTTATAAACCTTAATTTGATTTATATTGTGAAAAGATATAATAAAATATTTTGAAATGATATCCAAGAGAAGTTTTAAAAAATAAGTTTAAATAAGATAATCTTTGATAAAATTAAGGGAATCATTCCTAGAGAAATGAATATTTGAATAAAAGAATATTATGTATTGGAATGAGATGGGTGCTATCATTGTATATTTATCACATGATTTTAAATATGCGTGAGTTATTTGGAAAGACCAGATTTAACCCATTCTGAATAACTGTTACAACGATTCAAAGTCGAAGATATGAAGACGGTGGTTGAAGACCGGAAATCTTCACATCATTTGGGCTATTGTTGATGTCTTGCTTGGAAAGTACACCTAAGACGAGGTTATCAGTGGTGATCGTCTAGATGTACTTGGAGATCGACGAGATATGCAAGAACCTATCCCTTGTATTGGATATATGTGATGACGAATAAGGTGCCTCTAGTTTCGTTCAGGCCCATAACGAACTTGCACAAGGATTGTGGGTCTGACATCGTAGCTTGTGCTATAATTATTGATCTCTACTAAATATCTATCTGTTTGGTGGCAGAGAATTTATTCTCTTAGTTTAACACCCTTCTTTGAGATGTACGAGCTCATAGGTCATATATTGGTGGACATCAGTTGTATGATAGCAATTGACAACGTGGCATGCTGAGATCCTTGGATCAAAGCTTTTGTTGAAAAGCAGAGATTAGAGGATGATGACCAAAGCATGACTAATATAGCATAGCTTTGTGTTATAGTTTTAATTCGTGAGCTTCACACACCAGTACGAGTCAAAAACGCGTTGAGGGACTGTAGGAAGAACATGTGTTTCTTTCTAGCTAGAAGTGGTGTCATGGTATGGAGCCCAGACATATTTACTTATGTGGATGATGGAAAGCGAGGAGCCTCGGATATGGCTGCACAAGGCCAAGATGGTCAACGTGCTGACCAAGAGGTTTGATTGGACTAGGAAACGTAGTGTTCAGAAAATTGTCCAACCAGTGACGTACAACTGACCAGCCCTACCAATCCAAGGGTGCTTGCGTGCAGCCCTGGACATCTTGCTAGATATGGTCCGAAACCGGTGAGGAGAGATCCCTTGTCTCGGCTTATGATGGAAATTCAAATTCCAATATATGATTTACAATTTTAGCTGTATGTTATGGATACATAATAGGATGGTGTATTATGCCATCTAAGATTGATACATTTATATTCGAATTTTTTTCTATACTATCACTAATTATAATATCAAAAATATTTGTTTTAAAGCGTATCAAGCATGTTTGGCTATTATAAGGTAAAACTCTAGCCTTCATCTTGCATTGCATTGTGTGATGGAACCTGAGTCTTATAATAGCTTCATTTTCCAAGAAACATTACGTTGTTTACTTTATATGATATCCATGTGGAGTAAACCCGTTCCGTGTCATATGGCATGGTCCCATGATTTCCCAACTTTTAAATTAAGTTTTAATAATTGTTTTAAGTTCTCACACCAAGTCTCCTGACTAACCTGGAGTTTATTGCTTTTCACCTAAACTCTAGGTTCCCATATTTTCCACATGGGCAAAATTCAGGTCATTACAGAAACATTTGGTTCTCAAACTTGTGTTGTTCCTACATAAGAAAATGTCTTTGAATTGGATTGATTATTATATAATGTTATGGATTTAGGCTGTTATTACTTGTGATTACCAGATACAAGGTTACATATGTTTACTCGTTGCTTATATCTATGACCGTAGCTTGATCCCATTATTTATGTGACAGATATGAGCATTAAAAGTCGTGAGAGACTGTTTCTAAGTAACGTTAAATGGAAATTTTTTATATGTAAAGAGTTGGAGGAGAATGAAAATTAAAATATAGAAAGAGAAAATGAGGCATTGTGTAACACCCCGCATTTTGTAACAGTATAATAATTAAATAATGCATATGTGTATATATATGCATAAACATAAACATATAAAAGAAGAAAATATTAATGAAAATAAAAAATGTAATGCATGCATTAAAAGAAAAGAAAGGATTGGTTGCATGCAGTGTAAATATGTGCACCGATTTATAAATATTATGCATTTATAATAAAAGAGAAATAAAAGAAAAAGATTCATGTAATGGTTTAATTGAAATATTGTCACAAATATGAAAAAGAGAAGTAAGAAGATAACAATAATTACCATTGTTCTAAGCCTTGGTGATAATAACCTTAGTAGTCCAGTTGGTTAAAGCACGTGGCTTGCGTACAAAAGGTACATGCAAGAGGTACAGAGTTCGATCTCCACCGACATCATATTTTTGTTTTAGGGGAACGACTAAAATAACACATTCTAAAGAGAAAATATGTATAAACGCACATATAAGGAAAAATACACATATAAAGAAGTAAAGAAAATATATGTATACATATATATATATATAAGAATATATATGTATATATGTGCAGAAATATATATATATATATATATATATATATATATATATATACAAGAGATAAAATTCAAGATAAGGCTGCAATCATAGAAATTTGTATGAATCAAATGACGATACAACACCATTTGAATTTTGAAATTGAAATAAAAAGTTTTGCATGTATATATATATATACACACGCGTAAAAATGGTCAGTAGAAGATTACTATATGTATAGGAAGATTACATGTGAATATAATAGTTAAATAAATTTCAGAAATTCAAACATTAGAAAATCAAATTTCCACGCCAAAACAGCTCATGGGACCCATAAGGGGTTGACACCCCTGTAGGGGGTCGACATCCCCTAGATCCGGGCAGATTCATTAGCGTATCTGGACTGTTTTCTTGACTGGGTTCAATGCTGACTCAGCACTGTGTGTAAGATCTTGAATACCTATAAATAGGCTAGCAGAGCCTAGCCTAAATCTCACATTCTCTGAGACAACGTCTAAGCTCTGCCATTCTCAGATCTCTTTAGAAAAATAAGATAATTAGCTTGGGAAAATTCTGAATCAAGATCTGAAGGAAAAGAATGAA
The DNA here is from genome assembly GCA_030737875.1 of Allium sativum. Classification (NCBI taxonomy): domain Eukaryota; kingdom Viridiplantae; phylum Streptophyta; class Magnoliopsida; order Asparagales; family Amaryllidaceae; genus Allium; species Allium sativum. The sequence continues at coordinate 279,932,852 of CM060925.1, forward strand.
AATTAATAAGAAAGTGTTCAAAATCATGTGAAGTAAGGTAAATTCTTAAATCTGGTCTATTCAACTTTCTTCCCTTTTTCTTTTAGTTAGAATTGTGGATCCATGGTTGTTAGGTTCTAAATCCAGTTAGGGAAAAACCATGGAATGCTAGATCTGAGCTAGGTCCAAGAATTGGAAAGCAATTTAGGTGAGTGGTTTTAAGTTATATCATTTTTGATAATGATATATTATCGTTTAACATTCCCCTTTATTATGCAATGTAAAGTGATGAAATGCTAATATGACATGTTGAAATATTAATATGTTAAAATATTACTATGTTGGAAAATTCATATGTTGAAACGTTTAATATGCTAAAATGTTCACCTGTTGAAATGCAAACTTGGTAAAACATGTATAACGTTTACTGTTGTAATTACACGATTCACTTGTGGCATATTATGTACTTGAATTATTAGCTGTAGAATTAAGAAAATGACATGTTAATTTGTTAGATTTGAACGGTTACATGATTAAATGATTACATGTTAAATTAGAATAATTACATGATTTGACGATCACATGTTATTTTGAGATGAAATTAATTATATTTTAGGAAGAACATATGACATAAAATGAGCTTAATATGATGACATGTAAAATAGGTTGCAGTAAAAATGTAGAAAGAATAATATGCCTCAATTTACAGTAAAAAGAAAATGGTAACTCATCTAGACACGAGGTTAAATTCAACTTGTGATAGAAGTCTGCCCGGAACCGCCCGGCAAATCCAACATCCATAAGTTTTTAATTTAATGTGAGAGGTCCAATGTGTAAATAAAACATGTAATGGTGCTAAGACACGAGGTTAAGCCAACTTGTGGAAGAAGTTTGCCCGGAACCGCAGGGCAAATCCAGCATCCACAAGTGGTAGGCTTAATGTGAGAGGTCTAGTACATAAGCATATATATACATATATGAATACAACAGATAGACAAAAAAAGGCACTAATGGTGATTAATGGAAATGAATGAAAGACAATTACAACAGTAAAGTAAATGGAATGAACGGGAATGATAATAACCTATTATAGATAAATTACATTAATGATAATGTTATATAATAGATAGGCTTGTCCTAGGGACAAGTAGGGTTATAACTTAGGTTATAATAAACAATAAGGAAATTGGAAAAACTTATGTAATAAGATAAGTTGTACTTAATTGTAAATTAAGTTATATGTAAGAACGAAAACTGAGATATGCTTATAAGGACAACATAAGTTATATTTATGAAAAGGGAACTTATTAGTAAACCTTAGTTAAGAGAATTAAATTAATAAGTAAACAACGATAATTTGTAGTGACAGTATAAGATGAAATTATGATTAAATAAGGAAGAATGAGGCAAACTTATGAAATGAAATAAGTTATATTTAATCATAAACAATGACTGATATGTTAAACAAAAAACATGTGAATTGAGATATACTAAATTACATATTAAGTAGAACATGTTATGGTAACTATGAAATCAATCAAGAATATAAAGGGATTGTGGATTACAGACCTTGTATTACAATCTAGAGAATAACATGTTGTGGGCTTATTAACAGACTTAAATGGGTTAAGTTATAAGACTGAAATTAATAAGAAAGAGGAACTTGGTAACTTGAATAAGAAGTCAATGTGAATGGAAATAACCAAGTTAAATAGAAACCTGATGAGGTAAAGCAAGCACATAAAAGAATGTTTAGACATAGGGTCTAATAATATATTAAAATGAGGCGCTTGGACCAGTCCGCACGTTTGAGGGTGAATAACCCAACGGGGTAGATCATCATGGTGTCAAAGGCACGAGGGGAGCACGTACATCTGATTATTCTGTCAGCTCCGAAGGACTGGAAGGGGAAGCACGCAGCTTCCTGAGATATGTAAGGTGCTCCTGGTAGTCCTCTGTGCGGTGGAAGATGTTTAGGCTGTGCTTGCAGAGGTTAGGTCTGCACATTCCTACTAGGTGGGTGGGCCTTGACTGCAAAAGTAGCTCTACAGTCAGAATGCTATGACGAGGTGACACCAGGGTGATTCGGTGATCTCCTTAACGGGGGGTGAGGTCAGGACCAACACGGATAATAGATTGTCGGGTACTCGTCATCGGCAACCAGTGGGATGCGAAAGACTAGAGCTAAACCCAAGATACCATTCACCTTTCACTATCGAGGTACGGTGGTTGAGAGGACACGCCAACTGGATGTTTAGATTGTTTGTTAGGGGAGTATGACTACCCTCCCTGTACCATCAGACATTTCCCCAAAATGTGTTATGCCGATATGCAACTAGCACGGGACGGTCGTCAAAAGAAAGGGATTTGAAACTATGAATCATCAAGAACATGTAGTATATCTCACAATGCATGGAATAAAATATAATTATAACATAACTTATATAAATTAGGCGAGGCAGTGCATAAAATGAAAACTAAACTATATCCATCAGAGTAGCAGAATCCAAAATACAGCTTATGATCCAAACCATGATTAAAACTTCAAAATACTGTCTCTAAAAAGGAAATAAAAGAGGTACACTGCTAATGTCCAAAGCAGTGACCAACAACAACATAGGGAGAATATATGTATATAGTATGTGGTAGCCTCCTGCTCGTCTTCGGACAGCTACCCGTGCATAAACACCTAACCTGTCTCTAATCTGCTTGTTTAGGAGCACCAAGAGTAATCAAAAGAGACATAAAACTCTAGGTTAGACAAAAGTATGGTATGAGCGATAACAGCAAAATAAAACAATAACAGGTATAAATAATCATACCTGACCTGGACCTGCAACCAAAGAGTTAGCACAACAAGATGTACAATACTCTAAGGTAACACTAACATAGGGTGTAAAATGGAAGTGTGAGTGTCATGGTGATAACAAACATCAAACATAGCAATCATCCTCACATCTCTCACTCAGTGCATAAAGTATACGATATCCACCGCTTCGATCACCAGATCCATTGGGCCCATGACAGAGTCCAACTCTGTAAAACTATCGTTACGACCACTTTGCCCTTCGGGACCATGACGGAGTCCTACTCCATACAACCTCTGACCCCACTGCATTGGTCCATAGTCAATAACCCTATCGAGTCAACCAGTCCACATAGTCCTAGTTCTGGTAAGTCTACATACCCCCTTTCTCAATGGTGAAACAAAGTTATGGATATTGATAACCCCTTTGTACACGTCCCGCTGCCAAGCTGAACTCTAGAAGTTAACTCCCTGGTTCCCATCTGGATCCTGAGCAATAACTTCGGATTTGGACTTCCTTTGCATCTCGAGTTTTGGTCAGATTGGAGCTGATCTTCAGAAGAGTTCATAATCGTCGTTGCGTGGTAGAAGTTCGAATTCGGTTTAGTTCGGAGTCATCATCTCGGTTCGGGTGGTGGTCCTCCACTGGTTCGGGTCGTGGTCCTCACCGGGTCGGGTCGTGGTACTTCACCGGGTTCGGGTCATGGTACTCCACTGGGTCGGGTCGTGGATGCTCCTCCGGGTCGGGTCGTGGTATTCCACTGGGGTCAGGACATGGTACTCTACCGGGTCGGGTCATGGTATTCCACCGGGGTCGGGTCATTGTGCTTCATCAGGGTCGGGTCGTGGTACCTCATCAGTATCAGGTCACGAGCTGGTTTACTTGTCGTAGTCACGAACCGCACCCCTTAACAGTCTTCCAGCAAGATAATTTTGCCAAACGACGGCGTTTTCAGCCACTCTAACTTTCCTATGTAATCACAAAATATACCAAACAGTAGTAACAACATATAGGTTCAATCAAAAGGATCAAAATATTAATCACATAGGCTATTTTAGATCAAACATACCCAAAACCATGATTTCCCCTTAACCATGTTTAACCATATCTAACAATAGGATTAGCAAACTTAATTCAAATTAACCCAAATTTTTACCGGTGACATAAAATAATATTTTAGAATTTTTACATATTTTTCCGAGTAATAATTTCGCTAATTATCGCTAATCACCCTTAATTAGCCATAATTAGTGTATAAACATGCAAATCACTCACATTAGCCATAAATAAATTATAGATCTAAAACTCTAACTGATTTGGCTTGGATTCAAGTGTTGTGTAGCAGCTCTAACTCTAATTTGGTGTTAATCCAACTTGATTTGATGTAGATTTGCTTAATTAGCGATTAGAAAGTGATTAGAGAGAGATTTAGAAGATGGAGGCATTACTAGGGTTCAAGTAATGTTTGTGGCAGCTGGAAAAATAAGGAGATTATTCTCCAACACCTTTCAGCCCTCCCATAACCCTAATCCCGAAACGGGTTATGTGCCTCGCTGTTGATCACCCTATTATGCCCACTTATGATGTTTTTCATCTTCCAAACCTTATTCCAACCATATCTCCCAAACGATAAGTCTGTTTGATTAATGTGACCACTCTACAGAATGGGAAACCAACATTTGAATCCAATGGAAGTGGTTTCGGCTCAAAAATCCAAACCAGTTAATAGTTATATGTGAAAAAAATTCGCTAGGGGCAAACGGTCATTTAAAATTTGGCAAAAATCGTACCCCATTAGTCGTTTCCCAAAGTTACATGACCATAAGACTTCGTATGGGAATAAATAAATATTCTACGATCCTCTGATACGTAGAATGCGGGTCGTTACACTCCCCTACCTCTTAAGAAATTTCGCCCCAAAATTCCTTAACCAAAACATACAATGGGCCCCGCATGCCTATCAGCCATTTACAAACAATCAAACATACATAATAATACAACAAGCTTACCCTAGCATGCGGTTTGCTAACAAGGGAATAATTATATCGTGATTAAAATCTAACCAGGTAAAGAGCTCTGGATACGACTTCCTTATGCTCTCTTCAGTTTTCCAAGTATAGTCATTCTCATTATCACCCCACTGGACCTTAACCAGTTTCATCGTCTTCCTCTGAAGTTGCTTCGTATTGTGTCCGACAATACGAATCGGTCTGCAGTTTCCAACTGTCGCGGGTTCTAGCTCGATATCATCCAATTGATCTGGAGAAATAATCATATCAGAATCGTGCACGAATTTCCTTTACTGGGAAACATGAAATAAGTTGTGCACTCCCGCCATCTTGTCAAGTAATCCAACTTTATACGTTAAATTCCCAACTTCCTACCAAATCGAATCACACTCTTCAATGGAGAAATCTTGACGAATACCAAGTTGCCAATGGAGAATTTCAAATCTCTTCGCCTTTTATCAGCATAACTCTTCTGCCTATCTTGGGAAGCCTTCATTCGCTGTTGAATAATCTTGATCTTATCTGAAGTTTCTCTTATTACATCTGGCCCAAGCACAAACTTCTCATCAGTTTCCAACCAACATGATGGTGAGTTGCACGGTCTTCCATATAATGCTTCAAATGGAGCCATACCAATACTGGACTGATAACTATTATTATATGCGAACTCAACCAGATGCAAATGGCCATCCCATGAACCCCCAAAATCCAATATACAAGCTCTCAAGAGATCCTCTCATACACTATTCACCCTCTCTGTTTGACCGTCGGTTTGAGGACGGTATGCGGTACTGAGATGTAATTCTGACCCTAAAGCCTCTTGTAATCTCTTCCAAAACCCACTAGTAAATAATAGATCTCGGTCACTTACAATACCTTTAGGTACTCCATGAAATCTCACTACCCACTTCATATACAGTTCCGCTAACTTAGCCGCCATTCTATTCGACTTGACCGAGATAAACCTTGCACTTTTTGTCAATCGATCCACAATCACTCAAATACTATCATGACCTGATCTAGTCCTTGGTAAACCATCAATGAATTCCATTGAGACTTATTCCCATTTCCATTCGGGAATTTCCAACGGTTATAACAAACCACTAGGCTTCTTTTGCCCGGCTTTAACTAACTGGTAATTCATGCACTTGGATTTAAACTTCCCAACGTCTCTCTTCATCCCTTCCCAGTAGTAGGTCTGCTTCGTGTCTCGATACATTTTGTTACCACCAGGATGTATAGTCAGTTTTAAGTGATGACACTCTCTAAGCACTTCGTTTCTCAATCCATTAACGTTTGGTACACCCAGTCTCCCGTTCATTCGAAGCCATCCCTCTTGATCAAGTCCATTTGTTCATTTCCTTGCCGTCGATACCCATCTCTACCTTGGGGATGATTTCCAATAAGTTAGGATCGTCCCTCTGACTGGAACCGATCCACTCAACCTAAGTCGGTCTGATCGTCAAACTTGCTAACATCTCTGGATCCAATTCACAATTAGGTCTGAAATCATATCCCGCGATATACTCCAGTTGCTTCCACCCAAGGAACATATCAACCAAACTGGCATGTCTCCTACTTAATGCATCAGCTACCGCATTTCCCGTCCCGGGTATATATGCGAAATTGTACTCATATGAAGCCATGAACTCTAACCATGTCTGCTGACAGAGATTTAAATCCTTTTGGGAGAAAAGATACTTTAACGACTTATGATCGGTAAACAACTCGAATCTTTCTCCCAGGAGATAGTGTCTCCACATCTTCAACACGAACACGATCGCTGCCAATTCCAAATCATGGGTAGGATATCTTTTCTCATGCGGTTTCTATTGCCGACTAGCATAAGCTACAACCCTGCCTCCTTGCAACACTACAACACCTAGTCCAGTACCACAGGCATCCATGTATACCATTATCTCTTCGTTCCCTTTAGGAATAACTAACACTGGTGCACACGTTAAATTATCCTTTAGACTATTAAATGCATTCTCACACCTTTTGTCCCAACCAAATGCTTCATTCTTCTTGGTCAACTGGGTTAACAGTGCCGCTATCTTGGAGAAGTTTTGGATAAACTTACGATAATATCCAGCTAACCCCAAGAAACATCTCACGTCCGTTACATTCTTGGGCGTAGACCAATCTTGCACTGTAGCCACCTTCGCAGGATCCACGACATACCATTCTCTAAAACAACATGGCCCAGGAACCTCACTTCCCTCCTCCAGAATTGACACTTAGAAAATTTTGCAATTGGTGTTTCCTCAACACCTCCATCATTGTCCTCAAATGTCCCTTGTGTTCTTCCTTTCCTCGAGTAAACCTAGATATTGTCCACGAAAACAAGAACAAACTAATTTAACTAATCTATGAAAACCCTATTCATAAGATCCACGAAGTATGTGGGTGCATTGGTCAATCCAAATGGCATGACCAACCACTCATGAAATCCAGACGGTGTTCGAAATGTCGTTTTAGGTATACTCTCAACTGCTACTTGGAGTTGATGAAATCCTGTCGCGAGATCCATCTGGGAAAACACTCTTGCTCTATTCAGTTGATCAAACAAATCATCTATCTATGAAAGAGGATACTTATTCTTCCTAGTCACCTTGTTCAACTCGCGGTAGTCTACACATAAGCGAAGGGAACCATCAGCCTTAGTAGCAAATACAGTAGGTGCTCCCCACTTGGAAACACTTCTTCGGATAATTCCCTTCTTCAAAAGATCGCCTACTTGCACCTCGAGCTCTCGCTGCTCCTTTAGCGCCATACGATGAAGTGGCATCACTATAGGTCTGGCATCTTTCACTAAATCAATCCGAAACTCGATCTCTTAGTGTGGTGGAAATCCAGTCACTTCCCCGAAGATGTCCGGATACTCGCCAGCAATAGGCACATCTGATAACTCATCATACGGGATGTCGAGGGAATTTAGAAAACTAGCTATCACCTCATCACTAGGTAGGCAACCCAATACCACCCTCCGCCCATCATCCGCTCTGCTGGTCACCAAAGACCCCTTATAGTCTACCACCACCCCATACCTTCGGAGCCAATCGACTCCCAAAATAATGCCAAACCCAATAAATCCCAAAACAAAACAATCACAAGCAAACACACATCCATGACTCGATAAGACCAAATTATGACAAATCATACAAAGGCTAGTCGAACCACCGATCGGGTTCGCCACAATTAAAATGCTATTGACAATCTTGGGTTCCAATTCCAACCTATCTACCAGGTCACTAGATAGAAGGAATGGGAAGCCTCGGTATCAAACGGTACTCGAACAGGAACATCATAAATAGAAAGCATACCTTGGATAACGACACCCTTTCCCTTCTCCGGTGCTGTTGGGGCATTCGATGAAGAAGGAACAGTGTTGATATCATATGCTTTCACGATCTGCTTCTCCCTAGGAGGTTGCGGGCATTTATCCTTGTGATTTCCCACTTGGCCGCAACTGAAGTACTTCTTGTCTGCTGGCTTTGCTCGACAATCTCTTGCATAGTGGCCCTTCTTGCCATAGCTAAAACATTCAATATCTTTCTTATTCTTCTTTTTCTGACCATCCTTGGTTTGGTTCTGTTTTTCTCTTATTCTGAGAATTCTTATTGCCTTCAGCACTTGCCCGCTGTTTCGGCTCATCTGTAGATGTAACAGCGACCTCAGTCTTCGGCTTAGGGTAAAGGCTCTCCGACCTCAGTGCCTTTCCTACAATAGATTCGAATGTATCATCGATATGGTTTATAAGTCTTTCCCCCAAGTATCCATCTAGGGCAGTTATGAACTTCTTGTTCTTCTTCTCGGCAGTATCGATGAGTGATAATCCATATTTCGATAAAGTATCGAATTCAGCAATATATTCCAAAACTGCCCTACCATCCTGCTTAAGCTCCTAAAACTTCCTAAACAATTCTGATATCTGAGCAGTTGGGATAAACTTGTCACTAAAGCGAGTCTTAAACTGATTCGAAGTAACTTGACCCTCGAGAGTAGCCAGTTTAATGGCATTCCACCAATTCATAGCCCATCATTGAAGCTCACGCGATGCTAGCTTTCTCTTTATCGCATCGTTGATCCCTAGATCATCGAAGATGCGCTCACAACTATCAAGCCAATCTTGAACCTCCGTACCCGATTCCGTTCCGTGGATCGGCTTCCTAGTAAGACTAGTATAATCCTTGTTAAGCTTGACAAAATCGGCTCTAGGCGCCTGCACTACTGCACCACTACCGTTAACAACATTAGGAACTGCTCCATGAGCATCCCTAAGCATCTCTCTCATGAAGGCAATAAACATTGTCCTTATATCAAAGACATTCCCATTGTTGGCCCCTAAACTCGCTCCCTCTTCAACTCCCGATGCGGGGTTCCTCATCATACTCCTCGTATTTTGGCTCATTGTTCAATTTGTAAAGAGAAAACGATTAACCGTCTCCTTAGTGGTGCCAGTGCAGTGCGACTTCATCCTTAGATATGATAAAAGTATATACATATATAGTTTTTGAAAACCAAAATATCGCAACTACATGCTCTCATATATGTATACTATCTCTCCCTGATGTCTTCCCCTAGGTTAAACTACGCAACCTGGCTCTGATACCAAGTGTGACGATCCACCCCGTACCATCATACATCACTACACCAAAATAGCAAATTTGGCACACAAGATATGGAGATTTGATACGGTTTAAAGCGGTATCAAATTTGATGGTGCTCATAGCCGTATCAAATCCATTTGGCGCACCGGTTGTGATCCGCATCATCCCTCTAAACTAAAATCTAACGCTACATCTTCAAAGTTTTGGATTAGTTCATTAGACAGGGCTTGGAGCCATATCAAATCCACCCATATTTTTTAGCCCCGCTGTTTTCTCATTTCTCACTATCCCGTGTCATAACAACTTTGAGAATAGAAATGTCCGCTTTCCTCTTTTTGACTTCTGATTGAAAAACAAAATTAGGGTTTTGACCCAAATCGTGACTGCATCGTTGCTCTTCCGGTGATGCTGCTTTGCTCTTCTCCGACTTAGCTTTCGCGTGTTGAATCTGATTTAGGTATACTTCACCCAAGTCCTCCTTTAATTTCCAAATTTTATCTTGTTTCTGAAAGACCACCATCGTAAATGGATGCATAAGAAGGGTCTTGGTAATTTCAGATTTGCTCAGAGATCTGCTTCATAATTTCCTTTTTGCGTTCTGTTACATTCAGTTTCTTGAGAGTCTACTACAATTATCCGTGATTATGAAAAGGGGGGTTTAATTTAAGATTATTTGTTGGGGATCTGGCTGTTGATGAAGACGTTAGCAGGTAGTTTTGAAGAAAAAACATTTTCAATATTTATACTTCAAATTGCTTCATTATTTGAACTGATAAGTTTCTACTTTTACACACACATACTTTTAAACTTGTATCAATTCCTCATCGAATGTTGAAATTAACTTCTTATTTGATACCCATATTCAGTTAGGAATTTGCAGAATCTATCACTTATGTCAGTACTTAATCTAGTGTTCTGCTTCTAAATATCGCATGTACCATTTATTGCTTTTAATCTTAATCAACTGCAGACCCATATTTGGAGTTTAATCGGTTTCTACCTCTGCTGCAGAATTAGGAACAACTTCTCTTGACGTAGGCATCATGGGATGACTTGTTTTTATTGGTTGTCATCAGCTGGATCTCTATAACATTGGCTAGGATTTAAGTAGGATGATTTAATTAGTTAATCAGTACCATTTAAAATTATTTTATTCAAGTAATCAAGAAGCGAAACACCATAATTTTGTTCATAAACCAAATTATGTTATTTATCTTTTCCTGTTTCCTTATTTATACTACAATGTAAACTGTGAAAATATATCGGCCAGTAGCTTAAATGTCTAACAGAACTGATTAACTTAGTTGTGTAGGATTTGATACACTTACAAATTCCAATAGTTGGGTGTGGAAGTAGAAGCAAATAAAGATACCATCAGCTTATGTCTAAAATAAATAGCAATAGAGAACCAAGCATCAAAGAGAAACATGGTGATTTATATAATAACTCTGTTTTTAAAGTCCGAATATTATACAAATTTATTTAATGTGAAAAATTCTCATATTCGATTTTTGATAATTGTTGCCTTGAAATTAACTTTCCACTTAACAAATTTACGCTTCTTCAAGAATCTATTGTTTATTGAAAGGCTTCTAGCACTAAAGTAGTCACTTCTCTTTATAGTGGTTTAGCGGGTAGTATTTGTTGTTGCTTCACTATTTTTTGGTTATAATTTGATCATAGGTTTTAGAGAGCAAAGACATGGATATGGTAATCGATTCATTCAACTCTAGTGCAATAAATACAATGTTTGCAACATTATTCGGGTAAAGCAAGTGAATTTTATTTCTTTGCTTCATGTAAATAAAGAATATGAAATTTGATTTTTTGCACTTGTAAGCTTGGAGTTTGGTTAAAAAAAACATAGGTATGCGCGATGTTCTAGAGAAAGCTTTGGATAGGACTGTCACATTTACTGCATGATGTCAAGATTTTCATCCGATAGGTGTGCGCGTAAGTTTTTAATTAGGATTAAGATATTAGTTTATTTTCTTTTCACTAAATATAAATTAGAGTATCTTTATTTATGACCAATTTTTATGGTTTCAAACTTGTCAATGTCGCTTAAGGCTTATCGATCCAGCAAGTGCTTGTCTTCATTGGTGCAAATAGCCTATCGACAAGGTGACGTAAAGACAAGAACTTTGAACCAAGGAGGTGGAGAACCATAGGTATGGGACTTGTGTAAATATCGATCTTATGTTATTAGGTATGAAATCCATATTTACTTGTTGATTCAAAAAGCTTGGTGTCAAATGTTTTGGGCTCAAGTTTATTATAGATTTATGATTAAGTTTCTCATTTGTTTTACTTCCATAAATATTAAACCTTCGTATATTCATTAAACCTTCAGTGTCAACGTACACTATCAAATAGTTACGTTATATCATTTGGTAAAAGAAGTAAAAACAGTCAATCGATTTCTTTGGTTTAGGTTGGAGCTTTTGAAGGAAATAAATAGGTTTTTGTTGTTACACTGGTTTCAGGAAATGGTGGCTGCAAGTAAATGAGGATTGCTGTTTATAAACAATAGTATATACTGCTACTATTCTGTTTAGGGACTTATAAGTTGTAGTTTTTGTTTAAAAAAAAATCATCCACCATAATAATAAGCAAGGGCAATTTCCCCTGATTTCTTTCTGAGTTATTTTCTACTAGTATTGTTGTTGTTATTTGTTATAATTTGATTCATCTCAACTGAAAAGTAGGTAAATATTGTGAATCTAGTTTGTGATGCTTTTTATGCAGGCCTATTACATGGTCAAATTTTGTAGATTGGGAAGGATGTAGAGAAGAACTTTGTGCTGGCTCAGGTGACTTTTGAGATGTAAGAATAAATGCTTTACTAGCTAGCTAGAATTACTTTAGAAATATAAAAATATAAGGATTAAGTTTTGACATGCCAGGTAGAATAAGAATGATTTTTTTTTCTTTTTTCTTCAACTTGACTATAAAATTTGCAGTAGAAATTTTCAGATAAAAAATGACAATATCAAATAAATCATCTTTATAATTAAAGAAAAGCTTCAGTCATGTCTTTGGGTAAATAAATCAGAGATTGGAGTTGATGATGATAAATATTACAACATCTAGAATGCTCGTAGTTCATGGTACTCTCTGCTATTAACTTTGGTCTGTATTTTTTCTCCTCCAGGTTGAACAAAGCAGAAAGTGTAAAGCACCCATTAAACTTCATTTTACAGTTCTCAGATCAAAAAGCATAACTCATTGTCACCTTATTTGCAGGATCTAATGTAGCTGACATATCTATACTAGTCCTTTTTGTCTCCATAGGCATGTATGTATGTCACGTTTACTGGTTTTTATAGCACTTTCAATGTACTCATGAATTGGAATGTAAAATCCTTTTCTTGGCATGTTATCGTTAATGATAAAGGTTCCAGGTTTATCCACGGACAAAGTGAGTCCATCAAAGCTGGGGCCTTTAATGAAAATAGCATCAGCGAATGAAGCTTTCAGATTCACGTCTCTAACGTTGACCGCAAAAGTCACTGGCGCCGATGAACTCTTTTCATCTTTGTATCTCTCTTTAACCGGAACCTTCATAATACTAAAAGATTCAGTGATAATACAAATAAGGTTAGTTTACTATCTTTACTTGAATGTCATATGTATAACATTTTTAATTCTTTTCTAACTGAAAACCTGAGTTATTATGCATAAGTAGTTTTTAACTGTGTTTAATGATGTGTTTATTTATATGTAAGTTGATTCAATTATGGTGATATTTTAGATTATTAACAAAAAGGTGTTTAATTATCATATACACTTCATTTCACTTTAACTTTAGTCTGAGTTAGACATTAACAACATCCTAACTTAATATATTTATATAATTATTGCACTAAGTTTAGAAATCAAATTTGTCTTCGATCTCAGTCAACCAACTCAATAAGAAAGTCATGGAGCTCATTAAGACTATTATCGAATCCGAGACTCAAATATCTTATTTTAATGAGCATAAATTGTGGATGTTCAGAGAAGCTTTGCTGCTATAGTAATAAAAAGAGCCATTTTTGATTGGATCCTTTCGTTCCTACACCTTCTTATTAGATTCAACCTGATGCCGAAACAGATTCTCGGATAATGACCATGAGGAGAATCTTTCTATAAGTCAGCTGGTAATAAAAATATATTATATACCTACCTACACATTTTATAAGCTACCATGGTTATTATTTTTCAGTTTTGATTTTGAAAATTATACAGTTGAATGGTCGGTTTTTCCACCGTTGTGTGGTTACACTAGTAGAATGGGGCAAAGGCTGCACAGCAATTTTGTCGTTCATTATTTATAAACAGTTAGGTGATGTATATGGTTAGGTTAGTCATTTTGAATTCTTTTTAGCCATGTTTTAGTGTTCTATAATAGTTTACTCCTTTGTATGATTGTATCAGTTCTTAGAATGTCAGCATTTGGTTCAAGTTTTCTAAATCATCTTTTCTTGTTCTAAATTATCTTTTCTCATATAGCGGATTACTTGCTTACTGGCCATCACTTTGTTTTCATTTGTTTTTGTCCTGATTAGCGAACATTTTGTAGATGGCTACCACTCTGATTTATTGCACATGTTATTGGACCAATTATGAAATGAGTCCAATGCTCCAAATATTTCACAAGTTGCAACATTTGAACCTACTGACCATGCATCATTATTTCGTGATATGCGCATACAGTTTGGAAGCTTATTAGTTGTCATTGGGCTTGTAAATCTTCTGAACTTCTTACCGGTAAATAAGTCTGTTTCTCCATCCCTAATTCTTAAACCTACACGTAATCTTTTTTTTGGCTAATGCTAAGCATTTTATGCTTCAGAAAGTACATTCTATCAATATGTTTAGAAAGGTGGAAACTTTTTTTTTTTTACTTTTGTGTAAACTTGGTGAAGATTAGCAGCTATAATTTGAATTGCTAGAAATTTTTTCTCCACTGAAGCAAGAAATAGAAGCTATATGATTTTTTTCTTTTTTCCTTTTCAGCAATTAATTTTGTATCATATCTTACTGTTACAACCTTTTCATATTACGTACGAGCCTAAACATCAAAAGCATATTTGTAATAAGATGTTGCACAATTTAGATAATCAACACCAACATGGTGATTACATGTGTCTGTTAACATGTATCACGCAGTTAAATAATAAAAGGTTGATATGACTATGGTTTGATTAGGATTCATTTATTGCATTAGAATAACATGAAGAGAAAAGACATCCTTAACAATTGGTTTTCTGATATATGATTGTCCATTACTCTTCGGCCCACCGGGTACAAGCATATGCAACACCCTTGTTCAGGTCACAAGTACCTACAAATAACTGGTACGAAGTAAATGGCAATTAAATGAAAGAGTTATTTTTATAGCAAACTATAATGGCATGTTATACTTACAAATAAAATTGCTTCTTGAACTGTTTGTTATACTTGCAACGGCAATTAAACGAGTTTGCGAACTCAGTTCGAAACTGAGTTTGTTGCAAACTCAGTTTCAGAACGAGTTTGCAAACTCATTTCCGGAACGAGTGCGCGAACTCAGTCCGGAACTGAGTTCGCAAAATCAGCTCCAGAACGAGTTCGCAAACTCAGTTTCGGACTGAGTTCGCAATCTCGGAACTGAGTTCGCAAATTCGGTTTCCAGAACGAGTTTGCAAACTCAGTTCCGGAACTGATTTCACAAACTCAGTCCTGAACTGAGTTCGCAAACTCAGTTACGGAACTGAGTTTGCAACAAACTTGTTTCGAACCGAATTTGCAAACATAGTTTCGAATCGGGTTCGCGACTAGTCAGTTAGATATAAAATGCTACTTTCAATCACCTAACATTGTTAGTGTCATTTATCTTGACAGGAAATTGGACATATTCAGTTGCTAGTGGAGAAGGGGACATGACAGAAAATTGGACAGTATTGTTTTATGTATTTGAATATTTGATTTGTTATGCACATGTATTGTTTTGTTTAAAACATTAATGTAAAAGGCAAAATGCTTCAAAATTGTTTGTTTTATTCATATTGATAGGTCTGGTTAGCTTTTTGTTCATGTTATTGATCATTCATATTCTAGTTGAATATTGTTTTTTTTTTAAATTTGATACGGCTTAAAGCCATATCGATTTATGAAGTTGACAGTGCCAGCATGCGAATTTTATACGGTTTTAAGCCGTATCAGTTGAGAAATTTCATATGGTTTTAAGCTGTATCAAAATCATATACGGCTTAAAACCGTATCAAATTAATTTGATACGGTTTTGAGCCGTATCAATTTATGATTTTGGTACGACTTAAAACCTATCAAAGCAACAGAGACATCATTTTTGATACGGCTTAAAATCGTATCAAATCGATTTTGACATGGCCATGAGCACTGTCTGTAAAGATACAGATTTCGCCCGGACCTAATCGATCGCTAAATCGACCAAGACCGTTCGAATCCCGTATACGCTAACTTTGGGCATACAACACATCAGAACAAATAACAGAAGACTTCTATAAACATCATAATAATGTTACATCAGAGTATAGAATATATCAGAGTATATCGAAATATAATACAGCGAGAGATTAATTTACATCAAATGTAATACAATGCACAGCGGAAAATAAAAAAAGTAACACAGCGGAAGATTATTAATGCTCTGGACAGCTTTAAGCTTCAGTCCAGAATCCTGCTCATATATCTGCAACATAAACTACCCGACTGCCCGTGTGGAAAATAGGGGCACCCGAGTTTACAAGGGAAAAGCAAACTAAAGGTCAATCATGGGACTGGTGTGAGAAATTCTAAATAGTTATAATTAACTTATTTAATAATTAGACAAATCACAGGACCACGCGGCTAACGTAGAACGGGTTTACCCCCATGAACGCCAGTGTATAAACAACAATCAGTAATATAGATATGGATCTACTATGCATTAATCAACATGCAATATCCCAACCTACCCATTTAGATTAATCACCACACTTAGATTTTCCAAATCAATTCAATTTACAGAAATTATTCCTTTGGCCTTTATTTCCCGATTTCTATTTCAATTCATTTGTAATACATATCTAACTTTTATATCAAAGTAGATTTCACTTCGGGATTTCAAACCAAATCTTTGGAAATATGAATTTCAAAACAATAACAATGCATACAAACAAGCATGCAACCAAATATCGGGCTCCCCTCAGACAAAGCCATTATATATATAATATATATTATATATATTTCGTTGATTTCCATTTAAAGTGTATTTTATAAGTCGTTTTAAATTCATTTTCAAAACGATTTCAACTTCATATTCAATTTCTAATCAAAATTGAATATTTCATTACATGAAAATTTTATACATCTCATATATATGTTATAAATTATATTTTTAACAATCAAATCATTTTCACTTTTCATATATATATTGATTTCACATTTCATATATATAAATATATATTTATCATTTCCATTTCAAATATATATTATTTTCACATTTCATATATATATATATATCGCTTTTCATATTTCATATATATTCATTTTCACATTTAATACATATATCGTTTTCATATTTCATATGTATAAATATATCGTTTTCACATTTCATATATATATATATATATAGTTTTCATATTTCATATATATATATATATATATATATATATCGTTTTCATATTTCACACATATATATATATATCGTTTTCATATTTCATATATATATATATATATATATCGTTTTCATATTTCATATATATATCGTTTTCATATTTCATATATATATATACATATATCGTTTTCATATTTCATATATATAAATATACACATTTGTAAATCACAATTACAATCACAACATTATACAACCAAACAAGTCGTCCATGGTCTTTGGACGACGGGGAGCAGTTCATATACGCAGTTACAAAATAAATAACTGTACAGAAATAATTTTATTGAGAAATTCTCACATTGATTTTGATTTCTGAATTTCTGAATTTCTATTCAGATTCGAAATTGCTTGAAATTCTGATTTGCTTCAAATCGGACGCGGTTAGGTCCATAGTGTAGTGTTCGTTCACGCAATCCCAACGCAGTTTGTTTCGTGCGATTCTGATGACATATGAAGAAGATATGGCCATTTACATTTTGACTACAAAATTTGAATAGCTAAATAATTAATTATTTTATTAATTACATAATTAAGGGATAATACCCCTCCCTAATTCATCTTCTTCATTCTACCCTTGTACAGCCGATACCCATCCACTCACGAACTAGGTTTTCACCCAGCGCCTTCTACAACCCATCGAAGACCGATCCACCACCACCCCCTTGAAGAGCTTCAAAGCCCCCTCCGACGCCAGGACTTAGGCGCAGTTCGAAACCACCAATTGCCGGAAAAAGGGGTGCGACGGCGGCTCTTTTAGGCCCAGGAATCGACCATAATCCTCAACGATAATTGTCCATAGTAGTATGGTTTCGTAGCGGAGCGAATTCTCTCCAAAATTGCCTTCACAATCAAGGTTTAATTCGACGTGAGGGAGGAGTGATTTGGCATTTTAATCAGGGGCATTTTCCGCCTTTAATCGTTTAGCTTGGCGGCTCATTTCTGAAACGATGAGGGTTTCTAAATTTAGGGTTTTAAAATTTCTATTTGTATACTTTTTAATATTATTTAATTCAGAAAATGGGATTCTTACATACGAACTTCAAATTGAACCCAAGGACTATTGCCCCTAGCAAAATTACCCCCATTCCGAACACAATGGGATATGTATCATAAGCTAGTTCTGCTATTTCGACTAGTTTCCGTCAAAATCAAAATATAAATCTATATATTGAATTTGAACGCACATTTTACTTTACTGGGATCACATAATGATTCTAAAAATTCCAGAAAAATTATTTCTAGCTTTGTATTGACGATACGGTCCTAACAAAACTAATTTCGTCAAATTTGAAGATCGTTTGAAAAATAGACAATTTCTGGTCGATCCAAATTGACTGAAACTGTCAAAACACGTTTTCCTTCGCCATGGTTGCATATTGGTTCAGAAAATTATGAGTTTTGGAATCTAGATATAACTTGACATCCCGGATCCAACAAAAGTGGTTTCGTCGAAAACGGAGGTCATTTGCAAAATTTCCATTTTTAAGGGCTATATTTTCCATAGCGACTATCCTGAATTTTCAACTAGGCGTAACTTTTTATTCCCGCTATGAAATTTCAATTTTTCGAATTTGTTGGAAATAAATTTTCAAATAGATTCTAATATTTTTTGTTTTGCTAAAATCCGGGTTATTTTGAATCCTATACATTCATTTGAAATTTGAAATCGAATTTTCAAACTACCGCGCCATTTCATGCTCGTTATATAATTAAAATAAAATTATTCGTTTTAACTTCATCGAAATTAAATATTTCTTCATTATTATTTAAAATAATTCATTTAAAATATTCAAAATTCACTAAAATTGCCAAAATAAAAATTTTAAATTGGTTTTGATTTTCCGGGTTATTGCAATCTCCCCTACTTAAAATCTTTTCGTCCTCGAAAAGGAACAAAGCTGAAAGTTGTCAAACTAACCAACTCAACTTTCATTCTGGCGTTCATTCTCCAACTTTTCAGTTTCTAAGAATTTCTAATTTTTTTCAAAAATTTAGCTAACACCCTAAATTTTTCGAAAAATTTCGCCATAACCTCCTTTGTACGGGAGCACCGGGAAAATCCCCAAATCAGCACACAGACCTTCTCATCTCAAAAAGAAAAATAAAACGCCAAGTGGCTAGCCAATCGGCACATAAAATCATCCAAACCCAAACAAAACAGTAAATATGTACCTATTTGTCGGGCACACAATTTTATTCCTCTTCTCTAGCCTCCTTGCTATGACCTGTTCAATGTATAGACATGTATATGCATGCAATTTAAATCAAATTTCAAAACAGTTCGATGTTTGATTCAATTGGGCTTAATTTCTCTTATTGGTTAAATTTGGTTCAATTCAACTTTTCATTCTCATATTGGATTTATTATTCCAATATTTTTATTAGTTGAACTAATAATCACACAACACAACCAGCAATCAATTTTATTGATTGACTTTTGAAATATATAACTTTATATATACTCAAAAATCCTATTTTTAAAACCAGATTATATATATAATCACAAATACGTTATTTATAAACATATGACTCTCAACGCATTCTGTGGCATTTCTAACCCCATCTCTAACGAGTCACTCATTCTAGAATGCTACTGATTCTATCTAGTTTTGGTTCTCACACCAGCCAATTGAAAATATATAGATATCCCACTTTCGAAACTCGAACATAAACTACTGATGCTGACATGTCAATCATCAGTAACATCAGAGTCATCTCCGGGCGACTAGAGTGTGATTCTCTATCTATCCAGTATATTAAAACTTCGAATACACGTTTGCAAGGCATATATGCAAAATCTTTATATACTCGATTGTCCAAATCAATATAAATAAAATATTCAAATACATTGAATAAGGTTTAAATTTTCAAAAAAAAAAATTCTTTTCATTTTTTAAAAAATATACTCTTCACACTCGTTCTAGGATACTACTGATCCTATCTCTAACGAGTCATTCTCATTGGATATTGCAAATCCAATCTCTGATGAATTCTTGCGTTTGGTTCTAACATGTCTTATTCTCTGAGCTCTGTAAACCAAAGCTCTGATACCAGCTGTAACGATACGGATTTCGCCCAGACCTAATCAATCGCTAAATCGATCAAGACCGTTTGATTCCTGTATACGCTAACTCTGGGCATACAACACATCAGAACAAATAACAGAAGACTTCTATAAACATCATAATAATGTTACATCAGAGTACAGAATATATCAGAGTATATCGAAATATAATACAACGGGAGATTAAATTACATCAAATATAATACAATGCAAAGCGGAAAATAAATAAAGTAACACAGCGGAAGGCTATCAATGCTCTGGACAACGTTAAGCTTCAATCCAGAATCCTGCTCATATATCTGCAACATAAACTACTCCACTGCCCATGTGGAAAATAGGGGCACCCGAGTTTGCAAGGGAAAAGCAAATTACAGGTCAGTCATGGGACTGGTGTGAGAAACTCTAAACAGTTATAATTAAATTATTTAATAATTAGACAAATCACAGGACTACGCCGCTAACGCGGAACGGGTTTACCCCCACGAACACCAGTGTATAAACAACAATCAGTAATATAGATAGGGATCTACTATGCATCAATCAACATGCAATATCCCAATCTACCCATTTAGATTAATCACCACACTTAGATTTTCTAAATCAATTCAATTTACAGAAATTATTCCTTTAGGCTTTATTTCCCGATTTCTATTTCAATTCATTTGTAATACATATCTAACTTTTATATCAAAGTAGATTTCACTTCGGGATTTCAAACCAAATCTTTGTAAATATGAATTCCAAAACAATAACAATGCACACAAACAAGTATGCAACCAAATATCGGGCTCTCCTCAGACAAGGCAATGGGCACGTACCTAAGCAACTCGATATATATATATACATACATATATACATATATGTATGTATATATATATATGCACTTCACACACATGGAGCAGGCTACACACTGACCACTCATCCTAAGGCACTGGACCCCACACATGCTTTTAGTAGACCGGGTTACCAAATCTTTAGCCACATACCAAATCATTTCATATCCCGAAGTAGGGAAAATCATTTCACAACATAATGATCACAAGTACTTTCATAATATAGTACTTCACATCAGCAGTTCACGCATATGATCAGTCACTATTAATCACATAACCTTTGAGCTCTTACGTCTCAAAGAAGGGTTTTAAGCAAAAGAATAAATTTTCCGCCACCAAACAGATACATCATTAATAGCAACTAATCGAATATGTGATGAACTACAATGTAAAACCATAATACGTTTCCAAATCGTTTCAAAATCATTGGGTTTTAGCCCTCGAAATCCTTTCTGTTTTATAAAACATTTTTATAAAGCATTCTCTGTCCAAAATGGGGAATACATTTCTTTTCACTTAAGAAAAATATCATTTCAAAATCATTTATTAAATTTAAAATGAACTCAACATCTTTGCTAACACCTCATAGTCAAATCGTGAAGTGTTTCACAAGGCGTTAGCATACCGACATTTCTACCCAACCCAATGCTAAATGTAAAAGCATATTTTGCTCATAAACTGGTTGAGCACAATCCAAACAATCAATCAAAATCATGAATATCAACAACCAAGTAAATTTGGTTTAATCACATCACGTGTTTTGGTAAATTCAATTACCATTTATTTATTCACCATATAATTAGAGATTTATTCAAATTCCAATTGGTTTCAATCCCAATTCTTTCCTTATTGATTGTACAACTTTCTGGAAATTAATCCTGCTTTAACTGGGTTAAAGAACTATTGTCATTTAAATACAGTTCTCGACAAACCGCAAATCTAATTTGATATTAAATACAAGGCTTTGAATAGAAAATATATCGGCTTATATTCAATATCAAATTCTGAAATCAACAAATATCGTATTGGAATAACTATATATATATATATCTTCCAAATTCCTCCGCAATGTCCGTATAATCACGGAATCCAATATCGAAATATTCTGAAGAAAATTTCGATTCAAACCCATTCCAATTCATATGTTGGAAATTCTGGTTATTTTTAAAACCATTTCAAACCCAATTCATTTATTTAAAAGTATTGGATTGTAATTCTTGTTCATCACTAGTTCATTTTGATAAAAAATCTATTTTTATCTTTTCAGATATGGAATTTTTCATTCCAAATCATTTCTTATGATTTTACACTAATAATTGATATTTTTAATAGTATTACCAGGGCCCGTATAGTCGATTTCCATAAACGGCCATCGAACTGCACTTACAACGACCTTTTCCAAATTTGATTTGGGCATAATTCCAAATCCAACCATTAGATTTATAATTTCTTGTATTTGTTTGAAATCTCTTTTCGAAACGAACCCAATGTTTCGATTTTAGGAGAATCCGACGGTCGGATATCCCGTAATGTCCATTCGAAGTCAATGGTCGAAATTCGCGAACTGCCGCGGCGCGTTCTATTCAGGCCATTATATATATTATACATATTTCGTCGATTTTAATTTAAAACGTATTTTATAAATCGTTTTAAATTCGTTTTCAAAACGATTTCAACTTCATATTCAATTTATAATCAAAATCGAATATTCCATTACATGAAAATTTTATACATCTCATATATATGTTATAAATTATATTTTTAACAATCAAATCATTCACTTTTCATATATATATATATATATATATATATATATATATTGATTTCACATTTCATATATATATATCATTTCCATTTCAAATATATATTATTTTCACATTTCATATATATATATATATATATCGTTTTTCATATTTCATATATATTTATTTTCACATTTCATACATATAACGTTTTCATATTTCATATATATATATATATATATATATATCGTTTTCACATTTCATATATATATCGTTTTCATATTACATATATATATCATTTTCATATTTCACATATATATATATCATTTTCCTATTTCATATAAATATCGTTTTCATATTTCACATATATATATCATTTCCATATTTCATATATATATATATATATATATATATATATATGCATTTGTACATCAGAATTACAATCACAACATTATACAATCAAACAAGTCGTCCATGGTCTGTGGACGACGGGGAGCAGTTCATATATGCAGTTACAAAATAAATAACTGTACAGAAATAATTTTAGTGGGAAATTCTCACATTGTTTTTGATTTCTGAATTTCTGTTCGGATTCGAAATTGGTTGAAATTCTAATTTGCTTCAAATCGGACGCGGTCAGTTCCATGGTGTAATGTTCGTTCACACGATCCCAACGCACTTTGTTTCGTGTGATTCTAATGACATATGAAGAAGATATGGCCATCTACATTTTGATTACAAAATTTAAATAGCTAAATAAATAATTATTTTATTAATTACAAAATTAAGGGATAATACCCCTCCTCAATTCATCTTCTTCGTTCAACCCTTGTACAACCGATACCGATCCACTCACAAACTAGGTTTTCACCTCGCGCCATCTACAGCCCATCGAAGACCGATCCACCACCACCCCTTGAAGAGGTTCAAAGCCCCCTCCGACTCTAGGAGTTAGGCGCAGTTCGAAACCCCCAATCGCCGGAAAAAGAGGTGCGACGGCGGCTCTTTTAGGCCCAGGAATCGACCATAATCCTCAACGATAATTGTCCACCGTAGTATGGATTCATAGAGGAGCGAATTCTCTCCAAAATTGCCTTCACAATCAAGGTTTAATTCGACGTGAGGGAGGAGTGATTTGGAATTTTAATTAGGAGCATTTTCCGCCTTTAATCGTTTAGCGTGGCAGCTCATTTCTGAAACGATGATGATTTCTTAATTTAGGGTTTTAAAATTCCTACATATATACTTTTTAATATTATTTAATTCAAAAAATGGGATAATTACATACGAACTTCAAATTGAACCCGACGACTGTTGCCCCTAGCAAAATTAGCCCCATTCCAAACACAATGGGATATGTATCGTAAGCCAGTTTGGCTGTTTCGACTAGTTTCCATCAAAATCAAAATATAAATCTATATATTGACTTTGAACGCACATTTCAACTTAGTGGTGTCACATAACGATTCTAAAAATTCCATAAAAATTATTTCTAGCTTCGTATTGACGATACGGTCCTAACAAAACTAATTTCGTCAAATTTGAAGACCGTTTGAAAAATGGCCATTTTCTGGTCGACCTAAATTGACTAAAACTATCAAAACACGTTTTCCTTTACCATGGTCACATATTGATTCAAAAAATTATGAATTTTGGAAACTAGCAATAACTTGACATCCCAGATCCAACAAAAGTGGTTTCGTCGAAAACGGAGGTCATTTGCAAAATTTCCATTTTTAAGATCTATATTTTCCGTAGCGACCATCCTGAATTTTCAATTGGGCGTAACTTTTTATCCCCGCTATGAAATTTCAATTTTTCGAATTCGTTGGAAAGATATTTTCAAATAGATTCTAATATTTTTATTTTTGCTAAAATCCGGTTTATTTTGAATCCTGTACATTCATTTGAAATTCGAAATCGAATTTTCAAACTACCGTGCCATTTCATGCTCGTTATATAATTAAAATAAAATTATTCGTTTTAACTTCGTCGAAATTAAAAATTTCTTCGTTATTATTTAAAATAATTCATTTTAAATATTCAAAATTCCCTAAAATTGCCAAAATAAAAAATTTAAATTGGTTCTGATTTTCCGAGTTGTTACAATCTCCCCCACTTAAAATTTTTTCATCCTCGAAAAGGAACGAAACTGAAAGTTGTTTAACTAACCAAATCAGCTTTCATTCTGGCGTTCATTCTCCAACTTTTCAGTTTCTAAGAATTTCTAATTTTTTTCAAAAATTTGGCTAACACCCTAAATTTTCAAAAAATATTGTCATAACCACCTTTGTACGGGTGCACCGGGAAAATCCCCAAACCGCCACATAGGCCTTCTCATCTCAAAAAGAAGAAGAAAAAGCCAAGCAGCTGGCCAACGGCTCATAAAATCATCCAAACCCAAACAAAACAGTAAATATGTACCTATTTGTCGGGCATACAATTTTATTCCTCTTCTCTAGCCCCCCTGCTATGACCTGTTCAATGTATAGACATGTATATGCATGCAATTTAAATCAAATTTCAAAATAGTTCGATGTTTGATTCGATTTGGCTTAATTTCTCTTATAGGTTAAATTTGGTTCAATTCAACTTTTCATTCTCATATTGGATTTATTATTCCAATATTTTTATTAGTTGAACTAATAATCACACAACACAACCAACAATCAATTTATTGATTAAATTTTCAAATATATAACTTTATATATACTCAAAAATCCTATTTTTAAAAACAGGTTATATATAATCAAAAATACGCTATTTATAAACATATGACTCTCAACTCATTCTGGGGCATTTCTAACCCCATCTCTAACGAGTCACTCATTCTAGAACGCTATTGATTCTATCTAGTTTTGGTTCTCACACCAGCCAATTGGAAATATATATAGATATCCGACTTTCGAAACTCGAATATAAACTACGGATGCTGACATGTCAATCATCAGTACCATCAGAGTCATCTCCGGGCGACTAGAGTGTGATTTTGTATCTGTCCAGTATATTAAAACTTCGATACACGTTTGCAAGGCGTATATGCAATATCTTTATATACTCGATTGTCCAAATCAATATAAATAAAATATTAAAATACGTTGAATAAGGTTTAAATTTTCAAAACAAATTTGTTTTCATTTCTTTTAAAAATATACTCTTCACACTCGTTTTAGGATACTACTGATCCTATCTCGAATGAGTCATTCTCACTGGATATTGCTAATCCAATATCTGATGAATTCTTTCGTTTGGTTCTAACGTGTCTTGTTATAACCCCCCACCTCCACTAGGATCACTCCTTAGAATGTACTAGCTTTGGAGGGGCGTTATTGTGAAGGTAAACTTGCACAGAGATATCGCAAGACAGAATATATATATATATATATATATATATAAATATAAGTAAAGCAGCGGTAGCAGATAAAAACCCATCATCATCATCTCAGAAAACCAACATAGTCAAGTACATAATATCAAAATGTCATGATCCAAAATACAACATCAGTCTAGATACGTGATAACAAAACACATGGTAAAACATCAGTGCTAATCCCCAGAAATAAAAGATAAGCCACAGCTAGCTCAGATCCATACATGAGCTATCCAACAAGCAAGTCAAAGATCCACTAAGCAGATGTAGCCCCTCCCTGAGAACCTGTGGGGGGGGGGGGGGGGAGAAACGGAAGAAAAGAAGCGAAAGAAAACAGGTCAGTCAAAAAGACTGGTAAGCCCTACTACGATCAATCTATAAACTAGTAAAGTTAATAGTATGATGGAAACTGAGATGAACATACTGGCAATAGATAAAGGTGACATCACATAGATGAGATTAAACTTTTCACCACAGTGTACTAGCAACCCCCAAAACAGATCTTGATCCCTTAGCCCACACTTTGGCCCAATAACTTGAAGTGACCTTAGTATAAGGTCCAGCCCAACGGTCTAGTCGATCGGCTCCCTATAAACCTAACACGTCAAGTGTTGGTGTCCATACGGCCCACATGGATGTAGTCAGACTGTGCTGGGTCCACCTTCGGGTGTATCAAGCCCTCGGGTGTCAACCCCAGACACCTAAGCAATAATGCACAGTCTAAGCCTACTGGTACCCGTGCCTCGAGTTTATCCAACATCGGACTACGTGCACGTCCGTAGCCCGCCGGACCCGCACCGCTGTACCACTCAGCCGTCGCTTTGGTCGCTTATATCAGTCCAGTAATCGTGCCCCGCCCTAGCCTAGCCTCTAGGGTTGTGAATGATACCAAACTGGGATTACTGCTGGAACAGACCACGTTGCTAGGGTTTCTAAGAGGGTTAAGTGTGGTTTTAACCCCTCACTAATCCCGGATTAAATTAGTTAAGTGTAACCACTTAACCCCATCTAATCCTCGCATCCCCATTATTGGTTAAGTATTAGTGGGCCATGACTTAACCCTATTCATGAGGCATTAATTACTTAACGCACCCAACCTCTCACATTAGACATCCGTGGTTACCTGGGAAGATTTACACCACGTCTAGGTCTAACCTCGGGTCTTATGGTGCAACATGACCAACTACCCACATTAGACCCCACGTTGTGGTTACCTGGGAAGATTTACACCACAACTAGGTCTAACCTCGAGTTGGCCATATCATGTTATCTAATGTCATGTCCACTTTTAAACACGTTTACAAGTTAACATATACTTGGGTAGACCTAACTTAATAGGTAAATTCCCAAGGGGTAGACCTAACTTAATAGGTAAATTCCCAATCTTTTAGTTTCATGTATTTTTAAGTTTACCCAAACCCTCCCAACGTCATTATCTCGCTTACATATTCGTCATAACGCATAAGGGTATAAAAGGTAACTTAGCATAACATACATGATGAACTTCACATATCACAATAAATATGCATACATGTTAAACTTGCAAATCATGTCATAGTGAACTCGCATAAACATGCATAGCTTATTAAATATGCATAACATGGTAAGGTGAACATGCATAATCCATTTAAACTTGCATGACATGGTAAGATGATCTTGCATAAGCATGCATAATCCATTAAACTTGCATAACATGGTAAGGTGATCTTGCATAAACATGCATAACCCATGAAACATGTAGAACATGACATAATAAGCTCGCATAAGCATGCATAACTTGTGAAACATGTAAAACATAGTATAGTGAGTTCGCATAAGCATGCATAACTTATGAATCATATAAAACATGGCCTAGTGAGTTCGCATAAGCATGCATAATCAACTAAACTCACATAAAATCTCAACTTTCACCAAACATTAACTTTAGAGTTTGTAAAGTGAAGGTAAGAGGGCTTACAAATATAAACAAGTCACAAATCCACCAAATAAGATGAAGAAGCCCTTTTAAAACCCAAAACAAAGCCTCAAATAAGAAAATCCTTTTGCAAAATCCCAAAACACAAACTTAGCAAATCAAACTTGCTACTTAATGAAGTATGCAAGTTATTAAGCACTCATACAACATAGAAAAGGTTGTATGATCATCATATCTTCATAGGATTAAACTTTGAGGAAGGTGGAGGCTAGGGATTTTAGATGGAAGCCATTTGAGGATTCAATTTGGCATAGTTTAGTTGCTAGATTGATTAATGAGGCTTTAGGGTAGGATTAGGGGTATATTTATAGAAGATTAGAGTGTTTTTAGCCCTAGGATTAACCCTAGGTTAGTTTTTGCCCGTCAGATCTTAGAATTCTCCAGAACCAAGCCACAAGACCCAACCCAAATCAGAAATGGTGCACCAGGCTGAACTGCCTGGGCACCCCCTGTCGACAGGGCTGTCGACAGGGCAGTCGACACCCTGGGTGCCCTGTCGACATGTCTGTCGACATGGGGCCCCCTGGCGGGAATTTTCCCGCCTAACCCTGATTAGCCCTAATCCGTTTTGTTTAATTTGAAATTTAAATCTGTTTTTAGTATAGAAATTTCTGAAAACTTCAATGGGCCTTAACCGGGTCATACGGACTCCGATTTTCGAAAACTCGGACTCTATTTCGCGTATTTTTCCAAGACGAACGCAATGGCATAGCCCGTTTCCCCTGATTCTGATTTTTGAATTAAATTCTGCCTCGATTTATGTTATAACAGTTTATTGAAAATACGGGTTGTTACATTCTCCCCTCCTTAAAGGATTTCGTCCCCGAAATCTTCAAGTTAGGAAGAACATATCCTACCATCCAACATCCATCTACTCAAAACATCATCCACGAGCAACCATTGTCCTTAAAGGATTCTAAATGCTGTATGAACATATGCAAAAGTGTGTGTATATGTACCTATCTAATGCAATGATCAATGCAAAATATGTTAGTGAAATGTATCCATATGTATGCAAATCCCTATCATAATGTATAATATCTATATGCGTGCTCAACCATACACCCATATGCAACATCCATGTGATTGCATACAAAGTTCATCCAAGAATAAGCATAAACACTCATGCACATGCAATATGAGGAGTGTGTGAGCCGATCTAGTGCCTAATGTGTATCATGCATCCACGAGTAACCACTTGCAAACACTTGAAACCACTTGCAACCATCAAACATAACATGTCTCAAGCACATGTTTCATCCAAAAGGGTTTCTACCTAAGGTTCTCATGACAAGCTTAGCACGATAACTAGATAAATATGGATAGCAAAGGGAAAGTTACGCTAAATAAAGGAAAGAGATTGAGAGTGTACCCTCAAAAAGAAATGGATAAAGCCCACGCATCTTCTCCTCGGTTTCCCAAGTTGCGTCTTCTTCGGCTTCACCCCATTGAACTTTCACCAATCTGACCTCACGATTCCTTAGCTTCTTGGTCTCTGTCCCCAAGATACGAATCAGAGCTCTTCTTAAAGTTGCTTCTTTCTCTACTTCCACGTCTTCAAGCATGCTAGGTTCAACCACCTCAGCGGACTCATGCAGGCACTTTCGGAGATGCGAGACATGAAAGACATTATGCACTCCGGACAACTTCTCGGGCAATTGCACTCTATAAGCCATCTTCCCAATTCTCTCAATGATGGGGAAGGGTCCAACAAATCTCGGTGCTAGCTTCCCAACAGCTCCAAATCGGACCACATTCCGCAAAGGAGAAACCTTCACGAAAACCTTGTCCCCAACCTCAAACTCTAATTCGGACCTTCGCCTGTCAGCATAGGATTTCTGCCGGTCTTGGGCCGCTTTCATCCGTCTTCTAATCAACTCAACCTTCTCGGATGTATCCCTAATCATGTCGGGTCCAAGTATAAGCTTATCCGTGGATTCCCACCAACATGTAGGTGACTTGCACGGCCTCCCATATAAAGCCTCAAAGGGTGCCATCCCTATGCTCGCCTGATAACTGTTGTTGTATGCAAACTCGACGAGAGGAAGATGGTCTTCCCATGCACCACCAAAATCCAGGATGCAAAGCCTCAACAAGTCCTCAAGTACCCTATTCACCCTTTCTGTTTGGCCGTCTGTTTGTGGGTGATAGGCTGTACTCAGGTTCAATCTCGTGCCCATAGCTTCCTGTAAACTGTTCCAGAACTGACTAGTAAAGATGGGGTCTCGGTCACTGACTATGCTGGAAGGGACTCCATGTAGCCGCACTATCTCACGAAGATATACTGATGCTAGTCCAGATGCGGTTCTTTTGCTCTTTACTGGGATAAAATGAGCACTCTTCGTGAGCCTATCCACAATGACCCATATGCTCGTGTTCCCCTTCCTGGACCTTGGAAGCCCATCAATAAAGTCCATAGAAATGCTCTCCCACTTCCATAGCGGGACCTCTAGCGGATGTAATAGCCCACCGGGCTTCTTTGACTCAGCTTTTACTCTCTGACAAATAACACATCTCGAGACAAACTCCGCTACATCCTTCTTCATCCCAGGCTAGAAGAAAACGCGCTTCATGTCCTTATACATCTTATCACCACCTGGATGTATGGTCATCTTGGAGCGATGTGCTTCCTCAAGAACTTTCCTCACCAAGTCTTCTACCATCGGAACACAAAGCCTTCCATCTCTCCTCAGCCAACCCTTATCGTCTATAGAATATAGAGCAAGGTGACTAGATGTCTCCCCTCGAACCAGCTTGTCTATGATCTCAATTATCTGAGGGTCTTCCTTCTGTGAAGCCCCGACTTGATCTAGAAGGGTAGGCCTGAGTTCTAAAGATGCCAAGGAACCGGTCTCCGACTCCATTGCCAAAGAGAAATCAAAGGTTGCCAAGAACTCTAAATTCCTCATCTCAACAAATAGAGGACTTAGTGTCAACCTTTTCCTACTCAATGCATCCGCTACCACATTCCCCTTGCTAGGGGTATAGGATATCTCAAAATCATAGGAAGCCAAAAATTCCATCCATCTCTGTTGTCTTAAGTTCAGATCTTTCTGCGAAAAGAGATACTTTAAAGACTTATGATCAGTATATTGCTCAAATCTCTCTCCCAGAAGATAATGACGCCATGCTTTGAGCGCATATACAATCGCTTCCAGCTCTAGATCATGAGTGGGATAATTCCTCTCATGCACCTTAAGTTGCCTCCCACCAAAACATATAACTCTGCCCTCTTGCATCAGAACGGCACCCAATCCCGTGCCACAAGCATCAGTGTACACGGTAAATATCTTACCACTATCGGGTAAGGCTAGAACTGGTGCGGAGGTAAGGGCTCTCTTGAGCCTCTGAAAAGCAAGCTCACAATCCATATCCCAAGCAAAGACTAAGTTCTTCTTCGTCAACTTAGTAAGAGGAGCGGATATCTTCGTGAAGTCCTTGATGAACTTCCGATAGAAACCCGCAAGACCCAGAAAGCTCCTCACCTCGGTTGCATTCCTTGGAGTCTTCCAATCCTGAACTGCAACCACCTTAGCGGGATCCACTGCCAAGCCTTGCTTGGATACAATATGCCCAAGAAATCTGACTTCCCTTCTCCAAAAGTGGCACTTGGAGAACTTGGCTTTTAACTGGTGTGCTCTGAGTGTGTCCATCACCTCTACTAGGTGCCTCGCATGCTCTTCCTCATCCTTGGAGAAGACTAGAATATCATCAACAAAGACCACGACAAACTTATTCAAGAACTCCCGAAACACCCTACTCATCAAATCCACAAAATACGCGGGTGCATTCGTCAAACCGAACGGCATAACAAGCCATTCAAAGAATCCGTCTGGAGTTCTGAATGCAGTTTTGTCTATACTGTCTTCAGCCACTCTGAGCTGATGAAAACCCGTAGCAAGATCAAGCTGAGAGAAAACAGAAGCACCAACAAGTTGATCAAAGAGATCGTCGATCCTCGGTAACGGGTGTATGTTCTTCTTAGTCAGCTTATTCAATTCTCTATAATCCACACAAAGTCGAAGAGAGCCATCTGCCTTAGTTGCAAACACCACAGGCGCTCCCCATTCGGATATACTCCTTCTGATGAAGCCCTTCTCAAGCAATTCCCTCACTTGCTTGCTCAGCTCCCGTCTCTCACGCGGAGCCATATGCCGAACGGGCAAAGAAACAGGTTTAGCATTATCTACCAGATAGATGCGAAAGTCAATCTCTCGTTTAGGGGGCAACCCCTTAACTTCTTCAAACACATCTGGATAATCCCGGACCACCCTTACAGACTGAAGGGCCTCCTCTGATGAGTCGAGAGATTCTAGATAGCATAACATGACGGGATTCTTCGGATTGCATGAAATCTCTAAGGTGTTGCCCAGGCGAGTCACAAGCCTTACAACCCTATGCTCACAATCCAGAATGGCTCCATATCTAGACATCCAATCCATGCCCAAGATCAATCCGTATCCCCTGAAACCTAGAACATACGCACTACACAAGAACTCAACGCTGAGTATAGAGATCCTTAGATCCTCACATATCATAGATAGATGAGCAGAACCCCCAATGGGATTCGAAACACAGACGGGATCATCCACTAAGCTAGTACTGAGGTGCAAGCCATCGACAAGATCAGATGAAATAAAGCTATGTGATGCACCAGAATCAAACAAGGTACGTACTGGAAGATCAGAGATATAAACAAGGTTCTCAACAGAAACACTACCTCGCTCGGGAACTGAAGCGGCATTGAGAGCATGAACTTGCCCTCCTGAAGATCCAGCCTGTCCTTTCTTCTTTGGGCATTCTTTACTGAAGTGCCCAGTCTCTCCACAAGAAAAGCATCCACCACTAAGCTTCCTTTTCTTCTTCCTGCAATCCTTAGCAAAATGCCCAGCTATGCCACAGTAATTGCACTTCCCCTTGCCTTTGTTATTGCCCTTCTTGTTCTTATTCTGATTTCCTTGACTGCTTTGACCTTGGTTGCCTTTGCCTTGAGAATCAGCCTTCTTTGCTTGAGTATCGCCCGACTTGACTTCCTTCTTTCCATCTCCCTGAAGTAGAGCCATATTGACGAAACTCTCGAAAGTGGCTCCATGCGGAATATGTGACATCGCCAAGCCTTGTAGCGGCTCATTCAATCCTCTGGCAAATCGAAGAGCCTTCTTCTCCGGGGTGTTCACTATATCCAAACCAAAGCGGGCCAGCTGATTAAACTTGTTCACATACTCCTTGATAGACATGTCTCCTTGCTTTAATGAAATGAACTTCTCCATTTGTAAATTTGCCTCGGCTAAAGATAGAAACTTGGTCACAAATCTAGCCCTCAAATCGGCCTAAGTCTCAACGGGTTTCGTCCCATTGGTGACCTCCCACCAATAGGCCGCTTCATCCTTCAAAAGCCATACTGTCAATAGGATTTTCCTCTCGTCATCAATCCCAAAGATAGCAAACAAGTCCTCCGTGTCCTTCAGCCAATTCCTAGCTTCAACGAAAGATTCCGTGCCTAGGAAATTCTTGCCTCCCATTGCCTTGAAGTCTTTACAAACCTTTGTAAACTCAATCTGAGGATGCTGAGGGGGAGGAGGAGGAAGAGGAGCCTCAGCAACGGGAGGGGGAGGAACATTAGCAACGGGAGGGGGAATATTAGCTGCTGGAGGAGGGGGAGCAGGAACCACCGGAGGAGGGATATTAGGGATAGGATTCTCAACTACGGGAGGAGGAGTGGGAGTAGGGTTGGCGGGACCGGCTGCCGCCCTAGCTTCTTGGAGTCTCCTATACCAGAGTGGTACGTTCACTCCATCTGGGATGTTAAGATTCTCAGCCATACTGAAACAAAAGATAAGATAAGATCAGGTCAAGGGAACGAATGATAATGCTGATGGCTTTTGGGGATTAGCCTTAAAATACTCTAGACTTTATTTTGGAAAATACTTAGTAGGTTTTTGAAAATAATTTTTCAAAAGGTTTTTTTTTTCAAAAGTTTTGTTCAATCTTGTTAACCTCGTGCTCTGATACCAAATGTAACCCCCCACCTCCACTAGGATCACTCCTTAGAATGTACTAGCTTTGGAGGGGCGTTATTGTGAAGGTAAACTTGCACAGAGATATCGCAAGACAGAATATATATATATATATATATAAATATAAGTAAAGCAGCGGTAGCAGATAAAAACCCATCATCATCATCTCAGAAAACCAACATAGTCAAGTACATAATATCAAAATGTCATGATCCAAAATACAACATCAGTCTAGATACGTGATAACAAAACACATGGTAAAACATCAGTGCTAATCCCCAGAAATAAAAGATAAGCCACAGCTAGCTCAGATCCATACATGAGCTATCCAACAAGCAAGTCAAAGATCCACTAAGCAGATGTAGCCCCTCCCTGAGAACCTGTGGGGGGGGGGGGGAGGGGGAAACGGAAGAAAAGAAGCGAAAGAAAACAGGTCAGTCAAAAAGACTGGTAAGCCCTACTACGATCAATCTATAAACTAGTAAAGTTAACAGTATGATGGAAACTGAGATGAACATACTGGCAATAGATAAAGGTGACATCACATAGATGAGATTAAACTTTTCACCACAGTGTACTAGCAACCCCCAAAACAGATCTTGATCCCTTAGCCCACACTTTGGCCCAATAACTTGAAGTGACCTTAGTATAAGGTCCAGCCCAACGGTCTAGTCGATCGGCTCCCTATAAACCTAACACGTCAAGTGTTGGTGTCCATACGGCCCACATGGATGTAGTCAGACTGTGCTGGGTCCACCTTCGGGTGTATCAAGCCCTCGGGTGTCAACCCCAGACACCTAAGCAATAATGCACAGTCTAAGCCTACTGGTACCCGTGCCTCGAGTTTGTCCAACATCGGACTACGTGCACGTCCGTAGCCCGCCGGACCCGCACCGCTGTACCACTCAGCCGTCGCTTTGGTCGCTTATATCAGTCCAGTAATCGTGCCCCGCCCTAGCCTAGCCTCTAGGGTTGTGAATGATACCAAACTGAGATTACTGCTGGAACAGACCACGTTGCTAGGGTTTCTAAGAGGGTTAAGTGTGGTTTTAACCCCTCACTAATCCCGGATTAAATTAGTTAAGTGTAACCACTTAACCCCATCTAATCCTCGCATCCCCATTATTGGTTAAGTATTAGTGGGCCATGACTTAACCCTATTCATGAGGCATTAATTACTTAACGCACCCAACCTCTCACATTAGACATCCGTGGTTACCTGGGAAGATTTACACCACGTCTAGGTCTAACCTCGGGTCTTATGGTGCAACATGACCAACTACCCACATTAGACCCCACGTTGTGGTTACCTGGGAAGATTTACACCACAACTAGGTCTAACCTCGAGTTGGCCATATCATGTTATCTAATGTCATGTCCACTTTTAAACACGTTTACAAGTTAACATATACTTGGGTAGACCTAACTTAATAGGTAAATTCCCAAGGGGTAGACCTAACTTAATAGGTAAATTCCCAATCTTTTAGTTTCATGTATTTTTAAGTTTACCCAAACCCTCCCAACGTCATTATCTCGCTTACATATTCGTCATAACGCATAAGGGTGTAAAAGGTAACTTAGCATAACATACATGATGAACTTCACATATCACAATAAATATGCATACATGTTAAACTTGCAAATCATGTCATAGTGAACTCGCATAAACATGCATAGCTTATTAAATATGCATAACATGGTAAGGTGAACATGCATAATCCATTTAAACTTGCATGACATGGTAAGATGATCTTGCATAAGCATGCATAATCCATTAAACTTGCATAACATGGTAAGGTGATCTTGCATAAACATGCATAACCCATGAAACATGTAGAACATGACATAATAAGCTCGCATAAGCATGCATAACTTGTGAAACATGTAAAACATAGTATAGTGAGTTCGCATAAGCATGCATAACTTATGAATCATATAAAACATGGCCTAGTGAGTTCGCATAAGCATGCATAATCAACTAAACTCACATAAAATCTCAACTTTCACCAAACATTAACTTTAGAGTTTGTAAAGTGAAGGTAAGAGGGCTTACAAATATAAACAAGTCACAAATCCACCAAATAAGATGAAGAAGCCCTTTTAAAACCCAAAACAAAGCCTCAAATAAGAAAATCCTTTTGCAAAATCCCAAAACACAAACTTAGCAAATCAAACTTGCTACTTAATGAAGTATGCAAGTTATTAAGCACTCATACAACATAGAAAAGGTTGTATGATCATCATATCTTCATAGGATTAAACTTTGAGGAAGGTGGAGGCTAGGGATTTTAGATGGAAGCCATTTGAGGATTCAATTTGGCATAGTTTAGTTGCTAGATTGATTAATGAGGCTTTAGGGTAGGATTAGGGGTATATTTATAGAAGATTAGAGTGTTTTTAGCCCTAGGATTAACCCTAGGTTAGTTTTTGCCCGTCAGATCTTAGAATTCTCCAGAACCAAGCCACAAGACCCAACCCAAATCAGAAATGGTGCACCAGGCTGAACTGCCTGGGCACCCCCTGTCGACTGGGCTGTCAACAGGGCAGTCGACACCCTGGGTGCCCTGTCGACATGTCTGTCGACATGGGGCCCCCTGGCGGGAATTTTCCCGCCTAACCCTGATTAGCCCTAATCCGTTTTGTTTAATTTGAAATTTAAATCTGTTTTTAGTATAGAAATTTCTAAAAACTTCAATGGGCCTTAACCGGGTCATACGGACTCCGATTTTCGAAAACTCGGACTCTATTTCGCGTATTTTTCCGAGACGAACGCAATGGCATAGCCCGTTTCCCCTGATTCTGATTTTTGAATTAAATTCTGCCTCGATTTATGTTATAATAGTTTATTGAAAATACGGGTTGTTACACTTGTCCTCCGAGCTCTGTAAACCAAAGCTCTGATACCAGCTGTAACGATACAGATTTCGCCCGGACCTAATCAATCGCTAAATCGAACAAGACCATTCGAATCCCATATACGCTAACTCCTGGCATACAACACATTAGAACAAATAACAGAAGACTTCTACAAACATCATAATAATGTTACATCAGAGTACTAAATATATCAGAGTATATCGAAATATAATACAGCGGGAGATTAATTTACATCAAATGTAATACAATGCACAGCAGAAAATAAATAAAGTAACACAGTGGAAGACTATCAATGCTCTAGACAACTTTAAGCTTCAATCCAAAATCCTGCTCATATATCTGCAACATAAACTACTCAACTCCCGTGTGGAAAATAGGGGCACCCAAGTTTGCAAGGGAAAAGAAAACTACATGTCAGTAATGGGACTGGTGTGAGAAACTCTAAACAGTTATAATTAACTTATTTAATAATTAGACAAATCACAGGACCACGCGAACGGTTTACCGCCATGAACGCCAGTGTAGAAACAACAATCAGTAATATTAATATGGATCTACTAGGCATCATTCTACATGCAATATCCCAATCTACCCATTTAGATTAATCACCACACTTAGATTTTCCAAATCAATTCAATTTACATAAATTATTCCTTTGGGCTTTATTTCCCGATTTCTATTTCAATTCATTTGAAATACATATCTAACTTTTATATCAAAGTAGATTTCACTTCGGGATTTCAAACCAAACCCTTGGAAATATGAATTCCAAAACAATAACAATGCATACAAACAAGTATGCAACCAAATATCGGGCTCCCCTCAGACAAGGCAAAGGGCACGTACCTAAGAAACTCGATATATATATATATATATATATATATATATATATGCACCTCCCACACATGGAGCAGGCTACACACTGACAACTCACCCAAAGGCACTGAATCCCACCCATACTCTTAGTAGACCGGGTTACCAAATCTTTAGCCACATACCAAATCATTTCATATCTGAAGTAGGGAAGATCACTTCACAACATAATAATCACAAGTACTTTCATAATATAGTACTTCACATTAGCAGTTCACACATATGATCAGTCACCATTAATCACATAACCTTTGAGCTCGTACGTCTCAAAGAAGGGTGAATAAATTCTCCGCAACCAAACAGATACATCATTAATAGAAACTAATCGAATATGTGATGAACTACAATGTAAAACCATAATACATTTCCAAATCATTTCGAAATCATCGGGTTTTAGCCCTCGAAATCCTTTCTGTTTTATAAAACATTTTTATAAAACATTCCCTATCCAAAATGGGGAATATATTTCTTTTCACTTAAGAAAAATATCATTTCAAAATCATTCACTAAATTTAAAATGAACTCAACATCTTCGCTAAACCTTATAGTCAAATCGTGAAGTGTTTCACAAGGCGTTAGCATACCAACATTTCTACCCAACCCAATGCTAAATGTAAAAGCATATTTTGCTCAAAAACTGGTCGAGCACAATCTAAACAATCAATCAATAAAAATCATGAATATCAACAACCAATTAAATTTGGTTTAATCACATCACGTGTTTTGGTAAATTCAATTACCATTTATTTATTCACCATATAATTAGAGATTTATTCAAATTCCAATTGGTTTCAATCCCAATTCTTTCCTTATTGATTGTTCAACCTTCTAGAAATTAATCCTGCTTTAACTGGGTTAAAGAACTATTGTCATTTAAACATAGTTCTTGACAAACCCAAAATCCAATTCTATATTAAATACAAGGCTTTGAATAGAAAATATATCGGCTTATATTCAATATCAAATTCTGAAATCAACAAATATCGTATTGGAATAACGATATATATCTTCCAAATTCCTCCACAATGTCCGTATAATCACGGAATCCAATATTGAAATATTCCGAAGATAATTTCGATTCAAACCCATTCCAATTCATATATTGAAAATTCTGGTTATTTTTAAAACCATTTCAAACCCAATTCATTTATTTAAAAATATTGGATTATAATTCTAGTTCAACACTAGTTCATTTTGATAAAAATCTATTTTTATCTTTTCAGATACGGAATTTTCATCCCAATTCTTTCCAAATCATTTCTTATGATTTTACACTAATTATCGATATTTTTAATAATTTTATCAAGGCCCGTACAGACGATTTCCATAAACAGCCATCGAACTGCACTTACAACGACCTTTTCCAAATTTGTTTTGGACATAATTCCAAATCCAACCATTAGATTTATAATTTCTTGTATTCTTTAGAAAGATATTTTCGATACGAACCCAACGGTTCTGATTTTAGGAGAATCTGACGGTCGGATCGCCCGTAATGTCCATTCGAAGTCAATGGTCGAAATTCGCGAACTACCGCGGTGCGTTCTATTCAGGCCATTATATATAATATATATATATATATAATATTATATATTTTGTCGATTTCCATTTAAAAGGTATTTTATAAATCATTTTAAATTCATTTTCAAAACGATTTCAACTTCATATTCAATTTCTAATCAAAATTGAATATTCCATTACATGAAAATTTTATACATCTCATATATATGTTATAAATTATATTTTTAACAATCAAATCATTTTCACTTTTCATATACATATTGATTTCACATTTCATATATATATATATATCATTTCTGTTTCAAATATATATTATTTTCACATTTCATATATATATATATATATATATATATATCGTTTTTCATATTTCATATATATTCATTTTAACATTTCATACATATATCGTTTTCATATTTCATATATATATCGTTTTCACATTTCATATATATATATATATCGTTTTCATATTTCATATATATATCGTTTTCATATTTCACATATATATATCGTTTTCATATTTCATATACATATTGTTTTCATATTTCACATATATATATCGTTTTCATATTTCACATATATATATCGTTTTCATATTTCATATTTCATATATATATATATATATATATATATAACATTTCTACATCACAATTACAATCACAACATTATACAATCAAACAAGTCGTCCATGGTCTGTGGACGACGGGGAGCAGTTCATATATGCAGTTACAAAATAAATAACTGTACAGAAATAATTTTAGTGAGAAATTCTCACATTGATTTTGATTTCTGAATTTCTGCTCGGATTCGAAATTGCTTGAAATTCTGATTTGCTTCAAATCGGATGCGGTCAGTTCCATGGTGTAGTGTTCGTTCACGCAATCCCAACGAACTTTGTTTCATGCGATTCTGATGACATATGAAGAAGATATGGCGATTTACATTTTGATTACAAAATTTGAATAGCTAAAAAACTAATTATTTTACTAATTACATAATTAAGGGATAATACCCCTCCCTAATTCATCTTCTTCGTTCAACCCTTGTACAGCCGATACCCATCCACTCACGAACTAGGTTTTCACCCCGTGCCTTCTATAGCCCATCGAAGACCGATCCACTACCACCCCCTTGAAGAGATTCAAAGCCCCCTCTGACGCCAGGAGTTAGGCCCAGTTTGAAACCCCCAATCGCCGGAAAAGGGGTTCGACGGTGGCTCTTTTAGGCCAAGGAATCGACCATAATCCTCAACGATAATTGTCCACAGTAGTATGGATTCGAAGAGGAGCGAATTCAGTCCAAAATTGCTTTCACAATCAAGGTTTAATTCGACGTGAGGGAGGAGTGATTTGGCATTTTAATCAGGAGCATTTTTCTCCTTTAATTGTTTAGAGTGGTGGCTCATTTCTGAAACGATGAGGGTTTCTAAATTTAGGGTTTTAAATTCCTATTTATATACTTTTTAATATTATTTAATTCAAAAAATGGGATTTTTACATACGAACTTCAAATTGAACCCAACGACTGTCGCCCCTAGCCAAATTGCCCCCATTCCGAACACAATGGGATATGTATCGTAAGCCAGTTCGGCTGTTTCAACCAGTTTCTGTCGAAATCAAAATATAAATCTATATATTGAATTTGAACGCACATTTCAATTTACTGGGGTCACATAATGGTTCTAAAAATTCCAGAAAAATTATTTCTAGTTTCGTATTGACGATAAGGTTCTAGAAAAACTAATTTCGTTAAATTTGAAGACCGTTTGAAAAATGGCCATTTTCTGGTCGATTCAAATTGACTGAAACTGTCAAAACATGTTTTCCTTCGCCATGGTCACATATTGATTTAGGAAATTATGAATTTTGGAATCTAGCAATAACTTGACATCCCGGATCCAACAAAAGTGATTTCGTCGAAAACGGCGATCATTCGCAAAATTTCCATTTTTAAGGGTTATATTTTCCATAACGACTATCCTGAATTTTCAACTGGGTGTAACTTTTTATCCCCACTACGAAATTTCAATTTTTCGAATTCGTTGGATAGATATTTTCAAATAGATTCTAATATTTTTGGTTTTGCTAAAATCCGGTTTATTTTGAATCCTGTACATTCATTTGAAATTTGAAATTTGAAATCGAATTTCCAAACTACTGCGCCATTTCATGCTCGTTATATAATTAAAATAAAATTATTCATTTTAACTTCATCGAAATTAAATATTTCTTCGTTATTATTTAAAATACCTCATTTTAAATATTCAAAATTCACTAAATTTGCCAAAATAAAAATTTTAAATTGGTTCTGATTTTCCGGGTTGTTACAATGCCAAATTGGGATTTCTGGTGTAGTGCATTTCCCCGAAATGCGTTGTGCCATTATCCAATTAGCACGGGACGGTCATCAAAAGAAAGAGAATTGAAACTACGAAGCATCAAAAACTTATAGTATATCTCACAGCACATGGAATAAAATACAATAATAACATAACTTGATATAAAACTAGCAGGATTGTCCATAAGCAGAAAACTAAACCATATCCACCAGAGTTGCGGAATCCAAAATACAACTTATGATCCAAATCATTATTACAACTTCAAAATGATGTCTCTAGAAAGGAAATAAAAGAGGTACACTACTAATGCCCAAAGAAGTGACCAGCAACAACACAAGGAGAATATATGTATATAGTACGTGGAAGCCTTATGCTCGTCTCTGGACAGCTACTCGT
The DNA here is from genome assembly GCA_030737875.1 of Allium sativum. Classification (NCBI taxonomy): domain Eukaryota; kingdom Viridiplantae; phylum Streptophyta; class Magnoliopsida; order Asparagales; family Amaryllidaceae; genus Allium; species Allium sativum. The sequence continues at coordinate 279,974,923 of CM060925.1, forward strand.
GCATAACCACCTAACATGTCTCTAGTCTGCTTGATTAGGACCACCCAAAGTAATAAGAACATACATAAAACTATGGGTCAGACAGAAGTCTGGTATGATCGATAATAGCAAAATGAAACAATAACAAGTATAAATAATCATACCTGACCTGGACCTGCAAATAAAGAGTTAGAACAACAAGATGTACAGTACTCCAAGGTAACACTAACATAGGGTGTAAAATGGAAGTGTGAGTGTCATGGTGATAGCAAACATCAGACATACCAATCAACCTCATATCTCTCACTCAGTGCGTAAAGCATACGAGATCCACCGCTTCAATCACCAGATCCATTAGGGCCATGACGGAGTCCAACTCCGTACAACTATCGCTACGATCACTTTGCCCTTTGGGGCCCTAACGGAGTCCCACTCCATACAACCTCTGATGCCACCGCACTATTCCATAGCCAATAACCTTATCGGGTCAACCAGTCCACATAGCCCCGGTCCTGGTTCGTCTACATACCTCCTCTCTCAATGGTGAGCCAAAGTTATGTGACAACCCCAAAACCCCGTACGACGGTGTCAAGGGTAATCTTTGGAACATAACAAATAAACAGATAATAACAAAACAGAAATAAATAAATACACCAAATAATGTACAATAGAATACACTGGATAAACATAATCATCAGAGTTACACAGTATTCAGGATCATACTTAGTACAAATACCGTTCAGCTATACATAAATGTCTACAGCAGAAAACAAACATAATATGTACAATAGGAGCTGAACAGCATAAATAGAGATAAATGATAGAATCGATCTTCAGCTCCAGCTATCCAGAAAGAGCCTGCTAAAACCTGAATACAAGGCTGTCCATGTAGAAAGAGGGGCACCGGAGTTTGCAAGTGAAACAAAATATGAGTCAGCCATGGGACTTGTATGAGAAATCTACTTAACACATTTTATAATATGGCCAATCACAGGACCACGCCACTTTCGCAGAATGGGTTTACTCCATTGGATTGCCAGTGCTTAAAACAAGTAATTCTTTTAAACATCGCAATGCTTTTTACAAAAATGAAGCCGATATAAGACTCAAGTCCCATCACACAATGCAACGCAAACAGGAGGATAGAGTTTTACCTTATATCGACCAAGATATGCTTAATACGTGTAAAGTAAAATCACTTAGAATGTAAATTCTATCGTTTAATTCTTAATCAGACTCCAACTGTAAATTAGTAAGAGAACGATTCCCTAAGTATTAACCCCGAAGGCCGAAACCAACATCAGACCAATACCCAGGAAACCACCCATCTTAGCTCGTTTCCAGTTAGTTTCTAATTTTATATACAATCATAAATATCAATCATAGATGACATTAATGCCCCATACCACTATGTCGCCATATATAGGAATACAATCAAAACCGCACATGTCGTATTTGGAAATTGGATTTCCGTCATGAACCAAGGCAAAAGATAGTCCTTACCGAATTCGAGACTCTCCAGCCCGAGCCTCAGGGCAAGTACTCAGTCAAACCCTTGGATCCTCAGGGCCGGTCCACCGATGTGGATTAAAATGCATGAACACTGCGTTTCCCTGCCCTTTGGGGCGTAAATGAGCCAACGAATAACTCCATCGACTCCACATAGTCACCGATATATCCGAGGCGCGTCACAACAACAACAACCACACAGGTGAAAATAATATGAATGTCAGCCAGTTTAAGCACTGACACCACCTCTAGCCAGAAGGAAACGCATGCCCTCCCTGATGTCCTCTCCCGTTTCTGGTTCATACCGGGGTGTGAGGCTCGCGAATTCACGTTATACAAAAAGCTATGCCACATAGGCCGTGCTTTGATCATCAACCACAAGGCTTTACTTTTCAACGGAAGCCTTGATCATCTGCCACTTAGGCGTGCCACATAGGCAATTCACGCTATGCGATTGATTTCTGTCGATATATAACCTCTGAGCTCGTATGTCTCAGAGAAGGGCGTTAAGCAAGAGAATAAATTCTCCGCTTCCAAACAGATATATATTTAATAGAGATCAATCAGCACAGAATAAAATCAAATGTCAAACACACAGTCCATTTACAAGTTCGTTCTGGGTCTGAACGAAACCGGAGGCACTATATACCTCGCATACCTATCGATCTCCACGTATGTCTGGACGATCACCACTTATTATCTATATTTCGGGATGCCTCCCAATCAAGACATCAGTTATCATCCAACCGAGGTGAAGATCTCCGGTCTTCAACCCCCATCTTCATCCTCGACTTCTTATCGTCGATTCAGTTATTCAGAATGGGATAAACTCGGTCTTTCTGAGCAACTCGCGTATATAATAAACAAGTGCTACACAAACACAACATACGCCTTATTCCAATTCATTAGTCACTGACCGTAAATGTAACACCCCGAATTTTCTATTAACACTAAAGTTGCTAAAATATTAATAAGTGTGTAAGAGGGGGGATGTATCTAATATGAATATAAAAGTGTGTAAGAGAGGGGATGTATCTAATATGAATATAATAATATTAATAAGTGTGTAAGAGAGGGGATGTATCTAATATGAATATAATAATATTAATAAGTGTGTAAAAGAGGGGATGTATCTAATATGAATATAAAATATTAATAAGTGTGTGAGAGAGGGAATGTATCTAATATGTATATAAAAACAATAATAAGTAAAGGGGGATGTATCTAATGTGTACATTGTAGAATATATATATATATATATATATATATATATATATATTGCTGAGTGTTTGCTGAGTCACTTCTGACTCATTGCTGAGTCAACAAGATAAACCCCATCTTGTCTGAACGGCTGCGGTTATTTCTAGGTTAAATCTAATGGCCTAAATGCATTCTAAAATCTATAAATAAGTGGGTAGACCCTAAACATAAATCACTTGTAAAATTAGAGAAGCTACCGTCATGCTGCTGCCATGGAGTTCAGCGTAGCCGTCACAAACTAAGAAGAGGAAGCCTAATCATCTACAACTAAATCTACACAAATCAAATCAAAAGATCTCTCTTTCTCTAATTCTTTTCTTTTGTTGGTGAGTATGATGATTCTCACAAGACTATTACAAACTAATTTGACTCAGTTATGAATGGATCACAAGAAAGTGATGTGATTTGTAATTGTAAATTCTATATATTGTGGATCTCTTATTATGTTATTATGTTGTCGTATGATGTAAATTATATATGCTATGTCATGCTATGTTGTAAATTCTCTTATGCTATGTCGTGCTATGTTGAGAATCATGTCAAGCTATGTTATACTATCATACTATGCCATGTTATAAATCATGCTATATTATGTTGAAAAATCATGATGTTGTTGGATCATGCTTAAAGTTATGTTTTTTTTAATTTAAATGGATATTGTTTATGGGAATTTGCCTATTAGGTTAGGTGTACCCATAAACTTGAAACTATAATTAAATAAAACTTGAATATGGGAATTTGCCTATTGAGTTAGGTGTACCCATATAAAACCATGTTGTTAAAAAATTAGATGATGTTGATTCACACATGTTCATATGTAAGTTTATGAAAATTGATTGAGATTATATTAGGTGAATTTTGAACAAGTTGACACCTTTAGGTCCATGACATGTATAATCTATGCAAGTTGGACATATGCAAGTTTCACCCCTTATTATGATTCATTTGGTCACATATACATGTTGTTATTATGATAATCTCTTTTATGCTATGAGTTAGGCTATTCGAGTCTAACATATATTTTGCGAATAAACGTTCAAACGTGGGGTAGGGGTAATATTAGGAATTAATAAATTGGGTGCAATTTTGTAAGATTTTGCATACCATGAATGGATGTCCATAATTGAGTCAATTATGGACATTGTTAAAAATTGGAAGTAATTAATAATTCAAGTAGGGAATTATTAAAATTGGGGGAAAGTGGATTACTATTAATAATCAATGCTTAGGACACGAGGTTGGACCCGTTTGTGATGTAAACCTGCCCGGACCCGCCCGGCAAATCCAGTAGTCACAAATGTCGGCCCAATGTGAGAGGTCCTAGGCCCAAACTAAAGCATAACAGTTGTAAAGACACGAGGTTAGACTCTTTTATGGTGTAAGACTGCCCGGACCCGCCCGGCAAATCCAGCTGCCATAAATGCCAGTCTAATGTGAGAGGTCTTTATGAGGTTATGGCCTTAATGAACTAAGAAATACTTAACCAGATAATCATGTAAGGTGGGACATGGGGGTTACGTAGGTGCCTTGGGTGGCATGAGGAATCTGGTGGTTGCCTTTAGAGGCATTTGAAATACGATTAGACTTAACCAAACACACATGTAAATGAACATGACTAAGTGGGTTAAGTGGGATGGACTAATGGGGACAAGCTTAGGTGGAATGCTTGTGGTAAATAGTGGGGGCCCATTTCAACCAGTATCCCAAAACGTATCTTTGTGGGCTCGACCCAAGTTGAGGACGGGACACGCATACTGGGTTTGACTATAAGAGGCCAAAACAGGGAGCGGTGGCAACACAAGTCCAACGGGTTTCATATGCGTGTGTGGACCCGGGCTGGTAGGTAAGACGTTGTTGCATCGTGTAAGTATAAGCCGTACATGTCCGTTGTATCAGGTTTCCACTTTAGGGGAGTGATACACCCCACTGTGGGGCCAGCATGGGTATCTACGAGTTAGGGAGCCGATCGAATAATGGGAAGTAGGGTACACCTAGTGGAGATAGGGGCAGGCGGCACCTATGTAGTCAGCTAGGGGTACGTAAAGCCATTGGGAAAGTTTCTAAGTGAAGCTAAGTGGGATGAATCTTTAGGGTGACTGGTGTGGTGCAGTATAGTGTTTATCCTTTAGTATTTAGGAGCGCCTATAACGTTGCCTTTAGCGATTGTCTATGTCCTTAATCTGCTCTTCATAGACATTTTCTTGTTTTCCAGCTTATGCCTTAGTCCAGTTATTTTGGTAATAGTATTGTAGAATTATCATATTCACCAGACTTTATGTCTGACCCCCTCTTTTCCATCCTTTTTCTCCCTTCAGGTCCGCAGGTTGGGCCAAGTTCTAGTGGAGTCTAGTTGGATCGCTTATCTACTGGAAAGCTTGGACTGCTGAAGTAAAGTCCAGCTTGTTATCTTTCTTTTTAATGGCTATTCATGTAATGGGATTATGTACTTGTTTTATCAAGATAGATATTGTACTTGACATTGAATATGGTGTTATGATGTAATCAAACATGTTTTGACTTCTGCTACAATGAAATAAAGTTTTTGAATTTCCAAGTACTATTTTATATCTGTCTTGTTGTAATTTTACTGTTCTATATTCACTTAAAACCTCCATGGAAGTTAATGCATTCCCTTTGTGAGTGACATTAATGGACGTGGGGTGTTACAGTAAATTAGTAAGAGAACGATTTCCCAAATATTAACCCCGAAGGCTGAAACCAACATCAGATCAAAACCCAGGAAACCATCTGACTTAGCTAACCTCCAATTAGTTTATAAATTTCACATTCGATCATCAAATATTCAATAAACCGGGTAAATTTATTTTATTTCCATTCCATATCGTTTATAATATTTTATAACGATTTATCGCTATTTTTATTTATTTAAAAATAGTCATTTCATTCAAACGACGCTTCGGGCCATAACGCGGCCGTGGCACTGTTTTTCTTCAAATTTGATTTACACATATCTGAAAATCTAACCCTTGGATCTTCACAATTTTATATCATTAGAAAGATCTTTTCAAAACGAATCCAACGGTTTCAGTTTTGGGAAAATCCGACGGTCGGATCTCCCGGTACACTCGTTTAAAGTTTCGATTTCAAAATACGAACTGCAGCGTCGTTATTCGATTTAATTTAATCATATATATATATATACATATATATATATATATATATATATAATCGATTCTGGCGCTGTTTTTCTTCATATTTGAATTAAACATTCCAGACAATCCAACCGTTGGATTTTCACAAAGTGGATATCGTTGGAAAGATATTTCCAAGACGAACCCAACGGTTATGGTTTCGGGAAAATCCGACGGTCGGATCTCCTGCACTAATCGTTTGAAATCACGGTTTCAAAACACGAATTGCAGCTTCGTTATTCGATATATTTTAATTATATATATATATATATAAATATAATCGATTCTTCGATTTCAAAACCATATTCTTTTCATACATTTGATAAAAATGATATTTTTATCTAACAGACATTTATTTCAATACTTCACTATTTTTAGCACTTCATGTATATAATAAAAAATGTGATTTTTGTTGTAAAACAATTTATTTCAAAACACGACTATTTTATATACTTTCATATAGATGATAAAAATATGATTTTAATTATAAAACAATTTATTTCAAAACACGACTATTTTACATAGTTTCGTATAGATGATAAAAATATGATTTTTATTATAAAACAATTTCTTTCAAAACACGACTACTTTATATAGTTTCATATAGATGACAAAAATATGATTTTTATTATAAAACAATTTATTTCAAAACATGAATGTCGTTCAACACATGAATTTCTATTCAACATACGAATATATTTTCAACACATGAAAATAATTCTAACACATGAATATTATTGAAAATTTCGATAGTATAACGGCAGGGTAGTTAAAACCGGGGTCGTCCCTAGTACGGCTCCTCGCTCTGCCTTGCAGCTTTTGACAATGGGGATTTCATGCATCTAGTTCGCACGCAGGTGGCATGTTTATTTTTTTTGTCTTTTCCACAAACTAATCCTATGTGGTCTCAACCAAATAATTCTCAACCACAAACGGGTATTTTTCAACTACAATCAATCAATTTCAACCACAAACAATTCTAATCAACCATTCGCTATCAACCAATTTTCACACCAATCACAACCAATAAATATCATCCATGGTTTGTAGACGAGGGGCGTGTATATATATATATATATATATATATATATATATATATTTATATAAGTATATTTCACTTCCATTTCAACATATATATAAATTTTACAACACATATATAACTTATACATCGAACATACAACTTATACAATGCTTATACATGAGGTGCACAACGCTTATATAACTCATACTTCGAATGTATAATATATACATCATCATTTCCATATTGTTTATAATTCAGAAATCTCACATTGGGTTCCACTCCACCAAAAATAGGAAAAGGCTCAGAAAAATATCCGGTCTCTTCTAGAATGTAGAAGGCGTCCACACGAGTCCACTGTCTCTTGTTTCACTGAATTTCGTCAACAAACGAAAAGGATATGATTTTTACAATGAAATCAAAAACCGTAGCACTTTAAAGTGCTATAGAATAGTTTAATTTAAAATCAGCCGTACCACTCTATTTTTCTTCAAAACTAGGTTTGAAGATTTCTCATTATCCGTAGCACGAGGTGACGATCGGGCTTCACTGCGATGAAGAGCTAGGCGCGGCGCTCCTATCGACGGTGGTGGCGTCAGGCTCGATCGCCTGTTGAGGTGGCAGCGGCGAGATAAAGTCGCCGACTTTGGAGGCCTGGATCTCGCGATTCACTTGACGAGATGGGGTGCAACGACCATGGATTTGAAGCTTGAGGGGAGCTCTTCAAAAACCCCAATTGTGTCGAAGGCTATCGGTGCGTGTAGGAGGAGAAAACGAGGAGAGAAGGGAAGAAGGAGTTCCGCCGATCGTCTGGAGGGTTTATCGGGGAGAGAGAATCTGCGTTGATTAATAGGATTTATTTATTTATTTATATATTTTAAAATCTCAAAAATACCCCTCTTCACATACTAACACCAGTCCAAACCCAACGAATGTCGTACTTAGCTAAATGCCCCATTCCGAACACAATAGGATATGTTTCGAAGGCCCATTCGACTGTTTCTTTCAGTTTTCCTTCAAATTAAAATATAAAACATTCAATATTCAATTTGAACGTACATTTCAATTTGCCGGGGCCACATACTGATTCTAGAAATTCCCGAAAAATAAATCTAGCTATGTTTTGACGATATGGTCCCAACAAAATTAGTTTCATCGAATTCTGAGACCGTCTGAAAAATGTCCCTTTTCTGGTCGATCCAATTTAATAGAAATCGACCAAACACATTTTCCTTTGCCACGCTCACATACTAGCTTCAAAAATTATGAAATTTGAAATCTAGCAAAAATTTGACATCCCGGATCCAACAAAAGTGGTTTCGTCGAATTCTGAGGTCGTTTGCAAAATGGACATTTTTTCACAGGCTATATAAACTCTATAACGACCTTTTTGAAAATTCATTTGGCCATAACTTTTGCTTCCCGCTACGAAACTTTGATTTTTCAGATTTTTTAGAAAGACATTCACTAACAGATTTAAACATTTTTGGTTTTACTAAAATCCATTTTATTTTGCACCTGGTACAGTCAATCAAAGTTTGAATTGAAAATTTGAAACTTCCGTGCCATTTCAGGCCTTGTTTATAATTTCAAATAATTATATTAGTTTTCAAACATTGATTCAAACACAATTTTCGTCGTTATTATTTAAAATATTTAAAATTCACTAAAATAGCCAAATTAAAATTTTCAAATTAGTTCAGATTTTCCGGGTTGTTACAATCTCCCCCACTTAAAACTTTTCGTCCCCGAAAAGGAACAAAGTCGAAAGTGGTTTGATTAATCAACTTTACTTTCAATTTGGCTTCCATTCTTCAACTTTTCAGTTTCTAAGAATTTTCAGATTCTTCAAAAATTTGGCTAACACCCTAAATTTTCGAAAAATTTCGCCATAACCTCCTTTGTATGGGGAGGGGTTTGGAAATTTATTGGGCCGTATTAGGTACCCAATAAATCCTAATAAGCATGCACATATTTATAGTGATATATTCCGGTGTCCACAGGGGAATGTGTATAGATCATAACTCTAGAGAATAAATTCTAGTCACCCTATAAATGATTTTTGTGCCTTAATGACCAAAGAGACGTGTTTATTGTCATCTCCAGACCTGTGTGGGGTTTTTATTAGTCTTGCAATTTACCGTTACATTTTATATGGTCCATATCAGTCATCAGTTCAACCTGTAATATATAGTCATCGCCATACAAGCCTCTCGCGCGTATGGTAAATCTTCAGCCTTGTCACACAAGCTCCAAATGCTTATGTGGTATATGATGAAGTATGCCTATCTTCGAGAAGTATGCCATGTAGTGTAGTTAAAAATTAATTGTTACTATCTTATGGCGACGTTTATTATTACACACAGAATAACCAGCACTCCGCATCCAATGGCATTCACAGGAGTTGATATAATAATAAAATTGCGCATCCAACTCATTAAGGTTTACCTATTTGTCGGGAACACAAATAAATTCTCTACTCAACAGCTAATCCATCTACATGTTCAAACATATATAATGCACATGTATATATTTCTATCTATTTTTAAATCAGTTCAATACTTGATTTAATTAACTACCATTATAATAATTTAATTAATCAAATCTACTATCACACAACACACAACAATCAATTTGTTTTTAACTTTTCAAAAATATACTAATCGATTCGTATACTCTATTTTTAAAATAATCAGACTATAGAACTAAAAGTTCACATCCATGAAAAGAAAATAACAACAAAGTAGAGAACAAATGGTAATGCAAAGTATGGTAAATGTACCTTGCACCGAAGTCAATCAGAGATATCCACCCTGCACTTAGGATAGGCTTTCTTAATGCTTTCCTCCGTTTCCCAAGTACAATCTCGTGGATCTCCACTCCATTGCACTTTGACTAAGTGAACCTTCTTGTTCCTCAGCTCTTTGGTTTCTTTGCCGATAATCTTTAGCGGCTCTCTTCTCACAGCCAATTCTGGAGTAATTTCTATATCTTGTTGTGCGGCTTCTTCCACAACCAAGTCTGGGCCATGAACAAGCTTTCGAAGTTGAGATACGTGAAATACATCATGCACCCCAGGCAACGAATCAGGAAATTGAACTCTACAAGTGAGGGTTCCAATCCGTCAAGTATAGGGAATGGACCAATAAATCTGGGTGCCAACTTCCCAGTTTTGCCAAATCGAATCACTCCTCTCATCGGAGAAACCCTTAGATACACATAATCACCAACAGAAAAAGCCAAATCTCTTCTTCTCGAATTAACATAGCTCTTCTGTCGGCTTCGAGCGGCGAGTAATCGTTTCTTAATGAAATCGACCTTGTCCGCAGCTTCGCGAATCATATCTGGTCCCAATACGAGTCTATTACCAGGTTCGACCCAAAAAGCAGGAGATCGGCACGGTCTACCATACAATGCTTCGAATGGTGACATTGTCAGGCTCGCTTGGTAGCTGTTGTTGTATGAGAACTCAGCCAAATGTAAATGGTCTTCCCATGATCCACTAAAATCAAGAACATAAGCCCGCAATATACCTTCTAATATACGATTCACCCTCTCAGTCTGACCATCTGTCCGAGGATGATAGGCGGTGCTTAGATTCAGCTTCGTTCCCAGCTCTACATGAAATGCCTCCCAGAATTTGCTAGTAAATATTGGATCTCTATCACTAACTATACTGATCGGCACTCCATGTAGCCTAACAATCTCTTTGAAATAAATCTAGGCCAGAATCTGAGCAGTTCTATTCGATCTGACAGGTATGAAATGCGCGGTCTTCGTGAAGCGATCTACGATCACCCAAATACTGTCATTTCCTTTCCTGGTTCTGGGCAAACCATCTATGAAGTCCCTGGAAATATGTTCCCACTTCCAACCTGGAACGTACAGCGGTTGCAACAATCTAGCAAGTTTCTGTTGGTCGCTTTTGACTAGTTGGCAAATAGAGCACCTGCTAACATATATTGAAAGGTCCCTTTTCATAGCTTTCCACCAGAATGTTCGCTTGAGATCGTTATACATTTTGGTCACACCTGGATGGATACTCATCTTGGACTTGTGACACTCATCTAACACTTCCCTTTTTAACTCGGGGATGTCGTGAACACAAATCCTTCCTCTCAATCTCAGGGTCCCATCGTTATCAATTTGAAAACACGAGGGTTCGCCTTTCTGAATCCTTCTAATCATATCCTTAATAAAATTATCATCCTTCTGAAGAATAGATATTTTGTCAATCAAGGAAGTCGTAATAATAAAGCTGGTGATTATTGCCTTCTTTCGACTTAGCACATTGGCCACGACATTGGCTTTCCCTGGAGTGTACAGAATCTCAAAATCGTATGCTGCAAGGAACTCTAGCCAACGTTGTTGCCTCAGATTCAAGTCTTTCTGTGTGAATAGATACTTTAGCGACTGGTGATCTGTAAATAGTTCGAATTTCTCACCCAGAAATAGTGTCTCTAGATTTTCAAGGCGAAAACGATAGCCAACAACTCAAGATCATGAGTAACGTAATTCTTTTCATGTGGCTTCAGCTGACGGCTAGCATAAGCAACAACTTAGCCTCTTTGCATTAACACCGCACCAAGGCCTTCTCCAGAGGCATCTATCCAGACTTTCAAGTCTTGTTTGCCATCGATTATCGTTAACACTAGAGTCGTTGTTAATCTTAACTTTAGCTTCTCAAAAGCCTCCTCACATTCTGGAGTCCACTTGAATTTTGCGTGCTTCTTTGTAAGCTTTGTTAAGTGACTAGATATCTTTGAAAAAACTTTAACGAACTTCCGGTAATAACTAGCCAATCCAATAAAACTTCGGACTTCTGTGGGAGTACTAGGCTATTTCCAATTTTGAATAGCTGTGATTTTACTTGGATCCACAGCAATTCCCTCTTTTGATACGACGTGGCCAAGAAACTTTACTTCATCTTGCCAGAATATACATTTGGAAAGTTTAGCTTTCAATACATTCCTTCTCAGAATTTCTAGAACTTGTTCCAAATGTTTTTCATGTTCGGCTTTTGACTTAGAGAAGATTAGAATATCATCAATAAAAATCAGAACAAACTTATTCAAGACTCCTTTGAACACTTGATTCATTAAATCGACGACGTAATCTGGAGCGTTACATAAGCCGAACGACATTACTAACCACTCATAGAATAAGTCTGGAACTCTGAATGTTGTCATAGGAACACACTCTTCGGCAATACGAAGCTGATGGAAACCTGTAGCTAGGTCCATCCTTGAAAATACTTGTGCTCCATTCAGACGATCCAATAAATCATCTATTCGCGGCAATGGATATTTATTCTTTATTTTCTGCTTATTCAAGTCACGATAATCCACACATAGTCGCAGAGTACCGTCTGACTTTGGGACAAACAACACTGCTGCCCCCAATCCGAGAAACTAGGCCTGATCAGACCCTTCCATAAAAGCTGTCAAGTTTGATTGTCTAGTTCTTCTTTCTCCTTTAGAGTCATTCTCCGAATAGCGTGCACTACTAGCCTTGCGTTTGGAATTAAAGCGATCTTGAAATCAATTTCTCTCTACGGAAGTAAGCTAACAACTTCTTTGAACACATCCACATAATTCTTGACGACAGGAATATCTTTTATGAAGTCGGGAATATTCTCTGTGACTATAGGGATATTTTCTATTTGAATAGGAGAAACATCTAGAGCTAACCAAAAGTCTTTTCTATTTGAATCCGGACCTTGAAATTGTATGGTAATATAATTCCCTGATTTAATCTTTGCCCTAACAACTCTCTCGGTGCATCTAACCTTTGCGTCATATTTGGTTAACCAATCCAATCCCAAAATAAGATCGAATTCAGTAAAATTCATGACGATAGAGATGGTAGGGAACTTATAACAGGAAAAAGTGGCAGACACCCCACAAACCCAACTGAGATCGAGGGAACCCCCAACCGGATTATGTACAGTGATGGGTTCTTTGAGCCTTTTCAATTTCAAATCCAACTTCTTAACTGCATTCTTTGCAATAAAGCTTCGTGACGCGCCTGTATCAAACAATACTTTAACTGGAATATTTTTGACATTAAGCGTGCCTTCCAAAACATCAGCCCTTCCCTGACTAGCTGAGGGCTCAGAAGTTTCTGCTACTTCATTTACATGTACTGCTTCAGATTTCTTTGAGAGTTGGCACTCCCGTGCAATATGACATGCTTGGTGACACTTATGACATCTCCTCCCGCTATGAGATTTCTTTTGTTTCTTTAAAGCTCTACAATTTACTGACAAATGTCCCTGCTTATTGCAGTTATTGCATACGGCAATCGTTATTGGTTCTTTCTCAGATTTAACCCTTTTCCTCTTGGCTTTGGGCATCTTACTGGCCTCAGGACTATCAGTATCAGACTCCCCTTTGTTACTAGAACTAACTTCATCTTTGTCGCGCAACATACCTTTCTTATGGAGATCTTCATACTGATAAGCCATGTATATCATTTCTAAAAAAAGGAAGCTTCACATGCCCCATATTGGTACTTTCTTTGCAGGCCATGAATAAACCTCAGATTCTTCCTCTTCGGATTTTGAATTAGATGAGGGGCAAAGTGAGAAAGTTCGTTGAATTTCTTATGATATTCTGGAATGGTCATATCTCCTTGTATCAGATAAGAGAATTCATCACATAACCGCTCAGTTGCTTTAGGAGGAGTAAATCTTTCCAGGAAAATCACTTTGAATCTATCCCAGGTGATATCACCTTTTGTATTATCCTTAATAATCGAATCCCACCAGATTAAAGCTTCTTCTTTGAGCGCCCAAGATGCTACTAATCTTTTCTGATCATCTCTCAGCTGGAAACGCTCAAAAATTCTTTCAGAAGAACACATCCAAGCTTGAGTTTGAATAATCGATTCATTGCCCGAGAATTGTGCTCCACCCAGATTTTGATATCTCTTAAATAGAGCCTCTAGATCTGGTTCTGCATTCCTTCTTTTTCTAACACTCATTTTCTAGTACTTCTACAAATAACAGACCAAGTGTCAGGTCAACAGAAAAGATATTATAAAGCATAGAAACATACACTTGAGTCTAAATGTATCTACCGAGGTGTATTTCATTCTGCTTTACTCATACTAGGATATTACTGATCCTATCTATAATGAGTTATTCATCCTAGAACACTACTGGTTTTATTTCTGACGAATTCGTTAATATGTTATATTCTAGAACTAAGCTTAACCAAAGCTCTGATACCACGTTGTGACAACCCCAAAACCCCGTACGACGGTGTCAAGGGTGATCTTTGGAATATAACACATAAACAGATAATAACAGAACATAAATAAATAAATACACCAAATAATGTACAATAGAATACACAAGATAAACATAATCATCAGAGTTACACAGTATTCAGGATCATACTTAGTACAAATACCGTTCAGCTATACATAAATGTCTACAGCGGAAAACAAACATAATATGTACAATAGGAGCTGAACAACATAAAAAGAGATAAATGATAGAATCCATCTTCATCTCCAGCTATCCAGAAAGAGCCTGCTAAAACTTGAATACAAGGCTGCCCGTGTAGAAAGAGGGGCACTCGAGTTTGCAAGTGAAACAAACTACGAGTCAGTCATGGGACTGGTATGAGAAATCTACTTAACACATTTTATAATATGGCCAATCACAAGACCATACCACTTTTGCGGAATGGGTTTAATCCATTGGATTGCCAGTGCTTAAAACAAGTAATTCTTTTAAACATCGCAATGCTTTTTACAAAAATGAAGCTGATATAAGAATCAAGTCCCATCACACAATGCAACGCAAACCGGAGGATAGAGTTTCACCTTATATCAACCAAGATATGCTTGATACGTGTAAAGTAAAATCACTTAAAATGTGAATTTTATCGTTTAGTTCTTAATTAGACTCCAACTGTAAATTAGTAAGAGAACGATTCCCTAAGTATTAACCCCGAAGGCCAAAACCAACATCAGACCAATACCCAGGAAACCACCCATCTTAGCTCATTTCCAGTTAGTTTCTAATTTATATACAATCATAAATATCAATCATAGACGACATTAATGCCCCATACCACTATGTCACCATATATAGGTATACAATCAAAACCGCATATGTCGTATTTGGAAAATGGATTTCCATCCTGAACCAAGGCAAAAGATAGTCCTTACCGAATTCGAGACTCTCTAGCCCGAGCCTCAGGGCAAGTACTCAGTCAAACCCTTGGATCCTCAGGGCAAGTACTCAGTCAAACCCTTAGATCCTCAGGGCCGGTCCACTGATGTGGATTAAAATGCCTAAACACTGCGTTTCCCCGCCCTTTGGGGCGTAAATGAGCCAACGAATGACTCCATCGGCTCCATATAGTCACCGATATATCTGAGGTGCCTCGCAACATCAACAACCACACAGGTGCAAATAATATGAATGTCAGCCAGTTTAAGCACTGACACCACCTCTAGCTAGAAGGAAACACATGCCCTCCCTGACGTCCTCTCCCGTTTCTGGTTCATACCGGGGTGTGAGGCTTGCGAATTCACGTTATACACAAAGCTATGCCACACAAGCCGTGCTTTGATCATTAACCACAAGACTTTGCTTTTCAACAGAAGCCTTGATCATCTGCCACTTAGGCGTGCCACACAGGCAATTCACGCTATGCGATTGATTTCTATCGATATATAACCTCTGAGCTCATACGTCTCAGAGAGGGGCGTTAAGCAAGAGAATAAATTCTCCGCTGCCAAACAAATATATATTTAATTGAGATCAATCAGCACAGAATAAAATCCAATGTCAGACACACAGTCTATTTACAAGTTCGTTCTGGGTCTGAATGAAACCGGAGGCACTATATACCTCGCATACCTATCGATCTCCACGTATGTCTGGACGATCACCACTTATTATCTATATTTCGGGATGCCTCCCAATCAAGACATCAGTTATCATCCAACCGAGGTGAAGATCTCCGGTATTCAACCCCCGTCTTCATCCTCGACTTCTTATCGTCGATTCAGTTATTCAGAATGGGATAAACCCGGTCTTGCTGAGCAACTCGCGTATATAATAAACAAGTGCTACACAAACACAACATACACCTTATTCCAATTCATTAGTCACTAACCGTAAATTAGTAAGAGAACGATTTCCCAAATATTAACCCCGAAGGCCGAAACCAACATCAGATCAAAACCCAGGAAACCATGCGACTTAGCTAACCTCCAGTTAGTTTATAAATTTCACATTCAATCATCAAATATTCAATAAACGTGGTAAATTCGGTTTATTTCCATTCCATATCATTTATAATATTTTATAACGATATATCGCTATTTTTATTTATTTAAAAATAGCCATTTCATTCAAACGACGCTTCGGGCCATAACGCGCCCGTGGCGCTGTTTTTCTTCAGATTTGATTTATGTATGTCTGAAAATCTAACCATTGGATCTTCACAAATTTTATATCATTAGAAAGATCTTTTCAAAACGAATCCAACGGTTTCAGTTTTGGGAAATTCCGAAGGTCGGATCTCCCGGTACACTCGTTTGAAGTTTCGATTTCAAAATATGAACTGCAGCGTCGTTATTCGATTTAATTTAATTATATATATATATATATATAAATATAATCGCTTCTGGCGCTGTTTTTCTTCAGATTTGAATTAAACATTCCAGACAATCCAACCGTTGGATTTCGTTGGAAAGATATTTCCAAGACGAACCCAACGGTTATGGTTTCGGGAAAATCCAACGGTCGGATCTCCCGCACTAATCGTTTGAAATCACGGTTTCAAAACATGAACTGGACCTTCGTTATTCAATATATTTTAATTATATATATATATATAATTGATTCTTCGATTTCAAAACCATATTCTTTTCATACAATTGATAAAAATGATATTTTGATCCAACAGACATTTATTTCAACACTTCACTATTTTTAACACTTCATGTATATAATAAAAAATGTGATTTTTATTGTAAAACAATTTATTTCAAAACACGACTATTTTATATAGTTTCGTATAGATGATAAAAATATGATTTTTATTATAAAACAATTTATTTCAAAAACGACTATTTTATATAGTTTCATATAGATGATAAAAATATGATTTTTATTATAAAACAATTTCTTTCAAAACACGAATATTTTATATAGTTTCATATAGATGATAAAAATATGATTTTTATTATAAAACTGTTTCTTTCAAAACACGACTATTTTATATGGTTCCATATAGATGATAAAAATATGATTTTTATTATAAAACAATTTATTTCAAAACATGAATGTCGTTCAACACATGAATTTCTATTCAACACATGAATTTCTATTCAACACACGAATATAGTTTCAACACATGAAAATAATTCTAACACATGAATATTATTGAAAATTTCGGTAGCATAACGGCAGGGTAGTTAAAACCGGGGCCGTCCCTGGTACGGCTCCTCGCTCTACCTTAAAGCCTCGCAGCTTTTGACAATGGGGATTTCATGCATCTAGTTCGCACGCAGGCGGCATGTTTATTTTTTTTGTCTTTTCCACAAACTAATCCTATGTGGTTTCAACCAAATAATTCTCAACCACAAACGAGTATTTTTCAGCTACAATCAATCAATTTCAACCACAAACAATTCTAATCAACCATTCGCTATCAACCAATTTTCACACCAATCACAACCAATAAATATCGTCCATGGTTTGTGGACGAGGGGTGTATATATATATATATATATAAGTATATTTCACTTCAGTTTCAACACATATATAAATTTTACAATGCATATATAACTTATACATCGAACATACAACGCTTATACATGAGGTGTACAACGCTTATATAACTCATACTTCGAATATATAATTTATACATCGTCATTTCCATATCGTTTACAATTCAGAAATCTCACATTGGGTTCCACTCCACCAAAAATAGCAGAAGGCTCAGAAAAATATCCGGTCTCTTCTAGAATGTAGAAGGCGTCCACACGAGTCCACTGTCTCTTGTTTCACTGAATTTCGTCAACAAACGAAAAGGGTATGATTTTTACAGTGAAATAAAAAACTGTAGCGCTTTAAAGTGCTATAGAATAGTTTAATTTAAAATCAGCCGTACCTCTCTATTTTTCTTCAAAACTAGGTTTAAAGATTTCTCGTTATCTATAGCACGAGGTGACGATCGGGCTGCACTACGATGAAGAGCTAGGCGCGGCGCTCCTATCGACGGTGGTGGCGTCAGGCTCGATCGTCTGTAGAGGTGGCGGCGGCGAGATAAAGTCGCCGATTTTGGAGGCCTGGATCTCGCGATTCACTTGACGAGAGGGGGTGCAACGACCATGGTTTTGAAGCTTGAGGGGAGCTCTTCAAAAACCCCAACTGGGTCGAAGGCTATCGATGCGTGTATGAAGAGAAAACGAGGAGAGAAAGGAAGAAGGAGTTCCGCCGATCGTCTGGAGGGTTTATCGAGGAGAGAGATTGTAACGACCCGAAAAATCTGAACCAATTTAAAAATTTTAAATTGGCTAAAATAATTGATTTTAAATAATTATATTTATTTCTGTTCTGCTATTATCTGTTTATGTGTTATATTCCACGGAATACCCTTGCCACCGTTAGTACGGGGTTTGGGGTCGTCTCAGAGAATCTGCGTTGACCAACAGGATTTATTTATTTATTTATATATTTTAAAATCTTAAAAATACCCCTCTTCACATACAAACACCAATCCAAACCCAACGACTATTATCCCTAGCTAAATACCCTCATTCCGAACACAATAGGATATGTTTCGAAGGCCCATTCGACTGTTTCTTTTAGTTTTCCTTCAAATTAAAATATAAAACATTCAATATTCGATTTGAACGTACATTTCAATTTGCCAGGGCCACATACTGATTCTAAAAATTCCCGAAAAATAAATCTAGCTATGATTTGACGATACGGTTCCAACAAAACTTGTTTCGTCGAATTCTGAGACAGTTTGAAAAATGGCCCTTTTCTGGTCGATCCAATTTAATAGAAATCGACCAAACACATTTTCCTTTGCCACGCTCACATACTAGCTTCAAAAATTATGAAATTTGAAACCTAGCAATAATTTGACATCCCGGATCCAACAAATTTTTTTTTTTGTCGAATTCTGAGGTCGTTTGCAAAATGGCCATTTTCACGGGCTATATAAACTCTATAGCGACCTTTCTGAAAATTCATTTGGCCATAACTTTTTCTTCCCGCTACGAAACTTCGATTTTTTAGATTCGTTAGAAAGATATTCACTAACAGATTTAAATATTTTTGGTTTCACTAAAATTCGTTTTATTTTGAACCTAGTACAGTCAGTCAAATTTTGAATTGAAAATTTGAAACTGCTGCGCCATTTCAGGCCTTGGTTATAGTTTCAAATAATTATATTGGTTTTCAAAAATCGATTCAAACACTATTTTCGTCGTTATTATTTAAAATATTTATTTTAAATATTTAAATCCACTAAAATAGCCAAATTAAAATTTTCAAACTGGTTCAAATTTTCTGGGTTGTTACAAGTTATGGATATCGATAACCCCTTTGCACAGGTCGCGCAGCAAAGCCCAACTCTAGAAGTTAACTTGTTGGTTCCCATCTGGATCCTGAGTAATAACTTCGAATTTGGACTGCCTTTGCATCTACGGTTTTGGTCGGATTGGAGTTGATCTTTAGAAGACTTCACAATCGTCATTGCATGGCAGAAGATCGAACCCGGTTCGGTTTGGAGTCATCATCCCGGTTCGGGTCGTGGTCCTCCACCGGGTCGGGTTGTGGTACTCCACCGGGTCGGGTCGTGGATGCTCTACCGGGTCGGGTCGTGGTATTCCACTGGTGTTGGTGTAACAACCCAGAAAATGTGAGCCAATTTAAAATTTTATAATTGGTTATTTTCAAGGAATTTAAACAACTAAAATAGAATATCTCAATGAAATAATGAATTGGAAATAGCGAGGCAGTTTGAAATTTTGAATTCAAACTTTGACTGACTGTACCGGGTGGAAAATATAATGGATTTTAGTGAAAGTAAAAATATTTAAATCTGTTTTTGAATACCTTTCTAAGAATCTGAAAAATCGAAGTTTCGTAGCAGGAATCGAAAGTTATGGCCAAATGATTTTTCAGAAAGGTCGCTATAGAGAATATATAGCGCTTGAAAATAGACATTTTGCAAACGACCTTGGAATTCGACGAAACCACTTTTGTTGGATCCGGGATGTCAAACTATTGCTAGATTTAAATTTTCATAATTTTTGAAGCTAGTACGTGAGCGTGGCAAAAGAAAATGTGATTGGTCAATTTTTATTAAATTGGATCGGCCAGAAAATGGCCATTTTTCAAACGATCTCAGAATTCGACGAAACTAGTTTTGTTGGGACCGTAGCGTCAAAACATAGCTAGATTTATTTTTCTAGAATTTTTCGAATCAGTTTGTGGCCCTGGCAAATTGAAATGTACGTTCAAATTAAAAATTTAATGTTTTATACTATAATTTGAAAAATAACTGACTATAACAACCGAATTGGCCTATGAAACATATCCCATTGTGTTCGGGATGGGAGTATTTAGTTAGGGGCGACAGTCGTTAGGTTTAAATTGGTGTTCATTTAGACAAGAAGATATTGTTGAATTTAAAATAAATTAAAAATAAAATATAATAGCCAATCGCTCTCTTTCTCTCTCATTTCAGTTTGACCAGTCAAACCCGATAACCCCCCCCCCCCGAACGACGGAAGCAACTCCAATCTTCCTGACCAAATCGCCACCGCAACGTCGAACTTTAGCCCCACCTCCAGTTGGGTTTCTTGTTCGTCTCACTCCCATCTTTAAATCCATACCCGATTCGTTCCCCCTCGTCATTTGTGCCTCGAGAACCACGCCCTCAAACACCCGCACTTTCCACCGCCGCCACCTCCGATTAAGGCCACCAAGTTCGCCATCTCCGCCACCGACCTGAGCGCCCCTCTTCCCTCTACAACGTGGTGCCTTCTGATTTTGGTATCGCTGCGCGGATCGAAGGATAATTTCAACCCTAGTTTCGAAGGTTTACAGAGGTGAACAGTTTTTTTTATGAATTGAAATTAACACTTTTAGGCGTTACAAACTTTGAAAAATCATATCTTTATGATGTGTTAACGAAATTCGATGAAACATGAAACATCGTGACCGCAAGGAGGCTCTCTACCATCTAGAAGAGACTACGGATTTTTCTGAGCTATCTACGACTTTTAGTACCTCGAAAACCAATGTGAGAACTCTAAATCGAAATGTGTGAATGAAATCGTGTTGTATAAATTATATAAGCAAAGTGTAAATTATATACACATTGTATACCTCATGTACATGTGTTGTATAAGTTATATGAGTGATGTATAAATTATACAAGCATTGTATGAAACATATATGCTTTGAATTGTGTTGAAATGCAAGTGAAATATAGAAATAATATATATATATATACTCCCCTCGTCCACAAACCATGGACGATATTTATTGCTTGTGATTGGCGTGAAAATATGTGGTATGACGAATGGTTGAAAATAATTGTTTGCGGTTGATATTGTTGGATTGTGGTTGAAAAATACCCTCTTGTGGTTGAAACAAATTAGAATAGGATTGTGGAAATGAAAATAAAACATGTCGCCTACGTGCGAACTAGATGCATGAATCCCCATTGTCAAAAACCGCGAGGTTTTAAGGTAGAGCGAGGAGCCGTACTAGGGATGGTCCCGGTTTTAACTACCCTGTCGTTATGCTGCCGAAATTTCCTGAAATATTCATGTGTTAGAATAATTTTCATTTGTTGAAATTATTTTCATATGTTGAAACCGCATTCTTGTGTTGAATAGAAATTCATTCGTTGAATAGAAATTCATGTGTTGAATGATGTTCGTGTTTCAAATAAATAGCTTTAACAATAAAAATCACATTTTTATTATATATACAAATTATAGAAAACATTCATGTGTTGAATAGAAATTCATTCGTTGAATAGAAATTCATGTGTTGAATGATGTTCGTGTTTTAAATAAATAGCTTTAACAACAAAAATCACATTTTTATTATATATACAAATTATAGAAAACATTCATGTGTTGAATAGAAATTCATTCGTTGAATTGAAATTCATGTGTTGAATGATGTTCGTGTTTTAAATAAATAGCTTTAACAATAAAAATCACATTTTTATTATATATACAAATTATAGAAAACATTCATGTGTTGAATAGAAATTCATTTGTTGAATAGAAATTCATGTGTTGAATGATGTTCGTGTTTTAAATAAATAGCTTTAACAATAAAAATCGTATTTTTATTATATATACAAATTATAGAAAACATTCATGTGTTGAATAGAAATTCATTCGTTGAACAGAAATTCATGTGTTGAATGATGTTCTTGTTTTAAATAAATAGCTTTAACAATAAAAATCACATTTTTATTATATATACAAATTGTTAGACCAAAAAGTGGTTCTAACACCCAAATTGATTAAAAGCAAATGAAATGAGATAAAAATAAAAATGAACACACAGGATTTATAGTGGTTCAGCAAAGAAATGCCTACGTCCGCTTGTCTTTCACTATTTTTACTGATTTAGTTGCAAGTACAATGTAATATTCACTTGATTTCTCTCACAACTCACTTACAATCACTCAATTGTTGAAAACAAATAATGAAAAAAGATTTGGATTTTCCGGGATTGCTGGAATTCGGGTTATGAAGGTGGTTGAACTCTCCAAGTGCCAGAAAAAGATCCTTTTCTTTGTCTCCAGACGGGATATTTATAGGTGTGAATTTGCTCAGAACCCGATCCGGATCGGAGCCACGTGTCATCCATCCCATCAGCCTCGGGTTCGGATGGATTTCTATGTGGACAACGCATCAGAGTAATGGACGTTGTGGGTAGGAACTGGTCATAGCCGATCCGGATATCCAGGCGCTCATGCAGGGGAGTGATGTGGAAAATTGGTTTGGGTCGGAGGGACATGTACAAGGGGTTCGGATCGGTATATCCGATCCAACCCGGATTGACTTGGAAACAATTCTCTCTTCTCTTTATTCTGCTCCGCTCCGCTCCGATCTATCTCCGTAGCAATCAAGTGGCTTTCCGATCCAATTGAGATTATATTGCCCTCCGATCCGAACAGCTGTGCCTTTCTAATTTCATCAGCAATAGTTCACCGATCCGAACAGAAAACTTTATCCGATCCGAACCGCTATCCTGCTCCGACCCGACCCGCTTCAGAGTTTTTCAAGTTCTTCAATATTTCATGTCTTGACTTTGTGTTGCCCAGTTCACAAAGTGGGCTAACATTTTGCCCCCTCAAAGGATGCTTCTGTTGGAGACGGAGCATGCTTTGACCATCAATGCATAGCGCTCTTCGAGGTAATTTCCCTTTTGATTTTCCTTGCGTTTTTATCTTTTTCTTCAAATTTCAATTCAGTTTGTTGCCGAGCTAAAGAATTCGGTTTGGTTCGGAATCCGATCCGAACAGACCCCCTCTTCTCTCTATCTTTCACTGGAGTATTGGGCCAAGCTTCGCTTCTGGGCTGTCCATCCGATCCGAGCAGGGGTTCTCCTATTGGGCTGCCGATCCGAATGGGGAGACGAATAGACACCCTACTCCTCTATATAAACCGATTCTTCATCTCTCTCTCATTCTTACTATTTTACTCCCGAGTTCTGCAAAGCGAGAAAGAAAGAAAAACATCTAACTCCTGAAGCACCCAAATTTCTTTTAACTCTCAACGCAACTTTATTGGTAGGTTTTGAAACTTTGAACAATCCTTTTTCTAATTATTCCCGATTCGAATTTGTAGACGATTAGGATGAGTTGAGCATGAAATTATGATGAACTTTGCCGCCGTGACCCTCCCTCTTCATCATCACCAATAAACTTGTCGTCGTCTCGAGATTGGAATGCAGGAGATTATAATCCGTTGTTAAGTGCACCATCGTAGAATTGCTTGGCTTCGAGTTGGGTGAATGGCACGAAATTGGCCTCGGAATTGGATAGGGAAGAAAGAGGGTGATGGAGAAGAGGAAGATGATGGAGAATTGGTTCGGTTCGGAAGGATATGGAAGGTGAAAAACAAAGGAAGAAGGAAGGAAATTCAGGAGGTCGGATCGGGTCGGGGCGTGCAAAGAAAGAAAAAAGAAACGAAATCTAGGAGATCGGATCGGGTCGGAGTAAGCACTTAAGACAGGAGGGAAGGAGCCTCCCTAACCGGATCGGATCGGATCGTAAAATGATGGAAGAGAAATATAACTACATGATCCGATCCGAACCGTTAGGGGACTTTGCCTCCGATCCGATCCGACTTCAATTTCTGAGCTTCAATAAGATTTCCAAGCCTAAGTTCACGCCCCCGATCCGATCCCAATGAATGACTCTGAACCGAACCGAAGCATAGTCTATCATAACGCATAAAAACTTGTCTAACTGGCCTAATCGACCTTCGGCATAATCTTCAATTTTATGGACAGTTAGGATAGTGCCTTGCGAACGTAACTGGACATCAAGAATTACTTCAACTCTCTATATCTTGCCAAACTTTTTTGTCGCACTCTTAAACATTTACTTTGCACTTTCCGTATACACTATTCACACTTTAGTTTGCACACACGCACGGGGGGATACGGGCTAATTTGCTCTAATTTGTGCTATTGCTTCTTCAATAGTTCTATGACCATGAGACCCAGACGCTCTTCCAGACTAGCTGAGAGGAAAGAAGCCCCGGAAACCTCTAACAAAATCACTCTCGAGGACATATCTTCTCCGTCGGATCCAGAATGGGACAATGAGGGTCCAGACTACGGGGTTGGAAATCGGGAAAGCAACGAGATGTCTTCAGAGAATGAAGTTTCTCTGGGTTTTGAGGAGGAAGGAGGGATTGGTGACGATCGAGCCCCCGATGAATTTGAATCGGCCGTTATATTGGAATCACCTCCAGATTCCGTTGAATCAACGATCGACAACGATCGACTTATCCGAATTTGCTTAAAGTACGGGATAATGAAAAGGGACACTCTAGTGCCTTCAAGCTCTGATCGTCCCCACAACCCTCCAGAAGGATATATGGCAGTCACTCGGTTGATGTGTATGGTCGGCGCTATCCCTCCATTCTCTCCCTTAATCGTTGACTTTTTAAGACAAATGCGGATTGCCCCTGTGCAACTGCATCCCAATTCGTATGCCTACTTGCACACTTTGTACATAGCATATCGTGAAATCTTAGGCATAGAGCTCACGTTCGATGACGTTTACTTCTTCTATAACTTCAAGCATCGGACTCGAGAGACTCCATCTTTCTGCTATTTTGAGTCAGTTCCAAAAAGGAAGATAATCTCGGCACCATTTAGCAGTAAAGCTGGAGATTCCAGACTGGAATGGTTCTATGTGAAGCGACAGCCCGGATGTGCCAGGAGGTGGACAAAATCAAGTAAAGCACCGATTTCCTAAATCCGGGCTCTATACACTTGGATCATCACCTTAACTTGTTTTCTTTTTTGTTTGCAATCGATAATCCGAAACAAATATCAGATCAAGTGTTCTTTGACCGGATGCACCAACTTCTTATTGGCGATCAGAAATTCTTGACCATCGATGAAGAATATCTTCACTTTCATGGGCTGTTATCTGTTTTTCGTAGCATTGGTCATGGGACGGCTCCATATGCATATATTCCTCCAGTGGAGGTAGTCCCAGAGACAGGAGAAGGCTCGGGAGTTCCTACAGTGCCTCTTCAAACTTCACCTTCTCCATCCTCTACACAAGATGACGAATTGGCTAACCTGGCCGAAAAGCATCGTGAAGGATATATTGCCCCCGAGGAGGCTACTTCTCTGGAAAAGTCAACATCCTCCCAAGAGTCGCCACTTAATGCTTCCGAGGGGGATGTCCCTAGTACTGATGACCAAATATTTCAGGGTTTGGGGGATCTCCACTTAGCTGAAACTATATATACTTCAGAGGATTTTAGGAAGGATCCTTTAGTCTTCACCTCTTCTGAAGAGACCACTCCTGCTAAGGCCAAAGAGCCTGCCCGTACTAGTCTAGCTTCAGGCTCAGGTTGGTTGGGGGGAAACACACCACTTAGGACACACTTTATACAACAGCATTAGCATTCATTGCACCTCTTTCTCTGTGAATCCATTAATTCTAAATTTCGTTTGTCTTATTGTGCAGGTACGATGTCTCGATCCTACTACGATATCAGGAAGCTTCGCCGCAGCATGTCTAATCCACCTCAGGATATCGAGTATGATCGCCGTGATGATCGTGGTAGGGAGGAGAGAAGGCCTTATGATCCCTATCGTTCTCGACCCTCACGTTCTCGCTCTCCTGTTCGGTCGGATCAAGAGAAGTACAAAGGTTATCAAAGCCATAGGGAAGAGGATAGACCACAATCTAAAGATTCCACTTCTTCCCATGAAAAGCGCGGTAGAGAGAGAAGTCCTCCAAAAGAAACCGGGTCTCGAAGTAAGCACAAGGTCCCTGCTACTAAACGACCTAGGACAGACAAAGAAACTACCGAATCCTCCTCACACAGGGACACCGAATTGACAATCCCCGCTCCTCCCCCACTAGACGCGGACACTGCAATAAAGCGGGCATATTTGGATGAGCAATTTCCCGAACACTACTTCGAGACTTTGACTTTTTTACCTGCCCTTTAACCTATTTCTACTACGTGGGCAGATGAGGCCAAAGCAAAGATAAATGCGGTGGAAAAACAGTATTCTGAGATGATTAAATATTCACGCAACCTTTCCAGAATCATCCGCACTCTAATCACAAATACCGACTCAATGCAAAAGACCGTGGAGGAGGATGCCAAGGCTTTAAAAGCTCTAGGAAAAGATTTGGAAGACACTCAAGCTCAGCTAGCTGTCGCTCAAAGGGACGCTTCTAACTTCAAACAACAATTTGAGGACATGCAAAAACGTTATCATGACTTGCTTGAATCTCACACTCAAGAGCGTTCTGAGTTAAAAAAGCAAGCTGATGAGGCTAAGTCAGAAGCTGCTAAGACACGCCTTGCTTATGCTGACCTCGAACGGAAAAATGCCTATTAGCAAAGAGGAGTGCTGAACTAGAAAAGAAGAATGCTGACTTGGCATCAAAGCTATTGGAGGCAGAGAACAGAGCTGCCCTGGCTGAGGGCAATGTGGAGTGTGCTATCAAATCTACGGAGGAAGCCCGCAAACAACTGTCAGAGGCGGAGGCTGATATTCAGGGTTTCGGCGAATTAATGATTGAATTCTTCGCACATATCATCCGTCGCCGAAACATTTCTTGGATCGAGGATTATCCATCCACTCTAGTTCAAGTATGGAATCAGATCATCGAGTGGGAAAAAAAGGAACTTAAGGTCAATTCCATTGATGAAGATAAGCTAATGGGGAAATACTTGAGGGATGATGAACCGGAGCGCCTACCTGAAGGGCGCCGCCTCATTGCTGAGGCCATGGAAGAAGAGAGACGGAAGTCTAAACAGAAGAATGTTCTCGAAGCTGGTTCCTCTTCTTCTGCCCCTACGACTTCTGAAGTAGAGGGGTATGATCCTGAAAATCCGGGAATTCCCCGAACAACTCTGCTATCGCCTATTCCTGAAACAGCATCAGAGGTAGTAGTCACCCCTGCCGAGAAGTCTTCGGAAGGTATCCCTACCTTTTCTCCTCAATTTGTCAAGGCTATTTCTACCTTTCACCACGTGATTGAGCAATCGATGAAAAACCCATTGTTTTCGCCTGAGTTGATAACTGTTGCTTCTCATTCTATAGGTGTTGAGCCATCAGAAAAGACAGATGTAACTCAGGGAGCCACCGCCGGGGCAAAGTCCGCAGAAAAGGCCAAAAGAGGGAAGGACAAGGCTGCTCCTATAGACTTGGGAGAAGGAAGTGAGCCAACTAAGGTCGCCACTCCCCATGATGAAGAAATGATAACAGCTTTAAGAGATGATGGCGGTGACGGGGGTCACGAAGAGGAACCAGAAGTTGCAATAGTCGGGGAGTCAAAAAATGCTGATGATGTTACTTTGGCTGCAATGAAAGCTGATTAAGACAAACGCTTGCAATTAAAAGCCAAAGAACTAGATCCTGAAGCTCTCAAGCCCCTCGCAGTCGTGGATGTGGGATCAAGGTTAGTTGTTAAGCTCTCAACTAGATCTATTACAGAGGAACTCGCTAAAAAATCTTCTCTTGATTCCAGCGCTCCGCCCTCCTGGAAGAAGTCTACTGGCTCCAGCACCGCATCTTCAGGAAAGAAGAAATCAAAACGAATCTTGACAGAGGCTGAAAAAGAAGCAAAGGATGCGGAGAAAGCCGCCAAGAAGTCCAAGGCTCATTCGAAATCTAAATAGTGGATTGCCTTGTATCGTTTTAGCATTTAGTGAACCAATAATTGCTGCTACAAGAGTGGCTCCTGCACTTTCTTTTTTAGCTATTTTCCTGTACAAATTCATTCATTTGTAAATAAAAAATAACTCATTTTCTGCAATGTCGGTTTGTCAGCACTTCTGCACTTATGTAAAAATGCATGTCTTACTATAGTTATGAAATGAAATTACGGAGGAAGGAAATATGCGTATACATATATGCCCCCAGTCAATTCCCACAAATTATTTAATGCTTAATCAAGCAATCTGAATGCTCCCGATTTTCTGACGGGATAGCATTTCCTGTGTCGTCAGTACCTGTCGTTTTTTCTGGCATTTCTTTTATACTCTCTCTCTTTCTCTTGAGAGTTAGAATTCGAGCTCAGCAATCTATTCATTCCCCGGTCTTTCAGCGGGGAAAGATTTCTTTCTCAGCGCTCAGTCGGAGACGCTTTTATACTCTCTCTCTCTCTCAGGAGAGTTAGAGTTAGGGGAAGAATTTCTTTTTCAGCGCTCAGTCGGAGACGCTTTTATACTCTCTCTCTCTGGAGAGTTAGAGTTAAGAATGTCGTTTTCTCATTCTTTTATGTCTTGTCGCACAAATAGTCGTTGTGCTTCTTCTTATGTCTAAACTGTCTTCAACCTTTTCAGGCTTTGAGTCATCCTGTATTCTATAATCACAACAGAATAATCGATGAATGTATATATGTAATGCATAAAAGTAAATAACACACAATATTTTTATAGTGGTTCGGCTAAGTTGTAGCCTACATCCACTTTATAGTCCTTTATTCATATCGTCAGATTTTCCCAAGGCAAGTCGTGCCTTGTTACAGAGTTCATAAGAAAAATAACAAAGAGTACAGCATTTCTAATCCAAATATCGCATTAAGTGTTGGGCATTCCATGCTCTAGGGACTTCTTCGCCATCTACGGTCGTTAACTTGAAGGTTCCTTTTTCAAGTTTCCGTTGGATGACAAAGGGTCCTTCCCACTTTGGACCGAGGTGAGGAAGGGATGGAAAGACTCTCTTTAGCACCAAATCTCCTGGTTCAAAAGTCCTGAGGCGAACTTTTTTGTCGTAATAGCGTTCCATCTGACGTCGATGTCTTTCCGCACGCAAATCTGCTTCGTCCCTTTTTTCTTCGACTTCATCAAGAGACTCAAGTAAAAGCGCCCGATTCGTCATCGGGTCATAATATGTCACCCTGTGGGAAGGATCGTCCATTTCAACTGGAATTACTGCTTCTGAGCCAAAGGAGAGAGAGAAAGGGGTGTGTCCGGTGGCCGTCTTAAATGTTGTTCGATAGGCCCACAAAGCTAGGGGCAATTCGTCAACCCATTTTGCCTTTGCACGCTCTAACCTTTTCTTGAGGATGGATTTTATTACTTTGTTTATTGCCTCTACTTGCCCGTTCGACTGCGGATAGGCAACTGCAGTATATCGCTTGTCAATCTTATACTTCTGGCAGAAATTTCTGAATTCAGTACTATAAAATTGGGTTCCGTTGTTAGTTATAATCGTCCTTGGGATCCCGAATCGGCATATAATATTTCTGACCACGAAACTTATCACCTTTCTTGCCGTGATCTTGGTCAAAGGCTCAGCTTCCACCCACTTCGTAAAATAGTCCACGGCCACTATTGCATATTTCGCTCCTCCTTTAGCAATCGGTAGAACTCCAATGATATCAATTCCCCATGTGGCAAATGGCCAAGGACTCACCATTGATTTAAGTTGGGTCGACGGTGCTCTGGGGATTCTGGCGAATCTCTGGCACTTATCGCAGCGTCGTGAATAATCAGCTGCATCTTTATTAATTGTAGGCCAGAAGTATCCGTATCGCAATATCTTTTTTGCTAAAGTCCGACCTCCTGTATGATCTCCACACTCACCTTCGTGTACTTCTCTTAGTACACGCTTGATGTCGTCGTGTGCTATACATCGTAACAGGGGCATAGAAAATCCTTGCCTATAAAGAGTATCATCTTGTATGACATATCTGGTAGCCTTGCGAACTATAGCCCTTCTTTCACTCTTCTTTGACGGGAGTGTTCCATCCTTAAGGAAGTCCTTAATTGGGGTCATCCACGACTCCTTCTCTGGTTCCGCTTCAAAAGCAAACTCAATTTCCATTGATTCAAAGCTTGGCGATTCCAATGTTTCAATTGGAATTATTTCAGTCTCTTCTGGATTGTCGGAACTAGCCAGCTTTGCCAGCCTATCCGCTTTCTGGTTTTCAGCTCTTGGAATATGTGTTATGTTGTACCGCTCCAAGCTATTCAATAGCTCTCTCACTCTCCTGAGGTAGGCGATAAGTCGAGGTCCCCGAGCCACAAATTCCTCTCGCACTTGGCAAACAACGATTTTAGAGTCATAGAATATGTCCAATGTATTTATTCCGAGGTCTTTAGCAAGCTTCAGCCCGGCAATCAGGGCTTCATATTCAGAGTCATTGTTAGTCGCCGAAAATTCTAATCATAGAGCGTAATATAACAACCGTCCTTCGGGGGTGACTAATACGATTCCAGCTCCGGACCTTCGGTTGTTCTTGGCTCCATCTGTGTATAGTTTCCACGGATCTATCTTTAACTCATTCTCGGACTTAACCACTCTGTCATCGATCACTTCCTCCTCGGGGATGGTGAACTCCGCAATAAAGTCTGCCAGAGCTTGCCCCCTGATCGACTTTCGTGGTTGAAAATTCAAATCAAACTGACTTAATTCTATATTCCATTTGATCAACCTTCCCGATGCTTCGGGTCTCTGCAATACCTGCCTCAAGGGCTGGACGGTGTATATGGTTATTGGATGAGCTTGGAAATAGTGATGAAGTTTTCGGGATGCGATTAGGAGGCTGTAAGCGAGCTTCTCAATCTTTGGGTAGTTGCGCTCTGCCGCTGCTAATTTCTTGCTTACATAATACACTGGCCTTTGTACTTTGTCTTCTTCTCGAACCAAGGCTGTGCTAACGGCGTGAGCCGAGACTGCCAAGTAAACAAACAATTCTTCGTGATCTACTGGCTTTGACAAAATCGGTAGTTTCTCTAGCAGTTCCAATAAATTTCGAAAGGCCTCAACACAGTCCGGAGTCCACTCGAAGTTCTTCTTTCCTCTTTTAATCAAATCAAAAAACGGAACGCATTTGTCTGTGGCTTTGGAGATGAACCTACTCAGCGCAACTACTTTCCCTGCAAGACTTTGAACGTCTTTAATTCTCCTCGGCTCTTCAATGTTTCTAATTGCTGCTATCTGGCTAGGATTGATTTCAATTCCTCAGGAACTCACAACGAAGCCTAGGAACTTTCCCAATGCCACTCCAAATGAGCATTTCAGAGGATTCAACTTCATCCGATATTTTCGTAGGATACCAAACATTTCCGCCAAGTCTTGCATATGGCTGGAGGACTGTTTCGATTTGACAAGCATATCATCCACATAAACTTCCATAGTCTTTCCTATTTGATTATAAAACATTCTGTTCACCAAGCGCTGATAAGTGGCTCCGGCGTTTTTCAATCCGAATGGCATTACGACATAACAATATAATCCCAAATTCGTAATGAAGCTCGTATGTTCTTGGTCTGGCACGTGCATAGGAATTTGGTTGTACCCAGAATATGCGTCCATGAAAGAGAGAAGTTCATGACCTGCTGTCGAATCTACAAGCTGGTCAATCCTGGGAAGTGGGAAACTATCTTTTGGGCAAGCTTTGTTCAAATCTGAAAAATCAATGTAAGTCCACCACTTTCCATTCGGCTTCTTTACCAAGACGGGATTCGATATCCAGTCGGGATATGTCGAATCTCGAATAAATCCGTTCTGCTTCAGCTTCTCCACTTCCTCTTTGAGAGCAGCCGACCTCTCTGGGCCCAGCATACGTCTCTTTTGCTTCACAGGCGGATGCTTCGGGTTTACATTTAATTTGTGACTTATAATGGATGGCGATATCCCACACATGTCAGCGTGGGTCCAGGAAAACACGTCCAAGTTCGCCTTCAAAAAGTCCGTTAGTTCTTTGGCCCGACGTGGATCCAATTGAGACCCAATCTTCAAGACTCTTGTCGGATCAGCGTCATCAATGGGAACTTCCACTGTCGCTTCATTAGGAGTTGCATTTTTAGTCTCTGGTTCCTCGTCTTTTCTAGGATCCAGGTCTTCAGGCGTTCCTTTAAGCAACTCCTTCGGGGCCGATTTCTCTAATTGCTACGCCGAGCCCCCCTTTGGGGGAGGCGAGGCATCTTTACTCTCGATGTTAAGTCCTTTCATCAACATCTTTAGTTCGGCCACATAGCAGGCCCGTCCGGAAACTTGATCCCCTCTCATTACTCCAGTTCCGGCTTCGGTTGGGAACTTAAGCAATAAACACCAGGGGGCGATACAAACTCTGAATTCAGCAAGGGCAGGTCTCCCCAAAAATGCATTATAAGGCGAATCTACGTCCAATACTACGAACTGAAGCATCCGCACTCTTCTGCGTTCTCCTTGCCCCAAGGTCACGGGCAACTCTATGTATCCCATGGGAGCTGTTGACGCCCCGTTGAAGCCTCTGATCCATCCTTCACATGGCTTCAAATCTTCAGATTCAAGCTTCATCTGATCAAATGACTTTTTAAACAAAATATTAACGGAACTTCCGTTGTCTACTAATACCTTATGAACCAAGGCCGGCCCAATGGTGGTAGTAATAACCAACGGATCATCAGTGGGTGATTGGATCCCAGTATTATCTCTGCTGCGGAACACCACGTCGTCAAACATGGTCTTCTGTTGTTTTATGGGGGTGACATCTTCCAAATCATCACCTTCATTCACATCTATGTGCTTGGCAGCATTTACATATTGATCCATTGATCTGAAACTTTGGATTGCCGGGTGAGGTCCACCCACTATGGAGTTGATAACGATTCCTTTACCTTTCTGCTGCGTTGTAGGCTTAGGAGCAGGTAGAATCTGTTTTGGAGCCTGCTCTCCTTGCCCCCTGTCCCTCGGGGCAACCTTGTATTCATCCAACTTCCCTTCACGCAGCAGCTTCTCAATCACATCCCTCAAATGCCGACATTCATTGGTTGAATGCCCATGAGTTCCATGAAACAAACAAAATTTCCCTGTCGCCATTTCTTTCTCGGTCGAATCACGAGGTGGCGGTCTTTTGTACTGCAAAACATTGTACGTATCCAGGTAAATATTCTCCAGGGTGTCGTTCAATGGTGTATAATTCTCGTAGGTCTGGAATCGGGGTCTTTTGTTAGGATCACTTCCCCTATTTCTGTTTCTTCTGTTACCGTTCGGATTACGGTTATTGTTGTTGTTGCCCCCGCTTCCAGCATTGTTGTTTCCACCCTTGTTTCCCACATTTACTTCAACCTTGCCGGAACTTTCCCCAGACTGCTTCACGGCGACGTTACTCTGCACATTTTCTTTTGAAGCCGCCTCAGACTTTCTCTTTCGGTTTGCCCTGACCTCCTCTCGCCTTAAATAAATATCGGCTTTTTCATATAATATCTCCCTCGTGGAGGGTGTCTTCCCAGAAAGGTAATCCCCGAACTCAGATTCAGGATCGACTCCTTCCTTTAATGCCGTCAGAATGGTGGGCTCATGCGGGTCACTAACTTCAGTCACAACTAAGTTAAAACGGTCAAGATATGCCCTCAAAGTCTCTCCTGGTGCCTGCTTGATTCTCGATAATTCAATAACACTTTTGGACTTTCGGGCATGGAGTCGGAACTGATTCATAAAACGTTCGCTTAGCTCCTTATAATTCGAAATCGAACGAGGGGGAAGTCGGGTAAACCAGAACAGCGCGACATCTTCTAAATAGATTGGGAATGCTTTACACTTCACTTCATCAGGGGCAGCAGCATCATTCATGAGCCACGAGTATCGCATCAAATGCTGTCCCGGATCAGTTCTCCCGTTGTACTTGTCCATCTGTGGCAGGTTAAAACGCCGGGGAAACTGGAAGTCGAGGATATCATCGGTGAAAGGAGTATGGCTTCGCTCAATGCCATAATCTTCATTTGTATAGTTCCGGCTCCCGGACATGATCTGGCGAACCATTGTCTGTACATCAGCATTAGTTAAGGGCCGCTCAGGTTCCTTAGCCCTAGTATCCGAGTTCCTTCTGGGCTCTTGTTCAGGAGATGCCCTTCTTCTTCGAGCTGCTTCTGCTCTATTCCGTTCCCTACGCTCCCGGTCGATCTCGGGAGGAGGGGACTGGAGCCTTTGCCCCCGAGTGGGGTCATTGTTTCCTAGTGCTCGTGCAATATCCTCATGAGATCCCAAAGATCCGAATGTCAGCTGCTCCACATTCTGAGGTCGTTCGAGCGGCCTTCATTCACGGGGCCGCTCTTCCTCGGAAGATGAAGACTGATCCCCTGGTGTGTGG
Organism: Allium sativum; assembly: GCA_030737875.1. Lineage (NCBI taxonomy): Eukaryota > Viridiplantae > Streptophyta > Magnoliopsida > Asparagales > Amaryllidaceae > Allium > Allium sativum. The sequence goes on from CM060925.1 coordinate 280,009,662, forward strand.
CGAACCGGTGATGGAGTTCTCTGTCGACGGAGTTCGCTAATCTCCCTGCTCATGAGCCTCATATTTTCCTGCATCATGAGATTAGTGCGCTCGTGGACTTTCATAGCCTCCCTAGTACTCTCGAGCATGTCAAGTAAGCGCGAAAAATCTCCTTGAGTAATGGGTGCAGATGGATTGACCTGGTCACTGACCCTGGTGGCTGGAATCGGAGCATTTGTAGGGACTCGAGTAGAAGTTCCAACATCACCAAGAGTCGGATCGGATTGGAGATGGGAGTTCGGGTCGGTTCGGAGCTGGGGAGCCTGGTCGGGTCGGTACATGGCAAGCTGCTCGGGTCGGTTCAGATTGGGGGAATGCACTGCTTCAGAATCTCCTACCCGGATCGGATCGGAGCTTTCCCCCTGAAGACGGCTCGGATTTCCTGCATTGGTTCGTCCTGCTGCTGAACTCTGCCCACGAGACCTTGTTACAACCGCAGTTTGCTGATCTTCGCCAGCTCCATTTCCTCGACCAGATTGAACTTCTTTGCCTTTTCCTTTGGCCATGATTCTTCGACAATCTCTTCAACAAATATCCAAGGATGTTGAAACTTGAGGATTAACTTCTTTGAACTCAGCGGCCCAAAAAGTAGAATGATAATCCCAAAAAACAAAGAATTCAGACGAGGTTCTCAGTGAAAGCACCAAAATGTTAGACCAAAAAGTGGTTCTAACACCCAAATTGATTAAAAGCAAATGAAATGAGATAAAAATAAAAATGAACACACAGGATATATAGTGGTTCGGCGAAGAAATGCCTACGTCCACTTGTCTTTCACTATTTTTACTGATTTAGTTGCAAGTACAATGAAATATTCACTTGATTTCTCTCACAACTCACTTACAATCACTCAATTGTTGAAAACAAATAATGAAAGAAGATTTGGATTTTCCGGGATTGCTGGAATTCGGGTTATGAAGGTGGTTGAACTCTCCAAGTGCCAGAAAAAGAGCATTTTCTTTGTCTCCAGACGGGGTATTTATAGGTGTGAATTTGCTCAGAACCAGATCCGGATCGGAGCCACGTGTCATCCATCCCATCAGCCTCAGGTTCGGATGGATTTCTATGTGGACAACGCATCAGAGTAATGGACGTTGTGGGCAGGAACTGGTCATAGCCGATCCGGATATCCAGGCGCTCATGCAGGGGAGTGATGTGGAAAATTGGTTTGGGTCGGAGGGACATGTACAAGGGGTTCAGATCGGTATATCCGATCCGACCCGGATTGACTTGGAAACAATTCTCTCTTCTCTTTATTCTGCTCCGCTCCGCTCCGATCTATCTCCGTAGCAATCAAGTGGCTTTCCGATCCAATTGAGATTATATTGCCCTCCGATCCGAACAGCTGTGCCTTTCTAATTTCCTCAGCAATAGTTCACCGATCCGAACAGAAAACTTTATCCGATCCGAACCGCTATCCTGCTCCGATCCGACCCGCTTCAGAGTTTTTCAAGTTCTTCAATATTTCATGTCTTGACTTTGTGTTGCCCAGTTCACAAAGTGGGCTAACACAAATTATAGAAAACATTCATGTGTTGGATAGAAATTCATTCGTTGAATAGAAAATCATGTGTTGAATGATGTTCGTGTTTCAAATAAATAGCTTTAAAAATAAAAATCACATTTTTATTTTATATAAAAACTATAGAAAACATTCGTGTGTTAAATAGAAATTCATTCGTTGATTAGAAATTCATGTGTTGAATGGCATTCGTGTTTTAAATAAATTGATTTAACAATAAAAATTACATTTTTATTGTGAATATGAAGTGCTAAAAAAACACACGTGTTGAAATATATATTTGTTCGCTAGAAATATTATCATTAGCTTTGTTTTGCATATATATATACATGTGTTGAACAGAGAAAATGGATCAGCTGTTGAGAAAAGAAATTATTTGCATGCCCGACAAATAGGTAAGCCTTAATGAGTTGGCTGCGCAATTTTATTTTTATATCAACTCCTGTGAATGCCATTGGATGTGGAGTGCTGGTTATTCTGTGTGTAATAATAAACATCGCCATAGGATAATAACAATTAATTTTGAACTACACTACATGGAATACTTCTTGACGATAGACATACTTCATCATATCCTACATAAGCATTTGGTGCTTGTGTGACGAGGTTGAAGATTTATCATACGAGCGAGAGGCTTGTATGGCGATGACTATATATTATAGGTTGAAATGATGACTGATCTGAACTATATAAATTATAATGATAAATTGCCAGGTTAATAAAAACCCCACATGGGTCTGGAGTTGACAATAATCACGTCTCTCTAGTTATTTGATACGGCACATGGATTATTTATTTCCCACACGGGACGAGGTGACGAGAATTTATTCTCTGGAGTAATTAAAAATACACACTCCCTCAGGCTTAGACAGGGTGACGAGAATTTATTCTCTGAAGTTATTATCTATACACGCTTCCCTGTAAACACCAGAATATACCACTATAAATATGTGTATGTTTATAGGATTTATTGGGTACCTAATACGGCCTAATAAATTTCCAAACCCTTTCCCGTACAAAAGAGGTTATGGCAAAAATTTTCGAAATATAAAGGCGTTAGTGAAATATTTGAAGTGAAAACGATATTGAAATCGCAAAATGAACTATATATATATATATATATATATATATATAGAAATATAAATAAAATTGAAATGAATCGAGGCCGTGCAGTTCGTGTTTTGAAAATCGTATCTTGAATCGATTAGTACGAGAGATCCGACCATCGGATTTTCCCGAAACCGCAACCGTTAGGTTCGCCTTGGAAATATCTTTCCAACGGCACCAACTTTGTAAAGATCCAACGGTTGGATTGTCTGGAATGTTTAATTCAAATCTGAAGAAAAACAGCGCCAGAATCGATTATATTTATATATAAATATAAATATAATTAAATTAAATTGAATAACGACGCTGCAATTCGTATTTTGAAGCCGTAACTTCAAACGACTAGTGCGGAAGATCCGACCGTCGGATTTTCACGAAACTGGAACCGTTGGGTTCGCTTTGGAGATATCTTCCTAGTGATATAAACTTTGTAGAAACCCAACGGTTATATTTCCCGGTATGTGTAAAACAAATTTGGGGAGAAACAGCGCCAGTGCCATGACACGACCTGAAACGTCGTTTAATTAAATTTGGCCATTTTTAAATAAATAAAAATGGCGAAAAATCCTTATAAAATATTATAAGCGGCATGGATTGGAAATAAACCAATTTTGCTTGATTTGCTTTATATTTGATGGTTGTATGTGTTTGACATGAAAATTATACTAAAGAACTGAAATGTGAATGTCGAATAATATAACCATGGAAAGAATTGATTTGAATTCTAATTTTACGTGAATTATTTGAAAAGGCCAAGCTAACCCTCATTTCAAATAATTGATCGAACGATTCGAAGTCGAAAATACGAAGACGATTCAAGACCGACGATCTTCGTATTGGATGGATGGGCGCTGCCGAGGTTCCTGATTGGAGTAGCTACCTTGAAGGGATGGAAGCAGTAGCCGTCTGGACGTATGTGTTGATCGTACGGATATGCGAGGAATATGGTGCCTCCGGTTTCGTTCAGACCCAGAATGAACTTGTAAATGGACTGTGTGTCTGACATTGGATTTTGTTCTGTACTGATTGATCTCTGTTAAATATATATCTGTTTGGCGGTGGAGAATTTATTCTCTTGCTTAATGCCCTTCTCTGAGACGTACGAGCTCAGAGGTTATATATCGATAGAAATCAATCGTATGGAGTGGATTGCCTGTATGGCATGCCAAGATGCAGTGATCAAGGCTTCCGTTGCAAAGCAAAGTCTTGTGGTTGATGATCAAAGTACGGCCTACGTGGCCTGACTTTGTGTATAGCGCGGATTCGCGAGCCTCACACCTCGGTATGAGTTAAAAACGGGATACGGACTGCAGGAAGAGCACGACATTGCTTTCTAGCTAACGATAGTGTCAGTGCTTAAACTGGCTGACATTTATATTATTTTTACCTATGTGGATGTTGGAATGAGGCGCCTCGATTTTAGGTCTGAAAGGACCGGGAAACGTATGTTCAGGAATACTAATCCACTAACGTAAGTGTGGACCGACCCTGTAGCATCCAAGGGTTACCCAGAGTGTGTAGTCCTGAGGCATTTGCTAGAGTGTCTCGAAGCGGAGAGGAGCTTGCCCCTATGATTGATATTTATGATGATATTCGTTTTTGAAACATATATGTCCTAGTAATAATATCAAGTGATTTTGCTTTGCACGTATTAAGCGTATTTTGGCCATTATAAGTAAAACTCTATCCTTCAGATTGCGTTGCATTGTGTAATGGGACTTGAGTCTTATAACGGCTTCATTCTTTTTAAAAGCATTGCGTTGTTTTAAAGAATTTACATTGTTTTAAATGCACCGACAATCACTGGAGTAAACCCGTTCCGTGAAAGTGGCGTGGTCCTATGATTTGCCTTATTACTATTGTTTAACCAGTTAAGTAGATTTCTCATACCAGTCCCACGACTGATGCGTTGTTTGTTTCACATTGCAAGCTCGGATGCCGTTATTTTCACACGGGCAGCCTAGCTGACAGATGACAGGTTATTTTGGCTTAGCACTGCAGTATGGAGTGCGCTTTTGGCTTGATGGTGAGGATTAAATTCACTTGTACTTTGGCTATTAACTTTCCGCTATCCTTATCTTATGTATATGATTCCGCATATGGCGATGTAGACTGATTTACTTCCAGCATGTATTATCCTATGTATATGTACCGCCTCAGGCGATGTAGACTGATATCTTTATTATGTCTCACTATATGTATATATTTCGCTTATGGCGATGTTGACTGATCATCCACTTTTTATGCACTAAGTTATATCCTACACTGTGCTACTCTGATGTTGTTACATGTTATGGTTCCGTTGTCGTATCTATGTAAAATTATTCTATTTATTGTTTATGCTATTATCTGTGCTCTGCTAATGATGACTAATGAGTTAAATTCCAATGATTATCCTTAACACCGTCGTACGGGTTTTGGGATCGTTACAGTTGGTATCAGAGCTTTGGTTAACCTTAGTTCTGGAATCTAGCACATTAAACACCTCTTCATAATAGAATCAGTAGTGTTCTAAGGCGAGTTGCTCATTAGAGATAGGATTAGTAATGTCCTAGAATGAGCTAAGCAGAATAACCAAACAATTTGATCAGTACATCATTACCTTTCCTTATGTTCTCTTGCTTTATCATATGTGAAAGTTATCATTACTGTGAGCTTGACTCTTTTCTTGCTTATACAGAACTTTACTTGATGGCTACACGAGCAGCTACAGCCAGAGGCGGCCGAGTAGGCCGAGCTAGAGGATGGGGGGATATCCCCGTCGCAGAAAAAGGGCCTATGATTCAGCCACCAGCACCTTAGGACTTCGATATTGATCAAGTAGCAAAGAGGTACAAAAACCTCGGAGGCAAACCCTTTTCTGGCATTGGCACCGTGACAGAGGCTTCGGCATGGCTGAAGACATGCGAGAAGATTTTTGGTGGCATGAGACTTGGAACCCACGACAAAGCTCTTATGGGCGCTTGGCTTTTACATGAGGAGGCCAAATTGTGGTGGGATGCCATCCCCTCTGAGGATGAGGAGGATATAGTAAGGACTTGGGAGGAGTTCAAGACACTGATCAAGGGGAAGTTCATCCCCGAGCAAGCATTAGAGCGTATGCGTGATGAGTTTGCTAATCTCCAACAGGGAGACCGCTCTGTTCAAGACTATCTCAACAAATTTACACAACTATCACGTTATGCTCCAGAGCTCATCTTGACATCAAAAGCAAAGAATAAGAGGTTTATATTGTGGCTGAAGTGCAAGTATCAGGACCGGGCCTTGAGCAACATTAAACTCCCATTTTCAGAACTGGTAGAGATGGCTGCAACTACGAAGATTTGGATGAGAGGAACTCCAATCTAGACCGCACTAAAAGCCAAGCAGGAAACAAGCGCAAAGCTTCTAGAGATTAGCCCGAGTTCAGCAATGCAGCAGCCGCTACTCAGCAAGCTGGTAAGATACCCAAAGGAAGCTGCTACAATTACGGAAAGAAGGGGCATTATTCTAATGTATGCACCTCCCCAAATAGACTGAAGACCAACCCGCAAAGCTCAAATCCGAACCCCCATAGCTCGGCTGAATGCTACAACTGCAATTAGAAGGGGCACTATAGCAGAAATTGTCCTTTGAAGAAGAATGCATAGGTAGCACACGTTTATGACGGGGAGAACCCGCCGGCTATCACTGATGGATCAGGTAAACCCGACGTCTTGGGAGGTACCCTTACAATTAAAAATATTCCTGTTTTTGTACTTTTTGACACTGGTGCATCACGTAGCTTCATTTCTAGTAACACTGTTCACAAGTTAAAATTGAATCAAAGGAAGTTTAAAGAACCAATTATAGTTCAAAATCCGATAGGGGGTTCTATTATTCTCAGCTCATATTGTAATGTACCCGCCTCATATTCTTGTTATCGATTTCCTTTTAAATTGATTGTCATGGACTTTTCCGAATTTGATGTTATACTTGGGCTGGACTGGTTGACAAAATATAAGGCCGAAGTTAGATGTGCCGAAAGAATCGTTAAAATTGAAACGAAGTTAGGACATATATATATATACCATGCCATGGCTCAAAAACAGATAGAAAAGAATTTTGGTCTGCTTTGGAAGTTATTCCCACTTCATTAGAAAAGATTCTGGTCGTTATAAACTATGCGGATGTGTTTGAAGAAGTCGAATACTTACCTCCGCAAAGAGAAATTGAATTCAGAATCTATCTAATTCCGAATGCCAGACCAGTAGTACATCCAATTCGAAGAATGGCCCCGAAAGAAAAGGAACAGTTGGGCAGCCAAACTCGAGAATTGCTTTGGAAAGGTCTGATCAGGCCAAGCTTTTCAGATTGGGGAGCAGCAGTAGTGTTTGTCCCGAAATCAGACGGTACTCTACGGCTCTGTGTTGATTACCGAGATCTCAATAAGCGGACACTGAAGAATAAATATCCATTGCCACGAATCGATGATTTGCTAGATCAATTAAATGGGGGCGAGGGTATTCTCCAGAATGGACCTAGCTACAGGTTTCCACTAATTACGTATAGCCGAAGACTGTGTTCCTTTGACAGCTTCAGGGGTCCCGATTTATTTTACGAATGGTTAGTAATGTCATTCGGCTTGGGTAATGCTCCAGCCTACTTCGTCAATTTAATGAACAGAGTATTCCGTGGCATCTTGAATAAATTTGTTCTGGTCTTCATCGATGATATCTTAATCTACTCCAAGTCAGAAGGCGAGCATGCAAAACATTTAGAACAAGTGCTGGGAATTCTGAGAAGAAATGTCTTGAAAGCCAAATTTTCTAAGTGTATCTTCTGGCAAGATGAAGTTAAGTTCCTTGGCCATGTCGTATCAAAAGAAGGGATTGCTGTTGATCCAACCAAAATTTCAGCAATCCAGGATTGGAAACAACCTACTACCCCCACCGAAGTTTGAAGTTTTCTTGGGTTGGCTTGTTACTATCGGGAATTCGTTAAGGATTTTTCGAAGATATCCAGTGTATTAACAAAGCTTACAAAGAAGCATGAAAAATTCAAGTGGACTCCACAATGTGAGGAAGCTTTCCAAGAGCTGAAACTGAAATTGACAACTGCCCCAGTATTAACAATTATTGATGGCAATCAGGACTTGACGGTATGGACGGATGCTTCTATTAGAGGGCTTGGCGCAGTATTAATGCAAAAAGGCCAAGTGGTCGCTTATGCTAGCCGTCAGCTGAAGCCGCATGAAAGGAACTATGCAACTCATGATCTTGAGCTGTTAGCCATCGTGTTTGCCTTGAGAATCTGGAGGCATTATTTACTGGGTGAGAAGTTCGAGCTATTTACTGATCATCAATCATTGAAGTATATATTCACTCATAATTATCTGAACTTGAGACAAAAGCGTTGGTTAGAATTCCTTGCAGCATACGATTTTGAAATTCTGTATACTCCAGAGAAAGCCAATGTTGTGGCGGACGCGCTTAGCAGAAAGAATGAAATCATCGCCAGTTTTATCGTAACGTCTTCCTTGAATGATAAGATAGCTATTCTTCAGAAATACAATGAATTTATTCAGAGGATCAAGGAAGGTGAACCTACGAGCTTTCAAATTGATAACCAGGGAGTTCTAAAGTTAAAAGGTCGAATATGTGTTCCAAACATTTCTGAGCTCCGGAGAGAAGTACTTGATGAATGACATAAGTCCAAACTGAGCATCCATCTAGGGGTGAGCAAAATGTATAGTGATATCAAGCGCACACTCTGGTGGAGATCAATGAAAAGAGTCATCACCTCATACGTCAGCAAGTGTTCTACTTGTTAGCTAGTCAAGAGCGATCAACAGAAACTAGCTGGATTATTACAACCATTAGATATTCCAGGATGGAAGTGGGAACAAATTTCCATGGACTTCATAGATGGTTTGCCTCAAACTAAGAAAGGAAACGATGGTATTTGGGTGATCGTAGATCGCTTCACGAAGACTGCCCATTTCATACATGTCAGATCCAACAGAACGGCTCAATGTTTAGCACAAGTTTACTTCAAAGAAATAGTTAAACTGCATGGAGTGCCGCTCAGTATAGTCAGTGATAGAGATCCACTATTTACTAGCAAATTCTGGGAAGCATTCCAGACAGAATTGGTAACCAAGTTGAATCTAAGCACCGCTTATCACCCACAGACAGATGGCCAAACTGAGCGGGTGAATAGAATTCTAGAAGATTTACTAAGGGCTTGTATTATTGATTTTGGCGAGTCATGGGAGGATCACTTGCATTTGGCAGAATTCCCTTATAACAATAGCTATCAAGCAAGTTTGGGGATGTCGCCATTTGAAGCATTATACGGTAGACCGTGCAGATCTCCCGCATGTTGGGTAGAACCTGGCAACAGGCTTGTGTTGGGACCCGATATGATTAGAGAAGCATCTGATAAAGTTGATTTCATCAAGAAGCGATTGAAAACCGCGCAAAGCCGACAGAAAAGTTATGTTGATTCTAGAAGAAGAGATTTATCATTTGCCATTGGTGATTATGTCTATTTAAGAGTTTATCCGATGAGGGGAGTAATCAGATTTGGCAAAACTAGGAAGTTGGCACCGAGATTTATTGGTCCCTTTCCTATAATAGAACGAACTAGAACTCTTGCTTATAGGGTTTCTTTACCTGATTGGTTGCCTGGAGTGCATGATGTGTTCCACGTATCTCAACTCAGAAAACATGTGCATGATCCGGATCTTGTTGTAGAAGAAGCAGCGCAACAGAACTTGGAAATTGCTCTAGAATTAGCAGTCAGAAGAGAGCCATTAAAGATTGTTGGCAAAGAAACTAGAGAGCTAAGGAGCAAAAAGGTTCATTTAGTTAAAGTGCAGTGGAGTAGTGATCCTAGAGACTGTACTTGGGAGACTGAGGAAAGCATTAAGCAAGCTTACCCCAAATGAAGAGTGGACATCTCTGACTAACTCCGGTGCAAGGTACCTTTACAATACTTTGCATTTACATTTTGTTTCCTACTGTACTGCTGTTTCCTTTTCGGGGACGAAAAGTTTTAAGTAGAGGAGATTGTAACAACCCGGAAGATGCGAGCCAATTTAAAATTTATAAATTGGTTATTTTCAAGGAATTTAAACAATTGAAATATAATATCTCAATGAAATAATGAATTGGAAAGAGCGTGGCAGTTTGAAAATTTGAATTCAAACTTTGACTGACTGTACCGAGTAGAAAATATAACGGATTTTAGTGAAACCAAAAATATTTAAATCAGTTTATGAATACCTTTCTAACGAATCTGAAAAATCAAAGTATCGTAGCAGGAATCAAAAGTTATGGCCAAATGAATTTTCAGAAAGGTCGCTATAGAGAATATATAGCCCTTGAAAATAGACATTTTGCAAACGACCTCGGAATTCGACGAAACCACTTTTGTTGGATCCGGGATGTCAAACTATTGCTAGGTATCAAATTTCATAATTTTTGAAGCTAGTATGTGAGCGTGGCAAAAGAAAATGTGATTGGTCAATTTTTGTTAAATTGGATCGGCCAGAAAATGGCCATTTTTCAAAGGATCTCAGAATTCGACGAAACTAGTTTTGTTGGAACCGTAGCGTCAAAACATAGCTAGATTTATTTTTCTGGAATTTTTCGAATCAGTTTGTGGCCCTGGCAAATTGAAATGTACGTTTAAATTAAATATTTGATGTTTTATACTTTAATTTGAAAAATAACTGACTGTAACAGTCGAATTGGCCTACGAAACATATCCCATTGTGTCCTGGACAGGGGTATTTAGCTGGGGTCGACAGTCGTTAGGTTGAAATTGGTTTTCGTTTAGACAAGAAGATATTTTTGAATTTAAAGTAAATTAAAAACAAAATATAATGGCCCATCCCTCTCTTTCTCTCTCATTTCAGTTTGACCAGTCAAACCCGATAAACCCACCCACCCCCCCTGAATGACGGAAGCAACTCCAATCTTCCCAACCAAATCGTCGCCGCCACGTCGATCTTTAGCCCCACCTCCAGTTGGGTTTTTTGTTCGTCTCACTCCCCTCTTTAAATCCATACCCGATTCGTTTCCCCTCGTCGTCTGTGCCTCGAGAACCACGCCCTCAAACACCCGCACTTTCCGCTGCCGCCATCTCCGATTAAGGCCACCGAGTTCGCCATCTCCGCCACCGACCTGAGCGCCCCTCTTCCCTCTACAACGTGGTGCCTTCTGATTTTGGTATCGCTACGCGGATCGAAGGATAATTTCAACCCTCATTTCAAAGATTTACAGAGGTGAACAGCTTGTTTTTTTTTGAATTGAAATTAACACCTAGGTGTTACAAACTTTGAAAAATAATATCTTTATGATGTGTTAACGAAATTCGATGAAACAGGAAACATCGTGAGCGCAAGGAGGCTCTCTACTATGTAGAAGAGACCGCAGATTTTTCTGAGCTATCTACGATTTTTAGCACCTCGAAAACCAATGTGAGAACTCTAAATCAAAATGTGTGAATGAAATCGTGTTGTATAAATTATATAAGCGAAGTGTAAATTATATACGCATTGTATACCTCATGTACAAGTGTTGTATAAGTTATATGAGCGATGTATAAATTATACAAGCGTTGTATGAAACATATATGCTTTGAATTGTGTTGAAATCCAAGTGAAATATACAAATAATATATATATATATAAATACTCCCCTCATCCACAAACCATGGACGATATTTATTGCTTGTGATTGGCGTGAAAATATGTGGTATGACGAATGGTTGAAAATAATTGTTTGTGGTTGATATTGTTGGATTGTGGTTGAAAAATACATTTGGGGTTGAAAATACCCTCTTGTGGTTGAAACAAATTAGAATAGGATTGTGGAAATGAAAATAAAACATGTCGCCTACGTGCGAACTAGATGCATGAATACCCATTGTCAAAAACCGCGAGATTTTAAGGTAGAGCGAGGAGCCGTACTAGGGTCGGTCCGGTTTTAACTACCCTGCCGTTATGCTGCCGAAATTTTCTGAAATATTCATGTGTTAGAATAATTTTCATTTGTCGAAATTATTTTCATATGTTGAAACGGCATTCATGTGTTGAATAGAAATTCATTCGTTGAATAGAAATTCATGTGTTGAATAGAAATTCATTCGTTGAATAGAAATTCATGTGTTGAATGACGTTCGTGTTTCAAATAAATAGCTTTAACAATAAAAATCACATTTTTATTATATATACAAATTATAGAAAACATTCATGTGGTGAATAGAAATTCATTCGTTGAATAGAAATTCATGTGTTGAATGATGTTCGTGTTTTAAATAAATAGCTTTGATAATAAAAATCACAATTTTATTATATATACAAATTATATAAAACATTCATGTGTTGAATAGAAATTCATTCGTTGAATAGAAATTCATGAGTTGAATGATGTTCGTGTTTTAAATAAAAAGCTTTAAAAATAAAAATCACATTTTTATTATATATACAAATTACAGAAAACATTCATGTGTTGAATAGAAATTCATTCGTTGAATAGAAATTCATTCGTTGAATAGAAATTCATGTGTTGAATGATGTTCGTGTTTTAAATAAATAACTTTAACGATAAAAATCACATTTTTATTATATATACAAATTATAGAAAACATTCATGTGTTGAATAGAAATTCAGTCGTTGAATAGAAATTCATTTGTTGAATAGAAATTCATGTGTTGAATGATGTTCGTGTTTTAAATAAATAGCTTTAACAATAAAAATCACATTTTTATTATATACACAAATTATAGAAAATATTAATGTGTTGAATAGAAATTCATTCTTTGAATAGAAATTCATGTGTTGAATGATGTTCGTGTTTCAAATAAATAGCTTTAACAATAAAAATCACATTTTTATTATATATACAAACTATAGAAAACATTCATGTGTTGAATAGAATAGAAATTCATTCGTTGAATAGAAATTCATGTGTTGAATGGTATTCATGTTTTAAATAAATTGATTTAACAATAAAAATTATATTTTTATTGTGAATATGAAGTGCTAAAAATACACATGTGTTGAAATAAATATTTGTTCGCTAGAAATATTATTATTAGCTTTGTTCTGTATATATATATATATATATATATATATATATATATATATATATATATATATACAGACACACACACACACACACACACACTTGTGTTGAACAGAGAAAATGGATCAGCTGTTGAGTAAAGAAATTATTTGCATGCCCGACAAATAGGTAAGCCTTAATGAGTTGGCTGCGCAATTTTATTTTTATATCAACTCCTGTGAATGCCATTGGATGCGGAGTGCTGGTTAATCTGTGTGTAATAATAAACATCGCTATAGGATAGTAACAATTAATTTTGAACTACACTACATGGCATACTTCTTGACGATAGGCATACTTCATCATATCCCACATAAGCATTTGGAGCTTGTGTGACGAGGTTAAAGATTTACCATATGAGCGAGAGGCTTGTATGGCGATGACTATATATTACAGGTTGAACTGATGACTGATCTGAACTATATAAATTGTAACGATAAATTGCCAGATTAATAAAAACCCCACATGGGTCTGGAGTTGACAATAATCACGTCTCTCTAGTTATTAGATACGACACATGGATTATTTATTTCCCACACGGGACGAGGTGACGAGAATTTATTCTCTGGAGTAATTAAAAATACACACTCCCTCAGGCTTAGACAGGGTGACGAGAATTTATCTCTGGAGTTATTATCTATACACGCTCCCCTGTAAACACCAGAATATACCACTATAAATATGTGTATGCTTTATAGGATTTATTGGGTTCCTAATACGACCCAATAAATTTCCAAACCCCTTCCCGTACAAAGGAGGTTATGGCGAAACTTTTCGAAATATAAAGGCGTTAGTGAAATATTTGAAGTGAAAACGATATTGAAATCGCAGAATGAACTATATTTATATATATAGAAATATAAATAAAATTGAAATGAATCGAGGCCGTGCAGTTCATGTTTTGAAAATCGTAACTTGATTCGATTAGTACGAGAGATCCGACCATCGGATTTTTCCGAAACCGCAACCGTTAGGTTCGCCTTGGAAATATCTTTCCAACGGCACCAACTTTGTAAGGATCCAACGGTGGGATTGTCTGGAATGTTTAATTCAAATCTAAAGAAAAACAGCTCCAGAATTGATTATATTTATATATAAATATAAATATAATTAAATTAAATCGAATAACGACGCTGCAGTTTGTATTTTGAAACTGTAACTTCAAACGACTAGTGCGGAAGATCCGACCATCGGATTTTCACGAAACTGGAACCATTGGGTTCGCTTTGGAGATATCTTCCCAGTGATATAAACTTTGTAGAAATCCAACGGTTAGATTTCCCGGTATGTGTAAAACAAATTTGGGGAAAAACAGCGCCAGTTCCATGACACGACCTGAAACGTCGTTTAATTAAATATGGTCATTTTTAAATAAATAAAAATGGCGAAAAATCGTTATAAAATATTATAAGCGGCATGGATTGGAAATAAACCAATTTTGCTTGATATTTGATGGTTGTATGTGTTGGCATGAAAATTATACTAAAGAACTGAAATGTGAATGTCGAATAATATAACCATGGAAAGAATTGATTTGAATTCTAATTTTACGTGAATTATTTGAAAAGGCCGAGCTAACCCTCATTTCAAATAATTGATCGAACGATTCAAAGTCGAAAATACGAAGACGATTCAAGACCGATGATCTTCGTACCGGATGGATGGGCGCTGCTGAGGTTCCTGATTGGAGTAGCTACCTTGAAGGGACGGAAGTAGTAGCCGTCTGGACGTATGTGTTGATCGTACGGATATGCGAGGAATATGGTGGCTCTGATTTCGTTCAGACGCAGAACGGACTTGTAAATGGACTGTGTGTCTGACATTGGATTTTGTTCTGTACTGATTGATCTCTGTTAAATATATATCTGTTTGGCGGCGGAGAATTTATTCTCTTGCTTAACGCCCTTCTCTGAGACGTACGAGCTTAGAGGTTATATATCGATAGAAATCAATCGTATGGAGTGGATTGCCTGTGTGGCATGCCAAGATGCAGTGATCAACGCTTCTGTTGCAAAGCAACTTCTTGTGGTCGATGATCAAAGTACGGCCTACGTGGCCTGACTTTGTGTATAGCGTGGGTTCGTGAGCCTCACACCTCGGTATGAGTTAAAAACGGGATAGGGACTGCAGGGAGAGCACGACGTTTCTTTCTAGCTAACGGTAGTGCCAGTGCTTAAACTGGCTGACATTTATATTATTTTTACCTACGTGGATGTTGGAAAGAGGCGCCTCGATTTTAGGTCTGAAAGGACTGGGAAACATGTGTTCAGGAATACTAATCCACTAACGTAAGTGTGGACCGGCCTTGAAGCATCCAAGGGTTACCCAGAGAGTGTAGTCCTGAGGCATTTGCTAGAGTGTCTTGAAGCGGAGAGGAGCTTGCCCCTTGCCTCGACTCATGATGGAATCCCAATTTCCAATACGAAATAACGGATTTAATTGTAAAACTAGTATGGCTACTTAGTATATGGTAGCTATGCCGCCTATGATTGATATTTATGATGATATTCGTTTTTGAAACATATATGTGCTAGTAATAATATCAAGTGATTTTGCTTTGCACGTATTAAGCATATTTTGGCCATTATAAGGTAAAACTCTATCCTCCGGTTTGCATTGCATTGTGTGATGGGACTTGAGTCTTATAACGGTTTCATTCTTTTTAAAAAGCATTGCGTTGTTTTAAAGAATTTACTTTGTTTTAAATGCACCGGCAATCACTGGAGTAAACCCATTCCGCGAAAGTGGCGTGGTCCTATGATTTGCCTTATTACTATTATTTAACCAGTTAAGTAGATTCCTCATACCAGTCCCACGATTGACTCTTTGTTTGTTTCACTTTGCAAACTCGGGTGCCCTCATTTTCACACGGGCAACCTAGTTGACAGGTTATTTTGGCTTAGCGCTGCAGTATGGAGTGCGCTTTTGGCTTGATGGCGAGGATTAGATTCACTTGTATTTTGGCTATTGACTTTCCGCTATCCTTATTTTATGTATATGATTCCGCCTATGGCGATGTAGACTGATTTACTTCCAGCATGTATTATCCTATGTATATGTACCGCATCAGGCGATGTAGACTGATAACTTTATTATGTCTCACTGTATGTATATATTCCGCTTATGGCGATGTTGACTGATCATCCACTTTTTATGCACTAAGTTATATCCTACACTGTGCTACTCTGATGTTGTTACATGTTATGATTCCGCTGTCGTATCTATGTAAAATTATTATATTTATTGTTTATGTTATTATCTGTGCTCTGCTAATGATGATTAATGAGTTAAATTCCAATGATTATCATTAACACCATCGTACGGGTTTTGGGATCGTCACAGTCGGGATGTTGTACTCCACCGGGTCGGGTCGTGGTATTCCACCAGGGTCGGGTCATGGTGCTTCACCGGGATCGGGTCGTGGTACCTCATCAGGACCGGGTCACGAGCCGGTTCACTTGCCATGTCACGAACCACACCACTTAACAGTTTTCCAGCAAGCTAATTTCGCCAGATGACGGCGTTTTCAACCATTCTGACTTTCTCATGCAATCATAAAACATACCAAACAGTAGTAAAAACATATAGGTTCAATCAACAGGATCAAAACAATAATCACATAGGCTATTTTAGATCAAACATACCGAAAACCATGATTTTCCCCTTAACCTTTTTTTAACCATATATAAGAATAGGATTAGCAAACTTAATCCAAATTGTAACGGCAAGGATTTTGCTCGGACCTAATTGATCGCAAAATCGACTAAGACCGTTCAAAACCCGAATACGTTAACTCTGGGAATACAACAACATCAGAACAACAACAACAAACGTTTATAAACATCATAATAATGTTACATCGGAGTACAGAATATCATAGTACATTGAATAAAATACAGCGGAAGATTTAAATTACAACAAATACAATACAGTGTAGCGGAAATGAAATAACTAAGGCAGCGTAAGACAACTATGCTCTAGACATAGCTTTAGGCTTCGATCCAGAATCATGCTCAAGAGATAAATATCTACAAACACCACTCGACTGCCCATGTGGAAAAGAGGGCACCCGAGTTTGCAAAGTGAAACAAACTACGAGTCAGTCAGGGGACTGGTGTGAGAATTCTTAACTAATTTAACTAATAGTAATAAGGCAAATCCAAAGACCACGCCGCTGACGCATAACGGGTTTATTCCAATGGATTGGCATGCATAAATTAAGGTGACTGGACATATAAATAAATAAATCGTAAAACAACGCAATGGTTTTGAAAAAATGGAATCACCATAAGACTCAAGTCCCATCACACAATGCAATGCAAACCAGAGGATGGAGTTTTACCTTATGATGATTAAACATGCTTGGTACGATAAAAACAAATTTGATATTATTATTAGTGTATACAAAAACATTTCAAAATAAATGTATCAATCCTAGGAAGCATAGCTACCATATACTATGCCTCAATACTAGTAATACAATCAAATCTGTAGGGTCGTATTGGGAATTAGGTTTCCATCATGAGTCAAGGCTAGGAACGATCTCCTTACCGATTCGAGACACTCTAGCTAATGTCTCAGGATCCCCCGCAGTGAACCCTTGGAAAACTGCAGGGCCGGTCCACATATACGATTTTGGGGATTGGCAATTCCTGAACACACGTTTCCCGGTCCTATAGGACCTAATATCCGAGGCGCCTCATTCCATCATCCACATAAGTAAAATGTCGGGCCGTGTAAAACCCAAACACCACTTCTAGCTAGAAAGAAACGTGCTGCTCTCCCTGTGTTCCCTTGCTCCGTTTTAGACTCAACCGGGTTGTGAGGCTCGTGAAGCTACGTAATACACAAAGCTATGCTTATTCAAGCTGTGCTTTGATCGTCACCACAAGGTTCTGCTTTTTAACAAGAAACCTTGATCATTGCATCTTGGTATGCCACACTGTCAATCCATATCATATTATTAATCCTTTGCCAAAATATACAAAAGGGTGTTAAGCAAGAGAATAAATTCTCCGCCACCAATTATTCATACATTTGGCAGAAAATCAATAAATACAATATAAAGGAGTACAATGTCGGACACACATTCCATTTATAAGCCCGTTCTAGGTCTGAACAAAACTGGAGATACCCTCGTCCCGTATGTCCAGTACGGAAGGGAGGTACCCGCATATTCGTGTAATCAACATGTTCGTTTGGACAATTACCATGACCGTTGATTTGGGAGCAAGTCAATTCAGGGCCTCGATCGTTGTCCATTCAATGGGAAGATTGACGGTCTTCAATCGCCGTCTTCAAACTTCGATTTTTAAACGTCGTTTGATTATTTGGAATGAGTTTAAACTCGGACTTTCCAAATAATCCTCACATATATAATTTGAAAAACCATTTTTACATCGTTATATTATTTTATAACGATTTATTCCTATTTTTAATTATTTGAAATAATTAAATTTTTATTTAACGACGCTTTTGGTCAATGGGCGACTCTGGCGTTGTTTTCAACCAATTTTGATTTACATATTTCTCAAAATCTGACCGTTGGATTTTAACGAAGTTTATATCGTTGGAAAGATCTTCCCAAAACGGTCTTAACAGTTTCAGTTTTGGGAAAATCTGACGGTCGGATCTTTTGGTATAGTCATTTAAAAGTATGATCCCAAAACGCGAACTACCGCGCTCGATTCGTTTAAATTTATTTATATTTATATATAAATATAAACCGTTCAACCATAATAACGACATCCAATTCAACAACAAGCTAAACAATTACCGATACCCATTCATTTTTAATTTATTTAAAAATGAAGATAATATTTCAACATTTAAATACATTCTTTTATTCCTTTATTTACATTAAAAATGTAAATTCTAATTCAATGTCCAATTTCCTTCTTTTATCCTTTTATTCCTTTATTTACATTAAAAATGTAAATTATAATTCAATATTGAATTCCATTATTTTATTCTTTTATTTACATTAAAAATGTAAATTATAATTTCAATGTTGAATTCTATTCTTTTATTCACATTAAAAATGTAAATTATAGTTTCAATGTTGAATTCTATTCTTTTATTCTTTTATTTACATTAAAATGTAAATTCCATTTCAATGTTGAATTTCATTCTTTTATTCTTTTATTTACATTAAAATGTAAATTCCATTTCAATGTTGAATTTCATTCTTTTATTTACATTAAAATTTAAATTCCATTTCAATGTTGAATTTTATTCTTTTATTTACAATGTAAATCTCCCTTTTAATTACAATGTAAATTGTAACTAACATTATAATGTAGAATTTCTATCTTTTAATTACAATGTAAAATTCTTATATTTTTAATTACATTAAAAATGTAATTATTATTACATGTCAAATTTTGTCCTTTAATTTACAATGTAAAATCCTACTTTTTAATTACATTAAAAATGCAATTAACATAACGGTGAAAAATTCTATCTTTTTAAATTACATTAAAAATGTAATTTTGATTACATTGTCAAATTTCTCTTTTCCTAATTACATTAAAAATGTAATTAACATAAAGGTGAAAAATTCTATCTTTTTAAATTACATTAAAAATGTAATTTTGATTACATTGTCAAATTCATATCTTTTTAATTACATAAAAATATAATTAACATTACAGTGAAAAATTCCATCTTTCTAAATTACATTAAAAATGTAATTTTGATTACAAGGAAAAATCATATCTTTTTAATTACATAAAAATATAATTAACATTACGGTGAAAAATTCCATCTTTCTAAATTACAGTAAAAATGTAATTTTGATTACATGGCAAAATCATATCTTTTTAATTACATAAAAATATAATTAACATTATGGTGAAAAATTCCATCTTTCTAAATTACATTAAAAATGTAATTTTGATTACATGGCAAAATCATTTTTTTTAAATTACATAAAAATATAATTAACATTTTAGGTTTTCCATTAATGCTAAAAATAAAACTACATTTCATGTTTCCTATTAACGCTAAAAATATAACTACATTTCATGTTATCCATTAACGCTAAAAATATAACTGCATTTAATGTGTGAAGTAAGCCAAGTTTCGTTTCAACTAACATGACAAATCTCATATTTCAATACATGAAATAATCTAAGTTTTGGTTTCAACTAACATGACAAATTTCATATTAAAATACATGAAATAATCAAAGTTTAGGTTTCAACTAACATGACAAATTCATATTTCAATACATGAAATAATCTAAGTTTTGGTTTCAACTAAGATGACAAATTTCAATACATGAAATAATCTAATTTTTGGTTTCAACTAACATGACAAAATTTATATTTCAATACATGAAATAATCTAAGTTTAGGTTTCAACTAACATGACAAATTTCATATTTCATACATGAAATAATCTAAGTTTTAGTTTCAACTATCATGACAAATTTCATATTTCAATACATGAAATAATCTAATTTTTGGTTTCAACTAACATGACAAATTTCATATTTCAATACATGAAATAATTTAAGTTTAGGTTTCAACTAACATGACAAATTTCATATTTCATACATGAAATAATCTAAGTTTTGGTTTCAACTAACATGACAAATTTCATATTTCAATACATGAAATAATCCAAGTTTTGGTTTCAACTAACATGCAAAATTTCATATTTCAATACATGAAATAATATAAGTTTTGGTTTCAACTAACATGACAAATTTCATATTTCAATACATGAAATAATATAAGTTTTGGTTTCAACTAACATGATAAATTTCATATTTCAATACATGAAATAATCTAAGTTTTGGTTTCAACTAACATGACAAATTTCATATTTTAATACATGAAATAATCTAAGTTTTGGTTTCAACTAACATGACAAATTTCATATTTCAATACATAAAATAATCTAAGTTTTGGTTTCAACTAACATGACAGATTTCATATTAATCTATGTTTTGGTTTCAACTAACATGACAGATTTCATATTTCATACATGAAATAATCTATGTGTTGGTTTCAACTAACATTACAAATTTCATATTTCAATACATGAAATAATCTAAGTTTAGGTTCCAACTAACATGACAAATTTCATATTTCATAAATCAACAATATGGTCTAAATTTTATTCTACCTCCAAATCTAACCAAATCAACGAACCCATGTTTCAATAATTTTAATTGTAGATTTAGATCTAACAAATATGCACATCACAATTACCAAAATTCACAAAAACAGCAAATTTCCATCATGAACATCACAACTCGATTTATAATCATTCATTCATGAATTTTTAATTAGCGATAAATAATTAAATGATAAAAAAAATATCTCACCTAAACATGCTTATCCAAATGACCCTGGTAGGAATCTCTAAATTAATATAAATATCCTCCAATTTGTGCTTATAAAAATCTAAGTCTCAGGACTCCATATTTATTTAGAGTAAGAAGTTTTGCATAGTGGAGGCATGAAAAAAATTCTTAGAAAATGTAGCAGGAAGAAGAAGATAAATAAAGAAGAAAGAAAAATTATATAGAAAAGTAACGTATGGGAAATGAATTAAAGTATAAATGGGTAAAGCATGCATTAAATAAAGGAACAAATGAATGCATGCATGTAAGCATTGAAGTTATAAAAGAGAATTTGAAATGAATGGACAAGGCATGCAATTTGATAATTTATGACCAAATGTTTCTTTCATTTTTTTTTTTTTTTTTGTAACTTACCTGCATTAGAAATAATGAAGAGAAGATAGTGGAACACGCATGCATGAAAGAAATGAAAAATTGGAAGGTTAGTAAAGGCAACATGCATACATCAAAATTGCTTTTGTACAGTTAAAAAATATTCTAAATTAAATTGATTGTTTAGTTCTTATTTTGAAACCATTTTAATCTCTAAAATATATCAAGCTTTCATGAAAATACATTTCACAATATCATTCGAAAAACCCTTGATATAAGATTTCCATCAACTTCATATAAGATATTTTTTTTTTCAAGAGATTCATAAAGTCGTATAACTTTCCATATTATTATTACATTCTTTTCCTATTTTGACATGTGTTTTAAATTCCAAATTCAAACGCGCAATTAATGCGTGCGTATACTTTAAATTTTTTTATAAATCTTATGGACGGGGCAGATGAATTTTGACCTTAATATGATGAGAGAGGAGTATTTTGAATAAGAGTGAATGAGAGATTAACAGAGTGAGAATCTGAACAATTCACATTCATAAACCCAATTTAATAACCACTAATCATATTTACTAATATGAAATGAATCCTTGAAATAGAAACTTGAAATGTGTCAAATGCAAAATTAAACCTCAAATTGCTTTAGGAACTTAATTCGATCAACGTAGAAAGAAAAGCTAAAATGTTCATTATTAAATTTTATTGTTAATAAATAAATATATATAACTAAGGGAAACTACCTATGTTTGACAAACTTCATATATTTAACAACCATAAATAAATAGAATTGATTGAGAATTTGAATAGACCACTTCCATGCCAGCGGCTGTATTTAACAACCATTAATTGTATTTCTAATATGAAATTAAATTTTGAAAGTGAGATTACAAAATGGTTCGATGGTAAAATTTTATCTTGAATTGTTGTGGAAAGTTAATTTGATGTGGGAATAAATGTAAAGAGGGAATTAGAAAGTCCAATAGTCAATTTTATGTATAATAAAATAGATAGATAATACGTGTGTGTGTTATTAAATGAAATATTAAGTTAAGCTGAACAATATACTACAAAAACACTACATATTTCATTTGTTAAATTTGGTAGTTTAATGCTATTGTCTTCATATAAAAGTAAAAGGGAATATAGGGGCTTAAATGAAAATAGGACCTTAAATCAAGGAGAAATGAGGATATGAGTTGAGGAAAAAAAATGAATAAGAATGCTAATATATTATTTCATACCATATAAAAATACTTTAGGTTAAATAATGAGCTTGTGCATAGCAAGAGACTGTTATTGAAGTTTCCCAAGCATGTTTCAACCATTAAAATTTGTAATTTGGTGCTTTAGAATTTTAGAAAAAGGTAAACATAAACATTTACTTGAAAATTATAATTCTATATCAAAAGAGAATTACTGATACGAGTTAAGAATGAATAAGGAAGAATTTTAGTTAACTAAAATTTTAATATTCTAAACAATCAAATATTTGTTATAAAAAAAGCAAATCCATTAAGATAGAACTAAATCTATATGTGGTACAAATTTTGAATTGCTTTTGTGACATGGAATAAATGCAAATGAATGTCCTTGATTGTTTTAAAAATATTTGTTACCATAAAAATATCAATAAAAATAATTAAATATAGCAAATGTATAAGGACATGCATATTTAGGTAGATATACATCTAGCTAACGTTTCCAATTCTGTAAGAAAGTGTAATTAAAGGGACTTTAATTATTAATGTCAACTCAAAATAATATATATAAAAAAACTATCAAGTATAATGTTACACTTAGTTATGAATGATAAAACATGGACAACCAATCTAACATTTAACTAATTGTGTATAAAGTTCAAATAAATCTTTAAGATAAATATTAATCCATTAACATGAATTAATAAATTTCATTAATGAAAAAAATTCAATAATTTAAATAATTAAAAAAAATGGAATTTTTAAATTCTGACCCATTTTCTAACAAAAATTCCTTAAAATAAAATTTTAAAATTGGGTACAATTTTCCGGGTTATTATAATCTCCCCCACTTAAGAACTTTTCGTCCTCGAAAAGGAACGAATGCTAAAAGTTGTTTAATTAACCTATTCATTTTTCCTTCTTTTATTGGTTTTAATAATTTTATTAGTTGAACTAAAAATCACACAACACCATTATCAATCAATTGGTTGATTAGCTTATAATATATATATATATATATATATAACTTTTATATACTCAAAAATCATATTTTCTAAAGTCGGATATAATTAAAAATACGTTAATTATAAACTTGTCACTCCAACTCATTCTAGGGCATTACTAACCCCATCTCTAATGAGTTTTCTCATTCTAGGATACTGCTGATCCTATCTCTAATGAGCATTCTTTTTATAGGATATTACTAATCCTACCTCTGATGAGTCTTTTGTTCTGTTCTAATGAGTTGTAACCCAAAGATTTGAGCTAACCAAAGCTCTGATACCAACTGTAACGGCAAGGATTTTGCCCGGACCTAATCGATCTCAAAATCGACTAAGACCGTTCAAAACACGAATACGTTAACTCTGGGAACACAACAACATCAGAACAACAACAACAATCTTTTATAAACATCATAATAATGTTACACCAGAGTACATAATATCAGAGTATATTGAATAAAATACAACGGAAGATTTAAATTACAATAAATACAATACAGTGCAGCGGAAATAAAATAACTAAGGCAGCGAAAGACAACTATGCTCTGGACACAGCTTTAGGCTTCGATCCAGAATCCTGCTCAAGAGATAAATATCTGCAAACACTACTCGACTGCTCGTGTGAAAAAGAGGGCACCCGAGTTTGCAAATGAAACAAACCACGAGTCAGTCAGGGGACTGGTGTGAGAATTCTTAACTAATTTAACTAATAGTAATAAGGAAAATCCAAAGACCACGCCGCTGACGCGGAACGGGTTTATTCCAATGGATTGCCGTGCATAAATTAAGGTGACTGAACATATAAATAAATAAATCGTAAAACAACGCAATGCTTTTGGAAAAATGGAATCACCATAAGACTCAAGTCCCATCACACAATGCAACGCAAACCAGAGGATAGAGTTTTAGCTTATGATGACTAAACATGCTTGGTACGATAAAAATGAATTTGATATTATTATTAGTGTATATAAAAACATTTCAAAATAAATGTATCAATCCTAGGAAGCATAGCTACCATATACTATGCCTCCATACTAGTAATGCAATCAAGTCCGTAGGGTCGTATTGGGAATTTGGTTTCCATCATGATTCAAGGCTTGGAACAATCTCCTTACCGATTCGAGACACTCTAGCTAATGTCTCAGGATCCCCAGCAGTGAACCCTTGGAAAGCTGCAGGGCCGGTCCACACATACGATTTTGCGGATTAGCAATTCCTGAACACACGTTTCCCGATCCTATAGGACCTAATATCCGAGGCGCCTCATTCCATCATCCACAGAAGTAAAATGTCAGGTCGTGTAAAACCCAAACATCACTTCTAGCTAGAAAGAAACGTGTTGCTTTCCCAGCATTCCCTTGCTCTGTTTTAGACTCAACCGGGTTGTGAGACTCGTGAAGCTACGTAATACACAAAACTATGCTTATTCAAGCTGTGCTTTGATCGTCAATACAAGGTTCTGCTTTGCAACAAGAAACCTTGATCATTGCATCTTGTTATACCACACTGTCAATCCATATCATACTATTAATCCTTTTCCAAAATATACAAAAGGGTGTTAAGCAAGAGAATAAATTCTCCGCCACCAATTATTCATACATTTGGCAGAAAATCAATAAATACAATATAAAGGAGTACAATGTTGGACGCATATTCCATTTATAAGCCCGTTCTGGGTCTGAACGAAACTGGAGATACCCTCGTCCCGTATGTCCAGTACGGAAGGGAGGTACCCGCATATCCGTGCAATCAACATGTTCTTTTGGACAATTACCATGACCCTTGAATTGGGAGCAAGTCAATTCAGGGCCTCGATCGTTGTCCATTCGATGGGAAGATTGACGGTCTTCAATCGCCATCTTCAAACTTCGATTTTTAAACGTCGTTTGATTATTTGGAATGAGTTTAAACTTGGACTTTCCAAATAATCCTTGCATATATAATTTGAAAAACCATTTTTATATCCTTATATTATTTTATAACGATTAATTCCTATTTTTAATTATTTGAAATAATTAAATTTTTATTTAACGACGCTTTTGGTCAATGGGCGACTCTGGTGCGGTTTTCAACCAATTTTGATTTACACATTTCTCAAAATCTAACCGTTGGATTTTAACGAAATTTATATCATTGGAAAGATCTTCCCAAAACGGTCCTAACGGTTTCAGTTTTGGGAAAATCCGACGGTCGGATCTTTTGGTATAGTCATTCAAAAGTATGATTCCAAAACGCGAACTACCGCGCTCGATTCTTTTAAATTTAATTATATTTATATATAAATATAAACCGTTCAACCACAATAACGACATCCGATTCAACAACATGCTAAACAATTACTGATACCCATTCATTTTTAATTTATTTAAAAATGAAGATAATATTTCAACATTTAAATACATTCTTTTTTTCCTTTATTTACATTAAAAATGTAAATTAAAATTCAATGTCCAATTTCCTTCTTTTATCCTTTTATTCCTTTATTTACATTAAAAATGTAAATTATAATTCAATGTTGAATTCCATTCTTTTATTTACATCAAAAATGTAAATTATAATTTCTATGTTGAATTCTATTCTTTTATTCTTTTATTTACATTAAAAATGTAAATTATAATTTCAATGTTGAATTCTATTCTTTTATTTACATTAAAATGTAAATTCCATTTCAATGTCGAATTTCATTCTATTATTCTTTTATTTACATTAAAATGTAAATTCCATTTCAATGTTGAATTCCATTCTTTTATTCTTTTATTTACATTAAAATGTAAATTCCATTTCAATGTTGAATTCCATTCTTTTATTTACATTAAAATGTAAATTCTATTTCAATGTTGAATTCTATTATTTTATTTACAATGTAAAATCTCCTTTTTAATTACAATGTAAATTGTAACTAACATTATAATGTAGAATTTCTGTCTTTTAATTACAATGTAAAATTCTTATCTTTTTAATTACATTAAAAATGTAACTAATATTACATGTCAAATTTTGTCCTTTAATTTACAATGTAAAATCCTACTTTTTGATCACATTATAAATGTTATTAACATAATGGTGAAAAATTCTATCTTTTTAAATTACATTAAAAATGTAATTTTGATTACGTCGTCAAATTTCTCTTTTCCTAGTTACATTAAAAATGTAATTAACATAACGATGAAAAATTCTATCTTTTTAAATTACATTAAAAATGTAACTTTGATTACATTGTCAAATTCATATCTTTTTAATTACATAAAAATATAATTAACATTACGGTGAAAAATTCCATCTTTCTAAATTACATTAAAAATGTAATTTTGATTACATGGCAAAATCATATCTTTTTAATTAAATAAAAATATAATTAACATTACGGTTAAAAATTTCATCTTTCTAAATTACATTAAAATGTAATTTTGATTACATGGCAAAATCATATCTTTTTAATTACATAAAAATATAATTAACATTACGGTGAAAAATTCCATCTTTCCAAATTACATTAAAAATGTAATTTTGATTACATGGCAAAATCATATCTTTTTAATTATATAAAAATATAATTAACATTTTAGATTTTCCATTAACGCTAAAAATAAAACTACATTTCATGTTTCCTATTAACGCTAAAAATATAACTACATTTCATGTTTTCCATTAACGCTAAAAATATAACTGCATTTCATGTGTGTAGTAAACCAAGTTTCGTTTCGATTAACATGACAAATCTCATATTTCAATACATGAAATAATCTAAGTTTTGGTTTCAATTAACATGACAATTTCATATTTCAATACATGAAAAAAATCTAAGTTTTGGTTTCAACTAACATGACAAATTTCATATTTCAATACATGAAATAATCTAAGTTTTGGTTTCAACTAACATGACAAATTTCATATTTCAATACATGAAATAATCTAAGTTTTGGTTTCAGCTAACATGACAAATTTCATATTTCATACATGAAATAATCTAAGTTTTGGTTTCAACTAACATGACAAATTTCTTATTTCAATACATGAAATAATATAAGTTTTGGTTTCAACTAACATGACAAATTTCATATTTCATACACAAAATAATCTAAGTTTTGGTTTCAACTAACATGACAAATTTCATATTTCAATACATGAAATATTCTAAGCTTTGGTTTCAACTAACATGACAACTAACATGACAAATTTCATATTTCAATACGTGAAATAATCTAAGCTTTGGTTTCAACTAACATGACAAATTTCATATTTCAATACGTGAAGTAATCTAAGTTTTGGTTTCAACTAACATGACAAATTTCATATTTCATACATGAAATAATTTAAGTTTAGGTTTCAACTAACATGACAAATATCATATTTCAATACATGAAATAATCTAAGTTTTGGTTTCAACTAACATGACAAATATCATATTTCAATACATGAAATAATCTAAGTTTTGGTTTCAACTAACATGACAAATTTCACAAATACATGAAATAATCTAAGTTTTGGTTTCAACTAACATGACAAATTTCATATTTCAATACATGAAATAATATAAGTTTTGGTTTCAACTAACATGACAAATTTCATATTTCAATACATGAAATAATATAAGTTTTGGTTTCAACTAACATGACTAATTTCATATTTCAATACATGAAATAATCTAAGTTTAGGTTTCAACTAACATGACAAATTTCATATTTCAATACATGAAATAATCTAAGTTTTGGTTTCAACTAACATGACAAATTTCATATTTCAATACATGAAATAATCTAAGTTTTGGTTTCAACTAACATGACAAATTTCATATTTAAATACATGAAATAATCTAAGTTTTGGTTTCAAGTAACACGACAAATTTCATATTTCAATACATGAAATAATCTAAGTTTTGGTTTCAACTAGCATGACAAATTTCATATTTCAATACATGAAATAATCTAAGTTTTGGTTTCAACTAGCATGACAAATTTCATATTTCAATACATGAAATAATCTAAGTTTAGGTTTCAACTAGCATGACAAATTTCATACTTCATACATGAAATAATCTAAGTTTTGGTTTCAACTAACATGACAAATTTCATATTTCAATACATGAAATATTCTAAGTTTAGGTTTCAACTAACATGACAAATTATATATGTAATGAACAGGGAATTTTTGTAGTAACCCGTAACTTCCCCGGTAAGGAAAGCACAGATTGCTTGAGAACACGACAAAATAGAACGCAAAAGAAGAACATTTCGTTGTTAATTACAACAATTACATCAGAATACAAGAATATACAGAGTATGAATAAATATTACACAATTGACAGATATCAGAGATTACAATAAATTTACATAAATCGCAGCGGAAAATAATAAAAAACACAACTAGAAGTAATATACGGATACAGAGCTTTCCGAGTTTCGTTCCAGCTGTAAATCAGGATCCTGTGAATATAAATCTGCAAAACCAAAACTACTAGTTGCCCGTGTCGAAAATAAGGGCACCCAGAGTTTAGGTTAAAACAATAAACTCCAGGTCAGTCATGTGACTGGTGTGAGAACTAAAACAGTTATTTAAAACTTTACTTTAAAAGAGAGTAATTCAAGGGACCACGTCGTATAACACGGAACGGGTTTCCTCCCAAGAACACCAGTGCATAAAATAAACAACGCAATGCTTTTTCGAAAAATGAAGCTATTATAAGACCCAGGTCCCATCACACAATGCAACGCAAGCCAGAGGATAGGGTTTTCCCTTATAATAGCCAAACATGCTTGGTACGTTTAAAACAAATCATTTGATACTATTATAAGTGTATAGTGTCAAAACAATTTCAATAATAAATATCAATCATAGGCGGCATGGGTACCATCTATCATGTCGCCATACTAGGCTCTACAAATAAAACCGCAATATCACGTATTGGAAATTGGATTTCCGTCATGAGTCAAGGCAAGGGGCAAGCTCCTCTCCGCTTCGAGACACTCTAGCAAATGCCTCGGGACTACACTGTAACGACCCGTACTCTACGCATCATAGGATCGTAGAATATTTGTTTCTTTCACATGCAAAGTCGTATGGTCATGTAACTTTGGGAGATGACTATTGGGGTCATTTCCCATGTTCATGATTTTTCCCGATTTTTAAATGACCATTTTACCCCTAGTTGGCACTGTTTTGGCCATAACTTTTGACTGGAAAGGAATTTTGACCTGAAACCACTTCCATTAGCTCCGGATGATGGTTTCTCTTTCCGTAGAGTGGTCACATTAGCCAAACGGACTTACCGTTTGGGAGATATGGCTGAAACAAGTTTCAGATGGTGAAAAACAGCTTAATTGGGCTTAACCGGGTGATTAGCAGCTTGGCCCAAGGGGAATTTCGGGTTTAGGGGGATATAGGTGCTGATTAGGGTTAGAAAACATTTCTTTAGACATTTTCCAGCCGCCACTTTCATTTCCCTTAACCTAGCCATGGCCTCCACTCTCTAAATCTCTCTAAAACACCCAGAAATCACCTTCTAATTGAAGATTAGGCTTAGCAAACATTAAATTAAGAAGAAAAAGCACCAAAGCAAGGTTGGAGCTGCTGTATAAGATTGGGAACAGCGCCAAATCAGAGAATATTTCGGTTTTGGGGTTCTAGTTGTGGCAAAGGTGAGTGATTTGCATAGTTTTTGCACTAATTACGGTGATTAAGGGTAATTAGTGAAGATTAGCAAATTTATACGTAAATAAATTCTGGAAAAATTCTTAAAAATTTTAAAATAATGTTTTAAGGCTCTGTTAGAAATTTGGATTAATTTCGATGTGTTTTGCTAATCGTATGCTTAAACATGATTAAGAGGGACTATAAGAAAATGTGAGGTTTTAGCCACTTTTGATCCATTTTGATTCGTTTAAATTGTTGTTTGTTGCTTGTGGTTGCTGTTATATGTTGCTATGACTCTTTGGGATGTTTTACGATTGATTAGAATAGTTAGATTGGTCAAAAACGTCGTCGAATGGCGAGAAAACTGTCGCTGGAAGTTGCAGGAATTAGTGCAGGAAATCGGATCGGATCGCCCCTACCCGACCCGAACCGTCCATTTCCCTCCACCACGAACCGACCTGCCTGAAGTGATGGCGCCACGACCGAGCTCTCGCGTGCGAACCGACCTGGCATGAAGAAGGTTCCGACCCGATCCGAGGAGTCGCGATTCAAGGCTTGGTGATTGAAGACTCCGACCCGATCCGCCTGGAGGGATAACGACACGATCCGATCTGATCACCTTGAGGATAACGAACCAGAGACTCGAAGGAGGGCGAAGGACTTGGAGCTATGACCAGGAGGCGTGACCCGAGCCGTGGCGTGGTGGAGAACCCGATCCGATCCAGATGGGACTGGAAGCCACGAACCGATCCAGTGTACCATGAAGGACTCCGATCCGACCCGGAGTAGCAGTCACGAACCTAGACGATGAAGACCACGATCCGACCCGAGCGTGAAGGATGATCCGAACCGACCCGAGGTTGATGGCTACGAACTGAATGAAGACCGATCCGGAAGTGAAGACTATAACCCGAGATGCAAAGGAAGCCCAAATGAGAAGTTAGAGCTCAAGATTCAGGTGGGAATCAACGAGTTCGCTTCATGGTTGGGTTTTGCTGCGGGACGCGTGCCAAGGAGTTATCGACGTCTATAACTTTGGACCACTATGGTAGGAGGTACGAAGGCGGATCCAGGGCCATTATGGCATTGGTAGAACCAAGGGCTACGACCAATGGAGTGGGTCATTGAAATGTTTGGTCATGACTCCAAGTGTTTGGCTTGGTCACAGCAGGGTTTCTACAAGTCGGGATTCGTCGTTGCCTCAGTTTGTCTAGTATTCCAAAGTGGTAGATGTCGTACGCTTTACGCACTGAGTGAGAGATGTGAGGATGGTTGCTATGGATGATTTGTTTGCTATCATTGTGACATGCACACCCCACCCCCGTATTCTTACACTATTTATTATGGCACCTTGGAGTATTGTACGGTATGTGGTACTAACTCTTTGGTTGCAGGTCCAGGTTCAGGTATGGTTTAGTATACCTGTTATTACTCTGTTTAGATGCTTATCGCTCATACCAGGCTTTATGTCTGACCCAGAGTTTTATGTCTCTTCTTATTACTCTGGGTGCTCACACGAGCAGACTAGAGACAGGTTAGCTGGTGATGCACGGGTAGCTGATCCGGAGACGAGCAGGAGGCTTCCACGTAATATATATATATATAGTATTCTCCCTGTGTCGTTGAAGATCACTGCTTGGGCATTGGTGGTGCATCTTCTACTTTGGTTTTCTTTTGTTAGAGACAGAAAATTTGGAAAGTTGTAATAAGCTGTATTTGGATTTCCGCTGCTCTGATGTTGACATTGATTATTAGTTATCAGCTTATGCACTGTCTCGCCTGTTTTATGTCAAGTATGTTATTATTATATTTTATCCCATGCGCTGTGAGACATTCTACAGGTTCCTCGTTTAGTTCATTCCCTTCTTTCCTTTCTCATGACGACCGTCTTGTGCTAGTCGGGCATGTGTACAGCGCACTTTTGGAAGAAATGCAGGCTGGTGCGGGGCGGACCGTCACACTTGGTATCAGAGCTCTAGGTTGCGTAGTTAACCTAGGGAAGTTATCAGGGAGAGATAATATACGTATACGAGAGAGCGTATTTGTGATTACTTTGGTTTTTAAAAGCTATATATATACTATTAGTAGTATAAGGATGAAGTCGTACTGCACTAGCACCACTATGGAGTCGTTAATCGTTTCCTTTTTCAGATTGACGATGAGCCGAGATACTAGAGGTGCCGGCAGGGGAGCCAATAATGGGAATGCTGCTGACATGAGGACGATGTTTACTGACCTCATGAGAGAGATGCTTAGAGATGTACAGAGGGCAGCTCCCAATGGTGGAAATGGTGGTGGTCCAATAGTGCAGGCGCCGAGAGTCGACTTCGCCAAGCTAAACAAGGATTATACTAGCCTTGGTGGGAAGCCGTTTCACGGAACGGAGTCGGCCACGGATGTCCAGGATTGGTTGGATAGTTGTGAACGTATCTTCGAGGATTTGGGTATCGAGGATGCGATGAAGAGAAAGCTAGCGTCCCGTCAGCTGCAAGGGCGGGCAATGAACTGGTGGAATGCTATAAAGGCAGCTACTCCCGAAGATCAGATTACTTGGGAGCAGTTTAAGGCTCGCTTTAGTGAGAAGTTCATTCCAGCTGCTCAGAAGTCAATGCTGTTTAAGAAATTCTTGGAGCTCAAGCAGAATGGCAGGGCTGTCTCGGAATATATTGCTGAATTTGACACTTTGTCAAAATATGGGTTATCTCTTATTGATACTGCCGAGAAAAAGAATGAGAAATTCATAACTGGTTTGGATCAGTACTTGGGGGAAAAACTTATTAACCACATCGATGAGACGTTTGAATCGATTGTGGGGAAAGCGTTAAGATCGGAAAGTCTCTACCCTAAGCCGAAGACTGAGGTTGCATCCGCAGATGAGCCAAAGCCACAAGCTAGTGGTGGAGGCAAAGGTGGTTCCCAGAATAAGAGAAAGCAGAATCAGGCTAAGGATGGCCAGAAGAAAAAGAATAAGCAAGATGTGGAGTGCTTCAGCTGTGGTAAGAAGGGCCATTATGCTAGTAATTGTCGGGCCAAGCCAGCGGATAGGAAGTGCTTCAATTGCGGCCAAGTGGGACATCACAAGGACAAGTGTCCACAACCCCCTAAGGAAAAGCAAATGGTGAAAGCATACGCTCTTAATGCTATTCCTTCTTCGTCGAATGCCCCAACAGCGGCAGAGAAGGGAAAGAATGTCGTCATTCAAGGTATGCTTTCTGTTTATGATGTTCCTGTTAGAGTTTTGTTTGATACCGGAGCTTCCAGTTCTTTCATATCTAGTGACCTGGTAGATAGGTTGGGATTGGAGCCCGAGATTGTCGATAGACCTTTAGTAGTGACGAACCCGATTGGTGGTTCTACTAGTCTTAGCATGATTTGTCGTAATGTGGTCTTATCGAGTCATGGATGCATGTTTGTTTGTGATTGCTTTGTTTTGGGCTTTACTGGGTTTGGCATTATTTTGGGAGTAGATTGGCTCCAAAGATATGGGGTGGTGGTAGACTGTGAGGGCTTGTTGGTGACAGCTAGAGTGGATGATGGGCGGAGGATAGTGTTTGGTGGTCTACCCAGTAAGGGGGTATTGGCTAGTTTTCTAAACTCCCTCGACAGTCCGCATAGTGAGTTGTCAGGTTTGCCCGTGGTTGGCCAGTATCCGGATGTTTTCGAAGAAGTGACCGGACTCCCACCACACCGAGAGATTGAGTTTCGTATTGATTTGGTAAAAGATGCCAGACCTATAGTGATGCCACTTCGTCGTATGGCACCAAGGGAGCAGCGAGAGCTCGAGGTGCAAGTCAGCGATCTTTTGAAGAAGGGATTTATCAGAAGGAGTGTTTCTGAATGGGGAGCACCAGTTGTGTTTGCTACCAAGGCGGATGGTTCCCTTCGTTTGTGTGTAGACTACCGCGAGTTGAATAAAGTGACGAGGAAGAACAAGTATCCTCTACCGCGGATAGATGATTTGTTTGATCAGTTGAGTGGCGCGAGAGTATTTTCTCAGTTGGATCTCGCGACAGGTTTTCATCAGCTTAGAGTGGAAGCTGAGAGTATAGCTAAAACGGCATTTCGAACGCCGTCTGGGTTTTATGAGTGGTTGGTCATGCCATTCAGGCTGACCAATGCCCCAGCGTATTTCGTGGATCTTATGAATAGGGTATTCAGAGATCAGTTGAATAAGTTTGTCCTTGTGTTCGTTGATGATATTTTGGTTTATTCGAGGACAGAGGAAGAACACAAGGAACATTTAGGAGTAGTAATGGAGGTGTTGAGAAAACACCAATTGAAAGCAAAGTTTTCTAAGTGTCACTTCTGGAAGAGGGAAGTGAGGTTCTTGGGCCATGTTGTATCAGAAAATGGAATTGCCGTGGACCCGGCGAAGGTGGCTACGGTACAGGATTGGCCTACGCCCAAGAATGCAACAGATGTAAGAAGTTTCTTGGGGTTAGCGGGATATTATCGTAAGTTTATCCAAAGTTTCTCCAAGATAGCAGCACCATTAACCCAATTGACCAAGAAGAATCAAGCTTTTGTCTGGGATAAAAGGTGCGAGAATGCATTCAGAAGTCTAAAGGACAAGTTGACAAGCGCACCAGTGTTAGTCATTTCTAAGGGGGATGAAGAGATGACGGTATACACGGATGCCTGTGGTACCGGACTGGGTGCTGTATTGATGCAAGGCGGTAGGGTTGTAGCTTATGCAAGTCGGCAATTGAAACCGCACGAGAGAAGATACCCTACCCATGATTTAGAGTTGGCAGCAATCGTGTTTGCGTTAAAGATGTGGAGACACTATCTCTTGGGAGAAAGATTTGAGCTGTTTACAGATCATAAATCGTTAAAGTATCTCTTCTCTCAGAAAGATCTGAATCTCCGTCAGCAGAGATGGTTAGAGTTCTTAGCTTCCTATGACTTTGACATCGCATACACACCAGGAAAGGGCAATGCGGTGGCTGATGCATTGAGTAGGAGACATGCCAGCTTAGGGGCTATGTTCCTTGAATGGAAGCAACTGGAGTTTATCGCGGGGTTTGATTTCAGACCAAAGTGCAAATTGGATCCAGAAATGTTAGCAAGTTTGACGATCAGACCCACTTTGATTGAGCGGATCGGCTCTAGTCAGAGGGACGATCCTAACCTATTGGAAATCATCTCCAAGTTAGAGATGGGTATCGATGAGGAGGTGAGCAAGTATGGGCTTGATCAAGATAAATGGCTTAGAAAGAATGGAAAGCTTGTTGTACCCAATGTCAATGGATTGAGAGATGAAGTGCTTAGAGAATGTCATCACTCAAGACTGACTATACACCCCGGTGGTAACAAGATGTATCGAGATATGAAGCAGACTTACCACTGGGAAGGAATGAAAAGAGACGTTGGGAAGTTTATATCCAAATGCATGAATTGCCAGCTAGTTAAAGCCGAGCAAAAGAAGCCTAGTGGTTTGTTACAGCCCTTAGAGATTCCCGAGTGGAAATGGGAGCAAGTCTCGATGGATTTCATCGATGGTTTACCAAGGACTAGATCGGGATATGACAACATTTGGGTAATTGTAGATCGACTGACTAAAAGTGCAAGGTTTATACCAGTCAAATCGACCAGAACGGCAGCTAAGTTAGCAGAATTGTATATGAAGTGGGTAGTGAGATTTCATGGAGTACCTAAAAGCATTGTGAGTGACCGAGACCCGTTGTTCACTAGTGGGTTTTGGAAGAGCTTACAAGAGGCTCTAGGGTCAGAGTTACATCTCAGTACCGCATATCATCCTCAGACCGACGGTCAGACGGAGAGGGTGAACCGTATTTTGGAAGATCTCTTGAGAGCATGTATATTGGATTTTGGTGGATCATGGGATGACCATTTGCATCTAGTAGAGTTTGCATATAATAATAGCTACCAATCCAGTATCGGTATGGCTCCGTTTGAAGCTTTGTATGGAAACCGTGCAACTCACCATCATGTTGGATAGAGACTGGCGAGAAGTTTATGCTTGGACCAGATGTGGTGAGGGAAACTTCAGATAAAATCAAGACCATTCAACAACGAATGAAGGCTGCCCAAGATAGACAGAAGAGTTATGCTGATAAGAGGAGAAGAGACTTAAAATTCTCCGTTGGCGACTTGGTGTTTGTCAAGATTTCTCCGTTGAAGAGCGTAATACGATTTGGCAGGAGAGGCAAGTTGGCACCAAGATTCGTTGGCCCATTCCCTGTTCTTGAACTAGTCGGGAATTTGGCATATAGAATTGACTTACCGGAGAAGATGGCGGGAGTTCACAACGTATTTCATGTTTCCCAACTAAGGAAGTTCGTTCACGACTCAGACATGACTATTTCACCTGATCAGTTAGAGGACTTCGAAGTAGAACCCGAGGCGGTTGGGAACCGCAAGCCGGCCCGTATTGTCGAGTACGACATGAAGCAACTTCGAAGGTAGGCGGTGAAGCTGGTCAAGGTACAGTGGAGCGAGGACGAGAGTGATTGTACTTGGGAAACAGAGGACGACATAAGGAAGAAGTATCCAGAACTCTTTGTCTGGTAAGATTTTGACTTCGATTTAGTTTTTCCGCATGCTAGGATAGGCTTGTTTGCTTGTTTTGCATATTTGATTGTTATATATGGTTGTTAGGCATGCGGGATCCCTTGTATGTTTTGGGTTAAGGAATTTCGGGGGCGAAATTTCTTAAGGGGGGGAGAGTGTAACGACCCGTACTCTACGCATCATAGGATCGTAGAATATTTGTTTCTTTCACATGCAAAGTCGTATGGTCATGTAACTTTGGGAGATGACTATTGGGGTCATTTCCCATGTTCATGATTTTTCCCGATTTTTAAATGACCATTTTACCCCTAGTTGGCACTGTTTTGGTCATAACTTTTGACTGGAAAGGAATTTTGACCTGAAACCACTTCCATTAGCTCCGGATGATGGTTTCTCTTTCCGTAGAGTGGTCACATTAGCCAAACGGACTTACCGTTTGGGAGATATGGCTGAAACAAGTTTCAGATGGTGAAAAACAGCTTAATTGGGCTTAACCGGGTGATTAGCAGCTTGGCCCAAGGGGAATTTCGGGTTTAGGGGGATATAGGTGCTGATTAGGGTTAGAAAACATTTCTTTAGACATTTTCCAGCCGCCACTTTCATTTCCCTTAACCTAGCCATGGCCTCCACTCTCTAAATCTCTCTAAAACACCCAGAAATCACCTTCTAATTGAAGATTAGGCTTAGCAAACATTAAATTAAGAAGAAAAAGCACCAAAGCAAGGTTGGAGCTGCTGTATAAGATTGGGAACAGCGCCAAATCAGAGAATATTTCGGTTTTGGGGTTCTAGTTGTGGCAAAGGTGAGTGATTTGCATAGTTTTTGCACTAATTACGGTGATTAAGGGTAATTAGTGAAGATTAGCGAATTTATACGTAAATAAATTCTGGAAAAATTCTTAAAATTTTTAAAATAATGTTTTAAGGCTCTGTTAGAAATTTGGGTTAATTTCGATGTGTTTTGCTAATCGTATGCTTAAACATGATTAAGAGGGACTATAAGAAAATGTGAGGTTTTAGCCACTTTTGATCCATTTTGATTCGTTTAAATTGTTGTTTGTTGCTTGTGGTTGCTGTTATATGTTGCTATGACTCTTTGGGATGTTTTACGATTGATTAGAATAGTTAGATTGGTCAAAAACGTCGTCGAATGGCGAGAAAACTGTCGCTGGAAGTTGCAGGAATTAGTGTAGGAAATCGGATCGGATCGCCCCTACCCGACCCGAACCGTCCATTTCCCTCCACCACGAACCGACCTGCCTGAAGTGATGGCGCCACGACCGAGCTCTCGCGTGCGAACCGACCTGGCATGAAGAAGGTTCCGACCCGATCCGAGGAGTCGCGATTCAAGGCTTGGTGATTGAAGACTCCGACCCGATCCGCCTGGAGGGATAACGACACGATCCGATCTGATCACCTTGAGGATAACGAACCAGAGACTCGAAGGAGGGCGAAGGACTTGGAGCTATGACCAGGAGGCGTGACCCGAGCCGTGGCGTGGTGGAGAACCCGATCCGATCCAGATGGGACTGGAAGCCACGAACCGATCCAGTGTACCATGAAGGACTCCGATCCGACCCGGAGTAGCAGTCACGAACCTAGACGATGAAGACCACGATCCGACCCGAGCGTGAAGGATGATCCGAACCGACCCGAGGTTGATGGCTACGAACTGAATGAAGACCGATCCGGAAGTGAAGACTATAACCCGAGATGCAAAGGAAGCCCAAATGAGAAGTTAGAGCTCAAGATTCAGGTGGGAATCAACGAGTTCGCTTCATGGTTGGGTTTTGCTGCGGGACGCGTGCCAAGGAGTTATCGACGTCTATAACTTTGGACCACTATGGTAGGAGGTACGAAGGCGGATCCAGGGCCATTATGGCATTGGTAGAACCAAGGGCTACGACCAATGGAGTGGGTCATTGAAATGTTTGGTCATGACTCCAAGTGTTTGGCTTGGTCACAGCAGGGTTTCTACAAGTCGGGATTCGTCGTTGCCTCAGTTTGTCTAGTATTCCAAAGTGGTAGATGTCGTACGCTTTACGCACTGAGTGAGAGATGTGAGGATGGTTGCTATGGATGATTTGTTTGCTATCATTGTGACATGCACACCCCACCCCCGTATTCTTACACTATTTATTATGGCACCTTGGAGTATTGTACGGTATGTGGTACTAACTCTTTGGTTGCAGGTCCAGGTTCAGGTATGGTTTAGTATACCTGTTATTACTCTGTTTAGATGCTTATCGCTCATACCAGGCTTTATGTCTGACCCAGAGTTTTATGTCTCTTCTTATTACTCTGGGTGCTCACACGAGCAGACTAGAGACAGGTTAGCTGGTGATGCACGGGTAGCTGATCCGGAGACGAGCAGGAGGCTTCCACGTAATATATATAGTATTCTCCCTGTGTTGTTGAAGATCACTGCTTGGGCATTGGTGGTGCATCTTCTACTTTGGTTTTCTTTTGTTAGAGACAGAAAATTTGGAAAGTTGTAATAAGCTGTAATTGGATTTCCGCTGCTCTGATGTTGACATTGATTATTAGTTATCAGCTTATGCACTGTCTCGCCTGTTTTATGTCAAGTATGTTATTATTATATTTTATCCCATGCGCTGTGAGACATTCTACAGGTTCCTCGTTTAGTTCATTCCCTTCTTTCCTTTCTCATGACGACCGTCTTGTGCTAGTCGGGCATGTGTACAGCGCACTTTTGGAAGAAATGCAGGCTGGTGCGGGGCGGACCGTCACATACACACTCTGGGTAACCCCTGGATCTTCAGGACCGGTCCACACTTACGTTAGTGGATTAGTATTCCTGAACACATGTTTCTCGGTCCTAACAGACCTATATCCGAGGTGCCTCGCATTCCAACAACCACATAAGTAAAAATAATATAAATGTCAACCAGTTTAAGCACTGACACTACATTTAGCTAGAAAGAAACGTCGTGTTCTCCCTGCAGTCACTATCCCGTTTTTGACTCATACCGAGGTGTGAGGCTCGCGAATTCATGCTATACACAAAGCTATGCCATGTAGGTCGTGCTTTGATCATTAACCACAAGACTTTGCTTTAAAACAGAAGCCTTGATCATTTGCCACATAGGCATGCCACACAAGCAATTCACTCCATGCGACTGATGTCCATCGATATACAACCTCTGAGCTCGTACGTCTCAGAGAAGGGCGTTAAGCAAGAGAATAAATTCTCCGCCACCAAACAGATGTATATTTAATAGAGATCAATCGGCACAGAATAAAATCCAGTGTCAGACACACAGTCCATTTACAAGTTTGTTCTGGGCCTGAAAGAAACCGGAGACACTTTCCTCGCATATCCATCGAACTCCAAGTACGTCTGGACGATCACCAACTGATTCCCTTATCTTGGGTGTACAGCCCAATCAAGATCATCAGTAATCACCCAAACGATGTGAAGATTTCCGGTCTTCAACCACCGTCTTTCTCTTCGACCTATCGTCGAATCGGTTACTCGGAATGGGTATAAACCCGACCTTTCTGAATAACCCGCGTATATAATAAACAAATGTTACACAAACACAACATACGCCTCATTCCAATTCATCAGTCACTAATCGTAAATTAGCAAGAGGACAATTCCCCAAATATTAACCCCGAAGGCCGAAACCAACATCAGATTAATATCCAAGAAACCACTCTTCTTAGCTAACCTACAGTTAGTGTCTAAATTTCATATCCTTAAGGAAAAGTTCCCATTAATTTTATCAAAGATAGATTCTTTTAAATTTGTTCTTTAATCTTCCTTTGGATGTCATTTCAAACCAAATTATGGTTTTCCAAACTATTCGGGATTAGCGAACCACACCAAAGTAATTATTTATTTTATTTCCCAATCCCAACATATTTATCCCATGAAGCAAAATTGGTAATACTCCATATCTAACACCACGGTGTTATCGGAAAAATTAATTACCATTTCACGTTCAAATCTAATTAAAGATTTAACTATCGCTTTCGAGCAAAACTGGTGATACTCCATTCCCGCTCACTTTCCAAATTTGATAATTTAAATTATCAATTCACATTCCAATCTAATTACAGATTCAATAAAACTCCTTTTACTGGGTTAAAGAACTAATGTCATTTAAAACACCGTTCACGACAAACCCAAATCATATTTGATATTAAATACAAGGCTCTGAATAGAAAATATATCAGCTTATATTCAATATCAAATTCTGAAACCGACAAATATCGCTTTGGAAATAACGATATAAAATATATCTTCCAAATTTCCTCCAAAATATCTGTATAATCGCCGAATCTAATATCGAAATATTCCAAAGACAATTTCGATTCAAATCCATTCCAATTCATATATTGGAAATTCTGGTTATTTAAAACCCAATTCAAATCCAATTTATTTATTTAAAAATAAATAAATAAATATTCTAGTTACTAATTAGTTCATTTCGATAAAAATCTATTTTTATCTTTTCAAATATGGGATTTTTTAGCCTAATTCTTTCCAAATCATTTCTTACGATTTTACACTAATTATTTATATTTTTAATAATTTTATCAAGGCCCGTACAGTCGATTTCCAATAACGGCCATCGAACTACACTAACAGCGACCTTTTCTGAAATTGATTTGGACATATCTCCAAATCCATCTGTCATATTTCAAATCTCTTGTATTCGTTATAAAGCTCTTTTCGATACGAACCCAACGATTCCTGTTTTAGGAGAATCTGACGGTCGGATCTCCCGTAATGTCCGTTCGAAGTCAATGGTCAAATTCACAAACTACCGCGGCGTGGCGCGTTCTATTCAGACCATTATATATATATATATATATATATATATTTCATCGATTTCCTTTTAAAACGAATTTTATAAATCATTTCAAATTTGTTCCAAAGACAATTTCAACCTTCATTTCAAATTCAAATCAAAATTGAATTTTCCATTATAAATTCTTTTTTACTTTCATTTCTATTTGATTTCAATTCAAATCAATTTCAATTCAATTTCAGTTCATTTTCAATTCGATTTGAATTCATTTCAATTCGAATTCATTTTATATTCAATTCAATTCGAATTCGTTTTATATTCAATTCAATTCGAATTCGTTTTCTAAATATTCGATTTTTAAATCTCTTTTCAGTATTCATTATAAAAACGAATATAATTGATATAAATATCGATTCGCGTCAAAATAGCTCATCTCTAATCAACACGGCTTTATATTTTTCAATAACTTCGTTATTCTATTCAACAAATGAATATTTATTCTATTCAACACATGAATCTATATTTCTTTCAACACATGACTAATCTCAACAAATGAGTACCGTCAACACGTGACTATTTTCGTTATTCAATATATTTTATAAAATTATGATTTCTATCGTTAAATCTTTAATCAGACTCCAACCCTAAATTAGTAGGAGAGAAATTCCCTAAACATTAACCCCGAAGGCCGAAACCATCATCAGATCACTATTCAGGAGACCACTCATCTTAACTATTTTCTAGTTAGTTTCAAATTTTATATATGGTAAAGATGTCAATTTTATGGTTAAAATATTTCGTTCAACACATGACTAATCTCAACGAATGAGTAGTGTCAACACATGAACCATTATTTTATAATATCCTTTATTTTTCCAGTTGGAATGAGGCCCAATAAATTACCATATAATGTTAATTATATGGATTCCATACAACACATGTATATAATAGCAACGATAAATAATCAACCATCATCCAAAGTGCACCACACAACTACATAAGCATTAAATATAAATAATTAATGCTTACATCGTCTGTCGACCAATCGATCGACATACAATTAAATAATTGGGATTAGTGTACGCCAAATATTATCCCAACACCCATGTGGGGTTTCAATCCACAAACACTGAATATTATTTGTGTAATTGGGCGATGTGTAAAATTTATCGGCCCAATCAATATCCTTCAAATAGGTGTACATAAACAAATCGTCCAGTTTGTAAATGAATATTTATTTATTCACATTCACGTTAAAAATTATATTTTTAACGATAATTATTTTATTTCAACACATGAATATTTATTTTTCAATCATTCCACAACACAATCAATTTTCACAACACATCAATCAAACAAACAAGCCGTCAATGGTCTGTGGACGACAGGTGTCGGGTGCCACTAAACACCGTCTGCATCCTAGTATATATTTATAACTAGAAAAGAAGATTTAAAGTGAGAAGCTCTCACAGAGGGTTCCACTCCATCGTGCTTTGCTTTTGAACTGCTGAACCGTTTGGATCGGTTTGAAATTCCAATGCAGTCTTTGCCCCGCTGTTCATAATAAAATTATATTTTTATTGCTTCATTCAATAAATAAAAATCCAATTTTCACTTTTACTTTATATATTTATACAATGCTTATTCTATATAAAAATTATAGTTTTATATTTCTATTTCATATATAAAGATCGAATTTTTATTTTATCGCTATAAAAATCACATTTTTATTTCAACATATATATAATAAAAATCAGATTTTTATTTCGCTATATATTTAAATTTCAAATTTTTACTATCTATATAATATAAAATCATATTTTTATACTTTCTATAATATAAAAATCCTATTTTTAACTTACTACTCGAATAAAAATTATATTTTTATTCTTTCTACTCGAATAAAAATTATATCTTTATTCTTTACCTTGTATAAAAATTTCGCCTTTTCAAAAATAAAGATTTCGGCTTTTCAAAAATAAAGACTTTATGATCATGTTAAACAAAAAGAAATCAACTCTTTTTAAATGATAAATCTTGTTTCTATATATTATGGACCACATCTTCCTACAAATCAAAGATCATGGCTTTTATAAACTAAAAATCAAAACTTTTTATTATGTTATCTATGAAAAGTCACAGTTTATTTTATCTACATGAAAATCTATATTTTAAAAACCTAAAAAAAAATAAAAATAACCTAAAAACTCACTGTGGAGGGCATAAGAGGACGGGGGAGGCTCAGTTTTCGCGGGTGGAGCGCGCCAGGGTGGTCTCGACGTCGGGTGGCAGCCTTGGTTGGCGGCAGGTGGTGAATGGGACGCGGATTTGCGTTGGAGAAGGGGTTATTGAAGAGAGGGGGAGGCGGTAAGGGCTGCGTCAGTTCTGGGGGGGCTTCGACCAGGTCTGTTGGAGCGGATCTGAGCGGAGGGGGAAGCGGCGAGAGGCGGATCGAGATGGCGCGTGTCGGTCTTCAGGTGGGGCTAAGGC
Source organism: Allium sativum (assembly GCA_030737875.1). Classification (NCBI taxonomy): domain Eukaryota; kingdom Viridiplantae; phylum Streptophyta; class Magnoliopsida; order Asparagales; family Amaryllidaceae; genus Allium; species Allium sativum. Next base: position 280,053,765 of record CM060925.1, read on the forward strand.
TTTGGGTTTTGGATCGAGATGGAGGTCGGGGGAGGCTTCAGCGGTTTCGTCAGAGGAGGAAGAATAGAGAAGGGAGGCGCAAGAGGGGGGAATGTAACACCCCATATATTCTATAATAGTGAAATTCATAAATTAAAAGTATAATTAATTCTAATGAAAGAATTAAGGGAAGCGGCTTACGCCATTGCGTTCGTCTCGGAATTCTGGTTGAGATAGAGTCCGAGTTTGCGTGAAACGGACTCCGTATGAAGGAGTTATGATCTCCGGAAGTTTCAGAATAAATTTGAAATTCAAAAACAGCTCAGAACAGGTTTCAAAATTCGAATTCGAGTTCAAACTGGGCTGGGCGGGAAAATTCCCGCCCAGTGACCAGGTCGACACTAGTGTCGACCTGGCCCACCCCCCCCCCCCAAGTCGACTGCGCAGTCGACTTGGGTGTCGACCTACAGGTCGGCTTTCCCGGTCGGTCTGACCCTGGTTCGACTTCTGGTGTACTGTACGGTCTGATTTCCCTCCATGTTTGCATCTGACGGCTCAAATTAACTTGAAAACTCTATAAATACACCCTAAGACTCAACTAATTCACATAAGAAAATAAGAGAGGAGTCGTCATGCTGTCGGGAAGGAGTTGATCGTAGCCGCCAAGAATCAAACTAAGAAGCAAATTAAAGTCTAATCAAATCAATCAACAAATTGCTACCCAAAGGAGAGCGCCTCCAAATTTAGAAAACAGAAATCAGAAAACAAGATCTCGTCACACGTTGTAAGTATAGTGGTCTTTCAGAATCTAAATAAAATTATGATGTGATATGTAACACCCCGCGAATTCTATAACTATGAAATTAACAAATTAAAGTATAATTAATCTGAAATCAAAGAACTAAGGGAAACGGGATACGCCATTGCGTTCGTCTCGGAAAAATACGCGAAATATAGTCCGAGTTTTCGAAAAACGGAGTCCGTATGAAGAAGATATGGCCTTCGGAAGTTTGAGAATTAAATTTAAAATTCAAACAGAATAAATCAGGTTTAAATTCGAAAATGGGGCCCAATGGGCCAGGGCGGAAAAACACCCGCCTGACCCACCAAGTCGACTGGGCTGTCGACCTGGTCTAACCAGGTCGACAGGCCTGTCGACAGGGCTGTCGACAGGGGTGTCGACCTGGTCCAGACCAGGTCGAGCCCAGTCTAACCCGGCTGGCCTATTCTCTATGTGGTCGATTTTCTGTGGTCTGCTTGGTCACTAGGGCTAGGTGGCAAGTTTTAATTGGTCTCTCCTTAGAATGAATGGCTACGATCAATCCAAGCAACATCAATGGTCCTAATCAGTTCCTAACCTCTATATAAACAACCCTAGACTAAACCCTAATCTATTCATTCAAAAATAAGAACATAGCCGCCATGTTGCTGAGGAACGACTAGGAGTAGCCACCAAATTGGAGAGAGGATTAGGAGGAAGATTCTAAAGCTTAAAGCAACCTAAACAAATCAATTCAACAAAGGAATTTGCGTCTTCAATCCCTAAATTAGAGAATTCATCACACCATTGTAAGTAGAGTATTACTTTGGTATGAATAAACAATTGTGTTGGTTTGTATGCGTGAATTGTGGCAATAAAGTAATTCATATTTGTGCGTTCTTATCAATTTGAAATATTATGTACGTTTGGATATTTATGAATTATGTTATTCATTATAAAGAACTACATGCGGTAGTTCTATGCAAGTATACGTTTGGAATATTTCGCAAATTATGTAATCCATGTTGAAGCTACATGTATGTAGTTGATTTAAATTCATGCAAGTTTGGGGTTTGCTTCTATGCCACCATGATGTATATTTTTGTGCATTAATCATTTTGTAAGTAATTGGAACAAGTTTGGTTATTATCCATATGAAATTATGTTGAGAATTTGGCATTATGTATTAAGCCATGCTTTTGTACTAGAAAACCTATTTGCAAACTTATGAATATGGCTAGGCTATGATTGATATTTGGCAACCATGATTAGGTCTATCTTGTTTACAAGAATTATATGATGACATATGTGGTACATGGCTAGGTTAGGTTCAAAAGGTCCCTTTTTGTAAGTTTACATGGCTAAAGTAAGAATCATGATTTCATGTTAGAAATATTTATGCCATGGTTATGTGAACAAATTTAACTATACTTATGCCATGCTTATGTTTGATATTATGCCATGCTTATGTTTGACATTATGCCATGCTTATGCTAGAAATATTTATGCCATGCTTATGTTTGACATTATGCCATGTTTATGCTAGAAATATTTATGCCATGCTTATGTTTGACATTATGCATAAATAAGAATATAGGTTCATGTTGCAGTTAAACCTATGCAAGTTCACATGCTTTGATTCATGTCACCTATGTTACCACTATGCAAGTACACCAGTTTCTATTTTGTATTTCCAACGTCGTATTGCAAGTTCATGCGCTCACCTTCCCCTTTTTGTGTATGTAATTACGCTTTAAGCCTCCCCTTTTCGCATGGCTAAATTGGGCTTTAAAAGGCTAAGCCCAATATATATAAACGGACGTGTAAAACGGGGGAAAATAACGTTGGGTTAAAATTACTAATGAATGAAAATATAAAATAGAAGGGCCCAAGTTCAAGTATGGGTTGGGCCCATGATTGGTGTAACCTTTACACCATTAACTTAATAATGGGCCGCAAATATTTACATATAAGAAATAAAGAGGAATGACAAAATATGTAAATGTAGAACATACGATGTGTTTAACCCGAGGTTGGATTGAGTTGTGATGTAAACCTGCCCGGAACCGCCCGGCTGTCCAGTAGTCACAACAATACCTATCCAATGTGGGAGGTTAAACATGGAGCCCAGCAAGGACCCGAGGTTAGAATGGGTTGTGGCGTAAGACTGCCCGGAACCAACCGGCAACAGGCAGCCACAACAATACCTGTCTAATGTGAGAGGTCAGGGCCTTAATAAGACAATTAAGGCTGAGTCAGGATTGATAGGATTAAGTGAACTAAAGACTTAATCAAAATGGAACATGCTAAACAAAACGGACTGGTGGGGGTTAGGTTAGGAAACACTTAACCAACTTAGCATGTTGGCTAGAGATAGAAAACCTAGTAACGGGGGACCCTTTTCAGCAGTAACCCTAGAAGGTGTATCAGGATACCCTGAAACTAGGCAGGGTGGGGCACGATTACTGGGCTGATTGTAAGAGGTCAAAGCGACGGCGGTGGTGTAGCAGTGTAGGTTCTAACGGAGTGCGGGCGTGCACGCACTCCGGCGCAGAAAAATAAGGCACTGGACACCAGTAGCATACCTGTGCACTCTAAGGTTGTGTCGGGTTGCCACTATGGGACTTGATACACCCCATGGTGGGACCAGCATAGGTAACTACAAACATCGGGGGCCGTAAGACACATGTAACTATGCGAGTAGGAGCCGATCATCATAGAATGGATCACATCACCCTGATTTTGGGGTGCCAGTTGGAAACTAGTTTATATGGGTTCAGAGATTAACAGGGGGTACGATAGTATATTCGACCTTAGACAACTTAACCAAGTTTATAGTGCATGCCCACTTCTTGTTTATACTTATCATACCCAGTTCTTTATTCATAGACAAAATAGTACTAGACTTACTCAGGCTTTATGTCTGACTCTACTTTTCTTTCGTCTTCTTTCTTCCGTTTCCCCCCCCCCCAAGGTCCTCAGGGAGGGAACACAGCAGCTTGACCAACCTCAACATCCAGCTTGAAGAAGAGAAATGTATTGCTTGGACTTTCCTGTTTTGAACTATGGCTTTGGACAATCCACTATGGGGCTTTTGCAGTTTATCTATGTTTTATTTATGCTTCTTTAATTAATGTACTCAAGACAGATTATGAAAGTGTTATGTTATGTTTTTGGAAAGGATGTTGTTGTAACACGTATTTGACTTTATGAAATAAAGTTTGTTGTTCTTCCGCTGTTTACAAATATGTGTTCTTATATCTGTCTTGTATATCTGTGACTTGTACTTATAAACCTCCACCAAAATTAGGGCATTCCCTTTGAGAGTGACCCTAACGGAGGTGGGGTGTTTCACTTGGTATCAGAGCATAGGTTTACCAGATAAGATAAAAAGTTTTGAAAAATTATTTTCAACAAAGGAAATTAAAGAAGCATTTTTAAAAGAAAAATATTATTTTATTTTAAAAGGCAAAGTCCACTCCCCAAAGCCGTAGGTACTATCTCTTATCCTTCGTTTTGAATCTATCCTTTTTGTTTCAGCATGTCCCAAGAACTTAACTTGCTGGAAGGGGTGCCAATACCTGGTTGGTTTAGACGGTTCTTAGAAGCAAGAGCCACTCAGCCAGGTCCTACCATTCCTCCTCCCCCAGCGGAAGGAAATCATCCAGCTGCAGCATCACCTTTTCCTCCACTTCCTCCACGGGGAAACACGTTCGCTAAGATATGCAAAGATTTTAAAGCTATGGGAGGAAGGGATTTCCATGGAACTGAGTCCTTCGTGGCAGCCAGAAATTGGCTGAAAGAAACGGAGGACCTATTCATCATCTTTGAGGTAGAGGATAGACAAAAAGTACAGTTGGCAGTGTGGCTATTGAAGGGCGAGGCTTCCTACTGGTGGGAAGTCACTAATGCTGAAAGACCAGTGGAGACATGGGAGGACTTTAGGGCAAGGTTTGAGACTAAATTTCTCTCAGATGCAGAAAGAAGTTTGCAGTTAGAAAAATTCTTATTTCTTAAGCAAGGGGACAAGACAGTCAGAGAGTATGTGAATCAGTTCGATGAGCTGGCTAGGTTTGGGCTTGACCTAGTCAACACCCCGCACAAGAAGGCTCTCCGTTTCGTCAAAGGGTTGAATGAGCCATTACATAGTTTGGCCATGACCCATATACCCATGGGAGCCACGTATGAAAGATTGGTGCAAATGGCATTGCTGAATGAAGAGGATAAGGGCAAGAAGAAAGAGGGTTTGCAGCCCAAGAAGACAGACTTTAAGAAGGGCGGGAAATGCAACAAAGAGAAGAGGAAGTGCAATTTCTGTGGCAAAGTGGGGCACTTAGTAAAGGACTGCCGGAAAAAGAAGGCCAAGGAGAATGGTGGGTGCTTTTCTTGCGGTGAGACAGGCCACAGGGCTAAGGACTGCCCAAAGAAACGAGGACAGGGGCAGAGGGCTGGATCCACCCCAGGGGCACAGGTCCATGTGCTAGAAGCGCCACCTCTGCAACAGCGAGGTATAAATACTTCTGTAGAAAGTGTAGTTTATCTTTATGATCACCCCGTTCGCACTTTATTTGATTCTGGCGCATCACACTCCTTTATCTCGTCTGCTTTAGTAGAATCTCTGCACCTAAAAACTAGTATGGTAGAGGACCCCTTAATTGTTTCAAACCCAATTGGGGCCCCAGCTCATTTGTCTATGATCTGTGTGGGATTGAAAATTTCCATTCTAAGTGTAGAATTTCAATGTAGTGCCTTTGTTTTGGGCTTTTCGGGTTATGGTTTGATTTTGGGTATGGATTGGCTATCCAGTAATGGGGCCATCCTTGATTGTGAGAAAAGGGTTGTTAGGCTCCTAACCCAGCTCGGTAATACTTTGGAAATTTCTTGTAATCCCTCGTATGCGGTTATGCTTAGTTATCTTGAATCGCTAGATGCCTCCGTTGAAAATTTGCAATCAGTTAGAGTGGTCCGGGAATATCCGGATGTCTTTGAAGAGGTGAAGGGCTTGCCTCCGAAGCGGGAAATAGACTTCCGCATATATCTTGTAGAAAATGCAAAGCCCGTTGCGTTGCCCGTTAGACATATGGCTCCATGAGAAAGGAAAGAGCTCAGTAAACAGATTAAAGAGCTTCTAAAAAAGGGGTTCATTAGGAGGAGCATTTCAGAATGGGGCACTCCGGTGGTTTTCGCTACAAAGGCGGATGGTTCACTCCGTCTATGTGTTGACTATAGGGAGCTCAACAAGCTAACGAAAAAGAATAGGCACCCTCTCCCTAGAATTGACGATTTATTTGACCAGCTTGTAGGAGCGTCTGTTTTCTCCCAACTCGATTTAGCAACCGGTTTTCATCAGCTAAGGGTGGCTGAAGATAGCATCGATAAAACGGCGTTCAGAACCCCAGACGGCTTCTTTGAATGGCTTGTCATGCCTTTCGGCTTGACAAATGCACCTGCGTACTTCGTGGACCTGATGAGTAGGGTATTTAGAGATTTCCTCAACAAATTCGTAGTGGTCTTCGTAGATGATATCCTTATCTTCTCAAAGAGTGAAGAGGAACATGCTCAGCACTTAAGGGCAATCATGGAAACCTTGCGAGTCCATCAACTAAAAGCCAAATTCTCCAAATGCCACTTTTGGAGAGAAGAGGTGAGGTTCCTTGGGCACATAGTATCCAAACAAGGGTTAGCGGTGGACCCCGCTAAGGTAGTGGCGGTACAGGATTGGAAGACACCAAGGAGTGCAACTGAGGTCCGAAGCTTTCTAGGACTAGCAGGTTTCTATCGAAAGTTTATAAGGGATTTTGCGAAAATCTCAGCTCCGCTCACGAAATTGACCAAGAAGAATCTAGTGTTCAATTGGGACTTGGATTGCGAGTTTGCTTTCCAACGACTGAAAAGGGCTCTCACAACAGCCCCAGTTTTGACGCTGCCAGATGGGAGCAAGATGTTCACCGTTTATACGGATGCATGTGGGACAGGGCTAGGCGCCGTCTTAATGCAAGAAGGAAGGGTAGTAGGTTACGGCGGGAGACAGTTGAAAGTGCACGAAAATAACTACCCAACCCACGATCTTGAGTTAGCCGCCATCGTCTTTGCACTCAAGTCTTGGCGACATTATCTCCTAGGTGAGAAGTTCGAACTCTACACTGACCATAAATCGTTGAAATATCTTTTCTCGCAGAAAGATCTTAACTTGAGGCAACAAAGATGGATGGAGTTTCTTGCCTCGTACGATTTCGAAATCTCCTACACTCCGGGCAAAGGCAACGTAGTGGCAGACGCGTTGAGCCGAAAGAAATTGACCCTAAGCCCGTTGTTTGTTGAAAGACAAAGCCTAGAGTTTATAGCCAGCTTCGACTTTAGGCCTTCCTCTGATTTCGTACCGGGCTTGCTAGCATCTCTCGAAGTGCGCCCAACTTTAGTGGATTCAGTAGGGACAGCACAACGCGAAGACCCTCAACTTGTGGAAATAATTGATAGGCTAATTAGGGGTGAAACTTCAAGTCACCTCAGCAGATACTCCATCGACGATAAGGGTTTGCTAAGGCGAGACGGAAGACTATGCGTCCCACAGACAAAAGATTTAGTAAAGAAGGTTCTCGAGGAAGCACATCACTCCAAGATGACGATACACCCAGGCGGAGATAAAATGTACAAAGACATAAAGAGGACTTTCTTCTGGAACAGCATGAAAAAGGACGTGGCAGAGTTCGTTTCTAAGTGTATGGTGTGCCAACAGGTTAAGGCGGAACAGAAAAAGCCTGGCGGACTACTACATCCTCTGGAGGTCCCGCAGTGGAAGTGGGATAGCATCTCAATGGACTTCATCGATAGGCTGCCTAGGTCTAGGAGAGGCAACACTAGCATTTGGGTAATAGTGGATAGGCTTACTAAAAGCGCCCACTTTTTACCTATCAAAAGTAAAAGAACTGCCTCATCCCTAGCATCACTTTACCTCAAGGAAATCGTTCGACTCCATGGAATACCATCTAGCATTGTTAGTGACCGAGACCCCATCTTCACCAGCGAGTTTTGGCGGAGTCTGCAAGAAGCAGTAGGAACGCAGTTATGCTTGAGCACAGCCTATCATCCCCAAACCGATGGCCAAACAGAGAGAGTGAACAGAGTTTTGGAAGACCTTTTAAGACTATGCGTCCTTGACTTCGGAGGGACATGGGAAGACCACCTTCCTTTGGTAGAATTCGCCTACAACAACAGCTATCAAGCAACCATCGGAATGGCGCCCTTCGAAGCTTTATATGGAAGACCGTGCCAATCGCCCACTTGTTGGTGGGAGTCTACGGATAAGCTCATACTTGGACCAGATATGATCCGAGAGACTTCAGAGAAAGTAGACTTAATACGAAGAAGGATGAAGACGGCCCAAGACAGACAAAAGTCCTATGCCGACAAGAGGAGGACCGACCTTGAATTCGAGGTTGGAGATAGAGTTTTTCTCAAGGTATCACCGCTAAGAAACGTTGTTCGCTTTGGAACCATAGGAAAGCTAGCACCAAGGTTCGTAGGGCCATTCCCTATCATCGAGAAAATTGGGAAAATGGCCTATAGATTAGAGCTACCCGAGAAGTTGGCTGGAGTCCACAATGTTTTTCACGTTTCACATCTCCGAAAATGTCTACATGAGTCTGCTGAAGTGGTAGAGCCAAATATACTCGAAGAGGCCGAAGTGGAACGCGAAGCAACCATAAGAAAAGTTCCAACCCGCATCTTAGGAACGGAAGTGAAGAAGCTACGCAACCGCGAAGTCAAGCTCGTCAAAGTTCAGTGGAGCGACGCCGAGGGAGACGCGACTTGGGAAACTGAAGCTAGAATCCGTACAGCCTACCCTTTTCTGTTCGAGGGTACATCCTTGATCTTTCTTTTTCCTTAAGTTGCGCTTTTATCTATCTTTTTAGGTATATTTCCTCGACCGTATCTTTTAGGTAGGATCTCTTTGGATGGAAACATGTAGTTGAAACATGTTATGGATGATGGTTGCAAGTGGTTGCAAGTGATTGCTAGTGGTTGCATATACACACACAATCTAGGTTTTATATCGGCTCAGTCACTTCATATTGCATATGCATATATGTTTGCATTCGTATATGGTTGAACTTTAATGTGTTGTCATGTGGATGTTGCATTTGTATTGAATGATTGTGCACTCATGTAGAATCATGAATAGGAAAATTTGCATACATAATGGATTCATGGCACTTACATAATTCGCATTAAGGATGTCAACTGAATCAGTAGACCGCCTGATTTTGCATTAGATAAGTACATGTACACACACACTTCGCATATGATCATGAAGCATTAGAAGTCTTTTAAGGACAATGGATGCTCGTGTTTGATGGATGAGTAGATGGATGATTGGATGTTAGGATATACATTCCTCCTAACTTGAAGATTTCGGGGACGAAATCCTTTTAAGTGGGGGAGAATGTAACACCCCGCGAATTCTATAACTATGAAATTAACAAATTAAAGTATAATTAATCTGAAATCAAAGAACTAAGGGAAACGGGATACGCCATTGCGTTCGTCTCGGAAAAATACGCGAAATAGAGTCCGAGTTTTCGAAAAACGGAGTCCGTATGAAGAAGATATGGCCTTCGGAAGTTTGAGAATTAAATTTAAAATTCAAACAGAATAAATCAGGTTTAAATTCGAAAATGGGGCCCAATGGGCCAGGGCGGAAAAACACCCGCCTGACCCACCAAGTCGACTGGGCTGTCGACCTGGTCTAACCAGGTCGACAGGCCTGTCGACAGGGCTGTCGACAGGGGTGTCGACCTGGTCCAGACCAGGTCGAGCCCAGTCTAACCCGGCTGGCCTATTCTCTATGTGGTCGATTTTCTGTGTACTGCTTGGTCACTAGGGCTAGGTGGCAAGTTTTAATTGGTCTCTCCTTAGAATGAATGGCTACGATCAATCCAAGCAACATCAATGGTCCTAATCAGTTCCTAACCTCTATATAAACAACCCTAGACTAAACCCTAATCTATTCATTCAAAAATAAGAACATAGCCGCCATGTTGCTGAGGAACGACTAGGAGTAGCCACCAAACTGGAGAGAGGATTAGGAGGAAGATTCTAAAGCTTAAAGCAACCTAAACAAATCAATTCAACAAAGGAATTTGCGTCTTCAATCCCTAAATTAGAGAATTCATCACACCATTGTAAGTAGAGTATTACTTTGGTATGAATAAACAATTGTGTTGGTTTGTATGCGTGAATTGTGGCAATAAAGTAATTCATATTTGTGTGTTCTTATCAATTTGAAATATTATGTACGTTTGGATATTTATGAATTATGTTATTCATTATAAAGAACTACATGCGGTAGTTCTATGCAAGTATACGTTTGGAATATTTCGCAAATTATGTAATCCATGTTGAAGCTACATGTATGTAGTTGATTTAAATTCATGCAAGTTTGGGGTTTGCTTCTATGCCACCATGATGTATATTTTTGTGCATAAATCATTTTGTAAGTAATTGGAACAAGTTTGGTTATTATCCATATGAAATTATGTTGAGAATTTGGCATTATGTATTAAGCCATGCTTTTGTACTAGAAAACCTATTTGCAAACTTATGAATATGGCTAGGCTATGATTGATATTTGGCAACCATGATTAGGTCTATCTTGTTTACAAGAATTATATGATGACATATGTGGTACATGGCTAGGTTAGGTTCAAAAGGTCCCTTTTTGTAAGTTTACATGGCTAAAGTAAGAATCATGATTTCATGTTAGAAATATTTATGCCATGGTTATGTGAACAAATTTAACTATACTTATGCCATGCTTATGTTTGATATTATGCCATGCTTATGTTTGACATTATGCCATGCTTATGCTAGAAATATTTATGCCATGCTTATGTTTGACATTATGCCATGTTTATGCTAGAAATATTTATGCCATGCTTATGTTTGACATTATGCATAAATAAGAATATAGGTTCATGTTGCAGTTAAACCTATGCAAGTTCACATGCTTTGATTCATGTCACCTATGTTACCACTATGCAAGTACACCAGTTTCTATTTTGTATTTCCAACGTCGTATTGCAAGTTCATGCGCTCACCTTCCCCTTTTTGTGTATGTAATTACGCTTTAAGCCTCCCCTTTTCGCATGGCTAAATTGGGCTTTAAAAGGCTAAGCCCAATATATATAAACGGACGTGTAAAACGGGGGAAAATAACGTTGGGTTAAAATTACTAATGAATGAAAATATAAAATAGAAGGGCCCAAGTTCAAGTATGGGTTGGGCCCATGATTGGTGTAACCTTTACACCATTAACTTAATAATGGGCCGCAAATATTTACATATAAGAAATAAAGAGGAATGACAAAATATGTAAATGTAGAACATACGATGTGTTTAACCCGAGGTTGGATTGAGTTGTGATGTAAACCTGCCCGGAATCGCCCGGCTGTCCAGTAGTCACAACAATACCTATCCAATGTGGGAGGTTAAACATGGAGCCCAGCAAGGACCCGAGGTTAGACTGGGTTGTGGCGTAAGACTGCCCGGAACCAACCGGCAACAGGCAGCCACAACAATACCTGTCTAATGTGAGAGGTCAGGGCCTTAATAAGACAATTAAGGCTGAGTCAGGATTGATAGGATTAAGTGAACTAAAGACTTAATCAAAATGGAACATGCTAAACAAAACGGACTGGTGGGGGTTAGGTTAGGAAACACTTAACCAACTTAGCATGTTGGCTAGAGATAGAAAACCTAGTAACGGGGGACCCTTTTCAGCAGTAACCCTAGAAGGTGTATCAGGATACCCTGAAACTAGGCAGGGTGGGGCACGATTACTGGGCTGATTGTAAGAGGTCAAAGCGACGGCGGTGGTGTAGCAGTGTAGGTTCTAACGGAGTGCGGGCGTGCACGCACTCCGGCGCAGAAAAATAAGGCACTGGACACCAGTAGCATACCTGTGCACTCTAAGGTTGTGTCGGGTTGCCACTATGGGACTTGATACACCCCATGGTGGGACCAGCATAGGTAACTACAAACATCGGGGGCCGTAAGACACATGTAACTATGCGAGTAGGAGCCGATCATCATAGAATGGATCACATCACCCTGATTTTGGGGTGCCAGTTGGAAACTAGTTTATATGGGTTCAGAGATTAACAGGGGGTACGATAGTATATTCGACCTTAGACAACTTAACCAAGTTTATAGTGCATGCCCACTTCTTGTTTATACTTATCATACCCAGTTCTTTATTCATAGACAAAATAGTACTAGACTTACTCAGGCTTTATGTCTGACTCTACTTTTCTTTCGTCTTCTTTCTTCCGTTTCCCCCCCCCGGTCCTCAGGGAGGGAACACAGCAGCTTGACCAACCTCAACATCCAGCTTGAAGAAGAGAAATGTATTGCTTGGACTTTCCTGTTTTGAACTATGGCTTTGGACAATCCACTATGGGGCTTTTGCAGTTTATCTATGTTTTATTTATGCTTCTTTAATTAATGTACTCAAGACAGATTATGAAAGTGTTATGTTATGTTTTTGGAAAGGATGTTGTTGTAACACGTATTTGACTTTATGAAATAAAGTTTGTTGTTCTTCCGCTGTTTACAAATATGTGTTCTTATATCTGTCTTGTATATCTGTGACTTGTACTTATAAACCTCCACCAAAATTAGGGCATTCCCTTTGAGAGTGACCCTAACGGAGGTGGGGTGTTTCATGATACGATGTAATTGAGAATTGAATTGTATTGTTGTTGTATAATGATGTAGATCTTGTGTATTGTGATGTTTCTATCGTGATTATATTAATTGATTAGTGGCATAAATGGGTCGATGCAAGTTTATTATACGATTGTATATGAAAGTAATTGCAATTGCAAGTTTGTGGCAAAATCTATGATTAGATCCCTCTTATGTTTATGTTAATATCCCCTTTATGTTTATGTTGATATCATGGGCCATATACTTATGTAAACATATCCTAGATCTGAGATCTTTTATGCCTACATGACTCAAAACTTATGTATACATCTTAGATCCATTACAAGTATGATTGGAACTATGTTAAATGCAGTTTGGGTTACATAAACTATGCAAGTTCATGTGGAAATAGACTATATATTAGATTTGGACATTTTTGGGTTAATTTACAACATACTAGTTTTGTGTTCGACATTATGCCAAGTTAATATGTTAAAACCCAAGTTTGTATAAATCTACATATGCCATCCTATGTGACACCCATTTAGTTGTATACCAATTTTGAATGCAAGTTCACATGATCCAATGTTTATGTTAACGCCAATTTGCAAGTTCATGCGCTACACCTTCTATGTATCATAGAAATATTATATGTTCTGGATTTCCCCTTTTCTCACGTTTATCAAGTTGGGCTGAATTGTGTCGAGCCCAACATTAGTACGTACAAACGGGGGTAATAACGTTGGGTGTAAAACATGATATAATAAATATGTTGGCATGTTTGGCACGTGCCAACGACTGTGACATTTTAGCGGTATAAATTGTTATACCTAAATTAAAAGACGACATGACGTTTGCATAAATAATAAAATACGTAAATCTAGAAAAGACGACATGTTTGACCCGAGGTTGGATTGAGTTGTGACATAAACCTGCCCGGACCTGCCCGGCTGTCCAGTAGTCACAACAATACCTATCCAATGTGGGTGGTTAAACATTGAGCCCAATAAAGACCCAAGGTTAGACTGAACTACGGTGTAAACCTGCCCTGAACCAACCGGCACATCCAGTAACCATAGTGATATCTGTCTAATGTGAGTGGTCGGTGCTCCAAGAGGCTAAGGACAGGTAGTAGGGTTAAGTCAACTGAAAACACTTAACCAAGATTCAACGTGTTAACAAATATTGATGGGTGGGGGTTAGGTATATATATACACTTAACCACTTAACATGTTTGACTAGAAAACCCTTGTAACGTAGGGACCCGTTTCAGCAGTAACCCAATTTAGGTATCAACGGTACCTTGAAACTAGGCAGGGTAGGGCACGATTACTGGGCTGATTGTAAGCGGTTAAATAACGGCAATGTTAGGTGTGCAGTGTAGGTCTAACGGTGTGCGGTCGTGCACGCACTTCGAAGCAGACAAGCAGGGCACTAGGGGCACCAGTAGTATATCCTATGCCTTCTAGTAATTGTGTCGGGGCCGCCACCATGGGTCTTGATACACCCCATGGTGGGACCAACATATGTATCTACACTTCTTGGGGTAGCCGTAAGACACACGTACGAGTAGGAGCCGATCTTTAGAAAACAAAAAGGATCACTTCACCCTCAGCATGGGGTGTCGGTTAGAATAATTCTAGCAAATGCAGAGATATAGTGTGGGTTCGATAGTATGTTTGATTCTAGACTACACTCCCTTAGTTATGATACTATCCTGTTTTCAGTTTATGTCTATCATATCCTTTTTTTTCACATATTGAAAAGTCACTAGATTTACTCAGGCTTTATGTCTGACTTGGTTTTTCTTTTCGTCTTCTTTTCTTTCGTCACCCCCCCTCCCAGGTCAACAGGGAGGAAACAACTTAGCTTAGTCAGACTCTTTTGCAAGCTTGAAGACAATCGATGTACGGTTTGGATCTCTTTTGCTTGGATCATGGTTTTGGATATCATTATGGGGATTTTGCTGCTTTATTTTATGTTTTATGCTTCTTTGATAATCAAGACAGTTATGAAAATGTAATGTTTTTGGAACTATTGTAAGACAATTATGGTATGGTTTGTATGACACATATTTTGATGAAATAAAAGTTGCTGTTGTTTCCGCAGTTTAAAAACAAAATGTGTATTTATATCTGTCTTGTGTATCTATGACTTATACTTATAAACCTCCACCAAAATTAGGGCATTCCCTTTTTCCCTTTGTGAGTGACCCTAACGGAGGTGGGGTGTTTCACTTGGTATTAGAGCATAGGTTTACCAGATAAGATAAAGTTTTTGATATTATTTTCAAAAGAAAGTTTAAAGAAGCATTTTTTTAGAAAAAGTGTTATATTTTAAAAGGCATGATCCCCCAAAGCCATGAGTACTATCTCCCTCTATCCTTCGTTTTGAATCTTTCCTTTCTGTTTCAGCATGTCTGGAGACCTTAACATTCCTGAAGGAGTACCGATACCCGGTTGGTTTAGGAGGTTCTTAGAAGCTAGGGCCGCAAATGGCGCGGGCCCGGCATATATTCTTCCTCCCCCAGTAGCATCAGTTCCTCCTCCTCCTGCTCCTCCCCTTGGAAATGCTTTTGCCAAAACATGTAGAGACTTCAAGTCTATGGGTGGAAAAGACTTCCATGGAACTGAACCCTTTGTAGGAGCAAGAAATTGGCTAAAGGAGACCGAGAATCTGTTTGACATCTTTGGAGTTGATGATAGGCAAAAGATACAGCTAGTAGTGTGGTTGCTCAAAGATGAAGCTTCCTATTGGTGGGAGATCACTAATGCTCAAAGGGAAGTAGAAACTTGGGATGATTTTAGGACAAGGTTTGAGTTAAAATTCCTCTACCAAGCTGAAAGGAGCCTGCAAATAGAGTAGTTCTTAAATCTTAAATAGGGAAGCATGACGGTCAGGGAGTACGTTAATCAGTTCAATCAGCTGGCCAGATTTGGGCGGGACTTAGTAAATACCCAACACAAGAAGGCACTTCGCTTCGTCAAAGGTCTGAATGAGCCTATACATAGCCTTGCCAAGACCCATGTGTCCACGGGAGCGACTTATGAAAGCTTGGTGGACATGGCGTTGCTATATGAGAAAGACCATGGCAAGAAGGAGACTAAGGCTGAGGAAAAGAAAGAAGGTTTACAGGCTAAGAAGACAGACTTGAAGAAAGGAGGAAAGAACAAGAAGTCCCGTAAAAAGAGAAAGTGCCATTTCTGTGGCATAGTTGGGCATATAGAGAAAGACTGCCGGAAGAAGAAGGCAAAGATGGGTGGTTGCTTCCATTGCGGGGAGACTGGGCACCAAGCTAAGGACTGCCCAAAGAAGAAAGGACAGGGACAGAAAGTTGGATCTACTTCAGGAGGTCAAGTTCATGCTCTGACAGCACCTCCACAGGGGCGAGGTAGTAATATTTCTGTAGAAAGTGTAGTCTATCTTTATGATCATCCAGTTCGCACACTTTTTGACTTTGGTGCATCACACTCCTTTATTTCATCTGCGTTAGTAGAATCTCTGCATTTAGACACTAGTATGGTTGAGGATCCCTTGGTAGTTTCAAATCCAATTGGGGGCTCCGCTTACTTGTCAATGGTTTGTTTGGGTTTGAAAATCTCTATTCTCAGTGTTGAGTTTAGTTGTAATACCTTTGTTCTAGGCTTCTCCGGATATGGTTTGATCTTAGGCATGGACTGGTTATCCAGTAACGGTGCCATTCTTGATTGTGAGAAAAGAGTAGTTAGACTCTTGACTCGGCTTGGTAACACTATAGAAATTTCCTGTAATCCTTTGAATGCTGTTATGCTTAGTTATCTAAAGTCGCTTGATGCTTCTATGGATAGTTTGCAATCGGTTAGAGTAGTCCGGGAATATCCGGATGTCTTCGAGGAGGTGAAAGGCTTACCTCCGAAGCGGGAAATAGACTTTCGAATCTATATTGTGGATAACGCAAAGCCCATAGCTTTACCTGTCAGACATATGGCTCCAAAGGAGAGAAATGAGCTTAGTAAGCAATTTAAAGAACTTCTAGAGAAGGGGTTCATTAGAAGGAGCATTTCAGAATGGGGTGCTTCAGTGGTGTTCGCAACCAAAGCAGACGGTTCTCTTCGCCTTTGTGTTGACTATAGGGAGTTAAACAAGTTGACCAAGAAAAATAGGCACCCTCTTCCCCGAATCGACGATTTATTTGATCAGCTTGTAAGCACGTTGGTTTTCTCCCAACTTGATCTAGCAACTGGGTTTCATTAGCTAAGAGTTGCTGAAGATAGTATTGATAAAACAGCGTTCAGAACCCCAGACGGTTTCCTTGAGTGGCTTGTCATGCCTTTCGGCCTGACAAATGCACCCGCTTATTTCGTGGACCTAACGAGCAGAGTGTTCAGAGAATTCCTCAACAAGTTTGTGGTTTTCTTCGTAGACGATATCTTGATCTTTTCAAAGAGTGAGGAGGAGCATGCTCAACATCTGAAGGAAATCATGGATACTCTCCGAGCACATCAGCTAAAGGCAAAATTTTCAAAATGCCACTTTTGGAGAGAAGAAGTAAGGTTTCTTGGGCATGTCCGTAGACCTCGCGAAGGTAGTTGCGGTGCAAGACTAGAAGGCACCAAAGAATGCAACTGAGGTCCGAAGTTTTCTAGGACTAGCAGGTTTCTACCGGAAGTTCATAAGGGATTTTGCATAAATCTCAGCTCCACTCACAAGGCTGACAAAGAAGAATCTAGTGTTCAATTGGGACTTGGATTGCGAGTTCACTTTCCAATGCCTAAAAAGGGCTTTTACAACAGCCCCAGTCCTGACTCTGCCAGACGGAAGTAAGATGTTCACAGTTTATACAGATGCATGTGGGACAGGGCTAGGCGCTGTCTTGATGCAAGAACAAAGGGTAGTAGCTTATGGTGGAAGGCAATTGAAAGTTCATGAAAAGAACTACCCGGCCCATGATCTTGAGTTAGCCGCCATCGTCTTTGCACTTAAGTCTTGGCGCCATTATCTCCTAGGTGAGAAGTTCGAACTTTACACTGACCATAAATCGTTGAAATATCTTTTCTCGTAGAAAGATCTTAACTTGAGGCAACAGAGATGGATGGAGTTTCTTGCCTCGTATGACTTCGAGATTTCCTATACTCCGGGCAAGGGCAATGTGGTGGCAGACGCCTTGAGTAGAAAGAAACTGACCTTAAGCCCACTCTTTGTAGAAAGGCAAAGCCTAGAGTATATAGCCAGTTTTAACTTTAGGCCCTTCTCTGATTTTGTACCGGGTTTGTTAGCATCTCTTGAGGTGCGCCCTACTCTTTTGGACACAATAAGGACGGCACAACGTGAGGACCCTTAGCTAGTTGAAGTGGTTGATAAGCTAATTAGGGGTGAGACTTCTAGTCACCTCAGTAGATACTCTATCGATGATAAAGGCTGGCTAAGACGCGACGGAAGACTATGCGTTCCACAAGCAAGGGAGTTGATAAAGAAGGTTCTCGAGGAAGCACATCGTTCCAAGATGACAATACACACAGGCGGAGACAAAATGTACAAGGACATGAAAAGAGTTTTCTTTTGGAACGGCATGAAGAAGGACGTGCAGATTTCGTTTCTAAGTGTATGGTATGCCAACAAGTTAAAGCGGAATAGAAAAAGCCTGGAGGACTGCTTCATCCCCTAGAGGTCCCACAGTGGAAGTGGGATAGCATTTCAATGGACTTCGTTGATGGGCTGCCTAGGTCGAGAAGGGGCAATACTAGCATTTGGGTAATAGTGGATAGGCTTACAAAGAGCGCCCACTTTTTACCTACCAAGAGTAGAAGGACCGCCTCATCCCTAACGTCTCTATACATCAAGGAGGTAGTTCGAATCCATGGGATACACTCCATCATTGTTAGTGACCGAGACCCTATCTTCACAAGCGAGTTTTGGCGAAGTTTGCAAGAAACTGTAGGCACTCAGTTATGTTTAAGCACGGCCTATCACCCTCAGACCGATGGCCAGACGGAAAGGGTGAATAGGGTTTTAGAGGATCTTTTGAGACTTTGTGTTCTTGACTTTGGAGGGACATGGGAGGATCACCTTCCCTTAGTGGAGTTTGCTTACAACAATAGCTTCCAAGCTACCATAGGCATGGCACCCTTCGAAGCATTGTATCAAAGACCGTGCAAGTCACCAACTTGTTGGTGGGAGTCTACAGATAAGGTTATTCTTGGTCCAGACATGATCATGGAAACTTCAGAAAAAGTGGACTTGATACGAAGAAGGATGAAGATGGCCCAAGATAGACAGAAATCCTACGCCGACAAGAGAAGGACTGACCTTGAGTTTGAGGTTGGGGACAGAGTTTTTCTTAAGGTATCTCCTCTAAGGAACGTTGTTCATTTTGGATCCACTGGAAAGCTAGCACCGATATTTGTAAGACCATTTCCTATCATCGAGAAGGTTAGGAAGATGGCCTATTGATTAGAGCTACCCGAAAAACTGGCCGGAGTTCACAATGTCTTTCATGTTTCTCACCTTTGGAAGTGTTTACACGAGTCTACTGAAATAGCAGAGCCTAGCATTCTAGAAGAAGCCGAAGTGGAACGTGAAGCAACTGTGAGAAGAGTTCCAACACGCATCTTAGGAACTGAAGTGAAAAAACTATGCAACCGCGAAGTCAAGCTCATCAAAGTTCAGTGGAGCGACGCCGAGGAAGACGCGACTTGGGAAACTGAGGCTAGAATACGCGCAACCTACCCTTTTCTTTTTTAGGGTACATCTTTTGATCTCTCTTTTTCCTTAAGTTATGCTTTATCTATCTTTTAGGCATATTTCCTCGGCCCTTTCTCCTTAACTCCTTAGGTAGAAAACAAATGGATGCAAACATGTATTTGAAAACATGTTATGGATTATGGCTGCAAGTGGTTGCAGGTGATTGCTAGTGGTTGCTCGTGGATGCATATACACACTCACCCTAGGATTTAAATCAGCTCAGTCACTTCATACTACATATGCATATATGTATTCTCGTTCACATATGGTTGAAATTTTATATGTTATCATATGGTTATCGCATTTGTATGAATTGTTGTGCACTCATGTAGAATTATGAGTAGGAAAAATTTGCATACATAATGGATTCATGACACTTACATGATTCGCCTGATTTCTACATTAGATAGGGACATTCATACACACAATGCATATGATCATAAAACATTAGAAGTATTTAAGGACAATGGACACATGTGTTTGTTGGTTGAGTAGATGGACGATTGGATGGTAAGGATATACATTCTTCCTAGCTTGAAGATTTCGGGGACGAAATCCTTGAGAATGTAACACCCCATATATTCTATAACAGTGAGATTCATAAATTAAAAGTATAATTAATTCTAATGAAAGAATTAAGGGAAATGGCTTATGCCATTGCGTTCATCTCGGAATTCTAGTTGAGAAAGAGTCCGAGTTTGCGTGAAACGGACTCCGTATGAAGGAGTTATGATCTCCGGAAGTTTCAGAATAAATTTGAAATTCAAAAACAGCTCAGAACAGGTTTTAAAATTTGAATTCGAGTTCAAACTGGGCTGGGCGGGAAAATTTCCGCCCAGTGACCAGGTCGACACTAGTGTCGAATGGGCAGTCGACCTGGCCCCCCCAAGTCGACTGCGCAGCCGACTTGGGTGTTGACCTGCAGGTCGACTTGCCCGGTCGGCCTGACCAGGTGGGTCTGACCCTGGTTCGACTTCTGGTGTGCTGTACGGTCTGATTTCCCTCCCTGTTTGCATCTGACGGCTCAAATTAACTTGAAAACTCTATAAATACACCCTAAGACTCAACTAATTCACATAAGAAAATAAGAGAGGAGTCGTCATGCTGTCGGGAAGGAGTTGATCGTAGCCGCCAAGAATCAAACTAAGAAGCAAATTAAAGTCTAATCAAATCAGTCAACAAATTGCTACCCAAAGGAGAGCACCTCCAAATTCAGAAAACAGAAATCAGAAAACAAGATCTCGTCACACGTTGTAAGTATAGTGGTCTTTCAGAATCTGAATAAAATTATGATGTGATACAATGTAATTGAGAATTGAATTGTATTGTTGTTGCATAATGATGTAGATCTTGTGTATTGTGATGTTTCTATTGTGATTATGTGTATTGATTAGTGGCATAAATGGGTCGATGCAAGTTTATTATACGATTGTATATGAAAGTAATTGCAATTGCAAGTTTGTGGCAAAATCTATGATTAGATCCCTCTTATGTTTATGGTAATATCCCCTTTATGTTTATGTTGATATCATGGGCCATATACTTATGTAAACATATCCTAGATCTGAGATCTTTTATGCCTACATGACTCAAAACTTATGTATACATCTTAGATCCACTACAAGTATGATTAGAACTATGTTAAATGCAGTTTGGGTTACATAAACTATGCAAGTTCATGTGGAAATAGACTATATATTAGATTTGGACATTTTTGGGTTAATTTACAACATGCTAGTTTTGTGTTCGACATTATGCCAAGTTAATATGTTAAAACCCAAGTTTGTATAAATCTACATATGCCATCCTATGTGACACCCATTTAGTTGTATACCAATTTTGAATGCAAGTTCACATGATCCAATGTTTATGTTAATGCCAATTTGCAAGTTCATGCGCTACACCTTCTATGTATCATAGAAATATTATATGTTCTGGATTTCCCCTTTTCTCACATTTATCAAGTTGGGCTAAATTGTGTCGAGCCCAACATTAGTACGTACAAACGGGGGTAATAGTGTTGGGTGTAAAACATGATATAATAAATATGTTGGCATGTTTGGCGCGTGCCAACGACTGTGACATTTTAGCGATATAAATTGTTATACCCAAATTAAATGACGACATGACGTTTGCATAAATAATAAAATATGTAAATCCAGAAAAGACGTCATGTTTGACCTAAGGTTGGATTGAGTTGTGACATAAACCTGCCCGGACTCGCCCGGCTGTCCAGTAGTCACAGCAATACCTATCCAATGTGGGTTGTTAACCATTGAGCCCAATAAAGACCCGAGGTTAGACTGAACTACGGTGTAAACCTGCCCGGAACCAACCGGCACATCCAGTAATCGTAGTGATATCTGTCTAATGTGAGTGGTCGGTGCTCCAAGAGGCTAAGGACAGGTAGTAGGGTTAAGTCAACTGAAAACACTTAACTAAGATTCAACATGTTAACAAATATTGATGGGTGGGGGTTAGGTATATACATACACTTAACCACTTAACATGTTTGACTAGAAAACACTGGTAACGTAGGGACCCGTTTCAGCAGTAACCCAATTTAGGTATCAACGGTACCCTGAAACTAGGCAGGGTGGGGCACGATTACTGGGCTGATTGTAAGCGGTCAAATAACGCAATGTTAGGTGCACAGTGTAGGTCTAACGGTGTGTGGTCGTGCACGCACTTCGAAGCAGACAAGCAGGGCACTGGGGGCACCAGTAGTATATCCTATGCCTTCTAGTAATTGTGTCGGGGCCGCCACCATGGGTCTTGATACACCCCATGGTGGGACCAGCATAGGTATCTACACTTCTTGGGGTAGCCGTAAGACACACGTACGAGTAAGAGCCGATCTTTAGAAAACAAAAAGGATCACTTCACCCTCAGCATGGGGTGCCGGTTATAATAATTCTACAAATGCAGAGATATAGTGTGGGTTCGATAGTATGTTCGATTCTAGACTACACTCCCTTAGTTATGATACTATCCTGTTTTCAGTTTATGTCTATCATATCCTTTTTTTTTACATACTGAAAAGTCACTAGATTTACTCAGGCTTTATGTCTGACTCCGTTTTCTTTTCGTCTTCTTTTCTTTCGTCCCCCCCCCAGGTCAACAGGGAGGAAACAACTCAGCTTAGTCAGACTCTTTTGCAAGCTTGAAGACAATCGATGTACGGTTTGGATCTCTTTTGCTTGGATCATTGTTTTGGATATCATTATGGGGATTTTGCTGCTTTATTTTATGTTTTATGCTTCTTTGATAATCAAGACAGTTATGGAAATGTAATGTTTTTGGAAGTATTGTAAGACAATTATGGTATGGTTTGTATAACACGTATTTTGATGAAATAAAAGTTGATGTTGTTTCCGCTGTTTAAAAAAAAAATATGTGTATTTATATCTATCTTGTGTATCTGTGACTTATACTTATAAACCTCCACCAAAATTAGGGCATTCCCTTTGTGAGTGACCCTAACGGAGGTGGGGTGTTTCAGGGAAGATGAATGGCGTCTGAGATGGGGAGCGAGGTGGAGCGACACGAGATCGAGGAAGGCGACGGGGGGTTCCTCTGAGAAAAAGGGGGCGGGCTTTACTGAGTGAAATTAGGTTTTGAGGGTTTTAAAGGTTTATATATATTATTTTAATAATTAATTCCCCAAAAGGGTTGACTTTACATTTGAACTCAAATCAAGGCCCACTGACTGTCGTCCCTAGCATATTACCCCCATCCCGAACACAATGGGTTATGTATCATAGGCTGATTCGACCATTTCGATTAGTTTTCCGTCAAATTCAAAATATAACTCTATATATTGAATTTGAACGCGCATTCCAATTTACCGGGGCCACATACTAACTCGAAAAATTCCAGAAAAATATTTTCTAGTTTCATATTGACGATACGATCCTAACAAAACTAATTTCGTCGAATTCTGAGACCGTTTGAAAAATGGCCATTTTCCCGTCGATTAAAATCAACTAAAACTGGTCAAACGCGTTTTCCTTCGCCACGCTCACATATTAATTCGAAAAATTATGAAAATTGGAATCTAGCAATAACTTGACATCACGGATCCAACAAAAGTGGTTTCGTCGAAATCTGAGGTCGTTTACAAAATTCCCATTTTTAAGGGCCTGAATTCCGTAGCGACTATTCTGAAAATTCATTTGGACATAACTTTTGATTCCCGCTATGAAATCTTGATTTTTCGGATTCGTTGGAAAGATATTCTCAAATAGATTCTAATATTTTTGGTTTCGCTAAAATCCGGTCTATTTTGAATCCTGTACATTCATTTGAAGTTTGAAATCAAATTATCGAACTACCGCGCCATTTTCAATTCCTTTTATAATTATAAATAATTATTTATATTTAAACGACGATCTATATTAATATATAATTCTATTCAAAATAAATTTCTCGTCATTATTATTTAAAATAAATCATTTTAAATATTCAAAATTCATCAAAATTGCCAAAATAAATTTTTTTAAATTGGCTCGCATTTCCGGGTTGTTACAATCTCCCCCACTTAAAACTTTTCGTCCCCGAAAAGGAACGAAGCTGAAAGTTGTTTAACTAATCAACTCAACTTCCATTATTTTCATTATGGCTTAAGTTCTTCAACTTTTCAGTTTCTAAGAACTTTTCAAAATTTTCAAAAAATTTGGCTAACACCCTAAATTTCCGAAAAATTTCGCCATAACCTCCCCTGCACCGGGGACTTCCGGATATTTCATATAGCTTCCCATGGCCTTCTTCAATCAAAAAGAAAAAGAAAAAGCCAAGGACTCGCCAATCGGCTCATAAAATCATCATCACCCAAACAAAACAGTAAATTATGGTAAACATATACCTAGTTGTCGGGCAAACAATTTTATTCTCTACTCTAGCCTCCTTGCTATGACCTGTTCAATGTAAGTACATGTATATGCATGCATTTGTAATCATTTTTCAATACAGACCAATATTCGGTTCAATTAGACATAAATGGTTGAAAATTTCAAACAAATAAATAAACAACGCAAACATCAATCAATTAGCGGATTAACGTTTCAAATTCGTAATTTTGATATATATACAAAAAAATCATGTTTTTGATGCCAATTCACAACAATGTATTCTAGCTATATTTTGGTTCTCACACAAGTCTAATGGAAATATATAGAAATCACACCTTTGTCACTCGAAAATAAATACTGGTGATGGTATACTTCATCATCAGGACCATGTCCGGGCAACTAGAGTGTGATTCTATATCTATCCAGTATATTAAAACTTTGAATATATGTTCATGACGCGTATATGCCAAATCTTTATATATTGGATTGTACAAATTCAAAATAAATAAATATTCAAATACGTATAAACTGGTTTAAATTTTCAAAACAATATTGTTTTCATTTGAAAAATATACTCTTCACACTCGTTCTAGGATACTACTGATCCTATCTCTAACGAGTCATTCTAATTGGATATTACTAATCCAATATCTGATGGATTCTTTCGTTCGGTTCTAATGTCTCTTGTTCTCGAGCTCTGTAAACCAAAGCTCTGATACCAACTGTAGTAACCCGTAACTTCCCCGGTAAGGAAAGCACGGATTGCTTAAGAACACGACAAAATAGAACGCAAACAGAAGAACATTTCATTGTTAATTACAACAATTACATCAGAATACAAGAATATACGGAGTATGAATAAATATTACACAATTGACAAATATCAGAGATTACAATAAATTTACATAAAATCGCAGCGGAAAATAATACAAAACACAACTAGAAGTAATATACGGATACAGAGCTTTCCGAGTATCGTTCCAGCTGTAAATCAGGATCCTGTGAATATAAATCTGCAAAACCAAAACTACTAGCTGCCCGTGTAGAAAATAAGGGCACCCAGAGTTTAGGTTAAAACAATAAACTCCAGGTCAGTCATGTGACTGGTGTGAGAACTAAAACAGTTATTTAAAACTTTACTTTAAAAGAGAGTAATTCAAGGGACCACGCCGTATAACACAGAGTGGGTTTCCTCCCAAGAACACCAGTGCATAGAATAAACAACGCAATGCTTTTTCGAAAAATGAAGCTATTATAAGACCCAGGTCCCATCACACAATGCAACGCAAGCCAGAGGATAGGGTTTTCCCTTATAATAGCCAAACATGCTTGGTACGTTTAAAACAAATCATTTGATACTATTATAAGTGTATAGTGTCAAAACAATTTCAATCATAAATATCAATCATAGGCGGCATGGGTACCATCTATCATGTCGTCATACTAGGCTCTACAAATAAAACCACAATATCACGTATTGGAAATCGGATTTCCATCATGAGTCGAGGCAAGGGGCAAGCTCCTCTACACTTCGAGACACTCTAGCAAATGCATCGGGACTACACACTCTGGGTAACCCCTGGATCTTCAGGGTCGGTCCACACTTACGTTAGTGGATTAGTATTCCTGAACACACGTTTCCCGGTCCTAACAGACCTATATCCGAGGCGCCTCGCATTCCAACAACCACATAGGTAAAAATAATATAAATGTCAACCAGTTTAAGCACTGACACTACCTTTAGCTAGAAAGAAACTTCGTGTTCTCCCTGCAGTCACCATTCCTCTTTTGACTCATACCGAGATGTGAGGCTCGCAAATTCACGCTATACACAAAGCTATGCCACGTAGGTCGTGCTTTGATCATCAACCACAAGACTTTGCTTTTCAACAGAAGCCTTGATCATTTGCCACTTAGGCATGCCACACAGGCAATTCACTCCATGCGACTGATGTCCATCGATATACAACCTCTGAGCTCGTACGTCTCAGAGAAGGGCGTTAAGGAAGAGAATAAATTCTCCGCCGCCAAACAGATGTGTATTTAATAGAGATCAATCAGCACAGAATAAAATCCAGTGTCAAGCACACGGACCATTTACAAATTCGTTCTGGGTCTGAACGAAACCGGAGGCACTTTCCTCGCATATCCATCGATCTCCAAGTACGTCTGGACGATCACCAACTGATTCCCTCATCTTGGGTGTACAGCCCAATTAAGATCATCAGTAATCACCCAAACGATGTGAAGACTTTCAGTCTTCAACCACCGTCTTTCTCTTTGACATATCGTCGAATCGGTTACTCGGAATGGGTATAAACCCGGCCTTTCTGAATAACCCGTGTATATAATAAACAAATGTTACACAAACACAACATACGCCTCATTCCAATTCATCAGTCACTGACCGTAAATTAGCAAGAGGACAATTCCCCAAATATTAACCCCGAAGGCCGAAACCAACATCAGATTAATATCCAAGAAACCACTCTTCTTAGCTAACCTACAGTTAGTGTCTAAATTTCATATCCTTAGGGAAAGGTTCCCATTAATTTTATCAAAGATAAATTCTTTTAAATTTGGTCTTTAATCTTCCTTTGGATGTCATTTCAAACCAAATTATGGTTTTCCAAACTAGTCGGGATTAGCGAACCACACCAAAGTAATTATTTATTTTATTTCCCAATCCCAACCTATTTATCCCATGAAGCAAAATTGGTAATACTCCATATCTAACACCACGGTGTTACCGGTAAAATTAATTACCATTACACATTCAAATCTAATTAAAGATTTAACTATCGCTTTGGAGCAAAACTGGTGATACTCCATTCCCACTCACTTTCCAAATTTGATAATTTGAATTATCAATTCACATCCCAATCTAATTACAGATTCAATAAAATCCTTTTACTGGGTTAAAGAACTAATGTCATTTAAAACACAGTTCACGATAAACCCTAATCCCATTTGATATTAAATACAAGGCTCTGAATAGAAAATATATCAGCTTATATTCAATATCAAATTCTGAAACCCACAAATATCTCTTTGGAAATAACGATATAAAATATATCTTCCAAATTTCCTCCAAAATATCTGTATAATCACGGAATTTAATATCGAAATATTCCAAAGACAATTTCAATTCAAATCTATTCCAATTCATATATTGGAAATTCTGGTTATTTAAAACCCATTTCAAATCCGATTTATTTATTTAAAAATAAATAAATTATTATTCTAGTTACTAATTAGTTCATTTCGATAAAGATCTATTTTTATCTTTTCAAATATAGGATTTATCAGCCTAATTCTTTCCAAATCATTTCTTATGATTTTACACTAATTGTTAATATTTTTAATAATTTTATCAAGGCCCGTACAGTCGATTTCCAATAACGGCCATCGAACTACACTTACAGCGACCTTTTCTGAAATTGATTTGGACATATCTCCAAATCCATCCGTCAGATTTCAAATCTCTTATATTCGTTAGAAAGCTCTTTTCGATACGAACCTAACGGTTCGTATTTTAGGAGAATCCGATGGTCGGATCTCCCGTAATGTCCGTTCGAAGTCAATGGTCGAAATTCACGAACTACCGCAGCGCGACACAATCTATTCAGGCCATTATATATATATATATATATATATACATATATATATATAATATATTATATATATATATTTCATCGATTTCCTTTTAAAACGAATTTTATAAATCGTTTCAAATTTGTTTCAAAGACAATTTCAACCTTCATTTCAAATTCAAATCAAAATTGAATTTTCCATTATAAATTCTTTTTACTTTCATTTCTATTTGATTTCAATTCAAATCGATTTCAATTCAATTTCAGTTCGTTTTCAATTCGATTTGAATTCATTTCAATTCGAATTCATTTTATATTCAATTCAATTCGAATTCGTTTTATATTCAATTCAATTCGAGTTCGTTTTCTAAATATTCGATTTTTAAATCTCTTTTCAATATTCATTCTAAAAACGGATATAATTGATATAAATATCGATTCGCATCAAAATAGTGCATCTCTAATCAACACGGCTTTATATTTTTCAATAACTTCATTATTCTATTCAACAAATGAATATTTATTCTATTCAACACATGAATCTATATTTCTTTCAACATATGACTAATCTCAATAAATGAGTACCGTCAACACGTGACTATTTTCGTTATTCAATATATTTTATAAAATTATGATTTCTATCGTTAAATTTTTAATCAGACTCCAACCGTAAATTAGTAAGAGAGAAATTCCCTAAACATTAACCCCGAAGGCCGAAACCAACATCAGATCAATATCCAAGAGACCACTCATCTTAACTATTTTCCAGTTAGTTTCAAATTTTATATATGGTAAAGATGTCAATTTTATTGTTAAAATGTTTCGTTCAACACATGACTAATCTCAACGAAAGAGTACTGTCAACACATGAACCTTTATTTTATAATATTCTTTATTTTTCCAATTGGAATGAGGCTCAATCAATTACCATATAATGTTAATTATATGGATTCCATATAACACATGTATATAATAGCAACGATAAATAATCAACCATCATCCAAAGTGCACCACACAACTACATAAGCATTAAATATAAATAATTAACGCTTACACAGTCTGTCGACCAATCGATCGACATACAATTAAATAATTGGGATTAGTGTACGCCAAATATTATCCCAACACCCGTGTGAGGTTTCAATCCACAAATACTGAATATTATTTGTGTAGTTGGGCGATGTGTAAAATTTATCGGCCCAATCAATATCCTTCAAACAGGTGTACATAAACAAACCGTCCGGTTTGTAAATGAATATTTATTTATTCACATTCATGTTAAAAATTATATTTTTAATGATAATTAATTTATTTCAACACATGAATATTTATTTTTCAATCATTCCACAACACAATCAATTTTCACAACACATCAATCAAACAAACAAGCCGTCAATGGTCTGTGGACGACGGGTGTCGGGTGCTACTAAACACCGTATGCATCTAGTATATATTTATAACTAGAAAAGAAGATTTAAAGTGAGAAGTTATCACAGAGGGTTCCACTCCGTCGTGCTTTGCTTTTGAACTGCTGAACCGTCTGGATCGGTTTGAAATTCCAATGCAGTCTTTGCCCCGCTGTTCATAATAAAATTATATTTTTATTGCTTCATTCAATAAATAAAAATCCTATTTTCACTTTTAGTTTATATATTTATACAACGCTTATTCTATATAAAAATTATATTTTTATATTTCTATTTCATATATAAAGATCGAAATTTTATTTTATCGCTATAAAAATCACATTTTTATTTCAACATATATATAATAAAAAATCAGATTTTTATTTCTCTATATATATAAAGATCAAATTTTTACTATCTATATATTATAAAAATCATATTTTTATACTTTCTATAATATAAAAATCCTATTTTTAACTTACTACTCGAATAAAAATTATATTTTTATTCTTTTTACTCGAATAAAAATTATATCTTTATTCTTTACCTTATATAAAAATTTCGCCTTTTCAAAAATAAAGATTTCGCCTTTTCAAAAATAAAGACTTTATGATCATGTTAAACAAAAAGAAATCAACTCTTTTTAAACGATAAATCTCATTTCTATATATTATGAACCACATCTTCCTACAAATCAAAGATCATGGCTTTTATAAACTAAAAATCAAAACTTTTTATTACGTTATCTATGAAAAATCACATTTTATATTATCTACACGAAAATCTATATTTTAAAAACCTAAACAAAAATAACCTAAAAACTCACAGTGGAGGGCATAGGAGGACGGGGGAGGCTTAGTTTTCGCGGGTGGAGCGCGCCAGGGTGGTCTCGGCGTCGGGCGACAGCCTTGGTTAGCGGTAGGTGGTGAATGGGGCGCGGATTTGCATTAGAGAAGGGGCTATTGAAGAGAGGGGGCGACGGCAAGGGCTGCGTCGGTTCTGGGGGGGCTTCGACGAGGTCTGTCGGAGCAGATCTGTGCAAAGGGGGAAGCGGCGAGAGGCGGATCGAGATGGCGCGCGTCAGTCTTCAGGTGGGGCCAAGGCTTTGGGTCGTGGATCGAGATGGAGGTCGGGGGAGGCTTCAGTGATTTCGTCATAGGAGGAAGAATAGAGAGGAGGGAGGCGCAAGAGCCGGGGGGGATGAACGATGTCTGAGATGGGGAGCGAGGTGGAGCGGCACGAGATCGAGGAAGGCGATGGGGGGTTTCTCTGAGAAAAAGGGGGCGGGATTTACTGAGTGAAATTAGGTTTAGAGATTTTTAAAGGTTTATGTATATTATTTTAATAATCAATCAATTAATTCCCTAAAAGGGTTGACTTTACATTTGAACTCGAATCGAGGCCCACCGACTGTTGTCCCTAGCGTATTACCCCCACCCCGAACACAATGGGATATGTATCGTAGGCTGATTCGACCATTTCGATCAGTTTTCCATCAAATTCAAAATATAACTCTATATATTGAATTTGAACGCGCATTCCAACTTACCGGGGCCACATACTAACTCGAAAAATTCCAGAAAAATATTTTCTAGCTTCGTATTGACGATACAGTCCTAACAAAACTAATTTCATCGAATTCTGAGACCGTTTGAAAAATGGCCATTTTCCAGTCGATTAAAATCAATTGAAACTGGTCAAACGCGTTTTCCTTCGCCATGCTGACATATTGATTCGAAAAATTATGAAAATTGGAATCTAGCAATAACTTGACATCACGGATCAAACAAAAGTGGTTTCATCGAAATCCGAGGTCATTTGCAAAATTCCCATTTTTAAGGGCCTGAATTCCATAGCGACTATTCTGAAAATTCATTTGGACATAACTTTTGATTCCCGCTATGAAATCTTGATTTTTCGGATTCGTTGGAAAGATATTCTCCAATAGATTCTAATATTTTTGGTTTCGCTAAAATCAGGTCTATTTTGAATCATGTACATTCATTTGAATTTTGAAATCGAATTATCGAACTACCACGCCATTTTCAATTCCTTTTATAATTATAAATAATTATTTATATTTAAACGACGATCTATATAAATATATACTTCTATTCAAAATAAATTTCTCGTCGTTATTATTTAAAATAAACCATTTTAAATATTCAAAATTCATCAAAATTGCCAAAAATAAATTTTTTAAAATTGGCTCGCATTTCCCGGTTGTTACAATTTTCGATCCCGAAAATCGACATAAAAACACCATGTCGAACATTCAAGCATCGAAAACACCGGAACGTTATTAGAAAGAAATTAGAAGGTGAGATAAGAAAGAAAGAAGTATTAGAATAGAAGAAATAAGAAGAACAAACACATTAGAATCAGAGTCTCACATCGCAGTAGAATAAATGTAATAAAAATAATCTTTATTGAAAACTTGAAATAATACTTACAATCAGAGTACATCTGTCGAGACAATCTGGACAGTTATACTACTCTGTCCTCACATACAATACACAATGGAACAATTACTAAAACGTCTGAACTCCTCCAGCATGTCTCCTGAACTTCGTAGTGTCCAGTTACCTAAACCTGTACAGCCCGGTCTAACCCGAACAGTACAAATACCGGGTCAGTCTGGTGAACCAGGGTGAGTAAAACATTAAGTTTAAAGGGGATCATCCAACTTGATTTTAAATTTTTAAATCTTTTCAAAAGAAAAGGATAATCGTAAGACCAAATCCACACATAAATACGGACGGTTTTAACCTTACGATAACCCAAAATATTTTGAAATCGTATATATCTTCTGATATTATAATAGTGTCTAAATACAAATAAATAGAATCTAGCAGAACGCTTGCATCTCACGCTCCACATATATAGTATACAATCAAAACCGCGGGCGATTATTGGAGATTGGATTCCAACTATGACAAGGTATGGAACCAACTGTCGATCGTGTATCTCTAGAGAGGAATACACTGGGTTCAACAAGAATGTCTTACAACCCGGCCCACACATAACCGACCACTCATTTCTCTTGAGTGTATCGAATATATTGTCACCTTACGGCTTTTTGTCGTGACCACCGTAGTTCCCGGGAGATACAGAAATGAAAAGAAGTAACATATATGAATATTCTCTACATGATGACAATACAACCTAATGGGTGCGACCCACATAGCAATGTTGCCTGCCCGATTTTTTTCTTTTCCCTATTGTGAGGCTTGAGGTTATAATTTCTCTTTTGAACATCTGGCCACCATTCACTTTAAACACCACATCGTCCGATCCATCCATACACGTTGCCCTGGGACAGGACAACCGAAGGCACCCTCCTACCACATCCTAGGAATCACCCTATAGATTAGTAGCGAGTAGTCCTTGCAACCCATAGATTCCAACCACGACAGAATCACAGTTCACCTCTGGGAGCTAACCAGAGATTATAAGCAATACTTCTGCTTTATGAAGATCTATGGTCTTTAAATGCTCCATCTCGATCGTCATCTGATCGCTTCTACGATTACGTATTTGTTGGTCGGAATGGTTTTCGAATATAAATTCGATCCCGGCCTTTCCGTACCAACAAGTGATAATTGGTCAGATTTGATAGTCGGTTATTTAACTATCAAATAAACAAACATTCATCCATGAAATAAAATAAATGTACTAGTTCAGTATTCAGCTTCACTTGGCCTCTTTCATTTTCTATTCGTAAATCAAACCCTTAAAATTTCCAATATTTGGAACAAAGTCTTTTTTTCAAAAATACAATTATACTCAAAAATGATCTTATTTATCTTAAAACATTTAAACTTTTATTTTATAATGCTATTCATCGAAGTTCTAATCTTTATTTCTCTCGACCACTCTCGTTTCTAAATTAATATCATTCTTGGATAATCATGAAGTTGTCCAAGTTGGGCTATTTTATTTACCTCACAGACCTTGAATTAACAACATTCTTATCTTCAGAATCGATAGAAGTTTATCAACAAAATCTCCTTTCACTCATTACCCCACATATTCCATTTACTACCCATTTTCAAAACATGGTTTCAATATCATATTCCCTCTTCGAAACTTCATTTCAATCTTAACAGGTTTGCTTAATTTAAGTATTAGGTAAACCACTTTTTAACCTTCTCTATTATTTCACAATCATATAAACATTATATACATATTTTAATCCTAATATAAATATATTTCCTTTATAAACTTCTGATAAGTTTATCTCAAACTTATTTGGTTATATCTCGACTAAACATTTTTCCTTATTTAATATCGCGAACTTATATCGCATCTTAACTTCCCACATCACTTAATTCAACGTTGAATTTTCATTTCGATTTCCATTCCATATCTTCATCAGTCGCTAACTATAAATCAGTAAGAAAATAACTTCTCAAATATTAATCTCGAAGGCTGAAACCAACATTAGATAAATACTCAGGAAATCATTTATCCCAACTGATTTCTAGTCAGGTTTCAAACTCTTTAGTTTTCATATCTTGGCTTTTGTCTTATTCATAAACCATTTAATATAATTTGCTCTAAACATCTCTTTAATACGAACTTGGGTTTTATCACAAATCTGTTCAACTTGGATTAATAAAATCTGATTAAACAGAGTTCCAATAAGGGTTTAATTTAAACTTCAATTTTACATAACTTGAATACTAT
The DNA here is from genome assembly GCA_030737875.1 of Allium sativum. Lineage (NCBI taxonomy): Eukaryota > Viridiplantae > Streptophyta > Magnoliopsida > Asparagales > Amaryllidaceae > Allium > Allium sativum. The sequence goes on from CM060925.1 coordinate 280,087,468, forward strand.
TAATATAATTTGCTTAAAAAGAATCTTTTAATTATAATATACCTTATATTTTCACAACTCTTCATTTATACATTTTAAATCCCAAGATTTTCCACTTTGATTATTATAACATATATAATCACCAAATATCAACATTTTATAAAATGGTATACTTCACTATTAACTATTGCCATTAATTTAATACTTAATTTCAGTTAACTCAGTTCAAACATGGTTAATTTCTTAAATCAATTCCAATTCTTCTTCCCACTTAAATTAATTAAAAATATAATTAATTTAAATAAATCTCATTTACCTTGATTGTTATTGAATAAATAATCCATTTCACTATAATCCCATTTTAATTGTCTGCCAATAACCAATTTATTCCAACTATTACTCGCTAGGTAAATTTCCGCTCGCTTGCTTCCAAATCTCATTGACATAAGAATTTACTTTGTAAAACCATTTAATATAATTTATACGCTCAAAAAAAAATTCATCTCCTTCTTAATAATCTTTATTTCAATATAATATGTTTTAAAACTGTCCTTAGTCATAAAATAAATTTAATACTTCATTTATGTTGATTCATCTGACGGAAGATCAATATTTATAAAACGATTTATTTCTAGGTCATCTGTCGTCACTTACCTAACCATTACTGCCCATTGGTTAATAACAAGCAAACGTTGAATTTAAATTCAACTATCAATGATTAAATCAATCATTCAATCCAACTGGTTAAACAGTCCATATAATTGTAACATGAAAATAAACAATAAATTTGAGGAATCTAGTTGGATCCCTCTAACCTATTTTCTCTCTGCATCCAAATACGTTAATTCAAAATAACATCATCTATTTCAAATAACAGATATGACATTCAACAGCAATCCAACGTCCCTGTTTCAGTTTAAGACGTTTATATTATTATAAACGTAACCAACGAGGTAAGTTACCTATTTTGGAAATAATCGTTAGAAATAATGATTGGTTTAAATTAAATTAAACAAACGTTTAATTTAATCAGCTCAGTTAACACATGTAAATATATCTAGCATCAATCAAACAACTAACAACCATAACACATAAATATTTAAACCCGACTTATATAAAATATAAGTGGAGTAAAACAGAGTGAGTTGAACTCACCTTGATCTTCATTCGCTGTCAAAACAGTTTGGTTTAATTAAATTAAACAAGCGTTTAACTTAATTACCACTTCCAGCTGCGCCCAACTCTGTTCAAATCAGCTCTATAATATCACGTTCGTCGATACAGTTCCGACGCCTCTGGTTTTGTCCAGCTCTAATAATAAGGCCACATCATTTCTATTCCATGAAAACATAGCAACAGATTTCTTTACATGTTAATAGCCACTCCTCACGACGCCTCCCCACGTTCGACTTGTCACCGCACCCAAGGCCTCCTCACCATTGCCGCCATTGTTACCCGCTTCTTCTCCACTACATTAATTCGCGACCATCATTAAACACCCTGCTCTAGTTCATGATTCAACCCCTTTCGCACCATGTTTCACCGCTCTCCGACCACTGACCGACCCCCAGCGTCGACTCTTATCACCAAAGCACCCTCAGACCCCCCCCCCCCCCAACTACTTCTGCATGCAATCCAGTACAAGATACAGGACCCCTTGTTTCCTTTGCCAGATGCTTTCTTCCCAAAACCAAAAGATTATAGGCTGCTACTCCCGTAAAATCCATGCAAGTTGACCCTCCATTAATTCATGCTTCTCCACGTAATTTTCCAAACGCATATTTATATTTTCCTTCCACTCGTATTTCCCTTCGAACTGCTTCTATTTGTTACATTTTCCACAAAGCCCCCACCCACAAGTCTTCTTCTCACAACCCCTCTTGATGGTATGGAGCCGACGAGGAACATCAAAACATCTCCATTACACATGCGTTTCGATTCAAACTTCCTGTTTGAATTTATTTTAAAGCTTGCGCTAAAATTTTTGTTTTGGCTTTATTATAAAGGCATTTTCAGTTTGGTTTTCTGGAACGATAATGGGTAGATATCACGGTATTTATACACATGAGAAGAAGAGGATCAACATCACGTATTTTCCTATTGAAAGTAGCCCTGTGCGTAGCAGTACGGATCCACAGTATGCTTCATTTCGTTTCAGCTGATGGATGGCCTAGTTGTTTAGGGTGTGGAGGTGATGGTAAAATACTGTACGATAGATTATGTGATGGGAGACGAATTGATAGGGTAGGCAGATTTTTTTTTCTTGTGTTTTCTTTTTGTTTGAAGGTGATGGGGCTGCTTTAGGAGTGAAGCAGTATGTTTGAAAAGAAGACACAGGGTAGACTCTACGAATGTAAAGCATAGGGTAGAATGAATTTTCTTTTCACCATTTCCATGGCAGTGATTTCGGCTTCAACTATATAGTATAGCTTAGGAGATAGGAGGATAGTTGGAGAACAAGGTGTACAAGCATTGTGAATTTAACTGTGCATATATATTTAGACACGGAGAAATAGTAGGCGTGCATGTGCTCTTTCAAAGGACCCTATGTATATTTTTAGACTTTTCTTGTCTAACAATAGGTTTGTACGTTTGTTTTAATTAATATATTTCTTTCTTTTTCACTTAGAGTAGACTGCGTGAAAATGAAGGTATGCCATGTACGTTTGTATATCTTTGAAATGAAAGCATACCACTGGGTGAAATCTAGGATACGCATATTTATTTATTTTCACCTATGTTAGCCCGTGTTTCTTTATACTTATGAAAAGTTACAGTATATTTTTTTCAATTGTTTGATCCCTGTAGTCCGCATTGTGTTTTCACTTCAGTAGTATGGTTGCGTTTTAGGGTGTAGAAATTCAGATTGGGTTGATGGAACAAATCATAGTGTGACTTGAGAATCAAACATGACAGTGTATCTGCACTGTATTTTCATTTTTCATTTTGCCAAGACATGAATTCCTACAGGTAGGATATGCTTGTGCGTGCTGCATACATTAGGTAGGGTAGATAATAGTGTTTGAAAATTGTAAATAATTTGATTTATACGTAGATATTTAGGGTATCGTGCTATATAAAATTTTATCATTTAAGGTCCGCTATTGACAAAAATAAAAATATCGTTGTGATGAGCAACGCCTCACAATCCCAAAAATATAATAATATCGGTAGGTTAACTTATATTGTAAAATCTCATAATGCTGATATAGGGTGCAAAATACTCCAAATAAAAAGTGGCATATTTTCTAAATTAAAAATTACAGTAAAATTCTAAAAATTAAATTATAACTACGTCTCAAAGATCTTGTCCAAAATCGAAATCGATATCTAATTATATTGAATTATCGTTATGCTTTTATAAACAATTCCATAGAGACTTTCTAAAAATTTGAATTGGACATAACTTCCAATCTGTACGATAAAATCTCGATATTTTTCTTTCAACAAAAAAATATAATCACATGGATTCAAATGGTTCTTGTTTCACGGAATTCCGACTTATTTCGGATCCTATATATTCAATTAAAGTTTGAAACTCCATATTACGAACTAGCGCGTCGTTTCGAGCTCGTTTTAATTTAAATATAAATTATACGTTCAAATATCATTTTAATAAACGAAATAAATATTATAAATCCATTTATAATTCCAATTTAACATTTAATATAATAAAATGTATCAAATATCTAACCACTAAAAATACGGGACGTTACACTATATTTCATAAATCAACAATATGGTCTAAAGTTTATTCTACCTCCAAATCTAACCAAATCAACGAACCCATGTTTCAATAATTTTAATTATAGATTTAGATCTAACAAATATGCACATCACAATCACCAAAATTCACAAAAACAGCAAAATTCCATCATGAACGTCACAACTCGATTTATAATCATTCATTCATGAATTTTTAATTAGCGATAAATAATAAAATGATAAAAAAATATCTCACCTAAACATGCTTATCCAAATGACCCTGGTAGGAATCTCTAAATTAATATAAATATCCTCCAATTTGTGCTTATAAAAATCTAAGTCTCAGGACTCCATTTTTATATAGAGGAAGAAGTTTTGCATAGTGGAGGTAGAAAAAAAATGCTTAGAAAAAGTGGCAGGAAGAAGAAGATAAATAAGGGAGAAAGAAAAATTATATAGAAAAGTAACATATGGAAAATGAATTAGAATATAAATGGGTAACGCATGCATTAAATAAAGGAACAAATGAATGCATGCATGTAAGCATTGAAGTTATAAGAGAGAATTTGAAATGAATGGACAAGGCATGCAATTTGATAATTTGTGACCAAATGTTTATTTCATTTTTTTTTTTTTTTTGTAACTTACATGCATTAGAAATAATGAAGAGAAGATAGTGGAACACGCATGCATGAAAGGAATGAAAAATTGGAAGGTTAGTAAAGGCAACATGCATACATCAAAATTGCTTTTGTACAGTTAAAAAATATTCTAAATTAAATTGATTGTTTAGTTCTTATTTTGAAACCATTTTAATCTCTAAAATATATCAAGCTTTCATGAAAATACATTTCACAATATCATTCGAAATACCCTTGATATAAGATTTCCATCAACTTCATACAAGATAATTTTTTTCAAGAGATTCATAAAGTCGTATAACTTTCCATATTATTATTACATTCTTTTCCTATTTTGACATGCGTTTTAAATTCCAAATTCAATCGCGCAATTAATATGTGCGTATACTTTGAATTTTTTTATAAATTTTATGGAGGGGGTAGATTAATTTTTACCTTAATATGATGAGAGAGGAGTATTTTGAATAAGAGTGAATGAGAGATTAACAGAGTGAGAATCTGAACAATTCACATTCATAAACCCAATTTAATAACCATTAATCATATCTACTAATATGAAATGAATCCTTGAAATAGAAACTTGAAATGTGTCAAATGCAAAATTAAACCTCAAATTGCTTTAGGAGCTTAATTCGGTCAACGTAGAAAGAAAAGCTAAAATGTTCATTATTAAATTTCATTGTTAATAAATAAATATATATAACTAAGGGAAACTGCCTATGTTTGACAAACTTCATATATTTAACAACCATAAATAAATAGAATTGATTGAGAATTTGAATAGACCACTTCCATGCCAGCGGCTGTATTTAACAACAATTAATTGTATTTCTAATATGAAATTAAATTTTGAAAGTGAGATTACAAAATGGCTCGGTGGAAAAATTGTATCTTAAATTGTTGCGGAAGGTTAATTAGATGTGGAAATAAATGTAAAGAGGGAATTAGAAAGTCCAACAGTCAATTTTATGTATAATAAAATAGATAGATAATACGTGTGTGTGTGTGTTATTAAATGAAATATTAACTTAAGTTGATCAATAGACTACAAAACCACTACATATTTCATTCGTTAAATTTGGTAGTTTAATGTTATTGTCTTCATATAAAAGTAAAAGGGAATATAGGGGCTTGAATGAAAATAGGACCTTAAATCAAGGAGAAATGAGGATATGAGTTGAGAAAAAAACAATGAATAAGAATGCTAATATATTATTTCATACCATATAAAAATACATTAGGTTAAATCATGAGCTTGTGCATAGAAAGAGACTGCTATTGAAGTTTCTCAAGCACGTTTCAACCATTAAAATTTGTAATTTGGTGCTTTAGAATTTTAGATAAAGGTAAACATAAACATTTACATGAAAATTATAATTCTATACCGAAGAGAATTACTGATACGAGTTAAGAATGAATGAGGAAGAATTTTAGTTAACTAAAATTTTAATATTCTAAACAATCAAATATTTGTTATAAAAAAAAGCAAAATCCATTAAGATGGAACTAAATCCATATGTGGTACAAATTTTGAATTGCCTTTGTGACATGGAATAAATGCAAATGAATGTCCTTGATTGTTTTTAAAAATATTTATTACCATAATAATATCAATAAAAATAATTAAGTATAGCAAATGTATAAGGACATGCATATTTAGGCAGATATACATCTAGCTAACGTTTCCAATTCTGTAAGAAAGTGTAATTAAAGGGACTTTAATTATTAATGTCATCTCAAAATTATATATAAACTATCAAGTCTAATGTTACACTTAGTTATGAAAGATAAAACATGGACAACCAATCTAACATTTAACTAATTGAGTATAAAGTTCAAATAAATCTTTAAGATAAATATTAATCCATTAACATGAATTAATAAATTTCATTAATGAAACAAAAAATCAATAATTTAAATAAAAAAATGGAATTTTTAAATTCTGACGCATTTTCTAACAAAATTTCCTTAAAATAAAATTTTAAAATTGGGCACAATTTTTTGGGTTATTACACAAATTAACCCAAATTTTAAACAGTGACATAAAATAATATTTTAGAATTTTTACATATTTTTCGGAATCATAATTTCGCTAATTTATCACTAATTAGCCATAATTAGTGTATAAACATACAAATCACTCACCTTAGCTACAAATAAATTGTAGATCTGAAACTCTAAATGATTTGGCTCGGATTCCAATGTTGCGCATCCGCTCTAACTCTAATTTGGTGTTAATCCGACTTGATTTGATGTAGATTTGCTTAATTAGTGATTAGAAAGTGATTAGAGAGATTTAGATGATGAAGACCATTACTAGGGTTCAAGGAATGTTTGTGGCGGCTGGAAAAATGAAAGGAGATTATTCTCCAACTCCGTTCAGCCCTGCCATAACCCTAATCCCGAAATGGGTTATGGGCCTAGCTGTTAATCACCCTATTAAGCCCAAGTATGTTGTTTTCATCTTCCAAACTTTATTTCAGCCATATTTCCCAAACGGTAAGTCCGTTTGATTAATGTGACCACTCTACGGAATGGGAACCATCATCTGAATCCAATGGAAGTGGTTTCAGCTCAAAACTCCTTACCTACCAAAGTTGTGGGCAAAACAAGATTCGCCAGGGGCAAAACAATCATTTAAAATTGGACAAAAATCGTGAATTGGGTAATGACCCCAATAATCGTTTCCTAAAGTTACACGACCATATGACTTCATATGAGAATAAAATAAATATTCAACGATCCTCTAATACGTAGAATGCAGTTCGTTACACTCTCCTCCCCACCCCCACCCCCCCCAAAGAAATTTCGCCCCCGAAATTCCTTAACCAAAACATACAATGGTTGTTCGCATGCCTATCAGCCATTTACAAGCAATCAAACATACATAATAACACAACAAACTTACCCTAGCATGCGGTTTACTAACAACGGAATAACTATATCGCGATTAAAATTTTACCAGGTAAAGAGCTCTGGATATGACTTCCTTATGCTCTCTTCGGTTTCCCAAGTACAGTCGTTCTCATTATCACCCCACTGGACCTTAACCATTTTCACCGTCTTCCTCTGAAGTTGCTTCGTATCATGTCCGACTATACGAATCGGTCTGTGATTTCCAACTGCCTCGGGTTCTACCTCGATATCATCCAACTAATACGGAGAAATAGCCACATCAGAATCATGCACGAACTTTCTTAACTGGGAAACATGAAATACGTTGTGCATTCCCACCATCTTGTCAGGTAATCCAACTTTATATGCTAAATTCCCAACTTGTTCGCGAACTGGAAATGGACCAACAAACCTTAGTTCTAATTTACCTCTCCTACCAAATCGAATCACACTCTTCAACGGAGAAATCTCAACAAATACCAAGTCACCAACGGAGAATTTCAAATCTCTTCGCCTTTCATCAGCATAATTCTTCTTCTTATCTTGGGCAACCTTCATTCATTGTTGAATAACCTTGATCTTATCTGAAGTTTCTCTTATTACATCTGGCCCCAGCACAAATTTCTCTCCAGTTTCCAACCAACATGATGGTGAGTCGCACGGTCTTCCGTACAAAGCTTCAAATGGAGCCATACCAATACTAGATTGATAACTATTATTGTATGGAACTCAAGCAGATGCACCTCTTAACAGTTTTCCAGCAAGCTAATTTCGCTAAACGATGACGTTTTCAACCATTCTAATTTTCCTATGCAATCATAAAATATACCAAACAGTAGTAACAACATATAGGTTCAATCAAAAGGATCAAAACATTAATAATGTAGGCTATTTTAGATCAAACATACCCAAAACCATGATTTTCCACTTAACCATGTTTAACCATATCTAACAATAGGACTAGCAAACTTAATCCAAATTAACCCAAATTTTTACCAATGACATAAAATAATATTTTACAATTTTTACATATTTTTCTGAGTCATAATTTCGCTAGTTATCACTAATCACTCCTAATTCGTCGTAATTAATGTATAAACATGCAAATTACTCACCGTAGCCACAGATAAAGTATAGATATGATACTCTAACTAATTTGGCTCAGATTCTAATGTTGTGCAGCAGCTCTAACTCTAATTTGGTGTTAATCCGACTTGAATTGATGAAGATTTGCTTAATTTGTGATTAGAGAGAGATTTAGAAGATGAAGGCCATTACTATGGTTCAAGGAATGTTTGTGGTGGCTGGAAAAATGAAAGGAGATGATTCTCCAACTCCTTTCAGCGCTCCCATAACCCTAATCCCGAAATTGGTTATGGGCCTAGCTGCTAATCACCCTATTAAGCCCAATTATGTTGTTTTTCATCTTCCAAACCTTATTTCAGCCATATCTCCCAAATGGTAGGTCCGTTTTAATATGACCACTCTACGGAATGGCAAACCATCACCCAAATCCAATGGAAGTGGTTTCAGCTCAAAACTCCTTACCAATCAAAAGATATAGGTGAAAAAAGATTCTCCAGGGGCAAAAATGTCATTTAAAATTTAGTAAAAATCGTGAATATGGGAAATGACCCCAATAGTCGTTTCCAAAGTTACACGACTATATGACTTCGTATGAGAATAAAATAAATATTCTATGATCCTCCAATACATAGAATGCGGGACGTTACAGGGAAAGTCGTTCAGCCCTTCTGATCTTTACTAGTTAAGGGAGGGGCCAAGGTGGGGCCACAGCCACCATGAAAAATAGACCTGAGTGATATTTGTATTTTGAGGCCCTTAAAGGCGGGCCTGTACAAATATGGAAATGCTCCGGACTGAGTTCCTTGTTTCTTGTATAACCCTGACATAGAACTTGGTGCACATTAGAGGTTATGTGCGGTTAAGTCATTGAATACGATTGACGATACGTACGTGGGAAAGTCTAGATACATGCACGTCTGCTATGGGTGGTGTATCGTAGACTTGAGGGCGTTACTCTGTGATGGAATCTGATTCGATCGAAGGTGGCAGTCCGTACGCTTACGTAGCATAGTAATGACAGATATATGCAGAACATCACATTATTATGTAGAGATCCGTACATCATTCCAACGTAGGATGAGGGACTGTGTTCATTTCTATTGCATTACGGTGAAGATCGTGTGAGTGGGGTACCATGAGGTGTACCTCAATATTGGAGTGGGGTAGCTACATATATACTGTATTAGGTTAATCCAATAAGAAGTAAATGGGTACGATGTGTGTGTAAGTCTTGAGTGCTGTTAACCCAAATAACTTAATAAATAAGAAAATGTGATTGAACGGTATATGTAGGATTATCCAAAGTCTATAGTTTAAATCCAGTCACCAGAACTTGTGTTCTGACCCCCTTCTCACAACGTACTCGCAGGTTAGATTTGTGGTAGATATATGATAGTTTTGGATACTGGTTAGGTAGTGTTATTACTACGGTAAGGCTATACTTTGATTATATTATACTTTACCCATTCCGCTGTGAGATATTTTTAGAGCCATGATATATTTTATATCTCTGTCTTTTCTGCAGGATACTAGAGCAACCAACACGGGATTCGATGGTTTAGAATTTAAAAAAAAAATCGGTTTGTTGGAATTTGGGTGTTACATCAGGTATCAGAGCCTAGGTTTAGGATTCCTATATAAATAGTAACGTATTTGTATTTTTTTTTAAATATAAATATATTATATATATACCTAGATCCATAGAGGAACCCACTAAATAGAAAAAGTATAATATGGTAAGAACTAGGATATCCGCTTTGTACACTAAAGGAATGAATATGGAAATTTGGGTGGGAAGTGTACAATATTTTTTTTTTGAAATAGAGAAAAGGTGAATCCCATATGATTAGTATTTTGGGTTAGTGGGTTTGGCAGTAAAACCATATAAATTGGAAAAGGTTAAAAAGAGAAAAATGGATTAGGAATATATATAGCTGAGAGAATTGACTTTGTGGGAGTGTCTAGGAACTCCTAGAAAATCAGAAACCTGCTTTTATTCTAATCCCATTTCTAACTTTAAGAACTTGAAATTGTAAAAATTTTGAGAAAATGGTTTATGGTATTTTCAAATTTTAATCTTAAAAGTTATAGTTTTAAAATATGTAAAGGAGTATATATTGGGCTTTAAAGTAAAATGGGGTATATTTTAGAAGTGATGATTTCTCATGAAAATTTTGTCTAAAATAAAATTCTCTCAGTAAAAGGTGCATATTATAGAGCATGTATAGCTCGCTAGTTTTCTTTCTATATTGTGTAAAAGAATTTTTAGTAAAGAAAGTTTTGAAGTATCTATTCTTTTGACAATCGTTTTTCTTGTTAAATTGTTTTAAAAGTGAAAATTTTGTTAGGTGGACAAAATAAGTTGTAGAAATTAAGAATTGAGTAGATGTTTACACATTGTAGTAAGAGACTAAACTGACCTTACAGGCAAGAACAAGTTATAAACCCGATTGAGAAATAGTTGTCCTTATCTACTCCATTTTTTATAATTCGAAAAAAATGATGATTTACATTTTTTTTTTAAGATGACATGTTTTTATGGTTTGGCAAAAGTAAGTTTTGGTGAGGAATTTTTTTTTTGATATTTTTGTCTTTTGGAAGAAAAGTGAAAGGAAAAGGCCAAATCATGTTTTAAAAGGATGGAGTAGATAAGGATTAGTGCATAGGGAAGACGGGAAAAGTTTTGAGGCTATGAAGTAAGTTGCGAGAATTATCTTGAAATAATGAAAGTTCCCGAAGAAAGCGTAAGCATTGAAAAGCCTAGGGTGTTGCATGAAATAATTGCTGGTACACCGCTAGAACAAGTGGTGACTACTAGATAGAAAAAAAGGGCAAGTAAGTGTTTAGATCCTGTTGCTAATTTTCATGTTAGGAGTAAAACCCGTTATTACATTTCTGTTGGGATCGTTCCGTCTTTTATTCTTATTGGATAGTTAGGGTAACACCTAAACCTGTTGTGGATCCCATGGTTAGGACTTTTCTTTCTGACGGGAACATAGTCCCGAAATTCTTGGCCCTTAGTAGTAGATATGTAGAGTGTCTGTTTTTCTATTTTAGTTGAAGGCTTATTTGAAACTAAACTTATATCTGATGATTAAATTAGTTAAGAAAAGAGTAATGGTATAAATAAAAAGGGAACAACAAGTTCCATAAAGTAATAAACTTGACAATTATAAGAAAAGATGGATAAGAGTAAAAAATTCCAAGATAAGATGAAAAAGAAAAGCTGTAACAGAGAAAATTTTCTTATATAGGCTGTGCTTGGGTAGGAAAATAGGGAATCTTTGTAAATAGTTACATAAAATCCAAGTACGGTTGGAAAAAGGTACATAAAAGAAAAACGGAAGATGTGAAATTTTCCGTTTTCCACCTTCTCGTAACATAGGAAATCGAATTTAGAAAATTATACTTTCTGAAATTTGAAAAAACTAAAGTCGGTTGGTAGGATTTTGGATGCAACAATTGGATGAACTACGTTCTTGCTCTGCAAGAATGTGGGAAATTTGGATGACAATATATTTTGATTTTCAAAATATTGCATTCACGTAGAACTACCAGTATATTTAGGATGTGAGCATCATATTTTAAAAGGATTTTTGAAAATTTTGCATACACATAGGAGGTACCCCTTAAGCATACATGTATTATTTTGTTGTATTTCACTTTGCACAAGTGCACAATGTTTGCAAAAAACTGTATGCACACATGACGGAGTATATTATGCGAGGGGTTAATTGATTTTTACCCTTATCAAATTTCAGGGAAAAAATTTCCTAAGGGTGGGAGAACGTAACACCCAGCATTTTGTAACAATTTAATAATTAAATAATGCATATGTGTATACAAATGCATAGGCATAAACATTTAAAAGAAGAAAATATTAATGCAAATAAAAATGTAATGCATGCATTAAAATAAAAGAAAGGATTGATTGCATGCAATGTAAATATGTTGCATGCACCGATTTACAAATATTATGCATTAATAATAAAAGAGAAATAAAAGAAAAAGATTCATGCAATGGTTTAACTGAAATATTGTAACAAACGTGAAAAAGAGAAGTAAGAAGAGAACAATAATTACCATTGTTCTAAGCCTTCTTAGTAATAGCCTTAGTAGTCCAGTTGGTTAGAGCATGTGGCTTGCATACAAGAGGTACAGAGTTCAATCCTCATCGACGTCATATTTTTGTTTTAAGGGAACCGCTAAAATAACACATGTTCTAAAGAGAAAATATGTATAAACGCACATATAAGAAAAAAATATGCATATAAGGAAGTAAAGAAAATATGTGTACATATATGTATATATGTGCAAAAATATATATACAGGCTGCAATCACAGAAATATGGTAAGAATCAAATGATGGTATAACACTGTTTGAATTTTGAAATCGAAATAAAAATTTGTGTGTATATATATATATATGCATAAAATGGTCATTAGAAGATTAGTATACGTATAGGAAGATTACATGTGAATATAACAGTTACATAAATTCCATAAATTCAAACATTCAAAAATCAAATTTCTGCGCCAAAACAGCTCACGGGACTCATAGGGGGTCGACACCCCCCCTCCCAGATTCGGGCAGATTCATTAGCGCATCTGGACTGTTTTCTTAACTGGGTTCAATGCTGACTCAGCGCTGCGTGTACAATAAGATCATGAACCCCTATAAATAGGCTAGCAGAGCCTAGCCTAAATCTCACATTCTCTAAGACAACGTCTAAGCTCTGTCATTCTTCCTCTTCCTCAAATCTCTTCAGGAAAATAAGATAATTAATTTAGGAAAATTTTGAATCTAGATCTGGAGGAAAAGAATGAAAATTAATAACAAGGTGTTCAAAATCATATGCGAAGCAAGGTAAATTCTTAGGTCTAGTCTATTCAATTTTCTTCCTCTTTCTTCCCTTTTTCTTTTAGTAAAAATTGTGGATCCATGGTTGTTAGGTTCTAAATCCAGTTAAGGAAAAACCATGGAATGCTAGATCTGGGCCAGGTTCTGGAATTGGAAATCAATTTAGGTGAGTGGATTTATGTTAACTCATTTTTGATAATGATATATTATCATTTAACATTCCCCTTTATTATGCAATGTAAAGTGAATGGAAATAAATAAGGAAATGAATGAAAGATAATTACAACAGTAAAAGAAATGGAATGAACGGGGAATTATAATAACCTATTATAAATAAATTACATTAATGAGAATGTTGTATAATAGATAGGCTTGTCCTAGGGACAAGTGGGGATTATAACTTAGGTTATAATAAACAATAAGGAAATTGGAATAACTTATGTAATATGATAAGTTGTACTTAATTGTAAATTAAGTTATATGTGATAATGAGAATCTGAGATATACTGATAAGGACAACATAAGTTATATTTATGAAAAGGGAACTTATTAGTAAACCTTAGTTAAGAGAACTAAGTTAATAAGTAAACAATAATAAATTGTACTGACAGTATAAGATGTAATTATGATAAAAAAAAGAAAGAATGAGGCAAACTTAAGAAATGAAATAAGTTATATTTGCTTATAAATAACGACTGACATGTTAAACAGAAAACATGTGAATTGAGATATACTAAATTACATATTAAGTAAAACATGCTATGGTAACTATGAAATCAAGCAAGAATATAAAGGGATTGTGGATTACAGACCTTGGATCACAATCTAGAGAATAACATTTAGTGGGCTTATTAATAGGCTTAAATGGGTTAAGCTATAAGACTGAAATTAATAAGCAAGAGGAACTTGGTAAATTGAATAAGAAGTCAATGTGAATGGGAATAACCAAGTTAAACGGAAACCTAATGAGGTAAAGCATGCACATAAAAGAATGTTTAGACACAGGGTCTAATAACATATTAAAATGAGGCGATTGAACCAGTCCGAACGTTTGAGGGTGATTAACCCAACGGGGTAGATCATCATGGTGTCATGAGGCACGAGGGAAGCGCACGTTCATCTGATTATTTTGTCGGCTCCGAAAGACTAGAAGGGGAAGCACACGACTTCCTGAGATACGTAAGGTGCTTCTGGTAGTTCTTTGTGCGGTGGTAGATGTTTAGGCTGTGCTTGCAGAGGTTGGGTCTGCGCGTTACTACCAGTGGGTAGGCCTTGACTGCAAATGTAGCTTTGCAGTCAGAATGCTATGACAAGGTGACACTAGGGTGATTCGGCGATCACCTCAACGGGAGGCGAGATCAGGACCAATAAGGATAGTAGATCGTTGGATACCCGTCATCGGCAGCCAGTGGGATGGACTAGAGCTAAACCCAAGATACCATTCACCTTTCACTATAAAGGTACGGTGGTTGAGGGGAGATGCCAACTGGATGTTTAGATTGTTTGCTAGAGGCAAGTCGCTTAGCTCTTGTAGTCTTTACTAGTTGAGGGAGGAGCCGAGGTAGGGCCATAGCCACCATGAAAAACAAACCCGAGGGATATCTGTATTTTGAGGCCCTTAAAAGCGGGCCTGTACAAATATGGAAAAGCTCCCGACCGAGTTCCGTGTTTCTTGTATAGCCCTGCCACATAACTCGGTGCACATTAGAGGTTATGGGCAGTTAAGGCATCGAATACGATTGACGATACGTACGTGGGAAAGTCTAGATACATGCATGTTTGCTCTGGGTGGTGTATCGTAGACATGAAGGCATTATTCTGTGATGGAATCTGATTCGATTGAAGGTGGCAGCCCATACGCTTACGTAGCATAGTAATGACAAATATATATGGAACATAACATTATTATATAGAGATCCGTACATCACTCCGGCGTAGAATGAGGGACTCCGTTCATTTATGTGGCATTACAGTGGAGACCATGGGAGTGGGGTACCATGGGGTGTACCTTAATATTGGGGGCTAGCTACATATATATTGTATTAGATTAATCCACTAGGAAGTAAATGGGTACAATGTGTGTGTAAGCGTTGAGTGCTGTTAACCCAAGTAACCTAATAAATAAGAAAATGTTATTGAACAATATATGTAGGATTATCCAAAGTGTGTAGTTTAAATCCAGTCACAAGAACTTGTGTTCTAACCCCCTCCTCATAACATACTTGCAAGTTAGATTTGTGGTAGAGATATGATTGCTTTGGATATTGGTTAAGCAATATTATTACTATGGTAAGGCTATAATTTGATTATATTATACTTTACTCATTCCGCTATGAGATATTTCCGAGCTTTGATATATTTTATATCTCTGTCTTTTCTGCAGGATACCAGAGCAACCAACATGGATTTCGATGGTTTTGAGAAAAAAATCAGTTTGTCGGAATTCGGGTTGTTACACGTTGTTTCCATTATGAAAAGAAGTAATCGATTGCACAACTAATTTGTAGAGATAAAGTGGAAATATTACCTTTCTCCATAGTTGAACTATTATTAACTAAAATAAACAGAAGTAATGTTAGCATTATGTCTTGTGCAAATCAAGCATTATGTGTGTGTTACAAACATTGGGTATGATTAGTAGAGATGGTGACAACATGTTTTGTACATGTCAAGTATTATTTTTGTGTTACAAACATTTAATCTTGGTATTATTCGCTTACTTAGAGGTTGATGTGGCCGTGAAGCTCTTAAAGATATAAAACTTCGTTAGGAGATCTACTTCGACTATTATCATATAAGTAGTAAATCAAGTACATTATTTTTGTGTCAGAGATAAATAATAATGTAAATAAACATGCATGCACTACAACTTTTTTGGATCTATTGGGGATAACATGTATGCTAAGTTTTATTTTAAATGATTATAAAAATGATATATATATATATATATTTGAAAATTGATATATATGTATATATTTATAAATATGTATATATATATATATGTGTGTGTGTGTGTGTGTGTATGTCAAGATGTGATTTGATATAGGACTTAATGTCCGAGGCGAGATTTGGTTTTGTTACTTAATGAAGATCATAGGTTCAAAATTTGGGCTGACTTATGATTTTCCTTGTATGTTACTCCACAACTAATTTATATGAAGTTCAGAATCTAATCCATCTTGAATTGTTATAGATTCTGTAGTTTTGGATTTTCTCACTTAATGTCGAATGCTTCTACTTTTCTGTGTTTCATCATTCTGGAATACTGAGTACACACGTGATCTTAAATGGATAATTATAAAGCGAGATTTGTTCTTTCTGCCTAAGTCATAGGTACTACTTGCTCTCTTTTTCAACAATGAGAAGATCATCTGAAGGCAAATGTTTATAGTTCATAACAGAAAGCAAAGCTTCCATTGTTGGGTACTTTTATAACTGTTGTTCACAAACATGGGTACCACTTTGATGTTTTAAGTAGCAGTATTTAGGTTTCGAAGACGATCGTTTTGGTCTCACTCGCCGACCTCATTGACTGCTAGTGATTGCATTGTAAGAGCATTCCCAACAACCTTATGTATCATAATATTACAAGACGTTAGATTCACTACGCCATTAATGACCTAATGCAACGAATTTACAAGGTGTTGCCAGCTAAAATGTCGCGATAGCTATAAAATTTTGGTCCTATTGCAACGTTATATTTTTGGTGTTATCTTAGACATAAATATTGTTGCTCTAGCTAACAAGTGTAGCATGATGCAACAATTTTATATTATGTTTCTATAGCAGACCTTTAAAATTAAAAGAATTAATAAAATTTTACACCTCAGCGATTCACACCATCATTTAAAACAAAATCACAACCATTTATCTACACCATCAATCCACACCTCAGTTATTTCTATTTTTTCCACTTTTATTTTCATTCTCTTGCCTTCTTTTCATTTGGCTCTCACACCCAAATTTCTAAAATCATTCATTCAAAACCTAAATCATGATTTCTTTTTTCCAAATCCAATTTCTAGATCATGGAATATATCAGTGAAACAATTGGTAGTTGCTCCAATCACAGAATATATCAGCAGCGAATCTCGTTATCTTGATAGAATAGTTTTCTTTAGAAAAATCATAGATTCGATGCTATTCTGGTTCCGTTCGGTCATCGACGGATCAAGCCATCAACAACTAGAATTATCGGCGTAAGTGGTTCCAATTTACACTATTTACTATTGAAAAGTTTCCATTTTTACTGCCGATCCACTCTGATGTCCAGAACTGGAAGCTTTCCCCTTCAATTGGATTCCAAAAGGTTAGAACTGCAACTGGTTTTTGAGCATTATATTTGGGTGATTATTCAATTAGTAGGCCATAGATTTTATATTAACTATCATCTGGGTCTATTTCAATTTTATGGCGAAAAATGGTTCTCTTATCAAAACTTATGTTGGCTAATGAAATCTGCATCAACAAATTGATATTCATCTAAGGGGAGTAGCCATGTTTTATTCTCTACTTTGGAATAGAGTTCGAGCTTGCTTAGCTGACATACATCCAGTTTCAAAGACCCAACATTGATTTATTTGTACTCATCAAAGATTCAACTGGTGATTAATTTAAGCATGATAAATTGTGCTTGATTTATTAAGGGAACTACTTGGATTACTACAGAATCAAAACTCCATCTCGAGATTTTCTATATTTGTTTGTTGGATTCATGTGAACCAAATTCATGGATTTGAGAGACACGACTATTGGATTATGTTTGAGTTGGAACTATGATTCATTCTTGAAATTAGTTATTCCAAAAGGTAAATCTTCTTGCATTTCTGGAGATGATTTTCAAATTTAATTTAGTTATAATACATATTATGGAATAATTGATTATAATTTGCGGATTTGAAAAAAATCAGTAACTAACCCTGTGGTTACTGTAAGATAATTGGTTATTTAAATTGAAAACAATATGGAGCAAACTATGGTTTAATTTGTGCAGCAATATTCCCTCTTCATCTTCTGTGTTATGTTTCATAATGTAACGGATGGATTAAAGTGAAAGATTACATGGGGCAGAGAGGCGGCTAGTACTGGAAAATGAGAAGGACGGTATGGTATGTATTTCTTTATAGTTCACTGCATTCCGTGAAGTGTGTTTGCTGAGTTGTAAGAGGAATGTTACCATGGCTATTACATATTAGAAAGTTTAATAAGGTTTGATGATCCGGACAGATTTCATTCATGTTCCTTTTAAAAAAAAATCTGTTTTATCAACCCAACATGTCCACTTACATAACTTATTTATACTATCACAACTATTTCTACAAAGTGTTTCTTTCCAATTATCTGTACCAATTAAATGATTAGAGAAGCATGTTTGAGAAATTGGTTTCCATTATGTTCCTTTGGGTTTTCGTTTATGTTTTTGCTCAAAAGTAGAAGGCTGTTCTGCAACAAAAGTGCAGATCTCCTCCCAGTTTGATGTCACGTCATGAAGCAGATCTCCTCCCGGTTTGATGTGAAAAGCAACTACTTGATCCTTCTGGTTCATGCATGTACAAGAAAAATAACACTTTTCAGCAAGTCTAATTTTTTTGGTAAGTTATTGCTTAAGTCTACTTTTACGGTAATTATTTTTCAACAAATCTGTATCTATGATTTTTGAGTTAAAATTTTAGTGAATCTTATACCCCTTCCATGTAAGTCATAGAGTGAAGTTTGAATGTATCATGTTTAATATACTTGGTTTGTCCAATTGTTGTTGCAACAAAATAGTTCTCTAGATTTCCATTATATATTTTGGAATGAGTTGTAGTTTAATGATCTAAGTATTCAAATGTTTATGTCAGGTGCAAAAAATTTATGTGTGGAAGACAAGTGTTTGACTGGATTGGAGCATAAGAAGACTTAGTGTGTCAGTGAATGTGTATGTAATTGAGTATGTATAACTGAGCAGATCGAGTGAAATGTAGTGACGACTATATGTATATGTGATTGACTATGTTACTAACAGTGAATTGTGAATGGTGGAGTTAGAAATATGTACTATTTTAATTGTTGAAATAAAATATTTATTTGAATAAAAATACTATTTGAATATTTAATTCTATGTAGTAGCATTTAATTCTCATTTTTGTTATATTATATATATTTTTAAAAGAATTAACATAAATATCTATAACAACATTTTGGAATGTTGCTACAGACACCTATGACGTTGCTATAGACCCAAATAAGGTCCTAATGCAACAATAATTCTTATGTTGTCGTAGATAGCCAAAATATTGCCTTTGAGGTCTGTAGCAACAATGAAAATTGCATCACCTAAAAATGTTGCCAAAGGCGTATACCTACATTTTTTGGGCAAGTGCCAACAATTTTTTTGTGTTGTGTTAGGCCTTTTATGGCGTAGTGATTAAGGGGAGAATCATTTGATTCTCCCAACAATCTTACGTCTTTAAATGTGAAGCACATAGTATGGGAAGAAGTGCAGAGGGACGCACTAATACAAAGTGAAGATAGTGGCCTCATCAACGGCGTATCTGTTTTTTTTTTTACACGTACTTCTATCCTTGCATGTTTGTTTAGTTTGTAACGGTTAGTATGCTAACTTGACCTATGTACGGATATTTCATAAGTTAGTAAATGTGTACCAATTTTCAAAATACATATATATATATAATTGTATTATTAGTATGTCTCAGAATTTCAACAAAAATGAGGTTTTTATTTCAAAAGATCATTATTTGCACCGGTTGTTGGCAACAAACGGTGCAACAAAAAGCTTTTTAAGTCAAATGTTACTTTTATTTGCATCGGTTGTTTTTCACAACCAACAACAGATGCTATAGTTCCATCTCTTGCATCGGTTATGAAAAGTAAGTGACGCAAAAAATAAGCCTTCTTTAAGCAACAGAGCATTTTTTGCACTGGGTTTGGGTAAAAACCGGTGCAAAAAACTCATCTTTTACATCGGTTATTACCAACAACTCCTGCAACAGGAAAATATTTTTTTTGCATCGGTTGTAGAACCAAAATTATTGGGGGTAAGTAACCGGTGCAAATGACTAGTTTTTTTAGTAGTGTTATTTCAAAAATATATTTTTTTGTCCTAATTCAACAATGTGATCTCAAAACAACTATTTGTGCATATTTCGAGACGATTTGACTTTCAACTGGTCCGAACTCGAAATATAACGACTCATATATTGATTATTAAAATAACAAACAAACTAGAATCAACAAAACTGGTCCCGAGTACTAATTCGATTTTTTGTGATAAATCCTTTTATGGAATGGTTAATCGAGTAATTAACGATCAATATTTAAATAAAATATTTAAATATCAATTCATTAAAATACAAGTCATTACATGGGTGGTAGATGACTTAGTCATAAAATCCTAGAATAGCTGAATCAATTCTCTTTTCAAGTTCAGCCTTGCCTTCTTTAGCTTTTTCCTTAAGCTCCTCGTGCTAGGGATCAACTCCTTTTTACCTTCTTCAGTATATCCTAACACTTCTCTATTAGATGCCTATGTTGCTGCTTCGGATTTCCTTGCCTCCTCGACTTCCACTTTATTAGCCTCCAATAGTTTTTCAGCTCCTCATTTTCCTTTCTTGATCGCTCGGTTTCTTTGTTTTTTTTCAATAACCTTTCATTATCCTTTGTAAGCTACTTGTTATCTTTTTTGACAGCCTCGATCCGAGCGAGTTAGGAGGCCGAAACATTTTATATTCTTCCCTCGCTTGAGCTGATGATGTAGTCACTTCTTATATCGTTTTATTGGTCGCATTCAGCTGTTCTTTCATTTCCTCAATCTCTTTCTCCCTCGACCTGATCCTCTCATGATCGACACTAGCCTCAAGCTTCAGACCGTTATCTTAGCATTCTTCTTGATGATCAGACTAGATAGCTCTAAGCTACAATCTTAAACAATCTTGTATTGTTTATAAACATAAAAAAATCCTATCAAGAATTGTTTTATAAATTACACATGGGATATGGTACATGTTTTGTAACCAAATGAGCTCATCAAAATAATACTCAGGAAAATTCTTTTGCAAGTACTCTTTCTGCTGCTGTAGGATCATTTCATCACTTTCTGATGATGTCTCAATTTCTTTTCCTCTTTTTCTACCTCTTCACTCTGACTTCTTTGCAGTCATCGAGCCCCTGCTGGGTTTATCTCTATTTGTGTCTTTGAGTAGAGGTGGTGAGGGCCAAATTTTAGGACGAGTAGAGGGAAGCTGAGGTGCTCCTAATAGTCTTGTACCCTTAGAATCTGCTTTCTTTTTTACTTTAGCCGGCTTTGTGACATCAAGAGTGGACTCCGATTGTTGGGGGCAGGGATCTTTTTGGTGACAATCGCCACCATAGTCAAAAACACACTTGCGGCATGACTCACGTCCTTTAGCACAACTGAAGAATGTTGCAAAAACTTTAGGCTACCTAGAGCGAGAGTTGTCCTGGCCTGTGTTTCTACCCCTACTCTCGTTTCTATCTTTCCCTTTATTTTTATCTCGATCAAAATATTGAACCATTATTCCTACACAAAATAAAACTCAAGCTAGAAAAGATCGATCAACATAAGAATAACTGTAGTGACATACAATGCTTAAGAGGATGTATCCTAGTATTTCCTTTGAAGGACCCATTATTAGTTTGCTCAAGCGAGTTACCTTCTGTGACGGCCCGCTCCGCACCAACCGACATTTACTCCCAAGGTGCGCTGTACACATGTCCAGTTAGCACGGAACGGGTCGCCAAAGAAAGGAAAGGGAAGAAGAAAATGAACTAAGCAAGAACCTATAGAATGTCTCACAGTGCATGGAATAAAATATAATAATAACATACTTGACATAAAACAGGTGAGACAGTGCATAAGCTGATAACTAAAACCAACATCAACATCAGAGCAGCGGAAATCCAAATACAGCTTATTACAACTTTCCAAATTTACTGTCTCTAAAACAAAAGAAAAACTGAAGTAGAAGATGCACTACTAATGCCCAAGCAGTGATCTTCAACAACACAGGGAGAATACTATATATATTACGTGGAAGCCTCCTGCTCGTCTCCGGATCATCTACCCGCGCATCACCAGCTAACCTATCTCTGGTATGCTCGTGTGAGCACCCAGAGTAATAAGAGGAGACATAAAACTCTGGGTCAGACATAAAGCCTAGTATGAGCGATACGCATCTAAACAGAACAATAACAGGTATACTAAACCATACTTGAACCTGGACCTGCAACCAAAGAGTTAGTACCACATACCGTACAATACTCTAAGGTGCCATAATAAGTAGTGTAAAGAATACGGGGGTGGGGTGTGCATGTCATAATGATAGCAAACAAATCATCCATAGCAACCATCCTCACATCTCTCACTCAGTGCGTAAAGCGTACGAAGTCCACCACTGTCAATCACTAGAACCATCGAAGTAGTGACGGAGTTCAACTTGTACAACTACTGCTACTACCAAGCTTACCACATGGAGTCATGACCAAATCTTTATAAATGACCTCACTTCATTGGTTTATAGCCCTTTAGTCGTACCTAGACCATTGCAGCCCTGAGTCCGTTCACGTACTTCTCATACATAGTGATCCAAAGTCATAAACATCGACTGCCCCTTGGCATACGTCCCGCAGCAAAGCCCAATCATGAAGCCCACTCATTGGTTCCCAACTGGATCCTGAGTCAAGGCTCCTCATTTGGACTTCCTTTGCATCTCGGGTTTTGATTGAATTGGAGTTGGTCTTCAGGAAAGTCATCGCGTAGTAGTAATAGCCCACGTACGGTTCGGTTCGGTGCTCCT
The DNA here is from genome assembly GCA_030737875.1 of Allium sativum. NCBI lineage: Eukaryota > Viridiplantae > Streptophyta > Magnoliopsida > Asparagales > Amaryllidaceae > Allium > Allium sativum. The sequence continues at coordinate 280,110,453 of CM060925.1, forward strand.
CGTCTAGCTCGGTTCGGTTCGGTGTAACCTTCCAGCTCGGTTCGGTTCGGTGGTCCTAGTTCATGCCTGGATCAGTGCTCCATCCCTTCTCGGTTCGGTTCGGAAGTATGGTGCCCATCCTCTGTTCGGTTCGGTGGTTGATCCCTTCTAAGTTCCCCGATCCGATCATGTTCTTCTCCATTTGCCCGATCCGATCCCGCTCGTTTGCTTGCTCCATAGCTCCGATCCGATCCCGCTCCCTAGCCTACTCTGATCCGATCCTGCTCCATAGCTCCGATCCGATCCCGCTCCCTAGCGTACTCCGATCCGATCTTCTATCCAACTCCAACTCTAAGCAACGACCTTCCTTCTTGCCAAACTTCTTTTGTGCCAGATTCCAGTTCGGGTCGGATTCCTTGCCCAGCTCTCCTATCAGATCCGAGCCCATACCCGATCCGATCCGAAACCCTGCACAACCCTCTGCAACTTTTTCCAGCAACTTGTTTACGCCATTCGACGACGTTTTCGACCAACCTAACTATTCTAATCAACCACAAATCATTCTAAATAGTCATAGCAACATAGCAAACTAACCATAAACACCAAAACAATGAATATACATGTCAAAATGGATCAAATATACCCAAAACCCCATATTTTCCCTTAAGCATGTTTAAGCAAAACTAATCATAGGGTTAACAAAACTTAACCAAATTAAACCAAATTTCTACCAGAGGCATAAAATATTATTTTCGAATTTTTAGATATTTTTCCAGAATTTATTAGTGTATAAATTCGCTAATCTTCACTAATTACCCTTAATTAACCGTAATTAGTGCAAAAACTATGCAAATCACTCACCTTGACCACAAATAAAATTCTCAGAACTGAAACCTCGCTAATTTGGGTGAATACTGATGTCTAACAGCAGCTCCAACCTTGCTTTCGTGTTTTCTCTCCTTAATTTGATGTAGATTAAGCCAAAACTTGATTAGAAAGTGATTTGGGGATGTTTCTAGATGTTGGCAGCCATTGTTAGGGTTCAAGAATGAAAGTGGCGGCTGAAAGAAATGTTTTCTAACCCTAATCAGCCCCTATACATCTCCAATCCCGAAATCCCCTTTGGGCCTAGCTGCTAATTACCCGGTGAAGCCCAATTAAGCTGTTTTTCACTATCTGAAACTTATTTCAGCCATATCTCCCAAACGGTGAGTCCGTTTGGCTAATGTGACCAATCTACGGGATTGTAAACCATCATCCGGAGCCAATGGAAGTGGTTTCAGATCAAAATTCCTTTCCAGTCAAAAGTTATGGCCAAAACAGTACCAACTAGGGGTAAAATGGTCATTTAAAAATCGGGAAAAATCATGAACATGGGAAATGGCCCCAATAGTCGCCTCCCAAAGTTACATGACCATACGACTTCGTATGTGAAAGAAATAAATATCCTACGATCCTATGATGCGTAGAACACGGGTCGTTACACCTTCTTAGCATATAGTGGTGTCTATGTTGTTTCAGATCTTGCCAGTAAGATTTTGACATTTTCTCCACTTGAACAGAAAGAGAAAGTCTCGAATGGGATCTTGTCTAGACCCTTGAACTACTCTTCAACCTTCATTGATGTACCAGTAATGGTTGTAGAAGATATCGATCCAGTCACTTCTTGCATTCTTATCCCTGTTGATGGAGAAGGAACGATACTAGGTGGCAGATCCTCTTCTCCTATTGGTCTTCATCACCACTAACATGTTTTCCTTCCTCTTCCTTCTGAGCCCCAACTTCCCCTTCTTCAACAAAGGGAAAGTCTAGATGCATGACAATGGGCATGCGAATTTCACTAGCCCCGACATCATCATCATCTCTATGGCTGATGGAACTACTTACTAGAAATCATTCAAGAGTACGAAGAAGATAATCGGAGATCATAGTTTTGAGCATCGAGAAAGTCTTTCCTAATGTCCCTCAAGTCAACACCCTGTCCAAATATATGTGACCTCTCAACCTTGAGGGATACTTGCTCAAATCAAGCTTCAAATTAGTCTAGAGCTTATAACTCGAGTAACTTGAAAATAAATCACTTAAGAATTATTACATTTACATCCTCTTAGCCTTCTCCTTGTGAATCCTTGTGAGCATCGCACGTAGCTTAATTTATTCCAAGCCTCAGGATGATCTGACTGTTCGATTGGGCTTTAAGAATACACGCGATGGGTAGATGTTACATTGCTTGAATGAGTAGAGATATCTAATATCTTCCCATATTGGCTCCATACCCAAGTTTTCTATATATAAAAGGTAGGTTCTGAGCAGGAAGACATATCCATTTGGATGAAGCTACGTTAATGCAAAATGCATTGAATTAATGGAGACAAAGGAGGCACATATGCATGTTCCAACTATGTATCCTTTCGAAGGTGTGTCCACCTATCATCTCGTCCGGGAGCCTAAACATCATCTGAATGTATGTCAAACCTCGTGAAAATTCTTGCTAACATAGCCTTATCAATTATAGAGACCACTGAATCTAGAGGATTCTCTAAAACAGTAGCATCATTTAGCATGTTCGGCGCTAATGGAACGCTTTACTCATCATCATATGCATCTTTGGTCCTTTTCAGGCCCGCTTCTACCTCTTCCTGTTCTTCCTCGACAACTAGAAAATCCTTAGGTTGATTTACCAGATGCAATTTCTTGACTTGCTCTTCATGATTATGTTCCTCTAGTTGTCTCGATTGTTGAGAGGGGCTCGATTCCTCAGAGGTTGTATGGTTACTAACCGTCTTCTCAGCACTTGGAGAAAAATTTAAGATTACATCGATATCAGATCGAAAATCGAAGCCAAGAATTGGTGATTCAGTCATGTGTCCACCATCCAATTTTATGTTGTATCCTATGTGAATGTCTAAATTATTAGTTCGATATTGCATTCAAATGTTGTTCTAATATGCAATCAATTGAGATGATAATTTAACGATGATGATGGAGTGTCGAGGTAAAAAGCTAAGTCATTAAAATCATTCAAGTTCGATCAATTTTCCGATCTGACCGCACAAGCTCATGAAACGATCTAAATTCCACGTTTCAAATTCGAATTTGAAATTTTCCTAAGTCCACAGATCCAAATTTTAATTTTTTGATCCCCATGCTTAGAAAATTTTCTCCTCCTTTCTTCTCGATTTCGTATCCTGCTCTACCTGTCTCGCTCTCTCCTATTTCATCTCCAAAGCATTTCAGATCAAAGTCATGGACGCCTCCATCTCTCTAAAATTTGGATCATAAGTGTCATATCCTAGTTCTATCCTTCCTCTTCTTTCTCCTTTCCTTTTCTCCTTCTGTGACTTCTTCTTCCCCAACATAACACCCGGTAAAAATATATATACTAAATAGACTAAGAGATTTAGTGAATTAAATAAACAATAAATATAAAATGGTGGGAAAATGAGAATTTTGGACCAATAGGAATTTGGTCATGAAATTATTATATTTGGATTCATGATGAAACTATGTTAGTTTTCATATATAATATGTTGAAAACGGAGTCCGCACGAAGAAATAACAATTTAATGAAATCATACGGTAAATGTATACATATAAGAGTTTGGATTAGTAATATAAATATGTAAGGGACATAACAACATAATTAGAATAATTGAACATTCCTTAGGTGAATTTGAAATCAAAACTAATAGATAAGAACCAAGGGTCGACCACCGTTTTTGTGTAGGTGTTGACCACCTAGTGCGGCCCAGGTCTGGTGGGAGTCTTTTAGGTTGGTGTCTAGGCTGGTTTTATAGAAATTGGCAACTACGATTAATTTAAACTTTCAGATAGAGCCTGGTTTGTCAGTCTTTCAAAGTATACCTGAGTGAATGAGAACACAGCGAAGACAGAGATCTCTAATAGGAGACCAGCAAGAGCATATATATCGACCTATAAGAGACTTCCAGTCTCTCAATAATTATTGGTTGACATTCATTTACACTCCTATAAATATCACCTCATTCACCTCACAATTCCCAAGACCCTCTCATTCTCTATGCCTCCATTATGTTGTTGATATTCCAGAAATGATGTTGAAATAGGTTTCTTCTTCTATCCTTAATCTATTTCTTTTTTAATTTGTTTCTATTTAGATTTTGTTCTGCAATTTCTGTCATCTATATATGAGACTCAAATTTATAGGATCCTCTTATATAGATTTGAGTAAGATTGAAGAACGATCTTTACAACATTCAAATCAGTGTTATTTAGTTTGCTTCAATCACTGTGAGTGGAAATAATATTTGTTTAAACTGAATTCTATGTTTTTTAGATTTCATACTGAATTGTATGCCTAAGTAGGTTTGGGTTTTCACGATAACATTATAATAAAACCCCCAAATCCCCTATCTTTATTTGTCGCAAAGTTGTCAATCAATAATTTGGGTTTGTGTATTATTTGTGTTATGCTTGAGGAATAATTTGGTGATTTTGTTTTTGCTTAACTGGATTTTCCCTTTTAATTTAAAAGTGTTTGTGGTATAAAAGGGTTAAGATTTGGTTTTGTTCTATTATTTGGATAGGTTTAGATCTCCATTCTAAAAATGGAGAATGTATGCAGATTTGAAAAATCAAATGTTGACGTTTTTATGTGTAACATAGAAAAGGGTGAATTTGATTCAAATAGAAGTGTATATATATATACACATGTGTGTGTGTGCATGTGTTTTGAATATGTAAGTGTGTACGTAACACTTTGTTTCTCTCTCATTATCTAAATAATTCTAACCAGCCTAGAACACAAGTTTGAATAATTTATGTTGATGTTTTCCTGTTTGCTGGTTGTTATTAATTATGCCATGAATTGTATAGTTTAATACGGGAATTACGCTTGCATACCCTATATGTAACAGGATTGACAAAATTCACCATTAGAACGTTTCTTAATTCAAACGGAAATTAGCGTTTATAGAAGGTGTTAAATTATATATTTATATAGCGTAATCAACGTAATCAAAGTAATAATGGCATAATAAATACATTAGAATAAGATTAGAAATTTGTAAATGTCCCCGTATGAACTGTTGCTTTTGTGTGTGTGTTTGTAAATGGCATATATATATATAAATTCAATAATGACATAAAAACACGAGGTTAGTCGTCATTTATGGTAGAAGTTAACTCGAAACCAACCGACAATTCCAACAACCACAAGTGTTTGGCTAATGTGAGAGGTCTAGGTGTCATGGGTCGTTAAAGTAGTACACTATGACACGAGGTTAAGCCCGCTTGTAGTAGAAGTATGCCTGTAACTACCCGACACATCCTCCATCTATAAGTAGTCGGTTTAATTTGGGAGGCCTAGTGTGTGTATATATACACGCATACATATTATGTGTGTAAATAGGTAGGCTTACTACCCACCTTGAGAAGGTCTTAAGTGGCTGACTTTCTTCTTATATAGTTTGGGTCTTAAATGATTATGACTAGGTCCGTTCCTAAGGTTTATTCCTTGGATTAGGGACAAAGTCATGAAACCCTCCCTCATTAGAATTGTAGTGGTTTATGGGCTCTCCTTCTCTAAAATGGCCTATTGTGGCGATAACGGAGTTGGGCAGTTTATTAGAATGTCCACTTCCTCTAGGAGCTTTATGAGGGATAACATGGGGACGGGTTTGGTACACGTAGGACGTAGCATGCAATTCAATTAACCATTGTCTAAGGTAAGTCTTAAGCAGCATAGGTCTACTACCGTAATATAAGTTAAGTAGTAACATGAGGCTTCCGCTGGAGAGGTCTTAAATGGCTATATGCAGGCCTACCCTAAACTGGTACTAAGCGGCGAGGTACCAATTCTCATGTTATTTGCGAGAATATATATATATATATATATATATATATATATATATATATATAAACACATATCTAATTAGTACGTTGACGTGTTAGGACGGGATATGAAGTAGCTAGGGTCCGTCTTAGGGTCATAAGAGATTATAAGTATCCACATTAATAAATATACTTGAATGGGCCTTAAGTGACCAAGAATGTCCACCTCATTAGGGCTTAAGTGATCGTTAATCCACTCTACATACATTAATAAAGGTCTTTAAGTGATTGATTTAGATATCCTTCTCTTAATTAAAAATACCTATATGTGTATGTATGTGTGCTTGTGTGTTTCGTAGACATACTTTGAAATATATAACCTGCCAAATCTATAGTATAGTCTTTCAAACACATATTATTTTCAGTCGTCGGAACTTTATGTTAAGATCTCTCTCCTTAAAATATCCAAAAGGTTAGTAGGTGGGACATAGGCATGTGGACAAGACAATGATGGAGCCTGAAGAAGGCAACAAGACTATTATTAGGCTACTGGCTGTTTTTTATTGTTAGAAGCTTTAATGGTGAATAAATATGTTGTACCATCGAAAAAAATATGAATTTGGTATTTGAATATGTGTTTTGTTATTAAATGGACATCTATTTTGATTACTATATTTTCTCGTTCCGTTGTGTGAGATTCCATCTCGTTATATTATTCTATATTCTATGCAAATGTAGCTGCCTACAGGAACAAACAACCTATTTAGAGTGGCTCTATGTTTCAATGGGCCTTTTCTAGATCGAAATTTAGGTCCATTCCAGGCAGGTTGTTACATTTGGTATTAAAGCATAGGTTACCCGATTATAGGAAAAATATACGTATGAGAGACGTTTTGTATTTTGAAAAAGGTTTTCAATATATATATATATGTGTGTGTGTGTGTGTGTGTGTGTGTGTGTGTGATTACCTAGGTAGCTTTACCGTTTTCTTTCCTTTACGGCGTAAATACTATCTCATGAGTATCCGTTGAAGGATCCTTCCTTTCTTTTTTAGATAGTAGAATGGTCGACGATCCTTCCAATCAGGGAAACTAGGCAAGAGCACGATATTTGCCAGAATGGTTCCAATAATATCCCTGGACTGTGGAACAAATCCCTTCTTCCAATCCCACACCAGCAGAGCCTGCAACTCGTGTCGTTGAGGTAGCTTTAAAGTTTCCTCTACTCTATAAGGACTTCACGAACTTTTGTGAAAAAATGTTCTTAGGGACATAGGGTTTTGTTTGGGCTCAATCTTGAGTAATGGACTACGAAAGGATTTTTGAGGCTACGAGATGGTCGGATGAGGTTGAGAGGAGATTTGCAGCCTGGCACTTAAAGGGACAAGCCCTCAAATGGTGGAACCTAGTATTTGGAGAGAACGTGGGCCGAGTTTTTACGTGGGCTGAATTCAAGACCCGTTTTGAGGAAAAGTTTCTACCAAATGTTAAGGTGTCAATCCAATTAGAGAAATTTATCCGCCTCAAACAAGGAAATCTGAGTCTACAAGAGTACGTAGCTAAGTTCACCGAGTTATGTAAGTTTTGTAGGGGTTTGATGGATACCCCAATGGACAAGGCTTTAAGATTTGTCAATGGGTTAAACTCTCCATTAAAAGAGACTTCGCTGGTCTAAGTAACATTAAGAGCAATGTTTGAGACATTAATGGAGGCTGACATCGTATGCACGGCTGAGGGATCTAAAGAGAACAAGGGTGGTGAAAAGGGAGAAGGCTATTATGGTTCTAAGAAGAATAATAAGAAATAAAGGTGGAAAAACAAGAAGAAAGGGGGTAAGTTCAATAAAGAAGCTAAGACTTGTACAAGGTGCGATCGTAAGGGCCATGAGGCCAAAGACCGCAGAACTGCTTTAGTAAAGATGGAGTTTAAGGGGAGGTGCTTCAATTTCTATGAAGAAGGACACTTATCTGGGGATTTCCCAAAGCCTAGAGTTTTTCAGAACAATCAGAATTACGTGCTGGAAGCTACACCGATACAGGTAAGACACCTGAAAATCCAACCCGCACTTGAAGTTATAACTTCTATTTTAGGAATTTCCATATATACCTTATTTAACTCGGGAGTGACCCATTATTTTATTTCTAAGAGGTTAGTTGATTTGTTGAACCTTTCCTTATCCATCATTAGTAATCCAATAGTGGTAGCCAACTCTATCGGAGGAACTAAGTATCTTGAGTCGATCTGTAAAGACCTAGTTGTGGATATCGACAATGTTGAGTTCCTCTGCGATGCGTATGCATTGGATTTTATAGGGTATGACCTTATTCTAAGAATGGATTGGCTAACATTTTATGAAGCCATCCTAGATTGCCACAAGTGAGTTATTCATGTTAGGACTTAGCAGCCGAGGAGGACGTAGTCCGAGAATCCCTTATGATATTAGAAATAAGGATAAAGCCCTATTGTATGCCTTGTGTAAAGGTCGATAAATCCGTACCCTTTGAGCTGACAAATTACAACCCACGTAAAACCCAAATTGCACAAAATTTCGAATCTTTAATAGAAAGAAATTATAGGATGAGAAGTAGAAAGAAAGAAATATTTGAATAGAAGAAAAGAAGGAGAACATCACATTAGAATCTCACAATGGAACGAATAAAATATAATATATCAAATCTCTTTACACAAATAGAAAACTGTATATACATGCCAATCATCAGAGTACAACATATATATCTGCCACAGCGGGAAAACTTTAAATAACTAATGGTGAAGCCTCGTACTTCCATCTTCTGGAAACTCCAAGCGAAACGTAACCTGGAAATATACTCGGTCTGACCCGAGCACATTTGAAGCAAAACAAAATTCACCCGGATCAGTCTGGAATACTTTCAGTGATAAATTCACAGCACGAACAACTTGTTTAACTTTATAAAACCATTTTGAAAGAAAGGATGATAATAAGACTAGCCCATGCATAAACACGGACGATTTTTACCTTACTATAACCCAAAAAAATTGATATATCAAAATCCAGTGATATTATAATAGTGTCTATCAAATCACAAATAAATAACCATCTAGCTGAATGCTTGCATCTCACACTCTACATATTCATTATAAAATTAAAAACCGCATGGCTCTTATTGGAGATTAGATTCCAACTATGACAAGGTATGGGACCACCTTCCGATCAGTGTACTCTATAGGGGATACAATTTGGTTCAACAAGAAAATCTTGCAACCCGACCACACTTAACCGACCACTCATTTAGCTCAAGTGTATCGAATATATTGTCACCCACTGTAACACCCCGCCTCCGCTAGGGTCACTCGCAAAGGAATGCACTAGCTTTAGAGGGGCATTATTGGTAAACATGCACAGAAATATCACAAGACAGAACATATAAAATAGCGGAAGTAAAATCAAACTTTCATAACATGAATAAATAAGGTCTAAAGCCTTTTACATCAGAGTACATCAAAACCTGTCTTGCAATAGTAAAGAAGCATAAAGACATTTTCATAAATTATTCCCCAAGTAAAAACAGTAAAGTAGCCATTAGCCAAGAAAAGTCCAAGCCATCCATGATGACCTTCAAGCAGAAGAAGTCCGAACTAAACAACAGTATTTCCTCCCTGTAACCTTGGGGGGGAACGGAAGAAAAGAGGCGAAACAAAACGGGTCAGTCAAAAAGACTGAGTAAGCCCTATCTACTATTAGCATAAAAACTAGTAAAGTTAACTGACATGAGAAACTGAGATGAACATAAGCATGATGACAAGATAGATAAGCTAAATCAAAATAACAGGATGAACTACTGAACTCGGATAAACTAAGGTGTCATGATAAATTACGATGTCAAGATAAAACAAGGTATCACATCGTCAGGTTTCTATCAAGTATAATATCCCCAAGATATCTATCACGTATAACGTCCCATGATATCTATCCTGCATTTTAGCTCTGCAACTACCGTACTAGTATCCCCACCGTATCATGTGTTAACCAAGAATGACCCTCACTCAAAAGTCGTGTAATGGTCCATGTCAACCTAATATATCGCATATATAGGTTACTCAACTTGTATGTTTTATTCCATGTAAATGTTCAGTCCCTTGCCGCAAACCATACGGGCTTTCCCATGAGATTCTACATTACTTTAACATAGTTCCATGATCCTTAAGATCGGTTTGGACTGTTACCCTAAACCTAGCTAGGGTCTTCCAACATGAATTATTGTTTGTACAACTAGGACTTATGCTACCTAGGGCTGCTAGGGATTATGCTTACCTATTGCACGTTTTCGTATCTCGGTTTGGGTTCAACCACCTAGGGCCACTAGGGATTACGCTAATTGCCAACCGCGCCCTTTTTCCCACGCATTCATCGTGAATCGCTTTTCCATGACTGTATGCACATGTATCACATCGTGCCATCCGAGTCCTGTCACAGGGCAAATCAAGAAATACAGGACTCGGTCGGGAGCTTTCGATTTATCTGCCGATGCAGATGCTAAGGTCTGTTTTTCTTATACGTGGCTATGGTCCCACGAGACCACTCCCTCAACTAGTGAAAGACAAGACAGGATAAATCTTGTATGAGAACACAACACTGGCCAACCCACATCCAAGCCTTACCGCAACCATAATTAGATAGCAATTATGGTCTTTTGGGTGTTCTCTGCCTTTCCGTACGTACACACTTGACCAAAGATGGTAGGTAGTCTGACGAAATGCTATCTAGGGTACGACCGTGTATCGTCGACTATCCCCTATCCATCCCCGTCTTTAGGTCGCTCGCATAGCAACCAAGGCATACTCTTGGTTCTTCTAACGCAGACCTTAACCTCTCATGAGCCTAGTATAATCACCTGGCAGCTCATAGAGGGATACCAAGAATACCCTCACGTTCCGCGAAGCCGCTGCTTCGTTACCCAGTTCGCTGGAGCCTTTATCTAAATCAGATACTTGCTCCTACTCGTATACTTAAACGATGACCTACCGTATCAGGTTACTCATCTATCTATGAACTGGTCTAAATTTCCTTGACTAAGAATCATTACTTAGTTATTCCTCAACTAAGGTTTACCACTTAGCCTTATTCCCGTTATCCTTGTTAACTACGGTTATCCCCTATCCTCAGAACTAGGGTTTACATAATGGATTAAGTGTCACTTAAGTTCATGACTTAACCCGTCTACCAATCATGTCAAAATTGGCTAAGTATCCAAGTCCAAGACTTAACCCGTCTTCAAATCATGTCAAAATTGGCTAAGTATCCAAGTCCAATAATTAACCCTACAAACCATGCTCACGTTGGTTAAGTATGTATTAAGCAATTCACGACTTAACCTCGTCCAATTATCATTCTAGATTGGTTAAGTATATATTAACTTGACCCTATCAATTTACTCAGTCAAATTGGTCAAGTGTATTCAAGCGATTCGTGACATAGCCTTATCATGTTTTCACGTTAGATCGGTTAAGTATAGGTTAACTTAACCTCAATAAATTCACGAGTTAGATTGGTTAAGTATAGGTCACTTAACCACATCAATTCACCATGTTTAGATTAGTTAAGTGTTTAACTTAACCCCATTAAACTACCAAGTGGGATTAATTAAGTCTAGGCTAACTTAACCCCATCCGATTTCCATGTTTAGACTAGCTGAGTCTAATCTTAATCCCATTCGTTAACCGTATTTTTCGGTTAAGCGTCATTAAGAAAACTTACTTAACCTTACCAAGTTATCGCGTTGGATTGATTAAGTGTTGGTTAACTTAACCCCATCCACTAGTCATATAAAAATGGTTAAGTGTCATTAGGCAAATCAAGTTACTTAACCTACCCAACCTTGTCATGTTTTGTTAAGTATCATTAGCCTAATCAAATTACTTAACCCATTTGTCCATGTCATATTTGGTTAAGAGTCATTAATCAAATTAACTTAACCCTATCATGTGGCATTAATTACTTAATGCACCTTCACCTCTCACATTAGACTTTGTTGTGGTTACTAGTTAAGCCGGTCGGTTCCGGGTAGCTTTACACCACAACTTGGTCTAACCTCGGGTTCAAGCACAACATGACCAACTTCTCACATTGGGTCCTATTGTTTGCAACTACTAGTTAGGCCGGTCGGTTCCGGGTAGTTTTACGTTGCAAACTCAACCCAACCTCGAGTTGGCCACACTTATATTATCTAAGTGTCATGTCCATCATGTTTCCCAAAACATGTTACAAGTTTTCAAGAATTTGGGTAGACCTAACTTAATAGGTAAATTCCCAAAGGGTAGACCTAACTTAATAGGTAAATTCCCAAGCTTATGTTTTTATGCATACTTACATGTCAACTTCCATGTTATATTTCAAGTCATGTTTTCAAGTTGTATTTTCATGTCATTAGAAATTACCCATAACATAACCCAACGCTTTTAAACTCGCATATACGTTCGCGACAACGTAATGGATTAAAAGAAGAGACTTGGCAAAGGCATGACAAAAATGGATATTAAGCCACAAGTTAATCATGGTGGCAAATGAGGCACAAATGTGTTCATTAACTTGGATGTTACATTCTTAAGCCTCAAAACATGCATAAACCCAAACTTGGCACATAAGCGAATCATGGTGACAAAAGATATGGAATGATGACTAGTAACTCGCATATATCATCATATAAGGGTTATGACTTCATATGCAAGTTGACATAAAGGTTATGAGGGTTCTCATGTTGCCTAATGCAACATTTCAACATAAAGGTTGTAGCTTTTAGCTCACAAGATCAAGATAATGACTTCATAAACTTGCATGACATGATAGCATGTATCATACTCAATGATCAAACCCCAAACTTGCAACATGAACATTTAACTTCATAGTTAATATCTAAGAGTAGGGAAAGGGCTTACATTGCTATGAAGGCACAAAAGATATGACAAAGCCCTTATGCAATCAAATAGACCCAAAATGCAAGCTCTAACATAAAAACCCTTGAGCCAAAATGATCAAAACCCTTGCTTTATGATGCAAAGATAGAAACTTGACTTGAATGCAAGCTAATGACACTCATACAAGCTTGAAAACACTTGTATGCATGGAAAATCTCTCATAGAAACCATTTAGAAATTTTATGAAGAGAGTGGAGGCCATGAGAGGTAAAATTTTGCCATAGTTTAGTTGCATGAATGAATAATGAGGATTTAGGATAGGTTAGGGTCTTATTTATAGATTAGGCAAGTGTTTTAGGCCATAGGATTAAGCCTAGATTCAATCCAAGCCATCAAAGCATGTCTTGGGGAAGAAGTCAAGTGTAGGAACCATCTAGGGCCTTTAGATTAAAGATGAACCATGAGAACCATCCAAATGCAAAATCTGCATTTGAGCGAATCAGCCCACGGGTTGACAGCCAAACACCCTGGATTAACCCCTAGTCGACCCAGCGAGCTCGGGTCGACCTCAAAAATCGGCCGGTTCGGTTATTCCCCTCTCCCAATTCGCTGTTTTGAACATTTTTGCATATTTATTTATTTAATTTTAAATTATATATATATATATATATATATATATCAATATATATATATTTCTCTGCGCAACCCATTTCACTTAATTAAGTATACTTTAATTTGGGAATTTTTCGTGAAACTTCGCGAGGCCATATCTTGGTCATACGGACTCCGATTCTCGAAAACTCAGACTCTATTTCGCGTATTTTTCCGAGACGAACGCAATGGCATAGCCCGTTTTACTTGATTCAGAATTTAAAATTAAATTCTGCCTTGATTCTCGTCTTAACACGTTATCGAAAAATACGGGTTGTTACATTCTCCCCACCTTTTAGGATTTCGTCCCCGAAATCTCCAAGTTAGGAAGAACATATCCTACCATCCATCATCCATCTACTCAAAACATCATCCACAAGCAACCATTGTCCTTAGATGATTTCTAATGCTGTATGAATATATGCAAAACGTGTGTGTACATGTTCCTTAGCTAATGCTAATGATCAGGCCTGAATAATCTTTCTAATGCAAAATATGTATAGTGCCATGAATCCAACATGTATGCAAATAGTCCTAGTCATATAGATACTATATGCGTGCACAATCATTCATTCATATGCAACAACCGCATGATAATACATTCGATTTCATCCATAAACAAGTATAAATACTCGTGCATATGCAATATGAAATGTGACCGAGTCGAGCTAGTATCTAATGTGTATTCGCGCATCCACGAGCAACCACTTGCAACCACTTGCAACCATATCAATCATAACATGTTTCAAATACATGTTTACATCCATAGGGTTCTACCTAGAATTCCCTGAAACAGGGCCGAGAAGATAAACAAGACAAACTCCTTACGGGGTTTGTAACAGAAAGTAGGACCGAGAGGATGTCCACAAAAGATAACCTACAAGTAAGCTCTACAGAAACAGGGATCAAGGATATACTCCCAAAAAGAGATATCATGCACGTATCTAGTCTTTGACCATCAAAGTCGTATTTCCTCGGGCTTACTTCCATTGTGCCTTGACCGCCCTTTAACTTCGCGATTTCGTAGCTTCTTATTTCCTGCTTCCATAACATGAGCTGAAACTCATTTCTTCGTCGCCTCTCGTTCCACTTGCACTTATCCTTTTTCTAGAATACTTGGCGCAAACATGACTGCGTACTCATGATCTCATGCAAGCTTTCCAAAATTCACTACTGAATCTTGGATCTCGTTTATATACTATAAGGCATTCCATGTAGAAGAACTTTCTCTTGAAAGTAAACAGATGTCAATCAGGTTATCATGCGCACTTACTAGGGTGATCTCTATAACCCATGCATAAATGAAGTAAACCATCCGTCTTATTGGCGAACACCACTCGATCGGGCTTCAAATTTCCAATAAAGGCATCAAAGGATTCTAAGTAACTAGTCATGACAGAACCTCAAAAAGGTTACCCGATACTTCGAGGGCATTACCAAGGCTAGTCAAAAGGTCTAAATACCCTCCTATCAAAACCGAGAGTGGCACCCCCTACTGGATAACCACTTCATCCCTAGAATCCATCCATAGCTTATAAACATAAGCATTATTTCCAAACTCAACACTTGGCATAGACATTCCCAAATCCAAACAAGTCATGTATAAATGGACTGATTCTCCAATAGGACTTTGAGACAAAAATGGGATTCTCTATTACGTTAGTACTTAAGGTGCAGAGACTCAACTACCGAAGCGGACTTAAATGATGCGGGGATCAAAACAAAGTCTTGGCGGGATGATAGAAAAGAATAACTAGATCTTCAACAAGGATGTTATCCCTCTACTCAGGTACTCTAGTGAGGGTATATAACGATGATCTTGTCCTTGTCCCACAATACTTAACTATCCGTCCCGTTTCACCACACCAAAGATACTTTCTCGTCATGGGTTTCATTGTTCATCTTTCTCCCTCCTTTGAGGACTAAGCCATACCAACAAGTTGCTCACCCTTAAGCTCGTATCCTTTATCCTCTTTCTCACTATCCTTTCTTATAACGCGGCCACTGGTCTCTTGAAAACCACATCCATCGCATGGAAAGCACTTTCGTAGATAGAAAAGACTAGTCGCAGTTAAAACCACTGTGACTACAGATGGAGGAAAGAAAGGAGAAGAGATTCAATTAAGGAAACAAGGATAGTGCTAATGGCCTTTGGGGAATAGCCTTTTTCTTTTAAAAGAAAATTTTCTTGAAAAAATGCTTCTTTGTAAACGATTTTCAAATAGTTTTCAGAAGGTCTTTAAAAACTTTTGCCCAGTCTGGTAACCTTCTGCTCTGATACCACGTGTAACACCCCGCCTCCGCTAGGGTCACTCGCAAAGGAATGCACTAGCTTTAGAGGGGCATTATTGGTAAACATGCACAGAAATATCACAAGACAGAACATATAAAATAGCGGAAGTAAAATCAAACTTTCATAACATGAATAAATAAGGTCTAAAGCCTTTTACATCAGAGTACATCAAAACCTGTCTTGCAATAGTAAAGAAGCATAAAGACATTTTCATAAATTATTCCCCAAGTAAAAACACTAAAGTAGCCATTAGCCAAGAAAAGTCCAAGCCATCCATGATGACCTTCAAGCAGAAGAAGTCCGAACTAAACAACAGTATTTCCTCCCTATAACCTGGGGGGGAACGGAAGAAAAGAGGCGAAACAAAACGGGTCAGTCAAAAAGACTGAGTAAGCCCTATCTACTGTTAGCATAAAAACTAGTAAAGTTAACTGACATGAGAAACTGAGATGAACATAAGCATGATGACAAGATAGATAAGCTAAATCAAAATAACAGGATGAACTACTGAACTCAGATAAACTAAGGTGTCATGATAAATTACGATATCAAGATAAAACAAGGTATCACATCGTCAGGTTTCTATCAAGTATAATATCCCCAAGATATCTATCACGTATAACGTCCCATGATATCTATCCTGCATTTTAGCTTTGCACCTACCGTACTAGTATCCCCACCGTATCATGTGTTAACCAAGAATGACCCTCACTCAAAAGTCGTGTAATGGTCCATGTCAACCTAATATATCGCATATATAGGTTACTCAACTTGTATGTTTTATTCCATGTAAATGTTCAGTCCCTTGCCGCAGACCATACGAGCTTTCCCATGAGATTCTACATTACTTTAACATAGTTCCATGATCCTTAAGATCGGTTTGGACTGTTACCCTAAACCTAGCTTGGGTCTTCCAACATGAATTATTGTTTGTACAACTAGGACTTATGCTACCTAGGGTTGCTAGGGATTATGCTTACCTATTGCACGTTTTCGTATCTCGGTTTGGGTTCAACCACCTAGGGCCACTAGGGATTACGCTAACCGCCAACCGCGCCCTTTTTTCCACGCATTCATCGTGAATCGCTTTTCCATGACTGTATGCACATGTATCACATCGTGCCATCCGAGTCCTGTCACAGGGCAAATCAAGAAATACAGGACTCGGTCGGGAGCTTTCGATTTATCTGCCGATGCAGATGCTAAGGTCTGTTTTTCTTATACGTGGCTATGGTCCCACGAGACCACTCCCTCAACTAGTGAAAGACAAGACAGGATAAATCCTGTATGAGAACACAACACTGGCCAACCCACATCCAAGCCTTACCGCAACCATAATTAGATAGCAATTATGGTCTTTTGGGTGTTCTCTGCCTTTCCGTACGTACACGCTTGACCAAAGATGGTAGGTAGTCTGACGAAATGCTATCTAGGGTACGACCGTGTATCGTCGACTATCCCCTATCCATCCCCGTCTTTAGGTCGCTCGCATAGCAACCAAGGCATACTCTTGGTTCTTCTAATGCAGACCTTAACCTCTCATGAGCCTAGTATAATCACCTGGCAGCTCATAGAGGGATACCAAGAATACCCTCACGTTCCGCGAAGCCGCTGCTTCGTTACCCAGTTCGCTGGAGCCTTTATCTAAATCAGATACTTGCTCCTACTCGTATACTTAAACGATGACCTACCGTATCAGGTTACTCATCTATCTATGAACTGGTCTAAATTTCCTTGACTAAGAATCATTACTTAGTTATTCCTCAACTAAGGTTTACCACTTAGCCTTATTCCCGTTATCCTTGTTAACTACGGTTATCCCCTATCCTCAGAACTAGGGTTTACATAATGGATTAAGTGTCACTTAAGTTCATGACTTAACCCGTCTACCAATCATGTCAAAATTGGCTAAGTATCCAAGTCCAAGACTTAACCCGTCTTCAAATCATGTCAAAATTGGCTAAGTATCCAAGTCCAAGACTTAACCCTACAAACCATGCTCACGTTGGTTAAGTATGTATTAAGCAATTCACGACTTAACCTCGTCCAATTATCATTCTAGATTGGTTAAGTATATATTAACTTGACCCTATCAATTTACTCAGTCAAATCGGTCAAGTGTATTCAAGCGATTCGTGACTTAGCCTTATCATGTTTTCACGTTAGATCGGTTAAGTATAGGTTAACTTAACCTCAATAAATTCACGAGTTAGATTGGTTAAGTATAGGTCACTTAACCACATCAATTCATCATGTTTAGATTAGTTAAGTGTTTAACTTAACCCCATTAAACTACCAAGTGGGATTAATTAAGTCTAGGCTAACTTAACCCCATCCGATTTCCATGTTTAGACTAGCTGAGTCTAATCTTAACCCCATTCGTTAACCGTATTTTTCGGTTAAGCGTCATTAAGAAAACTTACTTAACCTTACCAAGTTATCGCATTGGATTGATTAAGTGTTGGTTAACTTAACCCCATCCACTAGTCATATAAAAATGGTTAAGTGTCATTAGGCAAATCAAGTTACTTAACCTACCCAACCTTGTCATGTTTTGTTAAGTATCATTAGCCTAATCAAATTACTTAACCCATTTGTCCATGTCATATTTGGTTAAGAGTCATTAATCAAATTAACTTAACCCTATCATGTGGCATTAATTACTTAATGCACATTCACCTCTCACATTAGACTTTGTTGTGGTTACTAGTTAAGCCGGTCGGTTCCGGGTAGCTTTACACCACAACTTGGTCTAAACTCGGGTTCAAGCACAACATGACCAACTTCTCACATTAGGTCCTATTGTTTGCAACTACTAGTTAGGCCGGTCGGTTCCGGGTAGTTTTACGTTGCAAACTCAACCCAACCTCGAGTTGGCCACACTTATATTATCTAAGTGTCATGTCCATCATGTTTCCCAAAACATGTTACACGTTTTCAAGCATTTGGGTAGACCTAACTTAATAGGTAAATTCCCAAAGGGTAGACCTAACTTAATAGGTAAATTCCCAAGCTTATGTTTTTATGCATACTTACATGTCAACTTCCTGTTATATTTCAAGTCATGTTTTCAAGTTGTATTTTCATGTCATTAGAAATTACCCATAACATAACCCAACGCTTTTAAACTCGCATATACGTTCGCGACAACGTAATGGATTAAAAGAAGAGACTTGGCAAAGGCATGACAAAAATGGATATTAAGCCACAAGTTAATCATGGTGGCAAATGAGGCACAAATGTGTTCATTAACTTGCATGTTACATTCTTAAGCCTCAAAACATGCATAAACCCAAACTTGGTACATAAGCAAATCATGGTGACAAAAGATATGGAATGATGACTAGTAACTCGCATATATCATCATATAAGGGTTATGACTTCATATGCAAGTTGACATAAAGGTTATGAGGGTTCTCATGTTGCCTAATGCAACATTTCAACATAAAGGTTGTAGCTTTTAGCTCACAAGATCAAGATAATGACTTCATAAACTTGCATGACATGATAGCATGTATCATACTCAATGATCAAACCCCAAACTTGCAACATGAACATTTAACTTCATAGTTAATATCTAAGAGTAGGGAAAGGGCTTACATTGCTATGAAGGCACAAAAGATATGACAAAGCCCTTATGCAATCAAATAGACCCAAAATGCAAGCTCTAAAATAAAAACCCTTGAGCCAAAATGATCAAAACCCTTGCTTTATGATGCAAAGATAGAAACTTGACTTGAATGCAAGCTAATGACACTCATACAAGCTTGAAAACACTTGTATGCATGGAAAATCTCTCATAGAAACCATTTAGAAATTTTATGAAGAGAGTGGAGGCCATGAGAGGTAAAATTTTGCCATAGTTTAGTTGCATGAATGAATAATGAGGATTTAGGATATGTTAGGGTCTTATTTATAGATTAGGCAAGTGTTTTAGGCCATAGGATTAAACCTAGATTCAATCCAAGCCATCAAAGCATGTCTTGGGGAAGAAGTCAAGTGTAGGAACCATCTAGGGCCTTTAGATTAAAGATGAACCATGAGAACCATCCAAATGCAAAATCTGCATTTGAGCGAATCGGCCCACGGGTTGACAGCCAAACACCCTGGATTAACCCCTAGTCGACCCAGCGAGCTCGGGTCGACCTCAAAAATCGGCCGGTTCGGTTATTCCCCTCTCCCAATTCGCTATTTTGAACATTTTTGCATATTTATTTATTTATTTTTCAATTATATATATATATATATCAATATATATATATTTCTCTGCGCAACCCATTTCACTTAATTAAGTATACTTTAATTTGGGAATTTTTCGTGAAACTTCGCGAGGCCATATCTTGGTCATACGGACTCCGATTCTCGAAAACTCAGACTCTATTTCGCGTATTTTTCCGAGACGAACGCAATGGCATAGCCCGTTTTACTTGATTCAGAATTTAAAATTAAATTCTGCCTTGATTCTCGTCTTAACACGTTATCGAAAAATACGGGTTGTTACACCCACGGTTGTCGGCCGTCCAACCGTATTCCGTATGATACAGAAACGACAGTAGAAGAATAAATGAAATTTCTCTAGATCGGTGACAATACAACCTGCTTAGGGGCAACCCAACTAGCCATGCTTCCTGCCCGATTTTTGTCATTTCCCGGTTGTGAGGCTTAAGGTTACGATCATCTTTTAAGAGAACATCTCAGTATCTTTAAATGCCACATCGTTAGATCTGTCAAATCACTAAATGATGTCTACAAATATACTCTAGGTGTTAAGCAAGAGAATTTCTCCACCACCAAACTTGGTATATTTGTAAAAATCAACATACGTGACTCTCAGAAAATACTCTGTCAAACATTCGTCCATACAAGTCATCCAGGAATAGGAAGAACTGAAGGCTCCTACTGCATCCTATATAGGAATCACCCCAAGGATCAGTAGCGGGAAATCCTTGCAATCCGAAGATTCTAGTCATAATTGAATCACAATCAAAAGATCTCTGCTTGCAATCAGAGAAATTTATCATGTAGTTCTTCCGCTCATGAAGATCAACGGTCTTCAATGCTCCATCTTTATAGGCCTGCAAGTTAGTCGTGTCCGCACTGTTGATTCGAAGTGGTTTTGGGTCTAGTCCCTATCCCGGTCTCTTCGAACCAACACGTCAAAAGGTCCAATAATATTCATTGATAGTTGGTGTTTTAACTATCAACTCAAATAGTACTTTGGTAGCTCAGTCCCTTTTCATTTAAAAACATTCATAAAATTCATTTCGATCAAAACTTGATTTCATACCTCATCTCAATTAAACCTTTTTGGTTTTCCATTGCTTGAAACAATAATCAATATTTATTCTTTTAAAGTAAAACCTCTTTCAAAAACTTATTGCTTGATTTCCTCTTTTCCTCAAAATCTCCTTTATAAGTTCCTATATCCCTTTTATTTTTCAAAACTCTTTTATATTTCCTGTATTTTGGAAATATTATTATATATATTCTCAGTATTTCGTTTTATTTCCTTCACTTAGGAAATATTTTATAAATATTCACAAAACCTCCCTTTTTACTTCTTATACCATTACAAACTGAAATCATCCCGCGATAATAGTGAAGTTGTTGAAGTTGGGGTATTCTAATTACCTTTCAGACCTTGATTGACAACGTTCTTATCTCAAGATAACAAAAGTTTGCAACTCAAAATTTCGATATTTCATTCCCATTTCCATTTACTATGATTTTATAAATCCATTTCTTTTATTTGAAAACCTACTGTACAAGTTAATTTCTTTTTCTTAATTAAGTAAAATCTTTTCGAAACTCCTGCATTAGCTTACAAGTCAAATTTACAAACTTTGTTTGTAAACTTGGATTATAACCCCTTTTATAAAAATCTTACTAAACTTTAATCAAAACTTATTGCCACTTGATTACTTCTTAATTGAATTCTAATTAAAGAGTAATCGCTTTAATTATTATTAATTAAAATAATAATTCTGTAACGACCCAGAAAATCTGAACCAATTAAAATTTTTTAAATTGGCTAAAATAATGGATTTTAAATATTTAAAATAAATATTTTAGATAATGGCGATGAAAACTGAGTTTGAATCGACATTTGAAAACGAATATAATTAATTATAATTATATATAGAATTGAAAATGGCGCGGTAGTTCGATAATTCGATTTCAAACTTCAATTGGATATACCGGGTGCAAAACAATCCGGATTTTAGTGAAACCAAAAACATTAGGATCTAAGTGAGGATATCTTTCTAACGAATCCGACCAATCAAAATTTGATAGCGGGAATCAAAAGATATGTCCAGTTGAAAATTCTGAATAGTCGCTATGGAATTCAGGCCCTTAAAATTGGACATTTTGCAAACGACCTCGGATTTCGATGAAACCACTTTTGTTAGATCCGCAGGGTCAAGTTATTGTTAGGTTTCAAATTTCATAATTTTTCGAATCAATATGTGAGCGTGGCAAAAGAAAACGCGTTTGACCAGTTTCAGTTGATTTTAATCGACTAGAAATTGGCCATTTTTCCAACGGTCTCAGAATTCGACGAAACTAGTTTTGTTAGGACCGTATCGTCAATACGAAGCTAGAAAATATTTTTCTGGAATTTTTCTAGTTAGTATGTGACCCCGGTAATTTGAAATGTGCGTTTAAAATTCAATATAGTGATTTAAATGAAAATTCAAAAGGAAACTGATTATAACGATCAAATCAGCTTGCGATACATATCCCATTGTGTTCGGAATGGGGGTGAAACGCTATGGGCGATAGGCGGTGGGCCTCGTTTCGAGGTCGTATGAAAAAGTCAACCTTTTTGCAAAATTAAATAATAAAATAATAAAAATAATTTTTACTTTCCCTCCTTTACCTCCTTTCTGCCCCCCCCCCCCCGATTCATTTAAACAGAATAAAAAAAAAAACCCTAAGCCAATCGAGCCGCCGACCTCCTCCTTCCAGCGCCTTCATCGCGACGCCCCAGTCGAAGCAAATCGAAGCCACCGCCTCCCAGTTCGAGCCCCGAAGCCACCGCCTCCCAGTTCGAGCCCCGAAGCATCGCCTCCCCCGTTCGAACCCCGAGCCGCCCCCTCGAAGCCCTCCGACGATCTGCAGAAACCCCCCCCCCTCTCTGTAAGTTTTTTTTATTTTTATTTTTATTTTTATTTTTATTTTATATAAACAGAAAAAAAACTGATTTGTTTAAAAAGGGTTTAAACAGACATTTTTAAAAAGGGTTTAAACAGACAATTTTAAGAAGGAAATAAAAACTGATTTTTGTTTAAAAGGGAAAAAAAAACTGATTAATGTTTAAAAAGAATAAAAACTGATTTTTGTTTAAAAGGAAAAAAAACTGATTAATGTTTAAAAAGAATTCAAAACTGATTTTTGTTTAAAAGGAAAAAAAACCGATTAATGTTTAAAAAGAATTCAAAACTGATTTTTGTTTAAAAGGAATAAAAACTGATTTTGTTTAAAAAGAAAAACTGATTTTAAGAAAAGTAAAAGATTTGAATTTTGAAAAGTAAAAGATTTAAACTTTAAAAAGTAAAAGAAAAGATTTGATCTTTGAAATGGAAAAGACGGAATTTTTATTAAGATGAAAGATATGATTTTTATATATTGAAAGTCGAAGTAAAAATCAGATTTTTATATATTGAAAGTCGAAGTAAAAATCATATTTTTATATATTGAATAGCGTGGTAAAAATTCGATTTTTATATATTGAATAACATCGTAAAAATATAATTTTTACATATGTAGAGGATACGGGCGAAAGCGACAGGAAGGCGAAGATTTCTATAAAGGAAGTGTCGTGCAGTTGGATAGCTATTGGTGAGATTTCTGATTTAAAAATATTATATATGTGTGAAATGAAAGTGAATAGCTATATATAAATATCTATAATATATATATATATATATATATATATATATATATATATATATATATACGCCCCTCGTCCACAAACCATGGACGATATTTATTGGTTGAAATTGTTGTGAAAATTGATTGATAGCGAATGGTTGTTTGGGATTGTTTGTGATGGATATTGATTGATTGTGGTTGAAAAATACCCGTTTGTGATTGTGAAATATTTGGTTGAAACCACATAGGATTAGTTTGTGGAAATGAAATAAATATATACATGCCGCCTGCGTGCGAACTAGATGCATGAACCCCATTGTCAAAAACCGCGAGGTTTTAAGGTAGAGCGAGGAGCCGTACTAGGGACGGTGCCGGTTTAACTACCCTGCCATTATGCTGCCGAAATTTTGAATAATATTCGTGTGTTTGAATTATTTTCATATGCTTAAACTATAATTATTCATTGTATAGAAAACATTCATGTGTTGAATTGATATTCATTCGTTGATTAGAAATTCATGTGTTGAATGGTATTCATATTTTGAAACAAATTGTTTGATGATAAAAATTACATTTTTATCTATATATAAAAACTATAGAAAACATTCATGTGTTGAATTG
Organism: Allium sativum; assembly: GCA_030737875.1. Lineage (NCBI taxonomy): Eukaryota > Viridiplantae > Streptophyta > Magnoliopsida > Asparagales > Amaryllidaceae > Allium > Allium sativum. The sequence goes on from CM060925.1 coordinate 280,134,576, forward strand.
ATATTCATTCGTTGATTAGAAATTCATGTGTTGAATGGTATTCATATTTTGAAACAAATTGTTTGATGATAAAAATTACATTTTTATCTATATATAAAAACTATAGCAAACATTCATGTGTTGAATTGATATTCATTCGTTGTTTAGAAATTCATGTGTTGAATGGTATTCATATTTTGAGATATATTGTTTTATGATAAAAATCCCATTTTTATCACCAACTTGAACTATATAGAAGAATAGTGTTTTGAAATAAATTGTTTTACAATAAAAATCACATTTTTATTGTATGCATAAATCGTTGAAATGTGAAGTGTTAAAAATAGCCACTTGTTCAAAATAAACATATATGAGTTGAAATATTCATTAATTAGCTAATGAAATGATTTGCACCTATTTATGTAACATTAGAATGAATGGTGTTTTTAAACCAAATAGAAATCAAATATGAAGTCGAATAGAAAATGGTAAATGTTAAGAACTGTGTATATATGTACATACATATTTATTGAACAGGTTATAGCAAAGGGGCTAGAGAAAAGGAATAAAATTTTGTGCCCGACAAATAGGTACACATTTACTGCTTTGTTTGGGTGATGATTTTATGAGCCTGTTGGCTAGCCTCTTGGCTTTTTCTTTTTCTTTTTGAGATTAGAAGGACCGGGAACGCTATTTGCAATTTCCCGATGCTCCCGGTGCAGGGGAGGTTATGGCGAAATTTTTCCAAAATTTAAGGCGTTAGAAAAATATTTGAAGTGAAAACGATATGGAAATCATTGAATGAACTATATTTATATAAATATATAAATATATAAATATAAATAAAATTAAAACGAAACGAAGCCGTGCAGTTCGTGTTTTGAAACCGTGTTTTCAAACAACTAGTACGGGAAATCCGACCATTGGATTTTCCCGAAACCTCAACCGTCGGGTTCGCCTTGGAATAATCTTTCCAACGGCACCAACCTTGTAAAAATCCAACGGTTGGATTGTCTGGAATGTTTAATTCAAATTTGAAGAAAAACAGCGCCAGAATCGATTTTATTTATATATAAATATAAATAGAATTATATTTAATCGAATAACGACGCTGCAGTTCGTATTTTGAAATCGAAATTTCAAACGATTGTACCGGGAGATCCGACCGTCGGATTTTCCCGAAACTGGAACCGTTGGATTCGTTTTGAAAAGACCTTTCTAATGATGTAAATTTTGTGAAGATCCAACGGTTAGATTTTCAGTTATGTGTAAATCAAATCTGAAGAAAAACAGCGCCACGACCGCCTTATGGCCCGAAGCGTCGTTTTGAATAAAATTGCTATTTTAAAATATAAAAAATAGCGATAAATAGTTATAAAATATCATAAGCGATATGGAATGGAAATAAACTGAATTTGCTTGATTTATGTGGCTTTTGATGGTTGAATGTGTTTGGTGTGAAAATTACATTTAAAAACAATATTGGTGTGGTCGAATAATTTAACCATTGAAATAAATCGATTTGAAATTCTAAATATACGTGAATTATTTGAAAAGGCCGAGTTAATTCTCATTTCGAATAATTGACCGACGATTGAAATTCGAAGATGAAGACGGTGGTCGAAGACCGGAGATCTTCACCTCGTTTGGATGGTAACCGAGGTCCTGATTGGGAGGCATCCCGAAATATGGATAATGAGTGGTGATCGTCCAGACGTACGTGGTGATCGAAGGGTTTGCGAGGTATTTAGTGCCTCCGGTTTCGTTCAGACCCAGAACGGACTTGTAAATGGACTGTGTGTCTGACATTGGATTTTATTCTATGTTGATTGATCTCTGTTAAATATACATCTGTTTGGCGGCGAAGAATTTATTCTTTTGCTTAACGCCCTTCTTTGAGACGCACGAGCTCAGAGGTTGTATATCGATGGACATCAGTCGCATGGCATGAATTGCCTGTGTGGCATGCTAAGATGCAGTGATCAGGGCTTCTGTTGAAAAGCAAAGTCTTGTGGTGATGATCAAAGCACCGCCTGTGTGGCGTAGCTTTGTGTATAACGTGAATTCGCGAGCCTCACACCCCGGTATGAACCTAAAACGGGAGAGGACATCAGGGAGGGCCTGCGTTTCTTTCTAGCTAGGGTGGTGTCAGTGACCTACCAGCCCTGACATTTATATACTTTTCACCTATGTGGTTGTTGCTGTTGCGAGGCGCCTCGGTTTGATCGGACGATCCGGGTCCGATGGAGTCATTCGTTGGCTCGTTTACGCCCCAAAGGGTGGGGAAACGCAGTGTTCAGGAATTTTAATCCACATCGGTGGACCGGCCCTGACGATCCAAGGGTCACTCGAGCTCTGATCCTGAGGGGCGGGCTAGAGCGTCTCGAATTCGGTAAGGACTATCTTTTGCCTTGGTTCATGATGGAAATCCAATTTCCAAATACGACATCGTGCGGTTTTGATTGTATATATATATGGCGACATGATATATGGTACCCATGCCGTCTATGATTGATAGTTATGATTTGAAATTGTTTTCAAAAACATATAAACACTAGCAATAATATCAATTGCCTTTGTTTTATTCGTATCAACCATATTTTGGCCATTATAAGGTAAAACTCTATCCTCCGGCTTGCGTTGCATTGTGTGATGGGAACTGAGTCTTATAATGGCTTCATTTTTATAAAAAGCATAGCGATGTTTAAAAGAAATATTTGTTTTAAAGCACTGGCAATCCAATGGAGTAAACCCGTTCCACGAAAGTGGCGTGGTCCTGTGATTAGCCAACTATATATGTGTTGAGTAGATTTCTCATACCAGTCCCATGACTGACTCGTAGTTGTTTCACTCTCAAACTCGGGTGCCCCTTTTTCTACACGGGCAGCCTTGTATTCAGATTTAGCTGGTTCTTTCTGGATAGCTGGAGCTGAAGATGGATTCTATCATTTCTTTCTTTTTATGCTGTTCAGCTCCTATTGTACATATTTTGTTTATTTCCGCTGTAGACATTTATGTATAGCTGAACTGTATTTGTACTAAGTAAGATCCTGTATACTGTGTAACGCTGATGATTACTTTTATCCAGTATATTTTGTTGTTCATTCTGGTGTATTTATTTAATTCTGTTCTGCTATTATATGTTTCTGTGTTATATTCCAAAGATAACCTTGTTTCCGTGAGAATGGGAAATCGGGTCGTCTCATCGTGGTATCAGAGCTTTGGTTAAGCTTAGTTCTGGAATATAACATTTGAATGAACTCGTTAGAAATAGAACCAGTAGTGTTCTAGGACGGGTAACTCTATACAGATAGGATCAGTAATATCCTAGTATGAGTATAGCAGAAACAGAACAACTCGTTAGAGATGGGGTCAGAAGTGCCTCAGAACGAGTCGAGAGTAATATGTTTTTAAATAACGTATTTGTGATTATATTTATATATAGTCTGGTTTTAGAAATATAATTTTTGAATATATAAAAGATATATATTTGAAAAGTTAAAAGGGTTAAAAACAATTGGATTGGTTGTTGTGTTGTGTGATCGTAGAATTATCAAACCACTTTCGACTTTATTCCTTTTCGGGGACGAAAAGTTTTAAGTGGGGGAGATTGTAACGACCCAGAAAATCTGAACCAATTAATATTTTTAAATTGGCTAAAATAATGGATTTTAAATATTTAAAATAAATATTTTAGATAATGGCGATGAAAACTGAGTTTGAATCGACATTTGAAAACGAATATAATTAATTATAATTATATATAGAATTGAAAATGGCGCGGTAGTTCGATAATTCGATTTCAAACTTCAATTGGATATACCGGGTGCAAAACAATCCGGATTTTAGTGAAACCAAAAACATTAGGATCTAAGTGAGGATATCTTTCTAACGAATCCGACCAATCGAAATTTGATAGCGGGAATCAAAAGATATGTCCAGTTGAAAATTCTGAATAGTCGCTATGGAATTCAGGCCCTTAAAATTGGACATTTTGCAAACGACCTCGGATTTCGATGAAACCACTTTTGTTAGATCCGCAGGGTCAAGTTATTGTTAGGTTTCAAATTTCATAATTTTTCGAATCAATATGTGAGCGTGGCAAAAGAAAACGCGTTTGACCAGTTTCAGTTGATTTTAATCGACTGGAAATTGGCCATTTTTCCAACGGTCTCAGAATTCGACGAAACTAGTTTTGTTAGGACCGTACCATCAATACGAAGCTAGAAAATATTTTTCTGGAATTTTTCTAGTTAGTATGTGACCCCGGTAATTTGAAATGTGCGTTTAAAATTCAATATAGTGATTTAAATGAAAATTCAAAAGGAAACTGATTATAACGATCAAATCAGCTTGCGATACATATCCCATTGTGTTCGGAATGGGGGTGAAACGCTATGGGCGACAGGCGGTGGGCCTCGTTTCGAGGTCGTATGAAAAAGTCAACCTTTTTGCAAAATTAAATAATTAAATAATAAAAATAATTTTTACTTTCCCTCCTTTACCTCCTTTCTGCCCCCCCCCCCGATTCATTTAAACAGAATAAAAAAAAAACCCTAAGCCAATCGAGCCGCCGACCTCCTCCTTCCAGCGCCTTCATCGCGACGCCCCAGTCGAAGCAAATCGAAGCCACCGCCTCCCAGTTCGAGCCCCGAAGCATCGCCTCCCCCGTTCGAACCCCGAGCCGCCCCCTCGAAGCCCTCCGACGATCTGCAGAAACCCCCCCCCCCCCTCTCTGTAAGTTTTTTTTATTTTTATTTTTATTTTTATTTTATATAAACAGAAAAAAAACTGATTTGTTTAAAAAGGGTTTAAACAGACATTTTTAAAAAGGGTTTAAACAGACATTTTTAAGAAGGAAATAAAAACTGATTTTTGTTTAAAAGGGAAAAAAACTGATTAATGTTTAAAAAGAATAAAAACTGATTTTTGTTTAAAAGGAAAAAAACTGATTAATGTTTAAAAAGAATTCAAAACTGATTTTTGTTTAAAAGAAAAAAAAAACTGATTAATGTTTAAAAAGAATTCAAAACTGATTTTTGTTTAAAAGGAATAAAAACTGATTTTGTTTAAAAAGAAAAACTGATTTTAAGAAAAGTAAAAGATTTGAATTTTGAAAAGTAAAAGATTTAAACTTTAAAAAGTAAAAGAAAAGATTTGATCTTTGAAATGGAAAAGACGAAATTTTTATTAAGATGAAAGATATGATTTTTATATATTGAAAGTCGAAGTAAAAATCAGATTTTTATATATTGAAAGTCGAAGTAAAAATCATATTTTTATATATTGAATAGCGTGGTAAAAATTCGATTTTTATATATTGAATAACATCGTAAAAATATAATTTTTACATATGTAGAGGATACGGGCGAAAGCGACAGAAAGGCGAAGATTTCTATAAAGGAAGTGTCGTGCAGTTGGATAGCTATTGGTGAGATTTCTGATTTAAAAATATTATATATGTGTGAAATGAAAGTGAATAGCTATATATAAATATCTATAATATATATATATATATATATATATATATATATATATATATACACGCCCCTCGTCCACAAACCATGGACGATATTTATTGGTTGAAATTGTTGTGAAAATTGATTGATAGCGAATGGTTGTTTGGGATTGTTTGTGATGGATATTGATTGATTGTGGTTGAAAAATACCCGTTTGTGATTGTGAAATATTTGGTTGAAACCACATAGGATTAGTTTGTGGAAATGAAATAAATATATACATGCCGCCTACGTGCGAACTAGATGCATGAACCCCATTGTCAAAAACCGCGAGGTTTTAAGGTAGAGCGAGGAGCCGTACTAGGGACGGTGCCGGTTTAACTACCCTGCGGTTATGCTGCCGAAATTTTGAATAATATTCGTGTGTTTGAATTATTTTCATATGCTTAAACTATAATTATTCATTGTATAGAAAACATTCATGTGTTGAATTGATATTCATTCGTTGATTAGAAATTCATGTGTTGAATGGTATTCATATTTTGAAACAAATTGTTTGATGATAAAAATTACATTTTTATCTATATATAAAAACTATAGAAAACATTCATGTGTTGAATTGATATTCATTCGTTGATTAGAAATTCATGTGTTGAATGGTATTCATATTTTTAAACAAATTGTTTGATGATAAAAATTACATTTTTATCTATATATAAAAACTATAGCAAACATTTATGTGTTGAATTGATATTCATTCGTTGTTTAGAAATTCATGTGTTGAATGGTATTCATATTTTGAGATATATTGTTTTATGATAAAAATCCCACTTTTATCACCAACTTGAACTATATAGAAGAATAGTGTTTTGAAATAAATTGTTTTACAATAAAAATCACATTTTTATTGTATGCATAAATCGTTGAAATGTGAAGTGTTAAAAATAGCCACTTGTTCAAAATAAACATATATGAGTTGAAATATTCATTAATTAGCTAATGAAATGATTTGCACCTATTTATGTAACATTAGAATGAATGGTGTTTTTAAACCAAATAGAAATCAAATATGAAGTCGAATAGAAAATGGTAAATGTTAAGAACTGTGTATATATGTACATACATATTTATTGAACAGGTTATAGCAAAGGGGCTAGAGAAGAGGAATAAAATTTTGTGCCCGACAAATAGGTACACATTTACTGCTTTATTTGGGTGATGATTTTATGAGCCTGTTGGCTAGCCGCTTGGCTTTTTCTTTTTCTTTTTGAGATTAGAAGGACCGGGAACGCTATTTGCAATTTCCCAATGCTCCCGGTGCAGGGGAGGTTATGGCGAAATTTTTCCAAAATTTAAGGCGTTAGAAAAATATTTGAAGTGAAAACGATATGGAAATCATTGAATGAACTATATTTATATAAATATATAAATATAAATAAAATTAAAACGAAACGAAGCCGTGCAGTTCGTGTATTGAAACCGTGTTTTCAAACAACTAGTACGGGAAATCCGACCATTGGATTTTCCCGAAACCTCAACCGTCGGGTTCGCCTTGGAATAATCTTTCCAACGGCACCAACCTTGTAAAAATCCAACGGTTGGATTGTCTGGAATGTTTAATTCAAATTTGAAGAAAAACAGCGCCAGAATTGATTTTATTTATATATAAATATAAATAGAATTATATTTAATCGAATAACGACGCTGCAGTTCGTATTTTGAAATCGAAATTTCAAACGATTGTACCGGGAGATCCGACCGTCGGATTTTCCCGAAACTGGAACCGTTGGATTCGTTTTGAAAAGACCTTTCTAATGATGTAAATTTTGTGAAGATCCAACGGTTAGATTTTCAGTTATGTGTAAATCAAATCTGAAGAAAAACAGCGCCACGGCCGCCTTATGGCCCGAAGCGTCGTTTTGAATAAAATGGCTATTTTAAAATATAAAAAATAGCGATAAATAGTTATAAAATATCATAAGCGATATGGAATGAAAATAAAATGAATTTGCTTGATTTATGTGGCTTTTGATGGTTGAATGTGTTTGGTGTGAAAATTACATTTAAAAACAATATTGGTGTGGTCGAATAATTTAACCATTGAAATAAATCGATTTGAAATTCTAAATATACGTGAATTATTTGAAAAGGCCGAGTTAATTCTCATTTCGAATAATTGACCGACGATTGAAATTCGAAGATGAAGACGGTGGTCGAAGACCGGAGATCTTCACCTCGTTTGGATGGTAACCGAGGTCCTGATTGGGAGGCATCCCGAAATATGGATAATGCGTGGTGATCGTCCAGACGTACGTGGTGATCGAAGGGTTTGCGAGGTATTTAGTGCCTCCGGTTTCGTTCAGACCCAGAACGGACTTGTAAATGGACTGTGTGTCTGACATTGGATTTTATTCTATGTTGATTGATCTCTGTTAAATATACATCTGTTTGGCGGCGAAGAATTTATTCTTTTGCTTAATGCCCTTCTTTGAGACGCACGAGCTCAGAGGTTGTATATCGATGGACATCAGTCGCATGGCATGAATTGCCTGTGTGGCATGCTAAGATGCAGTGATCAGGGCTTCTGTTGAAAAGCAAAGTCTTATGGTGATGATCAAAGCACCGCCTGTGTGGCGTAGCTTTGTGTATAACGTGAATTCGCGAGCCTCACACCCCGGTATGAACCTAAAACGGGAGAGGACATCAGGGAGGGCCTGCGTTTCTTTCTAGCTAGGGTGGTGTCAGTGACCTACCAGCCCTGACATTTATATACTTTTCACCTATGTGGTGGTTGCTGTTGCGAGGCGCCTCGGTTTGATCGGACGATCCGGGTCCGATGGAGTCATTCGTTGGCTCGTTTACGCCCCAAAGGGTGGGGAAACGCAGTGTTCAGGAATTTTAATCCACATCGGTGGACCGGCCCTGACGATCCAAGGGTCACTCGATCTCTGATCCTGAGGGGCGGGCTAGAGCGTCTCGAATTCGGTAAGGACTATCTTTTGCCTTGGTTCATGATGGAAATCCAATTTCCAAATACGACATCGTGCGGTTTTGATTGTATATATATATGGCGACATGATATATGGTACCCATGCCGTCTATGATTGATAGTTATGATTTGAAATTGTTTTCAAAAACATATAAACACTAGCAATAATATCAATTGCCTTTGTTTTATTCATATCATCCATATTTTGGCCATTATAAGGTAAAACTCTATCCTCCGGCTTGCGTTGCATTGTGTGATGGGAACTGAGTCTTATAATGGCTTCATTTTTATAAAAAGCATAGCGATGTTTAAAAGAAATATTTGTTTTAAAGCACTGGCAATCCAATGGAGTAAACCCGTTCCACGAAAGTGGCGTGGTCCTGTGATTAGCCAACTATATATGTGTTGAGTAGATTTCTCATACCAGTCCCATGACTGACTCGTAGTTTGTTTCACTCTCAAACTCGGGTGCCCCTTTTTCTACACGGGCAGCCTTGTATTCAGGTTTAGCTGGTTCTTTCTGGATAGCTGGAGCTGAAGATGGATTCTATCATTTCTTTCTTTTTATGCTGTTCAGCTCCTATTGTACATATTTTGTTTATTTCCGCTGTAGACATTTATGTATAGCTGAACTGTATTTGTACTAAGTAAGATCCTGTATACTGTGTAACTCTGATGATTACTTTTATCCAGTATATTTTGCTGTTCATTCTGGTGTATTTATTTAATTCTGTTCTGCTATTATATGTTTCTGTGTTATATTCCAAAGATAACCTTGTTTCTGTGAGAACGGGAAATCGGGTCGTCTCAAATTCACTTCAACATTAACTAAATATATAACAATTAATCATTTTGAAAGATTATTAAATAATAATTAACCTTATTAAAAATAAACAATTTGAAAATAACTTAAAAATATAGTTAATCTAAGATTAATTAACTTTTAACAACATTCATTAAGTTTTAATGAATATTCAGAAAACTATTGATTAAATTAAATTAACCCAATCGTCAATTTCAATTAAAACAATCGACTTTGTCATCCGTAAACATCAGTTAAGTTGTTAACTGATTTCGATTCATCGTTTTCCCCTTAAATTAATTAATAACTTAATTAATTTAAAACGATCATTTAATTGTTTCATAAAAATGATTATTCAGTTTTACTAACCCGTGGTTTAAGTTCTAACTTTCTGTTCTTAAAACTTAATAATGACATAAGAATTCATTATATAAACCATTTTATAAATTCTTTTATAAAACACAATTATAAATATAAATACATTTATAAAAACTTCTATTTTAAATTAACTTATATAAAATAAACTTAAAACTTCAATTCAGTTATAAAACAAATTTTATAACTTAAAACTACGTCAATTTGCCTGATGCCAAAACGACTTCTTAAAACGGTTGATTTTAAGCCAACATTGCCAACCGATTAATTAATATTGTAATCACAACAACGATTAACATCCATTCAATCATCAACATCCAAACAGGTTTTAATATCGTTTGGGGTAAACAATTCATATATATGAATAATGTGCAAAAACAAATAACATATAATTTATTTGAGGAATCTGGTTGGATTCCTCTAACCTGTTCTCCCATGCATCATATAACACAATAACATAAGATAATAATATATGAAATGATTTCATTAATATATTGCATTTTAAAACGAAGAAATATAAATAATGCCGACCATCAACAATAAACGACCAATAGCACCTATAGCATTCAATCATCAAAATTTATACTATCAACGATAAGTTATAATTATATGAATTTAGCACATCACAGTTTTCCAGAAAAGTGTGAGAGTTAACTCACTTGTTATTTCAATTGATGGTTGTCGTGTCATTTTATTTAATTTCAAACATATGTTTGAAATCACATAAAATTCCAATAGCTTCTGATTGACACCAAACCAACTTGATCGTTCTCGGCTTCGTCGCCATGATCCCAACGAATCTTGTTTCATTTAATTTCGTTAACGTACAAACAAGATATTGATTATATGAGCTTGAATCTATATTATATATATTAATCCATTATTTAAATACCTAATTATAGATTAATTAATTCTTTTAACTACCTTAATTAGGAAGGTCCACGCCATCTGCCACTTAACCATCTCACGTGGTTTCTTTGGTTTTTGCTTCTCAAACCCGATCCTCCCAATTACCCTGTCACCTGCACCTTTTCAGAAAATGTGAAACAACCTCCACTTTAACACCTCGCCGTGCTACCCTTGACTTCCAGACTCCTGGCCATCGACAACCACGGCAGCGCCTCCTTCGCCGCCTCCTCTCTTATCGGTCCCGACCCCTCAGACCCGTTGTAGGCTCCACAAAGTTCTAAAACACAAAAGTGAACCCTCTCTATTGAACTAAGCACCGTGGCCACCACCAACCCTTATCGCCGACCGTACCTATACCATCCGGACCGCCACGCTTCACTCTCCATTTCACCTTTAGGTCCCTAACACTAATTTGACCTCCACCACCTGAAATTTAACTAATCCGATTGTTATACAGAAAAGAAAAAGTCTCTAATCATCTCCGTCCCCCAACCACCACAATCCATTTCAGCTCCTCCGACCAAAAGAGAAAATATCCTCTCCTTGTCCTCTCCATCAACTATATTCAACTCTACCACCCATAAGTCAAAGAAAAAAGAAAATAGTTCCTCTCGGTTTAAGGCCGATTCCGGCCACAGCACTTGACTAAACCTTACCAAATTTGAAAGGTAGCTAGCCCTCACTCAGATCTACAACTTTGCTTTTGATTGTCTTGGCTAATTCATTACATAAACTGAGTTATAATTTATTTTTTAATGGTGGGTTTTTCTGAAATATGGGACGTTGGTGAGGTGAGGGTTTGAGAAGGCTGAAGTAGGTTGTATACATAAGGAAAATAATATTATTTTATTTTGGTTTGACTAATGATTTTTATTGAAGTGACGAACGATTTTTCGCTACAACAAAAATACCTTTTCGCAACTACCAAAAATAGTTGTAATATGTCTATTACAACGGGCATCCGCAGTCGTTTTATCCACAGTGGTAATAGAGGATGACTATTTTACAACTATTAGAAACCGTTGTAAGAAAACCCAATCACAATGGTTTATAAGAGTTGTAAAATCTTTTTTACCATAGTTTTTGGCTGTTGTAAAAAACATTTTCACAACTGCTCTAAAAAGTTATCAAACACGTTTTTACAACTGTTACTCTCCGTTGTAACTAAATTATCGAAACAAATTTAATTGTTGTTAAAAGATATTTTAATATTAGCTTTTAGCTGTTGCAAGAGACTTAAGTACAACAACTTTTAGTAGTTGTAGTTAACATTTCAACAACTCTGATTGTATCAATTGTGCTAGCAGTTTACAAATGCTTATAAAAGTTGTACTACTATCAGCTAGGACAATCTTAGAAAATACTTTATAATTACTATATAATTCAGCGCTTCACAACTGACATTAACCATTAATTTCATAACATTATAATTAAAACAATACATTACTAAAAATAACCACAACCGTAAACAATTCAAGTTTACACCATTTTTGAATTCATAACTCCATTACAAAACCAAATCCATAACATATATCAACATAAGTACACATGCATGCTACTCAAAAGAAATAAAGTCCTTATGTTAAGCAACAGTTGTCCCAACTGCTTGTCCAATAGTATAGATATCAGAAGTAGGCATGTATTGAACAACTTCGAGATCCACTATAGAATCAACCCAAACTTTCCAAGCATCTGTGCATAAAGGTACATGGTGCACTAAAATAGTAGGATCCGTAGATGCAATTGTTGCTTCTACGACAACATTCTGTTGCCAAGTACCCAATAATTAGCACTTTCTAGGCTGATTCTCAACTTATATAGTACGACCATTAGAGACGTTGTTGCTACTCTGATGCGACTAATGAAAAAAAAGAACCATAAGCAATTAACCACATTTAGCAATCACATTTGTATATGTGCATAAGAACATAGGGAAATCAAACTCATAGCATAACAAAAAAGTCTTAGCATAGCTAGAAGCAGAAAGCACTTGACTAATACTAGAGTATCTACAAATAAAATGAAGACACTGCCTCACCAATTCACTATTTCATCATTACTTACATATGGCACAACGAGTTCTGAATTCTAGAAATTATGTATTGAAATGATATATAATACCACTGTGATATTTGGTTGTAGCCTATGTAATATATTGACGTATGTGTAGCACATACCTTTGATCCTTTCCAGACTTTAAAAAAAAAAATACTTGCATAGGAAAGTCTGCAAGCTTTTAAGAGAGCATGTAATGACCACAATGTTTATTTTTGAGAGTTTCATCTGTTATTGGTATTTAATGATTTGATCAATTAGATTATGACCCATTATGCTTACAAACTCTCTTCCTATCAAATCTGCTTTGTATGCCTTTCAGAACGGTTCAAAAACATGATGCAAAGCATGAGCATATTACCGGCTGTGTAGTGCCATGCTACACACCCGTCTTCCTCAAAAAAGCATGAGCATATTCGCTTTGTATGTCTTATTTTACAAATATTAGCAAACTAAAACTGTATTTTAATTCTGCATACCTCAACACATGGAATTAGAACTTATTTGTTTTACATCCCTCCATTTTGTGACAGTTTATACGTTCATTTTTCTAATAATCTTCTCTCTTTTACATCTTTCATTTCCAGATATATATAAAGGAGTTGGATAAGGCACGTATCACATACATTTATTAGTAGTGGAAAATGATAACATGTTAAGATTAGTAAAACTAACAAATACCCCATGGATTATACCTATCTTTTTTAGCATAAAGATGTAATTTGTAAAAGAAAATTCAGTGATGTAAAACTTATGTTTTATAAATACAACAAAATGTTCCCAAAAAAAAAAGTGATTTTGTAACGACCCGGATTTTGAGCGACTTTGGTTATCGACGTAAGCACGACGTCGATAACCAAAACATCGAAAAATCCCGGTTGTTAGTGAAAGAAATTAGAGGGTGAGGATAGATAAGACAGAAATTTAGAATAGAAGAAGAAAAGAAGAACTTACATCATCAGAGTAACACGAATCTCACAGCGGAACGAATAACATATAATATATAACATAACTTTGAAATATAACAGTTATGTATACAATAGCACTTATCAGGGTACAGCACTTACAACACAGCGGAAATAACTATAGCTATATGATCTTGAAGCCTCCTGCTCCAAGCTCTTCCAGTATATCTGTAAAACCCGACTACTTGACTGCCCGTACAAATTTAGGCACCCAAGAGTTTAGGGAAAACAACAAATAAACTCCGGGTCAGTCATGTGACTGGTGTGAATAAACTCAAATCATTTAAGACAGGTATATGATATCTCATAAGACCACGCCGTGAATACGGAACGGGTTTTTCCCTTATGAGAATCCAAACATTTTTGCAAAGCAATATCATTCTGATATTATAATAATGTCTAAGTACAAATAAATATCAGTCTAGTAGAAACGCTTGCATCTCACGTTCTACATACATAGTATACAATCACAACCGCAAGCACGTATTGGGTAATGGATTTCCAACTATGACAAGGTATGGAATCACCTTCCGATCAGTGTACTCTAGGAACGATACACTGGAGTTCAACAAGAACATCTTGCAACTCAGCCACACATGACCGACCACTCATTTCGCTTGAGTGTATCGAATGTACATCACCAACGGTTGGGATCAGCAACCGTTCCCGTATATATATATATATGGGACAGCATTGATAGATTTAAGAAACAAATGAATATTCACTAGATAGGTGATTATACACCCTACTTCGGTGCGACCGACTTAGCCATGCTGCCTGCCCGATTTCTGTCATTTACCGGTTGATGAGGCTAGAAGCTACGCTTTATCATCACATCAGATTCACTTCGAATGCCACATTGTCAGATCCATCGAAAATCACTAATTGATGTCTACAACAATACATTACGTGTCAGCGAAAAGAAGTTTTCCTTCTACGCTTCCACTCTTGGTACGGTTGAAGAAATCAATGTACGTGACCTTTCTGGAAATACTATGTCAGACATCCATCTTCATTCACTTAGAAATGTCACATCGTCATACCCGCCAAATCACAAATTGACTTATCCAAAAATAACACGGGTATACAGCTAAGAGAAACGAATTCCTCCGCCACCAAACGTGAATACGTTTGAACAGATCAACTTACGCGATCCACTGGATATACTCTGTCAGACCTTCGTCCATACAAGTTGTCCTGGGACTGGACAAACCGAAGGCACGATTCTGTAAACAGGATAGCCCTTGCATTTTTCTCCGTCTTCAATTATCTTTGGCATATATGATTCGCGACGCTTATGCCAATACAGAGTGGTTCTATGGATAATAATCCAACCGGTCTCTCCATATTAACAACGTTAAAATGGTCAAAAACTTCGATAGTCTGTGAGTTAACTATCAAAGAAAAACAAGTGTGCAAACAACGATATTATTTCCAGATGGAAATTATATCGAACAAACATCATTTAACATTAATCTCTTTAGTTCCTTTATTTACTTATCTCATGTTTCCCTATATTCTAAATTCTTATTTTTCCTTTTATCAGAAAACATTTCTGATTCTCGTTTGGAAAACATTTCCAAAACTCCTTTACGATCAAACCTTACCATTTCTTAGTTAAGAAGGAAGTCACTCAAGTTGGGGTATAATTACCTCTCAGACCTTAACTGAACAACGTTATAACTTCGAAATGGTCAAAGTTTATCTTTTAATCTTTAACAACCTCTTTACGCCTTTCTCGGATTCAATTTTTCTTGTCCACTTCTATATTTAAAACATTGGTTATAATGATAGCGTTATAATCCCTACTTTCGAATTATCTAACTTTAATTATAACTTCTATTCTTATTAGTGAATAATTAACCTAACACTTATTTATTTATAAATAAATAAATCTCTATTTAAACACTGGAAAGTATAAGTACTTTCCCGAATTCGATATAATCGAATTCGCCGATTAACTCTCTTCGAGAAATCTCTATTTGATTAACTCTTCTTCGAATAACCTATATTCAATTTACTTCTTCTCGAATAAACGATATTCGATAATCTCTCTTCGAATAACTAATATTCGATAACTCTTCCTTTTCAAATATCTCATATTTGAAAATCTCACTTAGATTAAACTATAATCGATAACTCCCTTCGATGAAACTAACATCGATAACTCCTTTCGATGAAACTAACATCGATAACTCCTTTCGATGAAACTAACATCGATTTATTTAACTCGACGAACTTAACTCGACTAACTTAACTTGACTCGACTAACTCGACTTACTTGGTTCGACCAATTCGATTCGATTAACTAGGCTCGACTAACTTGACTAACTTAACTCGACTTACTTGGTTCGACCAATTCGATTCGATTAACTAGGCTCGACTAACTTGGCCGAACCACCTGATCAACTCAACTTATTTAACTTAACTGGTTTTACTTGGTTTGACTAACTCAGTTTATTAACTCGACTGACTAATTCAACTCGATTAACCTAACTTGATTTACTTATCTCGATTAACTGAACTAATCACTTTGATTAACTCGACTAATTCACTTTGGTTAACTTAACCAATTCACTTAACTAATTCACTTAGTTTAGCTTAACTAATTCACTTAACTCCTGTCGAATAAACTATATTCGATAACTCCTCTAACTCTATTCGAATAAACTATATTCGATTAACTCTTTTTCCTTTATTCGAATAAACTATATTCGATTAACTAACTTCGACTACCATATTCGATTAACTAACTTCGAATACCATATTCGATTAACTAACTTCGAATACCATATTCGATTAACTAACTTCGAATACCATATTCGATTAACTAACTTCGAATACCATATTCGATTAACTAACTTCGAATACCATATTCGATTTACTTACTTCGAATACCATATTCGATTAACTAACTTCGAATACCATATTCGATTTACTTACTTCGAATACCATATTCGATTAACTAACTTCGAATACCATATTCGATTAACTAACTTCGAATACCATATTCGATTAACTAACTTCGAATACCATATTCGATTAACTAACTTCGAATACCATATTCGATTTACTTACTTCGAATACCATATTCGATTAACTAACTTCGAATACCATATTCGATTTACTTTATTCACTTTATAAAGATTTCCTTTTTAACAACGTTTTATTCATTTGAAAAGATTTACTTTTAAATAACGGTTCTACACTTTAAAAAAAATGATTTCCTTTTTATAATGTTCCCTTTCCACTTCTATTTGTAAATGTTTTACAAATATTTCCCTTTCAAATTTATTCTTGAAATATTCTAACTCCTTAAATTCCCGGGAAAATTCGCCATAACCTCCTTTGTATCGGGAGCATCGGGAAAATCCCCAAACTCGCCACACAGGCCTTTCCATTCAAAAAGAAATGTTTTGAATTTATTTCCTTTTAAAATATCTCCTATTTACAAATATTCCCATTTATAAATATTCCTTATTTATAAATATTCCAATTTATAAATATTCAGTTTTCAATATCACTTTGAAAATCCCCTTATCAACATTTCGATATGTTATGGTATTCAATCGTATCAAATCACGATGTTCAATATCGTCCATACACATATAATCAACAACAGATTATATATCACATTATATATCACAATATAAAATTCACAGTAAAATATCTGTTGAGGAATCCAGTTGGATTCCTCCAACCTGTTTCCCTGCATCACAGATGTTAGACAATATAGATAACATCACTTTCAGTTCCATATGATATATCCTGTTAAACAGAATCAATATAGAAATTTTAACTAACTGACTAGCAGTTCAATCAAACAGTCAACACACAATCAATCAGTCCATATTTAACAGTTCTAAAAAATACAACATGAAAATATAAACTGTTCAGAGTTGGTGAGTTTTACTCACATTTGCGCGTTAACCGTTATATAATCGGTTTGCGTTTATTTGACTGCAACGGACAATTTATTTCGCCATAAATTGTAACGAGCTCCGATGGACTTCTAGTCAGTTCCATCGTGTAGTGTCCATCCATACGATCTTGTCGGATCTTGTTTCACTGAAATTTGTTTTCGTATGACCAAGTTATTGGATTTACAAGCAAAACATAATTAAATAAACAAAACTTGAATTTAATTTATTTAGTTTGGGCCTTAACTTTCTGCCAAGCCCACTTTCATAACCCAAATGCCCAGACCGTGCCTTTGTCTTCCCAAAACATCGAACTCCAGTATTTCCACAAAACCAAATGGCCATTGCCGAAGTTTGCTCCTCCACCGATCCTTCACTCCTCCACGAATTCAACAATCGACTTCACCATTTCGATCTCCATCAGTTTCTCTTCTTCTCCAACCCATTTTTTCTCAACTCGGTCCCTCATTTCCTCTCGCGATGTCTGGTTATAAACCCACGGCAACAGAAATGGATCGAACAAAATGATGTTCGAATCCCACAAAACTTTGCTTCAAGGTGTTAAATCACCTCCTGACCCCAAATCTAAACTCAATAACAACTATCGAAGCCCCAAAATCAAACCGTATCGAACCCTAGGATCTCGCTGTATAAAAACCCGAACACCATACCCATGTCGCACCCACTAAAACCAGTACAGAATCGAACGGTATCACTCTCTGATCTCGAATACAAGGTTCCCATGATTTAATGATTTTTGTTTTGAATTTTCTTGAATTTTTGAAGACACACGAAATTTGTTTTGTGAACTAATGGTAACGGCGGAAAAAATGCCCTGTTGACCAAATGACAAATGAAATTAGGTTAAGGAAATTTTTAGGGTATTATATAGTGTATTTTTAATATTAAAATATTTGAATATTATATTGATTTTAAGCAATCGTTGTTTTATCTCGTGTTTAAAAATCCCTGTGGTCACATACGATGCCCAAAAATCACGAAAACGGACGTGCAACTACAGCTCGACATTACGGTCCCAACGAAACTGGTTTCGTCAAATTCCGACTTCGTATGCTCACACAGCGTATTTTTAACTGTCGAAATACTGACTGTTTTACACTCTAAAAATCCGTACGACCACATACTGCCTCTAAAAATCACGAAACTGGAAATCTAACAACTATTTGATATTGCGGATCCAACAAAACTGGTTTCGTCGAATTCCGACTTCGTTTGCAAAAGTGGCTATTTTTCAAGGGTTGAACTGACCTTTTAAATATATAAATATATTTAAATATTATTAAATTTAATATAAATAAATTTATATTCTCATATATATCCACAGATGATGTCGTACGGCTTCAGAATATCCTGCCATAATTTATGACTTGATTTTCAGAAATTCCGATTTGATCGATATTCAGTTCGTATCGAAAAATCGATTTATAACGTATATAAAGCGTCGCAAAATATAAAGGAATTCCACAGCGACTTTTCTAAAATTTGATTTGGACGTACATCAAAATCTATACGACGAAATCCCGATTTTTCTCTTCCACTAGAAAGATATACTCCACCAGCTCCACACGTTTCTTGTTTCACAGAAATCCGGCTTAAAACGAATCCTGTACATTCAGTTGAAGTTCGAATCGCCAAATAGCGAACTGCAGCGCCATTTCAAGCTCGTTTATAAATATATTATAAACTATACGTTCCATTGTCGCCGATTCAATAAAATCGTTATTATATTTCGAATTGAAACTCCACCAAATCTCGTATGCTATTCAATTCACACGATATTGTGAATTTCACTATTTCCGATTATTTCGACATTATAATATATTATTATATTATAATTATTTATTAAATATTCAATATTATTTAATTCACGTTCTCGATATCGATAAATCGATATTTAATAATTAAATAAATTAATTATTCAACAGCTGAAAATGTGGGTCACTACATTCTTCCCCACTTAAAATAATTTCGTCCTCGAAATTGCTAAGCTAGGGGACGACCCTATCTACTGTGTAAAAATTTATCTGTTTACCTCTTATCTCCGGTTTCAACTGAACCAATTAATATTGACTAAAATATTAATTTATTCCTGCTAACCAAATTTTCAAAAATTCTGAAAATTTTCTAACGCCTTAACTTTTCGAAATTTTTTTGCCAGCACCTCCTTTGTACTGGTCAATATCTCAAACTCCAACTCGCCTCTCTGGGCCTTCTTCAACCCAAAAGAAAATCAAACAGCCAAGCGGCTTGCCAGTTCGGCTCATCAAAATCTCAAACTCATATCAAATATAAACCGGTACCTTTTTGTCTGGCATATCATTATATCCCTTCAATCTGTTATCACTTCAACATATACCGATGCCATTCCAATCAACTCAAATCGATTTATTTTCAAATCCAATCATTCGGTTATATTAAACCAAATTCCATTCAAACTCCAATATCAATTTCAAATTCTTAACTCATCAATGAAATTCCATCCCAGATTATTTTCCAATCAAATCTGTCTTATTCAACTTAGTTCTCGTTAAATTTCAATTTATTTTTACCATCTCATTTTATTTAACTTTATTAGTTAAATTTTAATTCCAGAACTTAAATTCCTGGGTTTCTTTCAAATCAATTTGAAATCATAATACCAATTCAAAACATTTGAATTTCCTAAACCATTTTTTTTCTCAAAACAATTCAAAACAAAATCTTTGGTAGTAATCCGTCACTTTGAAACTCGAAAATCACACTGATGATGTGTACACCATCATCAGAATTATTTCCCAGCGATCGAAGTGAGTTCAATACTATATTTCTCGTTTAAATTTGAAAACAATTTCAAACTCTCCCAGGAACTTAAAATTTCCTTATTTTAATTCCAAATCTGATTTAAATGCAGATTTAATTCATCCTCTTTCATATACTTTACTTATATGAATTCTGATTGGTTATTTATAACCATTTCACTTTATAATCTTACTTGATTATAATAACAACCAATATATCTAATATATACTTCCCCTATATCAGAATATACTATGGGTAAACTTATTTTAATTTACCCTCTTTACAAACATATCGTGACGACCCATCGTATTCAAGTGTTTAGTAACTCCTACCGATACAGTGGATCAAACTGATCGACCAGAACTCATAAACGACTCAACCAATGAATCTCCTCGATATAAAACAAATTTTTATATCAAATACAAATACGTTCACTCGTATATATACACTCAAACTCAATCTAGGGTGTTACTAACCCTATCTCTACCGAGTCACGCCACAGAGCCAAGTAATTCTTAACTTAAGCTCTGATACCAACTGTAACGACCCGGATTTTGAGCGACTTTGGTTATCGACGTAAGCACGACGTCGATAACCAAAACATCGAAAAATCCCGGTTGTTAGTGAAAGAAATTAGAGGGTGAGGATAGATAAGATAGAAATTTAGAATAGAAGAAGAAAAGAAGAACTTACATCATCAGAGTAACACGAATCTCACAGCGGAACGAATAACATATAATATATAACATAACTTTGAAATATAACAGTTATGTATACAATAGCACTTATCAGGGTACAACACTTACAACACAGCGGAAATAACTATAGCTATATGATCTTGAAGCCTCCTGCTCCAAGCTCTTCCAGTATATCTGTAAAACCCGACTACTTGACTGCCCGTACAAATTTAGGCACCCAAGAGTTTAGGGAAAACAACAAATAAACTCCGGGTCAGTCATGTGACTGGTGTGAATAAACTCAAATCATTTAAGACAGGTATATGATATCTCATAAGACCACGCCGTGAATACGGAACGGGTTTTTCCCTTATGAGAATCCAAACATTTTTGCAAAGCAATATCATTCTGATATTATAATAATGTCTAAGTACAAATAAATATCAGTCTAGTAGAAACGCTTGCATCTCACGTTCTACATACATAGTATACAATCACAACCGCAAGCACGTATTGGGTAATGGATTTCCAACTATGACAAGGTATGGAATCACCTTCCGATCAGTGTACTCTAGTAACGATACACTGGAGTTCAACAAGAACATCTTGCAACTCAGCCACACATGACCGACCACTCATTTCGCTTGAGTGTATCGAATGTACATCACCAACGGTTGGGATCAGCAACCGTTCCCGTATATATATATATGGGACAGCATTGATAGATTTAAGAAACAAATGAATATTCACTAGATAGGTGATTATACACCCTACTTCAGTGCGACCGACTTAGCCATGCTGCCTGCCCGATTTCTGTCATTTACCGGTTGATGAGGCTAGAAGCTACGCTTTATCATCACATCAGATTCACTTCGAATGCCACATTGTCAGATCCATCGAAAATCACTAATTGATGTCTACAACAATACATTACGTGTCAGCGAAAAGAAGTTTTCCTTCTACGCTTCCACTCTTGGTACGGTTGAAGAAATCAATGTACGTGACCTTTCTGGAAATACTATGTCAGACATCCATCTTCATTCACTTAGAAATGTCACATCGTCATACCCGCCAAATCACAAATTGACTTATCCAAAAATAACACGGGTATACAGCTAAGAGAAACGAATTCCTCCGCCACCAAACGTGAATACGTTTGAACAGATCAACTTACGCGATCCACTGGATATACTCTGTCAGACCTTCGTCCATACAAGTTGTCCTGGGACTGGACAAACCGAAGGCACGATTCTGTAAACAGGATAGCCCTTGCATTTTTCTCCGTCTTCAATTATCTTTGGCATATATGATTCGCGACGCTTATGCCAATACAGAGTGGTTCTATGGATAATAATCCAACCGGTCTCTCCATATTAACAACGTTAAAATGGTCAAAAACTTCGATAGTCTGTGAGTTAACTATCAAAGAAAAACAAGTGTGCAAACAACGATATTATTTCCAGATGGAAATTATATCGAACAAACATCATTTAACATTAATCTCTTTAGTTCCTTTATTTACTTATCTCATGTTTCCCTATATTCTAAATTCTTATTTTTCCTTTTATCAGAAAACATTTCTGATTCTCGTTTGGAAAACATTTCCAAAACTCCTTTACGATCAAACCTTACCATTTCTTAGTTAAGAAGGAAGTCACTCAAGTTGGGGTATAATTACCTCTCAGACCTTAACTGAACAACGTTATATGAAACGACCCGCAAATCCGTGCTATCTGAGTTGACTAAATACACCACACGTCCAACTCAAATTGCACAGAAATACGACTCATTATTCGAAAGAAGTTAGAGGATGAGAAATAGAAAGAAAGAAATATTAGAATAGAAGAAAAACGAAGATCACAACTCACAGCGGAACGAATAAAATATATTATATAACATAAGCTTTGAAATACAAATCTGTTTTGTACATATACACATACCATCATCAGAGTACACATAACATTTGATTCAGCGGAAGTAACTCTAAATAACTAACGTTGAAGCTTCCAGCTTCAAGCTCCTCCAAGTGTATCTGTAAAAGCCTGAAACACTTGACTGCCCGTACAAATTTGGGCACCCAAGAGTTTAGGGAAAACAAAACAAAATAAACTCTGGGTCAGTCATGGGACTGGTGTGAGTAAACTCCAACCACTTGCTTAACTTTTAAAAACTCTTTTCGAAAGAAAAGATAATAGTAAGACCAGCCCACACATAAACACGGACGGTTTTTACCTTACTATAACCCAAAACACTTTGATACGAAAATCCCGTGATATTATAGTAATGTCTACATCAAATAAATAACCAAATAGCAGAACGCTTGCATCTCACGCTCCACATATATAGTATGAAATCAAAAACCGCATGGCGCTTATTGGAGATTGGATTTCCAACATGACAAGGTATGGGACCACCTTCCGATGATGTATCTCTAGAGAGGAATACACCTGGGTTCAACAAGAACATCTTGCAACCCGGCCCACACATGACCGACCACTCATTTCGCTTGAGTGTATCGGATGTATATCACCAACGGTTGGACTCAAACCACCGTTTCCCGAATGGGCAGAATCGATAGATTTAGAAACAAAGGGAATTTCTCTAGATAGGTGATTATACACCCTAATGGGTGCGACCCACATAGCCATGCTGCCTGCCCGATTTTTGTCCTTTCCCGGTTGTTGAGGCCTGAGGCTACGAATACTTACCATTCCTTGATAACATATTCACTTTGAACGCCACATCGTCAGATCCGTTAATCACTAGTTGGGTTTGCACAAATATTCTGGATATTATGCTAAGGGATAAATCCGTTGCAACCATATATATCCATACAGACCAACCCATTTGATCATTGGAAATACTCTGTCAGACATTCGTCCATTTACGTTCGTTCTGGGATTGAACGAAACCGAAGGCACTATTTCTATTACTAGAAAAGCCCTTGCACTTTACTCCGTCTTCAATATATTCAGCATACTTGGTTCGCAACGCTTATGCCGATACGGAGTGGTTCTTCGGATAATAATCCAACCGGTCTCTCCATATTGACAACGATGGTCAAAACTTCGATAGTCTGTGATTTAACTATCGAATAAAAACAAGTGTTCATCCAACATATCAAACAAATCACTGGGCTCTTTAATTAATATTCATTAATTAAATCACTTCTCCATTTCCTTATCAATATTTGTTAACCAAATATTTTCAATAATCAATCTTGGCCCTTTACGCTATTTTTGATTTCGTTTCCTTATCGAATTCTATATATATCGATATATAGATTTCTAATTGTCAAATTTCTTAAAAATATTCTAACTCCTTAAATTTCCGGAAAATTTCGCCATAACCTCCCCTGTATCGGGAGCATCGGGAAATTTCAAATAGCATCCCGGTATCTTCTAATCTCAAAAAGAAAAGGAAGAAGCCAAGCGGCTAGCCGATACGGTGCATAAAACCTCATATATGAATTAAACATGTACCTTTTTGTCGAGCATTACGTTTATAAACTCCATATACCTCATCCCATACCTGTCTAACACCTGTTCACCTGTTTCCAATCCAATTCAACTCAATCCATTCGTTTGAATTAAATTTTGAATCGTTTGAATTCAGTTTCGCTCAATTATTCTTTAATTAGCCCTTTTTGCCTATTTCACTTCTTTGTTGAACATAACATGTTCAAACAAAATATTTAACTCGTTCATAACCAAGTTGAATTTCAATTCTAATTCTAGTTCTCCTTTCTATTTCGAATATAAATTTTCAAATCGAATTTACTTATTCAAACCCCAATATTCCTTTGAAAACTCATTAACTAATTTCTATTCAATACAGTTAATTCCATTCAATAAATAAAAATCTGGTTTCTGTTTCAAAAATCATATTCATTTACACAACTTGAATTCGCACATATTTTACAACTCAACTCCGAAATTTTCTAAATAGAACTTCGGATTTTATTTGCTTAAAATCCTTTTATAATATTAAATAAACCGTTATGGGTTTTGAATAGTTCTGGCGCTGTTTTTCTGAAAATTTGATTTTGACATAACTCAAAATCTATACGACGAAATTCAGATTTTTCTCTTCCATTGGAAAGCTATTATCAAATCGGTCCTGACGTTTCTTGTTTCGAAGAATTTCGACTTCAATTGCGTTCTGTATACTTAATTGAAGTTCGAATTGCCAATTTACGAACTGCAGCGCTGCGGCGAGTTCGTTTTAATTATATTTATAAATATAAACTTTTTAAACTTCTAAACTTCTTTCAAATGAATTCAACTCCATTTAACTCTATTTGAATTTCTTGATTCAAATTCAAATCTCACTTTTATTTAAATTCTAAATTCAAATTCCAATTCCTTTTCTATTTGATATTCAAATTCAATACTTAAATTTCTATTTGAATTCCCTATATTCAAATTCAATACTTAAATTCATTTGAATTCTTTTATTCAAACTTTATACTTAAATTCCATTTGAACTTCTATATTCCAATTTTTATATTTGAAATTTATTTAAATTCAAATATTCAAACTCCTTTTTAAATGCTAGATACAAAATTCCATAGTTTGAAACCCATTTTGAATTTCATATTCAAATCCCATAGATTAAATCCTATTTGAATTCAATTTGAATCTCTTACATTCAAATTTCATTTTCCATTTGAATTCTAATATTCAAATTCATTTCCAGCCCCATTTGAATTTCTAATATTCAAATTCATTTTCAACACCATTTTAAAGTTCTATATTCAAATCCACCTTGGATTTTCTATTTGAATTCTAAATTCAAATTTTCTATTTCCTTTTCTTTTGGATTCAAATTTCCATTTCCTTTTCTTTTATTCAAATTCTATATTTAAATTTCCTTTTGAATCATATTTTCAAAACACTTGTATTTCTATTTTTGAATTATCAAATGATAATTCTCTTCACTTCATTTATAACTTCGTTATAAAAGAACTATTTATAAACTTCGTTTAAAAAGAAACTACTTGTTATATTTTTCAAAAACAAGTTTATATTTTTATTTCCATTTAAAATTCAAATTCTATTTAAAAATAGAATTTTTCCTTTTTAAATCGCCAATATCCTTTTTACGATATTTTAAAATATCATTTCTTAAGCCCAATGATATTTAAACACACAAAACAACGAATTATTTATTTTTCTAACACATCATATATAACAATATATATGCAAACAAATAAACAAACAGATAATATATTTTTGAGGAATCCAGTTGGATTCCTCCAACCTGTTTCCTGCATCCACAGAGGTTAGCACATAAATAATACCCATTCTGCTTCGTGGCAGAATATCGCGGTATAGAAGGTCATCCACTAATCATAGCGTGGGGCGTATAGGGTAATCATCCGCTATGGTACCGCGGGCATCCGCTAATGAGACTGCGGGAATCCAACCAATCAATCAACCCAATATATATATATATATAGCCTAAATAACTAATATATATAAAAACAACCATAAAACATGCACACAAGCAACAGACAATTATTTTTAATGAAATAAAAATAATTCTAAAGGTGAGTGAGATTTACTCACCGTATTTTCCTTTGTCGAATATCCATTCAAATTTCCATAACGTCTCGGCTATGAATTTTCTCGAGTGAAATTTACTGTATACCTATGATTATTCAATTTTGATTTAACGATCATCCATTTTAAAATTTACTACTACAATGAATAATTAAATTTCTATATATTTTTAAATTTGGTAAATATATACCTTGAATCCTTTTCTTTCTTTCTTTATGATTTCCATTGAGTTCTGAACCATCCCTAAATCACCCTTTGATTTCAGAAAACTCCTCAAATTGAAAGCCCCCTTTCATTTGTGTAGCCTTAGCACAGTCAGCTGCATTCCTGCCATCTCGATGCCCCTTTGAAATCAGCGAAACTCCCATCTCGTTTTGTCCACTGTTTCACCAAATGTTGATGAACCTTGAACTCCCTGTAGCCTGCTCCGTTCAACACCCTCCAGACATTTAATCCGAACTCACTCCAATGGAGTTTGCTCCCAATCCAGTCCAAGTTCGTATTTCGAACTCCCCTAGATCCGAACTTCTCAATACCACAAATCCCGCAACCCTAAATCGAGATACGCAATACATCGGACCCCTTGAAACTCGATTGTCTCGGTGTCGACCCCCTTTATGAATGACAGAACACGCTTCACTTCGAACTTGCGACGATGCCCTGGTTTCCCCAAAATTGATTTCAGAAGCCTTGCGTTGAGATTTAGGAGTCGCGGCTTTCACTGTCGAGCGCGGTTTGATTTTCGAGTTCGGCCATTTTATTACTCCGTATGGCTTTCGAATTTCCTGAATGGAAATGAGGAAAGGCAAAGAAGCCTTGCGCTTCAAGATGAAGATAGTAAAAGGGGTTTGGGGTTTTTATTTGAGCAGACCATTCTCATAGGCTTTCGATCTTGTATAAATGAACAGAGGAAGACGTCGCGTATATAAAGAAGTTGAAGGGGACAGACGTACAACCATTAAATCAATGTTTCTCTGATATTGGAAGGGGAAAGCAAATATATCAGCTCGAGAAGAAGTAGCCTGTACAATTTTATAATGTAGGTCGGCATGTTGGCTTAAATTCATACATTAATTGAATTAAATTGATTTTTATTTTAATTACAAACTAAAATATCTTGCGGTCCCTTAATTTAATATCTTGAACCAATATTTCAATGCAACCACCGATGTTACAAGATTAAAATGCTATTCTAAACCCACTGGCACAAATTCTGAAATTTAATTCGGTTGTGTAGAAGAGATAAAAATATTATTATTGTTCTAGTTCAATATAAAATTTAAATAGATTGACCAAATTGTTTCAATCCCGTTTTTAACAGTGAATTCAATTGTTATCATTTCATGTTTCGATAATTAGATATATTCGAAATAAAATCTTATATCGATTATTAAATTAACAAATCCAATATAAAATTCATTTATATTATGAATTCAATATTTAAAACCATACTAAATATTTAAAATAAACTGTTCAAAAATCTGGGTCGTTACATTCTTTCCCCCTTAAAATAATTTCGTCCTCGAAATTGCTAAGGTAGGAAAAAGGGTACAAATCTATTTCTTCTCAACATCTCACTTATGTTGAAACTCAACTCCTCATATTTCAACAAATTAACTCCAACCAAAACTTTTGGTTTCCGTCCATATGCATTTAAATTGATTCTGATCAACTCATTCACTTGATTTATTTAACTTGTTTTACGTTAAATTTTTAATTCCAGAATTCAAATCCCAGGGTTTTCATTTCAAATCCTTTTGAAATCCTATAAGTATATACATATATTTATTTTCATTTTAAATTCAAAACCTTTGAATATTCAAACCAATTCGTTTTCTTTCCAACAAATTTCCATCAAAACTTTCTAAGGTAGCAACCTATCACTTAGAAACTCGAAAATGAACTCTGATGAGGCTGCAGTCATCATCAGAATTATTTCCCAGCCACTGAAGTGAGTTCAGTGCTTTATTATTTCAAAATCCATTCAAATATGCTTTCGATTCAAATCCTTTCAAATTAATGCTATATTACCTTAACATACTTTGAAAAATATTTCAACTCCCCAGGATTTTGAATTCTTAATTCTGGTTTGAATTAAATTCTAATTCATCTCATTTGTATATTTAATTTTCTATACAAATTCTATTTTGGTTATAAATAACCATTTCAATTTTATAATCTCGTTTGATTATAATCTTAACAATCAACACATCCATATAATAATAATTCTAGAAATTATTCTTTCTATATCAAAAATAAAAATTTTGGGTAAAATTATTTCATTCACCCACTTTAAAAACAATATCATGTCGTATTTTCTGTTCAAGTGTTTAGAAATCCCTATCGACTTCGTGGCGTCCCACGATTCGACCAGAATTCATAAACCACTCAACAGACTAGCCAACACAATATAAAACAATTTTTATATCAACATACAAATACGCGCTCTCGTATATACACTCAACTCGTTCTAGGGTACTACTGACCCTATCTCTAATGAGCACATGCCACACAAGCCTAGGTGTTCACTCAACCTAAGCTCTGATACCAACTGAAACGACCCGCAAATCCGTGCTATCTGAGTTGACTAAATACACCACACGTCCAACTCAAATTGCACAGAAATACGACTCATTATTCGAAAGAAGTTAGAGGATGAGAAATAGAAAGAAAGAAATATTAGAATAGAAGAAAAACGAAGATCACAACTCACAGCGGAACGAATAAAATATATTATATAACATAAGCTTTGAAATACAAATCTGTTTTGTACATATACACATACCATCATCAGAGTACACATAACATTTGATTCAGCGGAAGTAACTCTAAATAACTAACGTTGAAGCTTCCAGCTTCAAGCTCCTCCAAGTGTATCTGTAAAAGCCTGAAACACTTGACTGCCCGTACAAATTTGGGCACCCAAGAGTTTAGGGAAAACAAAACAAAATAAACTCTGGGTCAGTCATGGGACTGGTGTGAGTAAACTCCAACCACTTGCTTAACTTTTAAAAACTCTTTTCGAAAGAAAAGATAATAGTAAGACCAGCCCACACATAAACACGGACGGTTTTTACCTTACTATAACCCAAAACACTTTGATACGAAAATCCCGTGATATTATAGTAATGTCTACATCAAATAAATAACCAAATAGCAGAACGCTTGCATCTCACGCTCCACATATATAGTATGAAATCAAAAACCGCATGGCGCTTATTGGAGATTGGATTTCCAACATGACAAGGTATGGGACCACCTTCCGATGATGTATCTCTAGAGAGGAATACACCTGGGTTCAACAAGAACATCTTGCAACCCGGCCCACACATGACCGACCACTCATTTCGCTTGAGTGTATCGGATGTATATCACCAACGGTTGGACTCAAACCACCGTTTCCCGAATGGGCAGAATCGATAGATTTAGAAACAAAGGGAATTTCTCTAGATAGGTGATTATACACCCTAATGGGTGCGACCCACATAGCCATGCTGCCTGCCCGATTTTTGTCCTTTCCCGGTTGTTGAGGCCTGAGGCTACGAATACTTACCATTCCTTGATAACATATTCACTTTGAACGCCACATCGTCAGATCCGTTAATCACTAGTTGGGTTTGCACAAATATTCTGGATATTATGCTAAGGGATAAATCCGTTGCAACCATATATATCCATACAGACCAACCCATTTGATCATTGGAAATACTCTGTCAGACATTCGTCCATTTACGTTCGTTCTGGGATTGAACGAAACCGAAGGCACTATTTCTATTACTAGAAAAGCCCTTGCACTTTACTCCGTCTTCAATATATTCAGCATACTTGGTTCGCAACGCTTATGCCGATACGGAGTGGTTCTTCGGATAATAATCCAACCGGTCTCTCCATATTGACAACGATGGTCAAAACTTCGATAGTCTGTGATTTAACTATCGAATAAAAACAAGTGTTCATCCAACATATCAAACAAATCACTGGGCTCTTTAATTAATATTCATTAATTAAATCACTTCTCCATTTCCTTATCAATATTTGTTAACCAAATATTTTCAATAATCAATCTTGGCCCTTTACGCTATTTTTGATTTCGTTTCCTTATCGAATTCTATATATATCGATATATAGATTTCTAATTGTCAAATTTCTTAAAAATATTCTAACTCCTTAAATTTCCGGAAAATTTCGCCATAACCTCCCCTGTATCGGGAGCATCGGGAAATTTCAAATAGCATCCCGGTATCTTCTAATCTCAAAAAGAAAAGGAAGAAGCCAAGCGGCTAGCCGATACGGTGCATAAAACCTCATATATGAATTAAACATGTACCTTTTTGTCGAGCATTACGTTTATAAACTCCATATACCTCATCCCATACCTGTCTAACACCTGTTCACCTGTTTCCAATCCAATTCAACTCAATCCATTCGTTTGAATTAAATTTTGAATCGTTTGAATTCAGTTTCGCTCAATTATTCTTTAATTAGCCCTTTTTGCCTATTTCACTTCTTTGTTGAACATAACATGTTCAAACAAAATATTTAACTCGTTCATAACCAAGTTGAATTTCAATTCTAATTCTAGTTCTCCTTTCTATTTCGAATATAAATTTTCAAATCGAATTTACTTATTCAAACCCCAATATTCCTTTGAAAACTCATTAACTAATTTCTATTCAATATAGTTAATTCCATTCAATAAATAAAAATCTGGTTTCTGTTTCAAAAATCATATTCATTTACACAACTTGAATTCGCACATATTTTACAACTCAACTCCGAAATTTTCTAAATAGAACTTCGGATTTTATTTGCTTAAAATCCTTTTATAATATTAAATAAACCGTTATGGGTTTTGAATAGTTCTGGCGCTGTTTTTCTGAAAATTTGATTTTGACATAACTCAAAATCTATACGACGAAATTCAGATTTTTCTCTTCCATTGGAAAGCTATTATCAAATCGGTCCTGACGTTTCTTGTTTCGAAGAATTTCGACTTCAATTGCGTTCTGTATACTTAATTGAAGTTCGAATTGCCAATTTACGAACTGCAGCGCTGCGGCGAGTTCGTTTTAATTATATTTATAAATATAAACTTTTTAAACTTCTAAACTTCTTTCAAATGAATTCAACTCCATTTAACTCTATTTGAATTTCTTGATTCAAATTCAAATCTCACTTTTATTTAAATTCTAAATTCAAATTCCAATTCCTTTTCTATTTGATATTCAAATTCAATACTTAAATTTCTATTTGAATTCCCTATATTCAAATTCAATACTTAAATTCATTTGAATTCTTTTATTCAAACTTTATACTTAAATTCCATTTGAACTTCTATATTCCAATTTTTATATTTGAAATTTATTTAAATTCAAATATTCAAACTCCTTTTTAAATGCTAGATACAAAATTCCATAGTTTGAAACCCATTTTGAATTTCATATTCAAATCCCATAGATTAAATCCTATTTGAATTCAATTTGAATCTCTTACATTCAAATTTCATTTTCCATTTGAATTCTAATATTCAAATTCATTTCCAGCCCCATTTGAATTTCTAATATTCAAATTCATTTTCAACACCATTTTAAAGTTCTATATTCAAATCCACCTTGGATTTTCTATTTGAATTCTAAATTCAAATTTTCTATTTCCTTTTCTTTTGGATTCAAATTTCCATTTCCTTTTCTTTTATTCAAATTCTATATTTAAATTTCCTTTTGAATCATATTTTCAAAACACTTGTATTTCTATTTTTGAATTATCAAATGATAATTCTCTTCACTTCATTTATAACTTCGTTATAAAAGAACTATTTATAAACTTCGTTTAAAAAGAAACTACTTGTTATATTTTTCAAAAACAAGTTTATATTTTTATTTCCATTTAAAATTCAAATTCTATTTAAAAATAGAATTTTTCCTTTTTAAATCGCCAATATCCTTTTTACGATATTTTAAAATATCATTTCTTAAGCCCAATGATATTTAAACACACAAAACAACGAATTATTTATTTTTCTAACACATCATATATAACAATATATATGCAAACAAATAAACAAACAGATAATATATTTTTGAGGAATCCAGTTGGATTCCTCCAACCTGTTTCCTGCATCCACAGAGGTTAGCACATAAATAATACCCATTCTGCTTCGTGGCAGAATATCGCGGTATAGAAGGTCATCCACTAATCATAGCGTGGGGCGTATAGGGTAATCATCCGCTATGGTACCGCGGGCATCCGCTAATGAGACTGCGGGAATCCAACCAATCAATCAACCCAATATATATATATATAGCCTAAATAACTAATATATATAAAACAACCATAAAACATGCACACAAGCAACAGACAATTATTTTTAATGAAATAAAAATAATTCTAAAGGTGAGTGAGATTTACTCACCGTATTTTCCTTTGTCGAATATCCATTCAAATTTCCATAACGTCTCGGCTATGAATTTTCTCGAGTGAAATTTACTGTATACCTATGATTATTCAATTTTGATTTAACGATCATCCATTTTAAAATTTACTACTACAATGAATAATTAAATTTCTATATATTTTTAAATTTGGTAAATATATACCTTGAATCCTTTTCTTTCTTTCTTTATGATTTCCATTGAGTTCTGAACCATCCCTAAATCACCCTTTGATTTCAGAAAACTCCTCAAATTGAAAGCCCCCTTTCATTTGTGTAGCCTTAGCACAGTCAGCTGCATTCCTGCCATCTCGATGCCCCTTTGAAATCAGCGAAACTCCCATCTCGTTTTGTCCACTGTTTCACCAAATGTTGATGAACCTTGAACTCCCTGTAGCCTGCTCCGTTCAACACCCTCCAGACATTTAATCCGAACTCACTCCAATGGAGTTTGCTCCCAATCCAGTCCAAGTTCGTATTTCGAACTCCCCTAGATCCGAACTTCTCAATACCACAAATCCCGCAACCCTAAATCGAGATACGCAATACATCGGACCCCTTGAAACTCGATTGTCTCGGTGTCGACCCCCTTTATGAATGACAGAACACGCTTCACTTCGAACTTGCGACGATGCCCTGGTTTCCCCAAAATTGATTTCAGAAGCCTTGCGTTGAGATTTAGGAGTCGCGGCTTTCACTGTCGAGCGCGGTTTGATTTTCGAGTTCGGCCATTTTATTACTCCGTATGGCTTTCGAATTTCCTGAATGGAAATGAGGAAAGGCAAAGAAGCCTTGCGCTTCAAGATGAAGATAGTAAAAGGGGTTTGGGGTTTTTATTTGAGCAAACCATTCTCATAGGCTTTCGATCTTGTATAAATGAACAGAGGAAGACGTCGCGTATATAAAGAAGTTGAAGGGGACAGACGTACAACCATTAAATCAATGTTTCTCTGATATTGGAAGGGGAAAGCAAATATATCAGCTCGAGAAGAAGTAGCCTGTACAATTTTATAATGTAGGTCGGCATGTTGGCTTAAATTCATACATTAATTGAATTAAATTGATTTTTATTTTAATTACAAACTAAAATATCTTGCGGTCCCTTAATTTAATATCTTGAACTAATATTTCAATGCAACCACCGATGTTACAAGATTAAAATGCTATTCTAAACCCACTGGCACAAATTCTGAAATTTAATTCGGTTGTGTAGAAGAGATAAAAATATTATTATTGTTCTAGTTCAATATAAAATTTAAATAGATTGACCAAATTGTTTCAATCCCGTTTTTAACAGTGAATTCAATTGTTATCATTTCATGTTTCGATAATTAGATATATTCGAAATAAAATCTTATATCGATTATTAAATTAACAAATCCAATATAAAATTCATTTATATTATGAATTCAATATTTAAAACCATACTAAATATTTAAAATAAACTGTTCAAAAATCTGGGTCGTTACATTATAACTTCGAAATGGTCAAAGTTTATCTTTTAATCTTTAACAACCTCTTTACGCCTTTCTCGGATTCAATTTTTCTTGTCCACTTCTATATTTAAAACATTGGTTATAATGATAACGTTATAATCCCTACTTTCGAATTATCTAACTTTAATTATAACTTCTATTCTTATTAGTGAATAATTAACCTAACACTTATTTATTTATAAATAAATAAATCTCTATTTAAACACTGGAAAGTATAAGTACTTTCCCGAATTCGATATAATCGAATTCGCCGATTAACTCTCTTCGAGAAATCTCTATTTGATTAACTCTTCTTCGAATAACCTATATTCAATTTACTTCTTCTCGAATAAACGATACTCGATAATCTCTCTTCGAATAACTAATATTCGATAACTCTTCCTTTTCAAATATCTCATATTTGAAAATCTCACTTAGATTAAACTATAATCGATAACTCCCTTCGATGAAACTAACATCGATAACTCCTTTCGATGAAACTAACATCGATAACTCCTTTCGATGAAACTAACATCGATTTATTTAACTCGACGAACTTAACTCGACTAACTTAACTTGACTCGACTAACTCGACTTACTTGGTTCGACCAATTCGATTCGATTAACTAGGCTCGACTAACTTGACTAACTTAACTCGACTTACTTGGTTCGACCAATTCGATTCGATTAACTAGGCTCGACTAACTTGGCCGAACCACCTGATCAACTCAACTTATTTAACTTAACTGGTTTTACTTGGTTTGACTAACTCAGTTTATTAACTCGACTGACTAATTCAACTCGATTAACCTAACTTGATTTACTTATCTCGATTAACTGAACTAATCACTTTGATTAACTCGACTAATTCACTTTGGTTAACTTAACCAATTCACTTAACTAATTCACTTAGTTTAGCTTAACTAATTCACTTAACTCCTGTCGAATAAACTATATTCGATAACTCCTCTAACTCTATTCGAATAAACTATATTCGATTAACTCTTTTTCCTTTATTCGAATAAACTATATTCGATTAACTAACTTCGACTACCATATTCGATTAACTAACTTCGAATACCATATTCGATTAACTAACTTCGAATACCATATTCGATTAACTAACTTCGAATACCATATTCGATTAACTAACTTCGAATACCATATTCGATTAACTAACTTCGAATACCATATTCGATTTACTTACTTCGAATACCATATTCGATTAACTAACTTCGAATACCATATTCGATTTACTTACTTCGAATACCATATTCGATTAACTAACTTCGAATACCATATTCGATTAACTAACTTCGAATACCATATTCGATTAACTAACTTCGAATACCATATTCGATTAACTAACTTCGAATACCATATTCGATTAACTAACTTCGAATACCATATTCGATTTACTTACTTCGAATACCATATTCGATTAACTAACTTCGAATACCATATTCGATTTACTTTATTCACTTTATAAAGATTTCCTTTTTAACAACGTTTTATTCATTTGAAAAGATTTACTTTTAAATAACGGTTCTACACTTTAAAAAAAATGATTTCCTTTTTATAATGTTCCCTTTCCACTTCTATTTGTAAATGTTTTACAAATATTTCCCTTTCAAATTTATTCTTGAAATATTCTAACTCCTTAAATTCCCGGGAAAATTCGCCATAACCTCCTTTGTATCGGGAGCATCGGGAAAATCCCCAAACTCGCCACACAGGCCTTTCCATTCAAAAAGAAATGTTTTGAATTTATTTCCTTTTAAAATATCTCCTATTTACAAATA
This sequence comes from Allium sativum, assembly GCA_030737875.1. Classification (NCBI taxonomy): domain Eukaryota; kingdom Viridiplantae; phylum Streptophyta; class Magnoliopsida; order Asparagales; family Amaryllidaceae; genus Allium; species Allium sativum. The sequence goes on from CM060925.1 coordinate 280,170,776, forward strand.
TTCCCATTTATAAATATTCCTTATTTATAAATATTCCAATTTATAAATATTCAGTTTTCAATATCACTTTGAAAATCCCCTTATCAACATTTCGATATGTTATGGTATTCAATCGTATCAAATCACGATGTTCAATATCGTCCATACACATATAATCAACAACAGATTATATATCACATTATATATCACAATATAAAATTCACAGTAAAATATCTGTTGAGGAATCCAGTTGGATTCCTCCAACCTGTTTCCCTGCATCACAGATGTTAGACAATATAGATAACATCACTTTCAGTTCCATATGATATATCCTGTTAAACGGAATCAATATAGAAATTTTAACTAACTGACTAGCAGTTCAATCAAACAGTCAACACACAATCAATCAGTCCATATTTAACAGTTCTAAAAAATACAACATGAAAATATAAACTGTTCAGAGTTGGTGAGTTTTACTCACATTTGCGCGTTAACCGTTATATAATCGGTTTGCGTTTATTTGACTGCAACGGACAATTTATTTCGCCATAAATTGTAACGAGCTCCGATGGACTTCTAGTCAGTTCCATCGTGTAGTGTCCATCCATACGATCTTGTCGGATCTTGTTTCACTGAAATTTGTTTTCGTATGACCAAGTTATTGGATTTACAAGCAAAACATAATTAAATAAACAAAACTTGAATTTAATTTATTTAGTTTGGGCCTTAACTTTCTGCCAAGCCCACTTTCATAACCCAAATGCCCAGACCGTGCCTTTGTCTTCCCAAAACATCGAACTCCAGTATTTCCACAAAACCAAATGGCCATTGCCGAAGTTTGCTCCTCCACCGATCCTTCACTCCTCCACGAATTCAACAATCGACTTCACCATTTCGATCTCCATCAGTTTCTCTTCTTCTCCAACCCATTTTTTCTCAACTCGGTCCCTCATTTCCTCTCGCGATGTCTGGTTATAAACCCACGGCAACAGAAATGGATCGAACAAAATGATGTTCGAATCCCACAAAACTTTGCTTCAAGGTGTTAAATCACCTCCTGACCCCAAATCTAAACTCAATAACAACTATCGAAGCCCCAAAATCAAACCGTATCGAACCCTAGGATCTCGCTGTATAAAAACCCGAACACCATACCCATGTTGCACCCACTAAAACCAGTACAGAATCGAACGGTATCACTCTCTGATCTTGAATACAAGGTTCCCATGATTTAATGATTTTTGTTTTGAATTTTCTTGAATTTTTGAAGACACACGAAATTTGTTTTGTGAACTAATGGTAACGGCGGAAAAAATGCCCTGTTGACCAAATGACAAATGAAATTAGGTTAAGGAAATTTTTAGGGTATTATATAGTGTATTTTTAATATTAAAATATTTGAATATTATATTGATTTTAAGCAATCGTTGTTTTATCTCGTGTTTAAAAATCCCTGTGGTCACATACGATGCCCAAAAATCACGAAAACGGACGTGCAACTACAGCTCGACATTACGGTCCCAACGAAACTGGTTTCGTCAAATTCCGACTTCGTATGCTCACACAGCGTATTTTTAACTGTCGAAATACTGACTGTTTTACACTCTAAAAATCCGTACGACCACATACTGCCTCTAAAAATCACGAAACTGGAAATCTAACAACTATTTGATATTGCGGATCCAACAAAACTGGTTTCGTCGAATTCCGACTTCGTTTGCAAAAGTGGCTATTTTTCAAGGGTTGAACTGACCTTTTAAATATATAAATATATTTAAATATTATTAAATTTAATATAAATAAATTTATATTCTCATATATATCCACAGATGATGTCGTACGGCTTCAGAATATCCTGCCATAATTTATGACTTGATTTTCAGAAATTCCGATTTGATCGATATTCAGTTCGTATCGAAAAATCGATTTATAACGTATATAAAGCGTCGCAAAATATAAAGGAATTCCACAGCGACTTTTCTAAAATTTGATTTGGACGTACATCAAAATCTATACGACGAAATCCCGATTTTTCTCTTCCACTAGAAAGATATACTCCACCAGCTCCACACGTTTCTTGTTTCACAGAAATCCGGCTTAAAACGAATCCTGTACATTCAGTTGAAGTTCGAATCGCCAAATAGCGAACTGCAGCGCCATTTCAAGCTCGTTTATAAATATATTATAAACTATACGTTCCATTGTCGTCGATTCAATAAAATCGTTATTATATTTCGAATTGAAACTCCACCAAATCTCGTATGCTATTCAATTCACACGATATTGTGAATTTCACTATTTCCGATTATTTCGACATTATAATATATTATTATATTATAATTATTTATTAAATATTCAATATTATTTAATTCACGTTCTCGATATCGATAAATCGATATTTAATAATTAAATAAATTAATTATTCAACAGCTGAAAATGTGGGTCACTACAGATTTTCCATTAATTTTGAGTTTAACGTCTACTAGTACTAGAAAATAATTTAAATTTGGGGAGATTTGATTAGATATCTTTAGAATTTGATTTTGCAAGCCCACAATAGAAAATTTTCCAACCTATCAAAGTGATAAACAAGTAAACAAATATTAAAAGTTTCTTGCTAAGTGGATATCTTTATATTGATTACATTTTTCTTTCAAGTAACTAGGCAGTATAGGGCTTGCATGCCAAAGAGGTCAAATTCTAGACCATTTCCACATGCAGGCACCAAATTCATATTTTGAAGAAAAAAGTAGATGCAAATTAGATATATCGGAGCCTAGTTACATAATACACAAGAAGGATCTATTGAAACATGTCCTTGAGTTAATCTATCCCTCGTAGGAAGCAAATTAGAAATAGCTTTGTATGCATATATATATATATATATATATATATATATATATAGCTTATTTTGGGTAGATGATACCACCACAGATCCAGCTAGGCCAGTTAACAATATTATTATTGTCGCCAAATGTTATCTATTATCATTTTAGCACTGGTTTCCCACTATGTATAACAGTATAAGAATCGACACAATCCCAGAAACCATCCTTCCTAGTTGTATTCAATTTATTTTCATTAAGAAAATGCCTAAAAAAATAGTCAGGTATGGGTTCCGGTGTGTGTTTATTTTAACATGTTATGTAGGTAACATAACAGGTTATATGTCAAGTTGAAAAATCACATAACACAGGTTACATGTAAACTTAAGGTATGGTTAGATGTTGGGTTACATGTAAAATCACATAAAGCATAGTTTAAATACTGAATTTCATTGAATATACTACGCAAAAAATTCTACGAAGTCAAATATATCAGCATTCACTGAAATAAGCATAGCAAGTTTATCCTTAAATTGTACTATTAGCAAAAATTATATTCCTACAAAATCAATGACACGAGAAAAATTCTGGATGTGATTGAGGATTAAAACCATTACTTTTCATATGTAGATTTGTTAATAAAACTAACAGCAAAATCAAACATAATATATAACAAAACTTATAGCAATTAACTTATAAAGCATGATTTGATTCCCCGATTGCAGTTTGAGCGACAAATCGAGCTAGGTATGGGTGTTCGTAGCGAGCGACGAGCAAAAGAAGGGGCTTTTCTATATCTTTTCTGAGAGAAATGGAGGAAGAGGCGATCGAGGAATGAAAGAGCCAATTCGATTATAGAGTTTAATTGTGAAGAACTGCGGCCTTTTTTTGTTAAGTAAAAGAGCGGGTTTAGTGAAAACAGCAGAGAGAAATGGGAAATATTTCACTCACGTGAAACAGACCGTAGTGGTTTCCGATAATACCACGGTTACGTAAACAAACCGGTTACAATCACATTTACTACAGCAGCTAATTAACGCTAGTTGTAAAATAAAAGATGTAATAGTATTGTTTTGTTGTAGTGTCAATTGCCTACATCTCAGACTCCTTCAAGTCATATTTAAACGCATGATATGAAATTAAAGTTGTAATTTCACTCTTTATTAGCTCTTATGGCTAACTTCCATTTTTATGCTTTTTATTCATCTTCTATTAAATTTTCATTTATTATTCTTTTTTTGTTGTTCTGGTCATTGTCTTTTATTTGGCCTCTTCCTATCATAAATATAGTCACTGTCTTTTACTTAGGCCTCTATCCATCATAAAGGTAGTCATTGTCTTTTATTTTCTAACTTGAGTTATAATTTAACATCAAGTTTAACCTCTATTATTCATTCATTATTCTTTCCCTTTCTACATTCCTTTCATATTTGCAATTGTTACATCAATTTCTCATCTTTATTAGACTTATCAATTTTCTTATTACATTTCCTTCTTAGGGTCAGTTATTTTTTATATAATTACAGGATACACTTTTCTTTTTATATATTTTTTTCTTATAATTATGCTCGTTGCATTTCCAACATATAAATCAAAATATGGAAATTATTCTCGTCTTTTTCAACTAGCTAAAATATTGCTTAGCTAAAAAGGGAAATTAAGGTTAACTTCTTTTGTAAGTTTTCAGAACTCACTCTTTTAACAACTTATCTAAATTTAGCTTTAATATTTTCTTTGTATTTCATCTAGATCTAGATTTACGCATAGGTTCATCTATCGTTGTTCATGTTTTACATTTAAATACATACAAATTTGGAATTTACAATTAGGTCTGACATTTACAAAAAAGTCCATTTTGTAATTATCATGGAAATATCATGGTTCTTACGTGTAAACCGAAATGAGAATTCAACGACATAATATATCATCATAATAAAAGATATATAATTTATCCACTCACCTCGAAAGTGTTTCAAATCTCAAAATCCAAAGTCTGATATCCAAATTCTTCCATTTATAATTTCTTATTTGGAGTCACAACTAAAATACATATAGACCTATTAAATCAAGATCAAAAGAAAAGAGATGGATTTTTGTAACGAACTGGGATTTTCGACTCTGAAAATCAACATCAAACTACCATGTTGACCCTTTCAGACATCGAACATTCCAGATCATTAATAGAAAGAAGTTAGAGGATGAGAATAGATAAGGTAGAAATATTGAATAGAAGAAGAAGAAGAACACCACACAGAGTCTCACATCGCAGCGGAACAAAATATAATACAAAAATAAATCTTTATTGAGAGCTTTGAAAATACTTACAGTATCAGAGTACATCATACCATGGGACAGTTATAATAGCCTGTTCCCATATACAACACACAGCGGAATAGTAGTAATATCATACGTCCGGAATCTTCCAGCTCGTCTCTTCATAGCAGTCGCTAACCTGAACCTGTACACTCCGGGCTAACCCGAGCATTTACAAAACACCGGGTCAGTCTGGTGAACCAGAGTGAGATAAACTCGCACAGTAATAAGGTAAATCATCCAATCATGATTTTAAAGTTCAAAACCTTTTCAAAAGAAAAGGATAATCGTAAGACCAAATCCACACATAAACACGGACGGTTTTTACCTTACGATAACCCAAACCACTTTTGAAATCAATATCTTTTCTGATATTATAATAATGTCTAAATACAAGTAAATAGAATCTAGTAGAACGCTTGCATCTCACGCTCTACATATATAGTATACAATCAAAAACCGCGGGCGCTTATTGGAGATTGGATTCCAACTATGACAAGGTATGGGTCCACCTTCCGATAGTGTATCTCTAGAGACGAATACACTGGGTTCAACAAGAACTTCTTGCAACCCGGCCCTCACATGACCGACCCCTCATTTCGCTTGAGAGTATCGAATGTATATCACCGACGGTTGGGATCAGCAACCGTCTCCCGAAAAGGGACAGCATCGAAACATAGATTTAAGAAACAAATAGGACTTCCTCTAGATAGGTGATTATACACCCTAATGGGAGCGACCCACATAGCCATGCTGCCTGCCCGATTTTTGTCATTTCCCAGTTGATGAGGCTTGAGGTTTAGATTTACCTTTGAACACCTGGTCATCATTCACTTTGAATGCCACATCGTCAGATCCGTCAGATATCACTAATTGACGTCCACAAAAATACTCTAGCTGGAAGCTAAGAGAACGGCAACTCCCCGCCAACAACTATCGTACGTTTGAAGAAATCAACGTACGTGACCCTTTGGAAATACTCTGTCAGACATCCGTCCATACAAGTCATCCAGGAACAGGATGAACCGAAGGTACTCTCCCACCACATCCAATATAGGAATCACCCCATGGATCAGTAGCGAGAAGTCCTTGCAACCCGTAGATTCCAACTACGACAGAATCACAGCTTATCTCTGCTTGCCAGGCAGAGAATATTAGTGGTTCTTCCGTTTGTGAAAATCCACGGTCTTCACAGCACCATCTCGATCATCTTCTGATAACTTCACGTATTTGTTGGTTGGAATGGTTTTCGAATATAAATTCGATCCCGGTCTTTCCATACCAACAATCGTATTGGACGGGTTTGATAGTCGGTGTTTTAACTATCAAAATATTCAGTGTTTCAATCATGACACTCCAATGAGTTCACTGGTTCAGTATTTAGCATCATTTGGCCTTTGACAAACTAATTTCCTTTTTGTTAAATTGAAACTTCCAATTCTTTTAATATTCAAAAATACGATATTTGAATAACTCTAATTGATTAATTAACATTCGTCTTAACTCCATTCGCTTGACTCTAGATCACAGCGATCACAATGGTTACGCCTGATTCCCTCAGGAAACATCCGACCTCCGTAGGCTATCTGCAGCCCTGCGAATTACGCTAGCAGTCGTACGAAATGGCACTTATCCCGAATAACTATTGTTTGACTAACTCTATCTCGAATAACTATATTCAATTTCCCACTTAATTCTTCCTTCAAATCATCTTTTTAATTCGGAAATCCATTAGTTTTAAGAAAGAAATTTATAGCACATATGTTATAACAATAGCGTTATAATTACTATTTAGATTTACAAAACAACAGCGCTATAATCGCTGTTTAGGTTTACAACCCATTTACTATAGCAAAAGCGCTACAATCGCTATATTAGATTTACAAAACATATATTATAACAACAGCGCTAAATTCGCTGTTTAGATTTTCAAAACATATCCACTAACGTCTCTTATGATTACCAACTAATACTATCTTCAGATAATCCCGATGTTGTTCAAGTTGGGGTATTTTAATTACCTCTCAGACCTTGATCAACAACGTTCTTATCCTCCGATAAACATAAGTTGTAATCAAAATCAATATTTCATTCTAGTCTCAAACAAATTCCATTTAACTATTGGATTTGGTTATACAACTCTATAACCCAGTTCTTTACCCAGGTTCGCTTATTTCCAATCTCCTTTCAAAATTATTCGACCATTTTCCCATTTTGAAATCCCATTTAAAATTCTCCTTTATACTTGATCTTGTTTTCAAGTAAAATTAACGCCTTAACACGTTAAACCTCGTTTACACGACCCTGGTTTATATAAAACCTTTTACCTTAATTCACATAATTACACAACACTTAAAATTAAGTTATCATCTTCGCTTGAAATCCTCTTTTTTACATTGTTATAACATTTTAGGCTTAAATATAAAACCCGCTCATAGATTCCTTTCACAATCCAATTTGGATTACACTTCTCTTCGATTACTTTTCAAAAGTAGTCTTCTAAATTCTTATTAAAACAATAATTTTCTTTACTCATTAACTACTTTAGTAGTTAATTTCTTTATTTACTAAAATAAATAGAAAATCCTTTTTAAAGATCTTGTTTAAAGTTAAAACAATATTCTTCAACTATTTCATTTCGCAATTTCGAAACAAACTAATTTGATATTCGATTCCAGTTTAAATGGTCAATTTTGTCAAGCCAAAATTCGATTATCTCGTAAACTAATCCCAATTAACCTTCACTTTAAATTAATTAAAAATATAATTAATTTAAATTATTTCCATTAATTGTTTTCTTTTAAAAACAATTATCAAAGTTTAACCATTCGATTCATTCTCTATTCTCATTCTTTGTAAATCTGATTAACATCAGAATTTACTTTATAAAATAAATTACTAACAAATCAAATCTTAAATAAATAAAATATTTATTTAATTCTCTTTAATAACTTTTGTTCAAAATAATACATTTTTTCCAAAATCTAACTCCAGTTATAAAGTAAATTTTATAACTTCAACTCTATCGGTTCACCTGACGGTGAATCACTGTCTATAACCCGATTGATTTTAAAGGCCATACTCTGCCAAACACTTAACCAATATCACCTATTGGTTCAAACCAAACAGGTGTTGAATATTCAATTAATAATCAACCATCAAATCAATCACACAAACAGATCAGTTCATATATGATAATATGAAAATAAATAATACATTTGAGGGATCCGGTTGGGTCCCTCCAACCTGTTCTTCCCTGTATTCAAATGGTCATCTCAAATCAGACCATTCAGTTTTGTTTAACTGATAACACTAAATAGCAACCATTCAACATCAACCACAAGCAATTCAAACGATTCAACCATTTAAACACGTTTATAAATAAACGTGACCAACCAAGGTGAGTTACCTTTATTGGAACCAATCGTTAAAAATAACGATTTGGTAATTCACTGAAATTAAACACAGTTTAATTTCATCAACAAACGGATGTATACTAGCAAACAGGCAACCATCAGCAAACAGAGCACACAAAATAAAAATACCCAATTTATATAAAATATAAATGGGAAAAATACTGAGTGAGTTTAACTCACCTTGATTCCATTTGTCGCCGAAACAGTTCGTTTTTAATTACTCGCAGCTGCGCTCAATTCTATCCTCATCGGCTTTAAAATGGTATGCTCGTTGTTACGGTCATGACGTCGTTCTATCCTTATTCCAATGCTGTATGACACAGTTACGGTTTTAATACAGTATTCACTACCTAATATAATATTATTAAAATTTAACAAAATATTTTGCTAGCTAAATTCTTAATTATTATAATTAAACTCGGTTAGGCTTATTTATACAAGTTTACTATTTAATTAGGCACAACGAACTAGCTTAGGCACATATATAGACCTCTGTCCCGTTAGATGTACATTTAGGCACTTCCGAAATGTGGACTATCAGGACATGCTATACATGTATAAATGATGTTGAGAATATAAACGAGACCAGGTTGAAAATATCCCGTAGGTATATTAATAAAAGTGATTAAACACTACCCATCACGGTAGGCAAAATCAAACTAGGTTAGACAGAAGGCGTTGCTACAAAAATAAAGCTACGCACCATACATACCTTCATTTGTACTGTCCTCCTCCATCTCGAAAAATGCACAGCGTTTGATTCTTTCTTTTTTTTTCTTTTTTTTTTTTTTAATAAAACAAAACCGGCCCCAAAGCCCAGCGTGCAACTCAGCACACACATCCCTGAAGCTTCACAAACCGCCCCTCTCATGTTACCACTTCTACTCACAGCCATTCATGCATTCCTCATACGTACTGTGCACCACATTTCACTCTTCAACATAACTGCTCCAACCATCCTTCCCTATGCATGCTTCGGTCTGTTGGCTCCAAGTCTTCCATCCCATTCTGAACGCAACTCTTAGTATTTTTTTTTTTAGAGAAAGGAGAGGGACTGAAGTATATACAGCAAGAGAGAAAGGAGGAGATGTGAGATAATAGTGTGGATGGAGAAGCTTTCGTGGGTATTTATAGGCATGAAGCCGTGGCGTCCAAGTTTTGTTAGCAATAGGGTGCTAGGATAGGTCTGCGTCTTCCTTCCTTTGTCTGCACGGTGACGGGAATGTCACTTTCATGATTAAACACTGGCTGGCAAGGTTACTGACTTTGTCGGCAAGAAATGAACGAACGTATACACAGTTGGTCTGCGTGTATAGTCCTGACAACTAGCATGTACGTTGTTTCTCATATATATATATTTTTCTGTGGAGGGGAGAGAAAATGTAAGGACACGGTTCTTGGGTAGCATGCATGGTGGTCACGCTAGTTGGGTAGTGTACAGGAAAGTAAAAAGATGCTATAGTAGAAAAGAAGGGATGGATTTTATTAATAAAATAATGTATGAAACTTCGTCATGGAGAAATCATGTTAAAAATCACTACAAATGATTTCTGTCTACTGATAAAAAAACAAATCTTAATGTAAAAAGGTATTCTAGACCCAATGGGACAAGTGTCGTCGAAATCCGACTTCGTTTGAAAAAATTTCCCTTATAAAACCAGAAATGAACACGCATTTTATTTTTTCATGATCACCAGATAAATCGAATCAATTTGAAACTGCGAACACCAACAATAACTTTTCGATACGAACCCAACGGCACCGGTTTCGTCGCATTCTGAGACTGTTGCCCGGTAGGCTATTTTTACCGCGCACCGCACTGCCCTTCTGAATACCAAATTTCCCGATCTCTAAAAATAACAAACTATATACCTACCCTGACTATAATCGATGCTACGAACTCAACGGAACTGGTTTCGTAGCCTAATTCGATCGTCTGCTCAAGTTACGCCCAAATATCTCTTTATTTATTTCAATACGCGCTATAGAATTTGAACGGGCATTTACGGTTACCGTGGTCACATACGACACCGGTTTTCCATGCAATTTGATTTTCTGACAATAATTTGGCGATACGGTTCCAATGAAACAAATTTCATCGAAAACAGAGTCCGTTTGCAAAACGGCTATTTTAACGGCCGATAACGATTTCCACAGCGTTTTTTCCAAAATTTGATTTAGCCATAACTCGCATTCTGTAACACGGAATCTGGATTTTTCTCTTTTATATGAAAACTATCGTCAATACGGTTCCAACGTGTCTTGTTTCACAGAAATCCGACTTATATCGAATCCTGTATTCTCAGTTGAAGTTCAAAACCAAATATTACGAACTGCACGCCATTTTGAGCTCGTTTTATATTATATAAATAAAATTAACGTTCAACTTCATTTTATTATCGAATTAAATATTAAATTCCATTAATATTCCCAATATAATATTTAAAATAAATAAATTAAATTAAATATTTAACGGTCAAAAACACGGGTCGTTACAATTTTAGACTAATGAATAATATTAGATCCAATATATTACCTTTCTGGCTGCAGCTCTCCGAGACTAAAAACTTCTACTTCTCTATATTTTATACTCTTCCCGTTTAATATAAATCTAAGAATCCTAAACCTAAAATATATTTTAGAAGTTTTGGAGGAGAAGAGAGAATGATAGAGCTTCCACTCTCATTATAAAATAATGAGCTAAAAGTGAAACATTATAGGTTTATTTATAGAGCTTCAAACCAGAGCCAACCATCAAATTTAATCCTATGTGAATTAGACTACCCGAAAAATTCTCGGTACGCGGTTTAAAAGCGGTTAACGATCAACTCGACCCCTAGACGACCGACCTTGCCTTGGGAGTGGTCACCCATTATCTTGCTTAACATGTGAATTAACGTGTGTCATTATGAATTTTTTAATTTATATTTAAGCGTTATAATTAATTTTTACCATTTTCGACCTTTAATTCATATATAATGTTTTATTTAATGTTGACCATTAATTGCTTTTAATGTTTATTCACTTCCATTAATTCCGTTCTTACGTCATCATTCGCTTGAATTTCAAGTTTTAAATTTGAAACGTACTTCAAATTTAGAATTTTCATATGCGCGTACACATACATACATATGTATGTGTTATATATATATATTAATTCCCTTAATTACCTGTTTTCCTTTGTATGTTGCTGTCTTTGCTACGTTTGTAACGTTTATATATTCTTACTGTAATGTACATTAATTGTAATGTCCCGTAGTTTTAGCAGTCAAATATTTAATTTAATTTATTATTTGGAATATTATATTTGGAATATTAGTGGATTTTAATATTGAATTATTTTATTAAAAATGAAGTTTGACCGTTAATTTATTTATAAATTAAAACAAGCCCGAAACGGCGCAGTAGTTCATAATACTGAATTTTGAACTTCAATTGAACATACAGGATCTGATTTAGGCCATAATTCTATGAAACAAGAAACATTTTAATTTTGTAGATTATAATTTTCATATGAAAGAGAAAAATCGAGATTTCATGTTATAGGTTATTAGTAGTGTCCAAATCAAATTCTAAAATAGTTGCTATGGAAATCGTTCTTGAAATATAACGTTTAAAAATGGTTTTAATATAATTTCGATATGGTTTTAACTCGAAATTGAAGATATTGATTTGTATAATCTATATCGGTTTATATTTGAAACCATATGGCGAATTTATTTGGATATTTATGATGATAATAATTTAGTTCGGTTATTTTGGAATTTATATAATGTTTTATTTATATTATATGAGCCTTAAAAGTGACTATTTTGCAAACGGAATCAGTTCTCGATGAATTTAGTTTCATTGGAACCGTAACATTAAATTATTGGACAATGTCAAATTTCATGGCAAACGGATATCAAATGTGACAACGGCAGTCGTAAACGCCCAGTCATTTTCTATAACGCATAATTAAATTAATTTTATTTAATAGAGGAGTATTTGCTTATAACTTGAGCATGCGATCAAATTAAGTCACGAAACCAATTCCTTTGAGTTCGTATCGACGTTTAGAGCCAGAAAAGGCATGTAGTTTGTTATTTTTAGACATTGGGTATTTTGGTGTCCAAAATAGCGTTGATTGGCGCATAAAAATAGCGTACTGGGAACAGTCTTGGAATGCGGTGAAATTTGTGTCGTTGGATTCGTATTAATTAATTATTATAAGATTTCGATTTTCTTATCATTGGACTTACCGCTTGATCGTGGCAACGATAAACGCCTTAATCGTTTAATTTATTTTGGCCATTTTAGACAGGGGTAACTTTAAAGGAATAAAAGACTAGCCAAACGAACTCCGATTTTGACGAAATAAATTTTATTGGATCAAGGAAAAGGTCTTGTATAATTTCACAGTTTCAAGTTGATGGGATTTATTTTGTGATCATAGAAATTTAAATGCATGATTTATAGCCTATGATTTATAAAGGACTTTTTACAAACGACCTCGTAATTTGACGAAACCTATCCCATCGTGTCGGGATATTTTTTTATGCTAGGATTAGGAGTTTCACGTCGTTTTGAAATCGTATGTGGTTGGTTTGGCTCGTTACTTCACGGCGAAGGTTAGCAAATATTATTATTATATTAATATTTTATGTCCATGCCCTTTTCTATATAAGGAACGTTTGTCAAAACCCTTCTTTTTAGTGATTAGTGGTTAACCAGAAATGTTTTTCTGTCGCCACCATATTACAATGAACGAACCAAAATTTTCGCACCTTCCCTCCTTAAATTCTCGTGATTCATGCATCATTTTTGAAAACTATCAACTACAAAAACACTTAGGGCAACAAGATGAACTTTCTGGACGGTGACGATTTATTTCTATGTATTGTAGTGATCTGAATCGAACCGCGAAGTGGTGGCGATTGAGATGAATTTTCTGGCAATCGGTATAGCCGAGTGATGTGAGACTTGGGGCGAACGTGGAAGAGTGATTGGCAAACCTTCTTGTCAACTATGATGATCCCCCTAGTGTAACGTAGGACTGCGCGTCAGTGAGTGGAGGGTGGCAGCGTGAGTCGGGCGAAGGTTTGAACTGGGAACGAAGGGAAAATCGGATTGGGAAGAAGCAAAGCATCGCGTGCAGGTGGTGTTGTTTAAAGGAAGAAAACTTGTGCCCAGGAGCGACGCGAATAAAATAATAATAATTTGAAGTGAGGTATTTTTGACATGCTGGAGATCGACGTGGTGCTGTGGTAGAGGCTGACGCTGCCAGAAGGGAAAAAGGGTTTCCGATGGTCGGAGAATGGGCCACCGCGGTGAACCTGGTATGGTACCACATGCATTCAAAAATAGGCAGGATGGGGGAGTTGCTATACACTTGGCAAACTGTGTGAGGAAAGATGTGAAGTGATGGTGAACATTGTGGACGCGGGTATTTAAAATACAACAGGAAGGAGTATTCGATGGGTATATTTTGGTTATACAAGGGATTGACCTTCCAAAACCAAGTAATTAGTTTCTATTTAAAACTAGGGTTAAGTAATTAATTATATTCTAAAATTTTAAATAATTTTGTGATGATAGGGCATAACCAAACTCGGTTGGAATTATGAAATGGGAAATCAGATGTGCATACCTGGTACTAAAGCAGCTTGTTTACATTTTAACAAATTAATTAATTAGACTAATAGTTTAGTTAAAGAAGTTAATTAATATAATAGAATCATTAATGTTAAACATTAATAACTTATTCTGTAAATTTGATGCAGGTTCTGGTTTAAAACTGTTAAGCGAACATACATGGGGGAAAACAAAAGTTGACCATATTATTCTGTAACTAAAATGTAATTAGTTTTATTAAACAGTAATTTAGGAATTAATGAATTAGATTATATATCGTTAACTTAAATTGTTTATATCTAATCCATATGTGATCAGAATTGGACAAACTAGGATGCGTTGGACTCACATCGATGAGCACTACGCTATGGAATAGAACTGCACAGAATGGAATCAACTGTGATTTTCAGTTAAATTAATCACTTATTTAATTTAACTAAAATGAAGTGTTTTAACCGCGCATCAGATCAAGGTGCGTTAAACTTACTCAGTTTTCACACTTATATTTATATAAGGTGGGTTTTATAATTTGTGTGTTATGGTTGCTAATGTTTGATTGTATGTTAATTATGTATTCATATATTGACTAAACCAATGAAATTAAATGTTGTTTAGTTTCAGTGGAAAAATCAAATCGCTATTCTAATGATTGGACCCAATGAAGGTAACTTACCTTGTTGGTCACGTTTATAAAATAAACGTGTTAAATTGTTCGAACCGTTTTGTTAATTGGTTGATGTTAAATAGTCGATATTTATTATTATAGAAACAATCAGTTAAATTGATTTGAATAAACATACTTGAGATAATTTGTTGTGATGTAGAGAAGAACAGGTTGGAGGGATTAATCTGAATTCCTCAAATATATTAGATGTTAATTATTCTCATATTATCGTTATACGAACTGCTCTGATTGAACGGTTGATTTTGTTATTGACCGTTGACCTGAAATTCAACATTTGTTTTGTTTAAACCAACGGGTGATATTGGTTGGGTAATTGGCAGTATATGGCCTATAAATTAATCATTTTATAAATATCGATTTACCGTTAAGTGAAGTTATAAAATTTATTTTATAATTGAAAATTGATTTTTGATATATTATTTTGAATAAAAGTTATTAAATAGGAAATAAATATTAATTATTTATTATATAAGTTTATAATTAATCTATTACTTAAGAACATAAAAGCACAATTCCAACCACGCTTACGTGGCCTTACAAAATTAGGCGTGTAGCGACCCGGGAATTTCGACACTCGAATCCAGACACTAACACATCCCGTGTCCCAACTCAAGTACCGAAAACCCAGAAAGCTAATAGAAGGAAGTTAGAGGGTGAGGAAAGAAAGAAAGAAATATTAGAATAGAAGAATAAGAAGATCAGAGTCTCACAGCGGAATGGACAAAATATAATAATCAGAAATACTTTATACAAAAATTGTATATCACAACATCAGAGTATACATTCAGATCAATACAACATACAGCGGAAATAATCCAGTACCCGTATATATATGGAATACGTCTCGACTTCAACTCCATCTCTGTTGCTTCCAGCGGAAACCTGACCTGTAAATATGCTTGGTCTGACCCGAGCACATTTGATTTAAAACAAAATTTCACCCGGATCAGTCTGAAATACTTTTCAGTGATAAATTCATACAGCAACCAACTTGTTTAACTTTGAAATCCTTTTGAAATAAAAGGATAATAGTAAGACCAGTCCACACATAAACACGGACGGTTTTTACCTTACTATAACCCAAATCGTTTGAAATCAATATCTTCTTCTGATATTATAATAATGTCTAAATACAAGTAAATAGAATCTAGCAGAACGCTTGCATCTCACGCTCCACATATATAATATACAATCAAAACCGCAGGCGCTTATTGGAGATTGGATTTCCAACTATGACAAGGTATGGGACCACCTGCCGATAGTATATCTCTAGAGACGAATACACTGGGTTCAACAAGAACATCTTGCAACCCGGCCCACACATGACCGACCACTCATTTCTCTTGAGTGTATCGAGCATATTGTCACCTTACGGCTTTTTGTCGCGCGACCACCGTAATCCCCGGGAGATACAGAAATGAAAGAAGTAACAAATACGAATATTCTCTAGATGGTGACAATACACCCTAATGGGTGCGACCCACATAGCCATGCTGCCTGCCCGATTTTTGTCATTTCCCGGTTGATGAGGCTTGAGGCTATAATCGACTTTTGAAACAGCTAGCCACCATTCACAACGTCCATACCCATCATCCAGGAACAGGATGAACCGAAGGCACCCTCCTACTGCATCCAATATAGGAATCACCCCATGGATCAGTAGCGAGAAATCCTTGCAACCCGTAGATTCCAATCACGACAGAATCACAGTATATCTCTAGGGATCAGCCAGAGATTGTAAATAACTCTTCCGCTTCATGAAGATCTACGGTCTTCAATTGCTCCATCTCGATCAATGTCTTCAACGTATTCGTATTTATTGGTCGGAATGGTTTTCGAATATAAATTCGATTCCGGTCTTTCCATACCAATAACGTTGGGTCAGATTTTGATAGTTGGTTATTTGACTATCAAAATAAACAACCATAAAAATAAACACCTCCATTGGTTTATACACAGCATCACTTGGCCCTTTTAAAATCGATATCTCAGTTGAGATACCCAAAAATAATATATTGGTTCTAATCATATAATTATACTCAAATCCCCTTTTCTATATTTAGAAAATATCTTAAATCATATCTAATTTATCTTTCACCAATATTTCCAAACATGGCTATAACCTTTCTTATCCTTTTATCGGATCACTTATCATTTGTAAAATTATTACGACATCTTCTTTGGATTCATTTTTTTGAATACCAAAACCACCCCTCATTCTTTTAGAATAAACCTGTTTGCATTTCATTCTATAACCTTGAAAATGCCGTTATCTTTCCACCAATCATTTCATACCATCACACCCCTTTTTATTTTCTTTATTTCGAGATCTCTTTATATATATGCTTATATTTCCGAATCCTTCAAATAATATTACACTATTATTTTTCCAAAATATTTTACGATCTTTCGCCATTACGACTAATACTATCTTTTGATAATCCTGAAGCTGTTCAAGTTGGGGTATTTTAATTACCTCTCAGACCTTGATCAACAACGTTCTTATCGTCAGATAGACATCAGTTGTAATACAAAAACTGACACTCATTTCCAATACGACAAATCCCATTATAATTCCATCTTGATGGAATATCATCTCTTCTTTAAAAATGGCAATTCTATATCGCATCCTTTTAACTTATCTCGATTCACTACTCTAATTCAAGTCGGGTTTTATAACTTCGTCCAACTTGGATTTCATATAATCCGATTTAGTATAACTCAATAAGAATTAAAAATAAAACTTCGGTTTCACATTATAGATACTAAACCGCTTTATTAACTATCAACACGACTTTAAACTTTACAACATTCCTTACTATATTTAACATTCCAAAATATCACTTTGATTTTTTTATAAATGACAAATAATTAAATTTCAACCTTTAAAAATAAAACTAGGCTACCCAACCATCAACTACTTTCTTTAAATTAATGACTTATTTAACAAACAATTTCAGCAAAGCCGTTTACTTGTTTTTCTTTAAACATGACTAACTAGTTAGTCAATCGTTATCGATCTTGTCATTTAAATTAATTAATAATTAATTTAAATAATGCTATTCACTTTGATTTTCAATAAGTCAATACCAATATAAACCCCATTCTATTTGTTACATCAAATCTGGCCACTTGAACTTGCTAAATAAAATTGTTTAACAGTCATTTAATAAGCACGTGCTTCGCGCACGGTAGATTTTGGTTAAACCAAAACGACGATTTGTGGTTAAAACGAACCAATGTATATATGTGATTAATATATTCCCCTTTTTAGAACTTCATTTAAGATAATATATATATTTAAAAATATATATTCGGTTATACAATAATTTTTATAACTCTATTTCTAGCGATTCACCTGACGGTGACTCGTTCTTTATAATACAGTGCATATTTGGGCCATCTGCTATTTACTTATTGACCATGCTATTTATTGATTCAAAATCCATCCACATTCAATGATCAATAGGGTTTAAAGTCAACGGGTTTGAACAGTTCATAAAATATGAAATAACAGCATGATAAATATTTGAGGAACCGGTTTGATTCCTCCTACCTGTTCTTCCCTGCATCACGGACCATTAAAATCTTTCATATCAGTACATAGAGATATTTTAGCAACGATAATATAATTAACGTCAATCGTTAAAGCAACCATAGGCACCCAAGGCAACCAATCAACCAATTAAATTATATGAATTTAACACATCCAAGTATTTCAGAAATGTGTGAGAATAAACTCACCTTTGTTTTGATTGTCGATTCAGCGTTGTTACGTAAGATTTTAACTGACGTTGAAAATTCCATTGCTTCCAATCTTCTCTGAACCAATTCAGCAGCGTAGTATTTAGTACTGCGATTCCATCAGCTCTTGTTTCATATTATTCTTGCCACTTGATTTTGTTCGCCTGCTCTCTTCACGCTACTGCACCAGTAGCCAAAACACTACCGTGAAAGCACACGCCATCTCCCTTCAAAACTCCACAGAACCTCCTCCATACAATTATACAAACCTGCATCATTAACCTCAACTCCTTCATGTTATGGTAAGGGTCATGCTTCCCCATACTTCAATTAAAACCGCTCCCATGCATTGAATGCTCACGCTACTCCCTTCATGTTCACCGCAAATCCCATTTATCTTCCCACTGCCTGGATCCCATCTTCACGTTTCTTTTCAAGTTCATTTTTTTTTTTTTGTTTTTTTTTTGTTTTGAAAGCCTGCACCATGTCTGGAAAAAGAAATATGCGGTCCTCCATAATCCCACATCCGAACTTACCCCCTCCACTTCTGTTGTCACGCACCGCCCATGCTGCATGCGTCCAAGAATTTTTCCCTCCCCTAACCTCCGTCGTTTGCCACGCCAGAGGTCACCGGAGGACCTCTACTAGCCTAGTCCGATGCGGCTTGCCACCACCGAAGTCTCATTTCGCCAGACCTTGCCTAGGCTACCAATACTTGGTTCGAATGAGGAGAAAGGTTTGAAAAATAAAAGAGAATCGGTTTTGAAGAATTTTAGTGGAGTATGTGAGTAGAAAAAATTTTCCAAAGATTTACACACCATTTGTTCTTCCCTGTTTCTTGCTTTCTAAAGTGAGTAGATGACCGCATATATATAGGCGTAAGTCACCTTGGCTCCCACGAAATGCAGGGTATATCTATATTTGTATAGGTCGGCTCTAAGGATCGATAAGGATGATAGGTTGATTTGTTAATTTCCTTTCTTTCATTTCGTGTTAGCTGTACGTACCATTTTCTGCATCGAGTTTTTTTCAGTTTCCATTAGGTCTGTGTGAATACAAACGGTAGCATGTAGGGGAGACAGAATTTTCACGCGTGACTTTATTTAGTATAATATAGGGTAGCTGTACAGGTCAGATGAGATATATCGGTCCGCAGTAACTGACCATGTTGGTACTATAGGGTAACATGCTAATTAGCTGTGCATGTGTATGTGAAAGGATAGGCAAGGGTTTAGGGTGTCAAATGTTTGGAATAGACATGTTTTCATTTCCCAGGAGGTGATATGAAAGAACAATGGCCACCGTATGCCAGACCGTATAAACGTACATTTTGCGTGCTAGGATTTATTATGAAGTGATATATTAGGACTGCTGTATGT
This sequence comes from Allium sativum, assembly GCA_030737875.1. Classification (NCBI taxonomy): domain Eukaryota; kingdom Viridiplantae; phylum Streptophyta; class Magnoliopsida; order Asparagales; family Amaryllidaceae; genus Allium; species Allium sativum. The sequence goes on from CM060925.1 coordinate 280,190,730, forward strand.
ATTAGCTTAGGAAAATATGGTGTAGGCTATAGAAACTATCATGTAGGCATGTGCATAGCTGAACTATATAACGCAAGCGAGCTGTTAGATTTGAAAATGGTGAAAAGTGACTAAAGATCTTTAGCTTATAGTGAGCGTACCCCGTCATATAAGACTCCGTCCTCCTACGACTTGCTATCGACAGAAATAAATATGCCGTCGCGTTCAACAGTGTGCCATGATCACAAATATATAATAATATCGGTAGTTTAACTTATTCTGTGAAATCCCAAAATGTTGATATAGGGTGCAAAATACTTCAAATAAAAAGTTGCGAATTTTGCGAATTAAAAATTACAGTAAAATTCTAAAAATTAAATTAACACTACGTCTCAAAAGAATCTTATCTAAATTCGTGTCCAGTATGCTGTTATTTCAAATAAACTGTTTCGGTCAATGAATGATTCTACAGCGACTATTTCGAAATTTGATTTGGACGTAAAATAAAATCTACAATACGAAGACTCGATTTTTCTCCTCCATTAGAAAAATATTGTCAACTAGATTCAGACGCTTCTTGTTTCGCCGAAATCCGACTTAACACGGATTCAGTATAGTCAATTGAAGTTCAAACTCGATTTTACGAACTACCGCGCAGTTTTAAGTTCGTTATTTAATAAATATAAATATAAACGCTCAGCCATCGTTTAATTAATGATTTCGATATTAAATTCCAAATAAAATATTTAAAATAAATTTGAATATATTCGAATCGAATAGCCGAAAAATCCAGGTCGTTACATTCTTCCCCCCTTAAATAAATTTCGTCCTCGAAATTGCTAGGTAAAAAGAAGAATTTTCAAATTTCAATCATCACCAAAATAATTAATTTAAAATATTATCAAAGATGTTTCTAAGTTTCGAAATTTTTGAAAAATTCGCCAGCACCTCCTCTGTACTATTCGATCCAAACCACTACAAACGCCACTTTGGGCCCCTCATATTGATCCAAAGAAAATAAAAGCCAAGCGGCTACCCATCTGGGTATAAATTCAAACACCCAATCAATAATATTAAGGTGTACCTTTTTGTCGAGCAACTCGATTCCAATTTCAAAGCAACCCAAGTAACTGCTCTTCGTCTGTTAATCTGTACTCTCAATCCGTGTAACCAAATCAACTTCATAGCCCTTTGCAATCTGTACTTAGCTCCACTTACAATACAGGTAACAATCCAAGGTTAATATTCTCCAGTTTCATTTCTTAATTGACCTTTATTCCCAACTCACTATACTGGAATTTATTTCTCTGTTTCGAATTCATTCAATTCCTTATTAACTCGTTTGTCGAATTTAACTCAACCAATTATCACTCAATAAACCAAACCATGCACAATACAAACAATTCATTCAAGATTTAACTTAGTCCAAATTTATTTAATTCTATATTCACGAATACTTCTGGTTATATTAAACCAGCCTCAATCTCATTAAATTCTATAATCAAATTGAATTCTAATTGAATTCAACGCTAATAATATTATAAGGAATTAAAACTTGCCTTCCTTATAAATTATCTTGGAAAAAATAATTTAAAATAATTTTATCTCAAATTACAAATACGCGCTCTCGTATATATACACTCTACTCGATCTAGGGTATTACCAGCCCAATCTCTATCGAGTTACACCACAGAGCCAAGGCTATTCCTAAACCATTGCTCTGATACCAACTGTAGCGACCCGGGAATTTCGACACTCGAATCCAGACACTAACACATCCCGTGTCCCAACTCAAGTACCGAAAACCCAGAAAGCTAATAGAAGGAAGTTAGAGGGTGAGGAAAGAAAGAAAGAAATATTAGAATAGAAGAATAAGAAGATCAGAGTCTCACAGCGGAATGGACAAAATATAATAATCAGAAATACTTTATACAAAAATTGTATATCACAACATCAGAGTATACATTCAGATCAATACAACATACAGCGGAAATAATCCAGTACCCGTATATATATGGAATACGTCTCGACTTCAACTCCATCTCTGTTGCTTCCAGCGGAAACCTGACCTGTAAATATGCTTGGTCTGACCCGAGCACATTTGATTTAAAACAAAATTTCACCCGGATCAGTCTGAAATACTTTTCAGTGATAAATTCATACAGCAACCAACTTGTTTAACTTTGAAATCCTTTTGAAATAAAAGGATAATAGTAAGACCAGTCCACACATAAACACGGACGGTTTTTACCTTACTATAACCCAAATCGTTTGAAATCAATATCTTCTTCTGATATTATAATAATGTCTAAATACAAGTAAATAGAATCTAGCAGAACGCTTGCATCTCACGCTCCACATATATAATATACAATCAAAACCGCAGGCGCTTATTGGAGATTGGATTTCCAACTATGACAAGGTATGGGACCACCTGCCGATAGTATATCTCTAGAGACGAATACACTGGGTTCAACAAGAACATCTTGCAACCCGGCCCACACATGACCGACCACTCATTTCTCTTGAGTGTATCGAGCATATTGTCACCTTACGGCTTTTTGTCGCGCGACCACCGTAATCCCCGGGAGATACAGAAATGAAAGAAGTAACAAATACGAATATTCTCTAGATGGTGACAATACACCCTAATGGGTGCGACCCACATAGCCATGCTGCCTGCCCGATTTTTGTCATTTCCCGGTTGATGAGGCTTGAGGCTATAATCGACTTTTGAAACAGCTAGCCACCATTCACAACGTCCATACCCATCATCCAGGAACAGGATGAACCGAAGGCACCCTCCTACTGCATCCAATATAGGAATCACCCCATGGATCAGTAGCGAGAAATCCTTGCAACCCGTAGATTCCAATCACGACAGAATCACAGTATATCTCTAGGGATCAGCCAGAGATTGTAAATAACTCTTCCGCTTCATGAAGATCTACGGTCTTCAATTGCTCCATCTCGATCAATGTCTTCAACGTATTCGTATTTATTGGTCGGAATGGTTTTCGAATATAAATTCGATTCCGGTCTTTCCATACCAATAACGTTGGGTCAGATTTTGATAGTTGGTTATTTGACTATCAAAATAAACAACCATAAAAATAAACACCTCCATTGGTTTATACACAGCATCACTTGGCCCTTTTAAAATCGATATCTCAGTTGAGATACCCAAAAATAATATATTGGTTCTAATCATATAATTATACTCAAATCCCCTTTTCTATATTTAGAAAATATCTTAAATCATATCTAATTTATCTTTCACCAATATTTCCAAACATGGCTATAACCTTTCTTATCCTTTTATCGGATCACTTATCATTTGTAAAATTATTACGACATCTTCTTTGGATTCATTTTTTTGAATACCAAAACCACCCCTCATTCTTTTAGAATAAACCTGTTTGCATTTCATTCTATAACCTTGAAAATGCCGTTATCTTTCCACCAATCATTTCATACCATCACACCCCTTTTTATTTTCTTTATTTCGAGATCTCTTCATATATATGCTTATATTTCCGAATCCTTCAAATAATATTACACTATTATTTTTCCAAAATATTTTACGATCTTTCGCCATTACGACTAATACTATCTTTTGATAATCCTGAAGCTGTTCAAGTTGGGGTATTTTAATTACCTCTCAGACCTTGATCAACAACGTTCTTATCGTCAGATAGACATCAGTTGTAATACAAAAACTGACACTCATTTCCAATACGACAAATCCCATTATAATTCCATCTTGATGGAATATCATCTCTTCTTTAAAAATGGCAATTCTATATCGCATCCTTTTAACTTATCTCGATTCACTACTCTAATTCAAGTCGGGTTTTATAACTTCGTCCAACTTGGATTTCATATAATCCGATTTAGTATAACTCAATAAGAATTAAAAATAAAACTTCGGTTTCACATTATAGATACTAAACCGCTTTATTAACTATCAACACGACTTTAAACTTTACAACATTCCTTACTATATTTAACATTCCAAAATATCACTTTGATTTTTTTATAAATGACAAATAATTAAATTTCAACCTTTAAAAATAAAACTAGGCTACCCAACCATCAACTACTTTCTTTAAATTAATGACTTATTTAACAAACAATTTCAGCAAAGCCGTTTACTTGTTTTTCTTTAAACATGACTAACTAGTTAGTCAATCGTTATCGATCTTGTCATTTAAATTAATTAATAATTAATTTAAATAATGCTATTCACTTTGATTTTCAATAAGTCAATACCAATATAAACCCCATTCTATTTGTTACATCAAATCTGGCCACTTGAACTTGCTAAATAAAATTGTTTAACAGTCATTTAATAAGCACGTGCTTCGCGCACGGTAGATTTTGGTTAAACCAAAACGACGATTTGTGGTTAAAACGAACCAATGTATATATGTGATTAATATATTCCCCTTTTTAGAACTTCATTTAAGATAATATATATATTTAAAAATATATATTCGGTTATACAATAATTTTTATAACTCTATTTCTAGCGATTCACCTGACGGTGACTCGTTCTTTATAATACAGTGCATATTTGGGCCATCTGCTATTTACTTATTGACCATGCTATTTATTGATTCAAAATCCATCCACATTCAATGATCAATAGGGTTTAAAGTCAACGGGTTTGAACAGTTCATAAAATATGAAATAACAGCATGATAAATATTTGAGGAACCGGTTTGATTCCTCCTACCTGTTCTTCCCTGCATCACGGACCATTAAAATCTTTCATATCAGTACATAGAGATATTTTAGCAACGATAATATAATTAACGTCAATCGTTAAAGCAACCATAGGCACCCAAGGCAACCAATCAACCAATTAAATTATATGAATTTAACACATCCAAGTATTTCAGAAATGTGTGAGAATAAACTCACCTTTGTTTTGATTGTCGATTCAGCGTTGTTACGTAAGATTTTAACTGACGTTGAAAATTCCATTGCTTCCAATCTTCTCTGAACCAATTCAGCAGCGTAGTATTTAGTACTGCGATTCCATCAGCTCTTGTTTCATATTATTCTTGCCACTTGATTTTGTTCGCCTGCTCTCTTCACGCTACTGCACCAGTAGCCAAAACACTACCGTGAAAGCACACGCCATCTCCCTTCAAAACTCCACAGAACCTCCTCCATACAATTATACAAACCTGCATCATTAACCTCAACTCCTTCATGTTATGGTAAGGGTCATGCTTCCCCATACTTCAATTAAAACCGCTCCCATGCATTGAATGCTCACGCTACTCCCTTCATGTTCACCGCAAATCCCATTTATCTTCCCACTGCCTGGATCCCATCTTCACGTTTCTTTTCAAGTTCATTTTTTTTTTTTGTTTTTTTTTTGTTTTGAAAGCCTGCACCATGTCTGGAAAAAGAAATATGCGGTCCTCCATAATCCCACATCCGAACTTACCCCCTCCACTTCTGTTGTCACGCACCGCCCATGCTGCATGCATCCAAGAATTTTTCCCTCCCCTAACCTCCGTCGTTTGCCACGCCAGAGGTCACCGGAGGACCTCTACTAGCCTAGTCCGATGCGGCTTGCCACCACCGAAGTCTCATTTCGCCAGACCTTGCCTAGGCTACCAATACTTGGTTCGAATGAGGAGAAAGGTTTGAAAAATAAAAGAGAATCGGTTTTGAAGAATTTTAGTGGAGTATGTGAGTAGAAAAAATTTTCCAAAGATTTACACACCATTTGTTCTTCCCTGTTTCTTGCTTTCTAAAGTGAGTAGATGACCGCATATATATAGGCGTAAGTCACCTTGGCTCCCACGAAATGCAGGGTATATCTATATTTGTATAGGTCGGCTCTAAGGATCGATAAGGATGATAGGTTGATTTGTTAATTTCCTTTCTTTCATTTCGTGTTAGCTGTACGTACCATTTTCTGCATCGAGTTTTTTTCAGTTTCCATTAGGTCTGTGTGAATACAAACGGTAGCATGTAGGGGAGACAGAATTTTCACGCGTGACTTTATTTAGTATAATATAGGGTAGCTGTACAGGTCAGATGAGATATATCGGTCCGCAGTAACTGACCATGTTGGTACTATAGGGTAACATGCTAATTAGCTGTGCATGTGTATGTGAAAGGATAGGCAAGGGTTTAGGGTGTCAAATGTTTGGAATAGACATGTTTTCATTTCCCAGGAGGTGATATGAAAGAACAATGGCCACCGTATGCCAGACCGTATAAACGTACATTTTGCGTGCTAGGATTTATTATGAAGTGATATATTAGGACTGCTGTATGTATTAGCTTAGGAAAATATGGTGTAGGCTATAGAAACTATCATGTAGGCATGTGCATAGCTGAACTATATAACGCAAGCGAGCTGTTAGATTTGAAAATGGTGAAAAGTGACTAAAGATCTTTAGCTTATAGTGAGCGTACCCCGTCATATAAGACTCCGTCCTCCTACGACTTGCTATCGACAGAAATAAATATGCCGTCGCGTTCAACAGTGTGCCATGATCACAAATATATAATAATATCGGTAGTTTAACTTATTCTGTGAAATCCCAAAATGTTGATATAGGGTGAAAAATACTTCAAATAAAAAGTTGCGAATTTTGCGAATTAAAAATTACAGTAAAATTCTAAAAATTAAATTAACACTACGTCTCAAAAGAATCTTATCTAAATTCGTGTCCAGTATGCTGTTATTTCAAATAAACTGTTTCGGTCAATGAATGATTCTACAGCGACTATTTCGAAATTTGATTTGGACGTAAAATAAAATCTACAATACGAAGACTCGATTTTTCTCCTCCATTAGAAAAATATTGTCAACTAGATTCAGACGCTTCTTGTTTCGCCGAAATCCGACTTAACACGGATTCAGTATAGTCAATTGAAGTTCAAACTCGATTTTACGAACTACCGCGCAGTTTTAAGTTCGTTATTTAATAAATATAAATATAAACGCTCAGCCATCGTTTAATTAATGATTTCGATATTAAATTCCAAATAAAATATTTAAAATAAATTTGAATATATTCGAATCGAATAGCCGAAAAATCCAGGTCGTTACAAGGCGTTTTCTGAATTCTCAACTCTCAAAAGACATACCCACCCGCATTTACTAATAAAACAAAAATCTCAAATAAAATGAAGATAAAACAAAGCAGCCCACGTTACCACCTTTTCAGCATCTACTTCCCCAATTCCAGTAGCTGAAATCAAATTGTTCTCCTAACCCCACCCCATTCTTTCGAGGCAAATTCTATTTCAACCCAGAAATATGCTGAGTAGCCCCCCATTTTAACAAAAAAACACGAGGACGAAAATGCCCTTTTTATGTTATATTTTTTTCTCAGTTTTCTGAACACCTCGTAGTCCCCTTACGTGGTTAATCAGTGTACCTCGTAGTAGCACTACGTGGTCTTTGAAAGAACCACGAAGAGCTGCTACGAGGTACACTAAGTAACCACGTAGGGCTACTACGAGGTACACTGATAAACCACGTATTCACTCTACGTGGGAGGGTATTTTCGGATTTTTTAAAAATTAGCGGGGGGCTACTCAGTAAAATTAGGGGTATACCAGTTTTTTCATGCTTTGGGGGGCTACTCAGCATATTGTTGGGTTGAAATAGAATTTGCCTTCTTTCGATTCCCTTCCGATCTTAAACAACTGATTGGCGCAACATTCTACCTGAGTATCAACAATCCATCGTCAATTCCTACCGAGATCTGCAACCCCAATCGCCATCGTCTGCTGCAGCAATTCTGCCGAACGACGACAGATTTCCAAGTCGCCCTTGAAGTGATATTAGCTATCGCCCATTCAACTGTTTTTTATTTTTATTTTTTTATTTTTTTTAATTGTTTTTTTGTTTTTTTATTTTTTTATTTACGCAGATCAAATCTCCTTTCGATGAAGGTGCGTCTAATTTGACAAACTTGCCTGCATTTGTTGCTGTTGTTAGTTGTGTTAGTCTCTTCTTCACTGTGTCTGATTTTCTCTTCATACACACTCTTTGATGATTTTTTTTACATACTGCATGCATCCATGTTTTCGAAATTGGATAATGACCAATATTTTCCAATTTCTTTGTTTTACATTGAGGATGAGATGTACAGAATTTATACAATGACTCATTAGAGCAATTAATTTATAAAACTTATTCATCTGAAGGCAAAAACAATGGTCAAAATATGTTTTCAATCTTTGCTTGTCTAGCATTTTTGAAAAACTAGCATATTCTGAAATTGTTGATGCTATAACAGTTCAATACATCAAGCATTTTTCAATCTTTCAAGATGCAAACTTAGTAACACAAGTATGAGGTTGATAGCATAAGATATTTGGGAATAGTTAGCAACCAGGGTTTGACTTGGTTGAAACAATCCATGTAAGTAGGAAATAATTATAAGTATCCATGTTAACATTGTTAATTCTTTTTTAATAGACCTGTTCTTATCATCCCATTCTTATAAATATATGGTCCTAATTTATCAATTGTTGATTTTATTATGCTACACAGAAAATTAACTGTATCGGCAATGACTTTTTAACCGTAGTTTGAACCCTTTGTGAATCTTACTTTACACTCTTTGATGCAAGTTTGTTGATGAAAATCAACTTACGGAGTTCTCAAAGTAATATAAAATTAAAATAGAATCTAAATTGTATAATGTATTTTTGGTGAATAACAACCAGGTAAGATATTTGGGAAAGTCTCCTTTGAATTACGTCAAAACCACTATTCATTGGTTCATATTTATTGTTTTTATATATTAATCATTTGTATTGTGTGCTAAGTTTCCTATAGCTGCATTTTTTTTATTTACAATTTTCTGATTCCACTTACATCAAATGCTATCATGATTATCTGCATTGAATTGTGAATTGTGACGAACTTTATAATGATTGTTTTCTCTTAGATATTATTGCTTGGGTTATGTCTGTTTTACCTCCTCTTATGTATCAACTACTGGTTAGAAATCTGCTAATATGGCATGAGCATATCACCAGTTCGTTAGGAATACATACTTATGTTTGGAAAACTGATTGTGTCCCACTCTCTCCAACAAACTCCCTAAGTATCTAATACTCCACATGCATTCAAAATATCTCTGGCTTTATTTACACAATAGGGATAGCTCCTCTTTTGTATGCAGCACCCCCATCTCTATCCATTTTTCTGGTTGTCGTTTTAACATTTACAGTTTTAATTCTGATTTAGATCATCGAAGGTTCGTACGTTAATTTTGCATATGTCAAATTTTCTCTTATATGATATTTTAGATGTTACAAAGATTTTGGATGGGTTAAGTAAACCATATGAACATTTTCACAGTAGATTAGGCATATGCGATGTGGTAAGCCTCATCATTCGTGTGTAACTATTTCTTCTAATTTTTCATTCTATTCGACTTACTTTACTCCTTTCAATTCTCAAAGGTAAGCAACTTGATACATTCTGTATACTGTCTGTAGTTTAAATAAACAATGGCTAGCTCTTTAATCCTTTTCTTTTACAGATAGTAAAAACCAGTTCTTCGCACAGCTCATCTAATAACCACCCTTCTTCTACTTGACGGTGGTAACCGAATCAGAAGAACTTTGGATGAGTACTAACAAAGTTATTACAGTATATATATTCAGGTACAGTTTTTTCCATTTTCAATACTTGATCTGTTCTCCTACCTTTTGCTCATTCATCGAACCTGAAATTCAATAATGTCTTCATTCAGTTAAATAATTGATGGATCTGTTCATGCTTTAGTGCTCATCACGGATACAATATGTCAGAATGCATGATTTTACAGACGTAGTAAGTGTACAACTGATTTTGAGGTTAGTTGCTAACAGTGGTTACTCGATCATTATATCATTATTCAACCGATGGTTGCAGGTACCCAATTGCTCATCATGGTTAGAATGAGTAGTGGCTCACATGGCAAATTTAGGATGCTGATGATTTCAACGGTTGTAAGTATTATTAGTAGTTCGATTTCTTCATTTCTGTTTTTTGCTCCTAAATGAAATATCTAACTAATTTTAAAATTGCAACCTCTATTTTATGGGCACATCTGATGTTAAGCATGAGAATACAGATGGATTTTGGTTTTAAACGAATAACCGGCAGTGTTTGTGTTTCTGTCAAAATCCTTCATTTTATTAAAAATCTACATTTACATTATTGGAATGAGAATCAGGGCTGGTGGAGAAGGAACTGAAGGCGAAGTTTGGAGTCGACAATGGCGATTTAGGAGGCGGTAGGAAGAACGAAACTGGTTACCGTAACTGGAAAGGAGGACAACCCTAATTCCAGGCAGAAACATCTTACTTGAACTGTTAGGTAAATACTACACTAACTATATATTTTATATGAATATTAATCATAACGCATTAAGGTGGTAATGTTGGAATAAATGTTCAGCTACTATCTAATTCGAAATTAATCTACAATGTCCAACTGTTGCTTTTGATATTTAATGTTTTGTGGTGTTTTATTCTCCTTAGCTACTTGATGCAATTTTGGGCAGGGCTGTCGTATAGACACCGTTACGATCATGGACAAACATGCAAGCATACTATGAAATCTACTTGTTATTTTGGTAAATTTCATCCTTTAGTTTTCAGATTATTTTCTACATCTGTAAATTTAATCGATAATATCAGTTCTATTCATATTTCAATATATTGATTTTTAGTACTATGATTACCACTATATTAACCGAGTCGTTTAATTTTTGTGTGAATGAATGCCTGAATTAACTGAGTAGGTATTAACCGAGTAACTTAAGTTTTAATATTTCTCTTACGCTTTGTATTGCTCTTAATGTTTGTATTTCCTTCTACGCATACACATGCTATTGATACATGAATTTTGGAATCCATGATGAAATAAATGTTGTGATTGGTCATACTTGGTTTTTGGATATTGCTTAAATGTATTTACCTTCTTCTTCTGAGTTACTCTCAATCGATTTTTTGGTAGTTGTTCATATTTTCACAGTAATATTGTTTATAGGCAATGGCGAAATCATATATTTGATGCCTAATTTTTGTTCTCAATGTCACATTCTTAAACAAGCTTATAAGGCCTAAACTTAAACTTAACAGTAGATGACTGTAAACTGGTTGTTGTGTTTCTTAGTTCTACTCAATGAAACATATTTATGATAGTAAAATGGTTTTTAAACCAATACGTACATCTATTTTTAAATAACCATATACTTGGCCTTCTGTGGTTATTTAGGAAATTGAAAACTAGCATCTATATTTTGTTCTTACAGCAGATGATATCATATGTATTCCTTAGTTTAGTCCTGCACTAATATCGATTTTCTCAGTTCGTGCAAGTATTTTATATTACAATCTACAATAGGTTAGGAAATATTGGGTAACTGCAGTGTTGTCTGTACTGCACTACCCATCACATATTCATCACTTTTCCCAAAAATATAAAAGTACAGTCAACATGAGATTTGATTTACCGAACACAGGAAAAGTATATCAAATTAGTTTTATCATGCCATTAGTTTCATATGCATGTCACTCATATGTCTTTTACATCCTAAGTTCACTAAAGTAATAAGTCAAGCCATTAATATACACTCCTTCTTAGGAAATAAATGGTAAAGAGAAGAGGAAGCTTTTTCCACTGTCTGCTTTCTCCTGTTTCTGTTAACTTATTACATGTCACGTAGATACATCAAGGACATACTATTCGAACAACTCCCGATTAAATGCGAAATTATCTTCTTTTTAGGGGCTGTTGTAAAGTGTAATATTTCAAGCATGATTATAGCTCATCATTTCCTCCAACCGTATCTTCAAAATATCGGTTGTGCATTTGCAGATTTGCAAAGAACAAAGGAAACTTACTTTAATGCTCTTACCTCAATTTACAGCTAATGATTAGAGAAATTGGTTAACATATCTTATGCCTCAATTGTCAAAGCATCAATGATTTAATTTTTGGCCATGAATTTAGTATTTGTTTCCAAACTAACCATTCCAGCATCTCAAATATATTTGTACCATCTTGCCAAATTTCGTTGAAGGTTAAAAATGAAGAATTATTCTAATACTGATTTTAACTTTATTTATATGGTAAACTCCATTAATTAATATATATTTACATTAAACTATATGTACTCTTGGTTATTCAAATTTGAATGCATAATTATAGGAGTGGATATAAATTTACGTCTTTTTGCAAAATTATGCATTCATTTACTTAAGGTAGTAGCTATATTTTATGGCTTAACTTATATATGAGTTAAAATATGGTTTCATTTTTGGATCCACGTTTACTTTTTGAGCAAAAAGGAAATTATTTCACATAAATTGCACATTACTCCTTTATTTTTTTTACTACAATTTTGGACTTGCTGATGAAATATTTGGACATACTTAGCTTTCCTAATAAATTTATTTTGCATAATTTTAGCTTTACCTATAAATCTCCTGTATTAAACATATGCTCAGTGCCTTAAAAGTTATACATAATATACAATTTATTTTCTTCAACTATCAGCTGTCCACCATCTAATTTTCAAATTCCTGCTAATCCTGAAATATGCCCTCTTACATCGGCAATTGAGGAATGCATGACTATTTTCAAAGTAAACCAACTGGCAAAATGTATTTCCAATGCTTATTCAGAATCATTGAATTTATTGGATCCAAGTTGGTAAGCTATTAAAGTATTTTTAGTACATTATGTAGGCAATCGAAACAACATTAAAGTTTGCAACTTTTTTCATTTAGAAAATAGTTTGAAGATCCCGAGAGCAGCAATGCTGAATTAACATTAAAAAAATATGATTGTTGAGGTGATATAAGAATCAATGGGTTGGACTGAATAACTCTTTTCACTATTGGGTACCCTAACGAAATATGGAGTTCTTACGTCAATTCTAACTAAAAGTCCCATAGACTTAGGTTAGGATTTGAGCTTACCATATTTACTATAAGACTAACATTATTTCTTTTATTGTTGGGACAATTAATATACAGGGCATATTATCATGATATATTGGCTCTAAATATACAGTTGCAATTTTTAACGAAAATATCACCATCATTTCAGTATTTGCAAGCTGCTTTAATGTTAAACAAAACACGTATATAAATTGCGTTTACTGATCACTAATATTCTTTCTATAATTATGATTAGAACATGAATTTCAAAAACATTAAATGTTATACATAGCAAGTAAACAAACCTTTGATTATATTCTCAAACAACTTCGGTTTATTATCAACTGTAAAAAACTTTATTCCAAGTTAAGAAAACTGCTCAAGCTTTGAGCAACAGAATATTTGACCATGTCTGAGTATATTTTTTATTTCTTAATTAAGTCAAATTACTGATCGTTTCTTTCCCATTTTTTGGCATTGGAGGGCTAACCAATCAATCTGTTGGAACGAAATTTTTATCATGTTCTAATTATCTGACGTTGTACTCATTGTTTGTGTGATAATATCTAATATACAAAGTATTTAATAGGGAAATATTCATTGTTTGTTGAAACTTCTGCATAGATTTTGTCATGCAGATTTTTCTCCATTTTAATGGAAACAAATTTAAAGTACTATATGACTTTTACCTAAATTATCATTTATTGATCTAAAAATAAATTCTTAAAATTTAAATTTAAGTTCAATGATTTGATAAGGTTGTGAATTTTAGTTTTAGTAAGAGCATTAAAGAATGTTTCCTTCATTGTTGTAAAATTTCAAAAAATTAGTATTATATGAAAATACTACCCAATAATTGATAGGTGAATGTTAAGGATGACAGGACAAAGGCTTTCTGGTTTATCATTCTGAATAGGTATCTACATTTTTACTTTATCACAATGGTTATAGGTTTATGTTTAAATGACCTGTTCGTCAGCTGCACTTACATGAAGGATATTCAGGTTACTTTTTTAAACTAAAAATTCAAATTTGTGTTTTAATCCGTGGATTATTCTTCACCTATTTGCATAGAGTTCTTAGCTGGAGCAAATATCACAAGGATCATATTTGCTTTACAAGTGTCTGTATCAACGTTTTGCTTTCCTGTGAATCCTACTCCGATATTATTTCACTCCCATATGTATACGTTACTAAGTTTGCATCTTGAAGAATGTGCTTATAATTTAACCTAAGTGCTATTTTTTGCTTCCCAAATAATTGCAATTACATTAGATAAAAGTGGTTGTTCGTACATAAATTATGTATAGTTGACCTGTTTGTAATTATATTGACACAAACTGAGTAGAGCCTGCATAGGTGGTTAGGGATGAAGCAAAGAAACTAGAGAAACCGTTTAAAAATATATATGACTTCAGGTTCAAAAAAATTGAACTGTTAATGTAAAAAAAAAACCAACTAGGAAGTCCTATGCTATATCAATTTTTGCTTACAAGCATCTTTATGTTTTTATCCCTACCCTGATGTACTATTTTTGTCTGTTTACGTTTCTTATGTTTACATATTGTTTGTTGTTTCTGTCCACTGTTCATATCATCTTCTGTTTTTCGTACGCAGTTTGATGGAAAATAAAGCTGGACGTCCAATGATGCACACATGGATATGTCAACATTCGGTAAGAAAACTTCAAAAAATGTTTCTTTATCGTATGTATTTCATAACTTCGCTTACCAACTTATGGACCATTACTGCAGATAAGCAAGCGCTATGGCCGTTTCTCACACTCATTTTTGCTACCCGCGATTACTGCTTGGATTCTTTGATTTCTGTGAATCTCACCGCTATTTCTTAAATAGAAGCATTTTTTGTTCTGTCTAGCTTTTGAATCCCGACCTCATGTTCAGGTATTTTTAAGGTTTCCTTTGTTATGTCGATTCAAAATGATATCCCATAGAACAATGTTTATTTCCCTTTTATTGGTGAAAATGGTTTGTGCTGGTAAACTTTATTGTTTCAAACTATATCACTTAGCCTTTTCTATATTATGAGTTCAGCTTTGGATTCATCCATTTTTAGATCTATATAACTATGTCTACTGAATTTTTAATATGATCAGATTATATATATTCACTTTAATTAAAATTAAATTTGCACACTTTTTCATTTTTCGTCCCTTCAAACTCAGTTAATAAAATTTTATTTTTAAGATATATAGTCTACAATGTAGAGCTAATATTGAAGAGAACATCAGCATTATTTAAGCTCCAATTATATCTTCATACCTTGCCTCTAAAGTCAGAGCTAAACATAATTATATGAAGATAATAAATAAGAGAACTTCCTATCTCAGCTAGGCAAAACTTCGAAAATTTACAGGAAGATTTGAGGTTAGTTAACTACACAAAGATGCTATTACTATTCAATCTATTAAAAAAGCACGAGTTTACTTTGGGCCATATATCCGTTAAACTCCAGTTCTCTCTACGTCTTCATTGAACAATGAAATTGGATGAAAAGCATGCGACGGACCAGTGGTCCATTAAATTCTGTTTTTCCTCCTTATAATTAAGTCAGTAAAAGTGTGGTCACTCTAGCAGTGGAAACCATGCAAGAGTAATATTGTTTATAGGCAATGGCGAAATCATATATTTACATGGTTAAATTTACATTGTTTATAGTCATTAATCTATAATAATCGTTAATCTCCTTATAATAATTAGTTGTTCATATTTTCACAGTAATATTGTTTATAGGCAATGGCGAAATCATATATTTGATGCCTAATTTTTGTTCTCAATGTCACATTCTTAAACAAGCTTATAAGGCCTAAACTTAAACTTAATAGTAGATGACTGTAAACTGGTTGTTGTGTTTCTTAGTTCTACTCAATGAAACATATTTATGATAGTAAAATTGTTTTTAAACCAATACGTACATCTATTTTTAAATAACCATATACTTGGCCTTTTGTGGTTATTTAGGAAATTGAAAACTAGCATCTATATTTTGTTCTTACAGCAGATGATATCATATGTATTCCTTAGTTTAGTCCTGCACTAATATTGATTTTCTCAGTTCGTGCAAGTATTTTATATTACAATCTACAATAGGTTAGGAAATATTGGGTAACTGCAGTGTTGTCTGTACTGCACTACCCATCACAAATTCATCACTTTTCCCAAAAATATAAAAGTACAGTCAACATGAGATTTGAGTTACCGAACACAGGAAAAGTATATCAAATTAGTTTTATCATGCCATTAGTTTCATATGCATGTCACTCATATGTCTTTTACATCCTAAGTTCACTAAAGCAATAAGTCAAGCCATTAATATATGCTTCTTCTTAGGAAATAAGTGGTAAAGAGAAGAGGAAGCTTTTTCCACTGTCTGCTTTCTCCCGTTTCTGTTAACTTATTACATGTCACGTAGATACATCAACGACATACTATTCGAACAACTCCCGATTAAATGCGAAATTATCTTCTTTTTAGGGGCTGTTGTAAGGTGTAATATTTCAAGCATGATTATAGCTCATCATTTCCTCCAACCGTATCTTCAAAATATCGATTATGCATTTGCAGATTTGCAAAAAACAAAGGAAACTTACTTTAATTCTCTTACCTCAATTTACAGCTAATGATTAGAGAAATTGGTTAACATTTCTTATGCCTCAATTGTCAAAGCATTAATGATTTAATTTTTGGCCATGAATTTAGTATTTGTTTCCAAACTAACCATTCCAGCATCTCAAATATATTTGTACCATCTTGCCAAATTTCGTTGAAGGTTAAAAATGAAGAATTATTCTAATACTGATTTTAACTTTATTTATATGGTAAACTCCATTAATTAATATATATTTACATTAAACTATATGTACTCTTGGTTATTCAAATTTCAATGCATAATTATAGGAGTGGATATAAATTTACGTCATTTTGCAAAATTATGCATTCATTTACTTAAGGTAGTAGCTATATTTTATGGCTTAACTTATATATGAGTTAAAAATATGGTTTCATTTTTGGATCCACGTTTACTTTTTGAACAAAAAGGAAATTATTTCACATAAATTGCACATTACTCCTTTATTTTTTTTACTACAATTTTGGACTTGCTGATGAAATATTTAGACATACTTAGCTTTCCTAATAAATTTATTTTGCATAATTTTAGCTTTACCTATAAATCTCGTGTATTAAACATATGCTCAGTGCCTTAAAAGTTATACATAATATACAATTTATTTTCTTCAACTATCAGTTGTCCACCATCTAATTTTCAAATTCCCGCTAATCCTGAAATATGCCCTCTTACATCGGCAATTGAGGAATGCATGACTATTTTCAAAGTAAACCAACTGGCAAAATGTATTTCTAATGCTTATTCAGAATCATTGAATTTATTGGATCCAAGTTGGTAAGCTATTAAAGTATTTTTAGTACATGTAGGCAATCGAAACAACACTAAAGTTTGCAACTTTTTTCATTTAGAAAATAGTTTGAAGATCCCGAGAGCAGCAATGTTGAATTAACATTAAAAAATATGATTGTTGAGGTGATATAAGAATCAATGGGTTGGACTGAATAACTCTTTTCACTATTTGGTACCCTAACGAAATATGGAGTTCTTACGTCCACTGTTATCACGGCGACCGACTAGTCACGACTAGTCGTCGACAAGTCGGTTGTGAGTCAGCGACTTGGAGGATCGACATGGATTTTGTCAATATGTCGGGCGCCTGGATCGACATGGAGCGACTACTCAAGCGATCAGGCGGTTCGATTTAACCGACTGGTTTCGAATTAGGCCCAAAACCAAAGAAAAAAGAAAAGAAACCCAGGTCAGAAGGGAAAGTCCAATTCAACTTACGTATTCCAGGTTTCGGAAAAAAAAACACGGTGAATTGGAGAACATCGATAGTTCGAACTTCGAATAAACCCTAACCCTCGATCTTTGTCGTCGCTTCGCATCTGGTGCCACCACCTTGCTATCCTGCCGCCGCTACTCTTCCATCTCAGCCGCTACTCTTCCATGGTCGGCTCCTCTCTCCAGCTAACTCGCAATCGACTCAGGTATTTGTTTTTTTTTTCGTTGCTTTGTTTTTTTTCTGTTAGCTTTTTTTTACATTCGAACCAACAAAAAACATTGCAGAATGTATGTCCGAAAGTTGTTTAAGCCTTAGTTGTTTTTTCCGTTGCTTTTTTTTTAATATTTCCTGTTAGTTGTTGTTTTGGACAGCCTGAACACTTTAATTAATTAGCTATTGCTGTTTTATTTGTGTGCAGATGGTTGCAGAATTACCAACATATATTGTATCATATGATCCTTCCAAGGATCCAAAGCGAAAGGCAAAATCAACAGATGTTGGTTATAAATATGGATTTTGGCCTGATTTAGTACATGTTTAAATTTTTATGCATATGCATTAGTTAAAAATTTATAATTATGTATTTATTTATTTATCGACTAGTGTCGACTAGTCCACGACTAGTCCACTAGTCAACTAGTTGGACCTCCGTCGACTCGACTCGACTTACCGCCGTAATAACCATGCTTACGTCAATTCTAACTAAAAGTCCCATAGACTTAGGTTAGGATTTGAGCTTACCATATTTACTATAAGACTAACATTATTTCTTTTATTGTTGGGACAATTAATATACAGGGCATATTATCATGATATATTGGCTCTAAATATACAGTTGCAATTTTTAACGAAAATATCACCATCATTTCAGTATTTGCAAGCTGCTTTAATGTTAAACAAAACACGTATATAAATTGCGTTTACTGATCACTAATATTCTTTCTATAATTATGATTAGAACATGAAAAAAACATTAAATGTTATACATAGCAAGTAAACAAACCTTTGATTATATTCTCAAACAACTTCGGTTTATTATCAACTGTAAAAAACTTTATTCCAAGTTAAGAAAACTGCTCAAGCTTTGAGCAGAAGAATATTTGACCATGTCTGAGTCTATTTTTGTATTTCTTATTTAAGTCAAATTACTGATAAAATACGTTTCTTTCCCCTTTTTTTGCATTGGAGGGCTAACCAATCAATCTGTTGGAACGAAATTTTTATCATGTTCTAATTATCTGACGTTGTACTCATTGTTTGTGTGATAATATTTAATATACAAAGTATTTAATAGGGAAATATTCATTGTTTGTTGAAACTTCTACATAGATTTTGTCATGCAGATTTTTCTCCATTTTAATGGAAACAAATTTACAGTACTATATGACTTTTACCTAAATTATCATTTATTGATCTAAAAATAAATTCTTAAAATTTAAATTTAAGTTCAATGATTTAATAAGGTTGTGAATTTTAGTTTTAGTAAGAGCATTAAAGAATGTTTCCTTCATTGTTTGTAAAATTTCAAAAAATTAGTATTATATGAAAATACTACCCAATAATTGATAGGTGAATGTTAAGGATGACAGGACAAAGGCTTTCTGGTTTATCATTCTGAATAGGTATCTACATTTTTACTTTATCACAATGGTTATAGGTTTATGTTTAAATGACCTGTTCGTCAGCTGCACTTACTTGAAGGATATTCAGGTTACTTTTTTAAACTAAAAATTCAAATTTGTGTTTTAATCCGTGGATTATTCTTCACCTATTTGCATAGAGTTCTTAGCTGGAGCAAATATCACAAGGATCATATTTGCTTTACAAGTGTCTGTATCAACGTTTTGCTTTCCTGTGAATCCTACTCCGATATTATTTCACTCCCATATGTATACGTTACTAAGTTTGCATCTTGAAGAATGTGCTTATAATTTAACCTAAGTGCTATTTTTTGCTTCCCAAATAATTGCAATTACATTAGATAAAAGTGGTTGTTCGTACATAAATTATGTATAGTTGACCTGTTTGTAATTATATTGACACAAACTGAGTAGAGCCTGCATAGGTGGTTAGGGATGAAGCAAAGAAACTAGAGAAACCGTTTAATGTAAAAAATTGAACTGTTAATGTAAAAAAAAAAACCAACTAGGAAGTCCTATGCTATATCAATTTTTGCTTACAAGCATCTTTATGTTTTTATCCCTACCCTGATGTACTATTTTTGTCTGTTTACGATTCTTATGTTTACATATTGTTTGTTGTTTCTGTCCACTGTTCATATCATCTTCTGTTTTTCGTACGCAGTTTGATGGCAAATAAAGCTGGACGTCCAATGATGCACACACGGATATGTCAACATTTGGTAAGAAAACTTCAAAAAATGTTTCTTTATCGTATGTATTTCATAACTTTGCTTACCAACTTATGGACCATTGTTGCAGATAAGCAAGCGCTATGGCCGTTTCTCACACTCATTTTTGCTACCCGCGATTACTGCTTGGATTCTTTGATTTCTGTGAATCTCACCGCTATTTCTTAAATAGAAGCATTTTTTGTTCTGTCTAGCTTTTGAATCCCGACCTCATGTTCAGGTATTTTTAAGGTTTCCTTTGTTATGTCGATTCAAAATGATATCCCATAGAACAATGTTTATTTCCCTTTTATTGGTGAAAATGGTTTGTGCTGGTAAACTTTATTGTTTCAAACTATATCACTTAGCCTTTTCTATATTATGAGTTCAGCTTTGGATTCATCCATTGATCTATATAACTATGTCTACTGAATTTTTAATATGATCAGATTATATATATTCACTTTAATTAAAATTAAATTTGCACACTTTTTCATTTTTCGTCCCTTCAAACTCAGTTAATAAAATTTTATTTTTAAGATATATAGTCTACAATGTAGAGCTAATATTGAAGGGAACATCAGCATTATTTAAGCTCCAATTATATCTTCATACCTTGCATCTAAAGTCAGAGCTAAACATAATTATATGAAGATAATAAATAAGAGAACTTCCTATCTCAGCTAGGCAAAACTTCGAAAATTTACAGGAAGATTTGAGGTTAGTTAACTACACAAAGATGCTATTACTATTCAATCTATTAAAAAAGCACAAGTTTACTTTGGGCCATATATCCGTTAAACTCCAGTTCTCTCTACGTCTTCATTGAACAATGAAATTGGATGAAAAGCATGCGACGGACCAGTGGTCCATTAAATTCTGTTTTTCCTCCTTATAATTAAGTCAGTAAAAGTGTGGTCACTCTAGCAGTGGAAACCATGCAAGAGTTATTTCTTTAGGTGTGAAACAATGTAGGATCCCTGCTTATGCTAAAATAATGCAGCAAAATGTGAAGTTCAGAATGTGAAGTGGTATGGTGGGTACGCAAGACATGGTGGGTATGCTATTTGGGATCAACCAATCCTTGAGTCTAGAGAGACTCGTAAGCAAAGCACAATAACTAAGAAACAAATGTAGTACTCATTCATTTGGTAAGTGACAAATATATAATAAGTGGATGGTGTGCCATATCTTTGTGACTTCTATCTTAGCTCCCTTATATTGGTGTATGACAGATAGACATTAATATGTAATAACAATGTTTGGGAAATAACACTGGTTGCTAAAGAGAACATTCATCAAATAGGGCATTAGCTACTGAGCCATTAGGTGCTAATGATGCTGCTAATCTAGGTGTACTAGTATCAATGTGGTATTCGTTTTTATCTAATTGTATAATACTGGTGTTTGTTGTCAATTTAGGATGCATTTGCAGTACAGAAAATCTACATATTATAGCTTGAACATTTCCTCTTTTTCGTGTTTTCGGTAGGATTTGGCTTAACTGAAGGCTTCATTTGAATCGAAGACCGTGTTTACTGATGTTTTCCTCAGAAATAAGTAGGGTGAGAAAAAATATTGATGGATTACCCTTTGATATTCATTGATAACTCTTATTAGTCTCAGAATTTGTATGTAACTATTGTTTGTAACTTTTTGAAATATTACTGATATGTTACAGACATCACACTGGGTTATGAACTTAAAAAAAAAGGCTTGAATTTCCAAAGAAGAGCAGTAAAAATATATACGGAAGTGAGTGCTGGGTAAGTTATATGGTCATCAATAGTGAAATGCAATGTTTAAAGACAAAATGCAATGCTGAATTACTGCAAATGATGGAAGTTAGCTGATGTCAAAAATAAGGATACTACTTTACAGTTGATGTTGGTGACTTAATTTGGTTTGATAAGTGACCTAGAATTGTAAATGTGCTTTGTTTCATTACATTTTCTCAATTATTTAAGAAACTATTCAGCCTTTTATACCGTACCATTATGAATAACCCTGGTGCAATTTATGATTTTACGCTTGTAACATTAATTATGTAAGGAAAATCAATATTGGCATTTCATCTTTTGCATGACTGTATATTGTGAAGCAATTATTTATAGTTTTATTATCCTTTACCCATTTGTTAGAAACATTTCGTCAAAATGATCTACTTTACAGAGAACAGAAAGAGAGTCAAAAATGAAAACAAACCAGAAAGCAAACCTAATTGACATAACTCACTTAAGGAATACCTTCTATTTGTAATTACATTAACTTGATTATGCCTGTTTCATTTTTGATTGACTCAATAATAATAATATGATACATTGTCCTACAAATTACATATTCTATCAAACTCAATAATCAAACAATAACTCTCATTCACCTCAATTTAGTTCTTAATTCAACAAAATTATACCACCTTGCCACTAAAATCTTTGGTCATAATATGTACAAGTTAACACTAGCTGGCCTGGAATTTTGAGGAGTTTTCATCTTGAAGAATATTGAAAGTACATTTTTTTAAGGCCTAAGTGTGCTCTCTATAGATCTTTAATCCATTTTTCTACCTTGCAAAATCAATTTCATTTTTGTCTTTGTTTTATGGATTTGTTTTTGTGATAATTAATTTGATCTTTTCATACTCATTCTACTGATGCTATATATCTTTCTCCTTAGATGGGAATGCAAGAAGAAATGGGGAATGGGAGAACAGAAACAATGTTGCCTACAACTAATAAAAGGTAATTTAATATTTTTTTTAGCATTATTGTTCTACGAAGATGCGTGGCGGTGGCCGTCAAAAACATGCAATTGTTGCAAAATTGGCATAAATAATAAATTAATAGGGATTTACTGTATAAATTTTGAAGTGATAATTTCTAAATTGAAAAATAAGTGTGCATTTTAGATAATTTTTTTTATTATTATTATTCCTACATCATAGTTTTCATGTTCTCCTTTATTATGCTTTCGTTACGCAAACTGCCATGATCGTGTACCCTCCTACTTTTGAAAATGGGCAAGGATTGACAAAGATTTATTATATTCATCTTTGTTTAATATGCATTGTTTCTCTTATGTATTCATCATTTTGGCTGCATAGTTATTCATTATTTTTGATCTATTATTTTATTACATGTTTTACTTGGCTATAGGTGGATACCCAATGCCAAAGGCTCCCGTACTCAAGCGCGAGAGGACTTCCCAAGTCAGTCTCCTATCCTGGTACTATTCTCACGGCTTTCCGGGCTCTAGGGGTGGTCGATTAGTGCCAAAGCCTTTCCCTCACATATGTGAAGAGGCCGGGACTTGAACCTGCGCGCTCCAGATTACCAGCCGGGTAGAGAAAGTTTTGTGTGTCACTGAGGTTATACCATTGTTTTTATTTATGCTATTTGTTCTTATTTTTACCACCAATTTTAGGAACATAACGTATTTATTTGCAATATGTTACATATCTATTCTGGATGAACCAGTAACACTTATGTTAGGAAAGCATTATATTAATCCTTTGCTCCTTGTAGTTATGAAATATCTTTTGAAATAGTTCAAAGAATAACGGTGCGTGTTGTCAGCCCATTACAACATTTGAGAGGTTCATAAATTCAACAATTTATGATTTTATCGCTAGGGTCTCATCCAAACTAAGCTTTTCTTGCCTCAAAAATAATAATTATCGTGGTTTTTGCATTATTAGGCATATTCAATCATTATATTTTTATTTCTTCGCTAAACAAGAACATATGAACGTGGAAACAGGAAAGGGAGTAAAGAAGAACACATGATTATGGTTACTTTAGTAAAAGAAAAGTAAAGATGATGAAATCAATAAATCACTGAATAAGCTATACTTCAAAATTAAATGTCAAACTAATAAGTTTTGAACCATTGACAATGCCAAATCCTTTCATATGTGAAACAATATATTGCTTATCTATATTTTCAGGTTAATGTGAAATTTTGTAAGTATTAATTTGTATCTAACAATACTATGTAGTTTCCAAATTTTGCATATTGTATTAAGCATTGTTTGTCTTTCAACTTTTGCAGATCATTACTTATAAAGTAATTTCAAAGCTTCTATTTTAGTATATATATATATATATTTATGGTAAAAAAATTTAAACTTATCATATGATATTGAAATCCTACGTTTTGTAATTACAACAATTGTTATTCATTTTGGTTTAACTATACATACAATATTTTTAATAATATTTACAAATTTATCTCGGCAGAAAATGTTTTGAATCATTCAATTGGGGTGAAATATAATGATGGAATCATTGTTGGCCATTTATGATACTCTTGGACCCTTGGTTGGCCTTTTTTTATACAATGAAATTTGTTCTTTCCCTTCCTTTGGGATTTTTGAATTTTAATATCTTCATTTAATTTTAGCTTCGCTGCTAACAAAATTCAGGGTCAAATGATAGAAAATGTTGAGCTTCCTCTGAACTTCCATGTTTTTCACACAGCCAAGGAAAAATTGTTTATACAAGTTTATCGAAAACTCCGTTTACCAAGAAATTTAAGAAATTTACACGAAGGTTGATTTCTGAATTCCTTTCTAATCGGCATTATTTACGTAACATAATCATATTTTATACTTGATTTGATTGGCTTTTGTACTCCAGCTTTTAGATATGCTGCTTCAAGAAGCACCTACAAATGCATATCCAATTTGAGTTTAGCAACTGCAATGTATACTATTTGAGACATCAATGTTGCAACACTTGCAGTTGCATTTGACTCATATTCATTCTCTTCTTTTGGTTGGATTCTTTTGTTAGGTACACAATAAAACTATATTTTACTGCCTTATTCCTAATAAATGAACTGGATATGCATATAAACCTAAGGCTGTGTGTAATTATGTATATTCATTTTGGCCTTTATTGTTCAATGTTGTATATTATGTATAATCAGTATAAAGGTAAACATTTGTGTATCGAGTTGCATAAATAACCATGTTCTTATATTTTAATTGGTTTGCTTTGTTATCCTTATAAGTTAATCAACTCATGCAGTTAAAATAAATCAACCATGACTTAATTTTTCTGACATACATGTTTGTATGTCTGTTGTTAACACAGGTTAGTTGTTACAGGTACAAAGGACATCAGGTACAAATGTTTAATCAACCAAGGCGCAACTACAGAGTAAATGAGAAAGGACAAGATCAAATTTAAAAAGCACTGCTAGCAATTTGTTCTCAAAATAATCTTAAACTTTGACTTAGAATATATATTGTTTGGTTTGCATAGGTTTTGAGCATGTGGAAACAAATGCTATCAATGCCAATTAACTGTTAAGTTTTTATGTGCTGCATCGGAAAGGATGATTATTTTAAAGAAATTATGTGTGTTAAAAATTCTTGATATTTTTATCATCAATTATATCCGGTTTTCTATGAAACTAACGTATTGCTAATGAATTTCTACTACTGCATTCTAACCTTTTAAAATTCATACCCAGTAGAGTTATTAGATCAACTGTTACTTACTGCTACATTGTGGGTTTGCTGTTGACTTATTTTCACATTATCTATAGATATTTCAGCAAAGTCTGAATTCCAAGTTTACTGCGAGCTCACTAAATTTTTAGCCATATAAATTGTTACAATGATTGATCTACACGGTAGAAACTATTACAATTACAAGTATGTGCAAGTTGTATCCATTGCGAATGTACTAACATAACCAATAGGATAGTTTAAAGCCCTTATGCCTAGCTAACATGGCTACCTCTGTACTGTCCTTACATATCTTTTAAAACAAGGCCAGCAATGTCCAGTTTAAACTTTTTTTAGAAACAAAACCATTGCCAACATAGTGTGGTCCGGTGGAAAGGCATGCTTCTTCCTGACCATATTTTTATCCTTCTTTTTGAAATAAATTTCTCAATATTTATTCCCTATAAAATTCAAAATAGATTTTATATACATATATATAATATTTATCTCTATCAATATAGTCCAATCAATCCAATTCGTGTGTGTAACATGAGTTCGCACTATATATATATATATATATATATATATATATATATATATATATATATATATATATATATAAGCAAGCGTTCAAGAGAACCCAAAAATGGAGCACCCCAATAACATCCCTGTTTTCCACCTCTCATTTATAATAAAGAAAGCGAGTGGGAAGTGAGAGAGTTAGTAGAAGGAGAGAGAAGGGGAGTTAGTGAGAAATGAATGGTGGAAAAGTGGAAGGCTAAAGAGGTGCTTACTATTTGGGGTGCCATTGAACCTGCCTCACATATATATATATATATATATATATATATATATATATATATATATATATAGACACACACACACACACACACATATATATATATATATATATATATATACATATACATAGATGGTACACTTTTTTAGATAACACTTTACATTGTTGCTACTGCATGGTGTTTGGAATATATATTACATCTATGCAATTAATGCCCGCTATTATCCTGTTGTAACCCCGTTATACCGCTACGCTTTTCCCAAATAACCTCTAATATAACTTCTCTGCTTTAAGCCTCGCTATACTCCGTTATTCTCGATATACCCTTTTATTTCTTCTATGTTACGCTATTCCCGCTATACCTATGATGAAAGAAACAAACTGAAAAATAACATCTATGCATTACAAAAATTATGATGAAGTTATGCTTTTTAGTTGAATTTTTTAATACATATTTTTAGAAAAAAAATACTCTATATCCTATAAAATTAAATTAAGTTAAATAGCAATTTACATTTACTTATAGATATATACACATGTTTTTTTAAAAACTTATGAATGTACTAAATATATTAAATTGAGTGCTATTTTTTCATCTAATTATCGTTTTTTACATTCGTAAAAACATTACGAATGAGTTACACGTGCTATTTTAGAGTCATTCGTTATATCCTGCTATTTACTCGCTTTATCCACGGTGTGATTTTTTGGACCTTCGCCGCATTGGATACGCTAAGTGCTTTAACTGCACAGTACTACATAACAATTAAATTAAGTTCAACCGCTCACATATTCTTATTATAACAACATGCATCATGTATGACATATAACATTTACAAGCCATGATTAATCCATCATAAATTACACTTAAACATTGTCTGCATCTATAACAACATTTAACTTCAAAATGTAAATATGCATAAAAGGAATTCTAGCCGTCCACCCACAATTGATTATGATCATTGACGTATTGACGTTATAACTCTCAAAACAACCCGTGTGCGAAGCACGGGTTCCAACCTAGTTATTAATTTATTTTATAAAGTAAATTCTAATTTTAATCAGGTTTATAAGCAGAAGAGTAGAAAATTAACCTAACGGTAAGAGTTGGATAATTGTTTTTAAGAGAAACAATTGAATGGAGTTATTTAAATTAATTATATTATTAATTAATTTAAAGGAAGGACTAAGATTGGAATTGATTAATGAATTATTCGTGTTTTGAGTGGAATAAGTCGACTGTTTTAACTCGGTTTGATTATTAAATTATTTTGTTTTAAATTAATTTAATGAAATGGTTTAACGAATATTGTTTTAATTTTAATAAGATTTTAAAAAGAAATTACTAATGTTTTAGTTAAATAAAGAAGATAACTACTTACATAGTAGTTAATGATGAAGTAAATTATTAGTATAATAATAATTTTAGTGAAGCTGCAATGAAATCTAATTGAATTGTGAAAGGAGTTATGAACGGTTTTTATATTAAAAACCCGAGTTTTATAATGAAGTTATAAAAGGGATTTTAGGCGAATATGATAGTTTAAAATAAATTTTTACTTAATTTTTAAATTAAGTAAAGGGAATAAAGATAAAAGGGGTTTTGTATTAAACCTGAGAGTTATAAACGAGGTTTATAAAAAGAGATGTGAAGCAAAGGCATTAATTTCAAATTAACGTTATTAAATAATGGAATTGAGATAAATGAATGGGATCGAAATGAGATTTTCAAAAAGGAAATAAAAAGGATTTGTGAATATATAATGTAATTTCCAAAATAACGAAAATGAAAAGAACCGAGAATATATATATATACACAATTTTCGAAGTAAAGGAAATAGAAGGAGATGGTGTGAAATTATAATGGTACTTTTGATGTAAAAGGAAATGACATGTGGAGTTTTGGAATAAGTTTATTCTAAGAGAATAAGGGTTGGTTATTGTTTTTAAATAATGAAATAAAAGAGATTTCGTTACGAGCGATAATATGAATTGATTTCCAATTAAAGATAATAAGAAATGAAAAGCTATATTCGTTATATTATAAGATTTAAGAGTTTTAAATTAACATTCGTTAATCGATTTTATATAAAAAGGCAAAGTAATTCTAAGTACTAAACTAGTGAACTCGTTTTACTCTCATGGTTGTTATTTGATAGTTAAATAACCGACTATCAAATCTGACCAATACGATTGTTGGTACGAAAAGACCGGAATCGAATTTATATTCGAAACCGAACCAACAAATAAGTGAAAATGCTGACTAAAGATGGAGGAATTGAAGACCATGGATCTTTGTAAACGGAAGGATTACTT
Organism: Allium sativum; assembly: GCA_030737875.1. Lineage (NCBI taxonomy): Eukaryota > Viridiplantae > Streptophyta > Magnoliopsida > Asparagales > Amaryllidaceae > Allium > Allium sativum. Next base: position 280,219,432 of record CM060925.1, read on the forward strand.
GTCGAATATTCTCTAGAATAACTACTATAGGTTTTCTGACGTGATTCAGTTGTAAGTGAGATTTTGCGGATTATAAGGACTACTCGCTACTAATCCATGGGTTAACTCCTAGGATGTGGTAGGAGGGTGCCTTCGGTTCATCCTGTTCCTAAGTGACTTGTATGGATGAGTGTCTGACAGAGTATTTCCAAAGGAGTCACGTACGTTGATTTCTTCAAATGTATTTTATTGATGGCAGAGAAGAGCGCACTTCTCTTAGCTTAACAACTAGATATTTTTGTGTACATCAATTAGTAATTTTCTAGCGGATCTGACGATGTGACATTCAAAGTAAATGATGAGATGATGTTCTAAAGGTAATGTTAACCTCAAGCCTCATCAACTGGGAAATGGTAAAAATCGGGCAAGTCGCATGGCTATGTGGGTCGCATCCATCAAAATAGTATATCATTACCTGATCTGTTGAAATGAAATGCCTTCAGTTGTCCCTTTATTTTGTGCGCTATCAGTTCGATTGTTTAGCCCCCAACTGTTGTAATGATATATTCGGTACTCTTAAGCGAAGTGAGATGCCGGTCATGTTTAGCATGGGTTGCAATACGTTCTTGTTGAACCCCAATGTATTCATCTCTAAAGGTACATTGTCAGAAAGGTGGTTTCGCATACCTTGCCATGGAAATCCATTGTCCAATAAGAGCCCGCGGTTTTGATTGTATACTATGCATGTAGAGCGTGAGATGCAAGAGTTATGCTAGATTGATACTTATTTGTATTTAGACAATATTATAATACTAGAAAAGATATTGACTTCAAAAATGTTTTGGGTTATCGTAAGGTGAAAACCATTCGTATTTATGTTTGGATTTGGTCTTATGATTATCTTTTTCTTTCGAAAGGATTTTGACTTTAAAATCAAGTTGGATGATACCTTTAAACTTAGTGTGTTTTTTCATTCAGGTTCACCAGACTGATCCGGCGTTTGTAATGCTCGGGTTAGACCGGGTTGTACAGGTTCAGGTTATCAGATACTGTGAAGTCCAGAGACGAGCAGGAGGTGTTCAGACGTATGATATTTAGTATTTATTTCGTTGTGTGTTGTATATAAGGACAAATTAATATAATTTCCTAGATGTGTTGATGTACTCTGATGACTGTAAGTTTTTATTTAAAGCTCTCTATAAAGATTTATTTTTATATTATATTTTGTTCCACTGCGATGTGAGACTCTATGTTGTGTTTGGTTCTTCTTCTTTCATCTTCTATTCTAATATTTCTTTCTTATCTTATCCTCTAACTTCTTTCTAATAACGTTCCAGAGTTTTCGGTGCTTGAATGGTCAGCATGTTATATGTTAAATGTATTATGTCGATTTTCGGGGTTGAAAATCTGCTGGGCCATCATAGTGGTATCAGAGCTAATAGTTTAGTAATAACCTTTGCTCTGTGGCGTGACTCGATAGAGATGGAGTTAGTAATACCATAGGTTGAGTTTGAGTGTCATATATGAGAGTGCGTATTTGTAAATTTTACATAGAAATGTTTTGTATGGTGTTGTTTGATCGGTTCAAGCGTTGAGAAGCACTGAACTAGTAATGGACATAATATTGTTTTATAAAGAGTGTAAATGAAATAGTTATATCCAAATTATATTTTTGTATAGTAAAGAAATAATTTTATCAAATTATTGAGATATTGGTTGTTTTGTGATTGATTTGAATGGAATTCAAATTGAGTTAAAAAATTGAATTGAAACTTAATTTAGTTAAGTGAAATTAAATTAAGAGTGATATTGAAATTAAATAAAATAGATTTGGAAGCTGAAAATTTAATGGATATAATGATTAAATAGAAATCAATCGTATATTAACCGAATGATGTTTAGGCATGTTAAACTAAAATAAATCTTAATATTGAATGTAGACTCAATTGATTTGGTTTATTTAGTTGGGTATTGGTTCTTGATGGGAATCATTTGTTATTAGCTGGTAGATTGTTTGAATAGAAATAAACACCAATTTAATGGGGATGAAGGAATTATAAATAAATTACGGTATTATAAACTGGAGTGAAACTGCATATGAGTTTAAATAAATGATTTATCCCTGTATTTGCAAATGGATGGTGTTCATTGTTTGTTTTTGAGACTTGGTATAGTTGACTTGTTGAATATTGAATATTAATTAAAATTTCGTATATCTGTTACTTATATGTTGAATTGAGTGAGTATATGTGCAAGAAGGCTGCAAGGATTGATGCTGATTGCGTAGATTGCACGTAAATTGAGCAAGTATGCTCAATAGCGCTTGTAAAAGGTACGCCTATGCGAAAATATAAAATTTTTGGTTTTTAATTTTGTTTTCCGAGGGGTCGATGTATATATATTATTTGTTCCTGCGATATCGTAGAAGTCACTCCGTACAGGGGAGACTCTGCCGAATTTTTCCAGGAATTTAAATTGCTAGAAAATTTTCAATATTTTTGAAAATTTATTTTGATGATAATGAATTGGTTTCGATTTAAAATAAATTGGATTGTTGAATAGTAAATGGGTTCGTAACATTTTCCTTACCTTAGTAATTTCGGGGATAAAATTCTATTAAAGAGGGAAGAATGTAATGTCCCGTATTTTTAGTAGTCAAATATTTGATTTAATTTATTATTTTGAATATTATATTTGGAATATTAATGGATTTTAATATTGAATTCATTTATTTAAAACGAAGTTTGAACGTTAATTTATTTATAAAATAAAACGAGCTCGAAATGGCGCTGTAGTTCGTAATACTGAATTTTGAACTTCAATTGAATATATAAGATCTGGTTTAAGTCGGAATTCTGTGAAACAAGAAACATTTGAATCTTGTTGATTATAATTTTCATATGAAAGATAAAAATCGAGATTTAGTATTATAGATTATTAGTTATGTATAAATCAAATTTTAATGTAGTCGCTATGGAAATCGTTATTAAAATATAATGTTTAAAAGGTTTTAATATAATTTTGATATGGTTTTAACTCGAAATTGATGATATTGAGTTGTATAATATATACTGGCTTATATTTGAAACCATATGACGAATTTATTTGGATATTTATGATGATAATAATTTATAAATATTTAGTTCGATTATTTTAGAATTTATATAATATTTTATTTATATTATATGAGCTTTAAAAATGACCATTTTGCAAACGGGCTGAGTTTTCGATGAAATTAGTTTCATTGAAACCGTAACGTTAAATTATTGGACGATGTCAAATTTCGTGGCAAACTGATGTCGTATGTGACAACAGCAGTCGTAAATGCCCAGTCATTTTCTATAGCGGTAATTAAATTAATTTTATTTAATAGAGGATTATTTGCTTATAACTTGAGCAGACAATCGAATTAAGCCACGAAACCAATTATGTTGAGTTTGTATCGACGATTCGAGTCAGAATATGCATGTATTTTGTTATATTTAGACATCGGGTGTAACAACCCGTATTTTTGGAACCAAATTAAAATTCATTTTTAATTGATTTTCATATAAATTAAATATTTAGATGAATTATTTTGAGAATTAATGATTTAAAATTTATTTAAATCGAAGTTAGAACATATAAATTTAAAATTTAATTAAAATGAACTCGAAATGACGCAGTAGTTTGAAATTTTGATTTTAAACTTTGAATGAATGTATAAAATTCAATATAAATTAGAATTTGATAAAACAAGAAACATTGGAATATTTTGAATTGTAATTTTCTAACGAATATAATAAATTGAGATTTCACTTTATAAATTATAAGTTATGTCTAAATTAAAATTTAGAATAGTCACTATGGAATTTTTATGTATATTTTAATATTATATATAGCCCTTAAAAATAGCCTTTTTGCAAACGACCTTCGTTTTCAACGAAACCACTTCCATTGAGTTCAAAATGTCGTTTGCATGTTCGAAAACTATAAACATCGTTGTCTTTAGCGTTGGAAGAAATTTGGTCTTTTTCTTTGTATGTATGACCAAAATATCACTTTTTACATATAGACGAATTTGGACTCGAAACCACTTCCATTGAGTTCAAAATGTCGTTTACGTGTTCGAAAACTATAAACTTCGATATATTCCGAGCTTCGGAGTTTTGGCACTTGGTGAAACGACCCGCAAATCCGTACCCTTTGAGTTGAATAATAACACCACACGTCCAACCCAAATTGTACGGAAACACGAATCATTTTTAGAAAGAATTTAGAGGATGAGAAATAGAAATAAAGAAATATTAGAATAGAAGAAAAACGAAGATCATAAACTCACAGCGGAACGAATAAAATATATTAGATAACATAAACTTTGAAATACAAATCTGTAACCGTATATATACATACCATTATCAAAGCACAACGGTTATCCCTGGGACAATTATAAACTCCTGTTTCCAGTTGCAACATAGTACACAGCGGAAAATATGATAGTCTATAGCTAACTGATGAAGTCTCCTGCTTCGAGCCCTCCAAGTGAATCTGAAAAATCCCGACTACTTGTCTGCCCGTACAACTTTGGGCACCCAAGAATTTAGGGAAAACAAAACAAAATAAACTCTGGGTCAGTCATGGGACTGGTGTGAGTAAACTCCAATCATTTGTTTAACTTTCAAAATCCTTTAGAAAGAAAAGATAATCGTAAGACCGATCCACACATAAACACGGATGGTTTTTACCTTACGATAACCCAAAACATTTTGATATCAAAATCTGGTGATATTATAATAGTGTCTAAATCAAATAAATAGAATCTAGCGGAACGCTTGCATCTCACGCTCCATATATAATACAAAATCAAAAACCGCGGGGCTCTTATTGGAGATTGGATTTCCAACATGACACCTGCCGATAGTGTGCCTCTAGAGACGAATACACTGGATTCAACAAGAACATCTTGCAACCCGGCCCACACATGACCGACCACTCATTTCGCTTGAGTGTATCGAATGTATATCACCAACGGTTGGGATCATCAACCGTTTCCGAAAAGGGATAGCATCGATAGATTAAAGAAACAAATGGAACATCTCTAGATAGGTGATTATACATCCTAATGGGAGCGACCCACTTAGCCATGCTGCTTGCTCGATTTTTGTCATTTCCCGGTTGTGAGGCTTGAGGTCATTACGTATCATTTAGAACACCTGACCACCATTCACTTTGAATGCCATATCGTCATACCCGCCAAATCACAAATTGATTTCCCCAAAAATACCATGGGTATAAAGCTAAGAGAAACGAATTCCTCCGTCACCAAACGTAAGTATGTTTGAAGAGATCAATTTACGCAATTCGTTAGATATACTTTGTCAGACATTCGTCCATTCATGTTGTCCTGGGACCAGACAAACCGAAGGCGCTATTCTATAAACATGATAGCCCTTGCAAAACTCTGTCTTCAATTTTCTTTGTCATATTCGATCGTAACTCCGTCTTCAATTTTCTTTGTCATATTCGATCGCAACGCTAACGTCTATACAAAGTGGATTTTCAGATACTGGATCTGATCCCGATCTCTCCGTTTTAACGACGGAAAAATGGTCAAAAACTTCGATAGTCAGTGATTTAACTATCAAAGAAAATAAGTGTACAACAAACGATCTTATTTCCAGGTAGGAATTCGATCGATCAATCATCAATCAGCATTGGCCCCTTTAAATCAATTCCTTATTGTAATATAATTTACAATTCTCATTTCCCATCTTTCGTATCCTTTCGTAGCTCGATTTCCCTTCTCTATTCTTTGAAAAACATTTTCAATATTATAATTCCTTTATTCGAGAAAAAATCTCTTATTCCAGTTAGAAAACATTTCTAAATATTCACGAATCCTTATTTTCTATATTCAGAAAATATACTATATTAATATCGGAAAATATTTTCATATTCCATCCCTTAATTCCTCCTTGACCAATTCATTTCATTTTCTATTTGGGAAAAATATTCCAAAATCCTTTAAATGAACGCGATGTTATAAAACATCATTATTTATAACTCAATCCATAAATCATTCGTAAACTAATGGTATCACTAACCAATCCTTGACGTCGAACCTTAACCATTTCTCCGCCAGTCATGACGTTAGTCAAGTTGGGGTATAACCACCTCTCAGACCTTAACTGAACGACATTCTTAACTTCGGAATAGTCAAAGCTCACAACTTTAATCAAAACATCACTTACATGACTCTCGGATTCGATCCAAGAACATATTTCCTTTACAGAAAAATATTGATTATAACGGTAGCGTTATAATCGCTGTTCCCAAATATTTAGTTTATAAAACATTGCTTTTTAACAATAGCGTTACAATCGCTGTCTAGAATTATAGAACATTTATTTTAACAATAGCGTTAAGATCTCATTATAATGACAGCGTTAAAATTGCTGTTTAGAATTTACAAAAAAACATTTACTATAACAATAGCATTATAATCGCTGTATAAATTTACAAAAAAAAACATTTTACTATAGCAATAGCATTATAATAGCTGTTTTCAAATATTTGGTATATAAAAATATAACTTGTACTTATTAATTTCAATTAATAAGTAATTAATTAAATAATTAAATTTGATTCAAAACGGAAAGTAGAAATAACTACTCTCCTAAATTCGGTATAATCAAATTCCAATAACTCTCTCTCGAATAATCTATATCCGATCATATTACGAACTCCGAAATTTATCTACCATTTCACGTTGATTCAAATTCCGAACTCCCTTTCTGAATTCATGCCTTCCAAATCATTACGTTATCACCATTTATTTTAGATTCCACATTTTGAGATAAAACTTATCGTTTTCTTTTAAATCGATTCCCCATTTCCCCATCTCATTCAAATTCCAATTTGGATTCATATTCAAATCTGAATTTCCATTATATATATTTTAGTTGCAAAATCTTTTACTCTAAACCATTATTTACTTTAATCCCAAATGTATTTCTTTCATGCACAACCATTTGGTTTCGCTTTTATAAATATTCCTTTAAACCCAAATTCTATTTATAACTTCTATTTACAAATGTTTATAAAAAAAACTAACTTTTAACTTCAAACATTTATAATCTCATTTATAATCCCCTTTAAAATCACTAAGATCAAATCCAATTATAACTATTGGTTTCAAGACCAATTTCCCTTTTTCCATATAAATTCAATTTAATCCAATGACAATATTTTACTAAATTTATAACAGATGTTTATAATCAACTTCTTGTTTTATTTATTAAAACAAGTTCCTACCTTCAAGTCCATTCAAAAATTCAATTCTCTACTTTGGAACTAAATTTCCCTTTTTATGTTTCAAACCCCCTTTTTTATATTCGAAAATATTTTACGGTATTAAAATAACAAATTTCTAGGGTCAGGGAATTCAATACAACATAATTTATCATAGTAAACAATAATATAAATGTTGAGGAACCCAGTTGGGACCCTCCAACCCGTTTCCCTGCATCCACGGATGTTAATCAACATCAAAAATATTATTTCACATCAATATGAGATATCAGAACTAATCGATCAACGATGTAATCAAATCAACCAATTTTATCAACTTTTCAACCAAGCAACCATCACACAGTATAAAATAAATTTAAAAAACTCGTTTATATAAAAATATAAATGAGTCAGAGTTTAGTGAGGTTACTCACCTTGTTTCGCAGTTGACGGTTCTGCTTTTAAAATCAATCAGGAGTTTGCTTTTGGTATGGAATTCCAATAGCTCCGTTCTCAGAGGACTATAGTTCTACAATGTAGATTAGGTTGATGCGATACTAACGTGGTCGGTTTCATCCAATTCTGATTACAGACGAGTGAGACATTAATATCATAAGTTTTTTTTTAAATAAACATAAATTAGAATTTACTCATGACATGACTAAATGTTTAATTACCGTATTAACTTAACCAACTCCGCCCGGATCATGGATGGTGTTGTCTGACCACTTGGTTACGAACTGGAGGCTGGATTTTAAATATCTGATGCATACCACACTTGAACTGCTCGGTTCATCGGGTTTAAATTCCGTAATGGTAGCGTGTTCGTTCAACCGACCTCCTTAATACTATAAACATCAGCATAATCTCTGGTTAAAACACTCCTTGAATCCAAACTACATCGGTGCATCTCCTTCCATGATCATTTCCATCATAATTTATTCAAAGCTTGAACACCCTTAATTACCATCTTTTTCTAATCACTAGTTTTCCTAAGTCACCGATCAAGATTTCTACAGCTGCCTGCACTACCAAACTTCCTCCATACAACGTCATCCTCATTCCGATCCCACAAAACATCAACCTCCTGTCCTTTTCTTGTTTAACGTGCGTTAGTAATTCAACCATCAATGAAACTTTCGAAAAACCTTCCACCAAATTTCAAATGCAACTCCAGTTCTCCCTTCCTTGTTTCCTCAATGAAACCGTACCCACGTTTCACAACCAATGAAACCCCTACAACAAAACCACATAAATCTTGGCTTCCTGTTAATCACGATGGCATCTTCAACCAGCCCGCTCCACCATAAAATAGACCGGCCTCTCAGAAAACCCACCCCACCAGATCGCTCGCCAACAACTCCCCCACATCCTCATCACCAAGAACAAGTCCGACGCCTCCCACTGTCTGTTGTTAACCCCGAAATTACCTCAACTACCTTCCTAGCTTCATCTCCATTTAGAACAAAACAATGAACTTCACTACAGTCTACTGCCTTTGATAATCACATCCTTCACCAAACTCCACGGTTTTGATTCGTGGTACACTTTTCTCCAACAGTTCGTTTGAAAACAACTCAGCCTCACACTTCGAGTAGCTCGTTACCTTCACACATCGCATCCACACTCTTCATTGCGTCAAACTGGCTCGCACTGCACAGATCACGCGCGACAAAAATTTCCCAATATTTCATGAGATCATCTTCTAAAATCACCAATAAACTCCATTTTCGCGCTCATCATCCCCAACGTTATAGCATAGAACTCGACCTATGCTTCCTCATCACGGTTTTCAGACCTGCTTGCACAGCTGTAATAACCATCCTCACTTGCTTTTTCTCAGACTCCCGCTATTCTCAATATCGGACACGCCATTTAATCCCCTTCGAAATCTCATCCAACCCCTCACGCTATTCTTATTGGTTTGACAGCACCTCGGTCCCTCCCGCCACAAACACAAACGTTGACGTATCTTGATGCTTCAGGCTTCTATTTCCAGGACAGAGACTGCGACTTCTAAGTGACCGAAGGGAAGATCACTGCTTGGACCAGGCTTGGTCTAGAGCCAAAGGCGTGCGTTTGGAAGGGCTTGCCTGAACGTGGGATGGCGAAGACTTGCGAGAGGGCAGGTTCAGTCAAAGGAAAGAGAGGAGATGTGACGAGAAAGGAATTTCGCTCGGTCCGAACCAGTCGCTAAACCGACCCAGACCGTTCGAAACGCCCCTATCGTTGAGAACACGACAAAATAGAACGCATATAATAGAACATTTCAATGTATATTACAACAATGCATCAGATTACAAGAATATACAGAGTACAAATGAAAATTACACAGAAATAAATATCAGAGGTTTTAAATTACATTTAAATACATAGCAGCGGAAAATAATACAATACACAACTAGAGGAGATATACGGATACAAAGCTTTCCGGATATCGTTCCAGCTGTAAACCAGGATCCTGTGAATATAAATCTGCAAAACCAAAACTACTAGCTGCCCATGTCAAAATAAGGGCACCCAGAGTTTAGGTTAAAACAATAAACTCCAGGTCAGTCATGTGACTGGTGTGAGAACTAAAACAGTTATTAATCTTTATTTTAAATCATTAGGTAAAACAAGGGACTACGCCGTATAACACGGAACGGGTTTCCTCCCAAGAATACCAGTGCATAAAACAAACAGCACAATGCTAAATAAAGAAAAATGAAGCTGTTATAAGACCCAGGTCCTATCACACAATGCAACGCAAGCCGGGGGATAGGGTTTTCCCTTATAACAGCCAAAGAATGCTTGATACGTTTAAAACAAATCATTTGATACTATAATAAGTGCATAGTGTATAAAACAACTTCAAATCATAAGTATCAATCATAGGCGGCATGGGTACCATATATCATGTCGCCATATATAGGTTTACAAATAAAACCGCAAATGTCACGTATTTGGAAGTTGGATGTCCATCTATGAACCGAGGCAAGGGATCGTCCTCTACCGATTCGTGACTCTCTAGCCCGAGCCACAGGCAAGCGCGCAGGCAAGCCTTTAGATCGTCAGGGCCGGTCCACCGATGTGGATTATTATGCCTGAACACTACGTTTCCCCACCCTATGGGGTGTAAGTGAGCCAACTAAATGACTCCATCGGTTCGAGAACGACCGATCAATCCGAGGCGCCTCGCAACAGCAACAACCACATAAGTCAAACTCGTCAGGGCGTGTAAAACCACTGACGCCACTTCTAACTAGAAAGAAACGCAAGTCCTCCCTGATGTCCTCTCCCGTTTTTGGTTCATACCGGGTGTGAAACTCGCGAAGTAAACGTTACACAAAGCTACGCCACAAAGGCCGTGCTTTGATCATCACCACAGACTTTGCTTTTCAACAGAAGCCTCGATCAATTGCCACTTAGGCATGCCACACAGGCAATTCACTCCATGCGTTTGATATCCATCAATATATAACCCCTGAGCTCGTACGTCTCAGAGAAGGGCGTTAAGCAAGAGAATAAATTCTCCGCCGCCAAACAGATATATATTTAATAGAGATCAATCACACAGACTAAAATCCAATGTCATACACACAGTCCATTTACAAGTCCGTTCTGGGTCTGAACGAAACCGGAGGCACCTAGTACCCCGCATATCCATCGATCTCCAAGTACGTCTGGACGATCACTAACTGTTTCCATCTTCTTGGGTGTACAGCCCAATCAAGATCATCAGTAATCACCCAAACGACGTGAAGACTTCCGGTCTTCGACCACCGTCTTCATCTTCGACACCACGTCGAATCAGTTATTCAGAATGGGATAAACCCGGTCTTTCTGAATAACTCGCGTATATATTATAAAAGTGTTACCCAAACACAACATACGCCTCATTCCAATTCAGAATATTCTTTTATTCAAATATTCCTATACTTTGGGAAACGTTCCCATTAATTTTATCCAAGATAAATTCTTTAAATTTATTCTTTAATCTCCTTTGAATATCAATTCAAACTAGTCGGGATTAGCGAACCACACCGAAGTAATCATTTATTTTATTTCCCAATCCCAACCTATTCATCCCATGAAGTAAAACTGGTAATACTTCATATCTAACACCACAGTGTTATCAGTAAATTCAATTACCATTTCACGTTCAAATCTAATTAAAGATTTAACCATCGCCTGGAGCAAAACTGGTGATACTCCATTTTCGATCATTTCAATCTAATTAAAGATTCATTAAAACTCCACTTAGTTTTAATCTTTAACTGGGTTAAAGAATCAGTGTCATTTAAAAAAACACGGTTCACGATAAACCCAAAATCACATTCCATTAATTATCGGGTTAAAGAACAAGTGTTATTTAAAACACTGTTCACGATAAACCCAAAAATCAATACCAATTCAATTCCAATTAAATATCATTTAATTGATACACTTCATTACATCTATATAAAAAGATTTAATCTTTTCTCAACTGGGTTCAAGAACGGTGTTAGTGAAGACACCATTCACGACAAACCCAAATCACATTTGATATTCAATATAAGGCTCTGGATAGAAAATATCTCGGCTTATATTCAATATCAAATTCTACGATTAACAAATGCCGTATTGGAAATAACGATATAAATATATATCTTTCAAATTTCCATAACAACATCCGTATAATCCCGAATTCCAACATCAAAATATTCCGAAGACAATTTCGATTCAAATCCACTCCAATGCAATCATTGGAAATTCTGGTTATTTTTAAAACCCTTTTTCAAATTCAATTTATTTATTTAAAAATAAATAGAATTATATTTCTAGTTCAAAACTAGTTCATTTCGATAAAAATCTATTTTTATCTTTTCAAATATGGAGTTTTTCATCCCAATTTTTCCCAAATCATTTCTTATGATTTTACACAAATTATTACTATTTTTAATAATTTTATCAAGGCCCGTACAGTCGATTTCCATCAATGGCCATCGAACTGCACTTACAGCGACCTTTTTCAAATTTGATTTGGACATAATTCCAAATCCAACCGTTAGATTTCAAATTTCTAATATTCATTAGAAAGCTCTTTTCGATACGAACCCAACGGTTCCGATTTTAGGAGAATCCCACGGTCGGATCTCCCGTAATGTCTGTTTGAAATAAATGGTCGAAATTCACGAACTACCGCGGCGCGGCGCGTTCTATTCAGGCCATTATATTATATATATAATATATATAATATATATTTCGTCGATTTCTATTTAAAACGAATTATATAAATAGTTTTTAAATTCGTTTCAAAAGCAATTTCAACTTCCTTTTCAATTCAAATCAAAATTGAATTCTTCTTTATAAATTCGTTTTAAAATTCACTTCAATTCAATTCAAATTTCAATTCAATTTGAATTCAATTCAATTCGCTTTCAATTCAATTTGAATTCGTTTTCAATTCAATTCATTTCAAAATCGTTTTCAATTCAATTCATTTCGAAATCGTTTTCAATTCAATTCATTTCGAAATCGTTTTCAATTCAATTCATTTCGAAATCGTTTTCAATTCAATTCATTTCGAAATAGTTCGAATTTCAAATCTATTCAATTTCAAATCTATTCAATTTCAATTCCAATTCGAATTCATTTACAATCAATTCTTTTCAAAATATCAGATTTTGAAATCACTTTCGATATTCATTATAAAATGAATAAAATCGATATAAATATCGTTCACGTCAAAATGGCGTCAATCTAATCAACACGGCTTCATATATTGATATTTTCAAATATTCCATTTCGAATATTTCTATTTCAAATATTTCTATTTTAAAACTGGAATGAGGCCCAATCAATTTCCATATAATGTTAATTATATGAATTTTCATACAACACATGTATATAATAGCAACGATAAATAATCAACCATCAACCAAAGTGCACTACACCGTATAAGCATCAAATATAGATATCTAATGCTTATAACAGCCTGTCAATCAATCGATTGACATATTTAATCGATCAGGATGAGTGAACTTCAAATTTCATCCCAACACCCGTGTGGGGTTTCAAACAATCAAACACAGATTTTTATTCGTGCAGTTGGGCGATGTGTAAAATTTATCGATCCAATCAATGTCCTTCAAATAGGTGTACATAAACAAACCGTCTGGTTTGTAAATGAATATTTATTTATTCACATTCACGTTAAAAATGATATTTTTAACGATAAAACATTTTATTCCAACATATGAATTTCTATTCAGTTCATTCTTTAAATAAAATGATATTTTTATTTATCTAACTTATTTTAGAAAATTTCGGCGGCATAACGGCACGATACTAGAAACGGGACAAGGCCTAGCCTTATCCCCGGTCTAGTGAAGGCCCACGCCATTCACACATCAATCAATCCATTCATTTCACCAAACAATTCAATTTTCAAATCGAATCATCTAACTAATCTATGCAACCAAACAAACAAGTCCATGGTCTGTGGACGATTGTGTCGGGTGCTACTAAGCACCGTCTGCATCCTAGTATATATATATATATAACTAGAGAAAAGAAATCGAAAGGTGAGAAATCCTCACATATAGCTATCCTAGCTCCACGGCACTTCCAATGCAGGAAATCTTCACTGTTCTCGTCGATATCACTTTCTTTGCCCGTAGCCACTACATATGTAAAAATCACATTTTTACTTCGTTATTCAATATATAAAAATCATATTTTTACTTCGATGTTCAATATATAAAAAATTCTATTTCGAAGTTCAATATATAAAAATTCTATTTTTATTTCGAAGTTCAATATATAAAAATTCTATTTTTCTTTCGAAGTTCAATATATAAAAATTTTATTTTTCTTTCGAAGTTCAATATATAAAAATTCTATTTTTCTTTCGAAGTTCAATATATAAAAATTCTATTTTTCTTTTTAAATCTCAAAATAAAATCAGTTTTCAAACCCTTTTCAAATTCAGTTTTAAACCTTTTTTTAAAAATCCAGTTTTTAATCTTTTCAAAAATCAGTTTTTAATTCCTAAAAATCGAAATTAGTTTTAAACTCTAAAATCGAAATCAGTTTTAAACTTTAAAATAAAAATAAAAGTAAAATAAAAATACTTACTGTATGCGAAGATGGGGGGGCGTCGGCTTCGTCGGAGCTGGCTTCCAGGGGGGCGTCGATGTCGGCGTCAGGAGGAGGCGGAGGGTTGGGGCGGTTCCTGCAGGTGCGGTTTTGGGTGGCTCGCGGTGGGGCGTTAGGGTTTTTGAGCGTCGAATGGGAGAGAGGGGAGGGGATCGAGTGGATCGGAGGAGGGGGGTCAGGCGCAGGTGGCTTGGTGGCGGTGGCGAGGGCCCCACGGCAGCGGCGATGGTGATGGCGGTTTTCCGCCTCCGCCTTTTTTTCTTTTTCTTTTTCTTTTTATTTTATTTTGTTTCGAACTGAAAGGAGAGAGGGGGCCAGAGCGGGTTAACGGGGGGGGGGGGGAGAAAAGGTTTTTTTTATTTTTTTTATTTAATTAATTAATTTTCAAAAAGTTGACTTTCACATACGACCTCGAAACGAGGCCCACCGCCTGTCGTCCATAGCGTTTTACCCCCATTCCGAACACAATGGGATATGTATCGCAAGCTGATTTGACCATCACTATATTGAATTTTAAACGTACATTTCAAATTACCGGGGTCACATACTAACTCTATAAATCCCATAAAAATATTTTCTAGCTTCGTATTGACGATACGGTCCTAACAAAACTAGTTTCATCGAATTCTGAGACCGTTAGAAAAATGGCCATTTTCCAGTCGATTAAAATCAACTAAAACTGGTCAAACGCGTTTTCCTTCGCCACGCTCACATACTGATTCAGAAAATTATGAAATTTGGAACCTAGCAATAACTCGACATCACGGACCCAACAAAACTGGTTTCGTCGAGATCCGAGGTCATTTGCAAAATGTCCATTTTTAAGGGCCTGAATTCCATAGCGACTATTCAGAATTTTCAACTGGACATATCTTTTGATTCCCGCTATGAAATCCCGATTTTTTGGATTCGTTGGAAAGATATTACCAATTAGATCCTAATGTTTTTGGTTTCACTAAAATCCGGTTTATTTTCCACCCGGTACATTAAATTGAAGTTTGAAATCGAATTATCGAACTACCGCGCCATTTTCAATTCCTTTTATAATTTAAAATAATTATTTATATTCTAACGACGACGTATATAAATATATACGTTCGAATTATTCAAAATAAATTTCTCGTCGTTTTTATTTAAAATAATTCATTTTAAATATTCAAAATTCGCGAAAATTGCCAAAATAAAAATTTTAAACTGGCCCAGATTTTCCGGGTTATTACAATCTCCCCCACTTAAAACTTTTCGTCCCCGAAAAGGAACAAAGTCGAAAGTGGTTTGATTAATCAACTCTATGTTCGATCTGGCTTCCATTCTCCAACTTTTCAGTTTCTGAGAATTTTCAAAAATTCAAAAATTTGGCTAACACCCTAAATTTTCGAAAAATTTCGCCATAACCTCCCCTGCACCGGGAGCATCGAGGAATTTTAAATAGCTTCCCCGGTCCTTCAGATCTCAAAAAGAAAAAGAAAAAGCCAAGCGGCTAGCCAATAGGCTCATAAAATCATCATCACCCAAACAAAACAGTAAATTATGTAGTAAACATGTACCTATTTGTCGGGCAAACAAATTTTATTCTCAGCTCTAGCCTCCTTGCTATGACCTGTTCAATGCAAGCACATGTATATGCAAGAAAATGCGACCAAATTCCAATACAATTCAATATTTGATTCAATTAGGCTAAATGGTTCAAAATTAGCAAACAAATGAACAAACAACACAAACATCAATCAATTAGTGAATTAGAGTTTCAAATTCATAATTTTGATACATATACAAAAATCAGATTTTTGATGCCAAATCACAACAATGGATCCTATATTGTTTTTGGTTCTCACACCAGTCAATAGGAAATATATAGATATCACACCTTCGACACTCGAATATAAATGCTGATGATGATGCACCATCATCATTGTCATCTTCGGGCAACTAGAGTGTGATGCTATATCTATCCGATATATTAAAACTTTGAATATACGTTTGCAAGGCGTATATGCAAAATCTTTGTATATTGGACTGTCCTAATCAATATAAATAGATAATCAAATACGAATAATTGATTTAAATTTTCAAAACAAAATTTGTTTTCATTTCAAAAATATACTCTCCACACTCGTTCTAGGATACTATTGATCCCATCTCTAACGAGTCATTCCCATTGGATATTACTAACCCAATATCTGATGAATTCTTTCGTAAGGTTCTAATGTGTCTTGTTCTCTGAGCTTCGTAAACCAAAGCTCTGATACCAAGTGTCACGAGAAAGGAATTTCGCTCGGTCCGAACCAGTCGCTAAACCGACCAAGACCGTTCGAAACGACCCTATCGTTGAGAACACGACAAAATAGAACGCATATAAAAGAACATTTCAATGTATATTACAACAATGCATCAGATTACAAGAATATACAGAGTACAAATGAAAATTACACAGAAATAAATATCAGAGGTTTTAAATTACATTTAAATACATAGCAGCGGAAAATAATACAATACACAACTAGAGGAGATATACGGATACAAAGCTTTCCGGATATCGTTCCAGCTGTAAACCAGGATCCTGTGAATATAAATCTGCAAAACCAAAACTACTAGCTGCCCGTGTCAAAATTAGGGCACCCAGAGTTTAGGTTAAAACAATAAACTCCAGGTCAGTCATGTGACTGGTGTGAGAACTAAAACAGTTATTAATCTTTATTTTAAATCATTAGGTAAAACAAGGGACTACGCCGTATAACACGGAACGGGTTTCCTCCCAAGAATACCAGTGCATAAAACAAACAACACAATGCTAAATAAAGAAAAATGAAGCTGTTATAAGACCCAGGTCCTATCACACAATGCAACGCAAGCCGGGGGATAGGGTTTTCCCTTATAACAGCCAAAGAATGCTTGATACGTTTAAAACAAATCATTTGATACTATAATAAGTGCATAGTGTATAAAACAACTTCAAATCATAAGTATCAATCATAGGCGGCATGGGTACCATATATCATGTCGCCATATATAGGTTTACAAATAAAACCGCAAATGTCACGTATTTGGAAGTTGGATGTCCATCTATGAACCGAGGCAAGGGATCGTCCTCTACCGATTCGTGACTCTCTAGCCCGAGCCACAGGCAAGCGCGCAGGCAAGCCTTTAGATCGTCAGGGCCGGTCCACCGATGTGGATTATTATGTCTGAACACTACGTTTCCCCACCCTATGGGGTGTAAGTGAGCCAACTGAATGACTCCATCGGTTCGAGAACGACCGATCAATCCGAGGCGCCTCGCAACAGCAACAACCACATAAGTCAAACTCGTCAGGGCGTGTAAAACCACTGACGCCACTTCTAACTAGAAAGAAACGCAAGTCCTCCCTGATGTCCTCTCCCGTTTTTGGTTCATACCGGGTGTGAAACTCGCGAAGTAAACGTTACACAAAGCTACGCCACAAAGGCCGTGCTTTGATCATCACCACAGACTTTGCTTTTCAACAGAAGCCTCGATCAATTGCCACTTAGGCATGCCACACAGGCAATTCACTTCATGCGTTTGATATCCATCAATATATAACCCCTGAGCTCGTACGTCTCAGAGAAGGGCGTTAAGCAAGAGAATAAATTCTCCTCCGCCAAACAGATATATATTTAATAGAGATCAATCACACAGACTAAAATCCAATGTCATACACACAGTCCATTTACAAGTCCGTTCTGGGTCTGAACGAAACCGGAGGCACCTAGTACCCCGCATATCCATCGATCTCCAAGTACGTCTGGACGATCACTAACTGTTTCCATCTTCTTGGGTGTACAGCCCAATCAAGATCATCAGTAATCACCCAAACGACGTGAAGACTTCCGGTCTTCGACCACCGTCTTCATCTTCGACACCACGTCGAATCAGTTATTCAGAATGGGATAAACCCGGTCTTTCTGAATAACTCGCGTATATATTATAAAAGTGTTACCCAAACACAACATACGCCTCATTCCAATTCAGAATATTCTTTTATTCAAAT
Organism: Allium sativum; assembly: GCA_030737875.1. NCBI lineage: Eukaryota > Viridiplantae > Streptophyta > Magnoliopsida > Asparagales > Amaryllidaceae > Allium > Allium sativum. The sequence goes on from CM060925.1 coordinate 280,237,812, forward strand.
ATTCCTATACTTTGGGAAACGTTCCCATTAATTTTATCCAGGATAAATTCTTTAAATTTATTCTTTAATCTCCTTTGAATATCAATTCAAACTAGTCGGGATTAGCGAACCACACCGAAGTAATCATTTATTTTATTTCCCAATCCCAACCTATTCATCCCATGAAGTAAAACTGGTAATACTTCATATCTAACACCACAGTGTTATCGGTAAATTCAATTACCATTTCACGTTCAAATCTAATTAAAGATTTAACCATCGCCTGGAGCAAAACTGGTGATACTCCATTTTCGATCATTTCAATCTAATTAAAGATTCATTAAAACTCCACTTAGTTTTAATCTTTAACTGGGTTAAAGAATCAGTGTTATTTAAAAAAACACGGTTCACGATAAACCCAAAATCACATTCCATTAATTATCGGGTTAAAGAACAAGTGTTATTTAAAACACTCTTCACGATAAACCCAAAAATCAATACCAATTCAATTCCAATTAAATATCATTTAATTGATACACTTCATTACATCTATATAAAAAGATTTAATCTTTTCTCAACTGGGTTCAAGAACAGTGTTAGTGAAGACACCATTCACGACAAACCCAAATCACATTTGATATTCAATATAAGGCTCTGGATAGAAAATATCTCGGCTTATATTCAATATCAAATTCTACGATTAACAAATGTCGTATTGGAAATAACGATATAAATATATATCTTTCAAATTTCCATAACAACATCCGTATAATCCCGAATTCCAACATCGAAATATTCCGAAGACAATTTCGATTCAAATCCACTCCAATGCAATCATTGGAAATTCTGGTTATTTTTAAAACCCTTTTTCAAATTCAATTTATTTATTTAAAAATAAATAGAATTATATTTCTAGTTCAAAACTAGTTCATTTCGATAAAAATCTATTTTTATCTTTTAAAATATGGAGGTTTTCATCCCAATTTTTCCCAAATCATTTCTTATGATTTTACACAAATTATTACTATTTTTAATAATTTTATCAAGGCCCGTACAGTCGATTTCCATCAATGGCCATCGAACTGCACTTACAGCGACCTTTTTCAAATTTGATTTGGACATAATTCCAAATCCAACCGTTAGATTTCAAATTTCTAATATTCATTAGAAAGCTCTTTTCGATACGAACCCAACGGTTCCGGTTTTAGGAGAATCCCACGGTCGGATCTCCCGTAATGTCTGTTTGAAATAAATGGTCGAAATTCACGAACTGCCGCGGCACGGCGCGTTCTATTCAGGCCATTATATTATATATATAATATATATTTCGTCGATTTCTATTTAAAACGAATTATATAAAAAGTTTTAAAATTCGTTTCAAAAGCAATTTCAACTTCCTTTTCAATTCAAATCAAAATTTAATTCTTCTTTATAAATTCGTTTTAAAATTCACTTCAATTCAATTCAAATTTCAATTCAATTTGAATTCAATTCAATTCGCTTTCAATTCAATTTGAATTCGTTTTCAATTCAATTCATTTCGAAATCGTTTTCAATTCAATTCATTTCGAAATCGTTTTCAATTCAATTCATTTCGAAATCGTTTTCAATTCAATTCATTTCGAAATCGTTTTCAATTCAATTCATTTCGAAATAGTTCGAATTTCAAATCTATTCAATTTCAAATCTATTCAATTTCAATTCGAATTCATTTACAATCAATTCTTTTCAAAATATCAGATTTTGAAATCACTTTCGATATTCATTATAAAATGAATAAAATCGATATAAATATCGTTCACGTCAAAATGGCGTCAATCTAATCAACACGGCTTCATATATTGATATTTTCAAATATTCCATTTCGAATATTTCTATTTCAAATATTTCTATTTTAAAACTGGAATGAGGCCCAATCAATTTCCATATAATGTTAATTATATGGATTTTCATACAACACATGTATATAATAGCAACGATAAATAATCAACCATCAACCAAAGTGCACTACACCGTATAAGCATCAAATATAGATATCTAATGCTTATAACAGCCTGTCAATCAATCGATTGACATATTTAATCAATCAGGATGAGTGAACTTCAAATTTCATCCCAACACCCGTGTGGGGTTTCAAACAATCAAACACAGATTTTTATTCGTGCAGTTGGGCGATGTGTAAAATTTATCGATCCAATCAATGTCCTTCAAATAGGTGTACATAAACAAACCGTCTGGTTTGTAAATGAATATTTATTTATTCACATTCACGTTAAAAATGATATTTTTAACGATAAAACATTTTATTCCAACATATGAATTTCTATTCAGTTCATTCTTTAAATAAAATGATATTTTTATTTATCTAACTTATTTTAGAAAATTTCGGCGGCATAACGGCACGATACTAGAAACGGGACAAGGCCTAGCCTTATCCCCGGTCTAGTGAAGGCCCACGCCATTCACACATCAATCAATCCATTCATTTCACCAAACAATTCAATTTTCAAATCGAATCATCTAACTAATCTATGCAACCAAACAAACAAGTCCATGGTCTGTGGACGATTGTGTCGGGTGCTACTAAGCACCGTCTGCATCCTAGTATATATATATAACTAGAGAAAAGAAATCGAAAGGTGAGAAATCCTCACATATAGCTATCCTAGCTCCACGGCACTTCCAATGCAGGAAATCTTCACTGTTCTCGTCGATATCACTTTCTTTGCCAGTAGCCACTACATATGTAAAAATCACATTTTTACTTCGTTATTCAATATATAAAAATCATATTTTTACTTCGATGTTCAATATATAAAAAATTCTATTTCGAAGTTCAATATATAAAAATTCTATTTTTATTTCGAAGTTCAATATATAAAAATTCTATTTTTCTTTCGAAGTTAAATATATAAAAAAATTATTTTTCGTTCGAAGTTCAATATATAAAAATTCTATTTTTCTTTCGAAGTTCAATATATAAAAATTCTATTTTTCTTTTTAAATCTCAAAATAAAATCAGTTTTCAAACCCTTTTCAAATTCAATTTTAAACCTTTTTTTAAAAATCCAGTTTTTAATCTTTTCAAAAATCAGTTTTTAATTCCTAAAAATCGAAATTAGTTTTAAACTCTAAAATCGAAATCAGTTTTAAACTTTAAAATAAAAATAAAAGTAAAATAAAAATACTTACTGTATGCGAAGATGGGGGGGCGTCGGCTTCGTCGGAGCTGGCTTCCAGGGGGGCGTCGATGTCGGCGGCAGGAGGAGGCGGAGGGTTGGGGCGGTTCCTGCAGGTGCGGTTTTGGGTGGCTCGCGGTGGGGCGTTAGGGTTTTTGAGCGTCGAATGGGAGAGAGGGGAGGGGATCGAGTGGATCGGAGGAGGGGGGTCAGGCGCAGGTGGCTTGGTGGCGGTGGCGAGGGCCCCACGGCAGCGGCGATGGTGATGGCGGTTTTCCGCCTCCGCCTTTTTTTCTTTTTCTTTTTATTTTATTTTGTTTCGAACTGAAAGGAGAGAGGGGGCCAGAGCGGGTTAACGGGGGGGGGGGGAGAAAAGGTTTTTTTTATTTTTTTTATTTAATTAATTAATTTTCAAAAAGTTGACTTTCACATACGACCTCGAAACGAGGCCCACCGCCTGTCGTCCATAGCGTTTTACCCCCATTCCGAACACAATGGGATATGTATCGCAAGCTGATTTGACCATTTGAATCAGTTTCCGTTTAATTTACATTTAAATCACTATATTGAATTTTAAACGTACATTTCAAATTACCGGGGTCACATACTAACTCTATAAATCCCATAAAAATATTTTCTAGCTTCGTATTGACGATACGGTCCTAACAAAACTAGTTTCATCGAATTCTGAGACCGTTAGAAAAATGGCCATTTTCCAGTCGATTAAAATCAACTAAAACTGGTCAAACGCGTTTTCCTTCGCCACGCTCACATACTGATTCAGAAAATTATGAAATTTGGAACCTAGCAATAACTCGACATCACGGACCCAACAAAACTGGTTTCGTCGAGATCCGAGGTCATTTGCAAAATGTCCATTTTTAAGGGCCTGAATTCCATAGCGACTATTCAGAATTTTCAACTGGACATATCTTTTGATTCCCGCTATGAAATCCCGATTTTTTGGATTCGTTGGAAAGATATTACCAATTAGATCCTAATGTTTTTGGTTTCACTAAAATCCGGTTTATTTTCCACCCGGTACATTAAATTGAAGTATGAAATCGAATTATCGAACTACCGCGCCATTTTCAATTCCTTTTATAATTTAAAATAATTATTTATATTCTAACGACGACGTATATAAATATATACGTTCGAATTATTCAAAATAAATTTCTCATCGTTTTTATTTAAAATAATTCATTTTAAATATTCAAAATTCGCGAAAATTGCCAAAATAAAAATTTTAAACTGGCCCAGATTTTCCGGGTTATTACAATCTCCCCCACTTAAAACTTTTCGTCCCCGAAAAGGAACAAAGTCGAAAGTGGTTTGATTAATCAACTCTATGTTCGATCTGGCTTCCATTCTCCAACTTTTCAGTTTCTGAGAATTTTCAAAAATTCAAAAATTTGGCTAACACCCTAAATTTTCGAAAAATTTCGCCATAACCTCCCCTGCACCGGGAGCATCGAGGAATTTCAAATAGCTTCCCCGGTCCTTCAGATCTCAAAAAGAAAAGGAAAAAGCCAAGCGGCTAGCCAATAGGCTCATAAAATCATCATCACCCAAACAAAACAGTAAATTATGTAGTAAACATGTACCTATTTGTCGGGCAAACAAATTTTATTCTCAGCTCTAGCCTCCTTGCTATGACCTGTTCAATGCAAGCACATGTATATGCAAGAAAATGCGACCAAATTCCAATACAATTCAATATTTGATTCAATTAGGCTAAATGGTTCAAAATTAGCAAACAAATGAACAAACAACACAAACATCAATCAATTAGTGAATTAGAGTTTCAAATTCATAATTTTGATACATATACAAAAATCAGATTTTTGATGCCAAATCACAACAATAGATCCTATATAGTTTTTGGTTCTCACACCAGTCAATAGGAAATATATAGATATCACACCTTCGACACTCGAATATAAATGCTGATGATGATGCACCATCATCAATATCATCTTCGGGCGACTAGAGTGTGATGCTATATCTATCCGATATATTAAAACTTTGAATATACGTTTGCAAGGCGTATATGCAAAATCTTTGTATACTAGACTGTCCTAATCAATATAAATAGATAATCAAATACGAATAATTGATTTAAATTTTCAAAACAAAATTTGTTTTCATTTCAAAAATATACTCTCCACACTCGTTCTAGGATACTATTGATCCCATCTCTAACGAGTCATTCCCATTGGATATTACTAACCCAATATCTGATGAATTCTTTCGTAAGGTTCTAATGTGTCTTGTTCTCTGAGCTTCGTAAACCAAAGCTCTAATACCAACTGTCACGAGAAAGGAATTTCGCTCGGTCCGAACCAGTCGCTAAACCGACCAAGACCGTTCGAAACGACCCTATCGTTGAGAACACGACAAAATAGAACGCATATAAAAGAACATTTCAATGTATATTACAACAATGCATCAGATTACAAGAATATACAGAGTACAAATGAAAATTACACAGAAATAAATATCAGAGGTTTTAAATTACATTTAAATACATAGCAGCGGAAAATAATACAATACACAACTAGAGGAGATATACGGATACAAAGCTTTCCGGATATCGTTCCAGCTGTAAACCAGGATCCTGTGAATATAAATCTGCAAAACCAAAACTACTAGCTGCCCGTGTCAAAATAAGGGCACCCAGAGTTTAGGTTAAAACAATAAACTCCAGGTCAGTCATGTGACTGGTGTGAGAACTAAAACAGTTATTAATCTTTATTTTAAATCATTAGGTAAAACAAGGGACTACGCCGTATAACACGGAACGGGTTTCCTCCCAAGAATACCAGTGCATAAAACAAACAGCACAATGCTAAATAAAGAAAAATGAAGCTGTTATAAGACCCAGGTCCTATCACACAATGCAACGCAAGCCGGGGGATAGGGTTTTCCCTTATAACAGCCAAAGAATGCTTGATACGTTTAAAACAAATCATTTGATACTATAATAAGTGCATAGTGTATAAAACAACTTCAAATCATAAGTATCAATCATAGGCGGCATGGGTACCATATATCATGTCGCCATATATAGGTTTACAAATAAAACCGCAAATGTCACGTATTTGGAAGTTGGATGTCCATCTATGAACCGAGGCAAGGGATCGTCCTCTACCGATTCGTGACTCTCTAGCCCGAGCCACAGGCAAGCGCGCAGGCAAGCCTTTAGATCGTCAGGGCCGGTCCACCGATGTGGATTATTATGCCTGAACACTACGTTTCCCCACCCTATGGGGTGTAAGTGAGCCAACTAAATGACTCCATCGGTTCGAGAACGACCGATCAATCCGAGGCGCCTCGCAACAGCAACAACCACATAAGTCAAACTCGTTAGGGCGTGTAAAACCACTGACGCCACTTCTAACTAGAAAGAAACGCAAGTCCTCCCTGATGTCCTCTCCCGTTTTTGGTTCATACCGGGTGTGAAACTCGCGAAGTAAACGTTACACAAAGCTACGCCACAAAGGCCGTGCTTTGATCATCACCACAGACTTTGCTTTTCAACAGAAGCCTCGATCAATTGCCACTTAGGCATGCCACACAGGCAATTCACTCCATGCGTTTGATATCCATCAATATATAACCCCTGAGCTCGTACGTCTCAGAGAAGGGCGTTAAGCAAGAGAATAAATTCTCCGCCGCCAAACAGATATATATTTAATAGAGATCAATCACACAGACTAAAATCCAATGTCATACACACAGTCCATTTACAAGTCTGTTCTGGGTCTGAACGAAACCGGAGGCACCTAGTACCCCGCTTATCCATCGATCTCCAAGTACGTCTGGACGATCACCAACTGTTTCCATCTTCTTGGGTGTACAGCCCAATCAAGATCATCAGTAATCACCCAAACGACGTGAAGACTTCCGGTCTTCGACCACCGTCTTCATCTTCGACACCACGTCGAATCAGTTATTCAGAATGGGATAAACCCGGTCTTTCTGAATAACTCGCGTATATATTATAAAAGTGTTACCCAAACACAACATACGCCTCATTCCAATTCAGAATATTCTTTTATTCAAATATTCCTATACTTTGGGAAACGTTCCCATTAATTTTATCCAAGATAAATTCTTTAAATTTATTCTTTAATCTCCTTTGAATATCAATTCAAACTAGTCGGGATTAGCGAACCACACCGAAGTAATCATTTATTTTATTTCCCAATCCCAACCTATTCATCCCATGAAGTAAAACTGGTAATACTTCATATCTAACACCACAGTGTTATCGGTAAATTCAATTACCATTTCACGTTCAAATCTAATTAAAGATTTAACCATCGCCTGGAGCAAAACTGGTGATACTCCATTTTCGATCATTTCAATCTAATTAAAGATTCATTAAAACTCCACTTAGTTTTAATCTTTAACTGGGTTAAAGAATCAGTGTTATTTAAAAAAACACGTTTCACGATAAACCCAAAATCACATTCCATTAATTATCGGGTTAAAGAACAAGTGTTATTTAAAACACTGTTCACGATAAACCCAAAAATCAATACCAATTCAATTCCAATTAAATATCATTTAATTGATACACTTCATTACATCTATATAAAAAGATTTAATCTTTTCTCAACTGGGTTCAAGAACAGTGTTAGTGAAGACACCATTCACGACAAACCCAAATCACATTTGATATTCAATATAAGGCTCTGGATAGAAAATATCTCGGCTTATATTCAATATCAAATTCTACGATTAACAAATGTCGTATTGGAAATAACGATATAAATATATATCTTTCAAATTTCCATAACAACATCCGTATAATCCCGAATTCCAACATCGAAATATTCCGAAGACAATTTCGATTCAAATCCACTCCAATGCAATCATTGGAAATTCTGGTTATTTTTAAAACCCTTTTTCAAATTCAATTTATTTATTTAAAAATAAATAGAATTATATTTCTAGTTCAAAACTAGTTCATTTCGATAAAAATCTATTTTTATCTTTTCAAATATGGAGTTTTTCATCCCAATTTTTCCCAAATCATTTCTTATGATTTTACACAAATTATTACTATTTTTAATAATTTTATCAAGGCCCGTACAGTCGATTTTCATCAATGGCCATCGAACTGCACTTACAGCGACCTTTTTCAAATTTGATTTGGACATAATTCCAAATCCAACCGTTAGATTTCAAATTTCTAATATTCATTAGAAAGCTCTTTTCGATACGAACCCAACGGTTCCGGTTTTAGGAGAATCCCACGGTCGGATCTCCCGTAATGTCTGTTTGAAATAAATGGTCGAAATTCACGAACTGCCGCGGCGCGGCGTGTTCTATTCAGGCCATTATATTATATATATAATATATATAATATATATTTCGTCGATTTCTATTTAAAACGAATTATATAAAAAGTTTTAAAATTCGTTTCAAAAGCAATTTCAACTTCCTTTTCAATTCAAATCAAAATTGAATTCTTCTTTATAAATTCGTTTTAAAATTCACTTCAATTCAATTCAAATTTCAATTCAATTTGAATTCAATTCAATTTGAATTCAATTCAATTCGCTTTCAATTCAATTTGAATTCGTTTTCAATTCAATTCATTTCGAAATCGTTTTCAATTCAATTCATTTCGAAATCGTTTTCAATTCAATTCATTTCGAAATCGTTTTCAATTCAATTCATTTCGAAATCGTTTTCAATTCAATTCATTTCGAAATAGTTCGAATTTCAAATCTATTCAATTTCAAATCTATTCAATTTCAATTCCAATTCGAATTCATTTACAATCAATTCTTTTCAAAATATCAGATTTTGAAATCACTTTCGATATTCATTATAAAATGAATAAAATCGATATAAATATCGTTCACGTCAAAATGGCGTCAATCTAATCAACACGGCTTCATATATTGATATTTTCAAATATTCCATTTCGAATATTTCTATTTCAAATATTTCTATTTTAAAACTGGAATGAGGCCCAATCAATTTCCATATAATGTTAATTATATGGATTTTCATACAACACATGTATATAATAGCAACGATAAATAATCAACCATCAACCAAAGTGCACTACACCGTATAAGCATCAAATATAGATATCTAATGCTTATAACAGCCTGTCAATCAATCGATTGACATATTTAATCAATCAGGATGAGTGAACTTCAAATTTCATCCCAACACCCGTGTGGGGTTTCAAACAATCAAACACAGATTTTTATTCGTGCAGTTGGGCGATGTGTAAAATTTATCGATCCAATCAATGTCCTTCAAATAGGTGTACATAAACAAACCGTCTGGTTTGTAAATGAATATTTATTTATTCACATTCACGTTAAAAATGATATTTTTAACGATAAAACATTTTATTCCAACATATGAATTTCTATTCAGTTCATTCTTTAAATAAAATGATATTTTTATTTATCTAACTTATTTTAGAAAATTTCGGCGGCATAACGGCACGATACTAGAAACGGGACAAGGCCTAGCCTTATCCCCGGTCTAGTGAAGGCCCACGCCATTCACACATCAATCAATCCATTCATTTCACCAAACAATTCAATTTTCAAATCGAATCATCTAACTAATCTATGCAACCAAACAAACAAGTCCATGGTCTGTGGACGATTGTGTCGGGTGCTACTAAGCACCGTCTGCATCCTAGTATATATATATATATATATATATATATATATATAACTAGAGAAAAGAAATCGAATGGTGAGAAATCCTCACATATAGCTATCCTAGCTCCACGGCACTTCCAATGCAGGAAATCTTCACTGTTCTCGTCGATATCACTTTCTTTGCCCGTAGCCACTACATATGTAAAAATCACATTTTTACTTCGTTATTCAATATATAAAAATCATATTTTTACTTCGATGTTCAATATATAAAAAATTCTATTTCGAAGTTCAATATATAAAAATTCTATTTTTATTTCGAAGTTCAATATATAAAAATTCTATTTTTCTTTCGAAGTTCAATATATAAAAATTTTATTTTTCTTTCGAAGTTCAATATATAAAAATTCTATTTTTCTTTCGAAGTTCAATATATAAAAATTCTATTTTTCTTTTTAAATCTCAAAATAAAATCAGTTTTCAAACCCTTTTCAAATTCAGTTTTAAACATTTTTTTAAAAATCCAGTTTTTAATCTTTTCAAAAATCAGTTTTTAATTCCTAAAAATCGAAATTAGTTTTAAACTCTAAAATCGAAATCAGTTTTAAACTTTAAAATAAAAATAAAAGTAAAATAAAAATACTTACTGTATGCGAAGATGGGGGGGGCGTCGGCTTCGTCGGAGCTGGCTTCCAGGGGGGCGTCGATGTCGGCGGCAGGAGGAGGCGGAGGGTTGGGGCGGTTCCTGCAGGTGCGGTTTTGGGTGGCTCGCGGTGGGGCGTTAGGGTTTTTGAGCGTCGAATGGGAGAGAGGGGAGGGGATCGAGTGGATCGGAGGAGGGGGGTCAGGCGCAGGTGGCTTGGTGGCGGTGGCGAGGGCCCCACGGCAGCGGCGATGGTGATGGCGGTTTTCCGCCTCCGCCTTTTTTTCTTTTTCTTTTTTTTTTATTTTGTTTCGAACTGAAAGGAGAGAGGGGGCCAGAGCGGGTTAACGGGGGGGGGGGGGGGGGAGAAAAGTTTTTTTTTATTTTTATTTATTTAATTAATTAATTTTCAAAAAGTTGACTTTCACATACGACCTCGAAACGAGGCCCACCGCCTGTCGTCCATAGCGTTTTACCCCCATTCCGAACACAATGGGATATGTATCGCAAGCTGATTTGACCATTTGAATCAGTTTCCGTTTAATTTACATTTAAATCACTATATTGAATTTTAAACGTACATTTCAAATTACCGGGGTCACATACTAACTCTATAAATCCCATAAAAATATTTTCTAGCTTCGTATTGACGATACGGTCCTAACAAAACTAGTTTCATCGAATTCTGAGACCGTTAGAAAAATGGCCATTTTCCAGTCGATTAAAATCAACTAAAACTGGTCAAACGCGTTTTCCTTCGCCACGCTCACATACTGATTCAGAAAATTATGAAATTTGGAACCTAGCAATAACTCGACATCACGGACCCAACAAAACTGGTTTCGTCGAGATCCGAGGTCATTTGCAAAATGTCCATTTTTAAGGGCCTGAATTCCATAGCGACTATTCAGAATTTTCAACTGGACATATCTTTTGATTCCCGCTATGAAATCCCGATTTTTTGGATTCGTTGGAAAGATATTACCAATTAGATCCTAATGTTTTTGGTTTCACTAAAATCCGGTTTATTTTCCACCCGGTACATTAAATTGAAGTTTGAAATCGAATTATCGAACTACCGCGCCATTTTCAATTCCTTTTATAATTTAAAATAATTATTTATATTCTAACGACGACGTATATAAATATATACGTTCGAATTATTCAAAATAAATTTCTCGTCGTTTTTATTTAAAATAATTCATTTTAAATATTCAAAATTCGCGAAAATTGCCAAAATAAAAATTTTAAACTGGCCCAGATTTTCCGGGTTATTACAATCTCCCCCACTTAAAACTTTTCGTCCCCGAAAAGGAACAAAGTCGAAAGTGGTTTGATTAATCAACTCTATGTTCGATCTGGCTTCCATTCTCCAACTTTTCAGTTTCTGAGAATTTTCAAAAATTCAAAAATTTGGCTAACACCCTAAATTTTCGAAAAATTTCGCCATAACCTCCCCTGCACCGGGAGCATCGAGGAATTTCAAATAGCTTCCCCGGTCCTTCAGATCTCAAAAAGAAAAAGAAAAAGCCAAGCGGCTAGCCAATAGGCTCATAAAATCATCATCACCCAAACAAAACAGTAAATTATGTAGTAAACATGTACCTATTTGTCGGGCAAACAAATTTTATTCTCAGCTCTAGCCTCCTTGCTATGACCTGTTCAATGCAAGCACATGTATATGCAAGAAAATGCGACCAAATTCCAATACAATTCAATATTTGATTCAATTAGGCTAAATGGTTCAAAATTAGCAAACAAATGAACAAACAACACAAACATCAATCAATTAGTGAATTAGAGTTTCAAATTCATAATTTTGATACATATACAAAAATCAGATTTTTGATGCCAAATCACAACAATAGATCCTATATAGTTTTTGGTTCTCACACCAGTCAATAGGAAATATATAGATATCACACCTTCGACACTCGAATATAAATGCTGATGATGATGCACCATCATCAATGTCATCTTCGGGCGACTAGAGTGTGATGCTATATCTATCCGATATATTAAAACTTTGAATATACGTTTGCAAGGCGTATATGCAAAATCTTTGTATACTGGACTGTCCTAATCAATATAAATAGATAATCAAATACGAATAATTGATTTAAATTTTCAAAACAAAATTTGTTTTCATTTCAAAAATATACTCTCCACACTCGTTCTAGGATACTATTGATCCCATCTCTAACGAGTCATTCCCATTGGATATTACTAACCCAATATCTGATGAATTCTTTCGTAAGGTTCTAATGTGTCTTGTTCTCTGAGCTTCGTAAACCAAAGCTCTGATACCAACTGTCACGAGAAAGGAATTTCGCTCGGTCCGAACCAGTCGCTAAACCGACCAAGACCGTTCGAAACGACCCTATCGTTGAGAACACGACAAAATAGAACGCATATAAAAGAACATTTCAATGTATATTACAACAATGCATCAGATTACAAGAATATACAGAGTACAAATGAAAATTACACAGAAATAAATATCAGAGGTTTTAAATTACATTTAAATACATAGCAGCGGAAAATAATACAATACACAACTAGAGGAGATATACGGATACAAAGCTTTCCGGATATCGTTCCAGCTGTAAACCAGGATCCTGTGAATATAAATCTGCAAAACCAAAACTACTAGCTGCCCGTGTCAAAATAAGGGCACCCAGAGTTTAGGTTAAAACAATAAACTCCAGGTCAGTCATGTGACTGGTGTGAGAACTAAAACAGTTATTAATCTTTATTTTAAATCATTAGGTAAAACAAGGGACTACGCCGTATAACACGGAACGGGTTTCCTCCCAAGAATACCAGTGCATAAAACAAACAGCACAATGCTAAATAAAGAAAAATGAAGCTGTTATAAGACCCAGGTCCTATCACACAATGCAACGCAAGCCGGGGGATAGGGTTTTCCCTTATAACAGCCAAAGAATGCTTGATACGTTTAAAACAAATCATTTGATACTATAATAAGTGCATAGTGTATAAAACAACTTCAAATCATAAGTATCAATCATAGGCGGCATGGGTACCATATATCATGTCGCCATATATAGGTTTACAAATAAAACCGCAAATGTCACGTATTTGGAAGTTGGATGTCCATCTATGAACCGAGGCAAGGGATCGTCCTCTACCGATTCGTGACTCTCTAGCCCGAGCCACAGGCAAGCGCGCAGGCAAGCCTTTAGATCGTCAGGGCCGGTCCACCGATGTGGATTATTATGCCTGAACACTACGTTTCCCCACCCTATGGGGTGTAAGTGAGCCAACTAAATGACTCCATCGGTTCGAGAACGACCGATCAATCCGAGGCGCCTCGCAACAGCAACAACCACATAAGTCAAACTCGTCAGGGCGTGTAAAACCACTGACGCCACTTCTAACTAGAAAGAAACGCAAGTCCTCCCTGATGTCCTCTCCCATTTTTGGTTCATACCGGGTGTGAAACTCGCGAAGTAAACGTTACACAAAGCTACGCCACAAAGGCCGTGCTTTGATCATCACCACACGACTTTGCTTTTCAACAGAAGCCTCGATCAATTGCCACTTAGGCATGCCACACAGGCAATTCACTCCATGCGTTTGATATCCATCAATATATAACCCCTGAGCTCGTACGTCTCAGAGAAGGGCGTTAAGAAAGAGAATAAATTCTCCGCCGCCAAACAGATATATATTTAATAGAGATCAATCACACAGACTAAAATCCAATGTCAGACACACAGTCCATTTACAAGTCCGTTCTGGGTCTGAACGAAACCGGAGGCACCTAGTACCCCGCATATCCATCGATCTCCAAGTACGTCTGGACGATCACTAACTGTTTCCATCTTCTTGGGTGTACAGCCCAATCAAGATCATCAGTAATCACCCAAACGACGTGAAGACTTCCGGTCTTCGACCACCGTCTTCATCTTCGACACCACGTCGAATCAGTTATTCAGAATGGGATAAACCCGGTCTTTCTGAATAACTCGCGTATATATTATAAAAGTGTTACCCAAACACAACATACGCCTCATTCCAATTCAGAATATTCTTTTATTCAAATATTCCTATACTTTGGGAAAAGTTCCCATTAATTTTATCCAAGATAAATTCTTTAAATTTATTCTTTAATCTCCTTTGAATATCAATTCAAACTAGTCGGGATTAGCGAACCACACCGAAGTAATCATTTATTTTATTTCCCAATCACAACCTATTCATCCCATGAAGTAAAACTGGTAATACTTCATATCTAACACCACAGTGTTATCGGTAAATTCAATTACCATTTCACGTTCAAATCTAATTAAAGATTTAACCATCGCCTAGAGCAAAACTGGTGATACTCCATTTTCGATCATTTCAATCTAATTAAAGATTCATTAAAACTCCACTTAGTTTTAATCTTTAACTGGGTTAAAGAATCAGTGTCATTTAAAAAAACACGGTTCACGATAAACCCAAAATCACATTCCATTAATTATCGGGTTAAAGAACAAGTGTTATTTAAAACACTGTTCACGATAAACCCAAAAATCAATACCAATTCAATTCCAATTAAATATCATTTAATTGATACACTTCATTACATCTATATAAAAAGATTTAATCTTTTCTCAACTGGGTTCAAGAACGGTGTTAGTGAAGACACCATTCACGACAAACCCAAATCACATTTGATATTCAATATAAGGCTCTGGATAGAAAATATCTCGGCTTATATTCAATATCAAATTCTACGATTAACAAATGTCGTATTGGAAATAACGATATAAATATATATCTTTCAAATTTCCATAACAACATCCGTATAATCCCGAATTCCAACATCGAAATATTCCGAAGACAATTTCGATTCAAATCCACTCCAATGCAATCATTGGAAATTCTGGTTATTTTTAAAACCCTTTTTCAAATTCAATTTATTTATTTAAAAATAAATAGAATTATATTTCTAGTTCAAAACTAGTTCATTTCGATAAAAATCTATTTTTATCTTTTCAAATATGGAGTTTTTCATCCCAATTTTTCCCAAATCATTTCTTATGATTTTACACAAATTATTACTATTTTTAATAATTTTATCAAGGCCCGTACAGTCGATTTCCATCAATGGCCATCGAACTGCACTTACAGCGACCTTTTTCAAATTTGATTTGGACATAATTCCAAATCCAACCGTTAGATTTCAAATTTCTAATATTCATTAGAAAGCTCTTTTCGATACGAACCCAACGGTTCCGGTTTTAGGAGAATCCCACGGTCGGATCTCCCGTAATGTCTGTTTGAAATAAATGGTCGAAATTCACGAACTGCCGCGGCGCGGCGCGTTCTATTCAGGCCATTATATTATATATATAATATATATAATATATATTTCGTCGATTTCTATTTAAAACGAATTATATAAATAGTTTTTAAATTCGTTTCAAAAGCAATTTCAACTTCCTTTTCAATTCAAATCAAAATTGAATTCTTCTTTATAAATTCGTTTTAAAATTCACTTCAATTCAATTCAAATTTCAATTCAATTTGAATTCAATTCAATTCGCTTTCAATTCAATTTGAATTCGTTTTCAATTCAATTCATTTCGAAATCGTTTTCAATTCAATTCATTTCGAAATCGTTTTCAATTCAATTCATTTCGAAATCGTTTTCAATTCATTTCGAAATCGTTTTCAATTCAATTCATTTCGAAATCGTTTTCAATTCAATTCATTTCGAAATAGTTCGAATTTCAAATCTATTCAATTTCAAATCTATTCAATTTCAATTCCAATTCGAATTCATTTACAATCAATTCTTTTCAAAATATCAGATTTTGAAATCACTTTCGATATTCATTATAAAATGAATAAAATCGATATAAATATCGTTCACGTCAAAATGGCGTCAATCTAATCAACACGGCTTCATATATTGATATTTTCAAATATTCCATTTCGAATATTTCTATTTCAAATATTTCTATTTTAAAACTGGAATGAGGCCCAATCAATTTCCATATATTGTTAATTATATGGATTTTCATACAACACATGTATATAATAGCAACGATAAATAACCAACCATCAACCAAAGTGCACTACACCGTATAAGCATCAAATATAGATATCTAATGCTTATAACAGCCTGTCAATCAATCGATTGACATATTTAATCAATCAGGATGAGTGAACTTCAAATTTCATCCCAACACCCGTGTGGGGTTTCAAACAATCAAACACAGATTTTTATTCGTGCAGTTGGGCGATGTGTAAAATTTATCGATCCAATCAATGTCCTTCAAATAGGTGTATATAAACAAACCGTCTGGTTTGTAAATGAATATTTATTTATTCACATTCACGTTAAAAATGATATTTTTAACGATAAAACATTTTATTCCAACATATGAATTTCTATTCAGTTCATTCTTTAAATAAAATGATATTTTTATTTATCTAACTTATTTTAGAAAATTTCGGCGGCATAACGGCACGATACTAGAAACGGGACAAGGCCTAGCCTTATCCCCGGTCTAGTGAAGGCCCACGCCATTCACACATCAATCAATCCATTCATTTCACCAAACAATTCAATTTTCAAATCGAATCATCTAACTAATCTATGCAACCAAACAAACAAGTCCATGGTCTGTGGACGATTGTGTCGGGTGCTACTAAGCACCGTCTGCATCCTAGTATATATATATATATATAACTAGAGAAAAGAAATCGAAAGGTGAGAAATTCTCACATATAGCTATCCTAGCTCCACGGCACTTCCAATGCAGGAAATCTTCACTGTTCTCGTCGATATCACTTTCTTTGCCCGTAGCCACTACATATGTAAAAATCACATTTTTACTTCGTTATTCAATATATAAAAATCATATTTTTACTTCGATGTTCAATATATAAAAAATTCTATTTCGAAGTTCAATATATAAAAATTCTATTTTTATTTCGAAGTTCAATATATAAAAATTCTATTTTTCTTTCGAAGTTCAATATATAAAAATTCTATTTTTCTTTCGAAGTTCAATATATAAAAATTCTATTTTTCTTTCGAAGTTCAATATATAAAAATTCTATTTTTCTTTTTAAATCTCAAAATAAAATCAGTTTTCAAACCCTTTTCAAATTCAGTTTTAAACCTTTTTTTTAAAATTCAGCTTTTAATCTTTTCAAAAATCAGTTTTAAACCTTTTTTTAAAAATCTAGTTTTTAATCTTTTCAAAAATCAGTTTTTAATTCCTAAAAATTGAAATTAGTTTTAAACTCTAAAATCGAAATCAGTTTTAAACTTTAAAATAAAAGTAAAATAAAAATACTTACTGTATGCGAAGATGGGGGGGGCGTCGGCTTCGTCGGAGCTGGCTTCCAGGGGGGCGTCGATGTCGGCGGCAGGAGGAGGCGGAGGGTTGGGGCGGTTCCTGCAGGTGCGGTTTTGGGTGGCTCGCGGTGGGGCGTTAGGGTTTTTGAGCGTCGAATGGGAGAGAGGGGAGGGGATCGAGTGGATCGGAGGAGGGGGGTCAGGCGCAGGTGGCTTGGTGGCGGTGGCGAGGGCCCCACGGCGGCGGCGATGGTGATGGCGGTTTTCCGCCTCCGCCTTTTTTTCTTTTTCTTTTTTTTTTATTTTGTTTCGAACTGAAAGGAGAGAGGGGGCCAGAGCGGGTTAACGGGGGGGGGGAGAAAAGGTTTTTTTTTATTTAATTAATTTTCAAAAAGTTGACTTTCACATACGACCTCGAAACGAGGCCCACCGCCTGTCGTCCATAGCGTTTTACCCCCATTCCGAACACAATGGGATATGTATCGCAAGCTGATTTGACCATTTGAATCAGTTTCCGTTTAATTTACATTTAAATCACTATATTGAATTTTAAACGTACATTTCAAATTACCGGGGTCACATATTAACTCTATAAATCCCATAAAAATATTTTCTAGCTTCGTATTGACGATACGGTCCTAACAAAACTAGTTTCGTCGAATTCTGAGACCGTTAGAAAAATGGCCATTTTCCAGTCGATTAAAATCAACTGAAACTGGTCAAACGCGTTTTCCTTCGCCACGCTCACATACTGATTCAGAAAATTATGAAATTTGGAACCTAGCAATAACTCGACATCACGGACCCAACAAAACTGGTTTCGTCGAGATCCGAGGTCATTTGCAAAATGTCCATTTTTAAGGGCCTGAATTCCATAGCGACTATTCAGAATTTTCAACTGGACATATCTTTTGATTCCCACTATGAAATCCCGATTTTTTGGATTCGTTGGAAAGATATTACCAATTAGATCCTAATGTTTTTGGTTTCACTAAAATCCGGTTTATTTTCCACCCGGTACATTAAATTGAAGTTTGAAATCGAATTATCGAACTACCGCGCCATTTTCAATTCCTTTTATAATTTAAAATAATTATTTATATTCTAACGACGACGTATATAAATATATACGTTCGAATTATTCAAAATAAATTTCTCGTCGTTTTTATTTAAAATAATTCATTTTAAATATTCAAAATTCGCGAAAATTGCCAAAATAAAAATTTTAAACTGGCCCAGATTTTCCGGGTTATTACAGGAGAGCGGTAGCGGATGGAGAAATATATAAGTCGTGGTTATCAAAAATAAATGAGGAGCCGTTGATTTTCATCTGAGTTCAGCGTTTTTTTCCTATTCTTTTTCCTCTCAGAAAAAAACGAGATGTCTAGCCTTTTAAAGAGTGAATAGCGTGATAGGCATGGCTTTGAAAGCTTGGATAACACGGTATGGAAAACGTGGAGAGCACGGTTTCACAGTAGCTTGAGGGGGACTTCGCATGCACGGTTAGTAAACATGAAGAGCACGTTATCCTAAAATGTACTGAGAAATAGTATATATATATATATATAAAAGTTGTTGAAATTTTCTGGATGCCTTGGTTGATAAACTGGATTGGAACGAATGAGAGAGATAATGGTTTTACTTTGTAAGCACTATTTCAAGATAGAACAACAGTATCCGCATATTTTGAAAATAAAGCCAGTATGTTTCAATAAGATATTTATTTGGTTGACAAATAGGTGTATATATATTAGAAAATATCGGTATCCTGTTAACCTAAACTTCATTCACGTACAAGCTGTTACAGGAAGAAATAAGAGTACGGTTGGGTCCAGCGAGGTACCACGATCCCAAAAATATAGTAATATCGGTAGTTTAACTTATATTATGAAATCCCAAAATATTGATATAGGGTGCAAAATACTCCAAATAAAAAGTTACATTATTAATTAATTAAAAATTACAGTAAAATTCTAAAAATTAAATTATAACTACGCCTCAAAAGAATCTTGTCCAAATTCGTAACCAATATTTAAATATATTCAAATAACTGTTATGGCATATATACGATTTCACAACGACTATTTCTAGATTTGATTTGGACATAACTTTTTAATCCCGCTATGAAATCTGGATTTTTCACATTCGTTGGAAAGATATTTTCAAACAGATTCAAATATTTCTTGTTTCGCTAAAATCCAATTTATTTTGAATCCTGTACGTTCATTTGAAATTTGAAATCGAATTTTCAAACTACCGCGCCATTTTGAACTCGTTTTAATTATATTATAAATTATACGTTTAAATATCGTTTTATTAAATAAATTCCTATATATAATTCAAATAAAATATTTAAAATAAATTTAAATATTCAGAATTCAATGGCTAAAAATCCGGGTCGTTACATTCCTTCCCCCTTAAAATAATTTCGTCCTCGAAATTGCTAAGGTAGGAAAAAATGGTACATACCCTATTAACTAGGTCTAAAATTCCTTTTTGTTCAATTCTTAACTTCAGTTTAACTGTACCAATTTGTTTCAATTAAAATATTAATTTATTCTTACTAACGAAAATTTCGAAAATTCTGAAAATTTTCTAACGCTTTAAATTCTGAGAAATTTTTGGGCAATATTATTTTATTTACCCATTTTAACACAATATTGTATCGAATAGCTTTGTTCGAGAGTTTTGAAACACCTATCGATACAGTTGTACATCCTATATCGACCAGAATTCATAAACCACTCAACAAATCAATCAATACAATATAAAACAATTTTATTTTCAATCTACAAATACACACTCATATGTATACACTCAAACTCAATCTAGGGTATTACTAACCCCTTCTCTACTGAGTCACGCCAAAGAGCCAAGGTTACTACTCAACCTTCAGCTCTGATACCAAATGAAACGACCCGCTAATCCATACCCTTTGAGTCGAATAATAACACCACACGTCCAACCCAAATTGCATAGAAACACGAATCATTTTTAGAAAGAAGTTAGAGGATGGGAAATAGAAAGAAAGAAATATTAGAATAAAAGAAAAACGAAGATCACAAACTCATAGTGGAACGAATAAAATATATTAGATAACATAAACTTTGAAACACAAATCTGTAACTGTATATATACATACCATTATCAGAGCTCAATGGTTATCCCTGGGACAGTTATAAACTCCTGTTTCCAGTTACAACATAGTACACAGCGGAAAATATGATAGTCTTTAGCTAGCTGATGAAGTCTCCTGCTTCGAGCCCTCCAAGTGAATCTGAAAAATCCCGACTACTTGTCTGCCCGTACAAATTTGGGCACCCAAGAATTTAGGGAAAACAAAACAAAATAAACTCTGGGTCAGTCATGGGACTGGTGTGAGTAAACTCCAATCATTTGTTTAACTTTCAAAATCATTTAGAAAGAAAATATAATCGTAAGACCGATCCACACATAAACACGGATGGTTTTTACCTTACGATAACCCAAAACATTTTGATATCAAAATCTGATGATATTATAATAGTGTCTAAATCAAATAAATAGAATCTAGCGGAACGCTTGCATCTCACGCTCCATATATAATACAAAATCAAAAACCGCGGGGCGCTTATTGGAGATTGGATTTACAATATGACAATGTATGGGACCACCTGCCGATAGTGTACATCTAGAGACGAATACACTGGGTTCAACAAGAACATCTTGCAACCCGGCCCACACATGACCGACCACTCATTTCGCTTGAGTGTATCGAATGTATATCACCAACGGTTGGGATCAACAACCGTTTCCCGAAAGGGATATCATCGATAGATTACAGAAACAAATGGAGTATCTCTAGATAGGTGATTATACATCCTAATGGGAGCGACCCACTTAGCCTTGCTGCCTGCCCGATTTTTTTCATTTCCCGGTTGTGAGGCTTGAGGTCATTACGTATCTTTTAGAACACCTGACCACCATTCACTTTGAATGCCACATCGTCATACCCGCCAAATCACAAATTGATTTCCCCAAAAATACCACGGGTATAAAGCTAAGAGAAACGAATTCCTCCGCCACCAAACGTAAGTATGTTTGAAGAGATCAATTTACGCGATTCGTTAGATATACTCTGTCAGACATTCGTCCATTCACGTTGTCCTAGGACTGGACAAACCGAAGGCGCTATTCTATAAACAGGATAGCCCTTGCATAACTCCGTCTTCAATTTTCTTTGTCATATTCGATCGCAACGCTAACGTCTATATAGAGTGAATTTTCAGATACTGGATCTGATCCCGGTCTATCCGTATTGACGACGGAAAAATGGTCAAAAACTTCGATAGTCAGTGATTTAACTATCAAAGAAAAATAAGTGTACAACCAATGATCTTATTTCCAGGTAGGAATTCGATCGATCGATCAATCATCAATCAACATTGGCCCCTTTAAATCAATTCCTTATTGTATTATAATTTACAATTCTCATTTCCCATCTTTCGTATCCTTTCGTAGCTCGATTTCCCTTCTCTATTCTTTGAAAAACATTTTCAATATTATAATTCCTTTATTCGAGAAAAAATCTCTTATTCCAGTTAGAAAACATTTCTAAATATTCACGAATCCTTATTTTCTATATTCAGAAAATGTACTCGATTAATATCGGAAAATATTTTCATATTCAATCCCTTAATTCCTCCTTGACCAATTCATTTCATTTTCTATTTGGGAAAAATATTCCAAAATCCTTTAAATGAATGCGATGTTATAAAACATCATTATTTATAACTCGATCTATAAATCATTCGTAAACTAATGGTATCACTAACCAATCCTTGCCATCGAACCTTAACCATTTCTCCGTCAATCATGACGTTAGTCAAGTTGGGGTATAACTACCTCTCAGACCTTAACTGAACGACATTCTTAACTTCGGAATAGACAAAGCTCACAACTTCAATGAAAACATCACTTACACGACTCTCGGATTCGATCCAAGAACACATTTCCTTTACAGAAAAATATTGATTATAACAGTAGCGTTATAATCGTTGTTCCCAAATATTTAGTTTATAAAACATTGCTTTTTAACAACAGCGTTACAATCGCTGTCTAGAATTAAAGAACATTTATTTTAACAATAACGTTAAGATCGCATTATAACGGCAGCGTTAAAATTGTTGTTTAGAATTTACAAAAAAAACATTTACTATAACAATAGCATTATAATCGCTGTATAAATTTACAAAAAAAACATTTTATTATAGCAGTAGCATTATAATCGCTATTTTCAAATATTTGGTATATAAAAATATAACTTGTACTTATTAATTTCAATTAATAAGTAATTAATTAAATTATTAAATTTGATTCAAAACGGAAAGTAGAAATAACTACTCTCCTAAATTCGGTATAATCAAATTCCAATAACTCTCTCTCGAATAATCTATATCCGATCATATTCCGAACTCTGGAATTTATCTACCATTTCACGTTAATTCAAATTCCCAATTCCCTTTTTGAATTCATGCTTTCTAAATCATTACGTTATCACCATTTATTTTATATTCCACATTTTGAAATAAAACTTATCGTTTTCTTTTAAATCGATTCCCCATTTCCCCATCTCATTCAAACTCCAATTTGGATTCATATTCAAATCTGAATTTCCATTATATATATTTTAGTTGCAAAATCTTTTAGTCTAAACCATTATTTACTTTAATCCCAAATGTATTTCTTTCATGTACAATCATTTAGTTTCGTTTTTATAAATATTCCTTTAAACCCAAATTCTATTTATAACTTCTATTTACAAATGTTTATAAAAAAACTAACTTTTAACTTCAAACATTTATAATCTCATTTATAATCCCCTTTAAAATCACTAAGATCAAATCCAATTACAACTATTGGTTTCAAGACCAATTTCCCTTTTTCCATATAAATTCAATTTAATCCAATGACAATATTTTACTAAATTTATAACAGATGTTTATAATCAACTTCTTGTTTTATTTATTAAAACAAGTTCCTACCTTCAAGTCCATTCAAAAATTCAATTCTCTACTTTGGAACTAAATTTCCCTTTTTATGTTTCAAACCCCCTTTTTTATATTCAAAAATATTTTACGGTATTAAAATAACAAATTTCTAAGGTCAGGGAATTCAATACAACATAATTTATCATAGTAAACAATAATATAAATGTTGAGGAACCCAGTTGGGTCCCTCCAACCTGTTTCCCTGCATCCACAGATGTTAATCAACATCAAAAATATTATTTCACATCAATATGAGATATCAGAACTAATCGATCAACGATGTAATCATGTCAACCAATTTTATCAACTATTCAACCAAGCAACCATCACACAGTATAAAATAAATTAAAAAAATTCGTTTATATAAAAATATAAACGAGTCAGAGTTTAGCGAGGTTACTCACCTTGTTTCGTAATTGACGGTTCTGCTTTTAAAACCAAACATGTGTTTTCTTTTGGTATGGAATTCCTGTAGCTCCGTTCTCAGAGGAATATAGTTCTACAATGTTGAGTAGGTTGATGCGATTCTAACTTGGTCGGTTTCATCCAATTCTGATTACACACGAGTGAGACAATAATATCATAATTTTTTTTTAAATAAACATAAATTCTAATTTACTCATGACATGATTAAATGTTTAATTACCGTATTAACTTAACCAACTCCGCCTGGATCATGGATGGTGTTGTCTGACCACTTGGTTACGAACTGGAGGCTAGATTTTAAATATCTGATGCATACCACACTTGAACTGCTCGGTTCATTGGGTTTAAATTCCATAATGGTAGCATGTTCGTTCAACCGGCCCCCTTAATACTATAAACATCAGCATAATCTCTGGTTAAAACACTCCTTAAATCCAAACTACATCGGTGCATCTCCTTCCATGATCATTTCCATCACAATTTATTCAAAGCTTGAACACCCTTAATTACCATCTTTTTCTAATCACTAGTTTTCCTAAGTCACCGATCAAGATTTCTACAGCTGCCTGCTGATCGACGCTAGTCTGTGAATTAGAAAAGCGCGACATTTGTAATAAATTCTGCAAGCATACAGGCGTGTAACATACAGGTCGAACACAGGGAGGAAAGTTAAATTTTATTATTTATATGTTTCGTGGGCGTGTTAGACGAACTTTGGAGGTTGATTTTGAAAATAAAACAAAACAAAATTAAAACTGTGATTTGATTCAGAACAGATCTAACTGAACCGACGATCAGATCACAATTTCAATGGAAAAGAAATAAAACTATGAATTAGATTTGAATCTAATCAAATCCAATTTGACCTAAGAAAATAATAAAAGCAGAAATTGAAATTGCAGAAATTGAAATAACAAACAAGAATTAAAATTAGGATTTCCGCTGAATCTAATCAGACGGTAAATCACTAATGCAAATAAGTGCAAAATACAAATAGTGTTCTACCGAATCTAATCGTATAGACAACACTAGTTGCTAAGAAAACAAAAAAAATGCAGAAAATAAAAGAGAAAGAAGAACTTTTATTAGAACAATGGAATAAGAGATGAGATGGTGGCTACAAGGTTATTACAAGGGTATATATAGGGTAGATAGCCAAACCCTAACCCTAACCCTAATGATAACTGGGCCTGGTCATTACATCGCTAATTAGTTTACAATGAGGAACATAAATGGCCTTAGATAAATAAAGCAAATTTGGGCCTTTTCTCTTTTTCCTCTTGCTTCCTTGACATTTCTTCATTGATTTGTGATGTGCAAAGCCTTGTTATCAATCCTTTTCTTGTCCAACAGCAACTAGATGTGATATCTTTATCTACAATTCTTCAAAATGCAAATACATAGCAAATTGAACTCTATTTCTCTACATTTCTGGTTGCATGCGGGCTGGGTTGGAATATCTGTAAAAGTAACAAAACAATACCCAAGTAATATTTATTTATATACAAAAGACGAGATATTAGAGCATAAAATAAATACATTTCTATGTCAATCAAATACCCCCCACACTTATCTTTTACTCGTCCTCGAGTAAAACAAGAAATGAAAAAAACTGACTAGATAGGTCACACTTTCGTAGGAAACACGATTGCATTGAGCGTATGCAACAAGCCGTTAAACCTCTAGGTGTCCCTAGTAGGACGAGTGGTGTCTCGTGAGGGTTTTCAGCGGATACTACCCACAAAATCCCAATGCAGTATGCTATGATTCGAATGAACTACATGAATGCAATGGACATATGCAAAAAAATAAAAACGAAAAATGACAACACGACTTATTTCAGGAAAGTGGTACAACAAATTAAGTTAATAATTTCTAATCAGTTGATTTTATTTTAGATACCTCGACTTGTCACAAATTTTCAATATAAATCAAGTTTTCAAATGTTAAATTCTAGTTTGGCCAGTTAGTTCGGTCGATGACATAGTGCAGCCATGAAATAAATTCTTAGTTTGCTTGGCACAGTTTGCAAAGTGGTATTCTAATTTTCTCATGTATGGCTAGTCAAATCAATAAGGTCAAGAAGTGTTTGGGTATCATCGCTTATTCTTTATTCTATAAAATTTTAAGATTTATGATTAAGTACATACACCTAACTAAAAAGACCAAGGTTTACCACCCATGCACTGCCTCGCGGACTAACGGAGAGTAGGTAAAGAGCTTGGCGGATTGTGCAGGCCGACTTTGACTTTGTCAACAACGTGTCGGTAATCCTTAGGTGTCCAACCTCATAAAATGAGACCAAGATATTCCAACGCTGACTTTGTCAACAACGTGTCGGATAGAGCTTGGCGGGTTTGCACACCAACGCTCGATATACAAGCAATGTTGGATACCCTTGGAATACTATTATTATTGAATTTATAAGCACAAAAAGAGAGTTACGCGAATTCAACTTAACACAACTTAGTTTTAAAGGTTTGACAAGCCATATATTATAAGTATTTTAAGTCCTCCACTTATTTAAACAAAGTCTACAATATAGAATAGATTTCATGGCCATCACCTAAGAGTCTCCCTATGTACCGGTTACACTATTATCCCTCAGAATTAAACTTCTCATTATATTTCCTATTCGATCTAAGTTGAGAGAGAAAATTACTATCAACTGGCTAAAAATTGTAAACTTATTTTGCTGTATCAATTGAAAATGAGTCGTATTTCAAAAAAAAAATTATGGTATGTTATTACAGTCTAAAATGCATGAAGGTCCTATTTAAATGATGAAAATGAAAAGAAAGAAAAATAAAGAAAAAAATTGAAAAATGAGTGAAATGCAGACTCCCCCCCACACTAGAACTAAACAGTGTCCACACTGTAATTTTTTTCTAAATTTGAAAGATCGTACCCAGAGATGGATTAAATGCAAAATTATTTGTAAAATGAAATGCAGTTTAACTATATGGAGAAATGGATCATATGTACAATGATATATGTGTTTGCGATGTATGCGATGCAAAGAGTTCCACCAACTTTTCCCCCCACACTTGGTTCTAGCCCGATGAATCCCATTCCCACTATGTCTAGACATGTTTTCTAACAAGCAAGAGTTTTTAAAAACCATCTCATCTTTATACCTCGATTTGTAGTCCAGGAGATAAATATTCAAGGTCGTCCTAACAAGAAGTTTTTCAATCAAGCCAACATTCCAAAAACAATTCATGTGCTCAACAAATTTATCAGTATAATTGCTCAAAAATTTGTGATCGTATATGAACTTAGTTGCAATCGTAAAATTTAAATTCTGAGTGTTGTTCAAGACTATGTGATCACATTTCTCAATTTCATTACTGGACAGCATGTTTTCGACACTGACAATTTCAAGTTCGTTTGAAATTTCCTCAAAGTTAAAATTTTCGAACTCGTGACTTGAATCTACGTCTTCCTCATTTGGCAACTCATCCTCGTACAATCCGAAGAATTCATGTTCGTTAAAATCCTTTTCCACATTTGAATTGAAAAATTCAACATTTTCATTCTGTTCAATTTCAAAGATTTCAAGTTTCTCATAGTCTGAAAGAGGAAGATCAAAACCCAAGCTTAAATCTTTTTGGAAAGAATCGAAATCCAAATCATTTATTGAATTTTGAACAACTTCATTTAGATCATCATTCTCAATTTCGAAAGTTGTTGTTTGAAAATTTTCAATGTCAGTAAAGAATGGACTATTTTCTGATTCATCACATGCTTGAATTTGTTTTTGTTGCTCTCGCTGTTCTTTCAAAGTTGTCATTAAACAAAGAAGTTCATCCATCTTTCTATCTTTTTCATTAAGCTGTCTATCTAGCCTTTCTACCCTCTCTCTAAAAATGTTAAGACGATCGTTGATTTGAGAGCTCTCGTTTGGAATTTCCTGATTTTCAAAATTATAATCCACATCAATTTCACAATCAATATTATTTCCAATGTGGTAGTTGTTTGAATTTTCAGAAAACTGACAATGATGTTGGAAATCATTTTGATCATAGAAATTTTGTTCATAACCAAAACTGTTAAAATTCGAGTGAAAATTGCAATTTTGGTCATTTTTAAGATGTTGATATGGGTTGTAGTTTTGAAAATTTTGATCGATTTGAAAATCATTTTCAAAATTATTTTCAAATTGGTTTCCAACCCCATATTGATGTGGATCAAAGCTATTTTGCGATTCAAAACCGTTTTGATGTGGATGTGACCCATAATCGAAATTATTGAAATTTAAATTGAAATCATCATTTCGATTATATCTATGATTTTGAAAATGTTGATCAGTTGGAAAATTTTGAAAATTGTTGACATTGGGCTCACGAAATTTTGGAAAATCTTGTTTCATAAGTTGCAATTCATACTCATTCTCTTCAAGAGGACGTCTACTTCGATTATTATCCCACATTTCTCTCAATGATTTTTTTGAATTAGACATTTGAAATGAAATCACGGAAAGACAGAAATTATTCTCAATTCAAAATAATATAAAATAATGAGTTGTGCTCTATTAATTAACTGACTCAATTGGAAGGGGGAAGAGGGTCTTATGGCCGTTCACGTATAATATAAAACTAAGGGATACGACCAATGTTTTACGGGTAGTATGCAACCTCTTTTGCTAAAAGTTCAATAAATTGAACTAATATATATCCGCGATCCAATTGTACGAGACAGTCAACTTCACAAAGCACCACTTTTCAGTTATATTATTTTGAAAATCAAAATCACGTGTTAAAATTGAAAATCGATGAGAGTGATTAGTTATGGAAAACCGTTCCTCACCACAAATTCAAGAATATCAGTCACAGAACAGACACAGAAATATAAATTGCAGAATTAAAATTTACATTCAAGCCGCTGCCCCTGCAGAAAATTTTTACAACAATTGTCTATATATTTTTTTCTTTTTCCTTTTGCAGCAGAGCACCTGTAGAGTTTTAAAAGTTTTCACCTTGATCGGCAGTCCTCCAGTGAATTTGGGAAGCGCTAGCGCGTTCACACCCCACTTGGTGTGCAACCGCTCCAACCCATCTGAATCGTCCGCTGCTTTCTGTTGTTGTCCCCTTCTATTAATTGCTTGACTGCGCTGCGGCACGGGTTCGGGCTAGGAGCCCGATTTTTTTTTTTAAGACCTTTTTTTAAAATTCCAGCTGTACCTGTTTTTGAAAAATTCTCCTTTTTTTTTAGAACTAAAAATAAAACAAGACCAACAACTAAACAAAAGGACTCATCACTCAATCCAAATAAAAACAACTGAAACAACTTGACTAAACCCAAAACAATGGGAAGCAAAGTAACCAAAAAAAGAAAAGAAACAATTCAAACATGGGAAAAAGACCAAGCAAAACCAACGGTCCAAGTGAAACTAAAATCAAATGTGCTTGGATCAACCAGCCCTCAAATTGTACAGATGAAAACAAGCCTCCCAGTTAATTGTCAGAACCAAAACGCGCCCCACTCAAAAAAACGTAAACAACAGGCGTAATACTTCACTTTCCCAAATATAAAAACAATTTCCTCTCCCAAATTAACACACCGTTTCTCAGAAATTACCAACAAATCAGTCTACAAATTATGCCACAAATGGGATTAGGGAACAAATCGCAACTCCCTTTTTTTTTCTTTTTCTTTCAGAGTCGGAAAAATAATAATTAATGGAAGGTCAAAACTTTGAATTGTAGGTTTCAAATCGGGATCTGAGTATACGACGTGAAGAGCTGTTAACTGGTTGAGTCTGGGTTTCGTTGTTCGATGAGGGTGATTGGGCTCGATCGGTGGCTTGTGGATGCGAACTGTCGTGGTGTGAGGCTGTTGTTGTGCGGATCTGAAGCTGGAGGAATTGATGAGGTCGGTCTGCTGTTGGGTTACGGTGGTGTATCAGATGGGGTTTGTGTGACTGATGGTTGTAGGAGATGAGAGGGAGAACTGTGGTGAGTGGATGGGCGGTATGGTTTGTAGATCTGAAGTAGGAATTTGCGGTGTTGATGGTTCGGTGAGGGAGCGTTTGAAAGGAAAGGCTGTTGGAAGATGTTATGCGAGGTGGAGGGGATGAAGTGCTTGAGGTTTATGGGGGCGAAATGTGGTCTGAAGGAGGGATGCGTGGATTTGTTGTGAACTTGGATTTGTGGGTTTGTGTTCGATGGGGGTGATAATTTGAAGTGGTGCTGTGCTGTTGTGATTGGGGTTGGCAGCGGGAACTTCGACAGAGGATTAGGCGAGGGTGGTTGTATATGGGGTTAAGATCTGGTGGTGTTGAAGTGTTGAATTGGCTGATGGTTCGAAGGTGAGGTTGACGTGAGATGATGATGTAACTGGTAGATGGTGGTCTGAGGCTAGCGGCGTGGGAAGATCTGCAGTTGAATTGTTGTAGGGGAAGGTGTGGATCTGAACTTTTGATGTGTTGATTGCGACTTGTGTTTGCGGATTGGGGTGTGAAGTTGATTTTCGAATTGAATGGTGTTACAAGGCGTGGTGTTTGGGAAGGTGGTGAAGGCCGAGCTGTTGCAATGGGTGAGATGGTGGTTAGAAGTAGATCGGAATTCCCAGAACTAAGGAAGATGTTGGTTGGGAGGAGGTGATTAGAGATGGGCAGATGTTGAACGGTGTATGGTGATAATTTGTGGGCACAAATACAGAAAGAAGTTTTAGAAAGGATTTTTTTTTTGTTAAAAGAATAGAAGGAAAGCAGATGTAAAAAAATGGAAACAAAGGTGAGATGGATGGACGTTGATTCAAAAACCAGTAGGAAGAAAACAAATTAAAAAAAAGGATTTTTTTTTTAGAATGAAGAAGGAAGAATTTGTAAAGGAAAAGAAAGAGATTGAGAAATAAAAAGGGAAGAAATCAAATAAAAACTAGAGAGATTATATATATATATATATATATATATATATATATATATATATATATATATAAACACACACACACATGAATATGCAAAAACAAGGAAAATAAAAACTAACACGAATCAGAAATTAAATAAATAATAAAATTTAATCGTTACCTCCCCGGCAACGGCGCCAAAAACTTGATCGACGCTAGTCTGTGGATTAGAAAAACGCGACATTTGTAATAAATTCTGCAAGCATACAGGCGTGTAACATACAGGTCGAACACAGGGAGGAAAGTTAAATTTTATTATTTATATGTTTCGTGGGCGTGTTAGACGAACTTTGGAGGTTGATTTTGAGAATAAAACAAAACAAAATTAAAACTGTGATTTGATTCAGAACAGATCTAACTGAACCGACGATCAGATCACAATTTCAATGGAAAAGAAATAAAACTATGAATTAGATTTGAATCTAATCAAATCCAATTTGACCTAAGAAAATAATAAAAGCAGAAATTGAAATTGCAGAAATTGAAATAACAAACAAGAATTAAAATTAGGATTTCCGCTGAATCTAATCAGACGGTAAATCACTAATGCAAATAAGTGCAAAATACAAATAGTGTTCTACCGAATCTAATCGTATAGACAACACTAGTTGCTAAGAAAACAAAAAAAATGCAGAAAATAAAAGAGAAAGAAGAACTTTTATTAGAACAATGGAATAAGAGATGAGATGGTGGCTACAAGGTTATTACAAGGGTATATATAGGGTAGATAGCCAAACCCTAACCCTAACCCTAATGATAACTGGGCCTGGTCATTACATCGCTAATTAGTTTACAATGAGGAACATAAATGGCCTTAGATAAATAAAGCAAATTTGGGCCTTTTCTCTTTTTCCTCTTGCTTCCTTGACATTTCTTCATTGATTTGTGATGTGCAAAGCCTTGTTATCAATCCTTTTCTTGTCCAACAGCAACTAGATGTGATATCTTTATCTACAATTCTTCAAAATGCAAATACACAGCAAATTGAACTCTATTTCTCTACATTTCTGGTTGCATGCGGGCTGGGTTGGAATATCTGTAAAAGTAACAAAACAATACCCAAGTAATATTTATTTATATACAAAAGACGAGATATTAGAGCATAAAATAAATACATTTCTATGTCAATCACCTGCACTACCAAACTTCCTCCATACAACGTCATCCTCATTTCGATCCCACAAAACATCAACCTCCTGTCCTTTTCTATTTTAATGTGCGTCAGTATTTCAACCATCAATGAAACTTTCGAAAACCCTTCCACCAAATTTCAAATGCAACTCCAGTTCGCCCTTCCTTGTTTCCTCAATGAAACCATACCCACGTTTCACAGCCAATGAAACCCCTACAACAAAACCACATAAATCTTGGCTTCCTGTTAATCACGATGGCATCTTCAACCTGCCCGCTCCACCATAAAATAGATCGGCCTCTCAGAAAACCCACCCCACCAGATCGCTCACCAACAACTCCCCCTTATCCTCATCACCAAGAACAAGTCCGACGCCTCCCACTATCTGTTGTTAACCTCAGAATGACCTAAACTACCTTCCTAGCTTCATCTCCATTTAGAACAAAACAATGAACTTCACTACAGTCTACTGCCTTTGACAATCACATCCTTCACCAAACTCCACGGTTTAGATTCATGGTACACTTTTCTCCAACTGTTTGTTTGAAAACAAATCAGCCTCACACTTCGAGCAGCTCGTACCCTTCACAACTCGCATCCACACTCTTCATTGCGTCAAACTAGCCCGCATAGCACAGATCACGCGCAACAAAAATTTCCCAATATTTCCTGAGATCATCTTCTGAAATCACCAATAAACTCCATTTTAGCGCTCATCATCCTCAACGTTATAGCATAAAACTCGACCTATGCTTCCTCATCACGGTTTTCAGACCTGCTTGCACAGCTGTAGTGACCACCCTCGCCTGCTTTTTCTAAAACTCCCACTATTCTCAATATAAGACATGCCATTTAATCACCTTCGAAATCTCATCCACCTCCTCACGCTATTCTTATTGGTTTGACAACACCTCGATCCCTCCCCGCCACAAACACAAACGTTGACGTATCTTGATGCTTTAGGCTTCTATTTCCAGGACAGAGAACGCGACTTCCAAGTGACCGAAGAGCATATCACTACTTGGACCAGGCTCGGTCTAGAGCCAAAGGCTTGCGTTTGGAAGGGATTGCCAGAACGTGGGATGGGGAAGACTTGCGAGAGGGCAGGTTCAGTCAAAGGAAAGAGAGGAGAGTGGGAGCGGATGGAGAAATACATAAGTCGAGGTTATCAAAAATAAATGAGGAGCCACTGATTTTCGTTTGAGCTCAACGTTTTTTTCCTATTCTTTTTCCTCTCAGAAAAAACGAGATGTCCAGCCTCTTAAAGAGTGAACAGTGTGACAGGCATGGCTTTGAAAGCTTGGATAACACGGTATGGAAAACATGGAGAGCACGGTTTCACAGTAGCTTGAGGGGGACGGATTTAAATGGCTTCGCATGCACGGTTAGTAAACGTTAAGAGCACGTTATCCTAAAATGTACTGAGAAATAGTATTATTATTATTATTTTATATATATATATAAGTTGTTGAAATTTTCTGGATGCCTTGGTTGATAAACTGGATTGGAACGAATGAGAGAGATAATGGTTTTACTTTGTAAGCACTATTTCAAGATAGAACAACAGTATCCGCATATTTTGAAAATAAAGCCAGTATGATTCAATAAGATATGGCTGACAAATTGGTGTATATATATTAGAAAATATCGGTATCCTATTACCCTAAACTTCATTCATGTACAAGCAGTTACAGGCAGAAATAAGAGTACGGTTGGGTCCAGTGAGGTACCACGTTCCCAAAAATATAATAATATCGGTAGTTTAACTTATGTTATGAAATCCCAAAATATTGATATAGGGTGCAAAATACTCCAAATAAAAAGTTACGTTTTTAATTAATTAAAAATTACAGTAAAATTCTAAAAATTAAATTATAACTACGCCTCAATAGAATCTTGTCCAAATTCGTAACCAATATTTAAATATATTCAAATATCTGTTATGGCATATATACGATTTCACAACGGCTATTTCTAAATTTGATTTGGACATAACTTTTTGTTCCCGCTATGAAATCTGGATTTTCATATTCGTTGGAAAGATATTTTCAAACAGATTCAAATATTTCTTGTTTCGCTAAAATCCAATTTATTTTGAATCATGTACATTCATTTGAAATTTGAAATCGAATTTTCAAACTACCGCGCCATTTTTAACTCGTTTTAATTATATTATAAATTATACGTTTAAATATCGTTTTATTAAATAAATTCCTATATATAATTCAAATAAAATATTTAAAATAAATTTAAATATTCAGAATTCAACGGCTAAAAATCCGGGTCGTTACACTTGGGTTAGGTTTTGGTTTTGCTAGACCTAGCCACTTAAAACACCCCTAAATCAACCTACTCTCCCTCATTCTCCTCCTCTCTTCAAAACAATTCATCAAAAGTAGAAAATGGGGGAAAAAGATGAGAAATTAAAATTCTTAAGCTAGGTTTTGCAATTAAAAGCTCAATTCTTAAGGAAATCAAGTATAAAAAAATTGGGTAAGCTTCTCCATCTTCTCTAGCTTGCTTTCTCTTTGATTTGTGAGATTTCCTAAACCTAATCCTTAGGAAATATTGTATATGCATGTATAGGTTGAATATTAGTGAGTTAAATTGGAAAGGATAACTTCTTAGCTTGGTTATGCGCCTCCTTCTTCCATTTTAAGATAATAGGTGAGAACTCTTTCACTCAAATTGTTTTTACAGTTATTATAGCTGTGACTGAATGTATATATATTGATTGCGTGTGATTACAATACTTGCTATGTGATTGATGGATGTTTACAGTTTTAAATGTTATCGTTATTAAATTGTGATTATAAGTGTTGATAAATGAAAACATTTCTATTATGAATTATTTTAGGATGAAAATTTACTCACCCTTCTCCCAAATAATAAATAAGTTCACATGAATTGTGATGTAAACCCCACACGGGTATTGGAAAGATAATTTTAGACATCGACCAAGTGCACAAAATAATCGTTGTTAGATGGTTGTAAACCTCACATGGGTCTGGTGATGATAATAACTTCACACATCTCCCTTGTGCTTAGTTGTATGTCAATCGATTGATTGACTGACCGTAGTAAGAGTTATTTAATTATTTAACGCTTATACAGTTGTATATGCACTCTGGATGTGAATTGAATGCTTAATAGTTGTTTATCACTATTTTCGAATACATGCGATGTACGAAATCCATATAATCGAAATTATATGGTAATTGATTGAATCATATTCTGATTCAGAATATGAACAAATATTTCGATATAATATTCAGAGAAGAATCAAAATATGATTTCGATGTCCGATTTTGGATGAACACGAAAATACTGAAATAATTTTGGATGAAATACTCCAAGTTTGAAAAGATAAAAGATATCTTCATCTGAATGAAATGGTTAACAACTAGAATAAAAAATTGATATGAAGGAATTTGGAAGATATATATATCGTTGTTCCCAATACGATATCGGTTAGTTTCAGAATTTGATATTGAATACAGGCGATATGATTTCTATTTAGAGCATTGTATTTGATATCATTGGATTTCGGGGTTTGTCGTGAATTGTGTCTTCAATAACACTGTCCTTAAATCCAGTTGAGAAAAGAATAAATCTTTTAACTAAGATTTAATGAACTTTTCTAATTAATAAATATAACTGGAATTAAATATAGTTGATTTTGGGTTCATCGTGAATGATGTTTTAAAAGACATTAGTTCTTAAACCCAATTAATGGTGAAGTTATGATTTTGAATTTATAAACTTTTAGTTAAGATTAATAGAATTTTCCAAAGTAAAGATTTTTTGCCCAATTTCATTTATTAAATTGGAATTCATTGGAATTAGATTTAGTGATAATCGAAATGAGCTTCTGTGAAGAAAGACCGTTACTATATATGAAATTTAAAAGGCCTTGCCGTTATTCCACTTATAGTTCTAATACGAAAATTTATATCAGTTATATACTGTTATAATTTCCATGAAGGTTCCAGTTTAATGGAAGATGATTTTGGGCTAATCATGGACTGAAATGACATTGGTTCTTTAACCCAAGTAAAGGCAGGATTTATTTCCTAAATGTGAATAATCATTGAGTAATGATTTTTGAGATGAAAACTAAAGGAAGTTTTAATGAATCTTTAATTAGATTGAAATGTGAATAAGGTAATTAAATATACCGGATTCAAGAAAGATTCGACAATGAAGTACCACCGGTTTTACTTCATGTGATAGTTAAATCTTTAATTTTACCGATAACAATGGGTGTAGATATGGAGTACTACAGTTTTGCTCCATGGGATGAATATGTTGAATTGGGGTAGTAAAATCATGATCACTTCGGTAAGGTTCGTTAATCTTGACTAGTTGATAAACCTTAATTTGGTTTAAGATTGTTAAAAGATAATACAAAAACTTTTGCAATGATTTTCAAAGAAAGATTTAAACAAGTGGTTTAAATGGAATTAAATCGTTGATAACAGTTATGGGAATGATTCCCAATGTAATGAATATTTGAATAAAAGAATATTCTGCATTGAAATGAGGCATATGATGTGTTTTATAGCACTCGATTATAAGATATGCGAGTTATTTGGAAAGACCGGGTTTAACCCATTTTGAATAACAAATACGACGACCAAAAGTCGAAGATTTGAAGACGATGGTTGAAGATCGGAGATCTTCACATCGTCTGGATGATTACTGATGTCTTGATTGGGATGTACACCCAAGACAAGGTAATAAGTGGTGATCGTCTAGATGTACTTGGAGACCGAGCGGATATGCGAGGGTCTCTCTCCGGTATTGGACATATAGGACGACGAATAAGGTGCCTCCGGTTTCGTTCAGACCCAGAACGGACTTGTAAATGGATAGTGTGTCTGACAATGTATTCCTTTATGTTGTATTTGTTGATCTCTGCTAAATACATATTTGTTTGGTGGCGGAGAATTTATTCTCTTGCTTAACACCCTTCTGTGAGACGTACGAGCTTAGAGGTTATGTATTGGTGGAAATCAATGTTATGGTATGGATTGACAATGTGGCATGCTAAGATGCAAGTGATTAAAGCTTTTGTTAAAAAGCAGAGCCTTGTGGTTGATGATTATAGCATGGCTTTAGTTAGTGTAGCTTTGTGTATAGTGTTATTTCGCGAGCCTCACACCCCAGTATGAGTCAAAAACGGGATAGTGACTGTAGAGAGTGCATGCGTTTCTTTCTACCAAGAAGTGGTGTTATGGTATGGAGCCCAGACATTGTTACTTATGTGGTTATTGGATTGCGAGGCGCCTTGGAAATCGAGCCGACTAAAAGGCTCGGTGATAGGTCCGATAGGACCGAGAAATGTATTGTTCATGAATAACTAATCCTCAAAAGTAAGAGAGGACCGACCCTGAAGATCCAAGGGTCACGTGTGTTGATCCTGGGCATCCCACTAGAGATGGCCCAAAATCGGTAAGGAGACATCCCCTGCCTTGACTCATGATGGAAATTTAATTTCCAATATGACATTTTCGGTTTTAGTTGTAAACCTATGTACGGCAACATAAAATATGGTACCTATGCGTTTATACTTTAAATTGTTTTTCAACACTATGCTCTTATAATAATATTAAAATGATTTGTTTTAAAGCGTAGCAAGCATGTTTGGCTATTATAAGGTAAAACTCTATCATCTGACTTGTGTTGCATTGTGAGATGGGACCTGAATCTTATAATAGCTTCATTTTTCAAAAAGAATTGCGTTGTTTATAAATTGTTTTATTTCAGAGTATTCATGGGAGTGAACCCATTCCGTGACAAACAGCATGGTCCCATGATGTACCCTATTTTAAAGTAAAAGTTTAATAACTGTTTTGAGTTCTCACACCAATCCCATGTCTGAACTAAAGTTTATTGTTTCTACTAAACTCTGGGTCCCCATATTTTCCATACGGGCAGCTAGTAGTTTTGGTTTTGCAAATTTCTATTTAGTAGGATCCTGATTTACAGCTGGAGCTATATTCAGAAAGCTTTGTATCCGTGTATTTTTTCAGTTATGGTAGTTGATGTTTTCCACTGCATATTATGTTTATGAATTTAAATGTAATTTAAATCTCCGATATTGCATTTTCGCTGTGTAATATTTATATATACTCTGATATATTCTTGTGCTCTGATGTAAATAGTTGTAATAGCAATGAAACGTTCTTATGTTTGTGTTCTGATGCATCGTGTTCTCATTACAATCCACGTTCTTCCATCTCTTCGGAGGCCGGGCGAATTCGGTGTGTAACATCGGGTATTTTGGTGTCCAAAATAGCGGTGTTTAGCGCATAAAAATAGCGTACCGGGAAACAATCTCGGAATGCAACGAAACTTGTTCTGTTGGATTTGTATTAATTAGTTATTATAAGATTTCTATTTTCATGTCAATCGGACTTACAGTTTTATCGTGTCAACGATAAATGCCTTAACCGTTTATTTTATTTTGGCGATTTTAGACATGGGTAACTTTAAAGGAATAAACGACTGGCCAAATGAACTCCGATTTTAACGAAATAAATTTCATTGGATCCGTAAGGAAAAGATATAGTATAATTTCATAGTTTCAAGTTGATTGGATTTATTTTGTAATCATGGGGAATTTAAACATGTGATTTTTAGCCTGTGATTTATAAAGGATTTTTCACAAACAACCTCGGAATTTGACGAAACCTGTCCCATCGGGTCCTGAATATTGTTTTATGCTAGCATTAGGAGTTTCACCTCATTTGGAAATCTTATATGGTTGGTTTTTGTTCGTTACTTCATGGTGAAGGTTAGAAAATATTATTATGTTAATGTAACACCCCACCTCCGTTAAGGTCACTCACAAAGGGAATTCCTTAACTTTGGTGGAGCATTTTAGTAAACAGAACAGAAACTTACAAGACAGATAAAACAGTACTTGAAAATTTTTAACTTTATTACAGCGGAAACAGAAATTAGTATGGTTACATCCTTTCAATTTCAGACTTCAAGTACAAAATATCAGTCTTGTACAAAAGCCTTCAAAATGCATAGTTTAAAATCATAATCCCCATGGAACGGAAGCTATACAGAGCCAAGCCATACTTTAAGCACTTCAAGCAAAGAGAAATCCGGATCAAGCTAAAGTATTTCCCTCCTTGGATAACCTGGGGGGGAAACGGAAGAAAGAAGGCGAAACAACAAGGGTCAGACAAAAAGTCTGGCAAGTCCAGTGATTTTCAGCATATGAACAGATAATAATAATATGATATGAACATAAAACTGGATGTGAGATAACTATAACAGGTGTAGCAGATATAACAGAAAAACAGAATGATATAAACTATTGTTTTACACTTCCCTGCATTAATACTAGTATAACAGAATTAGGTGTCACCCTAATGTCTAAATTGAAGCAGGAACGGGTACAGAATACTTTAACAGAAACAGAATGCTAATAATGGGCCTTTACTACCCGATCAGAAACAGACAGAAGAAGAAACAGATTTATCCCTATGGAAACAGAATGTGGAATTAGGTGTACACTAGTAATGGGCCTTTACCACCCGAACAGACGGTACCACACAGAAACAGACAGGTGTTACCACCCAACAGAAACAGACGGTACCAACAGAAACAGACAGAACTAAGCGTACCCTAAAACCCTACCCCAAGCGATCGGCTCCCTAATACATAAATATCCTGTGTCGGCCCCACAGTAGGGTGTATCACTCCCTAAAGTGACAACCAATTGGCACAGACCTATTTACAGATGTCACGGCGTCTTACATCCTCAGAGGCAGACCGGGATCCATGCACGCACATGACCCGGTTGGAACGCACCATCAACACCCCTCGCCATTATCAGAATGAACCACTTATAATTAGTTCAGTAAGCGTGCCCGGACCCTACCTACTGTTGGGTCAAAGTTTTGATACCAGAAAGGGTTACTGACTAATATGGGTCCCAAACAACAGATGACACAAGTAATTCCCCTCCTAACCTTGTGTCCCCAGACTAACAGATTTCAGATTAACTTGTTTACAAGTTCAGACATACAGAATTCAGATTTACTAATTCACAAATTTAGTTAACAAGTTTTCAGACTAACGGGTCAGATGTACAGACTTTTCAGATTTGTCTAACTTTGTATTGGGCCTACAGATTCATGGACGGGTTTTACTACATCTATTAACCCCATTGGTTTAACCCTATTTTCCCCAATACGTTTTAGACGTCATTCTTATCTTAGATTTGCATTAATTAATTATTAATGCACAGACCTCTCACATTAGGTCGGTAGCTTGTGGCCGCTGGATATGCCGGGCGGTTCCGGGCAGACTTCTGCCACAAGCCAGACCTAACCTCGTGTCTTACGCATGTTATGACTAACTTCTCACATTAGAACCTATTGTTTGCGGCCACTGGATGTGCCAGGCGGTTCCGGGCAGATTTACGCTGCAAACTCATTCTAACCTCGAGTTAGCCATGTTCATCTTTGCGGCCAATTAATTAATTATTTACCGTTTATGCGCACGTCCAATATATATGCCAATTCAGATTATATCAATAACAGAATGATTATATCAACATAGCAGATAACAGATTTTATATGAATTAACGGATTTTACAGATTTAGCAACTTAGCAGAATTTTGCATATAACAGGTTAGGCATTTCAACCGACATATTTAACAGATTAGGCATTTCAATCTAATTAGCAGTCTAGGCAATATAACAAAACTAGCAGTTTAGGCAACTTGGCAAATTAGCAGATTTAGCAAATTTAATATTTCAAAAGGTTCTATTTACATGCCTTGCCTAGTCATAAATTAGCCTAAATTCATATGCCTACATAATTGTCATGATTCACAACATATACTCGCAGAATATGGACATAATTTGCCATATAACATATGTTCCAATTTTTGTTAAACTAGCATTTTACAGCAGATTCACATATAAATTATACCAAATATAACCATTAATTTCAATGCATGTCATATATCCAAAAATCCCTATTTAGGTGTAATTACAATAATAGATATCCTAATTAAAGTAAATCTTAAGTTTCCATATCTTCCTTCTTTTCATGTCATGAATCATTATGCAAACTATCCCCAATAATATAAATCTTTAAACCATATCCTCTAAAAATCAGATCTTGCCTTTTTATATGCATTTTGTCCAAAGCCTCAAATCATATGTAATCTTTACAGTGGTTCCTCTTCTTCTTTTATCACAAAATATGCATAGGTCTAAAACTAGTTTATAACATATGCTTATTTTTTTCTAATTAATTACAGGTCTAAATTACAACATAACTATGCATACAACATGCATAAATTTTATGTTCATAGTCAAATTTATGCATCCAATCCCAAGTCATATGTCCAATATATTTTATGCCTCAGTCCTAAAGTCATACATTCAATTTGGTTTTGTCAAATTTCTCATCATTCATCCCAAAACTTGCGTTCATACGTTCATCTCTTATGAGATTAGGCACAGGCTCGTGGTAGCCTGGCTATAGAAACAGAAAATAAGAAAGGAATATAGAACAGTCACAGAAAACAGATCTAACAGAAGAGAATACAACCTCAAACTCAGATTTAAATGCATATCAAAATTATAATTAACGTTTATAGCGGAGAATAACTGTACTTGCCTTGATTGGATTAAAGAAAGAACTTTAACTTGTTGTAGAATCTTTGCAGAAACTTTAATCTCTAGTTTGAATTGAGTTGCTTAGGTTGATGTTGATTATCTTCTAGTTTTAATTCCAGCAGAGCAGCGACGCCATTTTTATTTTTATTTTTATTAGAAGAAGAGAGCAATGGAGGCTAGAGAATTGTGTAAGAAACCTAGGTAGAGTCTAGGGTCATTTTTATAGAGTTGCAAGTTAATTTGAGCCGTCCGATGATGCTAGGGTAAATCAAGGCCATCAATTTCAAAAGAGGCCAATTACATGCAATTCCATGTTTTAGCATATATATATATATATTTCCTACAATGTACACATTTCTCATTTAGGACAAATTCTATATATAAATAATTCCTAACACACTTATGCCATAATTACTCCCTTAATGTACATTATCAACATTCATTATTTATTGCCAATCCATCAAACATAAATACGTATTTAATAGATACATCTTTCCTTTTACCGTATACATTAATTATTCATATATACATGTCAATTAACAAGAATGACAATATTAATGTATCCTTTTCATTGTAAATTAGCATATTTATATATTTCTCAACATATTTATATATTTCTCAAATTAACATGTACAGATAAATGTTAATAGCATGTTTTCAAATCAATGCCCTATTGACATATCTTTAAATTAAATGCCAGATAAATATTCGTCATATTAATATGCTTGCATGTTATGTTCACAAAATAATATCACATACCATATTTTTCTTATTCAGTGCCACATTGATGTCAATTGCAGGTTTATAAATGACATTCCTATTAATAGAAAATTAAGTCTAACCTATTCATATTCTTCCTCTTTGAAAATCCCCATTTACTGCATACAAATATTATGCATAAACCTTTCTTTTCACTGCTTGCATCCACACATCTTTATTTAATTTGTATGTTTATGACATAAATGCACATATGTACGAATATGTTAAATATTTCTTTCCTTTAATTTGTCATGAATCCAATTAGAGAAGGCCACTTATAAAAAAAACAATTCTTGGCAGGCAAAAATGCGCAACATACGCCTCATGATACGTACATGTCATATATATATATATATATATATATATATATATATATATGTATGTATGTATGTATACGTATATGTATATATATATATATATTTCTTTTTTTTTTCTTTTTATCTATCTTCCCAATTACCCATTTTCACACTAAACCACTTTTTGAACTGCATTCACACTAGGCTATTTTAAGCCATTCCCCTAAAACAAAAATAAGGCGCTGGCGGGGATCGAACTCTGTACCTCTTGTATGCAAGTCATGTGTTCCAACCAAATGAGCTACTAAGTCTTTTGCTTACAAAAGTTAGAACAATGCTAAACATTATTCTTTTCTCATTCCTCTTTTTCCATGTTTTGCTGCAATTTTTAATTTAAGGATATCTTTTTCATACGGAGTCCAATTTACGCAAACTCAGACTCTATCTCAAGCAGAATTTCAAGAAGAACGCTATGGCGTAACCTGTTTCCCTTAGTTCTTTGATTTCGAATTAATTATACTTTAATTTGTTAATTTCACAGCTATAGAATACACGGGGTGTTACATTCTCCCCCACTTAAAAGGATTTCGTCCCCGAAATCTTCAAGTTAAGAAGAATGTGTCCTACCATCCAATCACCCATCTACTCAACCATCATCCACAAGCATCCATTGTCCTTATAGACTTCTAATGCTTTCATGTTTAAATGCGCAGTGTGTGTTCATGTCCGTATCTAATGCAAAATCAGGCGGCCCACTGATTCAGTCGACCTCCTTAATGCAAATCATGTTAGTGCCATGAGTCCAATATGTATGCAAATTTTCCTACTTGAGACATATCATTTCTATATGAGTGCACAACTGCTCATTCATATGCAACATCCATATGTTGATTCAACCATTTTGCATCCATAAAAATTTAAAAATGCTCACACATCCATATGCAGTATGAAAGTGCTTTCGAGCCGATCTAGTGCCTAGTGTGTGTATATGCATCCACGAGCAACCACTAGCAACCACTTGCATCCACTTGCAACCATCAAACATAACATGTCTCAAACACATGTTTACACCCATTAGTTTCTACCTGAAGTTCAAATATTCGATCGATAGGATACAGTCGAATGATGGAAGCGAGTACAGATAGAACGAAAATTTGGTTCCCATTAGACATGGGTCCTAAGTATCGGCCCCAAAGACCGAAACCAACATCAAATTGACACCCAGAGGAGTACCTTCTTTAGACAATGTCGAAACTGGAAATCCTATAAAAAGTATTTAGATATTTACAGACTACTGGCACAGATCGGGTTCCCTAATGATTCTTAGGAAGCTAAGCATGATAAAATCATACCCCACGAAAACTCAGAATGTATGCGTCATACTTGACGCCTAACACAGATATCCCTCAAACCCCAGTCCCAAACAGATGATCCATAACCCTTATGGGTCTGAGTCTACAACGGAATTCAGAAATAATACTAGTATTAAAGTGCAGAGTATCGATTACAAAATCAAAATACCAGAATCAGAAAAAGTCTTAACTCCATAATCAGATAAAGAAATTAAACCTACTATAGAAATTTTCCTATTTCTATCCTAGCCACTAGCCTCAAGAGTGTTCGCCTGCCCTCCTTGTCCTCGTCTCTTCGGGCAGTCCCTAGTGAAGTGTCCCATCTCCCCACAGTTGAAGCA
Source organism: Allium sativum (assembly GCA_030737875.1). NCBI lineage: Eukaryota > Viridiplantae > Streptophyta > Magnoliopsida > Asparagales > Amaryllidaceae > Allium > Allium sativum. The sequence continues at coordinate 280,282,485 of CM060925.1, forward strand.
AGCGCCCTCCCCTTCCTCTTTCGGTAATCCTTATTCAGATGAGTCGAGCTTCCATAAGTAAAACACTTTCCTCCTCCTTATCTTCAAACTTTCCTTCCTTCTTTTGTGTTTCCCTTTTGCCTCCATTGTGAACTAAGTCTATATGAGTTTCTCACCTTTGGGTTGTGCTCCTTAGCCAAACCTCATCATTCTCATCTTTACTATCCTTGTGTAACATGCTGACCAATCCCTCGAAAGCTGCCTCCATCGCCCGGAAAAATCCTTCAAAGCTCTAAAGAAAACTAGCCGCAGGTGAAACTACTACAGCTATTGATGGAAGTCGGGCACTACTTTGCCCTTCGATGAGGTTACCTCCCAGAAAACCGGGAGCCCCAGAGACTCAAGAAAGAAGGAAACAAGGATTCAAGCAGAGGATCAAAAGATAGATATATGGCTTAGGGGACTATGTTTTTCAAAATAAGCTTTACTTTTGAAAATACTTCCTTTTCAAAACCTTTTTGAAAATAGTTTTCAAAAATTCTTTATCAAATCCGGTAACCTTTTGCTCTGATACCAAGTGTAACACCCCACCTCCGTTAAGGTCACTCACAAAGGGAATGCCTTAACTTTGGTGGAGCATTTTAGTAAACAGAACAGAAACTTACAAGACAGATAAAACAGTACTTGAAATTTTTTAACTTTATTACAGCGGAAACAGAAATTAGTATGGTTACATCCTTTCAATTTCAGAATTCAAGTACAAAATATCAGTCTTGTACAAAAGCCTTCAAAATGCATAGTTTAAAATCATAATCCCCATGGAACGGAAGCTATACAGAGCCAAGCCATACTTTAAGCACTTCAAGCAAAGAGAAATCCGGATCAAGCTAAAGTATTTCCATCCTTGGATAACCGGGGGGGGAAACGGAAGAAAGAAGGCGAAACAACAAGGGTCAGACAAAATTCTGGCAAGTCCAGTGATTTTCAGCATATGAACAGATAATAATAATATGATATGAACATAAAACTGGATGTGAGATAACTATAACAGGTGTAGCAGATATAACAGAAAAACAGAATGATATAAACTATTGTTTTACACTTCCCTGCACTAATACTAGTATAACAGAATTAGGTGTCACCCTAATGTCTAAATTGAAGCAGGAACGGGTACAGAATACTTTAACAGAAACAGAATGCTAATAATGGGCCTTTACTACCCGATCAGAAACAGACAGAAGAAGAAACAGATTTATCCCTATGGAAACAGAATGTGGAATTAGGTGTACACTAGTAATGGGCCTTTACCACCCGAACAGACGGTACCACACAGAAACAGACAGGTGTTACCACCCAACAGAAACAGACGGTACCAACAGAAACAGACAGAACTAAGCGTACCCTAAAACCCTACCCCAAGCGATCGGCTCCCTAATACATAAATATCCTGTGTCGGCCCCACAGTAGGGTGTATCACTCCCTAAAGTGACAACCAATTGGCACAGACCTATTTACAGATGTCACGGCGTCTTACATCCTCAGAGGCAGACCGGGATCCATGCACGCACATGACCCGGTTGGAACGCACCATCAACACCCCTCGCCATTATCAGAATGAACCACTTATAATTAGTTCAGTAAGCGTGCCCGGACCCTACCTACTGTTGGGTCAAAGTTTTGATACCAGAAAGGGTTACTGACTAATATGGGTCCCAAACAACAGATGACACAAGTAATTTTCCTCCTAACCTTGTGTCCCCAGACTAACAGATTTCAGATTAACTTGTTTACAAGTTCAGACATACAGAATTCAGATTTACTAATTCACAAATTTAGTTAACAAGTTTTCAGACTAACGGGTCAGATGTACAGACTTTTCAGATTTGTCTAACTTTGTATTGGGCCTACAGATTCATGGACGGGTTTTACTACATCTATTAACCCCATTGGTTTAACCCTATTTTCCCCAATACGTTTTAGACGTCATTCTTATCTTAGATTTGCATTAATTAATTATTAATGCACAGACCTCTCACATTAGGTCGGTAGCTTGTGGCCGCTGGATATGCCGGGCGGTTCCGGGCAGACTTCTGCCACAAGCCAGACCTAACCTCGTGTCTTACGCATGTTATGACTAACTTCTCACATTAGAACCTATTGTTTGCGGCCACTGGATGTGCCGGGCGGTTCCGGGCAGATTTACGCCGCAAACTCATTCTAACCTCGAGTTAGCCATGTTCATCTTTGCGGCCAATTAATTAATTATTTACCGTTTATGCGCACGTCCAATATATATGCCAATTCAGATTATATCAATAACAGAATGATTATATCAACATAGCAGATAACATATTTTATATGAATTAACGGATTTTACAGATTTAGCAACTTAGCAGAATTTTGCATATAACAGGTTAGGCATTTCAACCGACAAATTTAACAGATTAGGCATTTCAATCTAATTAGCAGTCTAGGCAATATAACAAAACTAGCAGTTTAGGCAACTTGGCAAATTAGCAGATTTAGCAAATTTAATATTTCAAAAGGTTCTATTTACATGCCTTGCCTAGTCATAAATTAGCCTAAATTCATATGCCTACATAATTGTCATGATTCACAACATATACTCGCAGAATATGGACATAATTTGCCATATAACATATGTTCCAATTTTTGTTAAACTAGCATTTTACAGCAGATTCACATATAAATTATACCAAATATAACCATTAATTTCAATGCATGTCATATATCCAAAAATCCCTATTTAGGTGTAATTACAATAATAGATATCCTAATTAAAGTAAATCTTAAGTTTCCATATCTTCCTTCTTTTCATGTCATGAATCATTATGCAAACTATCCCCAATAATATAAATCTTTAAACCATATCCTCTAAAAATCAGATCTTGCCTTTTTATATGCATTTTGTCCAAAGCCTCAAATCATATGTAATCTTTACAGTGGTTCCTCTTCTTCTTTTATCACAAAATATGCATAGGTCTAAAACTAGTTTATAACATATGCTTATTTTTTTCTAATTAATTACAGGTCTAAATTACAACATAACTATGCATACAACATGCATAAATTTTATGTTCATAGTCAAATTTATGCATCCAATCCCAAGTCATATGTCCAATATATTTTATGCCTCAGTCCTAAAGTCATACATTCAATTTGGTTTTGTCAAATTTCTCATCATTCATCCCAAAACTTGCGTTCATACGTTCATCTCTTATGAGATTAGGCACAGGCTCGTGGTAGCCTGGCTATAGAAACAGAAAAGAAGAAAGGAATATAGAACAGTCACAGAAAACAGATCTAACAGAAGAGAATACAACCTCAAACTCAGATTTAAATGCATATCAAAATTATAATTAACGTTTATAGCGGAGAATAACTGTACTTGCCTTGATTGGATTAAAGAAAGAACTTTAACTTGTAGAATCTTTGCAGAAACTTTAATCTCTAGTTTGAATTGAGTTGCTTAGGTTGATGTTGATTATCTTCTAGTTTTAATTCCAGTAGAGCAGCGACGCCATTTTTATTTTTATTTTTATTAGAAGAAGAGAGCAATGGAGGCTAGAGAATTGTGTAAGAAACCTAGGTAGAGTCTAGGGTCATTTTTATAGAGTTGCAAGTTAATTTGAGCCGTCCGATGATGCTAGGGTAAATCAAGGCCATCAATTTCAAAAGAGGCCAATTACATGCAATTCCATGTTTTAGCATATATATATATTTCCTACAATGTACACATTTCTCATTTAGGACAAATTCTATATATAAATAATTCCTAACACACTTATGCCATAATTACTCCCTTAATGTACATTATCAACATTCATTATTTATTGCCAATCCATCAAACATAAATACGTATTTAATAGATACATCTTTCCTTTTACCGTATACATTAATTATTCATATATACATGTCAATTAACAAGAATGACAATATTAATGTATCCTTTTCATTGTAAATTAGCATATTTATATATTTCTCAACATATTTATATATTTCTCAAATTAACATGTACAGATAAATGTTAATAGCATGTTTTCAAATCAATGCCCTATTGACATATCTTTAAATTAAATGCCGGATAAATATTCGTCATATTAATATGCTTGCATGTTATGTTCACAAAATAATATCACATACCATATTTTTCTTATTCAGTGCCACATTGATGTCAATTGCAGGTTTATAAATGACATTCCTATTAATAGAAAATTAAGTCTAACCTATTCATATTCTTCCTCTTTGAAAATCCCCATTTACTGCATACAAATATTATGCATAAACCTTTCTTTTCACTGCTTGCATCCACACATCTTTATTTAATTTGTATGTTTATGACATAAATGCACATATGTACGAATACGTTAAATATTTCTTTCCTTTAATTTGTCATGAATCCAATTAGAGAAGGCCACTTATAAAAAAACAATTCTTGGCAGGCAAAAATGCGCAACATACGCCTCATGATACGTACATGTCATATATATATATGTGTGTATACGTATATGTATATATATATATATATATATTTCTTTTTTTTTTCTTTTTATCTATCTTCCCAATTACCCATTTTCACACTAAACCACTTTTTGAACTGCATTCACACTAGGCTATTTTAAGCCATTCCCCTAAAACAAAAATAAGGCGCTGGCGGGGATCGAACTCTGTACCTCTTGTATGCAAGTCATGTGTTCCAACCAAATGAGCTACTAAGTCTTTTGCTTACAAAAGTTAGAACAATGCTAAACATTATTCTTTTCTCATTCCTCTTTTTCCATGTTTTGCTGCAATTTTTAATTTAAGGATATCTTTTTCATACGGAGTCCAATTTACGCAAACTCAGACTCTATCTCAAGCAGAATTTCAAGAAGAACGTAATGGCGTAACCTGTTTCCCTTAGTTCTTTGATTTCGAATTAATTATACTTTAATTTGTTAATTTCACAGCTATAGAATACACGGGGTGTTACAGTTAATATTTTATGTCCATGCCCTTTTCTATATAAGGAACGTTGGTCAAACCCTTTGTTTTAGTGATTATTGGTCAACCAAAAATGTTTTTCTGCCACCACCATATTACAAGGAACAAACCAAAATTTTCTCACCTTCCCTCCTCAAATTCTCGTGATTCATGCATCATTTCTGAAAACTATCAACTACAAAAACACTTAGGGCAACGAGATGAACTTTCTGGACGATGGCGATTTATTTCTGTGTACTGTAGTGATCTGAATCGAACCACGAAGTGGTAGCAGTTGAGATGGATTTTCTGGCGATCGGTATAGCCGAGTGATGTGAGACTTGCGACGAACATGGAAGAGTGATTGGCGGACCTTCTTGTCAACTTTGATGATCCCCTGTTGTAAAGTAGGGCGATGCATCAGTGAGTGGAGGGTGGCATCGTGAGTCGGCGAAGGTTTGAACTGGGAATGAAGGGAATGTCAGATTGGGAAGAAACAAAGTAGCGTGAGTAAGTGGTGTTGTTTAAAGGAAGCAAACTTATGCCTGGGAGCGACGCAAATAAAAAAAAATGAAGTGAGGTTTTTTTGACATGCTGGAGATCGACGTGGTGCTCTGGTAGAGGCTGACGCTGCCAGGAGGGAGAAGGGGTTTTCGATGGTCGGAGAATGGGCCGCTGCGGTGAACCGGGTATGGTACTACATGCATTCGAAAATAGGCAGGATGGTGGAGTTATTATATGCTTGGCAAACTGTGTGAGGAAAGATGTGAAGTGGTGGTGAACGGTGTGGACGCGGGTGTTTAAAATACAACAGGATGGAGTATTCGATGGGCATATTTTGGTTATACAAGGGATCGGCCTGAATGCTTTCCAAATCCAAGTAATTAGTTTCTAATTAAATCTAGGGTTAAGTAATTAATTATATTCTAAAATTTTAAATAATTTTATGATGATAGGGCATAACCGAACTTGGTTGGAATTCTGAAATGGGAAATCGGATGTGCATAACTGATACTAAAGGAGCGTGTTAACATTTTAACACTGTAATTAATTAGACTAATAGTTTAAATGTAGAAGTTAATTAATATAATAGAATTGTTAATGTTAAACATTAATAACTTATTCCATAAATTTGATGCAGGTTCTGGTTTAAAACTGTTAAGCGAACGTACATGGGGGAAAATAGAAGTTGACCATGTTATTCTGTAACTAAAATGTAATTAGTTTTATTAAACAGTAATTTAGGAATTAATGAATTAGATTATATATCATTAACTTAAATTGTTAATATCTAATCCATATGTGATTAGAATTGGACAAACTAGAATGCGTTGGACTCACATTAATGAGCACTACGCTATGGAACAGAACTGGACAGAATTGGAATCAACTGTGATTTTCAGTTAAATTAAACGCTTGTTTAATTTAATTAAAATGAACTATTTTAACAGCGAATCAGGTCAAGGTGAGTTAAACTCACTCAGTAAGCATTTAATTTAACTAAAATGAAATGTTTTAACCGCGAATCAGATCAAGGTGAGTTAAACTCACTCAACTTTCCCACTTATATTTTATATAAGTTGGGTTTTATAATTTGTGCGCTATGGTTGCTAATGGTTGATTGTTTGTTAATTATATATTCATATATTGATTGAACCAATGAAATTAAACGTTGTTTAGTTTCAGTGGAAAAACCAAATCGTTATTCTAACAATGGGATCCAATGAAGGTAACTTACCTTGTTGGTCACGTTTATAAAATAAACATGTTAAATTGTTTGAATTGTTTTGTTAATTTGTTAATGTTAAATAGTTGTTATTTATTATTACAGAAATAACCAGTTAAGTTGATTTAAATAAATTTATGTGAGATAATCTATTGTGATGCAGAGAAGAACATGTTGGAGAGATATCTAACTAGATTCCTCAAATATAATAGATGTTAATTATTCTCATATTATCATCATATGAACTGTTCTGATTGGACGATTGATTTGGTTATTGACCATTGACCTGAAATTAAACATTTGTTTTGTTTAAACCAATGGGTGATATTAGTTGAGTAATTAGCAGTATATGACCTACAAATCAATCAGTTTATAAATATTGATTTACCGTTAAGTGAATCGATGGAAATGAAGTATAAAATTTATTTTGTAACTGAAAATAGATTTTTAATCTATTATTTTGAATAAAAGTTATTAAATAGGAAATAAATATCTATTATTTATTATATAAATTTATAATTAATTATTATTTTATTTTATAAAGTAAATTCTGATGTTAATCAGGTTTATAAGCAGGAGAGTAGAAAATTAACCTAACGGTTAAGAGTTGGATAATTGTTTTTAAGAAACAATTGAATGGAGTTATTTAGATTAATTAATTTAAAGGAAGGACTACGATTGGAATTGATTAATGAATTATTTGTGTTTTGAGTGGACTAAGTCGACTATTTTAACTCAGATTGATTATTAAATTGTTTTGTTTTGAATTAATTCAATAAAATGGTTTAACAAATTTTGTTTTAATTTTAATAAGATTTTAAAAAGAAATTACTAATTGTTTTAGTTAAATAAAGAAGATAACTACTTATACAGTAGTTAATGATGAAGTAAATTATTATTATAATAATAATTTAAGTGAAGCTGCAACGAAATCTAATTGAATTGTGAAAGGAGCTATGAACGGTTTTTAATAAAAAACCCGAGTTTTATATCGAAGTTATAAAAGAGATTTTAAGTGAATATGATAGTTTAAATTAAAGGTTTACTTAATATTTAAATTAAGTAAAGGGAATAAAGATAAAACGGGGTTTTGTATTAAATCTGAGAGTTATAAACGAGGTTTATAAAAAGTGATGTGAAGTAAAAGCGTTAATTTTAAATTAACATTATTAAATAATGGAATTGAGAGAAATGAATGGAATCGGAATGAGATTTTCAAAAAGGAAAGAAAAGGATTTGTGAATATATATTGTAATTTCCAACGTAACGAAAATGAAAAGAATCGAGAATATATATATATACATATATATATATATAATATTTCCGAAGTAAAGGGAATAAGAGGAGATGGTGTGAAATTATAACGGTACTTTCGGAAATGACATGTAGAGTTTTGGAATAAGTTTGTTATAAAAGAATAAGGGTTGGTTATTGTTTTTAAATAATGAAACAAATGAGATTTCGTAACGAGCAATAATATGAATTGATTTCCATTTAAAGATAATAAGAAATGAAAAGCTATTTTCATTATATTTAAAGATTTGAGAGTTTTAAATTAACATTCATTAATTGCTTTTATATAAAAAGGCCAAGTAATGCTGAGTACTAAACCAGCGAACTCATTTTGTTCTCATTATTGTTATTTGATAGTTAGATAACCGACTATCAAATCTGACCTATATGATTATTGGTACGGAAAGATCAGGATCGAATTTATATTCGAAAACCATTTTGAACCAACAAATACGTGAAGATCCTAATTGAAGATAGAGCAATTGAAGACCGTGGATCTTCATAAGCGGAAGGACTACTTGTCAATTATTCTTTGGAATAGCTACTAGAGGTATTCTAATGTGATTCAGTCGTAAGTGAGATTTGGCGGATAGCAAGGACTACTAGCTATTGATCCGTGGGTTGACTCCTAGGATGTGGTAGGAGGGTGCCTTCGGTTCATCCTGTTCCTAGATGACTTGTATGGACAAGTGTCTGACAGAGTATTTCAAAAGGAGTCACGTACGTTGATTTCTTCAAATGCATTTTTGTTGATGGCAGAGAAGAGCGCACTTCTCTTAACTTAACAACTAGATATTTTTGTGGACGTCAATTAGTGATTTTCTGGCGGATCCGACGATGTGACATTCAAAGTAATGATGAAATGATGTTCTAAAGGTAATGTTAAACTCAAGCATCATCAACCGGGAAAAGGTAAAAATCGGGTAGGTCGTATGGCTATGTGGGTCGCACCCATCAAAAGGGTATATCGTTACCTGATCTGGTGAAATTAAATGCCTTTGGTTGTTTCTTTATTTTTTATGCTATCGATTCGATTGGCTGGCCCCCAACCATGGTAATGATATATTCGGTACTCTCAATTGAAGCCTGGGTTGCAAGATATTCTTGTTGAACCCCGATCTATTCATCTCCAGAGGTACATAGCCGCAAGGGTGGTTTCCCATACCTTGCCATGGAAATCCATTATCCAATAAGAGCCCGCTGTTTTGATTGTATACTATGTATGTAGAGCGTGAGATGCAAGCGGTCTGCTAGATTAATATTTATTTATATTTAGACAATATTATAATATCAGAAAAGATATTGACTTCAAAAATGTTTTGGTTATCGTAAGGTAAAAAATATCCGTATTTATGTGTGGATTTGGTCTTACGATTATCCTCTTCTTTCGAAATGATTTTGAATTTAAAATCAAGTTGGATGATAGCTTTAAACTTAGTGTGATTTTGTAATACCCCGAATTTTTAACGACATTAAAGAGAATAAATTAAATTATAATTAATTTAATATTCAGAATTAGAGGAAACAGACTGCCCCATTGCGTCCGTCTCGAAATTCTGGTCAAGATAGGCATTTGGTAAGCGTTAAACGGACACCGTATGAAGAAGTTATGAGGGTTTTTAAGTTTGTATACGCACAGAAAAATTATATATATATATATATATGCATGAGTCAAAGATGAGTCAGAATTTTATCCAGAACGATTCAAATTCGAAAATTCCTCAGAGCGGCAAAATTCCCGCTCTAGGGGGCGACCCCCCTAGAGGGTTGTCGACCTAGGGGTCGACCCACCTACAAGGGTATCGACATCCTTAGGTCTAACATGGCACTCAGTTTCGGGGGTCTTGCAGCTATATATATGTGTCCTATTCTCCTATTTTCTTCATTGGAAATCACGGAGGCTATATGCTGTTGGAGTGTGAATTGAACCGTTTTCTACAACAACATACTTTGCAAATCAAATTCAGAAATTCTAGATCCGTTCTTTCTCCATTCTCTAAACCTCACGTTGTGAGTTTCTAGTTGTTTTTAGATTTAGATAAATTAAAGTAAATTGTGAAAGACTATGACTTGGATATGTTGTAAAGTATGATTCTATGCAAGTGTTAAATCATATACTATGTCATGATTGATCATTTCCCTAGATCTAATACAATCGTGGTTGTTTTATTATGTTGCCTATGTGGATCTTGACTTGTAACTATATTGTGGTGAATCTACATCTATTAAATTGGACAATTGTAGCATTAGTTAGATCTAGTTCTTCATGTAAATCACCGTTCACCTGTCATATTATGATCAATTTAGATATGTTGTAGACTTGATATGCGAATCCACCTTTAGATCTTAACATGTTACTATGTCACCCTAATTATGCTAGATCTAAATAGTTGGACACCTAAAGGGTTAATTTAGATCTCATAATGCTTGCTTTGACACCATAGTAATTGCTACAAGTTATCAGTTTTATGTCCACCTTGTGATGATGTTAATTACATATCCATTCACCTTGTTATCATGCTAATTTATGCCAAGATATGTTGAAACTATCACCTTTGTCATAATCCCTTTTCATTGTTATGGTTAGGTTGCTTTATAGCCTAGATGCCGCCAAAATACATGTGAATACGTTAGTAAGGAAACGGGGAAAAGGGGTTTATAATTGGCATAATTTATGTAATATTTATATAAATTGGACATTTAATTCAAATGGGGAAACATAGAATAATTATCTATAATGACATAGGTAGATTTGAATAAAAATGGAATGTTTAGTAATTACAAATTTTGAATTTTAAATGTACTTATGACACGAGGTTAGGTTGCACTAGTGGTGGTAGTCTGCCCGGACCCGACCGGCATATCCAGCAGCCACTAATGTTGAACCTAATGTGGGACGTCTATGTATGTAAATACGAATCGGGCTATGACACGAGGTTAGACCCAATTGTGGAATAAGTCTGCTCGGACCCGACCGACATATCCAGCATCCACATGTTGTAGGCCTAATATGGGAGGTCTAGCCCATTATAAAACCATAAATTGATATGGTAAAGAATTGGTCTGCTTAACCTAATTTAATCCACAAAGATTGTATGATTATGAACTTAAGTTAGGGTTAAGTAAAATTGGATGGGTAGTGCGTGGGTTAAGTAAATTAGAGGGGATGGGCAATATTTACATGTAGGTCCACGAACATAACCCAATAAGGTTATGTAGTTAAAGACACCTAGTGGTATACATAACCGGTGGAAAAATATAATAAAGTTATGTAATTAAAGACACCCTTTAGAACAAGCATAACTAACATAGGGCTACGTAATTAAAGACACCTAAGGGTATACATAGTCAGTAGAAAACCTAGTGGGGATACAAGACAAAGGGGAGAGCTTGTATCATATTGTGTGGGACCCATTTCAAGTCAGTAACCCAGAGTAGGTATCAAATAAAGAACTCTGTGCTAGGCGGAGAAGGGGCACGCTTACTGATTGAATATAAGAGATCCAAATGGAATGGACGGTGTGGGCGGCGCAAGCCGACCGGGCCATGTGCGTGCATGAGCCGGGCAAAAGAGGATAAGACGACCGTGACACCAGTAGATATGGTTGTGCACATCTTGGAAATAAAGAGTTGCCACTTTAGGGATTGATATCTCCTACCGTGGGGCCAGCACGAGATATCTACAAGGTAGGGAGCCGATCGATTAGGGTAGTGGTTAGGGTACACTCGGACGTATGCCCTAAGTCTACCAACTTATAGTGGAAGGGATCGTCTCGTTTTAATTATACTAGTAATAGTGCAGAGCAATCATTAGTGAGGGACTTACACCTTATCTTTCTTACCATGTCACACCTGTCATTTATGTAGTGATCTCTCTCTTATCCACTTTATATCACTATCATGTTGCTTTTATTTATCTACCGGCTAAAAGTAACTAGATTCGCCAGACTTTATGTCTGACCCTTTTGTTTCTCCTTCTTTCTTCTGTCCCCCCAGGTTCTCAGGGAGGAAACACTCAGGGTTAGTCAGGACTCAGATATTATCTTGCGAGGATCTACTTCTGAAGTATGCCGCAAGTTCTTGTCTCTACTATAGCTTAACTCTTTTAATTGGGGAATTATGCTTTTTATTTACTTATGTACTCTGATGGTGCAAGACAGAGGTTACTTTATTGTAATGATTTTTGTGACTTATGAATTGTGGACCACGGTATTATGATTTATGTTTGAAATAAAAATTTAAATTTTCGCTGCTGTCTTATTTATATCTGTTTTGTAATTATTTTGTGTTTGTTTACCTATTAATCAACACTTTCCTATGAACTAGAAAAGCGCGAAATTTTAAAATAACCTCTGCAAGCGCACAGATTGTGTAATATGCAGGTCAAACACAGGGAGGTAAATTAAATCAAATTATTTATATAATTTCGTGGGCGAGTTAGATAAATCTTGAAGATGGGATAAAATTGAAATTACAATTCAGTTCAGAACAAATCTAATTTAACCGATAACTAAAGTTGTAATTATCAATAAAAACAAGTAAAACTGCAATTGAATGAATTATAGATTTGAATCTAATCGAATCTATAATCAATTCAATGATTAAAAATAAAATAGATTGCGGGAAATAAAATTGCAGAATAGAAATAAATTAACAGGAAAATAAAATTAGGATTACCGCTGAATCTAATAAGACGGTCAATCACTAATGAATATTAAAATTGCAATAGCAATTGTGTTCTAGCGAATCTAATTGACCAGACAACACAAATTGCCATGAAAATAAAAATTACAGAATTAAAAGAAAAGAGAGCTTTTGTAACGATCCAGAATTTTTAACCAATTTAAAATTTTAATTTAAATTTGAATTTGACATAAAAATATATGGTTAAGAATATTTAATAATTTTGATAAGTTATATGATAGATTTTACTTGAATTATAAATGAGAATGATTATTTATAAGTTTGGATTTATTGATACTATTGTCGTTCGATCGGATTTGTCAAACTATAACATGAATTAGTAGCATTAGAATTAAGTGTTGCCCTTAGTTTTCATAGCATTTAAGGGAAAATGCAACCAAAAGTTCACCTTCTCTTCTTAAGACAAGTGTATGGACACTTGTAATTTTGCATGTAAGCTTTCACGCATGCCTTCCATGTGCCCCCTTATGTGTCATCACCTCCTTAACTCTCTATTCCTATATAAGGAGACATTTTCTCCATTTTCTTACCATTCCATTCCATTTCCTCCTTTCCACCTTCTTCTTAAAGCTTATGGCCATGGTTTCCGTGGCATAAGTCTTCCTCTTTTCCACCAACACCTTGCCAAAGTTCGTCATTGTCCTCCTCCTCTTATAATATATAAAGAGAGATTAATATATATTATATATATTTTGATAAAGAAGACGGTGCGCCGAAATACTGTCCGACGGTTCACTCAGCTAGGTTCGCCTACCGTGAAGGTTGGAAAGCTGTTTAGTGAGAACTCTTTAACCACGGTTTATTATTTAATTAGTAGTTAGACTAATTTAAATATAGTAAGGGATTATTAATGGTTAATGATAGTTGATGTTTGTTATGATGGATGATGGATGCGTAGTTTAGAACACACACACTATTAAGCGTTAGTGTTATAACGCTTGTGCACAGTTATGATTTATTTAATCATGTTGATGATGGTTGTTATGGATGTTTAAATAGTTGTTGATGTTGTTTTGCAAACACTATGACACAACAGTTATGGTATCACATTGGTGATCAGCAAATTTCCTTCGTAATTAGAAATAATATCATTATTGAAATTGAAGGCTAATAATCGGGAAAGACCGTATTCATATATGTGGATAAAATTCTTTAAATGAATAAATTAATACCGGAACATTTTAGGATGACAGAGAGGATAGTGTCTAGGCTTGGGTTTGTAAATAAAGTTTCCTGCTCTCCCTGGCTATCCCTAACTGGTCCGACGAATGAGATGGTTAATTTGAAGTTATTTGAATTTATAAATGAATTGGAATTTGATTTATTAAGTAAAAAGTAAAAGTTGATTTTTGAACCCAAAATAAATTTGGAAAGTCAATGTAAATTACTTTAAATGGTTTACAGAAGTATATAATGGTTTTCTAAGGTATTTTGAAGTATTGAAGAATAATTTTTATTGCGGTCAAAATAGGGCTTGTTGCACAGCGGCAATTAGTGTATTTTAGATGCAAACTTTAAACGCTTATAACTTTTGCAATCTAAATCGGATTTGCATGAAACGAAAACGTTAGATTTATATTAACAAGAGCTTTAAAATGAGTGAAAGCAGATTTTAATTTTGAGTAATAATTTTCAAGATATGTTTAAAACCGTTTTGGGGAAAGGTCGCTATAAGAGAAGTTATCAACCATAACTATAAATAGCCATTTTTAATGTTTCTAAAATATGGAAAAAATTTGTAAAATCATTATTAATTATTTAAAAGTGTTTTGAATTGTAAAGTTTAAGTTTTGACCAAGATAAATGATATTTGATCAATGAAGTTGAGATAACTATTTTGTGACGCTTTTGTAACACTTTCGAAACACTATTGTAACGCTTTCTTTGAAATAATCTATTTTGAAGTTTTTAAACCACGAACTAAAAGAAATCATTTGTAAATGATTGGTGGAATGTTTTCAAAGGTTCAAAAGTATTGGAAATACTTTATATGGGATTCAAATTGATTTATTTAATATTAAAACAGGTTTTTAATAGTTAGATTTGGTTGGAGATAAATCTTCGGATGTTTGATATTAATCCGGTAGATGATGACTCTTACTATTGGAGGAATTTAAAAGGTAGTTCACCGTTATTCCGCTTATAGTGTGAGTTGGATACAGAGATTAATATTAAGTACAAGTGGATGATATTTCTATCCAGATCTAATGTCAAAGGTTTGGATAAATCTTTAAATTAAGATACGAGTTTCCCAATTTGATTGGGATAAGTTGGATAGAAATAATCTTCGGATATTTGGTATGAAATTCTTTGGTGTAAACGTATACTATTTGAGGAATTTGGAAGATATTATTATATCGTTATTCCACTTATAGTATTCGTTGATTATGAGAATTGATATCAAATATAAGTAGATACAATTTTTGTGTAACTTATGTTCAATATCAATTGATTTGGGTTTGTCGTGAATCATATCTTCAATAATATCATTCTTGAAACCCCATGAGATTGTGTTATGGAATTTCATATCGTAATTTGAGGATTCAATCAGATCTTTGATTTGTGAAATTAAAAATAAGGAACTGGAAAGAAAGTATAATCTTTTAGTTAAGATTAAAGAATGGAATCTTGGAAAATCAATTTAATTGGAAACTATGGTTGAAATGTGGATTAAGGATTTTCAAAGGGAACTGGATTTTTGATAACAAGTTATCAAACGGAAAAATAATTAAGGCTTTAAGGCTAAACCATCTTTGATTTAAAGGATGTGTTTTAAAAGAGAAAGGTTAAATATGGATTTCGTAATAATTTGAGAACAGGTTTACAGAATTTTAATTTTGACAAAATCCAAGACGGAAGGAGATTGGTAGAAAGCCTGTGTGTTCTATGATTGTTTTTTTTAATTGCACCTATTATTTGGAAAGACCGGGATCGGATGTATGTCTGAAAACCATTCCAAGTAATAATACGACGTTATAAAGCAATTGAAGACTTCGAAACCGCCGAGTAAAGCCTGAGAGTTTTCGAATCATTAGGGTTGAATGCCAATATCTCGGACTGGTCCGTACAACCAAACGAGGAGTGGCACGATATCTGAATGTATTTGGAGATTTTTGGATGATGTTCATTCAAACCCAGAACGGACATTTATGGATTGTGTGTCTGACATTGTAATTAACAGCGTAGCACTGTTTTATCAATATATATCTGTTTGGTGGCGGAGAATTATTATCTTGCTTAACACCCTTCTCTAAGACATATGAGCTTAGAGGTTATATATTGGAAATCAGTGATGCGTTGTTAATGGATAATGTGGCATACTTAAGATATGTGGTGAGCTATGGATGATCAAAGCATGGCTTATTTAAGCGTAACTTTGTGTATCGTGACATCGGCAAGCCTCACAACCCGGTAAATGGCTAAAACAGGAAAGATGCAGCGAGGTTAAGGGTAGTCATTTCCTTCTAGATAAAAGATGTACTATGGTATGGAGCTCAGGTATTAACCTATGTGGATAACTTCTATTTTTATGGATGTTGATGTTGCGAGGCCTCGGTTTAAAGGTTGGTAACGACCGGGAAGTGATATACTCAGGCGTGCTCTAAGTTACCCAGTTAAGGGGTAACCCGACTTCATGTTAGCAGAGAGCCCGATTTGGTTCTCGGGGCGTCCCTCTAGAGGCGTACCCATCGGTTTGGTAAGGAAGTTCCTTTGCCTGGTCATTTGTTGGAAATCCAATTTTCCACTACGAGCCCGTACGGTTTTGATTGTATAACCTGCTGGTTACCGGCAAGACTGTCAGTATAATGGGATGGGGCATTATGCTGGCTAGGTTTAATACATTTATTTGCAAAAAGGTTTTCCACACTATATAGTGGTAAAAGAGGATTTTCACGTATGAATGCATTTTTCATTATCATAAGGCAAAACTCGCTCATCTGGTGTGCGCTTGCATTGTGTGATGTGGGACGAGCTTATGATAGCTTCATTTTTTTCAAAAGGTCATTGCGGATTTCTATGCACTGGTATCCATATGGAGTAAACCCATTCCGCATTAGCGGCGTGGTCTGGAGAATTACCTAACTTTAAAATAAACCCTAAAAATAACTGTTTTGAGTTCTCACACCAGTCCCACGACTGACCTGGAGTTTATTGTTCACTCACCTAAACTCTGGGTGCCCATAATTTTTACACGGGCAGCCTAGTAGTTTGGCTCACAGATTTAGCCTTGGAGTTGGTTGGAGCAGGATTCTGGTTTTAGCTGAAGCTATTATGACTTGGAGCATTCACATTCTTCCGCTGAGTTTAGTATCTTTTCTGCTGTGTAATCGATGTACTCTGATGTATCTCTTGTAACTCTGATGTAATGTTATTGTAATGATATTGGAAAAGTTCTTTTTATTTTGTGCAAATGTGTAAGTACCCCTAACAATCCGTCTTTATGAACGGTTTAAGTTGGTTTAATTACCGGCGAAAACCGAGCAAAAAGTCGGGTCATTACAGCTTTATTAATAAAGAATAGAATACAGGAAAATTGGGATGGTATTTACAATGGATACAAGGTGTATTTATAAGAGTGTGGTCCCCTTTCTATGAAAATAATAAGGCCAAGAATGATATAAATTCTTTCCACAGATAAAGGAATATTCCTTTCATGGTGCTTGATTTGAAAAATTGTAATCAATGTATTCCTTTTTATGTGTGGCACGGTCAGCGGGAAGATAAGCATATGCTTAATTAGAGATTTGTAATCAAAGCCTTCCCTTTCTCTTTACATGGAAATTAAATGTGATTGATTGGATTTGAATTCTTGGAGAGGATTGCACCAAATTAAATGTGAGCTACAACTTCTTTCGCAAATTGAGATAGCGTTAACATGGAGAAGTAGCTTTTTTTTTTGCAATTGGTCTTTAATTGAAATGAATGAGACATTTATTGATAACCTGTGAAAATACACCAAAAATACCAAAAGTAATGTTTATTTACTTACAAAAGATAAAATATAAGAGCATAAAATAAACACATTTCTATGTTAATCACCTATAAGCGCTTCACGAAACGTAATGCATTCCCTTAGTGAGTGACATTAATGGACGTGGAGTGTCACAGTTTTTCTCACTCTGGTTCACTAGACTGATCCGACGTTTGTAATGCTCGGGTTAGACCGGGTTGTACAGGTTCAGGTTATCGGATACTACAAAGTCCAGAGACGAGCTGGAGGTGTTCAAACGTATCATATTTAGTATTTATTCCGCTGTGTGTTGTATATGAGGACAGATTAATATAACTGTCCAGAGTGTTGATGTACTCTGATGATTGTAAGTTTTTATTTAAAGCTCTCTATAAAGATTTATTTTTATATTATATTTTGTTCTGCTGTGATGTGAGACTATGTGTTGTGTTTGGTTCTTCTTCTTCTATTATGATATTTCTTTTTTTATTTTCTCACCCTCTAACTTCTTTTTATTAACGTTCCAGTGTTTTCGGTGCTTGAATGGTCGACATGTTATACGTTAAATGTATTATGTCGATTTTCGGGGCCAAAAATCTGCATGGCCCTTACATTAATTATCACTGCAATGTGTATTAATTATTATTAATTTCTAATAAATCTTCACTGGATTAGTCTTTATAGATTACATTAATATGTTTCAATGTGAAATCAAATGTATATATGTATGCATGAATTATTTCTATTAATTCGCTTCCAATTCTCTTAGTAAACTTCCCTTATTAACAAATTGCAATGTAAACATACATGTATGCATAAATATATTCTCAGTAAACTTCCAGTTCTCTTAGTAAACTTCACTTATTATTGATTACAAATAAATTCCCAGTGAATTAGTTTTTACAGATTACATTAATATATGTTTCAATCTGAATTCAAATATATATGTATGCATTAATTATTTCTATTAATTCACTTCCAATTCTCAAAGCAAACTTCCCTTATAAAATTGTAATGTAGATATTTTAGTTTGAATTTTTGAATGTTAACCATTAATTAAATTCCGTTACTCATTAATTGAATACATTATACATTATTTTTTCTCATTGATAAATTCTGTGATCATTTTATTATCCCTTCCTTATTTTTCTTTCATTACACATTTATTATCATTTTAAATTTAAATATTACCGTACAAAAGTGACTAAGGTATATGTGTAGGGAGGGGAGGGATTGTGTGTATATATATTTACACAAACTTTTATTTTTAGTGTGATGCTAAGGGCACCCCAATTTCCTCTTTCTATTACCACGACTAAAAATTTAAAACACATTAAATTTTTTATGCTTCCTAATACCACATTGATCTCTTTCTTATCTCCTACTCAACCATTGATTGCCTAAATAATCACATATTTAACCACAATCTAAAACCTTAATTCATCGTTCCTTTAACGATGCTGCTTTTCATGACTTCGAAGTTCATCTTCACTTCTTTTGTTTTGTTAAATTTGATCTTTATTCAAAAAAAATTCATTTATGTCCACTCATTCTGGTAATAGCGTAGAATTCGGTGAAAAAAATGATTTATGAACACGTCGGAAACACAAATCATGGCAGTTTAGGTTTTTTGAAAGAGAAAAAACGGATGAATTAAAGATAAGAGGAAGAAATAGGTATACAAGGTGGTAGCCCCTATTTTTTAATATGAGGTATTAGGAAGAGTGGAAGGGTAATTTTTGTGGTATTTTTTAGTTGTGGTAGTAGGAAGAGAAAATTGGGGTGCCCTTAGCACCACACTATTTTTATTTACATCTTCATAAGTTTCACCCTTAGCTCGCAATAGAACAAGAAATGCGCTAATCAATGAGTCATTGCCTTCATTCAACAAAGGTATAACGATTCCTTTGCCTCTTTTTTCTGTTAAATCTACCATATCAATCAGATTCTCAATAATCTACAGTACATAATGCAATAATCACCAACCCAAAAACATAACAATATAATATTTACACTAAGTTCTGTAACGTAGATTACTCAGACTCTGACTGATAGTGTAGATTTAACAGAAAAAGAGGCTGAGGAATCATTATACCTTTTATTTAATGAAGGTAGAGACACATTGATTAGTGCATTTCTTGTTCTATTGCGAGCTAAGGGTGAAACTTATGAAGAGGAAAATAAAAATAAAGATGATTGGACAACATTTTTTATTTGATGTTGTACTACATGGAGAAAACGGTTACTGTGTCCATTCTTGTATGCTACACACTGACCAAATTGAGTAGTTCTTATTGGTTGTATGATGATTTGTTTTGCTATTTATATCACAATAGTTAGACGACAACATGACTCAAATCATACATCATAAATTTTAATCTTTGAATTAAAACTAAGTTCATATCGAATGTGGTAAATTTCGTCATAACTATCTTATATATGCTTGTATGCTAGAAATTTTGTTTTTTGCAGGTTTTTAGGTAACATTTAAGCTTGTAAAATAATTGATTTTCTTTCCATATTAATAGTTCACATTTCTAAATCAGTTTTGATGTTTATGTTTCTAATTCCAAATCAAAACTTAATATTCTTTTTTTCTTCTTCACTAGTTTAAGAAAGCTATTAAAATTTAAATTGTAGATTCAGTTAATTTTTTTGATATTTTTTTTATTAAAAATGGATTGGATTGTTTTTCTCAACTGTGATTTAATTGAAATCTTAAACTTCTGAATTTAAAGATCGAATCTTAATGGGAGAGATTCAATTCGAATCAGGATTTAAATGCAAGATTATGATATTTTTGATAACAATGGATATAAAAGCCAATTGAGCATGCGACCTTTTATATTCATTTGAGTTAACGTTCCTACTAGAGTCTTTCTTTAAACGAACTTTATAAAATGAATTGGGTGCGTGTCCTTATCTAGTGTTCTTTTAATTAATTTAATGATCGAATACAAAATTCCTACAGATAAGGGCCCCTACTCTGGTTGTAATGGTATCCTAGATCATAAACTAAGGCAATCCATATTTTAGAAATAAAAATAAAGAGCTCTATTTTTATTTCTGTATCGCTAAATAACATCTTATGGCACATTTAATCTGCCAAACTAGTTCGAGAGTGAACCTACATTTGATTTTCGCTGGTGCATGTATGTCATTATTTAGTTCCCACACTATTCTATACTAACTAGTGCGAACTCGTGCTGCGCACACGGGTTGCGTTGATAGGTATTGTGCAATGAAATTTTACAGCAAAAGCACTTCAAAATATAATAATTAAGGTAGAGTAATTTAGATATTTGATAGTTAATAAATTATTTCATGAAACCTTCTACAACTCAGTTGTACTATCTGATCCCTAAATCCAAAATTGTGACAACTATTGGAGCTTACAGTAATTAAAAAACTTAATAAGATTTCAAGTAAATGCCTTCACTTGAATGACATAACTGGATTAAAAAGTTACAGTGTCAGTCCAATTTTACACCAAATGGTGAATATGAGAATCCAATATACCTAAATCGACTTAAAATCAGAAAAGATGAAACTACTGAGCATGTCTTTTCCTAATGCTAAACAGGAAAATATTTGGGAAACTTGAGTAAGCGATAAGCTAATATATATATTATTATTATTTAATAAAAAAGTATTTGAGGTAATTTATTAGAAAAAACATAAAAATAAAAAACATTTAATGCTGATCCTAAGGAAAATTGTTGTACAATTTGTGGGATTTTAGTGATCGAGCAGTTCTAACGTGAATGAATTTCAATGCTGTAAAAAGTAAATTATATTTTGGATATAAAGAGGTATTTTCACTCAAAAAGACAAAAACTGTAAGAGAGGATTAAGATATTAAAATTTTCATTATTGACGTACAGAATTGAACAATGGTCACTATTTTGATGATTATCTATAAGTTATAGTTAAAATGTTATGCTATCGATGCAAAGCATTGCTCATAATCAACCATTTGAAGCAGACATTTCAGTTTTTAAGAATAACATATGTTTCAAATACAACGGCTAATTCATATATTTTCAAAATTAATATAGATGCCTGTAAAGTCGAGAATGTCATAAACAATGATGATTTTTTACAATGCTTTTTTTCTCATCATATCAATCCTTAGCATAAAACAAGGACTATTTGATATTTCAGACATTCACAACTTCACATAAATCTGTACAACGCTAGTAATAAGCTATGATCTAGATATATGGGTCCACTAATTTAATATCTAATAAAATATCTTATAACGTTACATGAAAAGAATAATCTTCATTCTAGCCCAATGGCGTAAATCATTGTTTAGAGACAACACACAAAAAGAAGGTGCAAGTGAACTGCAAAAAGCCTTATGTATTATGGATCGTAATCAATCTTGCCTTATATACATATACTACAATACCACTGTGGTGGTAACTGGTAACAAAACTAATGCTGGTGGTTTCAATGCTTTTTCCAAGTTAATCGTAAATAAGAGGATTGTTTACGAATAAGCAGTAATAAAATTTCGCATTCAAATACATTAGTGAAGGCGTAAGCAATAGTGAAAATAGAAATTCTGATATACAAACTGATGGTAACAGCCGTGATTTCAATATAATAGGAAGATCTAATGATTTTGATATAAATAAAAAATACAAAAATTTATGGGTTCAGTGCGAAAATTGTTATGGAAAAAGGGAAATTGATAGCAGGATAACATAATGATCATCATAGCAAGAAGCACTTCCTGACTTCTCAACAAAGGCGGTACAATTGATGTTGTATCCTTGGCTACAAGGTTCTTTTGATATAGCTTTATCGGATTATCTTATGTCATATGATGAAATGATATTGCATAATGTTATGTCTTCTCAGTACATATTTCCTTTTTTGTACGGTAGCAATTAACTGATACAGCTAATCATACTTGTCCCATATTACACAGACCGCCACCTACTGGAGAAGACTCTACATGTATTTTGTACATCAAGCTTTCAAGTAGGGCAAAAAGGTTTGGTAGTTGGACTAAAATCAGGATTACATAACGTAGGCATATTGAAACTACACGATATTTTCATTTGCTGCACTCTAAACTCAGCCCAAGCCATGGCTGGTTATCTACAGGAGAGGATTTTGCCTTATTTACTTGATATGGTGTCCTTACATTCACCTTATGTACAATATCATAATCATAATAAGTGCAATCAGTGACAACAAAATAAAACAAAATCAACCATAGTTTGTTGATATGATAAATACAGTTTGGATAAAGATTGGCTACTCACCTGTCCTTTGTTTTTCCAAGAAACGGATGTTGTGATGCTTTACATGCAATTGGAAATCTATTGCCAAACAAATATCATGTTAATTTGTATAGTAATTAAGTACGATGTTTAAATGACATATACCAAACTATTCATTATTCTTTCTAAACTGTATTGCCAAACATTCAAAAACATAGTCATCTTTATCTTTATAATTATCCAGTGTACTAATGAGTAAAAGTTGAATAACATGAAAATAATGAAAAAGGTCAATAACTAAACTTATCGTTTGCTACCCAGAGGTTTATTACTGTAGTATATGCGCAAGAAAATTTGTAATCGAAAAATTGAATTATAAACTCAAATTTTATGTTCATTTCTCATGCTCTTTTATAAGGCAATTGATTTCAATAAGTAGTGCATTAATTCAGTGTGTAAATATGTATGTGTTTAAAATGAAATGATTAAGCTATTGTTATATTCATTACTCTTCTGAATCTCAGCTAATTTCCAAATCTCCATGATCATATCAGTAGTTTGACATATTTTTAAAATAAATATGTATGTGGTTCTACATTTGATATTACCTTTCTTGAATGAAATATGTTATGCGTACATCAAACGTTGAATAAGAGTGAGAATTCAAATCTAGAAACAGAGGTAAGAACAACACCGATAATTTCAATGAGCAATCTGTACGAATTGGATAATGAATCAAACAATCAATTTACATGTAAAAAAATGAACAAGAAGAATCTAAATTTAAAATGAACCCAATTTTGAGCTGAGTAATTAATTTATACATAGCAAATGCAAATAACCTCACCTACAGGGCATCTTCATGATATGTACATTTAAGTATGAGAACGTAAATCTACAAACAAACTTAAGAATCGCAACGTTAAGAATTCTGGATCTTGAATCAGGCGACCGATTTATATGTAGCCAAAACAAAGTAAGAGGAAAAAAGGAATTCTGAATCAAGTAATCGGTTTATATTGTAAATTGTAAATGAAAATTAAGTAAGCTGGCCTATAGGGCGTCCATATGATGCCGCGAGAGGCGGTGGAGAGGGAGAGCGGAAGGAGATGTCGTTAGATCTAGCAGTTAGGAGAGCGATTTTCTTCATACGCACGAGAGAAAAGGTGCAAGAGGAAAGGCTAGGGCTTAGAAGAGAAAATACGGAAGCGTTGAAGCTAAACTGCAATTAGAATTGAAGTAATCTCCAATTAGAATTGATGACGTATAGCTACAAAAGCCTGGGATCAAAATTGGAATCCATCGATCACGATGGTTGCAAACATCGAAATCCATCAAGTTTGGATTTGAAGCGACTGCAGTCTCCAATTAGAATTGGCAACGTGTAGACACAAAAGCCTTACATTTTTTGGTTCAAGCGAGAAAGGGTGGAGTCTGAGTGGGCAGGCGGCGGGTGGTTGTAGTGGTCGAAATATGTCCAGCATTTCACCGAAGCGAAAGAAGGAAAAGAAAAGGTAGATGGGGCAGGAGAAATTTACGGCCGAATATGGTGTTTCTGCCTAAGGGTTGAACAAAGGAACAGCGGAAAGAAGAGCCAACACAATCCGGTAGGCATCAGAATAAAAGTGAAATGAAAATTTGGAGAGAAGAGAAGGCAATGGAAACTGGAATTTGCCGGTACGTTGCACTGGAAGGGAGAAGTTATATTAAAGGGTTGACCGTGGATTTGAAATAACCGAAGGAAAGCCAAACGGATGGAGAAGAGAAGCGCTAACCGGTTGATGTAGGATTTGTACATATGTCAACATCTTGTTTTTTTTGAGAGAAATGGAGCTGAAAGGTCCATGGAGCAAGATTGTGCTTTCATATAATATAATAGATAAATCAGAAATGAAAGCAATACTTCTCAACTCTCCATTGTTAATTTTTTATGCTGGTTGGGATTAGACATGGTATAATATAAATGTAATAGCAAGATGATCTGATAATAGTATTAATTCCACATGTTTTTTTTAATTCATAGAGTGTTAATCTGATCTATCACATGTAAATATCAGTTAAAAAAAACTTTTGCAGAATGTGGGAATGACTAGGGCAATGATAAAACATTATGTAAAGGTTGAGGGATATAGTAGATATAGTAGGGACAGGAGGAGACCGGGCTAATATGACCGCTGACGACATTGAATTTTGGTTAAAGTATGAAAATTTCAAGAGTGAGAGACTAGGAAGGAAGCACGCGAAAACAGTAGAAAATACGACCGTTCATTTCACAAAATTCGCCGAAGGCTTCTGCGCTTTGGAAATATGACTGGGTAATTATGGTATACCATAGATAAAAATTCGATTGAATTTCAAATTACCAACGTACTTTTAATTTAGATTTCTTGTATGTGCACACACACACATTCATACACACGCAGTGTGTGTATTCATATATAAATTAATTCTCTTAATTACCCGTTTTCCTTTGTATGCTGCTTTCTTTGCTATGTTTGTTACACATATTTATTTTTACAATAATGAACATTAATTATCACATTAATGTGCATTAATTACTATTAACTTCTATTCAATTCTCAGTTGATTAGTTTTTAAAGATTATATTGATATTTTTATGAATTCAAACACACATGTATGCATGAATTATTTCTATTAATTCACTTTTAATTCTATTGATAAACTTCCCTTATTAATAAATTGTAATGTAAATATTTTTTGTTTGCATTTTTGAATGTTAACTATTAGTTAAATTATGTTACTCATTAATCGAATACGTTACACATTATTTATTCTCGTTGATTAATTTTGTGGTTGTTGTAACGTTCCTTCATTATTTTCTTTCGTATTACATTTATTATCATTTTAAATTTAAAAGTCAATCGTACAAAATTGACTACGGTTTATACATACATACATACATACACACACACACACACACACACACACACACACACACACACACACACACACACACACACACACATATATATATATATATATATATATATATATATACACACACACACACACACATATATATATATATAGATACACACACACGTGCACGTGCATATATAAAATTGTTTTGAATGTAAAAACTTCAAACGATCATAACTTTTCCATTTGAACTCTAATCGGAAAACATTATATAGAAAAGTTTATAAGAAAATCGCCACGAACACAATGTTAAAAATTTTACGCTCAAATTCCAACATTTATTAAATGTTCATTTTTCAGCGTTTTCAAAATTGATTATTTATATATACATTAATTAATTGTTCAAAAACGCTGGGTATTACATGTGGACGCAAAGGCAACGCTCTTGGACCTGGCCGTTCAGATTGTAGTGATCCAAGGGGCATCGTCTCGATAGGGTCCGAGACATCGCACTGCTTGAAACAGTACATTTTATTGACGGTCGAATATAACTTCAAATGACAACAGAAAAATCCGTTAGGAAACAGTTATGATTGTTCAAAATTTTAATTAAACATTATCAGATAACGATTCTTGAAAGATAATAATTCACTCATGTTTTGGAACGATTAAATTTATCTGATTGTGAACATGATATATGTTTAATCATATTAGATGACCGAAAGAGAGTTACATCCGCATCTTGACTAGAGCTTTTATGGTAATAGTTAACGTTGCCATTTGACGGATACCATTACCATACTGTTTTTACTAGTAAGTCAGAATTGCTTACTGTTACCAATCGACTGATATATTGAAGACTGTCATACCGATAATTTGGCACTGATAATGGTAAATTACTGTTTGTTAACCAAAGTTTATATCTTGATATTTTTTGTACATATAGTGCATGTTTATTATACTATGTATGTAGTGTTAGTTTATAAAAAATATAAATAAAAAAGAAAATAAGTGTGTTTGAAATTATTTTATTTGATTGTTGAACAATATACAATCATTTATTTGGTTCTAAATGCATGTAACAAAGCATATCAAATGAATATATATATGCTTTAAATTAACTGGTAAAATTACTGTTAACACTGTTATTGAAGAAATGTTATCGATAATTTACCGTAACGACAAATTTACTGTTATCATACGGTTTAACTGGTATACCGATATCAATCAAAAATGATAATTGATCGACAGATAATAGTATGTAATAGTAAATTTACCCTTCGTGAACAACCACAGGGAAACGTCCAACTAAAACGATGATCTGTAGACTCAATGCGATGATATCAGCTATTTATTGTGCGTTCATGAACAAAAAAATATCAGATTAATGAACATAACCAACCAAATTCAGACCAGATAATCTGAAATATGAAACATCTTCCCGTTTCTCTTCCCCTTTCTTCTCCTTATCTATCTCAAGTAGCCATTCTATCTCCTATTTACTTTCTTCCATCAACTGACGGATCCAGCCAAATAATTGGTCTAAGCAAAACCAAATTATATTAGACAGACCTCCTGCTCCTGCACTGACGATTACCTGTCGCTTGGCCTCTGCTCCTCCGACCGGTAGTGATTCCTGGTAATAATACATTTTATTTTTCTTACATATTGCTATGTGATTATTATGAAATTCAAATACCCACCAACACATACGCACAAATTGGTCATGATTATCAAAGACTGGAACCGGGATAACGTGAATGCTTGGTTCAGGCGGAACCGGGATTTAGTGTCCATCTGACATAATGGCTACTAATTTCAAAGCTGATTTTTTTTTCTTTCTCTGGGGACACTTTTTGCGAAAATGAGTTATGATTGTGCATTATAACAAACATCGTCTTACTGAGGTCCTATTTGTTCTTTTATAAAGATTAACCTGTTTATTATGATAATTTTGGTTGTTTCACTTAGGAATATGATAATTCTGGTTGTTTATAATTTTCTGCTTTTGAGGTCGAGTGAATGCACATTTGGCCAAAAAGTTGATATTCATTTTCCTATCTCACCTTATCTTTTATGGGCTTACTTTGATTCAACAAGGTTTCTAATATAATTGTTATCTAGATACAATAGGAACATATTTATCTAGAGAGTCAAAGATAACTAATGAACAAAACGATGTTAATTAAAGAGAATGTTTGAGAAATTGGAGTTGACATGGTTGATTCAGCGATATATTGTATCCATAATCTCTGCCCCAATTTTTAACATGCATTCTTTTTTTTGAAACGGCAAAAAACTTCACAATAAAGATATTTTACCTTTATTACCAGAGACAAACAACAAATACATTTAAATATGGTTAAAAAATGAAATTTACACATTATAAAACTCATCATTGCGTTATAAACTTTTGATTGCACTATCAGTTTGCTACTCTTTCAATGGCAAAGCAAATTATGTTTTACTACTTTTGTTTGCATCACCCATTCATTTTTTTTCTGCCTCATTGTCTTTCTACTAAAGAATGACAACATTCTTTATCAAACTTGTAGTTTGCCTGCATTCATTTAATCACTATCTGTATATGTGTATAATATCGTAGATTTAACATAGTCAGTTTGCATTACCGCATAGCCCTTGAGTTTTTTCCATGTTTATTTATGTCAGTAATTGTTTAAAACTAGACATGGCAAAAGAATCACCAAAAAATAATTTATGATTAAGATCCTTTTTTTTGGATATACATGAGTTGATTTATGTCGCACTCTCTATTTAATTTGTGAATTTTCCCCTTTTACGCAGTATTTGATTGTTTTCAGCTCCAGAGATTCATATTGATTTTATTTCAGTACAATTTGACCTTTAATGGCATCTTCTGGCATTTTGAATTCCATTGGTCATTCTTCTTTGCCTTCCTCCAATAGAAAGAATAATTTTGGGCTCAATTTTGGAAACCGTAGAATAAATTGTTTAAATAAGGATAATGTTGGCAAGAGTAGCTTGAAATTGAAGGCCACATCATTGCTATCATCATCTTCTTCTTCAGTGGTTGCAGCTGCATCTGGGGCGATTTCATTTAGGGCGGTAATTTGTGTACTAGTTTTCCATTTTTATTAGTGTAAAAATTATATTGTTATGTTTTTGGGTTGGTGATTGTTGCATTCTGTTCTGTAGATTATTGAGACTCTAATTGATAGAGTAGATTTAACAGAAAAGGAGGCTGAGGAATCGTTATACCTTTTGTTGAATGAAGGCAATGACACATTGATTAGTGCATTTCTTGTTCTATTGCGAGCTAAGGGTGAAACTTATGAAGAGGTAATTTTTTTTAAAGATGGTTAGACAATATTTTTTTATTTGATGTTGTACCACATGAAGAAAACAGTTAAAGCATCCTCACGCGGGGTCGGTTGTTGCTCAGCCGACCCCCAACGGGGGAGCCACACACGAGGCCAGGGTTGCTTCAGCAACCCTGAATGTTATTGGAGCAACCGAACGGTTGCTCCAACAACCTTTCCTTAGTCGGCTTTAGCAAAGCCGGCTAAGGGGGGCTTTGTTAAAACCAGACTTATCCGGCTTTGTATAAGCCGGATAAGTAGTTGAAGCCTTAGCCGGCTTTGTAAAAGTCGGCTAAGGCTCAACTGACCCTCCCCCCGTTGGGGGGTTGCTTGTGTCAACCCACGAAGAATTAACGTCGAGCAACCCCCACGATTGGGGATGCTCTTACTGTGTCAGTTCTTGTATGCCAGTTATTATATGCTACACACTGACCAAAGTGAGTAGTTTTTATTGGTTGTATGATGAATTATTTGTTTCGCTATTTATATCACAATAGTTAGACTGTGACATGATTTAAATCATACATCATAAATTTTAATCTTTGAATTAAAACTAAGTTCATATCGAATGTAGTAAATTTCATCTTAACTATTTTATATATGTTTGTATGCTAGAAATTTTGCTTTTTGCAGGTTTTTAGGTAACATTTAAGTTTGTAAAATAATTGATTTTCTTTCCACATTAATAATTCACATTTCTAGATCAATTTTGATGTTTATGTTTCTACTTCTAAATCAAAACTTAATTTTCTCCCTTGTTTTTTTTCTTCAGTAGTTTAGGAAAGCTATTAAAATTTATGGTAAGTTTGGCTCAGGTCCCTATCGAGTTTCAAAATACAAAAAAAAAAAAAAAAAAAAAAATCCTGTTGATTTTTTTTATAAATTATGTTCCTTTTTTCGAAAATCAACAAATAACAACGTAAAAATTTATCAAACTTTTTAATTTAATTCAACACATAGTCATCATCGTATTCATGCATTAAAACTATAAAAAATAAAAGATTCAAAACCAAAAAAATATGCGTGCT
Organism: Allium sativum; assembly: GCA_030737875.1. Lineage (NCBI taxonomy): Eukaryota > Viridiplantae > Streptophyta > Magnoliopsida > Asparagales > Amaryllidaceae > Allium > Allium sativum. The sequence goes on from CM060925.1 coordinate 280,312,607, forward strand.
ACATATTTTTTATGCAAATATCCGTATATTTGCTGACATTGCAGGAATTAATTCAAAAAGTGGCTGATTCCACGCAACTTTTGCTTAATGAAAAATAAGCATCTCCAGTAAATTGCTGCAAATGTTGCAACTATTTGCAATATTTGCTGATGTTTCAGCAATTATTCATCCACCTTTCAACTACATATTACGTGAATAATTGCAGAAATATCAATGTTTTAAAACGCAAAAGGCGTACGCGAGGCGTTTTCGGGTCCGTGAGGCGAGGCGTAAGCCTCGACGCGTTGAGGCGTAAGCCTTTCAGGGAAAAAAAAAGCGTAACACATATACCTAAATCTTTAATCCACTTCCATGCAACACATATACTTGATCTTTAACCCACTAGCCAATAGCTCCAGACATCACAATAATAGGGCACAGCAGTTAAAAAATCAAAAACAAAAAAAGCCCTCTCTTTGTGTTCCTCACTGGAATCGGTTTCAATTCCAGTTTACTGGAATCGAACTCGATTCCAGTTTACTGGAATCGAACTCGATTCCAGTTTACTGGAATCGAAATCGATTCCAGAATCGAAATCGATTCCAGAATCGAAATCGATTCCAGAATCGAAATCGATTCTTCTGGAATCGAAATCGATTCTTCTGGAATCGAGTTCGATTCCTGTTATGGAATCGAGCTCGATTCCTGTTATGGAATCGAGCTCGATTCCTGTTATGGATTCGAGCTCGATTCCATAACAGGAATCAAACTCGATTCCTGTTCAAATGCAGGATTCAATTTTTTTTGCGCTTTCTGCGCCTCAAGCCATTGAGGCGTGCGTTTTTTTGCGATTTCTGCGCCTCAAACCATTGAGGCTTAAGCCTCAGGAGCAAAACGCCTTTCGAAGCACGCCTTAAGGCGTTTTAGCCTTCGCCTCGCCTCGAGGCGCGCCTCAGGCGCGTTTTTTAAAACATTGAGAAATATCAGCAATAATTCACTAAAATCGTTGATATTTCAGCAACTTTTTCATTTGCATCTATTGTAAAAAATTTGCTGATATATCAGCAACTATATATGAATAATTGCTGATATATCAGCAATTATTCATCTGCTTTTCAACTAAATTTTGGGTTATTAGCAATTATTCACTAAAATTGCTGATATTTCAGCTATTTTTTTTTGCAAAATACTTCCGTGAATATTTACATTTTTTTTTTGTATACAGCAGCGCAAAAAAACATAAAAACACGTTGTTACAATAAAACAAAGACCCGCTTACAATGAAAGTTAGACAAAGAGCAGCTTTACATAAACTTTGAAAATGAGGATGCCTCACAAATTTTCACTAAAATTTAAATTTTAGATTCAGTTATTTATTTTGATATTTTTTTATTGAAAATGGATTGGATTGTTTTTCTCAACTGTGATTTAATTGAAATCTTAAATTTCTGAATTTAAAGATCGAATCTTAATGGGAGAGATTCAATTTGAATCAGGATTTAAATGCAAGATTCTGATATTTTTGATAACAATGGATATTAAAGCTAAATTGAACATGCGGCCTTTATATTCATTAGAATTAGAGTTCCTACTGAAGTCTTTTTTCAGATGAACTGTATAAAAAAAACGAATTGGGTGCATGTCCTTATCTAGCAGTCTTTTAATTAATATAACAATCTAATATAAAATTCCTACAGATAAGGGCCCCTGCTCTGGTTGCAATGGTCATCCTAGATCATAAATTAAGAATGTCCATATTTTAGAAATAAAAATAAGGTCTGTGCTATGAGGCCCGAAATTCATGGGGTACGAAGATGTGCGATTCAGCGCAATTCATGAGGTACCGCACAATTTTCTTCCTCACTCTAACGTTAGCCGCAAGATTTATTTTCGGGTAAACTGACGTACAGTATTTCGGGCCTCCTAGAATTATCGTAAAAATAAAGAGCTCTATTTTTATTTCAGCATCGGTAAATAACATCATATGACACATTTAATCTGCCAACCTAGTTCGAGAGTGAATCTACATTGGATTTTTGCTGGTGTATGTCATTTTTTAGTTCCCACACTATTCTATACTAATAAATCACAAATGAAAGCGATAGTTCTCAACTCTCCAGTGTTAATTTTTTATGCTGGTTGGGAATATAATACAAGTGTAATCGTAAGATATGATCTGACAATAGCATTAAGGCCACATGCTTTTTTAATTCATAGAGTACTAGTCTGATCAATTACATGATGTAAATATCAGTTAAAAAAAATCTTTTGCAGATTGTGGGAATGGCTAGAGCAATGATAAAACATTGTGTAAAGGTTGAGGGCTTGTCAGATACAGTAGATATAGTAGGAACAGGAGGAGACGGGGCCAATACCGTCAACATTTCTACGGCCGCTGCTATCCTTGCTGCAGCAGCTGGTGCTAGAGTAGCAAAAGTATATATTTAGTTTGTGTATAGATATGGTACTTACTACTTTATGTTAATGCTGATTATGATTTCTTTTTTGGTTGCAGCAAGGGAGTCGCTCAAGTTCTTCTGCATGTGGTAGTGCAGATGTTCTTGAAGCTCTGGGTGTCAGCATTGATCTAGGCCCTGAGGTATAATTGTTATGCTATCGTTTATGTTGTACAGCCATAACATTTCATTAAATGCAAATCACTGTAACGATGAGTGATATTTGAATCAGACCACACCTCAAATAACAACTTAATATTTAGAATTTTAGCGAGAGTTGTCTTCATGTCAGTACTATTTTTTACATGTATTACATTTGTTAAAATTACATGTTCATGCTATCTCAACTGCTTTTGATAATCTTGCTATATTTTCTCCTTTAGTTTGCCTTTTTTAGTTCGTATATTGCTTAAAATTGACATCTGTTGTATGTACAATTTGGCTCAATGGTGTTCTTTTTATATGTTGCTTAAAATCACCATATGTTGTACTTCACATAATTGAACTCTAAATGATAAAGGCGAAGTTATTTCAGCATGTCTGACTCTTGATTTGATGTACGCATGTCTGAATCGAAAGTGGCCTTGAAAACTAGCCTTTCTTTGAAATGAATAAGTGAATGATTCTGAAGCATATAGTACACTAGATCGCAGCAAAACTTTTGATCTGCTATGAACAATAGTCTAAAAAATATATTAATAGCATAACTGAGAGCTATTTCATATATCATTTGTGCATTACTTTAGGATTTTCTTATGTGATTTGAAAATGTTAAGTTTAAATATCGTTTGTAGGGTTAGGATTACTGTTCACCGCATATCATGAAGTTAGGTTGATATCACATTTGAATATGGCAGAAATTTGCACTTTTAGCCTTCAGAGTCACAGTGGAGTATTAGCTAAACAATAATGCTCAAGCATGTCAAATGGGTATTAAGTTTTAATAACACATTTCACCAAAAAAAAAAAAAAAAAAAAAAGATCTAAGTCATTTTGATTTCTCATCATTATTAACTTAACTAAGTTTAATAATCAGATCAAGGACAAAGACCAAATTATATTATATCAATCATGTATTCACTTTAACTTCTCATCATTATTAAATTAACTTAAAAAATCAAAAAAGCCTCCAAAATTGAAAGAAAAAAAAGATTTCAAAATGATTTAGTCAATTGATGTTATTATAAACATATAAGAATAAACAACTCGAAAAGCTAAATGAATATAGCTTTATAACTTAAAATATATATTTTTATATTGTATCACCTAAACACAGAACTAAGTCATTTTAAAGCTAATCTCACTTAGCACCCGAGAAAAGCTATATGGGAAAAAAATGAAACTATATGCATTTAGCTTTCCATCCTTAATTTACTTATATTACCTTTTTCCATATTTATAAAACAAAAAAGCATTTCCTAATTAATTTTTAGTCTTATAGTGATGGGAAAACATTTTTCTATTAATTTTTATTATTTGTGATATGTCAATATGTGTCCTTAATTTAAAATATTTGGACTTTTTCCAATTAAAACATGAAAGTTGTCCTTAATGTGAATACCAAAAGTTGATTGTCCTTAGATCTAATTTTTTTCTACAATGTGTCCTTAAAACAAATATCCACCATATCAAAACTAATTCTCGAAACTGGAATCTGTCTTGATTTCTAGTCAAAGTTGTCTTGGAGACTAGCCTTTCTTTTGGAAATAATAAGCGAGTAAGACTGAGACGTGAGGAGTTGAAGTGGACAAGAAAGAAGAGTGGAATAGATCCACTTCTTAGAAATAGAAAATGATTCCTATACGTATCAGCGTAGTCAAGACGTGTACTTAGGCGGTAGAAAAGGCAAGCCATATGGGAATTGTGCCTTTCTCCGGTTCGAGGTGCTGTGGTGCACGAGGTGCATTAGTAATGCCAAAAATGCATATGCTGCTTCAGTTTTTGACTTCGACTTGGGGATCATGGTGACAGTTTGGGTGTGGATGATAATATAAGTTTATAAAACTTCGATGATTATGTTGTACTATCTAAGCTTCAACTGTTGTGGACTCCAGTTGAAATACCTTTTTGACTTGACATTTTTGATTTCCTGTTGTTTTGTTTCCAAGTTTGCATGTCCAAACATTCTTCAAAGTTCAAAATATTTTCTATAAGCGAATTTTGGCTCAATTTATAAAGTTTAAAAAAGATACATTTTATGCACAAATACCAAAAAAGTGCATGGTGTAGACTTTACACGTTTGTCAGCTTTACCGACAGCTATGATGGTTATACATGTCAAGCACCTTTTCACCATGATGGGGTAACTTTTCGGAACTTTTCTGATGGACGTTGTCCTTTGCTTGCACCACTCTGTCGTCCGTGTTCAGCTTGAAAAATAGAAAAATGCATATAATCTTTTACTCTTTTTTACTGCTAATTTAATTATTGTTTTCATGAATTTAAATTATATTATTTGTCCTATAATATTGCGTATTATAAAGCTCGTTGCTCTTGTCACTGCAGTTTCAAATGATAATTAAGGAATCAACCTTTTTAGAATGCGGTCGATTGAAAAGGCTTAGTGTGTTCAGCTCTATTGTATCTTGAAGATGAATTTCCTGACTCGATGCATCCTTTATTCAGTTGAATAACGATAAAAGATTCATATCATTTTAGGGAACATTGAACCAGTAACATGTCTTGCAGAAAATTCACTTCACCACCACCGCCACCGCCACTGTTGTTGATTCTAACTGCCAGTCAGTATTTAACTCCAGCGTATGGTTTACTAATCGCTAATTTGTAGCAAGTAGTTTTTTGATCTGTTATATGCAACAGGTTAAAGACTGGTGATAGCATATCTGACATAATATACAGAACTATTCTATGTACCATTTGTGTAACAAGTTAAGAATATCTTATGTGAACTGAAGTTGCTAAGTTTAAGTATTGTCGGCAGGGTTAGGGTAACTGTCGCATAGTCTTGTGCAAAGTTAGGTTGATATTGAATTCAAATATTACGGTAATTGTACTCTTAGCCTTTAGAGTCAGGGTGGTGTCCTAGCCAAATGTTAATTCTCTAGCATACCAATGTAATTGACAGAACTGAATACCTTCTCGAGCTAAGAAACATGAAGATGAACGTCTAATTTCCACTCCCTCTCTCTCTCCCCCCCCCCCCCCTCTTCCTCTCCCTCCCTCCCTCCCTCCCTCCCTCCCGCGTGGGCGGGTAACCTCACATTAGGCAAATAATTATAAGGTACTATACTGTAACAAGGATAGAACTTAAAAAGTTTAAAGTTGCTTCTGAAAAGGAAAAATTATTGTATATTTTACACATCTTATTGAATTCATTACTCGGTTGTAGCATACTGTGTTCTTTTCGGCTTCCTTAGTGTAGAAAACTCCCAAATGAACTCTTTTGACTGCAATTTGTAGAATCGGGTTCTTTATATAGCATCATGTGAAGTTATGATGAACAGCTCACTTCCTTTTTATATAGTGATAACTATCATGTTTATTATTGTTGGTTCTTAATATCTACGTCCATTCCAGATATGCAGTTTAGGATTAAGCATGTGTTAATTTCTGATTCATGCACTCTGGTTGTTAAAAAGTGATCATAAACCATATTCAAAGAAAGAAAACAATTTTCCCATAAACCAAATTCCAAGTTCGTTTTGGATATTTTTGTTGGGTTATTTTGATGCTTTGCCTCATTACAAACAACTCGAGCCGTGGAAAAATGTGCTGCACAAACTGTCTAAGATAGATGAAAAATCAATTCATTAAAACAATCCAGTAACCACAAATCAACACAATACGGTGCAATTTTGTTCACGAATAAAGCACAAGTTCTTATTGGATAATGTTTAACTGAATATTGTACTTTTTACGTTGTTCACACTCATGTTACCTGAAAGCTAATTGAACTTAACACAATACATGGCATATGCATATGGAGGCATAATTAGAGGCATGATATTCAAAATTGCTCAAAAGTCAAGTTGATTAACTTTAAATATTCATTATTTAAAATGGAAAGAGATCGAGTCTCCAAAACAATTGATTTGTGGATAAATCTATAACTTTGTGGATTTCAGATTTATGGTCTTCTTGGTTCATTTAGAATCTTTGCCAGCAAATACACAGCCCAAAACAACTGAAACCAAATCTCAGGTCCACATCTTGAATTTTGGAGATGGATTGCTGACATAACAGGAGTATGAGCATCATACTCACTGCATTCCTGGATTTTGTAGTATTTTGTATTTTGCTTTCTTTGGCTTTGCTTCATTGTCTCTTTGTTCTACGATGCTATTCTCCACACGATCAATTGCAGTCCCTTCCATGAATCTGTTTACCTGTATCAAACATGTTTAAGCATTCAGATATCAAATTTTAGAACGTGTATTTGTTTCTAGTTGCATTGCATTATGAAATGTTAGTTGACCATCTTCATAACCGGATACCATTAGGGTTGTGCGAACAAGCAAAAAACACCTATTTAGCATTTAATTGACTGTTGCTCTTTCTCTTTCTTGCAACTTACTTAAAAGAGCGAAAACTGTAGCTTCTATTCAGTTACTTGGCGGTGATCTTTAGTATCAGTCGAATTGACAACGTTTCTTTTGATGTTGAAATAGGGTATACAAAGATGTGTTGAGGAAGCAGGCATAGGTTTCATGTTGGCCCCGCTATACCATCCAGCTACTAAAATTGTCAGTTCTGTCAGAAAGCAGTTGAAAATAAAGACTGTATTTAATATTCTCGGTCCATTATTGAACCCTGCGAGAGTACCTTATGCTGTCGTTGGTGTCTACCATGAAAATATCGTAAGTCTTATTTATAATTACTCATTTTCTCTTTTCCACCTATAGTGGGGTTAGTATGAATACATTGTAGATAGTAAACATAACCTGAAATATCACCATAGGCTTGGCTTGTTTGCTGTGATTCTTATGGCTTTTGCTATCTTTCAGAAATTTAAACGTACTTTAGAGCCCAAAGGTCCATATTTCTTGCTTCTTGGTGAATATATTAGCTCACTCAACAAAAAGCATACCTGGTCCTATCTGTCTCATACACACATTATTTTCATTAGCAAACTAGTTAACTGGGATAAATTATAATTTTGGAAATATAGGTAGAGAAGATGGCGAAAGCAATGCAGAGATTCAGAATGAAAAGAGCGTTGGTGGTACATTCAGAGGGATTAGATGAAATCAGCCCACTTGGTATGATTTTACTTCCTTAGGAGCATCTTTCTGTAACGCTTACTTGTTTGGTTTATACCATTTTTACAATAACATAGCTACCAAATTAACTAACTTTTTATTGTTTAAATCTACTTCATAGCGTATAGTGTATCTTATTATTATCTGTACATTTAACATGGATTGAAACAGGACCGGGGTATTATCTTGATGTAACTTCGACAAAGATTGAGAAAGTCCATTTTGATCCATGTAAGCACTCTTCAGTTTGTCTTTACCTATGGGAAATTACTTGGACTGCTTGACATGCACATCGTCGTTCAGATCAAAACTATTTTGAAAATTGTTTGATTACTGAATGCAAGCACACGCTGTATGCAGTGCAATTTGGCATTCCTCGGTGCACAATTTCAGATCTTAGAGGGGGAGATCCCAAATTCAATGCTACAGCTCTCAGAAATGTACTTTCTGGTGAAAGGGGGTCAGTTGCGGATGCCATTGTAAGTTCATAACTCCCGTCCCGAACCCACACCCCCCTACATAGAAATATAATTCGTTAATACTCATTTATGTGTACATAATTAAGTTTATTAGACTATGAGTCATGTAACTTGTACATAACTAAGTTGATCCAGACTATGTTCATGCGAACGTTTGTTACAAGTCAACCACTGCCTCTATGCAGATTTGTAGTAAATGTCTAATATCCCAGCTCTTCTACCCCTACATACAATAATTCGTCATTGATGTTCACATATGCTTACTTGATTAAGCTTATTAGACTAACCTATCCCAGTTTACAATCGTAAGCCAGTATTACTTGAGAGCTGATCCTCTGTATCCAAAATTGTCTGCCCCCCTGTATCCAACCAATCAGGATCCCTGATTTTCATATTTTTGCAATTAAGTCAAAAGAAAAAAGAGGGTTTAGTTGCAAAAGGTGGAATTCAGGAGGTGTTAATTGGTTGGGTACCAGAGGGATGGACAATTTTGGGTACAGGTGATTTTATTTGGTATTACTTGGACATTAAAAAATGTCAGTAGGAAACATAGTTTTGGTGATAATCAAAATTTTCAAAGATGCATGGAAACGTTGAGAAAATTGAACGTGAACTATAACTTGTAACATTGAAGGTCTGCCTGTTTTGTAGATGCCCTTGGATCCTGTGGAATCCACACTAGGACCATGTTGGATTATATAAGTAAAAGCTACAGCAGTATAAAACATGCTTTCTTGAGAAAATTATTAGCTAGTTATTTTCTAAGCAGTCTAACTGCAAAAATATCGACCCAAAAAAGAAATGTTCATACTCTGATTGGTATTTTGGTGCCTTTTTTGCATTGTTGTCCCCTTATTAACTGGCACTAGCTTCAAATCTTCAGGTTCTAAATGCTGCTGCAGCTCTTTTAGTAAGCGGCAAAGCTAGTAACTTGGCTGAAGGAGTAGCAATGGCTCAAGAAACCCACCAATCTGGAAAAGCTATCCGTACACTTGATTCTTGGATCCTCATCTCTAATGTAACATACCTTACTTCTGCCTTCAAATTTCAAGTTGAACATCTTTACTTAACTTGCTGTAATTTTATATACAGAAACTTAGGGAAGAAACAATTGATGGAGGTGACTATGCATAAGTTGTTGTGTACAGAGATAACCATGAAATCCTGTAAGAAATTTAATGTTTTTGTTTTTTCAGCATCATGGGTTTATACAAAGTACTGAAAATTTTGTTGCCCGTGTTTAATAATGCCATTAATGTGCTTCATGAACCATGGCCCGCTTTTTGATAATGTGCAACTGCCAACCTCTGTTATAAATTATATGCAGCTGTTTGTTGTGATTTCAAATTAACATGACTTTGCTTGAATACTATTTGCCATTGCTTGTTTTAGCTGGAAAAGAGTAAACAAGCTTGTCCATGGGTAGGACAACTTGATCCTGGTTAATAGCCCGGGAAAGAGGGTAACATCTGGGGGGTAAGCATTGGTTGGTTTGGTTTATCCGATGATGATGAAAATTATCAAACCGGACAAAATCCAATTAAAATGAAAACCAAACCAAATCGACTAAATTAAGTTCGGTTGGTTATCCGATTTAGCTGAAATAAAAATGTTTTAGACTTTATGTTTGTAATATTAACAGTAATCTTAAATAAATTATAATATATGATTAAAGTATTATTATTTATGATTCTTATGCTTTCTAAAAGTAATTTTGACGCATGTGTGATGATTAATATTTACTTGGATAACTAAACTAACATAAAATATTTATTATCGCATCGATAATTTTGAAAATATAATAAAAGTTCGGTTAATTTTATTAAACCGATAACCAAACTAAATATTTTTCTGGACCGATTACGGCCGATTTTTAACCGATCTAATTTTAAAACCAAACCAAACCGATCAAAATAAATTGGTTTGGTTAACCAAATAATGCTCACCCCTTGACATCACTACTGGGAAGTCATTTAAGTTTTGAAGGGGATTGAATTAAATATCCAAAGGTTAAAATTTAAATAGTCCCTAAAAAAAACAAATCCCTAACATAATTCTGAGATCTTATGAAAACTACATAAAGTTACCATTGAATAGTTTTGACATATCACATCCTTCTGTATTTTTAGAGCCTGTAGAATATGAATTCCCTGTCAGATTACCATTGTGAAGGAAATATCAATATTTCTTGCTTATTAGTTCCTATTTTTTTCGCCGTTTTATTCAAAGTCTGAATTTCATCAACTATTATTCAGAACTACGTATTTGGATATCCTATGAACATTCTCTATCTTAATATTTTATTCTAAACATCTTGTCTATTATACAACCTTATTTGCTGTGTGTTTTTGTTCAAAGTTATGAAACAAAACATTGTTTGTGAATTGTTCTGCGCAAGTTGGAAACATGTTGTCATTTGAATTCTCTGCTAAAATATATTTGTAGATTATAATTTAAGGTCATATTTTAGCAGTCATCTCATCAGATATGCATCCGCACTTTATGAAACATCTTTTTAAGCAGCTGTTAACAGGGAAATTAGCTCGGACAATTCATCGTGAATGTACAATCATATAATATTTCTGATTGCTTTCTCAACTGAAACTATATTCTCCATAAAGTATTTCAAAATCTATTATGAAGTGCAACTCTTGGAGAATTTGCTTTCATCGAACCCAGCAGGCTGGCATGGTAGAGAAAACCAGTTATCTGTGGAAGAGCTTTGCTCTTCTTGAAGCTGACAAATAGCTTCTTTTTTATTTGTTTGTTTATTTACCAGTGAAATCATTGGACCAGTTAATTTATGAATTGACATTTTTTTGTGCATATTTTAATAAAACTCCCATGTTTGCTATCACCTAATTTGTTTTATTGAATAAACTTAGTATTTACTTAAACTGCAGTATTTTAAAATATAATTAAGTTGATAAATATATTTGTCATTATCGAACATGGTTGTAAACTTATTGTTACCTGGATTTTATATTTCCTTTGATTACTTACAAATGTGAATTCTCATTTTGCAGTTTTGGCCAACCTTGGTAGCATGGTAATTGTAGTAGTAGTAGTAGTCATAGTTTTCATGACCGTGCCGCGCGTCGAACCGTGAGAGTCCAAGGTCGGGGGTTTTGAAGGTCGGACCGGTTGAACCGTCAGAACCGTGCTTTTTTTTGTTGTTGTTTATAAATCTAATTTTTGTCCCTTTAGTTAATTGTGAGCATAGTGATTGGTAAAAGGTGCAAAAAAGCATAAAGAGTCAGCAGCAAAAGAACTGAGTGAAGAGGAATGGATAGAAAAGTTGCATTATTTGTCCCACATCATACGTTTAGAACTATCTGTCCAAGCGGCTGCTCTATATAACAAACCACTAGCCTCTTATTCAAATTCCAACAGGCTTCTGCCGCCTTATTGGAACAGGCTGGGCTGTTTAAGTAAGGCCAGAGTATAACTTAACAATTAAATACAAAATTTTAAACGGTTATTCTCTTTGAAAGCTGTTGAAAGCCTTCGGTTTTGGCCGGTTTTAGTGGTTTTTGGCCGGTTCGAGAACAAGTGCGGTTTTAGTGAATTCCGGGCCGAGCAGGCTGTCGGTTCATGGCTAACCGTGGTTGGGCCGCCGGCCCGGTCTGGTCATCAAAACTAGGGTAGTAGCAGTCAAAATAGAGCAATAAAAGCCCCCAGTGTAGATGATCACCAAAGGACCCATTGTGATTGAAATAAATTGATAATGAAAGACTCTAATGAGGAGATTATTGCCAATACAGGTCATTAAGTGTCCTGTGTTTTTTTATATATTTTATCACACAGTTACATGTAAACATCTAGTATATAATAAAATACCTTTGGTTTAACGGAATAGACAATGAAAGCTCTGGATTTATCCTTGATAGAGATATCAGATGGCTATATGCTATCCATCTCAGCAAACAAATCATGTTTCCTAATTCCATTAACCAATTTCATACTAGTTCAGTTCATTCATGTACTTCATTTCTTATCCCTATTCCTTTTTTTTTTTTTTGTTTTTTTTTGTTTTTTTTTGTTTTTTGTTTTTGTTTTTGTTTGTTTGTTCATCAATGTTCATTTTTATTAATAATTATATAGGCTTACATTCAATTCATTTTACTTCTAAGTTGATTCATTTGGAGTGTATTAACTTGTAAACTTATTTACTCAAAATGAATTCACATACGCAATCATATAAATAACTTATACAATATCTAATGTTCACGGGTTAGCTTGGTTCATCTCCTCATTCATATTTCACATATGCTTGAGATAATTTTACCTTCTGATGTCTATGTCTATTCATGTTTTTGTTTCATGCCTACTCCTTTTGTGCCTATAATTTCCTGCAAATACCGGTTTTACAAACTTTTTCCTGCAACTAACGCAGGTTTTAGCTAAAAAGGTAGAATTTGCATGTTTCTACGATTTTTTCTCATGTCATGCTTAATTCTAACAATTACGTGTCATGACTAATTCGCAGTTAACAATTTTTACTCGATGTAATGATTTTAATTTTAAACTAGCATTCAATTGGTAAAAGTTGCAAGAAAACAAAATTAATTTTGGCAATTGTGGTAGGAATAAAAATATATATTTACACTCAAGTTAACATTTTCATGTATCTGCATAAGTCTACCATTGCAATCTTTTCCTTTATTACGGTCTATGTTTAGCATTTTATGTTAATTTTATATGCCTTCCATAGTTTTATATCAATCACTACATTGTCCAATGCATTAGATATGGTATAAATTGAAATTTATCTGTTGAATTAATGCTTATTTATCTACGAATGATGCTACCTATTATCCCAAAATGGGGTAACTTCCTTTTCCCTTTATTCGGGTTGGTTTTGTGGTGCTATTTTTAGCTAATTGATTGCAACCATTAATTACGTCATGTTTCCATAGTGGTGGGTAATGCCTAGTATACAAGTACATGTATTTTTTGTAATTACATTGTATCAACTACTGTTCTTATATCATTCACCCATCTTTATTTTAGAGAACACAAATTATGCGATTGTGTATATTATATTGTTGGTGGACTACATGTAGCGGCTCGTTGGGAGTTGTGTTGATTAAGCCAGGAAAGAACTTATGTATGTGTAACATATAATCATACGGAGTCGTGGTTGATATTATTTTTGTGCATGTTGAAGTAAATAATAGGTAAGGTAACATCATCTACATCTAAACTGGTGTAGGGAGGGAGGGAGGGAGGGAGATTGGTTAATGAAGTAACTTAATTTCTAATTATAAATTATAGAGGTTGAGGATTCCATTACACATACTAATGGTGGTCACTTCACACAAAAATTAAACCTTATTTCTTGATTCTTTTGAATACAAAAGTGCAAGAATTTACAATTTTTATCCGTACATGTGTGTCAACAACTGCAAATATTTGCAATGTTCACTGCAAATATTCCCTATTTAATAAGCTGCAAATACTTGCAGTTTGACTAAAGTATAAAGTATAGACGTTTTTCAAAAGCTACTTTGGAGAAAGGTTTATTTTGAGAATTAAATATCATGCGTTACAAAGGTTTCTTAAATTGAATAGGATAAATATACAATTGTCCTATAATAAAATTGGCATTTTCATCCAAAGTTTTTCTTTAATATAAATCTACTTTAGGTTATTTAAATTCTTACAGTTGTAGATAGTTTTTTTTTTCTTTTTACCTTTTTAGCACTAATTCAAAATTTTATCCACAAATTGGGTAATTAATAGAATATCCATATGTTTTTTAATGTTCAAAGAATTTGAACTAAGTTGGAAATATACAAATATTATACTTACTGAGGACTGCCATAGTCCCTATATTGATATGCTTTTATTACGTAACTCTAGATGTGCTTTTATTATGCCATCACCGCATATATGAAAGCATTCGAACAAGATAAGATTTAAATTATTGATTGCTAACATTATATTATTTTTATTTAAGTTAAAATTAAAAATACATTTTAATAAGTATTCTAAATTGTAATACTATTAGATAATTTGAAATGTTAAAATATATTCTCTACTTCAAAAATTCGAAAACTTTCTCAAATATTGAAATCAGAGATATTACATATCAAATCAATTCATCTAGAAAAATCAACATACAAAGCTCACAATTCAAAACTCAAATAAATGTTTATGTATTATTATGTACTCAAAAATATATAATTTCAAGTTTTGAACGTTACTAACGATAACTTCTATAACAAATATATTTACATTTTCACGACTAAAAGAAATTTTAAACCAACCAATCTTTAGTTATGTGCATCATATAATGATATAAGTTAATGAAAAAAAATAAAATACTACATCCGTGCCATCGACACGGGCGTTATACTACTTGCTTTATAATGCTGGTACGGGCGTTATACTACTTGCTTTATAATGCAACATGAATACACAAAGACGAATATATTATATGTGAATTATTGTTTTAAAAGAATGCATTAATTTGAAAACTCGGCTGAGTTGAAGCATGTAATATTTGTATTTCTGTTTTAAATATTGCTTGGATTAATAATTTGAGGTGTATTGGAATAATACGTAAATGTAAGATCTAATTTTAGCAAGGCAGCCAAGGTAGGTAACAGGTAGAAGTTATTTGCTTTTTTGTATCCTAGTATATTGGTGCTGTTTTTTGAATTGTGTGATTTTAAAATAAAACAAATTCGAATGGATGTATGCTATCGGATGGCTGTATGTTATCCATCTCAGCATGCAAGTAATGTCTCCTAGCTCCATTAACCACTTTCCATACTAATTCAATTCATTCCTATACTTCCTCCGCTTTGCTCCACTCATCCATTATCTTTTTAAATCCTACGTAACTATTTTTCACCCACCACAATCTACTCCTGCATTCATTTCACTATTCTTCGGTTCATCTTTGGTCGCATGTCATTTCTTCTCTTGACTCATTATGTAGATTGATTCTATTTAATTTCAGTGCTTCCTAGTGATGTTGGTTCTTATTTGGCTATGAAATTAAACGTTAAATCGCAAGGTGCAGTATTTCGTGGTTCTGTTGGGTTTGTATTGTTTGCTTTGCATATATCAAAATATATTTTTGACTTCAAATGGCAATGTTCTTGTGTATCTGTAACGACCTGCATTTTTAACCGTTGAAGTCGACAATAATATACACATGTAGAACCAAACAAATTCAAAATACAGGTAGTTATTGGGGATAAATATATAAAAAAAAAAGAGAAATAATGACAGAATTTCACAGCGGATGGACAACATATAATAAACAAATAACGGTTTATTAAGGCGTTAAAACTTACATCTGATTATACTTTACAACAATTATCAGAGTTATACATACCTAGACATGATACAATGACGCTGCATAACAGAAATGATATAGTGGGAATATAACAGGTAATATATCAAAACTCCATCTTCATCCTCCAATATAATGTGGTTTTCGCTAACTGAAAAACTTAGGCTGACCCGAGCATCAATGAAAAGTCAAAACACTCGGATCAGAACTAAAATATTCTCATATCAGTCAAATCAAAACCATGTAATAATGTGAGTGTCACGACGTCAGAGATTCTTATGGTAATTCACACCTCATATTCGATGTGTTCGTGAGTGAAATAGCTTATGAGATGTTACGGGAATTTCCACCTACTAAGTATCCGTTAAACTAGATATTATATAATGCAATAAGCTATTATAATAGTGTCTATGGTTAATGTAACACCCCGTAAAATATGTAAACATTAATAATAAACAAATAATTAAAAATAAGCAATTAAATAATATAGCTGGAAAATGAGATTTTGCAGTCAAGGAATCTGGCTACGAAATTCTTTTATTTGGATTTGTGGCCAAGTGATATTATATTTAAATTTCTCGATATTTCAGGGATGGATCTATCATTTCAATCCAAATCAGGGTCACAGAGATTTATCATTTCACTCCGCGTTCTAAATTTATTTTCATCGATGAATCCCGGGTTTATTGGATGCCCGTAACATCAAGGTGAAAGAATTAGGATTCATCGTCAGAAATGAACACACGAACATCCATATACTGAAGTAAGTAACATTTCAACAATAATCATTCAGTAATCACATCAACCAAGGCATCCATCACACAACACTTTATTCCATGGTAAATGTTAAATCATTCCACTAATTTAAAGTGTTGAGACTTTCTTAACTAGAAATTTAAATCAAATTTAAATAACTAACTATCGAGTTTCATTGCATGTCAAGTTTAAGCAACCATTCACCAAATCAACACAACCAAGCAACCAAACTTATTTCACAATTCAATTCGATAAATATGGAAATAATTCAGTATTTCGTAAGTGAGAAAATCACTCACCTTTGGGTCCTTAGTGGATCGGACATCCAACCGAAGCCCAAAATTTCACAGTCTCTAAACGCAACCAAACTAGCGCCAGAACGTCTGCAATCTCGCCACGATCCCGACGAACCTAACCGCGTCCAAATCTGAGTCCAGATGAAAAACTTATCAGCGTTTTAACATTTGGAATTTAAAGTATATAAAAATAATTAAAGCATTCTCTCACCAACCCCTAGCTGACACGTCATCTTCTTCCTCACCGCCTAATTCCCGCTCTAAACGTTCAGCTACAGGAAAACCGTGAACCCATTTTCACGTTGGCTTTGACCACCATTTTCCATCAACTCCGACCGCTATAACGCCTGAGACCACCACCAATCCGACGCTTGTCGAAAGCCGCTTCCGCCTAGATCGAAGCCATCCACTCCGGTCACCCCCTGAGCATGTGCGACGGCAGCCAAATCCTGAGTTTTCAAACCCTAAATCGACAAATCAACCACCCACAACGACTTTTAGACCTCAGGACCACCATGGTTCAACTCTACGTGCCATTCTCGACAAAACCCAGAAGTCAGATTTCCAAATCGTAGTTGAAATCGAAAATCCCCAATTTAAAACAAAGGGTTTCGCAGATTCTTGACTTTGACCGAGTTTTCCGACCAAATCGAGTGCTGCATGCGAGAATTAACGATCCAGTAGCTTCCCATCGTCAAGAGCTTCAAAACGATATATAATTTGTTGGTATTTGAGGAGATTTGATTTCGAGTTGGGATTTTTATTTCTGATCTAGGTTTAGAAAATTGTTTCTGCCATTAGAGAGAAAGTTCGGCAGATGGAAAAATACGTATATTGAGAAATGGGCTGATAGAGTGGTAAATGGATTATATGTATATATATATATATATATATATGTATATGTATATATATATATATATATATAAATATAGAAGGCCCAACCATTAGAAACAACTAATTATCATCTTACATCGACTTCTTTCACATTTTCTCTCGTACGATTAAGCGGTAAGTCGGTTCGAAACGCAAACTGGAATCCTGCCATAATTCACTGTTCCGGGTCCAATGGTGCCAGTTTTGTCGAATTCCGAGACAGTCGCCAAAACCATTAAATTCCATAGTTAATTAATAAATAAAATATTCAAAAATTCAATTAAGTGGTTTAATTCAAATTAAATACTGGTAAAATTCCATTTAAATCAAATTTCAACTTAAATAAATTTTATACATCGATTCCACAAATTTAAGTTCCAAATTTTGATTATTTGAATTTAAATTTGAATTCAATTATAAATTAAACCGCTCAACCTTTACCGTTTACCAATTAAATTTGGATTCCAATCTTAAATCTAAACAACTCAAAATTTCACCATTTATCAAATGAAATTTGAATTCAAATTTTGACGCAAACAACACAAAAATAAATTTGCTATAAAAATATAAAATTTCAATTACAACATTTTTAAATAACTAAATTAAAAATCTATTTACTCATTTCGAATAATCATCATCATAAAAATCAACAAAATTTGATTTTTTTTCAAATATTATTCATTTTATTTATTTTAAGTCGAAATTTAAATTATACAGAAAATATGGGATGTTACATTCTCCCCCACTTAAAATCTTTTCGTCCCCGAAAAGAGAACGAAATAAGGTACCAAACAAATCATACTTATAAAATTAGCATTTATAAAATAAGTATATAGTTGAAAAATCTCATAAATTTTCTAACTCCCGAAATCCTGGAAAAATTTCGGCAGCATCTCCTTTGTACAGAGATCCCCGGGAAGAATCCCAACATAGATGTAAACTCAATATTCATCTCATCACACGATGAGGCATCCCAAATAATTGGGAAACAAAATATATATAACCACAAAACCATATAACACACATACGTACCTTCTTAAGCGTTATATTTGCAAATTCATTTAGCTTAGCATTTAGCATTTAGCGAAACGAGCTTCGAAGCGTAGTGCGACTTTCTTACATCTGCTACATACTCACATACACATAAGAATCAAACATATATACACTAAATAGCGAATGCATATAACTTACACAACATATCATCGACATTTCAACTACAAAACCAACATGCTGATGCTGTTGACAGTCCAGCAAACAAATCATCGATTATCATTTTATAAATGGTGGAATTTGACTAAAATATACTAGGAAAAAGTTGTAGCATTTGTTTCAAGCTTTCCGAATTATCTGGATTCGTCGAATTCAGATAAATAGTTCAAAAGTTATGACTATTTTAGTGAAGGCGAACACCTCAGCCCATACACTGAGAAATGCAGGTCTGAGTTATTCAACCCAGTATTTAACCCTTTAAATCTCATAATTTTACATAGCATAATAAGGGAAAGTTTTAGTTCAGATCATGGGCTTTCAGAATTCTGCTCGCATGTCGAAATCCGACGCTCCGTTAGGAAGTTATGGTCAAAACAATATAGGTATATGCTTCAGATTTTTATTTTCTGCGTACACGACTACGACTAAAACTTGAATTACAACTTAGTAACATGAAAATTCCGACATGGCGCTATTAACGAAAGTTTTAGCTCGGTTTCTAAGGTTTCCAAATTGTCCTGAATCGTCGAATTCCGATCATCCAATCAAAAGTTATGACTATTCTACTACAGCCTATCGAACACTTCAGATTTTCACATGAACGTCGACTTATATAATTGGAGTTTGAGACTTCCGAATTCTAAAACTTTTATAAATCTTTATCACTTCGCATAAGTTATCACTCTTTAACCAAGGAATGGTTTTGAAAACCTTTAGTAACTTAACCATCAAAATGAATTATTGCCCCTTTATACTCATAATATGATTTCCCTTTTCAGTACTTAAATACGTTCATATTCATTTCAATTATATTAAATGTATTTTATTTCAATTAATTATTTCCATTTTCATCCATTATATCCTTTACAGATACTTCATTATCCAGCAACGAATTCATTTCCAATTGCTTATTTCACTCCAATATTTTCTATACATTTCTCGTTTCATTTTAATCATCAACTTCGAATAAACTTGAATCAAGTCATATTAAATAATAAATTCATAAACATGAATCCAATTGCCAAATTCCATTTTTCTTACTTAATTCACCCTTATTTCATTGAATGTCAACTCATTTATCTATATTTGATTAGCCATTCCCTTGGATTAGTTCCGATCTAATGATTTAATTATTCAAGTTCATCCAAATTTAATTTCTTTTCATTTATATTTGGGTTTTTTTTTTCGACCAAATTATATTTCTAGAGCTTAATTCCGTTTTATTTCTTCTCCTCGTTCTATTAGTTGACTTTAAATCCATAACCATGGGTTAGATACGTTATGGTCTTTTATATAAACCATTCTATTTTACCATGTTTACTCAATTTCCATGTCGTTTTCAAACCTTATCAAATTTGCAAATGGTTTATCCCTTTTTCCAACTTCTATTTTATTCCCTTTTATTGAATTCGTTTTCCCATTTCATTTCAAATTAAATATTATTTCATTCACTCGACTTATTTATTCGACTCTCAAATCATGGTTTGAATTAAAGGATGTTCACACTCGAAATTTTCCATACTTAGTTCTCAACCATTATTATTTGATTTCCTAAGTTAAACTTTATTTAACTCGGATTCAGTACGAATTAAGTTATATTTTATTCGACAAAAATTTGGTTCCATTCATTTCGTTATTTATACCAAGATTTATATTCTATATATTATTCAAATAAGATTTACCCCATTTGGATTTCGTATGCTTTGACTTCACATATATACTAACTTGTCGTTTATTTCCTTATTTATATTTATTCGTAAGTCACGCTTTAGTAAATAATTTAAATCCCTTTCCAACTTCTTCTCGACTAATTTCACTTACTCATTTATTAACCAAGGCATATGCTATTTACAACTTTTTTTACATAAAAAATTTCAAATTGTTTTGGTTGGCTTTAGTTGGAGTTTATTTCGTGACTAATCAAATCCTATAATACTTACATCAACCAAATTTGCAACTTATTTAATTTAACTATCGTTCACATTTATGTGTTTAAACGATGGTTCCTTTCTCTCAACCCTCAAGTCCATTTATTAGTTTAAAAATCGAAATTCTCTAATTGAATCGAGTTGTCTTAGCTCTCAACTAACATTATTTTTAGGATGAACCTGAATGCCTTGATTTCAAGTTATAACTAAGTTTAAATAATGTATGTATTTATACTATTTAGGGAAAACCATACCATATATTTTTCCAAATCTAAATCTTTAAATTTACAAGGAACAAATTTCCAATTCTGGTTAAATTTAAGCCCAACTTAACAACATATATTAATACCTTCATATAAAATTATTCAATATGAAATTAAATCCAAAATACTTTTTAAATAAATTATGAAAGTACGGAGTGGTCTCCCCCACTTAGACACTTCATAATAAACGTCGATAATGCGTGCACTCATTACCGAAGTCATTTCTGATGTCTGAGAGGGGATTACACACCTAATTTTCTTCTTCTTAAATACTTTAAACCATTCCTTTCGAAAATACCTATAATGTGATATTATTCAAAACTTTGGCAAAACTATTTCAAAAATACCCAGGATCAAGTTCCAAGTTCATTTCTATTTTAATCGCAAATCGTTTCCCCCAATGATACTTAAAAGTATCATTTCATTTCTAATATTTCTTAAACCATATAATTCCCCTTATTGGATTTATTATCTAATCAACCATAATAGATAATAACTTAACATTACCACCTACTAAAACGAATACATACATACTTGAACTAATAATATATATTTGATAAATTTTAAAATATAATCGAAAACCATGTTATGTCGATCACTCTGTTTGATTATCTAGAAATTCCTATCGATTTCACGACGTCCCATAAATCGACTAGAACCTATAAATATTCAACAGAACTACCAACACAATATAAAACCATTTTATATCAAAAATACAAGTACGCTCTCTCAAATGTACTCTCAAACTCATTCTAGGGCATTACTAACCCCATCTCTAATGAGTTTATTCCCAACAGAGCCAAGGTTGTCGCCAACCATCGCTCTGATACCAAATGTAACGACCCAAATTTTTTGACTGTTCAAATCAACAATAAACCACACATGTCGACCCAAACAAATCGCAAATACAGGTTGTTATTGGGAAAAGAAGAAAAAGGAAGAAAGAAGAGAAAAACCAATCACAGAATCTCATAGCGGAAGGACAACATATAATAAACAAATAGTAGTTTAAAGCAGTTGAAATGTATACATTGGTTATAACATTCAATGATTATCAGAGTTATACTTGTACAAATACATACAGTAATGCAGCGGAAATAAAGTGTAGTGGAATATACATGTAATATATATATATATATATATATATATATATATATACCAAATACTCGTCTTCATCCTCCATGCTGTTGATAATCTTCGCTAACTACAACATCTGCTGACCCGAGCGTATTGCATAAAAGGAAACACAACAAACACTCGGATCAGCACTAAATCATTCTCATATTAGTCAAGTCAAAATACGAAATAACATCAGTGTCATGGGTACATTAACTCAAGAGATGTTACAGGATTTTTCCATCTCTCAATGATCCGTTAAACTAATGCATAGATAGTATAATATGCTATTATGATAGTGTCTACTCAGTAAAGTATAAATACAGAAAATAGCGTACGCGGGATTACATTTTTACCCTTACACCATTTATAATACCGTATTCTATACAGTACCGTAAACCCACCGTAAACGATGGCATCAGAGGGCACTCCATAGTTACGATACAAATCAAAATCGTATGGTGTTCGATAAGGATAATATGACAAGGCACTCGAGGCAATGCCCAGGGTAGGATTCTACCAATTGCACTCCCGGACCGGTGGTAACGCATAGCAGCCACTACCGCCCACCTCGGATCACACTCCCAATTCAAATGGGCCCAAATCATCATCATCATCATAGTCATAAAAATAGTATCGAAGAAGTGTGTCCGATCAAAGGTGCTACCTCAATTAGTCACGGTATAGCTCCTGTTTTAGTCATTTCAATTCTGACCCGAAGGTCAGGGCTATTTCGTCATCGCTCATCTTCTTCGATTCAATAATCGCCTCCAAGTCATCATACTTCTTCTGGATACGTCATAACGTTCACAGTTGTCAAAGTGGTATCGACACTGACAGAGAGTATGCCTTATGTCGACTTTGGTCTCTTTAACAACTAGTGCTTACATCTTTCCACATCAGTTGGTTCTTTTATATTCACAAAGGTTCGCTTCATATCAAAATATCATATTCTGTTTCGAACCAAATTTATATTCAAATAGAATATAATTTCATATCAAAGTGTCATATCATACCAAACCGATTATATTCTAAATTAGAATAAATTTCCATATCCTTATATTATAATCATATAATATTTCAAAATCGACTTATATTCAATTAGAATCTATTTTATCTCAAAGATTTCAAATTATTCCAAATTGATTTATGTTCGAAATTCATTCATATTCAAATAGAATATATACTTTCACTTCAACTCATTTCAATCCTTTAGGAGGTCCATTTATATTCGAGTAGAATATAATTTACATTTCCATATCAAAAATCGATTTAGAAATCGATTCATATTCAAATAAAATAAATTTTATCTCAACTGCATTTGAACAACAGTTCAGATCCAAACACCTCCCATTCGGAAGAAAATTACGATTATTTAATATAATTTGGAAAAATAGATGCTTATCAAATAAAAGACTTTATATAAAATGTATATATATAATATAATAGCTAGAATAAAATAAGAAAATTTGACACACTATGTATATATGTAATAAAATATAAAGAACAATTTAGTTGTAATAATATAGTTTTATAGGAAAGTTTTAAATAGATAAATTTTATGAAAGAGATAGTTATTTTAAATCAAAAAGTGTAAATAAATATATATATAATAAAATTCTTTAACTAAAATTGTTCCTTTCTCCCGAACTTCAATACTTGAATCTAACTCCAACCTTAATGGAGTTCATTAATTTCATATCTCATTTTCAACATCGTTCAAAACAATTGTTTGATTTCAAGAATTCAAATATATTCAAAATTGAGTTAAAACAACTTAGAATACCCTCGATTTCCATTATTTAAAAATTAAATCCCATGGGAATTTATTACCCTCAAATCTACACCATAAATTAAATAATTCCAAAACATATTTAGATCACATTTAAGAATTTCCACTTTGGTTTGAGATAAATTCCTTAACCCTTTTTAATAAACCTTCCCAGTTTTCAGATCTTTAAAGGAAACGGATTTATCGAGTATCGACACATCTCTTTTAAATAAAAATTTCCAACCAAATAACAATTAAATATTTTGAAATCATTTAACCAACCTATGTCTGTATATAATTATCTATCCAATGGACAAGTGATATTATATTTAAATTTGTCGATATTTCAGGGATGGATCTATCATTTCAATCCAAATCAGGGTCACAGAGATTTATCATTTCACTCTGCGTTCTTAATTTTTTTTCATCGATGAATCCTGGGTTTATTGGATGCCCGTAACATCAGGGTGAAAGAATTGAGATTCATTGTCAAAAATGAACACACAAACATCCATATACTGAAGTAAGTAACATTTCAACAATAATCATTCAGTAATCACATCAACCAAGGCATCCATCACACAACACTTTATTCCATGGTAAATGTTAAATCATTCCACTAATTTAAAATGTTGAGATTTTCTTAACTAGAAATTTAAATCAAATTTAAATAACTAACTATCGAGTTTCATTGCATGTCAAGTTCAAGCAACCATTCACCAAATCAACACAACCATGCAACCGAACTTATTTCACAATTCAATTTGATAAATATGGGAATAATTCAGTATTTCGTAAGTGAGAAAATCACTCACCTTTGGGTCCTTAGTGGATCAGACGTCCAACCAAAGCCCAAAATTTCACAGTCTCTAAACACAACCAAACTAGCGCTAGAACGTCCGCAATATCGCCACGATCCCAACGAACCTAACCGCATCCAAATCTGAGTCCATATGAAAAACTTATCAGTGTTTTACCATTTGAATTTTATAGTATATAAAAATAATTAAAGCATTCTCTCACCAACCCCTAGCTGACACGTCAGCTTCTTCCTCACTGCCTAATTCCCGCTCCAAACATTCAACTATAGGAAAATCGTGAACCCATTTTCACGTTGGCTTTGATCGCCGTTTTCCATCAACTCCGACCTTTATAACGCCTGAGACCACCACCAATCCGATGCTTGTCGAAAGCCGCTTCCGCCTAGATCGAAGCCATCCACTCTGGTCACCCCCTGAGCGTGTGCGACGACAGCCAAATCCTGGGTTTTCAAACCCTAAATCGACAAATCAACCACCCACAATGACTTTTAGACGTCAGGACCACCATGGTTCTACTCCACGTGCCATTCTCGACAAAACCCAGAAGTCAGATTTCCAAATCGAAGTTGAAATCGAAAATCTCCCATTTAAAACTTAGGGTTCCGCGAATTCTTGACTTTGACCGAATTTTCCGACCAAATCGAGTGCTGCATGCGAGAATTAACGACTCCAGTAGCTTCGCATCGTCAAGAGCTTCGAAATGATATATAATTTGTTGGTATTTGAGGAGATTTGATTTCGAGTTGGGATTTTTATTTCTGATCTAGGTTTAGAAAATTGTTTCTGCCATTACAGAGAAAGGTCGGCAGATGGAAAAATACGTATATTGAGAAATGGGCTGATAGAGTGGTAAATGGATTTTTTATATATATATATATATATATATATATATATATATATAGAAGGCCCAACCATTAGAAACAACTAATTATCATCTTACACCGACTTCTTTCACATTTTCTCTCGTATGATCAAGCGGTAAGTCGGTTCGTAACGCAAATTGGAATCCTACCATAATTCATTGTTCTGGTTCCAATGGTGCCAGTTTTGTCGAATTCCGAGACAGTCGCCAAAACCATTAAATTCCACAGTTAATTAATAAATAAAATATTCAAAAATTCAATTAAGTGGTTTAATTTACTGGTAAAATTCCATTTAAATCAAATTTCAACTTAAATAAATTTTATACATCGATTCCACAAATTTAAGTTCCAAATTTTGATTATTTGAATTTGAATTTGAATTCAATTATAAATTAAACCACTCAACCTTTACCGTTTACCAATTAAATTTGGATTCCAATCTTAAATCTAAACAACTCAAAGTTTCACCATTTATCAAATCAAATTTGAATTCAAATTTTGACTCAGACAACACAAAAATAAATTTGCTATAAAAACATAAGATTTCAATTACAACATTTTTAAATAACTAAATTAAAAATCTATTTACTCATTTCGAACAATCATCATCATAAAAATCAACAAAATTTGATTTTTTTTCAAATATTATTCATTTTATTTATTTTAAATCGAAATTTAAATTATACAGAAAATATGGGATGTTACAATAGCTCCAACTGTAAACCAGGATCCTGAAAAATAGAAATCTGCAAAACCAAAACTACCAGCTGCCCGTATGGAAAATAGGGGCACCCAGAGTTTAGGTTAAAACAATAAACTCCAGGTCAGTCAATGGACTGGTGTCAGAACTAAAACAGTTATTTAAAACTTTACTTTAAAAATAAAGTAAATCAAGTGACCACGCCGTATAACACGGAACAGGTTTCCTCCCAAGAATGCCAGTGTATAAAACAGTTTATAAACAGCGCAATGCTTTTCGAAAAATGAAGCTATTATAAGACTTAGGTCCCATCACACAATGCAATGCAAGCCAGAGGATAGAATTTTCCCTTATAATAGCCAAATATGTTTGGTACATTTAAAACAAACCATTTTGATATTACTATAAGTGTATAGTGTCAAAATAAACTTCAAATATAAATGTATCAATCATAGACGGCATGGGTACCATATATCATGTCGCCATACTAGGCTCTATAATTAAAACTGAAATGTCATGTATTGGAAATTGGATTTCCGTCATTAGTCAAGGTAAGGGATGTACTCCTTACGGATTCGAGGCACTCTAGCAAATGCCTTAGAATCACACCCACGGGCAACCTTGGATCCTGCAGTGTCTGTCCTCCCTTACGTTTGAGGATTGGTCATTCCTGAACACACGTGTAATAACCCGGAAATCTGGGCCAATTTAAAATTGTTATTTTGGCAATTTTAGCGAATTTTGAATATTTAAAATGAATTATTTTAAATTGTAACGAAGAAAAATTTATTTTTAATAGAATTCAAACGTATATAGTTATATAGATCGTCGTTAGAATATAAATATTTATTTATAATTATAAAAGGAATTGAAAATGGCACGGTAGTTCGATAATTCGATTTCAAAGTTCAAATGAATGTACCGGGTGCAAAATAAACCGGAATTCAGCGAAACCAAAAATATTAGAATCTAATTGAGAGTATCTTTCCAACGAATTCGAAAAATCAAAATTTCATAGCGGGAATCAAAAGATATGTCCAAATGAAAATTCAGAATGGTCGCTATGGGATTCTGGCCCTTAAAAATGGAAATTTTGCAAACGACCTCGGATTTCGACGAAACCACTTTTGTTGGATCCGTGATGTCAAGTTATTGCTAGGTTTCAAATTTCATAATTTTTCGAATCAATATGTGAGCGTGGCAAAGGAAAACGCGTTTGACCAGTTTCAGTTGATTTTAATCGACTTGAAAATGGTCATTTTGCAAACGGTCTCGGAATTTGACGAAACTTGTTTTGTTAGGACCGTACCGTCAATACGAAGCTAGAAAATATTTTTCTGGAATTTTTCGAGTTAGTATGTGACCCCGGTAAATTGAAATGTACGTTTAAATTGAATATACATTGATTTATGTTTTAATTTAAAGCAAAACGTATCGAAACAGTCGAATTGGATTACGAAACATATCCTATTGTGTTCGGAATAGCGGTATTTAGTTAGAGACGACAGTCAGTGGGTTCGATTTTGAATTCAAAATAAAAAGTTGATTTATAGAATAAATAAAATAAAATAATATAAAACTTTTTCAATAACCCCCCCTCTCTCCTTTCCATTTCACGATCAGAATAAAAAAAAAAAAAGAGGGCAAGAAAGGAGATCGACGGGGGCAAACCGCCGCCCATCGCGCCGCCGGAGCTGGCACGCTCCCTCCCCCTCGCGTCTCTTCCCCTGCCTCCGTCCATCACTTGCCAAAGCCTTAAAAATGGTGAACCCCGATGCCCTACACCCGACTGTAGCCTCCCCCACGAGTCACTGCCGCCGCGACCACTTCCTAGGGCCGACGCAGGCCACCAACCACCACCCACACCCTTCGTGCTCCTCCACTCCTCTTCCCTTTCACCTTTTTCTTCAATTTAACCCTACCCGCCACCCCTAGGGGCCCGCTGCTGGCCGGAGAGCCGCCTCCCACTGGCTGCGCCGCCATCCCCTACCCAGGCGCCCCTCCCCGAGCTTTCTCCAACCACAACCAACGATGAAAAGTGAGTTTTCTCTTTATTTCTATAAAGTAATCATTTTCATGTGAATAAAAATATCATTTTTATGTGAAGTAATCATGTGTAGGTAAATAAAAATATCATTTTTATGAAAAATTATCGTTTATATATATACCAATGTAAAGATGTGATCTTTATGTAGGTAGAAGCGAGATATAAATATGGTTTATATATATATATATACATGGTGTTATAAAAATATGAACTTTACTTATTAGTAAGTTAGAAATATAAAGAGATAATTTTTATATTATGTGAAGAATAAAAATACAATTTTTATATAGTAGAGATAATAAAAATACGATTTTTATATATGTTGTAGCAAAATAAAAATTCGATTTTTATATAGGTAGCGGATTGAAAATAGAATTTTTATATAACAGAGAATATAAAAATATATTTTTTATATATATAGCGAAATAAAAATCAAATTTTTATTATATGTATAGTGATATAAAAATGTGATTTTTACCCATATAGCGTTGGAATAAGAATGTGATTTTTAATGTGAACAGCGTGACAAAGATTATGTTGGAAGTACGGGCAAATCCAGACTGTTCTGAATTTCAGAAATAAAGAATGGAGGAGTGGATCCCTCGGTGAGAACTTCTCACTTTAAATTTTGTTTTCCAGTTAATAATATATACTAGGATGCAGACGGTGTTTAGTAGCACCCGACACCCGTCGTCCACAGACCATGGACGGCTTGTATGCTTGTTTGTTTGATTTTGATGTGTAGTTGATTGTGTGATGTGATGTGAAATGAAATAAAAATATTTTATAGTGGAAAATATTTCATAGTTAAAAATAGAATTTTTAACGTTGATATGAATTGAAATAAAAATAAACAAATCGGACGATTTGTTTATATACACACATTTGACTGATATTGATTGGGACGATAAATTTTACACATTGCCCAACTGCACAAATAAAATCTGTGTTTGATTGTTTGAAACCCCACATGGGTATCGGGATGATATTTGATGTACACTAATCCCGATTGTTTAGTTGTATGTCGATCGATTGATTGACAAACTATTATGAGCGTTACATATTTATATTTGATGCTTATACAGTGTAGAATGCACTTGGATGATGGTTGATTATTCATCGTTGTTATTGTATACATGTGTTGTAGAAAATCCATATAATTAACATTATTTGGTAATTGATTGGGCCTCATTCCAGTTTTGAAATAGAAATATTTGAAATAAAATATTAAAAAGTAATATTTGAAAATAGAAATATATGAAGCCGTGTTGATTAGATTGACGCCATTTTTACGCGAACGATATTTATATCCATTTTATTCATTTTACAATGAATATCGAAAGTGATTTCAAAATCTGATATTTTGAAAGGAATTGAAATTCGAATTAAATTGAATTGAGATGAAACTCGAATTAAACTGAATAAAATTGAAATTCGAATTAGATTTAAATACAGTTGAAATCGTTTTGATAACGAATTTAAAACGATTTATAAAATACATTTTAAAAGGAAATCGACGAAGTATATATTATAAATATTATATATATATATAATATAATGGCCTCAATAGCACGCGCCGCGCTGCGGTAGTTCGTGGATTTCGACCATTGACTTCGAACGGATATTACGGGAGATCCGACCGTCGGATTCTCCTAAAACTGGAACCGTTGGGTTCATATCGAAAAGAGCTTTCTAACGAATATTAGAAATTAGAAATCTAACGGTTGGATTTGGAATTATGTCCAAATCAAATTTGGAAAAGGTCGCTGTAAGTGCAGTTCGATGGCCGTTGATGGAAATCGACTGTACGGGCCTTGATAAAATTATTAAAAATAGTAATAATTTGTGTAAAATCGTAGGAAATGATTTGGGAAGAATTGGGATGAAAAACTCCATATTTGAAAAGATAAAATAGTTTTTTATCGAAATGAACTAGTTTTGAACTAGAATTAAAATTCTATTTATTTTTAAAAAAATAAATTGGATTTGAAAAGGGTTTTAAAAGTAACCAGAATTTCCAATAAGTAAATTGGAATGGATTTGAATCAAAATTGTCTGTGGAATATTTCGATGTTGGATTTCGTGATTACACAGATATTGTTATGGAAATTTGAAAGATATATTTATATCGTTATTTCCAATACGATATTTGTTAGTCGTAGAGTTTGATATTGAATATAAGCCGATATATTTTCTATTCAGAGCCTTGTATTTAATATCAAATGTGATTTGGGTTTGTCGTGAATGGTGTCTTCATTAACACTGTTCTTGAACCCAGTTGAGAAAAGATTAAATCTTTTTATTTAGATTTAATGAAGTGTACCAATTAAATAATATTTAATTGAAATTGAATTGGTATTGATTTTTGGTTTATCATGAACAGTGTTTTAAATAACACTTGTTCTTTAACCCGATAATTAATGGAACGTGATTTGGGTTGTCGTGAACGGTATCTTCAATAATTCTGTTCTTAGACCCAAAGGAGTTAAGAAAATCAGAAACTAACTGGAGATTAGTTAAGTTGAATGGTTTCTGAGGTATTGATCTGATGTTGGTTTCGGCCTTCGGGGTTAATACTTAGGGAATTGCTCACTCGTTAATTTACGGTTAGGGACTGATTGAAATGTGATGTGATTTTTGGTTTATCGTGAACCGTGTTTTAAATGACACTGATTCTTTAACCCAGTCACAGATTAAAACTAAGTGGAGTTTTATTGAATCTTTAATTAGATTGAAATGATCGAGAATGGAGTATCACCAGTTTTGCTCCAGGCGATAGTTAAATCTTTAATTAGATTTAAACGTGAAATGGTAATTAAATTTACCGATAACACCGTGGTGTTAGATATGAAGTAAGACCCGTTTTACTTCACGGTATGAATAGGTTGGGATTGGGAAATTAAAACAAATAATTACTTCGGTAAGGTTCGTTAATCCCGACTAGTTGAATCAAAATTCAAAAGAAGATTAAAGAATAAATTCAAGGAATTTATCTTTGATAAAATTAATGGGAACCTTTCCCTATGAATGTGAAATTTAGAAACTAACTGCCGGTTAGCTAAGCATAATGGTTTTATGGATATTGATCTGATGTTGGTTTTGGCCTTCGGGGTTAATATTTGGGGAATTATTCTCTTGTTAATTTACGGTTAGTGACTGCTGAATTGGAATGAGGCGTATGTTGTGTTTGTGTAACACTTGTTTATTATATACGCGAGTTATTCGGAAAGACCGGGTTTATCCCATTCTGAATAACAGATACGACGATAAGTCGAAGATGAAGACGGTGGTTGAAGACCGGAGGTCTTCACGTCGTTTGGGTGATTACTGATGATCTTGATTGGGATGTACACCCAAGAAGATGGAAACAGTTGGTGATCGTCCAGACGTATTTGGAGATCGATGGATGTGCGGGGTACTAGGTGCCTCCGGTTTCGTTCAGACCCAGAACGAACTTGTAAATGGACTGTGTGTCTGACATGGGATTTCAGTCTGTGTGGGTGATTTCTATTAAATATATATCTGTTTAGCGGCGGAGAATTTATTCTCTTGCTTAACGCCCTTCTCTGAGACGTACGAGCTCAGGGGTTATATAATGATGGATATCAAACGCATAGAGTGAATTGCCTGTGTGGCATGCCTAAGTGGCAAATGATCAAGGCTTCTGTTGAAAAGCAAAGTCTTGTGGTTGATGATCGAAGCACGGCTTTTGTGGCGTAGCTTTGTGTAACGTTTACTTCGCGAGTTTCACACCCGGTATGAACCAAAAATGGGAGACGGACCTCAGGGAGGACATGCGTTTCTTTCTAGCTAGAAGTGGCGTCAGTGGTTTTACATACCCTGACGAGTTTGACTTATGTGGATGTTGCTGTTGCGAGGCGCCTCGGTTTGATCGGACGATCCGGGTCCGATGGAGTCATTCGTTGGCTCATTGACACCCCATAGGGTGGGGAGACGTATTGTTCAGGCATAATAATCCACTCCGTGTGGACCGGCCCTGACGATCCAAGGGGCAGTTGCAGCTGTTCCTGAGACACGGGATAGAGCGTCTCGAATCGGTAGAGGACTATCTTTTGTCTCGGTTCATAGATGGAAATCCAATTTCCAAATACGTGACTTAGCGGTTTTATGTGTAAACCTATATATGGCGACATAGTGGCATGGGACGCTCATGTCGCCTATGATTGATACTTATGATTTGAAGTTGTTTTATACACTTATAATAGTATCAAATGATTTGTTTTAAACGTATCAAGCATTCTTGGCAATTATAAGGTAAAAACCCTATCCTCCAGCTTGCGTTGCATTGTGTGATGGGACCTGGGTCTTATAATAGCTTCATTTTTCTTTATTTAGCATTGCGCTGTTTGTTTTATGCACTG
The DNA here is from genome assembly GCA_030737875.1 of Allium sativum. Classification (NCBI taxonomy): domain Eukaryota; kingdom Viridiplantae; phylum Streptophyta; class Magnoliopsida; order Asparagales; family Amaryllidaceae; genus Allium; species Allium sativum. The sequence goes on from CM060925.1 coordinate 280,345,074, forward strand.
GTATTCTTGGGAGGAAACCCGTTCCGTGTTATATGGCATGGTCCCTTGATTTACCTAACTTTAAAAATAAATATTAATAATTGTTTTAGTTCTCACACCAGTCGCATGACTGACCTGGAGTTTATTGTTTTAACCTAAACTCTGGGTGCCCTTATTTTCGACACGGGCAGCTAGTAGTTTTGGTTTTGCTGATTTATATTCTCAGGATCCTGGTTTACAGCTGGAACGATATCCGGAAAGCTTTGTATCCGTATATCTCCTTCAGTTGTGTATTGTATTATTTTCCGCTGCTAGGTATTTAAATGTAATTTAAATCTCTGATATTTCTGTGTAATATTCATTTATACTCTTTATATTCTTGTATTCTGATGGAATTGTTGTAATTAACAATGAAATGTTCTTCCGTCTGCGTTCTATTTTGTCGTGTTCTCAAAACAATCAGGCGTTTCGAACGGTCTGGGTCGGTTCAGCGACTGATTCGGATCGAGCGAAATTGCTTGTTGTCACAACACATTTCCCGGTCCTATCGGACCTATCCATTGGTCCCGTAGTGACCAATATAACCAAGGCGCCTCGCTATCCATCATCCGCATAGGTAAAAATAAATAAATGCCTGGGCTCCATACCATGACACCACCCATATCTAGAAAGAAATTTTGTGCACTCACTGCGTTCCCTTATCCCTTTTTTGACTCATACAGAGATGTGAGGCTCGCAAGTTAATGCTATACACAAAGCTATGCTATTTAAAGTCGTGCTTTGATCATCAACCATAAGACTTTGCTTTTCAACAAAAGCCTTGATCAATTGCATCTTAGCATGCCACACTGACAATTCACGCCATGCAACTGATGTCTATCAATATATAACCTCTAAGCTCATATTTCTCAGAGAATGGTGTTAAGCAAGAGAATAAATTCTCCGCCACAGAATAAAATCCAGTGTCAGACACACATCCATTTACAAGTTCGTTCTGGGTCTAAACGAAACCGGAGGCACCTAATTCCTCGTCCCATATGTCCGATACAGGAGAGAGGCCCTCGCATATCCGGTCGATCTCCAAGTACATCTGGATGATCATCACTTATTACCTTGTCTTGGGTGTACAGCCCAATCAAGGCATCAGTAATTATCCAAACGATGTGAAGAACTCCGGTCTTCAACCACCATCTTCATCGTCGACTTATTATCGCATCAGTTATTCAGAATGGGATAAACACGGTCTTTCCAAATAATTTTCATATTTTATAATCAATAATCAAGTGCTATAAAAACACATCGTATGCCTCATTGCAATTCAGAAAATTCCTTTATTCAAATATTCACATCATTAGGGAAAGGTTCCCATTAATTTTATCAAAGACAAATTCTTTTAAATTTATGCTTTAATCATCCTTTGGATATCAATTCTAATCCAAATTAAGATTTATCAACTAGTCGGGATTATCGAGCCTTACCTAAATAATCATTTGTTTAATTCCCCAATCCCAACCTATTCATCCCATGGAGCAAAACTGGTAATACTCCATATCTAACACCACAGTGTCATCGGTAAATTTAATTACCATTTCACGTTCAAATCTAATTAAAGATTTAACTATCGCCTGGAGTAAAACTGTTGGTATTCCATTCTCGATCATTTCCCAAATTTGATAATTTAAATTATCACATTCACATTTCACTCTAATTAAAGATTCATTAAAACTCCATTTAGTTTTAATCTTCCAACAATCATTATTAATGATTATTTAACTTTGGGAAATCAAACATGCCGCATCGACAATCTACACTGTACCATTGATTTCTGCCGATATATAACCTTTAAGCTCGTACGTCTCAAAGAAGGGTGTTAAGCAAGAGAATAAATTCTCCGCCACCAAATAGATATATATTTAACAGAGATCAACAATACAGTTCGAAATACAATGTTAGACATGTAATCCTGTCTTTAACTAGGTTAAAAAACTTATGTCATTGAAAACGCAGTTCACGATCAACCCAAAAATCATATTCCATTAACTATTGAATCTTCACGGAAAACAGACCAATATATAATCGATATCAATTCCATATCCGACTAACAATATAAATGGAACAACGACTAAGTCTTTTAAATTCCATATATATTAACAGTCTTCGTCCACAGAAGCTCACTTCGATTATTACCAAATCAAATTCCTTTCCATTCCAATTTAATATATTAAATTGGAAAATTTCCATTTAATCTTAATAAAAGATTTATATATTCCAAATCACATTTCACTGTCAATTGGGTTAAAGAACGAATGTCGTTAAAAACATAGTTCACAATAAACCCAATTCACATACCATTTTTATTCCAATTATTAAATACAACTGGAAACTCTAACCATCTTAATTAAAAGATTTATTCTATTCACAGGGGTTTAAGAACAGTGTTATTTAAGACACCATTCACGACAAACCCAAAATCCAATTTGATATTAAATATAAGCCTCTAAACAGAAATTATATCAGCTTACATTCAATATCAAATCTTGAAACAAACACATATCATATAGGGAATAACGATATATATATCTTTCTTCCAAATTCCTCCACAATGTTTGTATAGTCACAGAATCCAATATCGAAATATTCCAAAGATTATTTCTATTCAAATCCATTCCAATTCATTCATTGGAAAATTCTGATTATTTTAAAATCATTCATAAATCCAATTTATTTGTTTAAAAACGTTGGATTATCTTTCTAGTTAATAACTAGTTCATTTTGATAAAAATTTATTTTTATCTTTACAAACATGGAATTTTTCCTCTAATTTCTTTCCAAATAATTTATTATGATTTTACACAAATTATTAATATTTTTAATAATTCTATTAAGGCTTTTCAGTCGATTTCCATAAACAGTCATCGAAGTGCCTTTACAGCGACCTTTTCCAAATTTGATTTGAACATAATTCCAATTCTAACCGTTAGATTTCAAATCTCTTTATTTGTTGGAAAGCTTTTTTCGATACGAACCCAACGGTTTCAGTTTTAGGAGAAACCGACGGCCGGATCTCCCATAATATCAATTCAAAGTCAATGGTCGAAATTCGCGAACGGTCGCGACGCGTTCTATTCAGGCCATTAAATATATATAATATATGTATTTCGTCGATTTCCATTTAAAACGTATTTTATAAATCTTTTATAAATTCATTTTAAAACGATTCCCACTTTCATTTCAATTTTAAATCAAAACTAAATACTCTTTATGTAACGACCCGGAGATTTCGACGCCCGAATTCTGACAATAATACACCAATCCTGTATTACTGGTCGGAACTCAAGTATCGAAAACACCAGATAGTTATGAGAAAGAAGTTAGAGGGTGAGATAAGAAAGAAAGAAATATTAGAATAGAAGAAGAAGAAGAACAACACAAAGTCTCACATCGCAGCGGAACAAAATATAATATGGAAATAAATCCTTATTGAGAGCTTTCATAATTACTTACAGTATCAGAGTACATCAACATATCTGGACAGTTATATAACCTGTCCTCATATACAATCACACAGTGGAACAGTAGCTATATATATAACCATATGTTTGAACTCTTCCAGCTTGTCTCTGGACTTCGCAGCATCCGGTAACCTGGACCTGTACACCCCGGCCTAACCCGAGCATTTACAAAACACCGGGTCAGTCTGGTGAACCAGAGTGAGATAAACTCGCACAGTATTAAGGTATCACACAACTTGATTTTAAAGTAAAAATCTTTTCGAAAGAAAAGGATAATCGTAAGACCGAATCCACACATAAATACAGACGGTTTTTACCTTACGATAACCCAAAACAGTTTGAAATCAATAACTTGTCTGATATTATAATAGTGTCTAAACACAAGTAAATATAAATCTAGCGGAACGCTTGCATCTCACGCTCCACATATATAGTATACAATCAAAACCGCAGGCGCTTATTGGAGATTGGATTCCGACCTTGACAAGGTATGGGACCACCTGCCGCTAGTGTATCTCTAGAGGCGAATACACTGGGTTCAACAAGAACATCTTGCAACCCGGCCCACACATGACCGACCACTCATTTCGCTTGAGTGTATCGAATGTATATCACCAACGGTTGGGCTCAAACCACCGTTCCCGAATAGGCAGAATCGATAGAATAAGAACAAAAGGAATTTCTCTAGATAGGTGATTATACACCCTAATGGGAGCGACCCACATAGCCATGCTGCCTGCCCGATTTCTTTCATCTCCCGGTTGATGAGGCTTGAGGCTACGCTTTATCAGCACGTCTCACTCACTTCGAATGCCACATTGTCAAATCCATCAGAATCACTAATTGACGTCCACAACAATACATTACGTGTTGGCTAAAGAAGTTTCCTTCTCCGCTTCCACTCTTGGTAGGTTGAAGAAATCAATGTACGTGACCTTTTCTGGAAATACTCTGTCAGACATTCATCCATACAAGTCACCCAGGAACAGGATGAACCGAAGGTACCCTCCTACTGCATTCTAGGAATCACCCTGAGAATCAGTAGCGAGAAGTCCTTGCAATCCGTAGATTCCAACCACGACCGAATCACAGTTTATTTCTGGTTGCAAGTCAGAGATTTTAAGTAATCCTTCCGCTTATGAAGATCCACGGTCTTCAATAGCTCCATCTCGAATCAGCATCTTCATCGTATTCGTATTTGCTGGACGGAATGGTTTTTGAATATAAATTCGATCCCTGTCTTTCCATACCAACAACCGCATGGGCCAATTTTGATAGTCGGTTATTTAACTATCAAATAAAACAACCATTCATCCATAAAAAAAATGGATTCACTGATTCAATACTCAGTATCATTTAGCCTCTTCACAAACCGTCCGTTAATTATATTCTTTAAATTTCCAATATTTTGAAAACATCCCTTTCACTTCTTATTTTGAAATAAGACTATTCTCCAAATTCATTTTTTCCAACCTATAAACTTTTTCCGGAAACAGTTTATAACATCATTTATGGAAATCATAACTTATGTTTTCCTCAACTGTTCTCGTTCATAAACTAATACCATCCTTGGATAATCATGGAGTCGTTCAAGTTGGGGTATTTTATTTACCTCTCAGACCTTGACCAACAACATTCATATCTTCAGAATAAATAGAAGTTTATTAACAGTATATTTCCCTTTGAAATCCTCATTAAATTTTGACCATGTTTACTTAACTAATTGTTAAGTAAAATCTTATTAAACCATTTACAATATTATATACGAACTTTGATTCTATTATAAATAAATTCTTTATGAAACTTCCTTGATATCTCTTTATTACAATATTACCATTTATTTCGGCAATTCAAATTCATTTGTTTTAAAACCATATAAACAACGCTTTTAGAAGTCTTATATTAATATCCTATACCATTGTTATATTTTCAAATCCTTATCTTGATATGCATCAAAACAATTCAACTTATACCTATCCCAATTCTCTTAAACCATACTCGCCACTTATTCGTTGTTTAGGAAACATATAATAATCCTTTTTAAAATCTCATGTCCAAAAATGGTTCGCCTCCTTTGTAACAAGTGTTACCAATCACATTTCATAAACCCTTACCTTTATTTATTAACTCGATTCCATTTTTCAAAACTTTAAATTTCCATTTACAATATCTTGCCATTCATTTTCATTTCCATAACTTTACTTTGCCTACCAATCTCTTTTGCAACTCATTATTGACAACTAATATTCGTTGTCGTTATCCAAAACTTTAACTTTATTTAAATTCCTGCCTTTAGTTAACATTCCGAACTTCGGAATATCACATTCCGAACCTCGGAATAGAACTCACTTTGATTTATCATTCCGAACTTCGGAATGCCACACTCCGAATTTCGGAATAAAACTCGCTTTGATGAATCATTCCAAAGTTCGGAATACCACATTCCGTACCTTGAAATAAACTCACTTCCATTTATTTAACTAAATCTCATTTATAAATTTCATTTATAAATTTATATTCATAATGTCAACTTCAATTTCATTTAAAATATGAAATCCCATTTCAAAATCACACTCATTTTCAAATCCGTTGATTTGTTAATCTCATACACGAAATGTTATCACATTTCGTATTATTTAAAACACCGTTTGGTAAAAACGATCATTCATCACAAAACATTTCTCTTTGAACTCTTTTACACATTCTCGTATACCCATGATTTAACTATTCCATTTTCTACTTTGAAATCAGTTTAAAACTTCTTTTACGACCGTAAGGCCTTCACAAAACCATTTCAATATTTGAATAATCAACACGATAAATTATATCGTTTAACCGTTCATTTAATACATCTTGCATCCCTAGTAGTTATATTTGACTTCGACTATTATTTTTACAATAAAAATCGTATTTCCAAACCATATAAAAATATATTTATATCTTCGAAAACATTCAAAATCTATTTACTACTGATTTCGAAAAGTCATTCCTTTCAGTCGACGGTATTAAAGAGGCAAATGGCTACTACAGTACCAAACGTGAAATATAAATCAATTTCACATTACCTAACAAACAATATAATCATATTGATAACGTTATTCAGTTCAAAATGGCCAATCAATATTTGGTTTCCATCTAAATAGATGACATGAACAGTTTAATAATAACGGTCAATAATAAATGTAACAGTCAATACTGGGATAATAACAGAAGTTCAAGAATTCAACCATTTATGTATAACGTTTATAGTGTTATAAACGTAACCACTGAGGTAAGTTACCTCACTTGGATTCAATCGTCAGAAATAACGATTGATTAAATTAAACAAACGTTTAATTTAACTGTTTCAGTCAAGATATGAATATAAAACCAACAACGAACAAACAAACAACCAACCATAGCACACAATTATAAAACCCGACTTATATAAAATATAAGAGGGGAGAACTGAGTGAGTTTAACTCACCTTGAGGTTTCCATCCGACGTTAAAACGGCTTGTCTGATGTTTAATTTAATTATCTTCCAATTGTGCTCCAAAACAGTCTTATAATATTGTCTCTGTCATTACATTTCCAGCGCTCCTGGTACTGTCGAGTTCTTCTGTCTTCGCTCTAAATCCTTCAGCGGAGTTAAATCTGTTCCCCAACGTGACCATTCAAACAGCCTTTGAGTTCGCTGCTCTTGTCCTCTATGCCATGCCCTTTTTTTTTCCATTCTCTTTTTTTTTTCTTTTTTTTTTCATCACCGAAAAGCCAGCCCAAGCAAAACTTAGCCACCAGTTTCGTTCCCTACTCTTTCTTCTCAAACTCTAAACCCGTCCTCTCCATACTTTTATGATCCCTTCTGTTCATCTCATTTACCTCATGTTCTACACTCTACTTCTACTAGTCCTTCCAACCAATGCATTCTTGCGCATGGACCACTCCCCCCCACGTCAGCTCTTCCTACCGCCCTTTTCATATCCTCTCTTTTTTTTTCTTTTCCAAATGGCTTTCCCACATCTTTATCAGCCCACACCATCACGCTAGCAACCCACGTCCATCCCATCCGCTACCCTCTATTTCTTCCTTTCCGCGATGCCACTTTCTATTCTTCTCAGTCTTCCCTTTTTTTTTCCCGCAACATTATTCATCCTTCTACCCTCAACCCATGCCCAACACCAGTGGCCATGCGCCCCTTTGTATTCGCCATGGTCCTCCCCACCAGATCACTTCGCCCACGAGCATCTCTGGCCTCAACGTTTTAGGAGAAAGAATGGAAGAGATTTCAGTGGTTTAAGTGTTCGGTTTTACTCGTTTTAGTTTTTAAATTATGGTTTGAGGAAGAGCGGTTCTTCTCTTCTTTGTTGCTAAAGTGTTGAAGAAACAGAGAACAGATGTTTATTTATAGGAAGAGAACCGTGGGTCTCAAGGAATTAGGTTGTAGGTATGCAGAGATTTTTAGGGTAGCTGTTGCCTAACATTAAAATAAGAACTACTTGGATAGCACGGTGCTCACATATGGTTTGGAGCGCAAGCTATCTATTGTTTGGCTCGCAAGGAATTAATTATTTGGGCGACAAGCAAAGATATATATATTTTAATCATAAGGGAACGTTGGTGCCAATCAAATGAATGATACAGCAGAACGTTTTTGATATTGTGTGGTAGCCAAGCATGGTAAATAAACCTTTGGGACGCAAGGAAAGGTCAAGGCTACAGGACGTGTTCACAAATTGGCAATTGAAAAGCAAAAATGGGATAGATTTATATAATATTATAATGCAAAGAACTTTGTAGTGAGAAATCGTGAAAAAAAAAACTTTATACGAGCTTCGATCGAGATAAAGACACCTATTCCTAACATAAAACATATTCCGGATCCAATGGGACAGGTTTCGTTGAAATCCGACACCGTTTGCGAAAATCCTTTAGAAAATATCGATGAAAAACACCGAGCATTAATTCCTAAAAATTTCAGAAAAAATCCTAAAAATATGAGGCCTTGACATTTCACTAGACCTCTTCCTAAGGTTTCGTATGAAACTTGTTTCGTTGAATTTTGAGTCTGTTTGACCAGTTAACCATTCAAATAAAGTTACCTACACCACTATGTATTCATGTATGAGCGTTGCAGACTGAAATAAAAATACAGTCGTGTTCAGTGATGTGTCGCGATCCCAAAAATATAATAATACCGGTAGTTTAACTTATATTGTGAAATCCCAAAATGTTGATTACAGGGTGCAAAATACTCCACATAAAAAATTGCTTATTTAATTAATTAAAAATTACCATAAAATTCTACAAATTAAATTATCACTACGCCTCAAAAGAACCTAGTCTAAATTCGAAACCGATATGCAGTTATATCCAATAATCCGTTACGGTCGATAAATGATTACGCCGCTGTTTTTCAGCCAAATTGATTTGGGCATAACTTCCAATCTACATGACGAAATCCCGATTTTTCTCTTCCACTAGAAAAATATACTTCACTTGATCCGTACATTTCTTGTTTCACAGAAATCTGATTTAAAACAGACTCTGTATATCCAGTTGAAGTTCAAAACTCTATCTTACGAACTGCAGCGCTGTTCTGGACTCGTTTTATTTTATATATGAATATATATCGTTCAGCTTCGTTTAAATAGCGATTTAAATATTAAAACCCTTTTATATTCCAAATAAAATATTTAAAATAATAAAATAAATAAAATATTTGGCTGCCAAAAATACGGGACGTTACACTTTATCATTACAATATTTAAATGATAATATTTCCAAAATATCAGATTTTGAAATAACTTCCATTTCGATATTCATTATAAAAATGAATAAAATCTATATAAATATCGTTTGCATTAAAATAGCGCAAATCTAATCAACATGGCTTCATATATTTTAACATTTCCGTGTCCATCCCAAATCGGACATCAAAATCATATTTTAATCCTTTATAGAATATTATTTTAAAATATTCGTTATTTTAAAATATTCTTTATTTTAAAATATTCTTTATTCCTGAATTAGAATCAGACACAGTCAATTACCATATAATGTTATTTATATGAATTTCATACACACATGTACACAACAATAATGATACACAGTCAACCATCATCCAAAGTGCATTACACAACTGCATAAGCATTAAATATAAATAATTAACGCTTACAAAAGTCTGTCAACCAATCGATTGACATACAACTAAACAATTGGGATTAGTGTACGTCAAATATCATCCCAATACCCATGTGGGGTTTTAACCAACAAATACTGAATATTATTTGTGCAGTTGGGCGATTTGTAAAATTTATTGTCGCAATCCACGTCAGTTAAATGGGTGTACATACGCAAATCGTCTGATTTGTAAATGAATATTTATTTTCATTTCAGGAGAATTTATGTCGTTCACATATACGTTAAAAATTATATTTTTAACAATAAAATATTTATTTCAACACATGAATATTTTTAATAGTTCATACATTCAATAAAAATGATATTTTTATTGTTCAAACATTTTATTCAACACATGAATATTTTATATAGCTCATATACACATTAAAAAATATATTTTTAATGAATAAATATTTATTTCAGAAAATTTCGGCATTATAACGGCGCGATATTAAAACCGGAGTAATGTCTAGCATTACCCCTCTCCAGATACTATCTTGTGCCATACACAATATTCAATCCAATCAACCAAATCACAATACAATCAACAACCACAATACAGTCAATTTTCCACAATACAATCCAAACAAACAACTATGGTTTGTACAATAAATAGTGTCGGGGGCTTCTAAGCCCCGTCTGCATCCTAGTATATATTTGACTGTAAAATAATTAGAGTGAGAAGGAGTTCTCACTTTGGGATCCACTCCGTTGTTATTTTCTGGCGCTCTGAATTGCTGTTCTGGTTCCAGAATTTGCAAACGAGCTCCAATCTTCACGTTGTCTTTAATTGCTAACTTAAAAGTATCATTCCGGACAACTTTTGCCTAGTGGCCTTTCTTTCGAAAATGCTCCATTCGCCAGAATTCGCGAAAAGACATTATTTGGGTTGCTGACTTTGGACGCATTTTCCAGGCGACTCTGCAATCCAAAATACAGCTTCTATATAGTCAAATCGAAGAGAAAATCGTGCTTTTCGATTTTAGCACTGTGGATTTTTAGCCAAAAACGCTCAAATTGGAAGTTACGGGCTCGGGAAGGTTAGGGGCTGCCATGAACGCACAGGTTTTGCAAAAATCGGGTTTTTGGTCATTGGGGGTCCCACAACGGCAGTGGAGGGGATCAGAGGTAGCGGCTGACATATGGGGGTCGGGGGGTGCTAATTATGGTCGGAGGTGACTAGGGTTTGGCCAGATGCGGTGATTTGGGGCTGGGGCTCGCGAGAGGGAGAAAGGAGGAAGGAGAGAGGAGGCGCAGTAGGAGGAGGGGTGCGCAGGTCGGCGGCGACGTCGCTGGGGGGTGCGGCACCGACCAAGGGGGAAGGGCGACGGGGATCTGGGGAGCAGGTTTTATTTTTTATTTTCCCAAATGAACGATGGTTAAGAGAGAGAGGGTTGACCTTTTATAATTTATTTCAATTTTAAATTCCAAAAAGGTGATTTTTCATTCAAACCCCTAATCAAACCCAACGACTGTCGTCCCTAGCCAATTAACCCCATTCCGAACACAATGGGATATGTTTCATACGCCATTTAGACTATTTCGACTAGCTTTCATCAAAATTCAGATATAAATCAATGTATATTCAATTCAAAGGTACATTTTAAGTTACTGGGGCCACATACTGACTCCAAAAATCCTAGAAAAATAAATCTAGCTATGTTTTGACGATACGGTCCTAACAAAACTATTTTCATCGAATTTCGGGACCATTTGAAAAATGGCCATTTTCCAGTCGATTAAATTCAAACTAGAATTACAAAAAATGTTTAAATTCACCATGCTCACATATTAATTCCAAAAAATTATGAAATTTGGAATCTAGCACTAATTTGACATTCCAGATCCAACAAAAGTGGTTTCATCGAAAACAGAGGTCGTTTGCAAAATTTCTATTTTTAAGGGCTATGTATTATATTAAATTCCATAGCGACTATTTTAATTTTTTAAACTGGACATTACTTTCAGTTTATATTATGAAATCTGGATTCTTTACATTCGTTAGAAAGATATAATTAAACAGATTCAAATATTTTTGGTTTTACCAAAATCAGGTTTATTTTGAATCCTGTACATTCAATTGAAATTTAAAATCGAATTTTCAAATTAACATGTCATTTCAGGCTTGTTTTATATTTAAATTAAATAGATATATATATATATATATATATATATTCTAACTTCGATTTAAAATAAATTTTTGTTCGTTATTATTTAAAATAAATCATTTTAAATATTCAAAATGCATTAAAATAACAAAAATAAAATTTTTAAGTTGGTTCTGAAAATCTGGGTTGTTACAGAAGAGGGGCGTCGACCGCCTGGCGGCTGGACATCCCAATAAATCTTTGTTGTTAAGTTTTTTTTAGAGAGGATATATATATAAATAAAAGTCCTGGATTAAATTAAACTAATCCAATGTTCTACGCTCACACGGGCAACTATATATAGCCCCTCATATCACACTATGAAGCCTTAACCATTCTCTATCCCTGCCTCCATGCTGCCTCTCTGCCATTACTAAATTCCAGAGAAAAATAAAAAAAAGGTTAAGGATTTCTTCTATTTCTCCAGCCCTATTCTTAACCTCTCTCTCTTCTAATTCATATAGGTTTAGTATTCTTGAATTTAGTATAAATATATGTACATAAGATTCTAATACATGTTTCTTATATCTGTATATTAGGAGAATTATTGGAGCATGTTTGACGTAGAGATTAAAGCACAGATCTAGATTTACTACAGACTTCTCTTTGTTCTTCCCAGATCTGTGAGTAGAATATCGTTTACTTAGGCATATTCATATTTTTATTAGATTATCATGATGAAAGATATGCCTAAGAGGATTTGGAAATCGATAATATAAACACTAAACCCCTAAATCCTCTATCTTGTATTTGCGTATGAATTGTCATGATTATTTTGGTTTTGTGATTTTAATATTGGGTTAAAGATGAAATAGGGGTGTTGCTACTATTATTTCTATTTTATATAATTCACCTTTATTAACATTTGATTGTAAACTAAAAGGGTTTAAATTTGGGTATTTCATGATTTGATTTGGGTTTGGATCCTATTTTGATCCAAACGCATTCATACTTGAAATATATCGAATGTAAATATTTTTGTGTGCATAATACCAAAAGGAGGTGAATTGGATTAAGTGGAAATTATAAACATGCATGTTTAAGTGTATGTAAATCTCTATTTTTAATCCAATATTGAAATCACTCTAACAAGCCTAGGATGCAAGTTGAATGTTTGTATGAATGTATATTTTCCATCCACTACTATATGTTATCTTATTATTATGCAATCATGCTTAAGTTGTAGCGGTAAAAGTATGGAAAAACTAACTTGTATACCTCGATTTAGACAAACTGACAATTGCCACCTCGTTAGAACGTTTCCTTGTTTATACGAATATTTACGTTATTTAGACGATATTATTATTATACTTATATAAATGTAATCAACGTAATTAACGTTATATTAACGTAATAAATGCGGTTAGGTTAGAATTCGAAATATCCCCGTAATAAGTATATTTGATTTCTTGTGTGTGCTTATATAGAATGGCTTATATATATATACACATATTAATAGTGACACATACACACGAGGTTAGTTGCCATTTGTAGCAGAAGTCTACCCCGAACCGACCGACAAATCCAGCAACCACAAATGAGCCCAACTAATGTGAGATGTCTAGGTACCATGGGCTGTTCAAAAACTTAGTATACTAGACACGAGGTTAAACCAACTTGTATTAGAAGTATGCCCGGAACCGACCAACATATCCAGCATCTACAGGTGTACGGTTTAATGTGAGAGGTTTAATGTATGTGTGTATATATATAACTATATATAAGTCTATTGTGTGTGAAAATAGGCCGGTTTACTACGCCTTTAGAAGGTCTTAAGTGGCTGAATCTCTTTTTATCTAGTTTGGGTCTTAAGCGGTTAGGACAAGGATCCCTCCGAAGGTTTATTCCTGTGAGAGGAACCAAAGTCATGGGACCTGCCCTTATTAGATTTGAAGTAAGTCTTTGGGTCCTCCTTCTCTAAAGGTGGTTCGGCATAAACAATAACGGAGTTGGGTAGTTCACGGGGATGTCCACTTCCTCTAGAAGCTGGTAAAGGCTCAACTAGGGACAGATTGGTATTTGAGAGAGATGTGATCATTGCATGCTCGCCAACTATCTAAGGGAAGTCTTTTGCGACATAGGTGTCTTACCGTAATATCAGTTAAGTAGTAACATTCGCAATACTACTTCTCATATTACAAGGGGCTAGGGGTCCGCCTCAGGGTTATAAGAGATCATAAGAATCCACCTTTAATAGGGCCATAAGTGACCGAGAATGCCCACCTCATTGGGTCTTTACCCTAAAAATACTAATGGGCGATTGACTTGGATATCCACCCCATTGGTTAGATCCTTGGTGTTTGTTTGAATCTTATGTGCTACGTAGACATACCTTGACATATGTAACTTGCTAACAATATAAGGTATGGACATTAAGCAACACCATATTTCAGTCACATAGAACTTTATGTTCTGACTCGTCTCCTTAACGTATCCAACAGGTCAATAGATGGAGTAAAAGCCATGGACGAAGTCATGATTAAAGCTGATGAAGAAGACAAAGTTGTTATGTTAGTATTAGTAGTTATTGCTTTACTTCTTTTGGAAACTTATGAGAATGAAGTATTTGGTGTACCCATTGAACATATGTAACTGTGACTGTTGTATTTCTATGATTTTTTACATCTTATTTCAGTATTATATTTTCTCTTTTCGCTATGTGAGATTTTCATCTGTTCTATATATATTCTGTGCAAATGCAATCCTTACAGGAACCAATGGCCTATTTAGAATGGCTCTAATTTCGATGGGTTTTTTTCTAGGCCGAAATTTAGCCCCATTTCGGGCGGGTTGTTGCATTTGGTATCAGAGCATAGGTTACCCGATTATAAGGGAATTATACGTATGAGAGGTAAATCTATAATTTTAAAAAGATTTTTCAAAATATATGTAACGACCCGTATTTTCCGCCTATTTATTTGGTTTAATTTAATTAATTTAATTATTTAAAATATTGGGTTGAATTTAAATAATCAAATTTAACGATTATATTTTGAATATATTATTTATTTAAATAATAAAATAATAATTTAATTCCAGACCGGTCAGAAAACATTGTGTCGGCAACATAGGGTGACCGGGCATTTTAAAGTGGTCAAATATTGTCTGTATTGAAGTTATATCGACGATTTCATTTGATTAACGACGAATTGAATATATGGTTTATAATTTAATTAAATAACGAGCTGCAGCGGCGCGGCAGTTCGCGTTTTGGCGTTTCGAACTTCAATTGGTCGTACCGGGTTCAAATTAAGTCGGATTTTCTCGAAACAAGAAACGTCAGGACCGGTTTGATGATATCTTTCTAGTGGAAGAGAAAAATCCAGTTTTTGTCGTGTAGATTTTGTTTTATGTCCAAATAAAATTCTCAGAAAAACAGCGGCAGGAATTTCTTTATATAAAATAACGGTTTTTAAATATTTTGAGTATCAATTTGGCTTCGAATTCAACCCGGGATATTTTATTGTGGTAGTATACAATATTCTGGTCATGTATGGCTAATTTCAATATTTTAATAATATTATATTGAGGTATTTTAAAATTGGTTTATTTTATTTGAATTGACCAGTTATAAAAGGGACATTTTTCAAACGACCTCTATTTTCGACGAAACAAATTTTTATTGGGACCGTAACAGTAAATTATTGCTAGATTTTCAAACGGCGTGTCAATCGGGGTTATTTTGTGAGCGTGGCAAAATAAAATGCAAAATAAATCGATCTATTTGGACGTGTACGAATGCTATTTGAGCATACTGACACGGAATTCGACGAAAGAAGTTTCGTTAGGACCGTATCGTCAAAATATACTATGTCGTCCAGTCGCGTGTCGAACGAGGTTTGTATGTGAGCGCATCAGCGAATAAACATCGTTAAAAAATAGCGATAGGTACGAAATAAAAATCGTTAGTCAGCATCGCTCGTCACATCGACTTAAATTATATTATTTCCACCTATATATCCCTCCCCACCAGCCATTTCCAGCAAAACCCATTTCTTATCGCGTAATTTTGCAATAAAACCCCTAAACACAAATCTTTTTATGTCTTTCAAACCGAGAGGAATTTCCTATGGCAACCTGAAGGGAAATGGTAGATCGGGGTGTTGTCTAGCTGCTGTAAAAAGTTGGCGGTGATTGGGCGACTGTGGTGGCCGGAATTCGCGATGGACATTGAAGAACACTTTTGGTTTTTGGCCAAAATTGCGTCAACTGGTCTGATTTGGAGTGACAAGAAGTTGGGGCTTTTGAAGAGGAAAGACAGACCTTCGTTTTGGCGGTGGTGGCGTGATCTCTGGTGGCTGGTGGTCGGAGAAATCGAGAGATGAACTTGGGTGATGATTTTGGGTTTGTTTTTCGAAGTGGTGAAGGGTTATGGCCAAAATCACAGCGCTGGAGGTTGATCTGGGCGGAGGCGAGGATGCTGGTCGGAGCAGGGGAGCAAGGCCGATTATTTGGTGGTGATCCGGCGGTCTCAGGTGGCGTGTGGCGGCAGGAACTTCGAGATGAACGGAAATGGGTTCGTGGGTTTTTCTGGCGACGTCGTGGCGAACTGAGGGCCGTGGCTTCGGGCGATGGGGCACGGTGGAGGGGCAGTGCTGATGACGGGTCGGAGGTGGTTCCATGATGAACGACGGCGACATGGTGGGTGGGTTTTGTTTCGTGGTTTCAGAAATTTAAGAGGGGGAAAGAACGGAACGGGGATGAGGAGGAAGCACAGTAGAAAACGCATAGTTTGTTTCTCCGATGACGACGTGGCAGCACAGTCAGTAATTAAGGTATTTAGTTAAATTTAGTTAATTAATTAAATTATTAATTAGTATTAATCGTTTAAACTATATAAACTTTGAATGACTATAACTTTAACATAAGATAACGAAATTCCACGAAACAGGAACCGTTGGGATCGCAGGGACGAGGCCTAGGTGATGGCACTGACTAGGCTCTAATCTGACGCAGTTGAAAATTGAGTTAATTTTGAACGTCCGTTCAAGATTAAAAGCGACAAACACGTCAAACGTCGACAGAATAACATGGTGAGTTAATTCTCACACCTTCTAGAATTCTTTGATGTGGTAAATTCATATTAAAAATATAATTTACCTTTAAAAATATAAATTGGTTGCTATTGGCTGATTATCGTTGATTGGTTACTGCTATTTATGTTTAATCGTTTTAAATAAGTTGATCATATGAAATTTATTTCATATATTATTATGAAATGTATAACGAGCTGTGGTGTAGGGTAGGACAGGTTGGAGGGATCCGACCGGATTCCTCAAATATTATATATGTTGTTTGTTTGTTTTATATTATTTATGTTTGAACTGTTTAAACCCCCATGCTTGAAAAACCTGTTTGAGCGTAATGGTTGAATAAATATTCACCTGTGTTGTGTTTAAAATCGACCGACAATGTTGATTGGGTAATTGGCAGTGAATGGCCTAAATGTGTTGTCTTAGACGTCATTCTACCGTTCGGTGAATCGACGCAGTTAAAGTTATAAATTATTTTGTAATTAAATTGAGCCTTTTAAGTTATTTTATATGAATAATTAAAGTGGAAATTGAATTGAGTTATAAAAGAAATTATTGAATGTGGTTAGTGGCGATAACATTTATTATTATTTAGTGAGCTTTTAAAATGATAATAATCCTATTTTTGGTTAATATCAAAGTAAACCGTTCCTAATGAAATTAATGATAAAGTTAATTATTATTTTAATTAATAATAATTAAAAATGATACGCTTTTAATTGGAATCCATTTGAAAAGTGATTAAGGGGCAATATGGTTTGACCAAAAGAGCGATAAGAGTTTATAAAAGGGGTTTCTAATCCAAGGTTCCAAACGAGGTTTGTAAGTGTAACGTGAAAGCAAATGTAAATGTTTAGATAAGATTTTACTTAATTGTTAAATTAAGTAAAGTGGATTCAATTGGAATGAACATGTTAATGGAAATGAATAAATAGTCTAGTAATCAACTGGGATATGTTAATGGTTTTAAAATAAAAGATATAAGAAGTTGTTATGAAATAATAAATGGTTTGGAAGGAAGTTAAACAAGGTTTAAAAGGGGTTTTCCAAACCAAATGATAACTTTAAAAGTTAAAGAGTTGAATTGAGCGAGATGTTGTGATTGAAATAAGGATTTCAAATGTAAGGAAAATATATATGATTGGGTTGGGTTAGATATTGGTAAAAGGGATCTTTGGAATAAAATCCAAGTTAAGAGTATTATTGTAAAGAAGGGTGTAAGTAGTCGATAGTTAGGAAATCCAAGACCAACGTCTATATTAAGTAAGGGTATTATTGAACGAAGATTTCAAATATAAGAAAAGGTTTATAAAACCAGGTTTTAAATCAAGGAAGTAAACGAGATTTTGAATATCAGTGTTTAAGTTTCGAACTGATATTATTCTGAGATAAGAACGTTGTCAATCAAGGTCTGAGAGGTAAATAAAATACCCCAACTTGAACGGCTTCACTATTATCGAGGAATGATATTTGTTTGGTGGTGAGTATAAAGTGTTCCATACGAGAAATATTGCAACGAGTACAAGGTTTTGAATATAAATGTTGGTTACCAGGTAAATAAGAATTAAAGGTTGAATTGCCAATTATTTTTAAAGGGGCCAAGTCATGTCAAGTACTGAATCAATGAAATCATTTTATTGACACACTTGTTATTTGATAGTTAAAACACCAACTATCAAACCAGACCAATAAGATTGTTGGTATGGAAAGACCGGGATCGAATTCATATTCGAAAACCATTACGGCCAACAAGTACGTGAAGATATCGGAAGATGATCGTGATGGAGCATTGAAGACTGTGGATTTTCATAAATGGAAGAACCGCTAAGATTCTCTGTCTTGCAAACAGAGATAAACTGTGATTCTGTCGTGATTGGAATCTATGGGTTGCAAGGACTTCTCGTTACTGATCCATGGGGTGACTCCTACATGAGATGCAGTAGGAGAGTGCCTTCGGTTCATCCTGTTCCTGGATGACTTGTATGGACGAGTGTCTGACAGAGTATTTCCAAAGGACCACGTACGTTGATTTCCTCAAACGTATTATAGTTGGTTAGCTCCCAATCATAGTATTTTTGTGGACGTCAATTAGTGATATCCAGAGGATCTGACGATGTGGCATTCCAAAGTGAATGATGACCAGATGTTCTGGAGATAAAATTCTAGCCTCAAGCCTCATCAACCGGGAAATGACAAAAATCGGGCAGACAACATGGCTATGTGGGTCGCTCCCATTAGGGTGTATGATCACCTATTTAGAGAAATTCCATTTGCTTCGTTAATCTGTATTCGATGTTGTCCCTTATCGAGAGGCGGTTGCTGATCCCAACCGTCGGTGATATACATTCGATACACTCAAGCGAAATGAGTGGTCGGTCATGTGAGGGCCGGGTTGCAAGACGTTCTTGTTGAACCAGTGTATTCTCCTCTAGAGCTACACTATCGGCAGGTGGTCCCATACCTTGTCAAGTCGGAATCCAACATCCAATAAGCGCCCGCGGTTTTGATTGTATACTACATATGGGGAGCGTGAGATGCAAGCATTCCTCTAGATTGTTATTTACTTGTATTTAGACACTATGATAATATCAGAACAAGTTATGATTTCAAAAATGGTTTGGGTTATAGTAAGGTAAAAACCGTCCGTGTTTATTGGTGGACTGGTCTTACTATTATCCTTTATTTTCATAAAGGATTTTCCCAAGTTAAACAAGTGTGTGAATTTATCACTGATAGTATTCCAGACTGACCCGGTGTATTTTGTTTTAAATCAAATGTGCTCGGGTTAGACCGAGTATGTTGACAGGTTATATTTGCTTGGAGTTTCCAGCAGCTAGAAGAGGGAGGCTTCACCACTAGTTATATATAAAGTTATTTCCGTTGTGCAGTTGTGTGTTGAACTCTGATGATTGGTATGTATATACAGTTCTTTTGTATAAAGGTATTTGATATTATATTTTATCTGTTCCGCTGTGAGATTCTGATGTGGTGTTCTTCTTCTTTCTTCTATTCTAATATTTCTCTCTTTCTATTCTCACCCTCTAATTTCTTTCTCATGACAATCCAGTGTTTTCGATGCTTGATAAGTTGACATGGTGATTTTATGTCGATTGTCGGGGTCGAAAATCCGCTGGGTCGCTACAGTGGTATCAGAGCTATTGGTTTAGAGATAACATTGGCTCTGTGGTGTGACTCAATAGAGATGGGGTTAGCAATACCCTATATTGAGTTGAGTGTTTATATATGAGAGAGCGTATTTGTATTTTGATATAAAATTATTTTTGAAATTATTTTTTCCCAATTTATTAAAAGGTTATTGTAGTATGGGCAAATCAATTGAATTGGTTAATGATGATTTTAATGCCATGATTGGATGGTGCTGTTGATTTCTAGAACGTGAACTTGAAATAGATAGACTTGGTTGAAAAACCAAAGATGAAATAAATAAGTTGGATAATCAATTTAAATTTAACAAATCTGAATGGATAAACGAAGTGATTATAAATAATCATAGTCTTTTGTGAATTAAATTGTGCGTATAAATGGTTGATATGAATGATATAGGTATTTTGAACCTAACTGACATTTGTTTGGAAACTAATGAATTGGTTGAGATGAGTACAGGTGCTAAAGTGCCAGTTCAGCTTTAAAATCCATTCAAGAGAAAAGTCTGGAGTTAATTGAATCCAGTTGAATAAAGAGCTGCAAGATAATTTAGCAAGCTCGAATAAAATATTTCGCCTATCGCACAATAACGCTCGCCAAAAGGTACGCCTAAGCAAATATGAAATTTTGGTTTTTGTTTGGATTTTGGGTTTGGATTTTGATTTTTCCGACCATGAGAATCGATGTATATATATTTCTTGAACCTGCGATTTTGCAGATGTCCTCCGTACAGGGGAGACTCTGTTGAAATTTTCCCAAAATTTTAGGGTGTTAGAATTTTTTTAAAGATATTTGGGAAATTCTTTTATTGAAATAGATTGGTTTTGAAACAATTTCGGTCAGTTTAAAATTAAAATCAAGTTTTAAATTAAACATTTTTGCAAAGATAAAAGTTGACGTCATTTCTTCTACCTTAGCAATTTCGAGGACGAAATTATTTTAAGGGGGAAGAATGTAACGACCCGTATTTTCTGCCTATTTATTTGGTTTAATTTAATTATTTTAATTATTTAAAATATTGGGTTGAATTTAAATAATCAAATTTAATGATTATATTTTGAATATATTATTTATTTAAATAATAAAATAATAATTTAATTCTAGACCGGTCAGAAAACGTTGTGTCGGCAACCTAGGGTGACCGGGCATTTTAAAGTGGTCAAATATTGTCTGTATTGAAGTTATATCGACAATTTCGTTTGATTAACGACGAATTGAATATATGGTTTGTAATTTAATAAAATAATGAGGTGCAGCGGCGCGGCAGTTCGCGTTTTGAACTTCAATTGGTCGTACCGGGTTCAAAATAAGTCGGATTTTCTCGAAACTAGAAACATCAGGACCGGTTTGACGATATCTTTCTAGTGGAAGAGAAAAATCCAGTTTTCGTCGTGTAGATTCTGTTTTATGTCCAAATAAAATTCTCAGAAAAACAGCGCCAGGAATTTCTTTATATATATAGCGCTGCGTTTATATAAAATAACGGTTTTTAAATATTTTGAGTATCAATTTGGCTTCGAATTCAACCCGGGATATTTTATTGTGGTAGTATACAATATTCTGGTCATGTATGACTAATTTCAATATTTTAATAATATTATATTGAGGTATTTTTAAATTGGTTTATTTTATTTGAATTAGCCAATTATAAAAGGGACATTTTTCAAACGACCTCTGTTTTTGACGAAACAAATTTTTATTGGGACCATAACAGTAAATTATTGCTAGATTTTCAAACGGCGTGTCAATCCAGGTTATTTTGTGAGCGTGGCAAAATAAAATGCAAAATAAATCGATCTATTTGGACGTGTACGTACGAACGCTATTTGAGCAAACTGACACGGAATTCGACGAAACAAGTTTCGTTAGGACCGTATCGTCAAAATATACTATGCCGTCCAGTCGCGTGTCGAACGGGGTTCGTATGTGAGTGTAACAGCAAATAAATAGCGTTAAAAAATAGCGATAGGTACGAAATAAAAATCGTTAGTCAGCATCGCTCGTCACATCGACTTAAATTATATTATTTCTGCCTATATATATCCCTCCCCACCAGCCATTTCCAGTAAAACCCATTTCTTGTTGCGTAATTTTGCAATAAAGCCCCTAAACACAAATCTTTTTATATCTTTCAAACCGAGAGGAATTTCCTATGGCAACCTGAAGGGAAATGGTAGATCGGGGTGTTGTCTAGCTGCTGTAAAAAGTTGGGGGTGATTGGGCGACTGTGGTGGCCGGAATTCGCGATGGACAGTGAAGAACACTTTTCATTTTTGGCCAAAATTGCGTCGACTGGGCTGATTTGGAGTGACGGGGCCTTGGGGCTTTTGAAGAGGAGAGATAGACCTTCGTTTTGGCGGTGGTGGCGTGATCTCTACTGGCTGGTGGTCGGAGAAATCGAGAGATGAACTTGGGTGATGATTTTGGGTTTGTTTTTCGAAGTGGTGAAGGGTTTTGGCCAAAATCACGGTGCTGGAGGTGGATCTGGGCGGAGGCGAGGATGCTGGTCGGAGCAGGGGAGCGAGGCCGATCATTTGGTGGTGGTCCGGCGGTCTCAGGTGGCGGCGGGAAATTTGAGATGAACGGAAATGGGTTCGTGGGTTTTTCTGGCGACATCGTGGGGAACTGAGGGCCGTGGCTTCGGGCGATGGGGCACGGTGGAGGGGCAGCGCTGATGATGGGTTGGAGGTAGTGCCACGATGAACGACGGCGACATGGTGGGTGGGTTTTGTTTCGTGGTTTCAGAAATTTAAGAGGGGGAAAGAACGGAATGGGGATGAGGAGGAAGCACAGTAGAAAACGCGTAGTTTGTTTCTCCGATGATGACGTGGCAGCACAGTCAGTAATTAAGGTATTTAGTTAAATTTAGTTAATAAATTAAATTATTAATTAGTATTAATCGTTTAAACTATATAAACTTTGAACGACTATAACTTTCACATACGATAACGAAATTCCACGAAACAGGATCCGTTGGGATCGCAGGGACGAGGCCTAGGTGATGGCACTGACTAGGCTCTAATATGACGCAGTTGAAAATTGAGCTAATTTTGAACGTCCGTTCAAGATTAAAAGCGACAAACGCGTCAACCGTCGACAGAATAACCTGGTGAGTTAATTCTCACACCTTCTGGAATTCTTTGATGTGGTAAATTCATATTAAAAATATAATTTACCTTTAAAAATATAAATTGGTTGCTACTGGCTGATTATCGTTGATTGGTTGCTGTTATTTATGTTTAATCGTTTTAAATTAGTTGATCATATGAAATTTATTTCATATATTATTATGAAATGTATAACGAGCTGTGGTGTAGGGAATGACAGGTTGGAGCGATCCGACCGGATTCCTCAAATATTATATATGGTGTTTGTTTGTTTTTTATTATTTAAGTTTGAACTGTTTAAACCCCTATGGTTGAAAAACCTGTTTGAGCGTGATGGTTGAATAAATATTCACCTATGTTTTGTTTAAAATCAAGCGACAGTGTTGATTGGGTAATTGGCAGTGAATGGCCTAAATGTGTTGTCTTAGACGTCATTCTACCGTTTGGTGAATCGACGTAGTTAAAATTATAAATTATTTTATAATTAAATTGAGCCTTTTTAAGTTATTTTATATGAATAATTAAAGTGGAAATTGAATTGAGTTATAAAAGAAATTATTGAATGTGGTTAGTGGCGATAACATTGATTATTATTTAATGAGCTTTTAAAATGATAATAATCCTATTTTTGGTTAATATCAAAGTTAACCGTTCCTAATGAAATTAATGATAAAGTTAATTATTATTTTAATTAATAATAATTAGAAATGATACGCTTTTAATTGGAATCCATTTGAAAAGTGATTAAGGGGCAATATGGTTTGACCAAAAGAGCGATAAGAGTTTATAAATGGGGTTTCTAATCCAAGGTTCCAATCGAGGTTTGTAAGTGTAACGTGTAAGCAAATGTAAATGTTTAGATAAGATTTTACTTAATTGTTAAATTAAGTAAAGTGGATTCAATTAGAATGAACATGTTAAGGGAAATGAATAAATAGTCTAGTAATCAACTGGAATATGTTAATGGTTTTAAAATAAAAGATATAAGAAGTTGTTATGAAATAATAAATGTTTTGGAAGGAAGTTAAACAAGGTTTAAAAGGGGTTTTCCAAACCAAATGATAACTTTAAAAGTTAAAGAGTTGAATTGAGCGAGATGTTGTGATTGAAATAAGGATTTCAAATGTAAGGAAAATATATACGATTGGGTTGGGTTAGATATTGGTAAAAGGGATCTTTGGAATAAAATCCAAGTTAAGAGTATTATTGTAAAGAAGGGTGTAAGTAGTCGATAGTTAGGAAATCCAAGACCAACGTCTATATTAAGTAAAGGTATTATTGAACGAAGATTTCAAATATAAGAAAAGGTTTATAAAACCAGGTTTTAAATCAAGGAAGTAAACGAGATTTTGAATATCAGTGTTTAAGTTGCGAACTGATATTATTCTGAGATAAGAACGTTGTCGATCAAGGTCTGAGAGGTAAATAAAATACCCCAACTTGAACGGCTTCACTATTATCGAGGAATGATATTTGTTTGGTGGTGAGTATAAAGTGTTCCATACGAGAAATATTGCAATGAGTACGAGGTTTTGAATATAAATGCTGGTTACCAGGTAAATAAGAATTAAAGGTTGAATTGCCAATTATTTTTAAAGGGGCCAAGTCATGTCAAGTACTGAATCAATGAAATCATTTTATTGACACACTTGTTATTTGATAGTTAAAACACCGACTATCAAACCAGACCAATACGATTGTTGGTATGGAAAGACCGGGATCGAATTCATATTCGAAAACCATTCCGGCCAATGAGTATGTGAAGATATCGGAAGATGATCGTGATGGAGCATTGAAGACTGTGGATTTTCATAAATGGAAGAACCGCTAAGATTCTCTGTCTTGCAAACAGAGATAAACTTTGATTCTGTCGTTATTGGAATCTACGGGTTGCAAGGACTTCTCATTACTGATCCATGGGGTGACTCCTATATGAGATGCAGTAGGAGAGTGCCTTCGGTTCATCCTGTTCCTGGATGACTTGTATGGACGAGTGTCTGACAGAGTATTTCCAAAGGACCACGTACGTTGATTTCCTCAAACGTATTATAGTTGGTTAGCTCCCAATCATAGTATTTTTGTGGACGTCAATTAGTGATATCCAGAGGATCTGACGATGTGGCATTCCAAAGTGAATGATGACCAGATGTTCTGGAGATAAAATTCTAGCCTCAAGCCTCATCAACTGGGAAATGACAAAAATCGGGCAGGCAGCATGGCTATGTGGCTCGCTCCCTTTAGGGTGTATGATCACCTATCTAGAGAAATTCCATTTGCTTCTTTAATCTGTATTCAATGCTGTCCCTTATCGGGAGGCGGTTGCTGATCCCAACCGTCGGTGATATACATTCGATACACTCAAGCGAAATGAGTGGTCGGTCATGTGAGGGCCGGGTTGCAAGACGTTCTTGTTGAACCCAGTGTATTCGCCTCTAGAGATACATTATCAACAGGTGGTCCCATACCTTGTTAAGTTGGAATCCAACATCCAATAAGTGCCCGCGGTTTTGATTGTATACTATATATGGGGAGCATGAGATGCAAGCGTTCCTCTGGATTGTTATTTACTTGTATTTAGACACTATGATAATATCAGAACAAGTTATGATTTCAAAAATGGTTTAGGTTATAGTAAGGTAAAAACCGTCCGTGTTTATTGGTGGACTGCTCCTACTATTATCCTTTATTTTCATAAAGGATTTTCCCAAGTTAAACAAGTGTGTGAATTTATCACTGATAGTATTCCAGACTGACACGGTGTATTTTGTTTTAAATCAAATGTGCTCGGGTCAGACCGAGTATGTTGACAGGTTATATTTGCTTGGAGTTTCCAGCAGCTAGAAGCAGGAGGCTTCACCACTAGTTATATATAAAGTTATTTCCGTTGTGCAGTTGTGTGTTGAACTCTGATGATTGGTATGTATATACAGTTCTTTTGTATAAAGGTATTTGATATTATATTTTATCTGTTCCGCTGTGAGATTCTGATGTGGTGTTCTTCTTCTTTCTTCTATTCTAATATTTCTCTCTTTCTATTCTCACCCTCTAATTTCTTTCTCATGACAATCTAGTGTTTTCGATGCTTGATAAGTCGACATTGTGATTTTATGTCGATTGTCGGGGTCGAAAATTCACTGGGTCGCTACAATATATATATATATATATATATATATAATATTTACCCCAATAAGCATACGGATTTATACTGGGCATATTTATCGTTTTCTTCCCTTTCAGCTTATATACTATCTTAGAAGTATCCACTAAGGGATTCTTCCTTTTCTTTTCAGATAGTAGAATGGCCGAAGATCCAACTGAGCAGGGTAACTGGGCAAGGCCCAGATACTCACCAAAATGATTTCAATAGTATCTCTGTACCATTGAATAAGTCCCTGTTGCTAATCCTTCCCCGACGGCACCTGCAACTCCTACCGCTGTGTTTGCCTTTGACTTTTCCCGCCTTTGTAAGACTTTCACGCATCTTGGAGGGAAATTGTTTTCCGGAAAGGAAGGCTTTGCTAGTGCCCAATCTGGCGTTATGGACCGTGAAAGAATTTTTGAAGCTATTGGTTGGCCCGATGAGGTGAAACGAAGAATATCAACTTGGCACTTGAAAGATCTGGCCGTTGAATGGTGGAATTTAATATCTAGAGAAAACGAGGGCCGTATATTTACGTGGGCCGAATTCAAAACCGTTTTGAAGCGAAGTTTTTGCTAAGAGAAGAAATAGCTATCAGCTAGAGAAATTCATCCACCTCAAGCAAGGAAACTTGAGCCTGCAAGAGTATGTGGCCAATTTTACCGAATTTCGTAGGTTTGGCAGAGGATTGATGCCCTAAGATTTGTTAAAGAATGGAACTCTGCATTGAAGGAAACTCTATTTGCCTAAGTAACGTTTGGAGCAACTTTTGAAACTCTAGTAGAGACAGCTATCTTATGCACAACAGAAAGTGCCAAGGAGGATAAAGAAGGTGAGAAAGGGGAAAGATCCAACAAGAATAAGAAGAAGGAATGGTGGAAAAACAAGAAGAAAAACAAATTCAAAAAGGATGCGAAGACTTGTACGAGGTGCAATAGCAAGGGCCATGAGGCCAAGGATTGTAGGACCTCTTTGGCGAAGAAGGAGTTCAAGGGAAAATGTTTCAACTTTCGTAAAGGACACGTGTCCAGAGACTGCCCAAAGCCCAAAGTTGCCAAGAGCGGCCAAAACTATGCATTAGAGGCAACTACCGATTCAATGCCGACCCCTAAGAGACTAAGGGTATCCTGCAATTGAAGGTATAACCTCTGTTTTAGGAAATTCAGTATACACCTTGTTTGATTCCGGAGCGATCCATTCTTTTATCTCCAAACGATTAGTAAATTAGTTGAATCTTCCCATATCTATCTCCGATAGTCCGATAGAGGTGGCTAATCCTATCGGAGGATCTAAGTATCTTGAATTGTTTTGCAAAGATCTAGTGTCCGACAATGTCGAGTTCCTTTGCAAAGCGTATGCATTGGATTTTATAGGGTATGACCTTATCCTAGGTATGGACTAGCTATCGTTTTATCGGGCCGTCCTAGATTGTGATAAAAGACTCGTTCGTCTTAGGAGTCGAGGATGTAACCTAAGTATTCATTGTAATGTCAGAAAAAATGATAAAGCCTTATTATATTCCTTATTTCCTAGATCAGAAGGACCATCTTCGGTCCCTATAGTTTGTGAGTTCTTGGATGTCTTCGAGGAAGGCATAGGACTTCCACCCCACAAAGAAATCTCTTTTTTGTGTTGACCTAGAGAAAGAAGCTAGACCTGTAGCACTACCCTTGAGGCATATGGGGCCCAAGGAAAGGAGTTAGATAAGAAGATTTCAAAATTATTACAAAAAGGTTTCATTCGACGAAGTACCTCAGAATGGGGTGCACCTGTAGTATTTGCTACCAAAGCAGGTAGATCTTTGAGACTTTGTGTGGACTATAGAGAACTCAATAAATTGACCAAGAAGAATAAGTGGAACATCTTTCAGTATTATATTTTCTCTTTCCTATGTGTGAGATTTTCATTTGAAGTATCTGTATATAAATATAAATATAAAAATATATATATATATTCTGTGCAAATGTAATCCTTACAGGAACCAACGACCTGTTTAGAATGGCTCTAAGTTTCAATGAGACTTTTCTAGGTTGAAATTTAGGTCCATTCTGGGCAGGTTGTTACATTTGAATCGATGATCTTTTTGAGCACTTGGGAGGAGCAAGAGTATTTTCCCAACTAGACCTTGCTACTGGATTTCACCAGTTAAGAATTGCGGAGGATAACAAGGACAAAATTGCGTTTAGGATGCTAGACGGGTTGTTCCAATGGGTTATGCCCTTCGGAGTAATGAATGCACCCGGCTTCTTTGTTGACCTTATGAGTAGAGAGTTTAGGGGCATTCTAAATAAAATTGTGGTAGTCTTCATAGATGATATCCTTATATTCTCAAAAGACCATAAAGAGCATGATGAATACTTGAGACAAGTGTTAAGGATATTAAGAAAGAACCAATTGAAAGCAAAATTCTCAAGTGCCATTTCTGGAGGGAAGAAGTAATATTTTTAGGACATATTGTGTCAAGAGAAGGCTTGACCGTAGACCCGGTAAAGATCGAGGGAATCAAAGAATAGAGGATACCTCGAAATTCTACGGAAGTACGAAGCTTCCTTGGATTGGTTGGATATTATAGGAAATTCATTAAAGACTTCGCAAAAATTGCTACTCCATTAACTCAATTTACGAGGAAGAATTTGGTGTTTTCTTGGAGTAATAAATGTGATATAGCCTTTAAGAAATTAAAGGATGTATTAACTAGTGCGTCAGTCCTAATTATACCTGATGGTTCAAACTATTGTTTACGCCGACGCATGTAGGACTGGTTTAGGAGCAGTCCTCATGCAAGAAGGAAGAGCAGTTACTTACGCTAGTAGACAACTCAAGGATCCAGAGAAGAGATACCCCATTCATGACCTTGTGTTAGCCGCAGTAGTGTTCGCTCTTAAGATGTGGAGGCATTATCTTTTAGGGGAGAAATTTGTACTCTTTGCTGACCATAAATCACTAAAGTTTTATTTTCTCAACGCGACCTAAACTTGAGGCAACAACGATGGATAGAATATACTGCCTTGTTTGACTTCACGATTCAATATACCCCGGGCAAGGGGAATGTTGTGGCGAATGCTTTAAGTAGGAAACATGTGACTTTGAATGTGATAACAGAATGGAAACAATTAGAGTTTCTCTCTAACTTCAATTTGCAACCCTGACCAATCACTTCTGATGGTTTTCTTGGGGCTGTGATAATTAGACCTACCCTAAGAGAAAGGATCCAAAGTGCACAAGACCTTAACGAGGAATTAAGAAGCATAAAAGAAAAAGTGGGAAAGAAGGAAACCTTTCCCCATTCAGTTAGGTATTCAATTGGAGATGATGGGAGTTTACTTTAAGATAGATGATTTCACGTTCCTAAAAATGAAGGGTTGAGGAAAGAAATTTTAGAGGAGTGTCATAGGTCAAAATTGACCATACACCCCGGTGGGGATAAAATGGACAAGGATACGAAGAGGAATCTCTATTGGGAAGGAATAAAGAGAGGTGTAGCCGAGTTCATGGCCAAATGTTTAACATGGCAAAAAGTGAAAGCGAGCTAGGGAAGCCTGGAGGACTGTTACTACCTTTAGAGGTCCCCACGTGGAAGTAGGAACATATTTCCATGGACTTTATAGACGGAATTCCTAGAAACCAAAAGGCTAATGAGGCCATTTGGGTTGTGGTAGATCGTCTAACCAAAAGCGTCCATTTCATATCAGTCAAGAAGATAAGGACTGCAGCCTCATTAGCCCAATTATATGTCAAAGAGATAGTCAGACTTCATGGCATCCCATCAATTATCGTGAGTGATAGAGAGCCCTTATTCACGAGTGAATTTAGGAGAAGCCTACAAGCAGCATTTGGAATGACTCTCAATCTAGGCACAACTTATCATCCGCGGACCGACGAACAAATAGAAAGAGTCAACAGAATCTTAGAAGACTTGCTTAGGGCTTGCATTATCGACTTTATGGGAATTTGGGAGCAGCACCTACTTCTTATGGAGTTTACATATAATAATAGTTTTCAAACGACGATTGGTATGACACCTTTTGAAGCACTTTATGGGAGGCTATGCAAATTGCTAACTTGTTGGTGGGAAACTCCAGACATGGTTATACTTGGACCAGACTTCATTCGTGATTCCATGAAGAAAATATCCTTGATTAGACAGAGAATGAAGGCAACCCAAGACCGTCAGAAATCGTATGCCGATAAGCGAAGGAGGGAACTTGAGTTTAATGTTGGAGACTTAGTATTCGTAAAAGCATCCCCTCTTAAGAAGACTGTTTGGTTTGGGAAGACTGAGAAGTTGTTTCCCAGATTTATTGGGCCTTTTCATATTATTGAGAAGATAGGATCTTTAGCTTATTGAGTGGATTTCCCAGAGCACCTATCGGGAATCCATAATGTTTTTCATGTATCTCATCTGACGAAATGCCTTCATGATTCTGCTATTATACTCGATCTTGATGATTGGGGATATAGAAAAACTCGAGTTGGAGTCCAGGTTGCCCTATGCCATTGCAAGGATTGTAGAGCATGGAATCAAGAGACTCCATAACAAAACCGTTCGCCTCGTCCAGGTATAATGGGGAAATGACCCTGCAAAAAGTACATGGGAGACCGAGGATAAGATGAGAAAAACTCACCAGAGCTTTTCTCGGGTAATTTTTCCTTAAAATAACGTTTATAGATACATCGTGATTGCTAGATTAGATATTAGGAAATGGATGCAACATGGCTACACAAGCACACTCATATAAAAATATATGCATAATTAGGTTGTTTGCATATATATTGCATCACATATTACACCTACATGCTAGGATGGAGCTCACTTTAGTGAGTCTGCAGTTCATAATCACTGCGAATCATGGATGCTTATGGCTGATTTAAAAATAGCATGGATGTGATCGTACTAGTTGTGTTTTTCGCCCCTTAAATAGATTTCGGGACGAAATCCATTTTGTGGGTTGGGAGGGGGGGAGGGGAATGTAACATCCCGTAAAATACATAAACATTAATAATAAACAAATAATAAAAAATAACCAATTAAATAGTATGGCTGGAAAACGTGATTTTGCAACTTGGGGAATTTGGCTACTAAATTCTTTTATTTGGATTCGTGGCAAAATTCTAAATCGTTTTCATATATAATATGCTGAAAACAGTCAATGTATGAAGAAGTTATGAACAAATGAATTTGGATAGTAAACGCAGAAATATATATATATATATAATATTAAATGGATAATATATCTATATGTATCCAACTTATATTCAAAATAAAGGGGAAGAATTTGAAATTTTACTTGAAGATAAGATCATGGGGTATAAAGGATAATGTATATAAGGAATACGATTAAGAGATTAAGGAATGTATTAATTAAAATAAACACCTCAGCAACACACATTTATTGGGCGTCAGCACCTAGGGGGTCAATCGCCCCCCTAAGAGGGGTGTCGACCGTCGGTCGATCGCTTAGGTCGACCGCATGACGGCTGGACAACCCAATAAATCTACGTGGTTAGGTTTTTTAGAGAGGATATATATAAGGCCTGGATTAAATTAAACCAGTCCAATGGTCTACGCTCACATGGGCAATTATATATAGCCCCTCATATCACACTATGAAACCCTAACCATTCTCTATCCCTGCCTCCATGCTGCCTCTCTGCGGTTACTAAATTTCAGAGAAAAATAAATAAAAAGGTTAATGATTTCTTCTGTTTCTCCAACCCTATTATTAACCTCTCCCTCTCTTCTAATTCATATAGGTTTAGTATTCTAGAATTTAGTACAAAATATATGTATATAATATTCTAATGCAAGTTTCTTATATATGTATATTAGATGGATTGTTGGAGCACGTTTGATGTAGAGATTAAAGCACAGACCTAGACCTACTGCAGAATTCTCTTTGTTCTTCCCGGATCTGTTTATGGAATATCGTTTACTTAGGCATATTCATATTTTTACTAGATTATCATGTTGAAAGATATGCCTAGGAGGATTTGAAAA
Organism: Allium sativum; assembly: GCA_030737875.1. Lineage (NCBI taxonomy): Eukaryota > Viridiplantae > Streptophyta > Magnoliopsida > Asparagales > Amaryllidaceae > Allium > Allium sativum. The sequence goes on from CM060925.1 coordinate 280,377,316, forward strand.
TTGATAATATAAACACTAAAACCCCAAAATCCTCTATCTTGTATTTGCGTATGAATCCTATTTTGGTTTAAGATGAAAAAGGGTGTTGCTACTATTACTTCTATTTTATGTAATTCACCTTTATTAACATTTGATTGTAAACTAAAAGGGTTTAAATTTGGGTATTTCGTGATTTAATTTGGGTTTGGATCCTATTTTGAATCCAAAAACATTCATACTTGAAATATATAAAATATAGACGTTTTTATGTGCATAATACCAAATAGAGGTGAATTAGATAAAGTGGAAATTATAAATTTGCATGTTTAAATGTATGTAAATCTCTATTTTTTAATCCAGTATTGAAATCACTCTAACAAGCCTAGGATGCAAGTTGAAAGTTTGTATGAATGTATATTTTCCATCCATTACTATATGTTATCTTGTTATTATGCCATCATGCTTAAGTTGTAGCAGTAAAAGTATAGAAAAAATAACTTGTATACCTTGATTTAGACAAATTGAGAATAGCCACCTCGTTAGAACATTTCCTTGTTTATAGGAATATTTACGTTATTTAGACTATATAATTATTATACTTATATAAACGTAATCACCGTAATTAACGTTGTATTAGCGTAACAAGTGTGGTTAGGTTAGAATTCGAATTTGAAATGTCCCCATAATAAATATATTTGATTGCTTGTGTGTGCGTATATAGAATGGCTTTATATATATTAATAGTGACATGCAAGCACGAGGTTAGTTGCCATTTGTAGTAGGTCCAATGTGAGAGGTCTAGTGTGCATATATATATATATATATATCACTTTATATATGTAAGTCTATTGTGTGTGAAAATAGGCAGGTTTACTTCGCCTTGAGGAGGCCTTAAGTGGCTGACTCTCTTTTTATCTAGTTTGGGTCTTAAGTGGTTAAGACTAGGATCCCTCTGAAGGTTCATTCCTTAGGGAGGAACCAAAGTCATGGGACCTACCCTTATTAGATTTGAAGTAAGTCTTTGGGTCATCCTCTAAAAGTGGTTAGGCATAAATGGTAATGGAGTAGGTAGTTCACGGGGATGTCCACTTCCTCTAGAAGCTTGTAAGGGATCAACAAGGGACATATTGATATTTGAGAGATATGTGATCATTGCATGCTCACCAACTGTCTAAGGGAAGTCTTAAGCGACATAGGTGTCCTACCGTAATATCAGTTAAGTAGTATTGTTCGCAATACTACTTCTCATATTACAAGTGAGAGAATTGACTTAAGAATGTTAACGTATTAGGACGGAGTCTTAATGGGCTAGGGGTTCGCCTCAGGGTTATAAGAGATCATAAGAATCCACCTTTAATAGGGCCGTAAGTGACCGAGAATGCCCACCTCATTGGGTCTTTACCCTAAAAACACTAATGGGCGATTGACTTGGATATCCGTCCCATTGGCTAAGTACTTGGTGTTTGTTTGAATCTTGTGTGCTGCATAGACATACCTTGACATATGTAACTTACTAACAATATAGGGTATGGACATTAAGTAACACCATATTTCAGTCACATAGAACTTTATGTTCTGACTCGTCTCCTTAACATATCCAACAGGTCAGTAGTTGGGGTAAAAGCCATGGACGAAGTCATGATTTAAGCTGATGAAGAAAACAGAGTTGTTATGATATTATTAGTAGTTATTGCGTTACTTCTTTTGGAAATTTGTGAGAATGAACTATTTGATGTACCTGTTGAACAGATGTAACTGTGACTGTAGTATTTCTGTGATTTTTTACATCTTATTTCAGCGTTATATGTTTTCTTTCTGCTGTGTGAGATTTCCATTCAAAGTGTCTATGTATATATATTCTGTGCAAATGTAATCCTTCTAGGAACTGACGACCCGTTTAGAATGACTCTAAGTATCGATGGGCCTATTCTAGGTCAAAATTTAGGCCTATTCCAGGCGTGTTATTACAGTTAAATATACTATTGAAAATAGCATAAGTGAGATTACATTTTTACCCTTATACAGTTTATAACATTATCGTAAACATTGAATATAAACTACCTGTTAAACGGTTGGTAGATAGGGATGCCCCGCTATACGACAACGTTTAATCAAAATCGTTGGGCGCTCTATCAGGATAATATGACAAGGCACACGAGGCAATACCCAGGGGCGAAATCTACCGCTTGCACGCCCGCACTGATGGTAATGCGTAACTGCAACTACCGCTCACCTCGAATAACACTCCAAAATCAAGGATGTGCATCAGTCAGATCAAATCGAGGAACTATAATATTCAAGGAAGAAGTGTAGCCGACAGACGTAGCTAACCCACTTGGTCATAGTATAGCTTCTACTTCAGTCATTTTAATCGTGACCCGAGGGATATCTATCATCATTTTCTTACTTCATTCAAGTAGCGTTCACCAAACCATTTTACTTCATTCTGGATTCTCCACCATGTACACGGTTGTTAAAGTGGTTTTCAATATTGGCAGAGAGTATAACAATATCTGATTCAGATTCTTTAACAACCAAACACATACATTTTTCACATCGATTGGATTTTTACATTTCAAAAGGGTTTATACTTCATATCGAAATATCAGATTTGCTGTAAATCCATTTCATATCCAAAATATAATATACTTTCATATTAAAATCTCTATTTAAACCAAATTTAGAAGATTGAAACAATTCCAAATTTAAAACAATATAATATTTAAATTAGTTGAATCTGTATACATATTAAAATTGTTTAGATATATGTTTGAAACATTTTGAAAAATAAATAGTTAGTATATTAAAAGTTTTTATATAAACAGTTTAAATTTAGAAAAAATAATATGATTTATCAAATTTAGTTATATATATGTATTGCAACATATTAAAGTAGTTTATAAAGTAAATAGCCGATTGTTAAAATAGTTAATAAATATAAATTAAAAGTAAAATAGTTTATAAAGTAAGATTGTTTATATAATGGTTTAAAATAAAAAGTTTGACTTTAGAACTGTTTCTTGTAAATTTTAAATAAACCTGAAGTCACATTCCGGTTTCAAATCAAATCGACTCGATTACAATATTTCATTCGAATCAACTTCCATTTCATGTTCAATTCGATTTAAATATTTGTAGTTTTAATTAGAATTTTTATTTTGAATTATTTCATTCTATAATAATCTCGAGTTCAAAATTCAAATATCACTTTAAATCAAGTAAATTTCAAATATGGATAAACAATTCAATTTCAATAGGCTCAATTCCTTTTTAAATTTCTAGTTTTTAGTTTTAGTTTACCACATTAAATAATTTTCTTTAACTTTTAAATTTCAAAGGAAATTAATCTATAAAACATCAAATATATTGTCTTTAAACAATATTTCAAGATTCAAAGTTAAAACAAATTTTATTTAACAAATGTATATAATTTTCTACCTTATGGCCAAGTGATACTTAAATTTTAATTTTAGTATTTCAGGATGGACGTATCATTTCAATCAAATTAGGGTTCATAGTTATTTATCATTTCAACTTATGTTCTTAATTCATTTTAATGATTGATCCCGAGTCTATTTGATGCCCGTAACATCTAGGGTAAATGGTTGCGGTTAATCAACACAAACAATAGTCATATATATAAAAGGAAAATAATTGGGTGAATCACACAAGTAAACATCGATGTATGAAATATATAAATCCAAGACATCCATTAAAAATCAATCCATTTAAACAATTCAATATCATATCAATTTACTTGTTATTAGGTTTCGGTTTAAACTAGAAATTAAATTTCAATTTAACCTAACTGTAAAATTTAAACTAGTAGTTAAATTAAATTGTACTATCAATGAAAATCAACATAAATATGCATTTAACTGCCAAACAGCAACCAATACAATCATATCATAACATAATTTTATTTTTTTGGCAAAAGCCGACCGGTTTTGTAATGATCCATAATACTCGTTTATTTATTACAAAATAAAAAATTGCAAGTGAGTGTAGGCGTTATGCTATGCGCATAACAACATGTTGGTTTTAAAGTGGTTTGTCCACTTGTACAACAAGCAAACAAAATGTAACAACCCAGAATTTGGGGCCAATTTAAAATTTTCATTTTAGAGATTTTAAATGTGTTTAAATAATTGAAACGAATTATTTTAAATAAAAATGACTAGAAATTTATTTTGACTGAATTTAATGCGAATATATTTAATTTAAATACAAAAGGAATTAGAAAAGGACGGTAGTTTGAAAAGTCAAACCTGAACTTTGACTGACCACACAGAATGCAGAATAAACCGGATTTTGGTAAAACCAAAAATATTTAAGTCTGTTAATGAATATCTTTCTAACAAATCTGAAAAATCGAAGTTTCATAGCGGGAATCAAAAGTTATGACCAAATGAATTTTCAGAAAGGTCGCTATAGAAAATATATCGCCGTTGGAAATAGACATTTTGCATACGACCTCGGAATTCGACGAAACCACTTTTGTTGGATCCGGGATGTAAAATTATTGCTAAGTATCAAATTTCATGATTTTTGAAGCTAGTATGTGAGCATGGAAAAAGAAACTGCGTTTTGTCAATTTCGGTCAAAATTAATTGACTGAAAAATAGCCATTTTTCAAACAGTCTCAGAATTCGACGAAATAAATTTTTTTAGGACCGTATCGTCAAAAGAAAGCCAAAAATAATTTTTTTGATTTTTTCTGAGTTCGTATGTGGCCCCAGAAAAATTATTTGTACGGTAGAATTAAAAATTAAGGACTTAAATTTTAAAACTGAAAAACGGGGGTCAAGATGACCATTTGGGCTAATGGGACAGATCCAGATTAGTCCGGAACGGGGGCTAATGGGTAAAAACGGCAGTCGTTGGGCCTAATTATGTGTTTCTAGCCAAACAGACTTTTATTGGGCTAATTAAATAATTAATAAATTAAACCTAATATAATAATATATAAATACCCGCTACAGTACCTTCTTCCCCGATCGAATGAACCCGTAGCCGCCCCCCTTTGATTTTTCATCTCCATTTTCCCACTAATCCACACACAATTAGACTTAGCCGTAAATGAACTTTTTGAAGCTCTTCCCTTCCTCCCCAATCTCCGACAAGTTTCAATCGATTTAATAGCCTGTAGCTCTCGAATTTCGAGCCCGAACCCGCGTCGAACAAGCCACCGCCGCACCTCCACCGTGCCGCTGCACCCCCCACCGTGCCAGGCGCACGTGCGCCTCTCCTTCCCGGTCAACCTCCAACAAGCCTCACTTGAAACCGTTAACTATATCTTCCGAAAATCGGATTCAAAGTTTTGAACTTTCTTAAGTTCAAGGTAAATTTCAATTTCAGTTTTGCCACGCTTTTAAGTGTCGCAGTGACAGTTGTTAAAAGTGTTTTTTAATTTATACATATGAACTTCAAATTGAAATATTTCATATTTGAAATCGCCGTGACTTCGAACACGAGATCTGATTGAGTTTGGACCTTCATTTCAGTCCCGAGCAATGTGAGAATTTATTTTTAATTAAATTTAATTAATTTAATTATTATTATTGCATTATGTGAAGTTGAAAGTCAAATACAAATAGATCTGCGATGAATATTACCATAGATTATGAATCCCAATTGGTTGTGATGTTATGATTTTAGATCCGTTATTGTCAATCATGGATCTATTAATTAAAATTATAGACCGGTAGGAGAAAAAAAAATAGATTTCTACCTTGTTTAAATTAGTTGAAGTATGCCTTGTGGATATGAATCATGTATAAATTTATCATCTTGTGCTTGTTATGAATTTACATTATTTTAATGTGGATTAAAGTAGAAATTTACGTCGTATGAAATTTACATTATTTTAATGTGAATTAAAGTAGAAATTTACATCGTATGAATTTACATTATTTTAATGTGAATTAAAGTAGAAATTTACATCGTATGAATTTACATTATTTTAATGTGAATTAAAGTAGAAATTTACATCGTATGAATTTACATTATTTTAATGTGATTTAAAGTAGAAATTTACATCGTATGAAATTTACATTATTCTAATGTGAATTAAAATAGGAATTTACGATGTAATGAATATACATTTTTATAATGTTAATATAAAGTAGCGCTTGCATGTAAATTAAATTTACATTTTTATATGTAAATTATACAGGAATTTACACCGTATATTAAAAATTACATTTTTTTATATGTAATTAAAATGTGAATTTACATCGTATGTTAAAATTTACATTTTTATATGTAAATTATATAGGGAATTACACCGTATAATAAAAATTACATTTTTCTATGTAATTAGAATGAGGGTCTGCATTGTAATTAAAAATCATATTTTTATGATGTAAATTAGAATTAGAGTTTACATTGTAATTAAAAACCATATTTTTATTACAATGTAAATAAGAAGTAAAGTTTGCATTGTAAATTAATTTACACTTTTAGATGTAATTTAGAATATGATTCTCAATGCAAATATAAGTTACATTTTTAATATTATGTAATTAAGATGAGAAAATACATTAAGGTTAAATTTTACATTTTATATGTAATTTAATGGTAGGATTTTACAATGTATCAAAATTTACGTTTTAAATGTAAATAAAGAATGAATTGAGAATGTTGTGATATGATCTTCATTTTCAAATGAATTAAAATTTAATAAGGATCGGTAGTTGTTAGAGCGTTGTTTAAATCAAGCGACGTTATTGCGATTGAACGATTATATATATATATATATAATTAAAATTAAACGAATGGAGCGCGGTAGTTCGCGTTTTGAAATCGTACCTTTGAATGACAATACAAGAAGATCCGACCGTCGGATTTTCTTGAAACTGAATCCGTTAGAACCATCTTGGAAAAATCTTTCCAACCGTATATATTACGTTAATATCCAATGGTTAGATTCTGAGAAATGTAAAAATCAAAGTTGGTTGAATGCAGCGCCATAGTCGCCCATTGACTTAAGGCGTCGTTATATAAAAGTTAATTATTTTAAATAATTAAAATAAGTGGTAATCATTATAAAGAGATAAGGAGGATTTTAAATATATAAATATATATATATATAAATAAATAAATATATATATATATATATATATATATATATACGAGGATTATTTGGAAAGTCCGAGTTCTCTCATTCTAAATAATCAAACTACGTTAACGGAAGTATAAAGATGATGTATGAAGACCGTAAATCTTCCCTCGAATGGACAACGATTGAGGCCCTGATTTGACTTGCTCCCAACTCAAGGGTCATGGTCATTGTCCAAACGTACGTGTTGATTTCACGGGTTTGGCTTTCGCTCAGACCCAGAGCATAAGCTAATAAATGGATTGTATGTCTGACATCGTACTCTATCAAATATCATGTTATTGATCTTCTGTCGAATGTATGGATGTTTTGTGGCGGAGAATTTATTCTCTTGCTTAACACCCGTTCATATATTTTGGCAAAGGATTGGTAGTGTGATATGGAGTGATGATGTGGCATGCTAAGATGCATAGGATCAATGCTTTTTTGAAAAGCAGGCCTTGTGGGACAATCAAAGCTTAGTCTGTTTAGGCATAGCTTTGTGTATAGTGTGACTTCGCGAGCCTCACACACCGGTGGAGTCTAAAACGGGAGAAGGGAACGCAGGGAGAGCAGCACGTTTCTTTCTAGCTAGAAGTGGTGATTGGGCTTTAACACGGCCTGACATTTTACTTATGTGGATAATGGAATGAGGCGCCTCGGATGATAGGTCCTATAGGATCGAGAAATGTAACACCCCGTGTATTCTATAACAGTGAGATTCACAAATTAAAGTATAATTAATTTGAAATCAAACAATTAAGGGAAACGGGTTACGCCATTGCATTCGCCTCGAAATTCTGCTTAAGATAGAGTCCGAGTTTACGCAAAACGGATAACGTGTGAAGAAGATATCTTTAATTTAAATATCGCAGCTAAACATGAAAAAAAAGAATGGGAAACGAATAATGTTTAGCATTGTTCTAGGGTTTGTAAGCAAAAGACTTAGTAGCTCATTTGGTTGGAACACATGACTTGCATACAAGAGGTATAGAGTTCGATCCCCGCCAGCGCCCTATTTTTGTTTTAGGGGAATGGCTTAAAATAGCCTAGTGTGAACGCAGTTCAAAAAGTGGTTTAGTGTGAAAATGGGTAATTGGGAAGATAGAGAAAAAAAAATGAATATATATATAATATATATATATATACATATACGCATATATATATATATATATGTATATATATATATATGACGTGTACGCATCATGTAGCGTACGTTGTGCATTTTTGGTTGTCAAGGATGGTTTTTTTTTTGGCCTTCTCCAAATTTTAATTATGACAAATTAAAGGTAAGAAAATATTTATTCATATATAAATAAATATTTATATATGGGTAATTAATACGGTAAAGGGGAAAATGTATCTATTAAATATGTATTTACGTTTGAATTGGTGAACATTTAATACGCTGAGTCATTTCTGACTCATCGCTGAGTCAATGCTGAGTCATTTCTGACTCATGGCTGAGTCAATAGGATAACTCTATCCTGACTGAACGGCTATTGTTGAATCAAGCTCCATCGACGGTCTAAAACAACTCACAAACATTATAAAAAGGACCTAAGACCTAGCCTAAATCATACTATTTCATTTTAGCATCAGGCCGCCGCCATTAAACATAGAGCTCTGAATTAAAAATATAAAGAATAAAATTATAGAAGATGGAGGACGATTCTTGAAGGCTACAACTAGAAGCTACAACAACTACGATGCTTTAGACAACGAATTCGAGACTAATTGATTTGGGATTTTTAATTGCTTCATATTGTAAGTTCTATGTTACTTTTTAGGCAAAAACGCTAAAACAATATGGACATGCGATGAATTGAAACCGAATTTATGAACTATTGCTAATCCATTGTTTATATTATTTATCGTTGAATTATAATTTGGGGATATTGCTATGGCAACGTTGCAAGTTAAACTTGTCATGATTTTGATGTTGTTATGAATCACTTGGGCTTAATTGTTTGGCAAGTTGGACTAATACATGTCCATGAAATCGCTATGTTTATTGAAATATTTATGTTGATTAAACCATGCCTATGATGCTAATTAGACCATGGCTATGAATATTGATGGAATTATGCCTGTGGTGTTATTATACCCATCATGATTTATGAAAAATAGGGTATTGCTAGGCTATGATGAAAAGTTGAAATTGTTATAATGTTAGATATGTTAAAAACGCTAAATTGGAATCATTATGTCTATCATGTTAATTATGTTAAAAACGCTAAATTGGGATCATTATGTCTATCATGCTAGTTGAGAATCATTATGTTAATAATGCTAAGTTGGAACCATTATGTTTATAATATTAGATGAGAATCATTATGATAAATTGGAATTATTATGTCTATGAGAATCATTATGTCAAAAATGCTAAATTGGAATCCACTATGCCCATTAGGATTACTATGCCTTTAATGTTTCATGTTTATAACAAAAATTTTATGATGCCGCAATGATTATTATGCCTATGATGCAAAGTTGAAAACATCATGTTAAATTAAGTTGGAATCATCACTATGCCAAGTTATCACCATACTAGTATTGCAACTATGTGATATGTTATAGCCTGTTTATTATGCAAGTAATGTTATAACTGTCACATTTGCCTATCACATGTTTGGTATTATTCCCCTTTATCTCTTGAACTGTTTATACTTGTGAACGAAGTACGTTTATATACGTTGGGGATACGATTGGGTAGAATAGGCAAAACTTGAATTAATTATAAGCATAAACTATGAAATTTGGCATAAGTAGAACATGAAATATGGCACGAAAAACTTGACTTGAACATGCCATAACTTGACTTTAAACATGCCTTAGTTGGGCACGAAGTTGACATATGAGCAAGATATCAAAATTCTGATAAGAACATGGGCATGACTTTAGAAAACAAGAAAGTGGCCAACTCGAGGTTGGGTTGAGTTTGTAGTGTAAATCTGCCCGGAACCGCCCGGCAAATCCAGTTGCTACAAACAATAGGATCCAATGTGGGTAGTTGGTCACATCGCGCTTGAAACCCGAGGTTGGATTGAGTTCGTAGTGTAAACCTGCCCGGAACCGCCCGGCAAATCCAGTGGCTACGAACAACAGGATCCAATGTGAGTGGTTCGGTGCATTAACGAATCAATTAATGCCAAGTAGGGTTAAGTCATGAACATGAAAAAGACAACTTAACCAACTTGAACACGATTTGAAGGGCTAAGTCATGAACTTGAAAACGACGACACTTAGCCAACTTGACATGACACGTAGGCGGGTTAAGTCGCGAACTGAAATGACATGCTTAAACATCTTGGCATGACTAGACTAGAAAAGGATTGAGTCACGAATTACATGACTTAATCTGTTAGGCGGGTTGGGTCACGAATTACATGACCTAATCTATTAGGCGAAACCCTAGACACGACCCCTTTCAGCAGTAACCCTCTAGATGTATCAAGGTACCCTGGGGCTAGGCCGGGTGGGGGCACGATTACTGGGCTGATTGTAAGAGGTGAACGGCGGCAGTGGGGTACGCCAGTGTAGGTTCGGCGGACTACGATCGTGCACGTATCCGGGGCAGACACTGGGTATCCGTAGATTTATCTGTGCATCTTGAATCGTGTCAGGGGTTGACACCTTAGGGCTGATACACCCGAAGGTGGACCCAGCACAGGTAACTACATTCGTGATGAGCCGTATGACACATCATCTTGACGAGCTAGAACTTGTAGGGAGCCGATCGACTAGATAATCGCTCCGTAGGACCCCGTACTTGGGTCAGACCCCGTTTCAGGGTCATTTCATGATAGTGGGCCGTGGGATTTATTTCGTGATTAACTTGTGACACGGGCTTAGTATACTAGTGAAGTCGATGCAACGGATCTCGAACATGTGATGCTTTACTTGACTTGTCTTGACTTATCCTGATCACCTTAGTCTATCTTGTTCACCTTGACACTATTCTTAAGTCTAGTTCCAGTTCATACATGACAGGTTGTTTTAACCGTTTTTACACTGAAAGTCACTAGAACTTACTCAGTCTTTATGACTGACCCTTTTCCTTTCGCCTCTTTTTCTTTCGTTCCCCCCCAGGTTCTCAGGGAGGAATAACTAGCTCTTAGCTTGGATATCACTTGCTTTGGCTCAGCATGTACGGTTTGCTATGGCTGCTTCTTTTGACTGCACTTGGGGAATAAGCTGTTTTACTGTTTTTAAATTACTGCTTCTTTGGCTATTATTACAAGACAGTTGTAATGAGTTTACTTGAAATGTTTGTAAAAGACATGGTTTAATTTGGAATGAAACGAAGTTCTGTTTTGCTCAGAAATTCTTCCGCTGTTTACTTAATTATTTATTTATGCTCTGTCTTGTGATAATTCTGTGATGTTATCTCGATAATACCTCTCCAAAACTAGGGCATTCCCTTTGTGAGTGACCCTAGCGGAGGTGGGGTGTTACACTTGGTATCAGAGCAGAAGGTTACCAAGACTGGGCAAAAGTTTTGAAAACCTTTTGAATTTTTTTTCAAAACCATTTACAAAGAAGCATTTTCCAAGAAAAAGTTTTTAAAGGCTATTCCCCAAAAATCCATTAGCACTATCCTTTGTTTCCTTCTCTGAATCTCTTTCCCTTTCTTTTCTCCATCTGTAGTCACTGTAGCTTTACCTGCGGCTAATCTTCTTTCTAGCTTCGTAGGGGGTTTTCCCGTATGATGGAGATAGTTTTCGTGAGGCTTGTTAACATGTTATATAGGATAGGTATGAGTGATCAGGATAAAGATAAGGCGGATGAGTCTTCCGGAGTGATTGAGCCAAGCATCCTTGAAGGCGTAAAAGTGGAAACATTGAGGCGAGTTCTGATTCGTGTCTTAGGAACGGAGATCTAGGAGCTAAGGAATCAAGAAGTCAAGCTAGTTAAAATACAGTGGGGTGAAGCCCTAGAAGACGCAACTTGGGAAATTTAAGAAAAGCTAAGCGCGCTATACCCATTTCTTTTTAGGGTACATTCTAGATCTATTTTTCCTATAGGTTTACATACATTTCTCTTGCTATCCATGTTTGTTTTGTTATCTCTTTGATCCTATCTTGAGAACCATAGGTAGAATCTTTTTGGATGTAAACATGTAATTGAAACCCGTTATGATTGCGAAATGGTTGCAAGTGGTCGCAAGTGGTTGCTCGTGGATGCATGAATACACATTAGGCACTAGATCGGCTCGGGCACATTTACATATTGCATATGCATGAGTGTTTATTTTGGAAACTTGGTTGTGCTATCATTTGGTTGTTGCATATGATTGAATGTTTGAGCACTCATGTAGAAATTGTGAATTATAGTAGGAAAAATTTGCATACATATTGGATTCATTTCACTAAACATATTTTGCATTTAGAAGATCAATCAGGCCTGATCATTAGCATTAGCTAAGGAACATATACACACACTTCGCATATGATCATAAAGCATTAGAAGTCTTTTAAGGACAATGGATACTCGTGTTTGATGGATGAGTAGATGGATGTTTGGATGTTAGGATATACATTCCTTCTAACTTGAAGATTTCGGGGACGAAATCCTTTTAAGTGGGGGAGAATGTAACACCCCGTGTATTCTATAACAGTGAGATTCACAAATTAAAGTATAATTAATCTGAAATCAAACAATTAAGGGAAACGGGTTACGCCATTGCATTCGCCTCGAAATTCTGCTTAAGATAGAGTCCGAGTTTACGCAAAACGGATAACGTGTGAAGAAGATATCTTTAATTTAAATATCGCAGCAAAACATGAAAAAAAAAAGAATGGGAAACGAATAATGTTTAGCATTGTTCTAGGGTTTGTAAGCAAAAGACTTAGTAGCTCATTTGGTTGGAACACATGACTTGCATACAAGAGGTACAGAGTTCGATCCCCGCCAGCGCCCTATTTTTGTTTTAGGGGAATGGCTTAAAATAGCCTAGTGTGAACGCAGTTCAAAAAGTGGTTTAGTGTGAAAATGGGTAATTGGGAAGATAGAGAAAAAAAAATGAATATATATATAATACATATATACATATACGCATATATATATATACATATATATATATATATATATGACGTGTACGCATCATGTAGCGTACGTTGCGCATTTTTGGTTGTCAATGATGTTTTTTTTTTGGCCTTCTCCAATTTTTAATTATGACAAATTAAAGGTAAGAAAATATTTATTCATATATAAATAAATATTTATGTATGGGTAATTAATACGGTAAAGGGGAAAATGTATCTATTAAATATGTATTTACGTTTGAATTGGTGAACATGTAATACGCTGAGTCATTTCTGACTCATCGCTGAGTCAATGCTGAGTCATTTCTGACTCATAGCTGAGTCAATAGGATAACTCTATCCTGACTGAACGGCTATTGTTGAATCAAGCTCCATCGACGGTCTAAAACAACTCACAAACATTATAAAAAGGACCTAAGACCTAGCCTAAATCATACTATTTCATTTTAGCCTCAGGCCGCCGCCATTAAACATAGAGCTCTGAATTAAAAATATAAAGAATAAAATTATAGAAGATGGAGGACGATTCTTGAAGGCTACAACTAGAAGCTACAACAACTACGACGCTTTAGACAACGAATTCGAGACTAATTGATTTGGGATTTTTAATTGCTTCATATTGTAAGTTCTATGTTACTTTTTAGGCAAAAACGCTAAAACAATACGGACATGCGATGAATTGAAACCGAATTTATGACTATTGCTAATCCATTGTTTATATTATTTATCGTTGAATTATAATTTGGGGATATTGCTATGGCAACGTTGCAAGTTAAACTTGTCATGATTTTGATGTTGTTATGAATCACTTGGGCTTAATTGTTTGGCAAGTTGGACTAATACATGTCCATGAAATCGCTATGTTTATTGAAATATTTATGTTGATTAAACCATGCCTATGATGCTAATTAGACCATGGCTATGAATATTGATGGAATTATGCCTGTGGTGTTATTATACCCATCATGATTTATGAAAAATAGGGTATTGCTAGGCTATGATGAAAAGTTGAAATTGTTATAATGTTAGATATGTTAAAAACGCTAAATTGGAATCATTATGTCTATCATGTTAATTATGTTAAAAACGCTAAATTGGGATCATTGTGTCTATCATGCTAGTTGAGAATCATTATGTTAATAATGCTAAGTTGGAACCATTATGTTTATAATATTAGATGAGAATCATTATGATAAATTGGAATTATTATGTCTATGAGAATCATTATGTTAAAAATGCTAAATTGGAATCCACTATGCCCATTAGGATTACTATGCCTTTAATGTTTCATGTTTATAATAAAAATTTTATGATGCCGCAATGATTATTATGCCTATGATGCAAAGTTGAAAACATCATGTTAAATTAAGTTGGAATCATCACTATGCCAAGTTATCACCATACTAGTATTGCAACTATGTGATATGTTATAGCCTGTTTATTATGCAAGTAATGTTATAACTGTCACATATGCCTATCACATGTTTGGTATTATTCCCCTTTATCTCTTGAACTGTTTATACTTGTGAACGAAGTACGTTTATATACGTTGGGGATACGATTGGGTAGAATAGGCAAAACTTGAATTAATTATAAGCATAAACTATGAAATTTGGCATAAGTAGAACATGAAATATGGCACGAAAAACTTGACTTGAACATGCCATAACTTGACTTTAAACATGCCTTAGTTGGGCACGAAGTTGACATATGAACATGATATCAAAATTCTGATAAGAACATGGGCATGACTTTAGAAAACAAGAAAGTGGCCAACTCGAGGTTGGGTTGAGTTTGTAGTGTAAATCTGCCCGGAACCGCCCGGCAAATCCAGTTGCTACAAACAATAGGATCCAATGTGGGTAGTTGGTCACATCGCGCTTGAAACCCGAGGTTGGATTGAGTTCGTAGTGTAAACCTGCCCGGAACCGCCCGGCAAATCCAGTGGCTACGAACAACAGGATCCAATGTGAGTGGTTCGGTGCATTAACGAATCAATTAATGCCAAGTAGGGTTAAGTCATGAACATGAAAAAGACAACTTAACCAACTTGAACACGATTTGAAGGGCTAAGTCATGAACTTGAAAACGACGACACTTAACCAACTTGACATGACACGTAGGCGGGTTAAGTCACGAACTGAAATGACATGCTTAAACATCTTGACATGACTAGACTAGAAAAGGATTGAGTCACGAATTACATGACTTAATCTGTTAGGCGGGTTGGGTCACGAATTACATGACCTAATCTATTAGGCGAAACCCTAGACACGACCCCTTTCAGCAGTAACCCTCTAGATGTATCAAGGTACCCTGGGGCTAGGCCGGGTGGGGGCACGATTACTGGGCTGATTGTAAGAGGTGAACGGCGGCAGTGGGGTACGCCAGTGTAGGTTCGGCGGACTACGATCGTGCACGTATCCGGGGCAGACACTGGGCATCCGTATATTTATCTGTGCATCTTGAATCGTGTCAGGGGTTGACACCTTAGGGCTGATACACCCGAAGGTGGACCCAGCACAGGTAACTACATTCGTGATTAGCCGTATGACACAGACACTTGACGAGCTAGAACTTGTAGGGAGCCGATCGACTAGATAATCGCTCCGTAGGACCCCGTACTCGGGTCAGACCCCGTTTCAGGGTCATTTCATGATAGTGGGCCGTGGGATTTATTTCGTGATTAACTTGTGACACGGGCTTAGTATACTAGTGAAGTCGATGCAACGGATCTCGAACATGTGATGCTTTACTTGACTTGTCTTGACTTATCTTGATCACCTTAGTCTATCTTGTTCACCTTGACACTATTCTTAAGTCTAGTTCCAGTTCATACATGACAGGTTGTTTTAACCGTTTTTACACTGAAAGTCACTAGAACTTACTCAGTCTTTATGACTGACCCTTTTCCTTTCGCCTCTTTTTCTTTCGTCCCCCCCCCCCAGGTTCTCAGGGAGGAATAACTAGCTCTTAGCTTGGATATCACTTGCTTTGGCTCAGCATGTACGGTTTGCTATGGCTGCTTCTTTTGACTGCACTTGGGGAATAAGCTGTTTTACTGTTTTTAAATTACTGCTTCTTTGGCTATTATTACAAGACAGTTGTAATGAGTTTACTTGAAATGTTTGTAAAAGACATGGTTTAATTTGGAATGAAATGAAGTTCTGTTTTGCTCAGAAATTCTTCCGCTGTTTACTTAATTATTTATTTATGTTGTGTCTTGTGATAATTCTGTGATGTTATCTCGATAATACCTCTCCAAAACTAGGGCATTCCCTTTGTGAGTGACCCTAGCGGAGGTGGGGTGTTACAAGAAACGTGTGTTCAGGAATTGCCAATCCACGAAGCTATATGTGTGGACCGGCCCTGCAGGATCCAAGGGTTCACTGCGGGGGATCCTGAGTCATTAGCTAGAGTGTCTCGAATCGGTAAGGAGCTCCTCCCTAGCCTTGACTCATGATGGAAATCCAAACTTCCAATACGAACCTACAGATTTGATTGTATTACTAGTATGGAAGCATAATATTATGGTATCTATGTGTCCTAGGATTGATACATTTATTTTGAAATATTTTGATATATACTAATAATAATATTAAACTCATATATGCCGTATTTAGCATGTTTAATCACCATAAGGTAAAACCCTATCCTCAGGTTTGTGTTGCATTGTGTGATGGGACTTGGGTCTTACGGTGATTCCATTTTTCTCAAAAGCATAACGTTGTTGTACGATTTACTTATTATTTGTTCTGTGTGAAGACCCGTAACTTCCCCGTAAAGGAAATTGTCGGATAGTTCGAGAACAAGCCACAACAGAACGCATACAAAAGAACATTTCATAGAATATTACAACAATGCATCAGATTACAAGAATATACAGAGTATGAAAAAATAAATATTACACAGAAATATCAGAGATTTAAATTACATTTAAATACATAGCAGCGGAAAATAATACAATACACAACTAGAAGAGATATACGGATACAAAGCTTTCCGGATATCGTTCCAGCTGTAAACCAGGATCCTGTGAATATAAATCTGCAAAACCAAAACTACTAGCTGCCCGTGCGGAAAATAGGGGCACCCAGAGTTTAGGTTAAAACAATAAACTCCAGGTCAGTCATGTGACTGGTGTGAGAACTAAAACAGTTATTAATCTTTATTTTTAAAGTTGGGTAAATCAAGGGACCACGCCGTATAACACGGAACGGGTTTCCTCCCAAGAATACCAATGCATAAAACAACAGCGCAATGCTAAATAAAGAAAAAAATGAAGCTGTTATAAGACCCAGGTCCTATCACACAA
This sequence comes from Allium sativum, assembly GCA_030737875.1. Lineage (NCBI taxonomy): Eukaryota > Viridiplantae > Streptophyta > Magnoliopsida > Asparagales > Amaryllidaceae > Allium > Allium sativum. Next base: position 280,394,756 of record CM060925.1, read on the forward strand.
TGCAACGCAAGCCGGGGGATAGGGTTTTCCCTTATAACAGCCAAAGAATGCTTGATACGTTTAAAACAAATCATTTGATACTATTATAAGTGCATAGTGTATAGAACAACTTCAAATCATAAGTATCAATCATAGGCGACATGAGCGTCCTATGCCACTATGTCGCCATATATAGGTTGACAAATAAAACCGCAAATGTCACGTATTTGGAAATTGGATTTCCATCTATGAACCGAGGCAAAAGATAGTCCTCACCGTCTTCGAGACTCTCTAGCCCGAGCCTCAGGGTCAGAGCACATCGACCCTTGGATCCTCAGGGCCAGTCCACCGATGTGGATTAAACTTAAACCCTGAACATGCGTTTCCCCGCCCTATGGGGCGTAAACGAGCCAACTAAATGACTCCATCGGTTCGAGAACGACCGATCAATCCGAGGCGCCTCGCAACAGCAACAACCACATAAGTCAAACTCGTCAGGGCGAGTAAAACCACTGACGCCACTTCTAGCTAGAAAGAAACGCATGCCCTCCCTGACGTCCTCTCCCGTTTTTGGTTCATACCGGGTGTGAAGCTCGCGAATCAACGTTACACAAAGCTACGCCACAAAGGCCTTACTTTGATCATCACCACAAGAATTTGCTTTTCAACAGAAGCCTCGATCAATTGCCACTTAGGCCTGCCACACAGGCAATTCACTCCATGCGTTTGATATCCATCAATATATAACCCCTGAGCTCGTACGTCTCAGAGAAGGGCGTTAAGCAAGAGAATAAATTCTCCGCCGCCAAACAGATATATATTTAATAGAGATCAATCACACGGACTAAAATCCAATGTCAGACACACAGTCCATTTACAAGTCCGTTCTGGGTCTGAACGAAACCGGAGGCACCTAGTATCCTGCATATCCATCGATCTCCAAGTACGTCTGGACGATCACTAACTGTTTCCATCTTCTTGGGTGTACAGCCCAATCAAGATCATCAGTAATTACCCAAACGACGTGAAGACTTCTGGTCTTCGACCACCGTCTTCATCTTCGACTTATCGTCGTATCAGTTATTCAGAATGGGATAAACCCGATCTTTCCGAATAACTCGCGTATATTTTAAATAAGTGTTACACAAACACAACATACGCCTCATTCCAATTCATTAGTCACTAACCGTAAATTAATCAAGAGAATAATTCCCCAAATATTAACCCCGAAGGCCGAAACCAACATCAGATCAATATTCAGAAAACCATTCTGCTTGGCTAACCGACAGTTAGTTTCTTAATTTCACATTCATAGGGAAAGGTTCCCATTAATTTTATCCAAGATAAATTCCTTGAATTTATTCTTTATTCTATTTTTGAATCTCAATTCAAACTAGTCGGGATTAGCGAACCTTACCGAAGTAATTATTTATTTTAATTTCCCCATCCCAACCTATTCATCCCATGAAGTAAAACTGGTAATACTTCATATCTAACACCACAGTGTTATCGGTAAATTCAATTACCATTCCACGTTCAAATCTAATTGAAGATTTAACTATCGCCTGGAGCAAAACTGGTGATACTCCATTTTCGATCATTTCAATCTGATTAAAGATTCATTAAAACTCCACTTAGTTTTAATCTTCGATTGGGTTAAAGAATCAGTGTCATTTAAAACACGGTCCACGATAAACCCAAAATCACATTCATTAATTATCGGGTTAAAGAACGAGTGTTATTTAAAACACTGTTCACAACAAACCCAAAAATCATTCCATTAATTATCGGGTTAAAGAACAAGTGTTATTTAAAACAATGTTCACGATAAACCCAAAAATCATTCCATTAATTATCGGGTTAAAGAACAAGTGTTATTTAAAACACTGTTCACGATAAACCCAAAAATCATTCCATTAATTATCGGGTTAAAGAACAAGTGTTATTTAAAACATTGTTCACGATAAACCCAAAAATCAATATCAATTCAATTCCAATTAAATATTATTGAATTGGTACACTTCATTAAATCTAAATAAAAAGATTTAATCTTTTCTCAACTGGGTTCAAGAACAGTGTTAGTGAAGACACCATTCACGACAAACCCAAATCACATTTGATATTCAATACAAGGCTCTGAATAGAAAATATACCGGCTTATATTCAATATCAAATTCTATGACTAACAAATATCGCATTGGAAATAACGATATATATATATCTTTCAAATTCCCATAACAATATCTGTATCATCACGAAATCCAACATCGAAATATTCCGAAGGCAATTTCGATTCAAATCCATTCCAATGCAATCATTGGAAATTCTGGTTATTTTCAAAACCCTTTTCAAATTCAATTTATTTATTTAAAAATAAATAGAATTATAGTTCTAGTTCAAAACTAGTTCATTTCGATAAAAATCTATTTTTATCTTTTCAAGTATGGAGTTTTTCATCCCAATTCTTTCTAAATCATTTCTTATGATTTTACACAAATTATTACTATTTTTAATAATTTTATCATGGCCCGTACAGTCGATTTCCATCAATGGCCATCGAACTGCACTTACAACGACCTTTTTCAAATTTGATTTGGACGTAACTCCAAATCCAACCGTTAGATTTCAAATTTCTAATATTCGTTAGAAAGCTCTTTTCGATACGAACCCAACGGTTCCGGTTTTAGGAGAATCCGACGGTCGGATCTCCTGTAATGTCCGTTTGAAATAAATGGTCGAAATTCACGAACTGCCGCGGCGCTGCGCGTTCTATTCAGGCCATTATATTATATATATAATATATATATAATATATACTTCATCGATTTCTATTTAAAATGAATTATATAAATAGTTTTAAATTCGTTTTCAAAAGCAATTTCAACTTTCTTTTCAATTCAAATCAAAATTGAATTCTTCTTTATAAATTCGTTTTAAAATTCATTTCTATTCAATTCAAATTTCAATTCAATTTGAATTCATTTCAATTCGCTTTCAATTCAATTCATTTCGAAATCGTTTTCAATTCAATTCATTTCGAAATCGTTTTCAATTCAATTCATTTCGAAATCGTTTTCAATTCAATTCATTTCGAAATCGTTTTCAATTCAATTCATTTCGAAATCGTTTTCAATTCAATTCATTTCAAAATGAATAAAATCGATATAAATATCGTTCACGTCAAAATGGCGTCAATCTAATCAACACGGCTTCATAAATTTCTATTTTCAAATATTCTATTTCAAATATTTCTTTTTCAAAATAGTTGTTATTATCAAAATATTTCGTTCAACACATGACCAATCTCAATGGATGAGTACTGTCAACACATGAACCTTTATTTTATATTGATAGAGATGTAAATTTTATTACTAAAATATTTCGTTCAACACATGACCAATCTCAATGGATGAGTACTGTCAACACATGAACCTTTATTTTGTATTGATAAAGATGTAAATTTTATTACTAAAATATTTCGTTCAACACATGACCAATCTCAATGGATGAGTACTGTCAACACATGAACCTTTATTTTATATTGATAAAGATGTAAATTTTATTACTAAAATATTTCGTTCAACACATGACCAATCTCAATGGATGAGCACTGTCAACACATGAACCTTTATTTTATATTATTCTTTATTTTCTAAATTGGAATGAGGCCCAATCAATCACCATATAATGTTAATTATATGGATTTTCATACATTACACACATATAATAGCATTGAAAAATAATCAACCATCAACCAAAGTGCATTACACTGTATAAGCATCAAATATAGATATCTAACACTTATAACAGCCTATCAATCAATCGATCGACATATTTAATCAATCAGGATGAGTGAACTTCAAATTTCATCCCAACACCCGTGTGGGGTTTCAAACAATCAAACACAGATTTTATTTGTGCAGTTGGGCGATGTGTAAAATTTATCGACCCAATCAATATCAGTCAAATCAGTGTATATAAACAAATCGGTCGATTTGTTTATAAATATTTATTTATTCACTTTCACGTTAAAAATTATATTTTTAACGATAAAACATTTTATTCAACCTATGAATATTCTATTCGGTTCATTTATTCAATAAAATGATATTTTTATTTTTCTAACATATTTTAGAAAATTTCGGCGGCATAACGGCACGATACTAGAAACGGGACAAGGCCTAGCCTTACCCCCGGTTTAGTGAAGGCCCACGCCATTCACACATCAATCAAATTCACCAAACAACCAAATTCAAATCAAATCATCAAATTAATTTATGCAACCAAACAAACAAGTCCATGGTCTGTGGACGATTGTGTCGGGTGCTACTAAACACCGTCTGCATCCTAGTATATATATATATAACTAGAAAATAAATTGAAAGGTGAGAAATTCTCACCTATAGCTATCCTAACTCCACGGCACTTTCATTTGCAGAAACCTTCGTCGCTCTCGCCTTTTTGTCATCTTCGTTGCCCGTATTCACTACATATGTAAAAATCGAATTTTTACTTTGCTATTCAATATAGAAAAATCGAATTTTTACTATGATGTCATATAGATAAAAATTCCATTTCAAAAATATAGATTTCGCCTTTTCAAAAATATCATTATAAAAATCACATTTTTATTTTTCTACACATATAAAGATGATATTTCTAATTCTCTACATAAACAAAAATCATATTTCTACCACTTCTATATAGTAAAGATTATATTTTCAATACTTAAAAAAATATGAAAATCATATTTTTATTACCTCTATATAGTAAAGATTATATTTTTAATACTTTAAAAATATAAAAATCATATTTTTATTACTTTAAAAATATAAAAATCATATTTTTATTATCTATAACTATGAATAAAAATCGTTTCTTTATCTCCTAAAAAAAAATCAAATCTCTTTTATAATCAAAAATCTTTTCTCCCTTTTTATTTATTTATATATAATCTAAATTTCAGATTTAAAAACAATTTTAATTCAAATTAAATTTCAGATCTATCATATTAAGCAATTAGCTCAAAAGAAAAATAAAATAAATAAAAATTACCTTTTTCCTTCATTGTTAATCACGCCGGAGGGGCGCAGGCGGCTCGCCGGGGTGTGGCTGGCCGGTGGGGCGATGGGAAGGGGGTGCGGGGTTTTCTGGTTCTCGAAAGAGGGCGTCACGGTTTCAACGTCGACGAGGCAGGGGGGTTCGAGAGTGGAGGCACCGGAGCTCGCGGAGGGCGGCGGTGGGCCAGCGGCGCCAGCAGGTGGAGGTTGCGACAACAATGGGGTGGAGCGGCGGGAGGATTTAGGGTTACAGGGTTTTGAGGATCGGGCTTCGATTGGCTGAGGGGGAAGGAGGGCGAGGGCTTGGAGGTGGAGAGGTGGCCGCGGTGATGAGGAGGGTGGCGGCGGTCGGTTTCCGTCATCGACGATTTCGTTTTTTTTTTCTAATCTGTATAATGAAATTCGAACGGGGGGGGGGGGGGGGGGGGGCAGAGATAAAGGAAGAGGGGTTTTCTTTTTTTTTCATTTAATTTTGCAAAAAGTTGACTTTTACATACGACCTCGAAACGAGGCCCACCGACTGTCGTCCATAGCGTTTCACCCCCATTCCGAACACAATGGGATATGTATCGTAGGATGATTCGGCTGTTACAATCAGTTTCCATTAAATTTACATTTAAATCACTATATTGAATTTTAAACGTACATTTCAAATTACCGGGGTCACATACTAACTAGAAAAATTCCTGAAAAATATTTTCTAGCTTCGTATTGACGATACGGTCCAAATAAAACTAGTTTCGTTGAATTCTGAGACCGTTGGAAAAATGGTCAATTTCCAGTCGATTAAAATCAACTAAAACTGGTCAAACGCGTTTTCCTTTGCCACGCTCACATATTGATTCGAAAAGTTATGAAATTTGGAATCTAGTAATAACTTTACATCACGGACCCAACAAAAGTGGTTTCGTCGAAATCCGAGGTCGTTTGCAAAATTTCCATTTTTAAAGGCCTGAATTCTATAGCGACTATTCAGAATTTTCAACTGGACATATCTTTTGATTCCCGCTATGAAACTTTGATTTTTCGGATTCGCTGGAAAGATATTCTCGATTAGATCCTAATGTTTTTGGTTTCACTAAAATCCGGATTGTTTTGCACCCGGTACATTCAATTGAAGTTTGAAATCGAATTATCGAACTACCGCGCCATTTTCAATTCTATTTATAATTATATATAAATATTTATATTCTAACGACGACGTATATAATATATACGTTCGAATTCTATTCAAAATAAATTTCTCATCAATATTATTTAAAATTATTCATTTTAAATGTTCAAAATTCGCTAAAATTGCCAAAATAAAAATTTTAAACTCGCCCAGATTTTTGGGTTGTTACAATCTCCCCCACTTAAAACTTTTCGTCCCCAAAAAGGAACAAAGTCGAAAGTGGTTTGATTAATCAACTCTACGTTCGATCTGGCTTCCATTCTCCAACTTTTCAGTTTCTGAGAATTTTCAAAAATTTCAAAAATTTGGCTAATACCCTAAATTTTCGAAAAATTTCGCCATAACCTCCCTTGCACCGGGAGCATCGGGGAATTTCAAATAGCTTCCCCGGTCCTTTAGATCTCAAAAAGAAAAAGAAAAAGCCAAGCGGCTAGCCAATAGGCTCATAAAATCATCATCACCCAAACAAAACAGTAAATTATGTAATAAACATGTACCTATTTGTCGGGCAAACAAATTTTATTCTCCGCCCTAGCCTCCTTGCTATGACCTGTTCAATGTAAGTATATGTATATGCAAGCAAATGCAACCAATTTTCAATATAATTCAATATTTGATTCAATTAGGCATAATGGTTAAAATTTATCAAACGAATAAACAAACAACTCAAACATTAATCAATTAGTTGATTAGCATTTGAAATTCATAACTTTGATATATAGTCAAAAATCACATTTTTGATGCCAAATCACAACAATAGGTCCTATCTAATTTTGGTTCTCACACCAGTCAATAGGAAATATATAGATATCACACCTTCGAAACACGAATACCAATTCTGATGATGTTCGAACTATCATCAGAATCATCTTCGGGCGACTAGAGTGTGATTCAATATCTATCCAGTATATTAAAACTTCAAATACACGTTTGCAAGGCGTATATGCAAAATCTTTATATACTGGACTGTCCTAATCAATATGATATAAATAATCAAATACGAATAGTTGATTTAGATTTTCAAAACAAAAATTGTTTTCATTTTAAAAATATACTCTTCACACTCGTTCTAGGATACTACTGATCCTATCTCTAACGAGTCATTCTCATTGGATATTACTAATCCAATATCTGATGAATTCTTTCGTAGGGTTCTAATGTGTCTTGTTCTCTGAGCTTTGTAAACCAAAGCTCTGATACCAACTGTGAAGACCCGTAACTTCCCCGTAAAGGAAAGTGTCGGATAGTTCGAGAACAAGCCACAACAGAACACATACAAAAGAACATTTCATAGAATATTACAACAATGCATCAGATTACAAGAATATACAGAGTATGAACAAATAAATATTACACAGAAATATCAGAGATTTAAATTACATTTAAATACATAGCAGCGGAAAATAATACAATACACAACTAGAAGAGATATACGGATACAAAGCTTTTGGGATATCGTTCCAGCTGTAAACCAGGATCCTGTGAATATAAATCTGCAAAACCAAAACTACTAGCTGCCCGTGCGGAAAATAGGGGCACCCAGAGTTTAGGTTAAAACAATAAACTCCAGGTCAGTCATGTGACTGGTGTGAGAACTAAAACAGTTATTAATCTTTATTTTTAAAGTTGGGTAAATCAAGGGACCACGCCGTATAACACGGAACAGGTTTCCTCCCAAGAATACCAGTGCATAAAACAACAGCGCAATGGTAAATAAAGAAAAAAAATGAAGCTGTTATAAGACCCAGGTCCTATCACACAATGCAACGCAAGCCGAGGGATAGGGTTTTCCCTTATAACAACCAAAGAATGCTTGGTACGTTTAAAACAAATCATTTGATACTATTATAAGTGCATAGTGTATAGAACAACTTCAAATCATAAGTATCAATCATAGGCGACATGAGCGTCCCATGCCACTATGTCGCCATATACAGTTTTACAAATAAAACCGCAAATGTCACGTATTTGGAAATTGGATTTCCATCTATGAACCGAGGCAAAAGATAGTCCTCACCGTCTTCGAGACTCTCTAGCCCGAGCCTCAGGGTCAGAGCACATCGACCCTTGGATCCTCTGGGCCAGTCCACCGATGTGGATTAAACTTAAACCCTGAACATGCGTTTCCCCGCCCTATGGGGCGTAAACGAGCCAACTAAATGACTCCATCGGTTCGAGAACGACCGATCAATCCGAGGCGCCTCGCAACAGCAACAACCACATAAGTCAAACTCGTCAGGGCGAGTAAAACCACTGACGCCACTTCTAGCTAGAAAGAAACGCATGCCCTCCCTGACGTCCTCTCCCGTTTTTGGTTCATACCGGGTGTGAAGCTCGCGAATCAACGTTACACAAAGCTACGCCACAAAGGCCTTACTTTGATCATCACCACAAGACTTTTCTTTTCAACAAAAGCCTCGATCAATTGCCACTTAGGCATGCCACACAGGCAATTCACTCCATGCGTTTGATATCCTTCAATATATAACCCCTGAGCTCGTACGTCTTAGAGAAGGGCGTTAAGCAAGAGAATGAATTCTCCGCCGCCAAACAGATATATATTTAATAGAGATCAATCACACGGACTAAAATCCAATGTCAGACACACAGTCCATTTACAAGTCCGTTCTGGGTCTGAACGGAACCGGAGGCACCTAGTACCCCGCATATCCATCGATCTCCAAGTACGTCTGGACGATCACTAACTGTTTCCATCTTCTTGGGTGTACAGCCCAATCAAGATCATCAGTAATTACCCAAACGACGTGAAGACTTCTGGTCTTCGACCACCGTCTTCATCTTCGACTTATCGTCGTATTAGTTATTCAGAATGGGATAAACCCGGTCTTTCCCAATAACTCGCGTATATTTTAAATAAGTGTTACACAAACACAACATACGCCTCATTCCAATTCATTAGTCACTAACCGTAAATTAATCAAGAGAATAATTCCCCAAATATTAACCCCGAAGGCCGAAACCAACATCAGATCAATATTCAGAAAACCATTTTGCTTGGCTAACCGACAGTTAGTTTCTAAATTTCACATTCATAGGGAAAGGTTCCCATTAATTTTATCCAAGATAAATTCCTTGAATTTATTCTTTATTCTATTTTTGAATCTCAATTAAAACTAGTCGGGATTAGCGAACCTTACCGAAGTAATTATTTATTTTAATTTCCCCATCCCAACCTATTCATCCCATGAAGTAAAACTGGTAATACTTCATATCTAACACCACAGTGTTATCGGTAAATTCAATTACCATTTCACGTTCAAATCTAATTAAAGATTTAACTATCGCCTGGAGCAAAACTGGTGATACTCCATTTTCGATCATTTCAATCTAATTAAAGATTCATTAAAACTCCACTTAGTTTTAATCTTCGACTGGGTTAAAGAATCGGTGTCATTTAAAACACGGTTCACGATAAACCCAAAATCACATTCATTAATTATTGGGTTAAAGAACGAGTGTTATTTAAAACACTGTTCACGAAAAACCCAAAAATCATTCCATTAATTATCGGGTTAAAGAACAAGTGTTATTTAAAACACTGTTCACGATAAACCCAAAAATCATTCCATTAATTATCGGGTTAAAGAACAAGTGTTATTTAAAACACTGTTCACGATAAACCCAAAAATCATTCCATTAATTATCGGGTTAAAGAACAAGTGTTATTTAAAACACTGTTCACGATAAACCCAAAAATCAATATCAATTCAATTCCAATTAAATATTATTGAATTGGTACACTTTATTAAATCTAAATAAAAAGATTTAATCTTTTCTCAACTGGGTTCAAGAACAGTGTTAGTGAAGACACCATTCACGACAAACCCAAATCACATTTGATATTCAATACAAGGCTCTGAATAGAAAATATACCGGCTTATATTCAATATCAAATTCTACGACTAACAAATATTGCATTGGAAATAACGAAATATATATATCTTTCAAATTCCCATAAAAATATCTGTATCATCACGAAATCCAACATCGAAATATTCCGAAGGCAATTTCGATTCAAATCCATTCCAATGTAATCATTGGAAATTCTGGTTATTTTCAAAACCCTTTTCAAATTCAATTTATTTATTTAAAAATAAATAGAATTATAGTTCTAGTTCAAAACTAGTTCATTTTGATAAAAATTTATTTTTATCTTTTCAAGTATAGAGTTTTCATCCCAATTCTTTCTAAATCATTTCTTATGATTTTACACAAATTATTACTATTTTTAATAATTTTATCAAGGCCCGTACAGTCGATTTCCATCAATGGCCATCGAACTGCACTTACAGCGACCTTTTTCAAATTTGATTTGGACGTAACTCCAAATCCAACCATTAGATTTCAAATTTCTAATATTCGTTAGAAAGCTCTTTTCGATACGAACCCAACGGTTCCGGTTTTAGGAGAATCCGACGGTCGGATCTCCCGTAATGTCCGTTTGAAATAAATGGTCGAAATTCACGAACTGCCGTGGCGCGGCGCGTTCTATTCAGGCCATTATATTATATATATAATATATATAATATATACTTCGTCGATTTCTATTTAAAACGAATTATATAAATAGTTTTAAATTCGTTTTCAAAAGCAATTTCAACTTTCTTTTCAATTCAAATCAAAATTGAATTCTTTTTTATAAATTCGTTTTAAAATTCATTTCTATTCAATTCAAATTTCAATTCAATTTGAATTCATTTCAATTCGCTTTCAATTCAATTCATTTCGAAATCGTTTTCAATTCAATTCATTTCGAAATCGATTTTAATTCAATTCATTTCGAAATCGTTTTCAATTCAATTCATTTCGAAATCGTTTTCAATTCAATTCATTTCAAAATGAATAAAATCGATATAAATATCGTTCACGTCAAAATGGCGTCAATCTAATCAACACGGCTTCATAAATTTCTATTTTCAAATATTCTATTTCAAATATTTCTTTTTCAAAATAGTTGTTATTATCAACATATTTCGTTCAACACATGACCAATCTCAATGGATGAGTACTGTCAACACATGAACCTTTATTTTATATTGATAGAGATGTAAATTTTATTACTAAAATATTTCGTTCAACACATGACCAATCTCAATGGATGTGTACTGTCAACACATGAACCTTTATTTTATATTGATAAAGATGTAAATTTTATTACTAAAATATTTCGTTCAACACATGACCAATCTCAATGCATGAGTACTGTCAACACATGAACCTTTATTTTATATTGATAAAGATGTAAATTTTATTACTAAAATATTTCGTTCAACACATGACCAATCTCAATGGATGAGCACTGTCAACACATGAACCTTTATTTTATATTATTCTTTATTTTCTAAATTGGAATGAGGCCCAATCAATCACCATATAATGTTAATTATATGGATTTTCATACATTACACACATATAATAGCATTGAAAAATAATCAACCATCAACCAGAGTGCATTACACTGTATAAGCATCAAATATAGATATCTAACGCTTATAACAGCCTGTCAATCAATCGATCGACATATTTAATCAATCAGGATGAGTGAACTTCAAATTTCATCCCAACACCCGTGTGGGGTTTCAAACAATCAAACACAGATTTTATTTGTGCAGTTGGGCGATGTGTAAAATTTATCGACCCAATCAATATCAGTCAAATCAGTGTATATAAACAAATCGGTCGATTTGTTTATAAATATTTATTTATTCACTTTCACGTTAAAAATTATATTTTTAACGATAAAACATTTTATTCAACCTATGAATATTCTATTCGGTTCATTTATTCAATAAAATGATATTTTTATTTTTCTAACATATTTTAGAAAATTTCGGCGGCATAACGGCACGATACTAGAAACGGGACAAGGCCTAGCCTTACCCCCGGTCTAGTGAAGGCCCACGCCATTCACACATCAATCAAATTCACCAAACAACCAAATTCAAATCAAATCATCAAATTAATTTATGCAACCAAACAAACAAGTCCATGGTCTGTGGACGATTGTGTCGGGTGCTACTAAACACCGTCTGCATCCTAGTATATATATATAACTAGAATATAAATTGAAAGGTGAGAAATTCTCACCTATAGCTATCCTAACTCCACGGCACTTTCATTTGCAGAAACCTTCGTCGCTCTCGCCTTTTTGTCATCTTCGTTGCCCGTATTCACTACATATGTAAAAATCGAATTTTTACTTTGCTATTCAATATAGAAAAATCGAATTTTTACTATGATGTCATATAGATAAAAAATCCATTTCAAAAATATAGATTTCTCCTTTTCAAAAATATCATTATATAAATCACATTTTTATTTTTCTACACATATAAAGATGATATTTCTAATTCTCTACATAAACAAAAATCATATTTCTACCACTTCTATATAGTAAAGATTATATTTTCGATACTTAAAAAAATATGAAAATCATATTTTTATTACTTCTATATAGTAAAGATTATATTTTTAATACTTTAAAAATATAAAAATCATATTTTTATTACTTTAAAAATATAAAAATCATATTTTAATTATCTATAACTATAAATAAAAATCGTTTCTTTATCTCCTAAAAAAAATCAAATATCTTTTATAATCAAAAATCTTTTCTCCCTTTTTATTTATTTATATATAATCTAAATTTCAGATTTAAAAACAATTTTAATTCAAATTAAATTTCAGATTTATCATATTAAGCAATTAGCTCAAAAGAAAAATAAAATAAATAAAAATTACCTTTTTCCTTCATTGTTAATCACGCCGGAGGGGCGCAGGCGGCTCGCCGGGGTGTGGCTGGCCGGTGGGGCGATGGGAAGGGGGTGCGGGGTTTTCTGGTTCTCGAAAGAGGGCGTCGCGGTTTCAACGTCGACGAGGCAGGGGGGTTCGAGAGTGGAGGCACCGGAGCTCGCGGAGGGCGGCGGTGGGCCAGCGGCGCCAGCAGGTGGAGGTTGCGACAGCAATGGGGTGGAGCGGCGGGAGGATTTAGGGCTACGGGGTTTTGAGGATCGGGCTTCGATTGGCTGAGGGGGAAGGAGGGCGAGGGCTTGGAGGTGGAGAGGTGGCCGCGGTGATGAGGAGGGTGGCGGCGGTCGGTTTCCGTCATCGACGGTTTCGTTTTTTTTTTCTAATCTGTATAATGAAATTCGAACGGGAGGGGGGGGGCAGAGATAAAGGAAGAGGGGTTTTTTTTTTTCATTTAATTTTGTAAAAAGTTGACTTTTACATACGACCTCGAAACGAGGCCCACCGCCTGTCGTCCATAGCGTTTCACCCCCATTCCGAACACAATGGGATATGTATCGTAGGATGATTCGGCTGTTGCAATCAGTTTCCATTAAATTTACATTTAAATCACTATATTGAATTTTAAACGTACATTTCAAATTAACGGGGTCACATACTAACTAGAAAAATTCCTGAAAAATATTTTCTAGCTTCGTATTGACGATACGGTCCTAACAAAACTAGTTTCGTCGAATTCTGAGACCTTTGGAAAAATGGCCAATTTCCAGTCGATTAAAATCAACTGAAACTGGTCAAACGCGTTTTCCTTTGCCACGCTCACATATTGATTCGAAAAATTATGAAATTTGGAATCTAGCAATAACTTTACATCACGGACCCAACAAAAGTGGTTTCGTCGAAATCCGAGGTCGTTTGCAAAATTTCCATTTTTAAAGGCCTGAATTCTATAGCGACTATTCAGAATTTTCAACTAGACATATCTTTTGATTCCCGCTATGAAACTTCGATTTTTCGGATTCGCTAGAAAGATATTCTCGATTAGATCCTAATATTTTTGGTTTCACTAAAATCCGGATTGTTTTGCACCCGATACATTCAGTTGAAGTTTGAAATCGAATTATCGAACTACCGCGCCATTTTCAATTCTATTTATAATTATATATAAATATTTATATTCAAACGACGACGTATATAATATATACGTTCGAATTCTATTCAAAATAAATTTCTCATCAATATTATTTAAAATTATTCATTTTAAATGTTCAAAATTCGCTAAAATTGCCAAAATAAAAATATTAAACTGGCCCAGATTTTCGGGTTGTTACATTCTGACACTTTTATGCACGACAATCCATTAGAGTAAACCCGTTCCGTGTTAGCGGCGTGGTCTTTGGATTTTCCCTATTAATAGTGATTAATTAGTTAAGAATTCTCACACCAGTCCCACGACTGACCCGTTGTTTGTTTCCACCTTTTTGCAAACTCGGGTGCCCTCCTTTCTACACGGGCACCCAAGTAAACAGGTTTATTCTTTACTTGGAGTCTTTTCTTTGGAGCTGCTTATTATCCTTCTTGGATTTGCTTTCGTGGAGAGGTGACGGCTTGGAGCTTGAAGACATCTATCATTTGCTGCTATTGCATTTTTCTCTTTTTAATTCCAGACATTAAACTTGTTTCATTTCACGTTGGAGTTGGAGCTTATTTCTTTTTCTGCAAACTTGATGTAATAATTCAGAATTCTGTGACTGGGGACTTTCTGTGGTTGATGACATTATATTTCCGTTGCTATGATGTTGTTACTCCATGAATTTCCTATGCTATGTTGTATCTGTGATATGTATTATTGTATTTATGTTGTATTCCAAATGATTATTCCTTACTTTCATCCCGTGGAAGTTTGGGGTCATCACAGTTGGTATCAGAGCTTTGGTTAAACTTAGCTTTGGAATATAACATATTTATGATAATTCATTTACATAGAATCACAATATTCTATGGCGAACATTTCAGGTGAATACATAATAGTCAGTCATTCTATCGTTATCTTTTATCCGTCCTTTTATCTTGATCAATTCTTCAAATCACCATTATAGTTGTTCTGACTCTTTCCTTGATCGTACAGAACTAACTAGAAATGAGTACCGCTGCCGCTAGGGCCGCTAGAGCTAGAGCAAGGAGGAAAAATGCTGCTGGAACCGAGGAGGATACTATCCAACAACCACCACCACCGCAGCCCTTTGATTTGGATAAGGTGGCAAAGAAGTACAAAAACCCGGGAGGAGTGCCATTCAAGGGTACTGATACTGTGACACAGGCTCAAACTTGGCTGAGGAACTGTGAAAAGATTTTTGGAGGATTAGAGCTGGAGGATCATAGGAAAAGATTAGTGGCTTCATGGCTGCTACAAGAGGAAGCTCTTCCCTTTTCCTTTTCGAGGACGAAAAGTTCTTAAGCGGGGGAGATTGTAACTACCCAGAATTTGGGGCCAATTTAAAATTTTCATTTTAGAGATTTTAAAGGTGTTTAAATAATTGAAATGAATTATTTTAAATAAAAATGACTAGAAATTTATTATGACTGAATTTAATGCGAATATATTTAATTTAAATACAAAAGGAAATAGAAAAGGACGGTAGTTTGAAAAGTCAAACCTGAACTTTGACTGACCACACAGAATGCAGAATAAACCGGATTTTGATAAAACCAAAAATATTTAAATCTGTTAATGAATATCTTTCTAACGAATCTAAAATATCGAAGTTTCATAGCGGGAATCAAAAGTTATGACCAAATGAATTTTCAGAAAGGTCGCTATAGAAAATATATCGCCCTTGGAAATAGACATTTTGCATACGACCTCGGAATTTGACGAAATCACTTTTGTTGGATCCAAGATGTAAAATTATTGCTAGGTTTCAAATTTCATGATTTTTGAAGCTAGTATGTGAGCATGGCAAAAGAAACTGCGCTTTGTCAATTTCGGTCAAAATTAATTGACTGAAAAATAGTCATTTTTCAAACAGTCCCAGAATTCGACGAAATAAATTTTGTTAGGACTGTATCATCATAAGAAAACCAAAAATAATTTTTCTGGATTTTTCTGAGTTCGTATGTGTCCCCGGAAAAATTATTTGTACGGTAGAATTAAAAATAAAGGACTTAAATTTTAAAACTAAAAAACGGGGGTCAAGATGACCATTTGGGCTAACGGGACAGGTTCAGATGAGTCCGGAACGGGGGCTATTGGGTAAGAACGGCAGTCGTTGGGCCTAATTCTGAGTTTCTAGCCAAACGAACTTTTATTGGGCTAATTAAATAATTAATAAATTAAACCTAATATAATAATATATAAATACCCGCTACAGTACCTTCTTCCCCGATCAAATGAACCCGTAGCCGCCCCCTTTGATTTTTCATCACCATTTTCCCACTAATCCACACACAATTAGACTTAGCCGTAGTTGAACTTTTTGAAGCTCTTCCCTTCCTCTCCAATCTCCGACAAGTTTCAATCGATTTAATAGCCTGTAGCTCTCGAATTTCGAGCCCGAACCCGCGTCGAACAAGCCGCCGCCGCACCTCCACCGTGCCGACGCACCCCCCACCGTGCCAGGCGCACGTGCGCCTCTCCTTCCCGGTCAACCTCCAACAAACCTCACCTGAAACCGTTAACTACATCTTCCGAAAATCGGATTCAAAGTTTTGAACTTTCTTAAGTTCAAGGTAAATTTCGATTTCAGTTTTGCCACGCTTTTAAGCATCGCAGTGACAGTTGTTAAAAGTGTTTTCTAATTTATACATATGAACTTCAAATTGAAACATTTCAGATCTGAAATCGCCGTGACTTCGAACACGAGATATGATCGAGTTTGGACCTTCATTTCAGTCCCGAGCAATGTGAGAATTTATTTTTAATTAAATTTAATTAATTTAATTATTATTATTGCATTATGTGAAGTTGAAAGTCAAATACAAATAGATCTGCGATGAATGTTACCATAGATTATGAATCCGAATTGGTTGTGATGTTATGATTTTAGATCCGTTATTGTCAATCATGGATCTGTTAATTAAAATTGTAGATCGGTAGGAGAATTTTTTTTAGATTTCTACCTTGTTTAAATTTGTTGAAGTATGCCTTGTGGATATGAATCATGTATAAATTTATCATCTTGTGCTTGTTATGAATTTACATTATTTTAATGTGGATTAAAGTAGAAATTTACATCGTATGAAATTTACATTATTTTAATGTGAATTAAAGTAGAAATTTACATCGTATGAATTTACAATATTTTAATGTGAACTAAAGTAGAAATTTACATCGTATGAATTTACATTATTTTAATGTGATTTAAAGTAGAAATTTACATCGTATGAAATTTACATTACTCTAATGTGAATTAAAATAGGAATTTACGATGTAATGAATTTACATTTTTATAATGTTAATATAAAGTAGAGCTTGCATGTAAATTAAATTTACATTTTTATATGTAAATTATATAGGAATTTACACCGTATGTTAAAAATTACATTTTTTTATATGTAATTAAAATGTGAATTTACATCGTATGTTAAAATTTACATTTTTATATGTAAATTATATAGGGAATTATACCGTATGATAAAAATTACATTTTTCTATGTAATTTGAATGAGGGTTTGCATTGTAATTAAAAATCATATTTTTACGATGTAAATTAGAAGTAGAGTTTACATTGTAATTAAAAATCATATTTTTTTTTACAATGTAAATAAGAAGTAAAGTTTGCATTGTAAATTAATTTACACTTTTAGATGTAATTTAGAATATGATTCTCAATGCAAATATAAGTTACATTTTTAATATTATGTAATTAAGATGAGAAAATACATTAAGGTAAAATTTTACATTTTATATGTAATTTAATGGTAGGATTTTACAATGTATCAAAATTTACGTTTTTAATGTAAATAAAGAATGAATTGAGAATGTTGTGATATGATCTTCATTTTCAAATGAATTAAAGTTAATAAGGATCGGTAGTTGTTAGAGCGTTGTTTAAATCAAGCGACGTTATTGCGATTAAACAATTATATATATATAAATATAAATAAATTTAACGAATGGAGCGCGGTAGTTCGCGTTTTGAAATCGTACCTTTGAATGACTATACAAGAAGATCCGACCGTCAGATTTTCTTGAAACTGAAACCGTTAGAACCATCTTGGGAAAATCTTTCCAACAATATATATTACGTTAAGATCCAACGGTTAGATTATGAGAAATGTAAAAATCAAAGTTGGTTGAATGCAGCGCCATAGTCGCCCATTGACTTAAGGCGTCGTTATATAAAAGTTAATTATTTTAAATAATTAAAATAAGAGGTAATCATTATAAAGAGATACGAAGGATTTTAAATATATATATATATATATACGAGGATTATTTGGAAAGTCCGAGTTCTCTCATTCCAAATAATCAAACGACGTTAACGGAAGTATAAAGACGACGTATGAAGACCGTAAATCTTCCCTCGAATGGACAACGATCGAGGCCCTGATTTGACTTGCTCCCAACTCAAGGGTCATGGTCATTGCCCAAACGTACGTGTTGATTTCACGGGTTTGGCTTTCGCTCAAACCCAAGCATAAGCTAATAAATGGGTTGTATGTCTGACATCGTACTCTATCAAATATCATGTTATTGATCTTCTTTCGAATGGATGGATGTTTGGTGGCGGAGAATTTATTCTCTTTCTTAACACCCGTTCATATATTTCGGCAAAGGATTGGTAGTGCGATATGGAGTGATGATGTGGCATGCTAAGATGCATTGGATCAAGGCTTTGTTGAAAAGCAGGCCTTGTGGGACGATCAAAGCATAGCCTGTTTAAGCATAGCTTTGTGTATAGCGTGACTTCGCGAGCCTCACACACCGGCGAAGTCTAAAACGGGAGAAGGGAATGCAGGGAGAGCAGCACGTTTCTTTCTAGCTAGAAGTGGTGATTGGGCTTTAACACGGCCCGACATTTTACTTATGTGGATGATGGAATGAGGCGCCTCAGATGATAGGTCCTATAGGATTGAGAAACGTGTGTTCAGGAATTGCCAATCCACGAAGCTATATGTGTGGACCGGCCCTGCAGGATCTAAGGGTTCACTGCAGGGGATCCTGAGACATTAGCTAGAGTGTCTCGAATCGGTAAGGAGCTCCTCCCTATCCTTGACTCATGATGGAAATCCAAACTTCCAATACGAACCTACGGATTTGATTGTATTACTAGTATGGAAGCATAGTATTATGGTATCTATGTGTCCTAGGATTGATACATTTATTTTGAAATGTTTTGATATATACTAATAATAATATTAAACTCGTATATGCCGTATTTAGCATGTTTAATCACCATAAGGTAAAACCCTATCCTCTGGTTTGTGTTGCATCGTGTGATGGGACTTAGGTCTTATGGTGATTCCATTTTTCTCAAAAGTATAACGTTGTTGTACGATTTACTTATTATTTGTTCTGACATTTTTATGCACGACAATCCATTAGAGTAAACCCGTTCCGCGTTAGCAGCGTGGTCTTTGGATTTGCCCTATTAATAGTGACTAATTAGTTAAGAATTCTCACCCCAGTCCCACGACTGACCCGTTGTTTGTTTCCACCTTTTTACAAACCCGGGTGCCCTCCTTTCTACACGGGCAGCCAAGTAAACAGGTTTATTCTTTGCTTGGAGTCTTTTCTTTGGAGCTGCTTATTATCCTTCTTGGATTTGATTTCGTGGAGAGGTGATGACTTGGAGCTTGAAGACATCTATCATTTGCTTCTATTGCATTTTTCTCTTTTTAATTCCAAACATTAAACTTGTTTCATTTCACGTTGTTTAAGTTGGAGTTGGAACTTATTTCTTTTTCTGCAAACTTGATGTAATAATTCAGAATTCTGTGACTGGGGACTTTCTGTGGTTGATGACATTATATTTCTGCTGCTGTGATGTTGTTGCTCCATGAATTTCCTATGCTATGTTGTATCTGTGATATGTATTATTGTATTTATGTTGTATTCCAAATGATTATTCCTTACTTTCATCCCGTGAAAGTTTGGGGTCATCACACAAAATTATGAATTGTAACAAAATGACATACCCACACAGGGGTAGAGACACATATGATGTAACACGCAACAACAATACAATTGCCATGTTTATTACATAAAAAGGACCCTATGCCACATTGATTGCACACAGACACTTTAGTCTCATCCATTATCAGTATTCCCCAGTGCCTTCTTCTTGTTTCGAGTAACCGAAGACATTCCTTTGTTGCACACTGTTTGCAAGGCTGAATTTGGTGCAACCACTGCAACTGGTGGAGCCTTATGACTTGGAGGTAGCAGTATATTATCATATGGGCTAATGAAAGAAGATTGCTTACATTTATCTATGCTATAGTTCCTTGATCATATTTTCCATTACTGTTTCTTAATTTCACATACCTATTGACTAAGAACACCACTCTCAATTTCTTCTCTCAAACTATCAACAGTTTCTAAGACAGTTTTATCAGGTGGGACCTTCTTTTTAGATGCTTCAGGTCTATTTATATTGAAGTTCTTCTTCAAAAAACCATCGAAATTTTCTACTACACTCTGAGTGGCAGAGTTAATTGGCATTTCAACGTTATTTTGCACCTGACAATTCTCATTAGTGATCGAAGGAACTGAACTGCCACTACTGTTCAAAGATTGCCTTAACTAGTAAAATCATCAATAAGTTCTGTAGAGGATTAAGGTTTTCGCTTACATTCAATTGCTTATTGGATGGACTTATCGGGTTGAGGAAACCAGGCTTGAAATTGCACTCTGTATTCAACTGCACTATGGGTATTGAAAGAGGAACTTCAACGTCAAACCGACCTGCATTCGTTGTGTTAATAAATCCATTGTCCTCACCGTTGATATCTTGCATCACTTCATCATTGGATCTCTCAATTTCTTTGCCCTTCAATTGTTTGCCTCTCTTAGCATTTTCTCAACTTAATGAGCCTTTCTGGGGTAATCAAAATTATTGACCAAAGTGCTCCCAACATTGTTAATATCCTTAACATGTACATTAGCTGTTTCATAAATTTCTCCTTCCTCAAACACATGCGAACCAGATAAACCTTCCTGAGCTTCTAAGATTGTTCAAGGATTTGAAACTGCTATCAGTTTGCATATCTACAACAATAGATTTATTGATACCAACAAAATTAGTTTTTTTTGCATTAGCACCATAAACTCTCTTCCATTCCTTTTGATTAGCATCAAGGGTCTGGCTTGTCACTATTTTTAGTGGCTCTATGTTGTCTGTTTAAAGAAGAGTTGATACCCCACTACCACCAGCGACATGCTCTTGCACCTGATCAGTGCCTTGTTTGCCCATTTGTCTAACACTCTGATTCTTCAAAGTGATGACTTCATTACTGCTTGGACAGTTGATATCAGAGTGCCCAAAACAATTACATTTATGGCATATATCTGGTTTCCAGATGTAGGTGACAGAAACAAAATGCTCAGAGCCATCGCCAAGAATATGAGATATCATGCCCGCTAGTTCACTATCAAGCATAATATCGACCAAAACTTTCACATAGCCAAGCCATTCAAGACTTTTAGTAGCTCGATCCATGCAAATAAACTTACCAATATGAGTTACTAACCAACATACACCAATCTTAGACCATTAACCATGGGAAGATTGTACATTTTAATCCACACTGGCACCTTTTTTACTCCTTTACCTGAGTTTCCCATATTGACATCCCACTTCTTTAAACTGAAAACCTTTTTCTTGATCACAACAGGATCTGCTTCTAAGATTATTTTCCTATCCTCCATGTTAGAAAGACAAAAGAAAAACATATGGCCGTTAGACTTTACCTTAATCGATCCATGAGGTTTCCAGAGCTTTTTCAAGTGTGAAGTCACAACAGTATACGACAAAGGGGAATCCAAAAAAAAATCCAATGATATATTCATTCCAAATTTCTACACTCGCCTGAATGATGTTCTCAGTTGGAAGTAAGCTTTTGCCAGAGTACTTAAGGGTGTAAAGGAGAGAAAATACCTACGCTACAAGGTTTAGTCGCAAAGAGGGAAGACCACCTGACTTGAGGAATAGGCTGGTTCGAGGGAGAAGAGGTAGTGTAAGGAGGAAGAGGAGGTAGTGGATCTGGAGGAGGAAGAGAAGGTTGTGGAAGTAGATCTGAATTGGGTATGGTTTGAAGTGGCAGCAGGAAATGGGGAATTGTTTGGCTTGAGGAGGTAGGCAGCTCTGTCGCCATTTTTAGGAGTGTTGCACTTTTCTTGGGAGTATTTTGATCATAACATAATTTTAATATAACTAATAATCAAATATTTTAGTAAAGTATGGGTAAGTTTAATTACTCACCTTTGATTTTGACCTCGTTTGAAATCCAAATATAGGCCCAAGCATTAATAATCTCATAATTCTTCCGTAACAACCCGTATTTTATATAAAAATTAAACAAAAATATTGATAATTTATGATTTCAGAATTTAGCCCCAAAACATATACCATTGTGTTCGTGGCAATTTCTGATTCGTTTGGATATATAACCTGTCCCAAACAGAGTTTGTATTGGAAAGTTATTGATGAATAAAGATTTAAATGGCAGTATGCATATATACGCGCACAAATTTGAAATTTGAATTTAGATAAGTGTTATAAGTAGAAAATAATAATAAAGCAGCAAACTCCTATATTCCTTTCATTACGGTATTCCCGAACAAGTTCCTAGATAACAAGCCTAAAGAATATCTTATTGATGATATTGACGATAATGACAATATCCATATTGATGATAGTGACGATATTGATGATGACCTTGATACAGAGCTGCTAACTATGACGATTGTGCTATGTATATAATGCCGAAAATAAACAGATTTGATATCACCCTTCAGCATAAGAAATATTAAGAAATAAAAGGAATGCTAAATGTAACATTATAATAAAATTAATAGTCGCTGAAATCACGTTCAGACCTAGGCTCTGGGTCGACACACCTTTAAGGTGGGTAGACACATAGGTCGAGCTACCCGGGGCCAAATATATATTTTGGAGTAATGTGTTTTTCTTGTTTAGATGGCTCAGATTTTATATTGTTAAATTCGACAGACCAGGACTTGCTGTATACCTATAAATAAACTAGCAGGGCCCAGCCTCCAACTTATATTTTTTGAGACGACGCCAAGGCTCTGCCTTTTTTCTTTATTCTCCAAATCTTTCAGAAATTAGAATATTAGCTTTTAGGAGTTCTGATTCAAGATTTGAAGACAAAGAGTGTAAATCTACAACATAGGCGTTCGGATTTCTGATCAACGTGAGGTAAGTCCTGTGAATCAGAATTATTTAGGTTTCTTTCTTTATTTCCTTCTTTTAGTATCATATTTGCAAATCCGTGGTAATTTTAATTCTAGGTTCAGTTAGAAAGACCGCGAAATCACATATCTGAATCAAATTTAAGGATCGGAAAGTAGTCAGGCGAATGGATTTAGAATTATACCTTTTGGATAATGGTATATTTACCCTTTACATTCCCCGTGATTCTTAACATGTTAAGTAACTGTAATTTATGGTAATTGCTTTGGATCCTATTTAAAATAAGTTGAGAATATTGTGGTTGTAATTTATTCAATCAATTCTCTGTTTGGATTAAGAATTACAGTAATACCGAAATTGTGGAATTTACAATAAACATGAGTATGTTCTTAAGATTGTCATTTAAATACAAACTGAATATGTTGTAAACAAGATTACGGTGAAATTGGAAATAATGGGAAAGGATAATTATACCTAATTATGTATGGAAAATTTATGGTGATTTGGTAATGACAACTGAAAACAAGAATTACATCTTACTTAGAAAATAAAAAGGGGAAAACCAGTAGTAGACTGAGTTAGTTGGATTTGGAAAAATGGATATTTTTCCACAACGACAAAATTACTGTAAACATAGTTGCAAGAAAAGAAAGAAGCACGAGATTAGTGTGAAATAGGATTTCTTTTACCGTATTTGTAACGAACCGGAAATTTGGGGCCAATTTAAAATTTTTATTTTAGAAATTTTAGTGAATTTAGAATATTTAAAATAATTTATTTTAAATAATAACGACTAGAATTTTTTTTAAAATGAATAAATTCAATTTAATTATAAAAGGAGTTTAAAACAGCACTGTAGTTTGAAAATTTGAATTTGAACTTTGACCAACTGTACAGAATTCATTTTAAATCAGAATTGAACGAAACAAGAAATATTTAAATCTATTTAATCATATCTTTCTAACGGATGTAAGAAACTGAAATTTCACTTTATATTTTGAAAATTATGGCCAGTTTAAAATATAGAAAAGTCGCTGTAGAATTTATATATATTTTAATATAATATATTGGCCTTGAAAATAGCTATTTTTCAAACGACCTCGGTTTTCGATGAAACCACTTTTGTTGGAACCGGAATGTCAAATTATTGCTAGGTTTCAATTTTCATAATTTTTCGAATTAATATGTGAGCGTGGCAAAGGAAAACGTCTTTTGTCAGTTTCAGTCAAATTTAATCGACTTGAAAATGGCCATTTTTCAAACGATATCAGAATTCGACGAAATTAGTTTTGTTAGGACCGTATCGTCAAAACAAAGTCAGTATAATTTTTTTGTAATTTTTAGAGGTAGTATGTGGCCCCGGTAATTTAAAATGTATGTTTGAATTTAATAATAAAATGATTTATAATTTAATTTAAAGAAAAACATATCGTAACAGCCGAATTGGGTTACGAAACATGTTCCATTAAGTCCGGAATGGGGGTTATTAGCTGGGGGCGACACTCGTTGGGTTCGATTTGGGGTTCGTATAGGTAAACATGAATTATTGAATTAAATAAATAAATTAAAAGAGAAATACATAGTATAAATACCCCGTATTATACATAACCCTAAATGCACAATACAGCAGCCGCCGTATCTCATCTTCAATGGCCTAAAGCCTACGAAATTCTATCCCACTTTTCTCCTAGGATATTCAATGAAATTCAAAATTTCAAAAACAAAATCGAAGAGGAAGATGAGCTCTTTAATATGGACGGTGGAGATCGCCTACAACTGCGCCATCACCTCGAACCGACCACCCAAAGTCGCTCCAAACGAAACGCCGCCGTGCCTCCTGTGCGCCAACGAGTGGGCCCCAGCTCCGGCCGAACACGCGCCCCTCCAAGGCCGACCAGACCCCGTACTCCGATCACCCTTTCGTTGACTGTGTTGGTCGAAATTTGAAGCCCTAGTTTTGAACAGTAAAAGAAAAGCGTGCGACCAATTTTTGGTATGGAAGAAGAAGGGTGTTAACCTTATTTTATTAATATAATTTAATCTAAAAATGTTTATACCTTAATAAAACATATCTTGTTCGTTCTAGCTCAGAATTGGACGATTTCTGAAGCGTTACGATCGTAGAAATGAGATCTACGACATGAAGCCAACCAGAACTGAAACAGAGCAAATCAGAAATTCAGGAAAATTTCAGATCTGAATAGCAATGTGAGAAATCTATTTTATTTCTTTCCTTTATAATTGAAATAAATTCTGAAATTATTGTAACAACCCGTATTTTTGAATAACATGTTATAACATAAATGGAGGCAGAATTAAACTGTAAAATCTGAATCAAGGGAAACGGGCTATGCCATTGCGTTCGTCTCGGAAAAATACGCGAAATAGAGTCCGAGTTTTCGAAAATCGGAGTCTGTATGACCAAGATATGGCCTCGCGAAGTTTCACGAAAAATTCCCAAATTAAAGTATACTTAATTAAGTGAAATGGGTTGCGCAGAGAAATATATATATATATATTGATATATATATATATATAATTGAAAATTAAATAAATAAATATGCAAAAATGTTCAAAACTGCGAATTGGGAGAGGGGAATAACCGAACCGGCCGATTTTTGAGGTCGACCCAAGCTTGCTGGGTCGACTAGGGGTTAATCCAGGGTGTTTGGCTGTCAACCCTTGGGCCGATTCGCTCAAATGCAGATTTTGCATTTGGATGGTTCTCATGGTTCATCTTTAATCTAAAGGCCCTAGATGGTTCCTACACTTGACTTCTTCCCCAAGACATGCTTTGATGGCTTGGATTGAATCTAGGTTTAATCCTATGGCCTAAAACACTTGCCTAATCTATAAATAAGACCCTAACCTACCCTAAATCATCATTATTCATTCATACAACTAAACTATGGCAAAATCAATCCTCTCATGGCCTCCACTCTCTTCATAAAATTAATAAATAAATTCCTAAGTGATTTTCCATGCATACAAGTGTTTTCAAACTTGTATGAGCATCATTAGCTTGCATTCAAGTCAAGTTTATATATTTGCATCATAAAGAAAGAGTCTTGATCATTTTGGCTCAAGGGTTTTGCTTGCATTTTGGGTTTAATTGATTTCATAAGGGCTTTGTCATATTTTTGTGAATTCTTAAGCATTGTAAGCCCTATTCTACTTTCATACTTAAACTCTAAAGTTAAATGTATGATATGCAAGTTTATATGCAAGTTTATCATGTTGTGATATGCAAGTTTATATGCAAGTTTATCATGTTGTGATATGCAAGTTTATATGCAAGTTTATCATGTTGTGATATGCAAGTTTATATGCAAGTTTATCATGTTGTGATATGCAAGTTTATATGCAAGTTTATCATGTTGTGATATGCAAGTTTATATGCAAGTATGCCAAGTTATGTTATGCAAGTTTGGGTTGAACATTTTGTTCATGCTATCATGTTATGCAAGCTTATTTTGGGTTTATGAACATAAAGCTTTAAGCTTTGTGCCAAAGGTTGCATTTTAGCAACATGTAAGTTATCATATCTCTTATGATAACTTGCATGTGAGGCTAAATGCGAACTTATGGCCATCTCTACATGTCATTTAGCACCATGTATCACCAATATGCTAAGTTTGGTTTTATGCATGCTTTTGAGGCCTAAAAATGTAATATGCAAGTGTATGAACATATGAACATTTCATATGCCACCATGTTAAGCTTGTGGCTTCAATACCTTTATGTCATGATTATGCCAAGTTCCCTCTTTCTATCCTTTATGCGCTATTGCGATATGTAAGCGATGGGATTGCGTTTGGGGTTGGGTAAACTTAAAAGACATAAAACATAAGCTTGGGAATTTACCTATTAAGTTAGGTCTACCCAATTGCTTGAAAACTTGTAACATGTTTTGGAAACATGATGGACATGACACTTAGAAAAGATAAGTGTGGCCAACTCGAGGTTGGGTTGAGTTTGTAGCGTAAACCTACCCGGAACCGACCGGCTTAACTAGTTGCTACAAACAATAGGACCCAATGTGAGAAGTTGGTCATGTTGTACCTTGAACCCGAGGTTAGACCAAGTTGTGGTGTAAAGCTACCCGGACCCGCCCGGCTTAACTAGTAACCACAACAAGGTCTAATGTGAGAGGTTAAGGCGCATTAAATTAATTAATGCCTCGTGATTAGGGTTAAGTCATGGTCCACTTAATACTTAACCAATTTGGGCTTGGTAGATTAATCGGGGTTAAGTCGTGAACTCATCGTTACACTTAACCAAGTTAATCCATGATTAGCAAGAGGGTTAAACCGTACTTAACCCACTAGAAAAATCCTAGCAATGGGGGCCCACTCCAGCAGTAATCCCAAGTTAGTATCATCATGACCCTAGGGACTAGGCTAGGGTGGGGGCACGATTACTGGACTGGAGGTAAGTGACCAAAAGCGACGGCAAAGGGTACGCCGGTGTAGTTTCGGGCGGACTCTGGTCGTGCACATAGTCCGTAGCCGGAGAAAACATGCACGGGTACCAGTAGATCGGGACTGTGCACTCATGTTCATGGTGTCCAGGGGTTGACACCCTAGGGCTTGATACACCCGAAGGGTGGACCCGGCATAGTTCGACTACAATTATGATTGGGCCGTATTGACACCAACACGTGACGAGTTAGGCTTAGGGAGCCGATCGACTAGACCGTTTGGTTGGACCTCGTATTAGGGTCACTTCAAGTTGTTGGGCCAAAGCTTGGGCCAAGGGATCAATACTTGTTTATTCAAGTCATGTTAGTTTGCTAGTACACCTGTGGTGCAAAACCTTAATCCTGATTATGCGATGACACCTTTATCTACCTTGTTAGTTAATCATCATGCTAGTATGTTGTTATCCTTATGATCATACCTGCTTCTCATGCCAGTTAACTTTATCAGTTTACATTGATTGTAGTAGGGCTTACTCAGTCTTTTTGACTGACCTGTTTTCTTTCGCCTCTTTTCTTCCGTTCCCCCCCAGGTTCTCAGGGAGGGAATATTGGAGCTTAGCTGGATTTCTGACCGCATGCTTGAGGGATTTTGCTCATGTACGGTTTGACATGAAGCTAGCTGTGGCTATCACTTCTTTTGGGGA
Organism: Allium sativum; assembly: GCA_030737875.1. Lineage (NCBI taxonomy): Eukaryota > Viridiplantae > Streptophyta > Magnoliopsida > Asparagales > Amaryllidaceae > Allium > Allium sativum. Next base: position 280,423,239 of record CM060925.1, read on the forward strand.
TTAGTATTTATGTATTTCAGTTTTTTTTCCAGTTGATGTTGTTTTATCTAGACTGGTTTATTTGGAAAGTTGACATTATGATGTAACAGACTTGTTTTGAAATGGTTTAAAATCTTCCGCTGTTTTATCTATGTTATTTACTCTGTTTACGCACATACATATGTTCTTGTTCTGCCTTGATATATCATTATGCATGTTTACCTGATTCAAACGCCCCTCCAAAGTCAGAGTGCTTGCAAGAGTCACCCTGGCGAAGGCGGGGTGTTACATTTGGTATCATAGCATATGGTACGAGAAGGAACAAAAAGGTTTTTAAAAAAAACTTTTGGAAAACTATTTTCAAAACCAAGTATAAAGTATTTTCCAAAGAAAAGTCTAGTTTATTTTAAAGGCTATTCCCCAAAAAGCCATTAGCAAAATTCCTTCGTTTTTCTCCATTCTGAATCTGTCTTTTTCTTCGTTTCAGTATGGCCGATAACTTTGCTATTCCGGAGGAAGTGCACGTACCTGTTTGGTATAGGAGACTTTTGGAGGCTAGGGCGACCGAAGCCGGCCCCGCAGATGTTCCTCCTCCTCCTCCGGTAGTTAATGTTCCTCCTCCTCCTCCTCCGGTGGTTAATGTTCCTCCTCCTGTCGCTGAGGTTCCTCTTCCTCCTCCCCCTCAGCATCCTCAAGTGGACTTCGCAAAGACTTGCAAAGATTTCAAAGCAATGGGTGGCAAGAACTTTCAAGGCACTGAGACTTTTGTAGAGGCCAGAAATTGGTTGAAAGAGACCAAGGATTTGTTTGCTATCTTTGGGTTAGACGATCAGAGGAAGCTCTTGTTGGCGGTTTGGCTTATGAAGGATGAAGCCGCTTATTGGTGGGAAGTCACCAATGGTACTAGGCCTGTTGAGACTTGGGCCGATTTCAGGGCAAGGTTCATGCTTAAGTTTCTATCTTCTGCTGAGGAGAATCTGCAAATGGAGAGGTTCATAACTTTGAAACAAGGAGATATGTCTGTCAAAGAATATGTGAACAAGTTCAATCAGTTAGCTCGTTTTGGCTTGGATATGGTGAATACTCCTCAGAAGAAGGCTCTTCGTTTTGCTAGAGGATTGAATGAGCCGTTGCAGGGATTGGCTATGTCACATATTCCCCATGGGGCCACGTTTGAGAGTTTGGTTGATATGGCATTACTTCAGGGAGATGTCAAGAAAGAAACCAAGATGAATGATACTCAAGCCAAGAAGACTGATTCCCAGGGAAAAGGAAATCAGGGTAATCCAAGTGGTCAGAGCAGTCAAGGCAATCAGAACAAGAACAAGAACAAGGGTCAAGGCAACAAAGGGAACAATAACAAGGGCAAGAACAACAAGGGGAAGTGCCATTATTGCGGTTCAGTTGGGCATCTTATTAAGGATTGTAAGAAGAGGAAAAGGAAGAATGGTGAATGCTTTTTCTGCGGTGAGACTGGACATTTCAGTAAGGATTGCCCGAGGAAGAAAGGGCAAGGCCAGGGTCAGACTCAGCGTGCTGGACCTTCAGGAGGGCAAGTTCATGCTCTCAATGTCGCTCCAGTTCCCGATCGAGGTAGTATTTCTGTTGAGAGCCTTGTATATATTTCTGATTTTCCAGTTCGTACCTTGTTTGATTCTGGTGCATCGCATAGCTTTATCTCATCTGATCTTGTTGATAGTTTGCACCTTAGTACTAGCTTGGTAGATGATCCTGTCTGTGTCTCAAATCCTATTGGGGGTTCCGCTTATTTGTCTATGATATGTGGGGATTTGAGGATCTCTATACTGAGTGTAGAGTTCTTGTGCAGTGCTTATGTTCTTGGTTTTAGGGGATACGGATTGATATTGGGCATGGATTGGCTGTCCAGATATGGAGCCATTCTTGATTGTGAGCATAGGGTTGTGAGGCTCGTGACTCGCCTCAGAAACACCCTAGAGATTTCTTGTGATCCGAGAGGTCCCGTCATGTTGTGCTATCTGGAATCACTCGACTCGTCAATGGAAACTCTTCAGTCTGTGAGAGTGGTTCGAGAGTATCCGGATGTTTTCGATGAAGTTAGGGGGTTGCCCCCTAAGCGAGAGATTGATTTCCGCATTTATCTGGTGGATAATGCAAAGCCTGTTTCTTTGCCCGTTCGGCACATGGCTCCGCGTGAAAGGCGGGAGCTAAGTAAGCAAGTGAAAGAGTTGCTTGAGAAGAACTTCATTAGACGGAGTATATCTGAATGGGGAGCGCCTGTGGTATTTGCTACCAGGGCGGATGGTTCTTTCCGACTTTGCGTTGACTATCGAGAGTTGAATAAGCTGACTAAGAAGAACAGACACCCGTTACCGAGGATTGATGATCTCTTTGACCAGCTTGTCGGTGCTTCTGTTTTCTCTCAGCTTGATCTTGCTACGGGGTTCCATCAGCTCAGGGTAGCTGAAGATAGTATAGACAAGACTACGTTCAGAACTCCAGATGGATTCTTCGAATGGCTTGTCATGCCGTTCGGCTTGACTAATGCACCCGCATATTTCGTGGACTTGATGAGTAGGGTGTTCAGGGAGTTCTTGAACAAGTTTGTCGTGGTCTTCGTAGATGATATTCTGATCTTCTCTAAGGATGAGGAAGAGCACGCAAGGCATCTCATGGAGGTGATGGATACGCTTAGAGTGCATCAGTTGAAGGCCAAGTTCTCCAAGTGTCACTTTTGGAGAAGGGAAGTTAGATTCCTTGGGCATATAGTATCTAAGCAAGGCTTAGCGGTGGATCCCGCTAAGGTAGTGGCAGTTCAGGATTGGAAGACTCCAAGGAATGCAACTGAAGTGAGAAGTTTTCTAGGTCTTGCGGGTTTCTACCGGAAGTTCATCAAGGACTTCGCAAAGATATCCGCTCCTCTCACTAAATTGACGAAGAAGAATTTAGTTTTTGCTTGGAGCATAGAATGCGAGCTTGCTTTTCAGAAGCTCAAGAGAGCCCTCACATCAGCACCTGTTCTAGCTTTGCCCGATGGAGGGAAGTTATTTACCGTATACACCGATGCATGTGGCACGGGGTTAGGAGCTGTTCTTATGCAAGAAGGAAGAGTGATATGCTTTGGCGGTAGACAACTCAAAGTGCATGAGAAGAATTATCCCACTCATGACTTAGAGTTGGCAGCAATAGTATATGCACTCAAGGCTTGGCGCCATTATCTTCTGGGAGAAAGATTTGAGCTTTATACCGATCACAAGTCATTGAAGTATCTCTTTTCTCAGAAGGATCTGAATCTGAGGCAACAAAGATGGATGGAATTCTTGGCGTCCTACGATTTTGAGATAGCTTATACCCCTGGCAAGGGGAATGTGGTAGCAGATGCATTGAGTAGAAGAAGGTTGACCCTAATTCCTCTATTCGTTGAGATGAAGAATTTAGAGTATGTGGCAACCTTTGATTTCTCTTTGGCGATTGAGTCGATGACCGGTTCTTTAGCATCTCTGGAACTCAGACCTACCCTTCTTGATCAAGTTGGGGCTTCGCAGAGAGAAGACCCTCAGATAGTTGAGATTATGGATAAGCTAATTCGAGGAGGGACGTCTAGTCATCTCGCTCGATATTCTATTGATGACAAGGGTTGGCTGAGGAGAGACGGAAGGTTATGTGTTCCTATGGTAGAAGAGCTAGTAAGAAGAGTTCTGGAGGAAGCGTATCGCTCTAAGTTGACTATACATCCGGGCGGAGATAAGATGTATAAAGATATGAAGCGCATTTTCTTTTGACCTGGGATGAAGAAGGATGTGGCAGAGTTTGTCTCTAGATGTATCATTTGCCAGCAAGTTAAGGCCGAGTCAAAGAAGCCCGGTGGGCTATTGCATCCTCTAGACGTTCCACTATGGAAGTGGGAGAGTATTTCCATGGATTTTATCGATGGGCTACCAAGGTCAAGGAAAGGGAATACGAGCATTTGGGTTATTGTGGATAGACTTACGAAGAGTGCTCATTTCATTCCGGTGAAGAGTAAGAGGACCGCATCTTGGCTAGCGTCTGTATATCTTCGTGAGATTGTGAGACTACATGGAGTCCCTTCTAGTATAGTCAGTGACCATGACCCAATCTTTACAAGTCAATTCTGGAATAGCTTGCAAGAAGCTGTGGGCACAAGGTTGAATCTAAGTACTGCTTATCACCCACAGACGGACGGTCAAACCGAAAGGGTGAATAGGGTACTCGAGGATCTGTTGAGGCTTTGTATTCTGGATTTTAGTGGTACTTGGGAAGACCATCTTCCTCTTGTTGAGTTTGCATATAATAACAGTTATCAGGCAAGCATAGGGATGGCACCATTTGAAGCTTTATATGGGAGGCCGTGCAAGTTGCGTACATGTTGGTGGGAGACTACAGATGAGCTTATACTTGGGCCTGATATGATCAGAGATACATCCGAGAAGATCGAGTTGATTCGGAGACGGATGAAAGCGGCCCAAGATCGACAGAAATCCTATGCTGATAAGCGAAGAACTGATTTGGAGTTTGATGTTGGGGATATGGTTTTCGTGAAGGTTTCTCCTTTGCGGAATGTGGTCCGATTTGGAGCTGTTGGGAAGTTGGCACCGAGGTTTGTTGGACCATTCCCTATTATAGAGAGGATCGGGCAGATGGCTTATAGAGTGAAGTTGCCCGAGAAGCTTGCTGGAGTACACGATGTTTTTCATGTCTTGCATCTCCGGAAGTGTTTACATGAATCAGCAGAGGTTGTTGAGCCAAGTGTTCTAAAAGATGTAGAAGTGGAGAAAGAGGCTACCTTGAGGAGAGCTCCGATTCGTATCTTGGGGACGGAGACCAAGAAGCTAAGGAATCGAGAGGTCAAATTGGTGAAGATTCAATGGGGTGAAGCCGAAGAAGACTCAACTTGGGAAACCGAGGAGAAGATGCGTGGGCTTTATCCATTCCTTTTCGAGGGTACACTCTCAATCTCTTTTCTTTGTTAGCATATCTTTCTCTTTGCTATCCATGTTTATATAGTTTATCGTGTTAATCTTGTCATGAGAACCTTAGGTAGAAACCCTTTGGATGAAACATGTGTTTGAAACATGTTATGCTTGATGGTTGCAAGTGGTTGCAAGTGTTTGCAAGTGGATACTCGTGGATGCATAATACACGTTAGGCACTAAGATCGGCTCACACACTTTCATACCGCATATGCATGAGTGTTTATGCTTATTCATGGATGAAAACTTGTTATGCTATCACGTGGATGTTGCATATGGATGAATGTTATGTGCACTCATGTAGAGATTATAAATTATGTTAGGAATTTGCATACATATGGACTCATTTCACTAACATATTTTGCATTAAGGGGGTTTACTGAATCAGTAACCTCCTGATTTTCGCATTAGATAAGTACATATACACACACCTTTGCATATGATCATACAGCATTTAGAACCTTTTAAGGACAATGATTGCTCGTGGATGATGTTTTGAGTAGATGGATGATGGATGGTAGGATACGTTCTTCCTAACTTGGAGATTTCGGGGACGAAATCCTTTAAGGAGGGAAGAATGTAACAACCCATATTTTTGAATAACATGTTATAACATAAATGGAGGCAGAATTAAACTGTAAAATCTGAATCAAGGGAAACGGGCTATGCCATTGCGTTCGTCTCGGAAAAATACGCGAAATCGAGTCCGAGTTTTCGAAAATCGGAGTCCGTATGACCAAGATATGGCCTCGCGAAGTTTCACGAAAAATTCCCAAATTAAAGTATACTTAATTAACTGAAATGGGTTGCGCAGAGAAATATATATATATATATTGATATATATATATATAATTGAAAATTAAATAAATAAGTATGCAAAAATGTTCAAAACAGCGAATTGGGAGAGGGGAATAACCGAACCGGCCGATTTTTGAGGTCGACCCGAGCACGCTGGGTCGACTAGGGGTTAATCCAGGGTGTTTGGCTGTCAACCCGTGGGCCGATTCGCTCAAATGCAGATTTTGCATTTGGATGGTTCTCATGGTTCATCTTTAATCTAAAGGCCCTAGATGGTTCCTACACTTGACTTCTTCCCCAAGACATGCTTTGATGGCTTGGATTGAATCTAGGTTTAATCCTATGGCCTAAAACACTTGCCTAATCTATAAATAAGACCCTAACCTACCCTAAATCATCATTATTCATTCATACAACTAAACTATGGCAAAATCAATCCTCTCATGGCCTCCACTCTCTTCATAAAATTCATAAATAAATTCCTAAGTGATTTTCCATGCATACAAGTGTTTTCAAACTTGTATGAGCATCATTAGCTTGCATTCAAGTCAAGTTTATATATTTGCATCATAAAGAAAGAGTCTTGATCATTTTGGCTCAAGGGTTTTGCTTGCATTTTGGGTTTAATTGATTTCATAAGGGCTTTGTCATATTTTTGTGACTTCTTAAGCATTGTAAGCCCTATTCTACTTTCATACTTAAACTCTAAAGTTAAATGTATGATATGCAAGTTTATATGCAAGTTTATCATGTTGTGATATGCAAGTTTATCATGTTGTGATATGCAAGTTTATATGCAAGTTTATCATGTTGTGATATGCAAGTTTATATGCAAGTATGCCAAGTTATGTTATGCAAGTTTGGGTTGAACATTTTGTTCATGCTATCATGTTATGCAAGCTTATTTTGGGTTTATGAACATAAAGCTTTAAGCTTTATGCCAAAGGTTGCATTTTAGCAACATGTAAGTTATCATATCTCTTATGATAACTTGCATGTGATGCTAAATGCGAACTTATGGCCATCTCTACATGTCATTTAGCACCATGTATCACCAATATGCTAAGTTTGGTTTTATGCATGCTTTTGAGGCCTAAAAATGTAATATGCAAGTGTATGAATATATGAACATTTCATATGCCACCATGTTAAGCTTGTGGCTTCAATACCTTTATGTCATGATTATGCCAAGTTCCCTCTTTCTATCCTTTATGCGCTATTGCGATATGTAAGTGATGGGATTGCGTTTGGGGTTGGGTAAACTTAAAAGACATAAAACATAAGCTTGGGAATTTACCTATTAAGTTAGGTCTACCCATTGGGAATTTACCTATTAAGTTAGGTCTACCCAATTGCTTGAAAACTTGTAACATGTTTTGGAAACACGATGGACATGACACTTAGAAAAGATAAGTGTGGCCAACTCGAGGTTGGGTTGAGTTTGTAGCGTAAACCTACCTGGAACCGACCGGCTTAACTAGTTGCTACAAACAATAGGACCCAATGTGAGAAGTTGGTCATGTTGTACCTTGAACCCGAGGTTAGACCAAGTTGTGGTGTAAAGCTACCCGGACCCGCCCGGCTTAACTAGTAACCACAACAAGGTCTAATGTGAGAGGTTAAGGCGCATTAAATTAATTAATGCCTCGTGATTAGGGTTAAGTCATGGTCCACTTAATACTTAACCAATTTGGGCTTGGTAGATTAATCGAGGTTAAGTCGTGAACTCATCGTTACACTTAACCAAGTTAATCCATGATTAGCAAGAGGGTTAAACCGTACTTAACCCACTAGAAAAATCCTAGCAATGGGGGCCCACTCCAGCAGTAATCCCAAGTTAGTATCATCATGACCCTAGGGACTAGGCTAGGGTGGGGGCACGATTACTGGACTGGAGGTAAGTGACCAAAAGCGACGGCAAAGGGTACGCCGGTGTAGTTCCGGGCGGACTCTGGTCGTGCACATAGTCCGTAGCCGGAGAAAACATGCACGGGTACCAGTAGATCGGGACTGTGCACTCATGTTCATGGTGTCCAGGGGTTGACACCCTAGGGCTTGATAAACCCGAAGGGTGGACCCGACACAGTTCGACTACAATTATGATTGGGCCGTATTGACACCAACACGTGACGAGTTAGGCTTAGGGAGCCGATCGACTAGACCGTTTGGTTGGACCTCGTATTAGGGTCACTTCAAGTTGTTGGGCCAAAGCTTGGGCCAAGGGATCAATACTTGTTTATTCAAGTCATGTTAGTTTGCTAGTACACCTGTGGTGCAAAACCTTAATCCTGATTATGCGATGACACCTTTATCTACCTTGTTAGTTAATCATCATGCTAGTATGTTGTTATCCTTATGATCATACCTGCTTCTCATGCCAGTTAACTTTATCAGTTTACATTGATTGTAGTAGGGCTTACTCAGTCTTTTTGACTGACCTGTTTTCTTTCGCCTCTGTTCTTCCGTTCCCCCCCAGGTTCTCAGGGAGGGAATATTGGAGCTTAGCTGGATTTCTGACCGCTTGCTTGAGGAATTTAGCTCATGTACGGTTTGACATGAAGCTAGCTGTGGCTATCACTTCTTTTGGGGATTAGTATTTATGTATTTCAGTTTTTTTTCCAGTTGATGTTGTTTTATCTAGACTGGTTTATTTGGAAAGTTGACATTATGATGTAACAGACTTGTTTTGAAATGGTTTAAAATCTTCCGCTGTTTTATCTATGTTATTTACTCTGTTTACGCACATACATATGAACTTGTTCTGCCTTGATATATCATTATGCATGTTTACCTGATTCAAACGCCCCTCCAAAGTCAGAGTGCTTGCAAGAGTCACCCTGGCGGAGGTGGGGTGTTACAATTATTGTTATAAATTTGCAGTTAATTCATACTGTTATTATTCTGTGTTAATTGTAAATACACATCTGTTTGATTAATGTTGATTGTGGCGATAGGATTGTTAAAAGTTACATTTCTGTTGATTAGAATTAGATTGAACAAATTTATTATTTTGTTCATTTTATTGTTAAAATTAAACTTTCTGTTAATTTGAATTAGACTAAACAGAATTATCATTTTGTTTGTTGTACTATCAAAATTGAAACATTTCTATAAATTAGAAATCGGGTTAAACTAAAATACACCATTTTTGTTTATATAAAAAGAATCAAATGTGTATCACACCCAATGTTGTAAATATGTTGAATTAGAAATTTTCAACATACATGTAACACAGAATTTTGATAATTGGTTAAATCAGCAATTTTATTGATAAAATGTTAATATGATTAAAAAGGACATTTTGTTTATAAAATGTTAATATGATTAAAATGAACATTTTTGTCATATTAAAAAGAACGAAGTTAAAATCACATTTTTGTCATTAATAAGGATTAAAACAAAAATATACATTTTTTTGTTCATTTAGAAGAAAGATTACATTTTTGTAATAAAAAAAAAGACTAGGTAAAAAATTCACATTTTTGTTTATTTAAGAAGAGTTTTAAAAATAAAAACCTCATTTTTGTCAAAATTGAGTTATAGGAATAAAAATCACATTTTTGTGAAAGAATGATTATAGGAGTAAAAATTCACATTTTTGTATCATAAAAGTGAATTAGACGAAATTCATATTTTTGTATCTTAAAAGTGAATTAGACAAAATTCACATTTTTGTATCTTAAAGGTGAATTAGACAAAATCAACATTTTTGTATATTAAAAGTGAGTTAGGTAAAATCAACATTTTGTACATAAAAAGGATTAAACAAAATATACACTTTATACAGCAAAAGAGTTGGAATAAAAGACTATATTTTTATTATCATTTTGAATCAAATGTTAGAATTGATAAAAATAGAATAAAAATACCATTTGGTTAGCAAATCTGTCATTAGAATAAATAGGAAGTTGTTTATAAATAAATGTGCATTTTATGTGACATTAATAACATAGAAAATTGATTTCAAATAAACGACCATTTATTTGTCATTTGAATAACGTAGAAAATTAGTTGCAAATAAATATTCATTTGTTTGACATTAGAATTCATAGGAAAATATTAACATATAAAATATCATTTTATGTAATATTAGAATTGACAGTTTCATTTTATGTAAAATGTTATATTAGATAAGAAATGACATTTTCACATAAAATGTTGCATTAGAAAAAGATATTACATTTCCATTTATATGTTACATAAGCAAAGGAAATAATATTTTTATTTTTAAATGTTGCATTAGAGAAGAATAACATTTTATTTCTGGCATGAGAATTAAAATGACATTTTTGTCACATTAATAAGGATGAAATAAAGAGACATTGTTTTTCATTTAATAAGAATTATGCAGAATACACATTTTTGTGGTTAAATGAGGATTTTCCAAAAATCACATTTTTGTCATTTAATAATGATTATATAAAAATAACATTTTTTTGAAAACAGGATTTCAGAAAAATTCATTCATTTTTCACTTTAAAAGGGAATGAATTAGAAATGTATATTTTTACATTAAAAAGAGTTAAACCAAAATATACATTTTTGGTTATTAAAAATGATTAAACCAAAAATATCAATTTTTGGTCATTGGAAAGAATTAGATCAAAGTTATCATTTTGTTTAGAAATGTTAAATATGATAAAAAGGACAATTTTTGTTTAGAAATGTTTAATGTGTTAAAAAGGTACATTTTTGGTTTAGAAATGTTTAATATGATTAAAGGAACATTTTTGTTACGTAATGCTTCTTAGGATTGAGGATATCATTAAAAAGGGAATAGAATAAAAAGATTACATTTACATATGAGATTGATATCATTAAAGAGAAAAGAGTTAGAAGATTTCATTCTCATGTAATATTGTTTTCAATTGAAAGATTTGATTTTTATTGTCATTTGTCAACAATAAAAAGAATGGGAGTAAAAGACTATATTTTTATTTCCATTTTCTCACAATAAAAAGAATAGGAATATAGGTCTGAATGTTGAAATATGTGATGTGTTAAATTTAATGTTTAGTATATTCAGGTCTGAATATTACACTCCCATTTACAAGTTACCCGACTTGTTTTTGTGATTGGGACGATTATTTTCACATATCGCCCAAGTGCACAAATTATTTATTATTTGTTTGATGGATGAAACCCCACACGGGTATTGGGATGATATTGTACACACACTAATCCCAATATTTAGTTATATGTCAATCGATGGATTGACAGTCTGTGATGAGCGGTAGTTATTTACTTTAATGCTCACACAGTTATAAATTCCACTTTGGTTGTTATTTGGATGTGTGATAATTATTTATCATGATGGTTGATTTCATACAATATATGGTTGTTGAGTGAGTCACATTCCAATAAAGGATATTCTAGAAAAAGATTATATTTTAGAAAAATATATTTTTATTGATATGAACTAGTTATTAACCAGAATAAATCATTAAGTTAAGATTTAATGAAGTTTTCAAATTAGTGAATATTTAATTGAAATTAAATTAAATAAATTGGATTTTGGGTTTGTCGTGAATGGTGTCTTCAATAACACCTTTCTTAAACCCAGATGAGGAATGAATAAATCTTTTAATTAAGATTTTTTTTAAAAGTTTCAATTTATATTTAGTAATTGGAATAAGATGAAATGTGAGTTGGGTTTATTGTGAACTGTGTTTTTAAGCGACATTTGTTCTTTAACCCGACTGACAGTGAAAGTATGATTTGGAATTTATAAATCTTTTATTAGGATTTAAAAATGGAAATTTTCCAAAAGTAAAGTTTTCCAATTTAATATATTAAATTGGAATTGAATGGAATTCGAATTAACATTAACCGAGATAAACTTCTGTAAAAGAAGACCGATACTACATATGGAATTTAAAAGGCTTTGCCGTTATTCCATTTATATTATTGGTCAGATACAAAAATTTATAACAATTATATATTGATTTGATTTCTGTGAAGATTCCATATTTTAGGGAAGACGATTTTGGGTTTACCGTGAACTATGTTCTAAATGACATTAGTTATTTAACCCAGTTAAAGATAAGATTAGTTTCTTAAATTTAATTAATCATTGAATAATGATTTGTGATATTTAAAACCAAATTGGTTTCTTAATAATTCTTTAAAGAAAAGATTTAAGGATAATTTAAAGAACTTATCTTTGATAAAATATTGCGAACATTTTATTAGAAGAATATTATGAATTGGAATGAGGCGTTGGATGTGTTTTATAGTACTTGATTTTTATTTATAAAAATACGCGAGTTATTCGGAAAGACCGGGTTTAACCCATTCCGAATAATCACTACGACGATGAACAGTCAAAGATGAAGACGGTGGTTGAAGACCGACGATCTTCACATCGAATGGATGTGTTGCTACAGAGACCCTTGATGGGAGTAGCTACCTTGAATGGGCTTCAGTGGTGGCCATCTGGACTATTGTTGATTGTTCGGATTTGGTTTTCGCTCAGACCCAGAGCATAAGCTAGTAAATGGATGCGTGTCTGACATTGGATTTTGTTCCATGTGAATTAAATTGATTTCTGTTAATGTATGTCTGTTTGGTGGTGGAGGATTTATTCTCTACTTAACACCCTGGTATATATTAATAGTGATCGATCGCATGGCATGGATTGTCAATGTGGCACGCCAAGATGCAATTGATCAAGGCTTTTGTTGAAAAGAAGGGCCTTGTGGGATGATCAAAGTATAGCCTGTTATGGCATAGCTTTGTGTATATCATGACTTCGCAAGCCTCACGCCCCGGTATGAGTCAAAAACGGGATATGGACCGTAGGGAGTGCACACGTTTCTTTCTAGCTAGTGGTAGTGTCAGTGCTTAAACTGGCTGACATTTTACTTATGTGGATGATGGATTTTGAGGCGCCTCGGATTTTTATAGGCCGTTAGTGGTCATACTATAGGTTCAAAGGAACCGGGAAAGGTGTGTTCAGGCATAACCAATCCACTGCCGATAGGCGGGGACCAGCCCTACCGCTCCAAGGGTTGCCCATAGGTGTGATCCTGAGGTATTTGCTAGAGTGTTTCGAATCAGAGAGGAGCTTGCCCCTAGCCTCGACTCATGATGGAAATCCAATTTCCAATACGACCTTGCGGTTTTGATTGTAGAACTAGTACGACGACATAGTAGAATGGTGTACTATGCCGTCTATGATTAATACATTATGATTGAAATTGTTTTTGAAATATATATATACCCATAGATATACACACTAATATTAAATCCGTTTTATCGTATCAAGCATCTTTTGACTATTATAAGGTAAAACCCTATCCTCCGGTTTGCGTTGCATTGTGTGATGGGACTTGGGTCTTATAATGGTTTCATTTTTCCAAAAAGCATTGTGTTGTTTAACGTTTTACTTTATTTTATGCACTGGCAATCCAATTGAGTAAACCCGTTCCGCGTTAGTGGCGTGGTCCTGTGATTAGCCTTATTATTAGATAGTTAAGTTAAGATTTCTCATACCAGTCCCATGACTGACCTGTAGTTTGTTTCACTGGCAAACTCGGGTGCCCTTATTTTCCACACGGGCAGTCGAGTAGCTTTTTGCAGATATATTTACAGGATCCTGGTTTACAGCTGAAGTGGTATTCGGAAAGCTCTGTATCTGTGTATTCCTTTCAGTTGTATATTTGTAATATTTTTCCGCTGCTATTTAAATGTAATTTAAGTCTCTGATATTATTGTATTCCTATTGTGTAATATATATTCATACTCTGTGATTTTCTTGTACTCTGATGTAATTGATGGAATCAGCAATAAAATGTTCTCTAGTTTGTGTTCTGATGTGTGTTGTTCTCAAAACAATCCAGTCTTTCCTTTACTGGGAAGTTTGGGTCGTTTCAGTATTGCACACTAATCCAATATAATATACATGTATAGAAAAAGCTTGCACTAGGGATCCTGATTGACATGCATTAGGGAAATGAATCTTTGCATCTTTCCACTAACCAATCTAATGACATGCGTGAAATGTTTTCCTGAAACAATGAGAATATACAAGACGGTAAATAAATGAATGTTATAACATTAAAAGTTTGGTTAAGGTTAAGGAACCAAGGGAAGATGTGATGAATGGGGAACATAACATGTAATAATTAATTGTATGAATGAGAATGTAATATAATAGGTAGGCTTGTCCTAGGGACAAGTGGAACTATAACATGGGTTATAATAAATGAAAAGAGAAGTAAACCTTAGTTAAGAGAACTAAGTTAATAAGTAAACAACAATAACAAGTTGCTATAATAGTGTAAGACAAGGTTATGATTAAATAAGAAAGAATAAAGTAGGCTTGTTATTGGTAGGCTTATATATGAAAGTGTTAAGTCTAATAAACGAAATAAATAATAAGCGAAAGACCGCTCTGGTGGCATAGGGTTGAAAAAAGATAGTACGTGGCCAGTTGTGAGCTAATGAACCTTGTAACTTGAGATAAAAATGAATTTGTGGATAATCAATTTAATTAGAAACCTGATGGGATAAAGAAAGTGCATGATTTAAATATTAGACATAAGATATAATGACATGTTTGTGTGATGTGCTTGGACCGATCCGTACGTCTGAAGGTAAAGAACCCAACTGGGTAGTTCATCATGGCGTCTAGAGGCACGAGAGAGGCACATCCATCCCATTATTATGTGGGAATAGAAGGAAGCACGTGGCTTCTGCGGGACGTGGTAGGGTACTCCATGGTAGTCCTCTATGTGGTACATGCTCAGGCGGTACTCGTAGATGTTTGGTCTACACGGTACCACCTAGTGAGTATACCTTGACTGCAACTGTAGTATGGCAGTCAAAAGGCTATAGCAGATGACATTGGGCGATTTGGTGGTTTTCCTCGGAGAAGCAGGTCAGGACCAATGCAGGATAGTAATCGTCAGATACCTATCATCGGCAGTCAGTGATGCAAAAAGACTAGAACTAAACCTAGAGACCATCGATCTTTCATTATCGAGATGTTAGATGCGGGACATGCCAATTTGGATGTTAGATTGTTTGATAGGGGAACCTCATTTAGCTCTTGATGTAATCTTTCATTAATTGAGGGAGGGACAAGGGCGGGGCCATAGCCACCATGAAAATGCAGTCCATACTTGGATATCTGTATTGTAGGCCTCATTAGGCTAACCTTTGCAGATATAGAAAGCTCCCGAACGAGGCTCATGCATTGGATACATCCCTATTATGGGACTCGAGATACAATAGATAGTACGTTCGTGTGAGGGTCTAGATACATGAACTGGCTGGTGTATCGTAGATAGTAGGGCATTACTCTGTGTTGAGACTTGATTCAATCGAGGAGTTTGGATACGACGATCTGTACGCTTACATGGCATGGTGATGGTAGTTCTATGCAATTACGTGGCATAAAGATATTGATTCCCATACGTAATTTGGCGTAGGATCGATGTTGTATACACTTCCATGGCGAGACGGCGGAGACCGTATGAGGTGGGTAATTTGAGATGTTAGGAATAGCTACACATATTATCTATTAGGTTAATCTACTGGGGAGTATATGAGTACTACGTAAGTATAGAGCCTTGAGTGCTGTTAACCCAAATAACCTAATAATTAAGAAAACATAATTGAATAGTATATGTAGGGTTATTTCAGAATGTATAATTTGTTTGCTCACCAGAACTTTGTGTTCTGACCCTATCCTCATAACATACTCATGGATTAGGTTTATGGTAGGGATTTGATAGCTTTGGATATTGGTTAGACGGTGTTATTACTTCGGTAAGGCTATATTTGATTATATTATATTTTATCCATTCCGCTATGAGATGTTTACCGAGCTCTAATGTATTTATTATCTCTGTCATTTATGTAGGATACCAGACAAGTCGACTCGAGCTTCGATAGATTGGGATTTTTGAAAAAAAATCTATTTGTCGAAGTTCAGTTTGTTACATCTGGTATCAGAGCTTAGGTTCAGGATTCCCATATAGATAGTGAGTGAACGTATTTGTATATTCTTTAATAAAGGTATATTATGTATACCTTTATACATGGGAGAAGTTGAGATACCAAGACTTTACGCTGAGGAAAAAATAATGGAAATATGAGGAAGGGGAACCATTAGGCAGTTTGGTTAAGAAAAGTGTATAGAGTGGTTGAAAGAAAAGGAAATATTGATAAGTCAATTCAGAAAAAAAAACCTTTTGGGAAATAGACGTTTTCAAGGAATTAATGAAAACAATGATACAGCTGAAGAGAAACGTTTGGGAGGTGGAATAGACAACATTTGGGAGATGGAATAGAATATCGACCGACCCTAAGGAATATTTTCAAATTTAAAAATAGTTAATCGATAAATAGGAAATCAGGGAAAATAAAGCCAAAAAAACATTTAGGGTCAGTTCGACACATCATGATAGTGGGTCGACCCACCTGCGATGAAGACGACCATAAAAAATCGACGAAGCCTGAAGCTTCATCATTTAATTTCTTCCTTTTCAACCCGAGTAAAACAAACCACCCTATTTCACCACTTTCAACGCTCACCACCACTCCAAAACTCCACTGTTCTTCACAAATTTGGTATCAAATGAAAGCTCTTGACATCCTCTGTCTAGATCTATACATCTTTCTCATGGATTTGAAGAAATTTTTCCATGCCTTGGAGACCCTCTTTAGTTGCCTCTTCCCCCCAATTAAACCCCCAAGAGATTGCTTGGTGTCACAACCTTAGGCGCGTAGTGGAAGCCTATATGGATTATATTGGATATTGGATTTTACTTGGGAGACCCGTCTGATTTGCAGACTTCATGGGCACCCCTTGGAGAAGCTTTTTCTTAATGCAGGGTTGCATGCTATAGTAGAGCGGACTGTTTACCTAAAGTTAGTCCGTCTTTTCGATGATAATTTAAATTATAGAGAAGAGAATGAAGAGGAAGTGTTTCAGACTGAGGTGAAAGGGATACAGATTGTTTTTAGGGTAAGTTTGTCTCACATCCCTAAAAAGTTTTGAAATTCAAGAAAACTCCGTCTTAAAACTTTATAAATTAGGTCCCTATTTTTGGAAAATCATCAAAAAAAATCATGAAAATTCTAGATTAAATTCAACACGTAATAGTCATCATTTTCAAGCATTCAAAACTACAAAAAAATGAATCAAAAACAAAAAAATAGCCCGCTCCAGTATATTGTAGTAAATAATGGAAGTATTTGCAATTATTGCTGATATTTCAACAACTTTTCCAAATATTTGCATCAAGTGCAAATCAGTTACTGATATATCAGCAACATATTGTAATAATCTCATATTTTGTAGCAATTTTTCATTTTCCTTATATTTTTTCAGTTATACATCAATTTTAAACATAGTTGCTGATATATCAACAATTAAATGCAATAATTGCAGATATATCAACACTTGTTTATAAGCCTTCCATCACCTTTGATATAGATGCTGATATATCAGCAATTATACACAATAATTACTAATATATCAGCAACAATTCATAAGCCTTGCAAAAAATCCAACTTTAGTTGCTGATATATTAGCAAGAATATACAATAATTGCTGATATATCAGCAATTATTCATCTCGATTTTGAACTAGAACCTAGGATGAATTATTGTTGACATATCAACAATTATTGAGTATAATTATACACCAGCGCCAAAAAATGTAGAAAATCACATAACAACCAAAAACGGGGCCTCACTTTATAATAATGAAACGACCCGAAAATCGCCCTTGCGGGAAATCGCCGGATACGCTTACTTTGGGCTACAACACATCAGAACAATAATAGCAGACTTTTATAAACATTACAATAATGTTACATCAGAGTACATAACATATCAGAGTATATTGAATAAAATTACAGCGGAAGATAAATTACAATAAATTAAATACAATACACAGCGGAAGACTACGATGCTCTGGCACAGCTTTAGGCTTCAATCCAGAATCCTGCTTGAGATAAGAACCTGTTGACAAACTACTCGACTACCCGTGTGGAGAAGAGGGCACCCGAGTTTGTAAAGGTGGAAACAAACAAGGGGCAGTCATGGGACTGGTGTTAGAATTTTAAACTAATTTAACTAATAGTAATAAGGCAAATCCAAGGACCACGCCGCTAACGCGGAATGGGTTTACTCTAATGGATTACCGGTGCATAAATTAAAGTTAATCGTTAAACAACGCAATGCCTTTTTAGAAAAATGAAACCTTCATAAGT
Organism: Allium sativum; assembly: GCA_030737875.1. Lineage (NCBI taxonomy): Eukaryota > Viridiplantae > Streptophyta > Magnoliopsida > Asparagales > Amaryllidaceae > Allium > Allium sativum. The sequence continues at coordinate 280,441,213 of CM060925.1, forward strand.
CTCAAGTCCCAACACACAATGCAACGCAAACCGGAGGATAGAGTTTTACCTTATAATGGTCAAAAATGCTTGATACGATAAAAATGAATTTTATATTATTATTAGTGTATTTATGTTCAAAAACATTTCAAAGTAAATGTATCAATCCTAGGAAGCATAGCTACCATAGACTATGCCTCCATACTAGTAATACAATCAAAAACGTAGGAGATCGTATTGAAAATTGGGTTTCCATCATGAGTCAAGGCTAGGGAGGAGCTCCTTACTGATTCGAGACACTCTAGCTAATGTCTCAGGATCCCCCGCAATGAACCCTTGGAAAGCTGCAGGGCCGGTCCACACATACAGCTTCGTGGATTAGTTATTCCTGAACACACATTTCCCGATCCTATAGGACCTATCATCCGAGGCGCCTCATTCCATCATCCACATAAGTAAAATATCAGCCAGTTTAAGCACTGACACTACTTCTAACTAGAAAGAAACGTGTTGCTCTCCCTGCGTTCCCTTCTCCCGTTTTAGACTCAACCGGGTTGTGAGGCTCGTGAAGCTACGTAATGCACAAATCTATGCTTATTCAAGCTGTGCTTCGATCATCAACCACAAGACTCTGCTTTTCAACAATAAGCCTTGTTCATATGCATCTTAGCATGCCACATTGTCAGACCATACCATATCCATTGATCATCTACCAATATATATATATATATATATATATATATATAACCTCTAAGCTCATACGTCTTAGAGAAGGTTGTTAAGCAAAGAATAAATCCTTCGCCACCAATAGAAATATATAATTAGTAGCGTTCAATAAATACAGTATAAAAGGAATACAATGTCAGACAAACAATCCATTTACAAGTCCGCTCTGGGTCTGAACGAAACAACGTATCCGTCGATCTCCAGTACGTCTGGACGATCATCACTTATTACCTTGCCTAAGGGGATCAGTCCCAATTCAAGATATTAGTCATCATCAACCCAACGATGTGAAGTTCCCCGGTCTTCAACCACCGTCTTCATCTACGACCCTTGATCGTCGTGATGATTATTCAGAATGGGATAAACCCGGTCTTCCTGAATAACTTGCGTATTTGTAATTAAAATCAACCATACGCCACATTCCAACTCTGAATGTTCTTTTAATAAAATATTTATATTAAAAGGTTCTCATTAATTTTACCAAAGATAAAATCAATAAATTAATTCTTAAATCTTTTCTAAAAAGATTTAATAACTCTAATTTTGATTTAAATATCAAAAATCATTATTATAAGATTATTAATTTAATAAATAAATCTTGTCGTAAATTGAGTTAAAAAATTAGTGTTATCTAAAACACAGTTCACGATAAAACAGAAATCAATTTCCAAAAATATGGAATTTCCACAGAAATTAAATCAGTATATAATCGATATAAATTTCTGTATCGAACTAATAATATAAATGGAATAACAACAAAGCCTCTTAAATTCCATATATAATATCGGTCTTCTTTTACAGAAGCCCATCTCGATTATTACCAATCGAATTTCCACTTAATTCCAATTTAATAGATTAAATTGGAAAAACCTGATTTTTAGAAAATCTTCTTTTAAATCTATAAAATAGATTTATAAATTCCACATACAATTTCAACGTAAATTGGATTAAAGAACAAATGTCATTTAAAAACACCGTTCAAGATAAACCCAATCCACATATCAGTTAATTTCAAAAATATAATTGTAAATAATCTTAATGAAAAGTTTAACTCTTTCAACGGGGTTTAAGGACAACGTTATTTAAGACACCATCCACGACAACCCAAAAATCCATTGCTTGAACTAAATTCCAATTAAATAATAATTACTTGAAAACTTCCTTAAATCTATTTGTAAAATATCCATTATATTAAAAATCCTATATTTGACAAAGATTCTTTATTATACAAAAATTCTTTATTTAGAAAGAAATTATGAATTGGAGTGCGACTCAACCATGTACCATATAATTTGCATCATATGGATTTCATACATTTCATGTATAGGATAATAAATAGGAAATAATCATCAAACCATCCATTAACATCCAGAGTGACAATTTCGACTGTGTGAGCATTAAAATGAAACAATATCGCTCATCACAGCCTGTCGATCAATTGTAACAACCCGAAAATCTGGGCCAGTTGAAAATTTTTATTTTGGCAATTTTAGCGAATTTTGATTATTTAAAATAGATTATTTTAAATAAAATCAAAGGGAAAATTTATTTTGAATAGAATTCGACGTATATATTATATACGTCGTCGTTAGAATATAAATATTTATATATAATTATAAATAGAATTGAAAATGGCGCGGTAGTTCGATAATTCGATTTCAAACTTCAATTGAATGTACCGGGTGCAAAACAATCCGGATTTTAGTGAAACCAAAAATGATAGGATCTAATTGATAATATCTTTCTATCGAATCTGAAAGATAAAGAGTTCATAGCGGGAATCAAAAGATATGTCCAGTTGAAAATTCTGAATAGTCGCTATGGAATTCAAGCCCTTAAAAATGGGAATTTTTCAAACGACCTCGGATTTCGACGAAATCAGTTTTGTTGGATCCGTGATGTAAAGTTATGGCTAGGTTTCAATTTTCGTAATTTTTCGAATCAATATGTGAGCGTGGCGAAGGAAAACGCGTTTGACCAGTTTCAGTTGATTTTAATCGACTGGAAAATGGCCATTTTTCTAACGGTCTCAGAATTCGACGAAACTAGTTTTGTTAGGACCGTATCGTCAATACGAAGCTAGAAAATATTTTTCTGCAATTTATAGAGTTAGTATGTGACCCGGTAATTGGAAATGCGCGTTTAAAATTCAATATAGTGATTTAAATGTAAATTAAACGGAAACTGATTCAAATGATCGAATCAACCTATGATACATATCCCATTGTGTTCGGAATGGGGGTAAAACGCTATGGACGACAGGCGGTGGACCCCGTTCAGGGGTCGTATGTTAAAGTCAACTTTTTGGAAATAAAATAATTAAAATAATTAAAAAAAAACTAAAACCCTCTCCTCCCCTATACGTTCTGCCCCCCCCCCCCCCCCCCCCCGTTCAAAATGAAAATCAGAAAAGAAAAAAAAAAACTCCCAAATTGCCCCCGCCGTTGACCGTCGCCCTGCTCCCACGACCGCCGATGGAGGCGCCGCCGCCTCAGGCGCCCTACACCTCGACCCTCTCTCGCTTCATTCCCGTCCACCGCTTGTTCCCTCCGTCCTCTGCTCTCCCCCTTCCCCTCACCAAAACCGCCACCACCAAGCTCTGCGACCACCCTCACTTCCCTCCCTCGATCCACGAACCAGAAATCGCCACCCCCCTGAACTACGAGCCAAACCACCGCCGTCGAGTCTCCAGCGCCAGCGTCCCCTCCGTCTCCGTTCGTAGCAGCGACCCCCCCTCTAACTCAGAAAAAGGTGAGTTTTTAATGTTTTATTTTAATTTAAAAACTGATTATATTTTATGTTATAAAGCAATGATTTTTATTTAGGAAACTTTAAATTAGAAAAGGTAAAAACTTTAAATTAGAAAAGGTAAAAACTTTAAATTAGAAATGGGTAAAAATCTGATTTAATTTTTATTTACTTTTATAAAGTCTTGAATTATATTTATATGAAATAATGATTTTTATATAAAGGAAGATTATATTTTTTATATAATAGCAAAAAGGTTTAAATTTTTACATAGAGTAAAGATTTGATTTTTTTTAAAACGAGTAAGGAAAACTTCAGAGCTTTGATTTAGAAAAGATAGGATCTTTATCTTAGGAAAGATCGAGATTTTTAATATATATATATATATAAAGATGATTTTTAAAATATGAACTCCGATATAAAAATATAATCTTTTATATTCATGTAGAGAATATAAAAATACGATTTTTATATATGTAGCAAAGTAAAAGTTTGATCTTTATATATGTGGCGATATAATAAGAATGCGATTTTTATTATAAGTATAACAATATAAAAATACGATTTTTATATATGAGGTGGCAATATGAAAATATAGTTTTTATAACGAAGTAGCGTGATAAAAATTTAATCTTTATTATATGAACACCGTTGAATAAAAATTCGATTTTTATATATTGAATAACGTAGTAAAAATATAATTTTTATATATTGAATAGTGAAGTAAAAATTCGATTTTTACATATGTAGTGGCTATAGCAACGAAGATGACGAAGATGCGATAGCGATGAAGATTTCTATCAATGAAGTGCCGTGGAGCTAGGATAGCTATTAGTGAGAATTTCTCACCTTTCAATTTCTTTTTCTAGTTATATATATATACTAGGATGCAGACGGTGCTTAGTAGCACTCAACACAATCGTCCACAGACCATGGACTTGTTTGTTTGGTTGCATAGATTAGTTATATGATGTGATTTGAATTTGGTTGTTTGGTGATTTTGATTGATGTGTGAATGGCGTGGGCCTTCACTAGACCGGGGATAAGGCTAGGCCTTGTCCCGTTTCTAGTATCGTGCCATTATGCCGCCGAAATTTTCTAAAATAAGTTAGAAAAATAAAAATATCATTTTATTTAAAGAATGAACTGAATAGAAATTCATATGTTGGAATAAAATGTTTTATCGTTAAAAATACAATTTTTAACGTGAATGTGAATAAATAAATATCCATTTACAAACCAGACGGTTTGTTTATGTACACCTATTTGAAGGACATTGATTAGGTCGATAAATTTTATACATCGCCCAACTGCACGAATAAAATATTTGTTTGATTGTTTGAAACCCCACACGGGTGTTGGGATGAAATATGAAGTTCACTCATCCTGATTGATTAAATATGTCGATCGATTGATTGACAGGCTGTTATAAGCGTTAGATATCTATATTTGATGCTTATACAGTGTAGTGCACTTTGGTTGATGGTTGATTATTTTTCAATGCTATTATATACATGTGTTGTATGAAAATCCATATAATTAATTTTATATGGTGATTGATTGGGCCTCGTTCCAATTTAGAAAATAAAGAATATAAAAAATAAAGGTTCATGTGTTGACAGTACTCATCCGTTGAGATTGGTCATGTGTTGAACGAAATATTTTAGTAATAAAATTTACATCTTTACCAATATAAAATAAAGGTTCATGTGTTGACAATACTCATCCATTGAGATTGGTCATGTGTTGAACGAAATATTTTGATAATAAGAAATATTTGAAAAAGAAATATTTGAAATAGAATATTTGAAAATAAAGGAATATATGAAGCCGTGTTGATTAGATTGACGGCATTTTGACGTGAACGATATTTATATCGATTTTAAACGATTTCGAAATGAATTGAATTGAAAACAATTTCGAAATGAATTGAATTGAAAACGATTTCGAAATGAATTGAATTGAAAACGATTTCGAAATGAATTGAATATAAAACGATTTCGAAATGAATTGAAAACGAATTTAAATTGAATTGAAAGCGAATTGAAATGAATTCAAAATGAATTGAAATTTGAATTGAATAGAAATGAATTTTAAAACGAATTTATAAAGAAGAATTCAATTTTGATTTGAATTGAAATGGAAGTTGAAAATGTTTTTGAAACGAATTCAAAACTATTTATATAATTCATTTTAAATAGAAATCGACGAAATATATATTATATATATTATATATATAATATAATGGCCTGAATAGAACGCGCCGCGCCGCGGCAGTTCGCGAATTTCGACCATTTATTTCAAACGGACATTACGGGAGATCCGACCGTCGGATTCTCCTAAAACCGGAATCGTTGGGTTCGTATCGAAAAGAACTTTCTAAAGAATATTAGAAATTAGAAATCTAACGGTCGGATTTGGAATTATGTCCAAATCAAATTTGGAAAAGGTCGCTGTAAGTGCAGTTCGATAGCCGTTGATGGAAATCGACTGTACAGGCCTTGATAAAATTATTAAAAATAGAAATAATTTGTGTAAAATCATAAGAAATGATTTAGAAAGAATTAGGATGAAAAACTCTATATTTGAAAAGATTAAAATAGATTTTTATCTAAATGAACTAGTTTTGAACTAGAATTATAATTCTATTTATTTTTAAATAAATAAATTGAATATGAAAAGGGTTTTAAAAATAACCAACATTTCCAATGATTACATCAGAGTGGATTTGAATCGAAATTGTCTTCGGAATATTTCGATGTTGGAACTCGTGATTATACAGATGTTGTTATGGAAATTTGAAAGATACATATTTATATCGTTATTTCCAATACGACATTTGTTAATCATAGAATTTGATATTGAATATAAGCCGACATATTTTCTATCCAGAGCCTTATATTGAATATCAAACGTGATTTGGGTTTGTCGTGAATGGTGTCTTCACTAACACTGTTCTTGAACCCAGTTGAGAAAAGATTAAATCATTTTATTTAGATTTAATGAAGTGTACCAATTAAATAATATTTAATTGAAATTGAATTGATATTGATTTTTGGGTTTATCGTGAACAGTGTTCTAAATAACACTCGTTCTTTAACCCGATAATTAATGGAATGTGATTTTGGGTTTATCGTGAACCGTGTTTTAAATGACACTGATTCTTTAACCCAGTCGAAGATTAAAACTAAGTGGAGTTTTAATGAATCTTTAATTAGATTGAAAAGATCGAAAATGGAGTACCACCAGTTTTGCTCCAGGCGATAGTTAAATCTTTAATTAGATTTAAACGTGAAATGGTAATTGAATTTACCGATAACACCGTGGTGTTAGATATGAAGTATTACCAGTTTTACTTCATGTGATGAATAGGTTGGGATTGGGAAATTAAAACAAATGATTACTTTGGTAAGGTTCGCTAATCCCGACTAGTTTGAATTGATATTCAAAAATAGATTAAAGAATAAATTCAGGAATTTATCTTGGATAAAATTAATGGGAACCTTTCCCTATGAATGTGAAATCAGAAACTAACTGTGTGTTAGCTAAGCAGAATGGTTTTCTGGATATTGATCTGATGTTGGTTTCGGCCTTCGGGGTTAATATTTGGGGAATTATTATCTTGATTAATTTATGGTTAGTGACTGATGAATTGGAATGAGGCGTATGTTGTATTTGTGTAACACTTATTTAAAATATACGCGAGTTATTCGGAAAGACCGGGTTTATCCCATTCTGAATAACTGATACGACGATAAGTCGAAGATGAAGACGGTGGTCGAAGACCAGAAGTCTTCACGTCGTTTGGGTGATTACTGATGATCTTGATTGGGCTGTACACCCAAGAAGATGGAAACAGTTGGTGATCGTCCAGACGTACTTGGAGATCGATGGATATGCGGGGTACTAGGTGCCTCCGGTTTCGTTCAGCCCCAGAACGGACTTGTAAATGGACTGTGTGTCTGACATTGGATTTTAGTCCGTGTGATTGATCTCTATTAAATATATATCTGTTTGGCGGCGGAGAATTTATTCTCTTGCTTAACGCCCTTCTCTGAGACGTACGAGCTCAGGGGTTATATATCGATGGATATCAAACGCATGGAGTGAATTGCCTGTGTGGCATGCCTAAGTGGCAATTGATCGAGGCTTCTGTTGAAAAGCAAAGTCTTGTGGTGATGATCAAAGCAAGGCCTTTGTGGCGTAGCTTTGTGTAACGTTTGCTTCGCGAGTTTCACACCCGATATGAACCAAAAACGAGAGAGGACGTCAGGGAGGGCATGCGTTTCTTTCTAGCTAGAAGTGGCGTCAGTGGTTTTACACGCCCTGACGAGTTTGACTTATGTGGTTGTTGCTGTTGCGAGGCGCCTCGGATTGATCGGTCGTTCTCGAACCGATGGAGTCATTTAGTTGGCTCACCTACGCCCCATAGGGCGGGGAAACGCATGTTCAGGGTTTAAGTTTAATCCACATCGGTGTACTGGCCCTGAGGATCCAAGGCTTGACTGAGTACTTGTCTGAGACACGGGCTAGAGCGTCTCGAATCGGTTGAGGACTATCTTTTGCCTCGGTTCATAGATGGAAACCCAATTTCCAAATACGTGATTCTGCGGTTTTATTTGTAGAGCCTAGTATGGCGACATAGTGGGATGGGGCGCTCATGCCGCCTATGATTGATACTTATGATTTGAAGTTGTTTTATACACTATGCACTTATAATAGTATCAAACGATTTGTTTTAACCGTATCAAGCATTCTTTGGCTGTTATAAGGGAAAACCCTATCCTCGGCTGCGTTGCATTGTGTGATGGGACCTGGGTCTTATAACAGCTTCATTTTTCTTTATTTAGCATTGCGCTGTTTGTTTTATGCACTGGTATTCTTGGGAGGAAACCCGTTCCGTGTTATACGGCGTGGTCCCTTGATTTACCTAATGATTTAAAATAAATATTAATAACTGTTTTAGTTCTCACACCAGTCACATGACTGACCTGGAGTTTATTGTTTTAACCTAAACTCTGGGTGCCCTTATTTTGACATGGGCAGCTAGTAGTTTCGGTTTTGCAGATTTATATTCACAGGAGCCTGGTTTACAGCTGGAACGATATCCGGAAAGCTTTGTATCCGTATATCTACTTCTAGTTGTGTATTGTATTATTTTTCCGCTGCTATGTATTTAAATGTAATTTAAATCTCTGATATTTCTGTGTAATATTCATTTATACTCTGTATATTCTTGTAATCTGATGCATTGTTGTAGTATGCAATGAAATGTTCTTCTGTATGTGTTCTGTTGTGGCTTGTTCTCGAACTATCCGACGCTTTCCTTTACGGGGAAGTTACGGGTTTCCACAGTTGGTATCAGAGCTTTGGTTTACAAAGCTAGAGAACAAGGCACATTAGAATCATACGAAAGAATTCATCAGATATTGGGTTAGTAATATCCAATGGGAATGACTCGTTAGAGATAGGATCAGTAGTATCCTAGAACGAGTGTGAAGAGTATATTTTTAAAATGAAAGCCAATTTTGTTTTGAAAATTTAAAATCAATTATTCGTATTTGATTATTTATTTATATTGATTTGGACAGTCCAGTATATAAAGATTTTGCATATACGCCTTGCAAACGTATATTTGAAGTTTTAATATACTGGATAGATATAGAATTACACTCTAGTCGCCCGGGGGTGATTCTGATGATTGATCGATCATCATCCGAATTTATGTTCGAGTGACGAAAGTGGACTTTCTATATATTTCCTATTGATTGGTGTGAGAACCAAAATTAGATAGGGCTTATTGTTGTGATTTGGCATCAAAAATCTGATTTTTGTATATGTATCAAAATTATGAATTTGAAACTCTAATTCACTAATTGATTGATGTTTGTGTTGTTTGTTTATTTGATTGATAATTTTGAACCATTATGCCTAATTGAATCAAATAATGAATTGTTTTGAAATTTGGTCGCATTTGCTTGCATATACTTGCACTTACATTGAACAGGTCATAGCAAGGAGGCTAGAGCCGAGAATAAAATTTGTTTGCCCGACAAATAGTTACATGTTTACTACATAATTTACTGTTTTGTTTGGGTGATGATGATTTTATGAGCCTATTGGCTAGCCGCTTGGCTTTTTCTTTTTCTTTTTGAGATCTGAAGGACCGGGGAAGCTATTTGAAATTCCCCGATGCTCCCGGTGCAGGGGAGGTTATGGAGAAATTTTTCGAAAATTTAGGGTGTTAGCCAAATTTTTGAAATTTTGAAAATTCTCAGAAACTAAAGAGTTGGAGAATGGAAGCCAGATCGAGCATAGAGTTAATTAATCAAACCACTTTCGACTTTGTTCCTTTTCGGGGACGAAAAGTTTTAAGTGGGGGAGATTGTAACAACCCGAAAATCTGGGCCAGTTAAAATTTTTTATTTTGGCAATTTTAGCGAATTTTGATTATTTAAAATAGATTGTTTTAAATAAAATCAAAGGGAAAATTTATTTTGAATAGAATTCGACGTATATATTATATACGTCGTCGTTAGAATATAAATATTTATATATAATTATAAATAGAATTGAAAATGGCGCGGTAGTTCGATAATTCGATTTCAAACTTCAATTGAATGTACCGGGTGCAAAACAATCCGGATTTTAGTGAAACCAAAAATGATAGGATCTAATTGATAATATCTTTCTATCGAATCTGAAAGATCAAGATTTCATAGCGGGTTTCAAAAGATATGTCCAGTTGAAAATTCTGAATAGTCGCTATGGAATTCAGGCCCTTAAAAATGGGAATTTTGCAAACGACCTCGGATTTCGACGAAATCAGTTTTGTTGGATCCGTGATGTAAAGTTATGGCTAGGTTTCAATTTTCGTAATTTTTCGAATCAATATGTGAGCGTGGCGAAGGAAAACGCGTTTGACCAGTTTCAGTTGATTTTAATCGACTGGAAAATGGCCATTTTTCTAACGGTCTCAGAATTCGACGAAACTAGTTTTGTTAGGACCGTATCGTCAATACGAAGCTAGAAAATATTTTTCTGCAATTTATAGAGTTAGTATGTGACCCCGGTAATTTGAAATGCGCGTTTAAAATTCAATATAGTGATTTAAATGTAAATTAAACGGAAACTGATTCAAATGATCGAATCAACCTACGATACATATCCCATTGTGTTCGGAATGGGGGTAAAACGCTATGGACGACAGGCGGTGGACCTCGTTCAGGGGTCGTATGTTAAAGTCAACTTTTTGGAAATAAAATAATTAAAATAATTAAAAAAAAAACTAAAACCCTCTCCTCCCCTATACGTTCTGCCCCCCCCCCCCCCGTTCAAAATGAAAATTAGAAAAGAAAAGAAAAAGAAAAAAAAAACTCCCAAATTGCCCCCGCCGTTGACCGTCGCCCTGCTCCCACGACCGCCGATGGAGGCGCCGCCGCCTCAGGCGCCCTACACCTCGACCCTCTCTCGCTTCATTCCCCTCCACCGCTTGTTCCCTCCGTCCTCCGCTCTCCCCCTTCCCCTCACCAAAACCGCCACCACCAAGCTCTGCGACCACCCACACTTCCCTCCCTCGATCCACGAACCAGAAATCGCCACCCCCCTGAATTGCGAGCCAAACCACCGCCGTCGAGTCTCCAACGCCAGCGTCCCCTCCGTCTTCGTTCGTAGCAGCGACCCCCCCCCTTCTAACTCAGAAAAAGGTGAGTTTTTAATGTTTTATTTTAATTTAAAAACTGATTATATTTTATGTTATAAAGCAATGATTTTTATTTAGGAAACTTTAAATTAGAAAAGGTAAAAACTTTAAATTAGAAATGGGTAAAAATCTGATTTAATTTTTATTTACTTTTATAAAGTCTTGAATTTTATTTATATGAAATAATGATTTTTATATAAAGGAAGATTATATTTTTATATAATAGCAAAAAGGTTTAAATTTTTACATAGAGTAAAGATTTGATTTTTTTTAAAACGAGTAAGGAAAACTTCAGAGCTTTGATTTAGAAAAGATAGGATCTTTATCTTAGGAAAGATCGAGATTTTTAATATATATACGTATATATATATATATATATAAAGATGATTTTTAAAATATGAACTCCGATATAAAAATATAATCTTTTATATTCATGTAGAGAATATAAAAATACGATTTTTATATATGTAGCAAAGTAAAAGTTTGATCTTTATATATGTGGCGATATAATAAGAATGCGATTTTTATTATAAGTATAACAATATAAAAATACGATTTTTATATATGAGGTGGCAATATGAAAATATAGTTTTTATAACGAAGTAGCGTGATAAAAATTTAATCTTTATTATATGAACACCGTTGAATAAAAATTCGATTTTTATATATTGAATAACGTAGTAAAAATATAATTTTTATATATTGAATAGTGAAGTAAAAATTCGATTTTTACATATGTAGTGGCTACAGTAACGAAGATGACGAAGATGCGATAGCGATGAAGATTTCTATCAATGAAGTGTCGTGGAGCTAGGATAGCTATTAGTGAGAATTTCTCACCTTTCAATTTCTTTTTCTAGTTATATATATATATATACACTAGGATGCAGACGGTGCTTAGTAGCACCCGACACAATCGTCCACAGACCATGGACTTGTTTGTTTGGTTGCATAGATTAGTTATATGATGTGATTTGAATTTGGTTGTTTGGTGATTTTGATTGATGTGTGAATGGCGTGGGCCTTCACTAGACCGGGGATAAGGCTAGGCCTTGTACCGTTTCTAGTATCGTGCCGTTATGCCGTCGAAATTTTCTAAAATAAGTTAGAAAAATAAAAATATCATTTTATTTAAAGAATGAACTGAATAGAAATTCATATGTTGGAATAAAATGTTTTATCGTTAAAAATACAATTTTTAACGTGAATGTGAATAAATAAATATCCATTTACAAACCAGACGGTTTGTTTATGTACACCTATTTGAAGGACATTGATTGGGTCGATAAATTTTACACATCGCCCAACTGCACGAATAAAATATTTGTTTGATTGTTTGAAACCCCACACGGGTGTTGGGATGAAATATGAAGTTCACTCATCCTGATTGATTAAATATGTCGATCGATTGATTGACAGGCTGTTATAAGCGTTAGATATCTATATTTGATGCTTATACAGTGTAGTGCACTTTGGTTGATGGTTGATTATTTTTCAATGCTATTATATACATGTGTTGTATGAAAATCCATATAATTAATTTTATATGGTGATTGATTGGGCCTCGTTCCAATTTAGAAAATAAAGAATATATAAAATAAAGTTTCATGTGTTGACAGTACTCATCCGTTGAGATTGGTCATGTGTTGAACGAAATATTTTAGTAATAAAATTTACATCTTTATCAATATAAAATAAAGGTTCATGTGTTGACAGTACTCATCCATTGAGATTGGTCATGTGTTGAACGAAATAATTTGATAATAAGAAATATTTGAAAAAGAAATATTTGAAATAGAATATTTGAAAATAAAGGAATATATGAAGCCGTGTTGATTAGATTGACGCCATTTTGACGTGAACGATATTTATATCGATTTTAAACGATTTCGAAATGAATTGAATTGAAAACAATTTCGAAATGAATTGAATTGAAAACGATTTCGAAATGAATTGAATTGAAAACGATTTCGAAATGAATTGAATATAAAACGATTTCGAAATGAATTGAAAACGAATTCAAATTGAATTGAAAGCGAATTGAAATGAATTCAAAATGAATTGAAATTTGAATTGAATAGAAATGAATTTTAAAACGAATTTATAAAGAAGAATTCAATTTTGATTTGAATTGAAATGGAAGTTGAAAATGTTTTTGAAACGAATTCAAAACTATTTATATAATTCGTTTTAAATAGAAATCGACGAAATATATATTATATATATATATATAATATAATGGCCTTAATAGAACGCGCCGCGCCGCGGTAGTTCGCGAATTTCGACCATTTATTTCAAACGGACATTACGGGAGATCCGACCGTCGGATTCTCCTAAAACCGGAATCGTTGGGTTCGTATCGAAAAGAACTTTCTAAAGAATATTAGAAATTAGAGATCTAACGGTTGGATTTGGAATTATGTCCAAATCAAATTTGGAAAAGGTCGCTGTAAGTGCAGTTCGATAGCCGTTGATGGAAATCGACTGTACAGGCCTTGATAAAATTATTAAAAATAGTAATAATTTGTGTAAAATCATAAGAAATGATTTAGAAAGAATTGGGATGAAAAACTCTGTATTTGAAAAGATAAAAATAGATTTTTATCTAAATGAACTAGTTTTGAACTAGAATTATAATTCTATTTATTTTTAAATAAATAAATTGAATATGAAAAGGGTTTTAAAAATAACCAACATTTCCAATGATTACATCAGAGTGGATTTGAATCGAAATTGTCTTCGGAATATTTCGATGTTGGAATTCGTGATTATACAGATGTTGTTATGGAAATTTGAAAGATACATATTTATATCGTTATTTCCAATATGACATTTGTTAATCATAGAATTTGATATTGAATATAAGCCGATATATTTTCTATCCAGAGCCTTATATTGAATATCAAATGTGATTTGGGTTTGTCATGAATGGTGTCTTCACTAACACTGTTCTTGAACCCAGTTGAGAAAAGATTAAATCTTTTTATTTAGATTTAATGAAGTGTACCAATTAAATAATATTTAATTGAAATTGAATTGATATTGATT